>OY992530.1:128843617-131304020 GCA_963921185.1 Dasysyrphus tricinctus
ATTTTAACTTTCAGCCTTCTTACGTCTTACCGTCAGAAAAATGAAACAAATTTCGGTCTTTAACCCATTTAAGACGGCTACCAGTTCCAGTTGAGTTAGAAACGTGAAATTTCATACACTGTCTATATTTGGTCTATACTAAGGCAAATCCCAAAAAAAGTTTTGGAAAAGCTTATAGTTTCCCAGAAAATTCACGTTGCGTTTTCGCAACGTTCGTCAAAATCATAAATTTTTTTTTTTTTTTTTAAGATGGAACTTGAATGAAATTTATTTGAGAATTTTATGAAAGATTTAATAAATAGGTATAAAATTAAAAGTTACAATGAAGAAGATTATAAGAAAGTATACACTATATGAGGATATGCTTATAAAGACTGGGTTTTTTGTGTGGTATGCGTCGAAGCATTTTGGATGAAGCGGGATATTACATTTCTTGCAGGAAAAAACGGTTTGGCTGGAGCACTTGCGACATCGAAGACGCTTTTCTGTTTGGTGACTGTATGCTTTATGTCATCGAAACGAACCACTTCATTGTGGTTTCCTTCCCTTCGTTGTACATGTTGAACATTTGACTCCGATCGCAACAAGGACTCTACAACAAACGTTCTAAATTCTAGTTGTGTCATTGCTGTTTCCTTAGCATTTTTTGCAAATACAGTGTAACTTCCATGCATTTACCAATGCTACATCGAGTGTATTTGATAAAAGTGGCCAGTACCACTTCTTTCCTCGAATTCGTATACGATAGTTGCTTGTAGCGTTGTCGAACAAATCAACTCCTCCCATCTTTATGTTGTATTCGCGAACTGCATTTGGCATTTGAATGTTTACGTGTTTCCTCTTTTTGCGATCAAACTGTCTTGCTTGTTTGATTGGTTGGTCTATCAAATGATTTGATAAAACTGTTACAATGGAATTGTCGTTCCAACGCACAGCTGCAATTTCATTTTCCTTGTCGAATGCAAAATCAATAGAACCACGACTTTTTTTCTTCTTTTGTTTTGGATCAACATTACTTTACCACTTCTATTTTCACGAGCTGTGCCTGTAAATATTAGAACGGTTGATATTTCACTATAACAATTAAGAATAAATAAAAATTACCAGTTGCGAAGTAATTCAATTTTGAAAGACGATAGATAAGTTTGTGCGACGTAAAAAAGTTGTCGAAAGTAACTGTGTGTTGGCTTGGTATATCGATTTTCGAAAGTAATCTCAGTACAACATTTTCTCCCAAACCGAACTCAGAGGAGTTCTCATTGCTTGCTCCACCACCACCATACGGAATAAATTGAAACAAGTATCCATCATGTGAGCACAAGTTCCAATAATAAATAAATAATAAATTGGGTGGTGAAATAGCTCGTGGAAAACCAGGGCCTAGTGACTTACAACTCTCAACCATTCCTGTGTGCGTGTTGTATGGCAGGAATGGAGGGGACCTACCGTTTTTTGCCGAGTCCGAACGGTTAAATGAGAAGCACTTTTTCATGACAAGTATACTCTTGGAGGATTTCGGTTTTAAGGCTGGGAACGCGTTTGCGATTTTCTGCCGCAGCGACTAAGAAAGTGAGAATGGCTTAGCGAGATTTCTTAATATGATTTCTTTAACTCATTTGTTCTTTTCTTTTGTAACTGAATGCGTCTTAGCTTTACATAATTGTCACTCTTACTTGGAGGCACGTTTGTTCTCTCATTTAAGCTATGGACACGCACTAACTTGTGTTTTCTCGTCGCAGTGACTAAAAAAAGCTATCGAAGCTTAGAAGGATTTTTTGTTTTCGGCCATTCCAAAGTAACGGAGAAGACAATCGGACGCTTGTAGTGAGTTTTTCTTGTTAAGAAATTAATATTTTTTTTATGAAACTCAGTGGTTTTTAAGAATTCATCACAAAGTACACGACACATAAATTTCCCCAACAAAATTTGAAATTCAGTAAGTTTATACAAAAAAAATAGATGGTAATGGAGAAGACACGTACGATTTAGATATTTCTAACCTTTGCCTTGAAGTTTAAAACTCTGGCGCCGTCCATTAAGATTTGAAGTTGATTTTTTTTGCACTCTTTTATAAGACCAACATTTATCAAAAACCATCCTTGGTTTAATGCCAAGTTTCATTTTATTATCAGAAAAAATATGAAAGATGGTAACGGAGAAGACAACTTATGGTAACGGAGAAGACACGTACGATTAAAGATTTCTTTTTTGTTCAATTATATTGTAATTCGTATTTTTAAATTATCTCATCAATGACAAAAGTTATTCAGGCAATTGAAAAAATGTTTATAAAATTTCATTGAAATCGGTTAACGTTAACACGTGCTAGCGAGCACTTGAAATTTTTCATTCAAAATACATGGGGTTTTCACTGTTTTTACTCAAAATATCAGCAAAATTGTAAAAGTTGATGAAAAATCTTTAAACTTGGCACATAAATTAACTACCGTTAGGAATATAAAAAAAAAATATTTTCAACAGTTTGTATACCTAATATATTACGTCTGTGAAGTTAGCAGGGCAACTTTCACCCACGCAATTGGGACCTTAACAGGAATTTGCAGTTTTTTTGCATTTTTTTTGCATTTCTATTCCCGATTTTGCAGTTCGCCAAACAACGGTGTAATTTAGTGACCTGCTAACTTCACAGTGAAGTTAGCAGGTCACATGGCGTATCTCAGGAACCAAGCGTGCTAGGAACTAGTAGTAAGGCTCCAAATTTGCAGTTTTTTTTGCATTTCAAGAATAGGCTAGGTCAGAATTTTGAAGTCCTTTTTTTGAAAAAAATTTCATATTGACCTGCTAACTTCACAGTTAAGTTAAGTTGAAGTCCTTCACTGTGAAGTAAGCAGGTCAGTATGAAATTTTTTTCAAAAAAAGGACTTCAAAATTCTGACCTTGCCTATTCTTGAAATGCAAAAAAAACTGCAAATTTGGAGCCTTACTGCAAGTTCCTAGCATGCTTGGTTCGTGAGATACACGATGTGGCCTACTTTGCTTCATATTGAAGTCAAACTTGGGAAATTTTTAAATTGAGGACTTCAAATTTTGAACATAGCCTATCGTTGAAATGCAAAAAAACTGCAAATTTGGAGCCTTATTTCAAGTTCCTAGCATGCTTGGTTCCTGAGATACACCATGTGACCTGCTAACTTCACTGTGAAGTTAGCAGGTCAGTATGAAATTTTTTTTTAGAAAAGGACTTCAAAATTCTGACCTAGCCTATTCTTGAAATGCAAGAAAACTGCAAATTTGGAGCCTTACTACAAGTTCCTAGCATGCTTGGTTCGTGAGATACACGATGTGGCCTACTTGCTTCATATTGAACTCAAACTTGGGAAATTTTTAAATTGAGGACTTCAAATTTTGAACATAGCCTATAGTTGAAATGCAAAAAAAACTGCAAATTTAGAGCCTTATTGCAAGTTCCTATAGCATGCTTGGTTCCTGAGATACACCATGTGACCTGCTAACTTCACTGTGAAGTTAGTAGGTCAGTATGAAATTTTTTTCAAAAAAAGGACTTAAAAATTCTGACCTAACCTATTCTTGAAATGCAAAAAAACTGCAAATTTGGAGCCTTACTACTAGTTCCTAGCACGCTTGGTTCCTGAGATACGCCATGTGACCTGCTAACTTCACTGTGAAGTTAGCAGGTCACTAAATTACACCGTTATTTGGCGAACTGCAAAAAAAAATGCAAAAAAAACTGCAAATTCCTGTCAAGGTCCCAATTGCGTGGGTGAAAGTTGCCCTGCTAACTTCACAGTCGTTAATATATTAATCCCATACAAAAATTTAATTAAATATCGTTGTTTTTTTGCATTTGTTGCTATTTTAAATGGAGTAACTGTTATTTACAAAAATAAAAAAAATATATTTGTAAACTCTTTATGGTACTTAGCATATGTACCAAGTTTAAAGTTTTTCAATCAACGCTTACACTTTTACCGGCACTTTGAGTAAAAGACTGTGAAAACATCATGTCCTTTATATGAAAAACTACAAAAGTGCTCGACGTCAACCAATTTCAATTTAATTTAACTCGAATGTTTTCTTAGTTACCTTGATCCATTTTAAGCATGGGGATCAAAGAAATTCAGACTTTAAAAAAAAAAAGTGCCTATGAGTCGTTGAAATTTGGATAAGAAAGTGCAATTTTGTCTTCTCCGTTACCTTGTTTTAGACCGTTAGACATGATTTAAAAATCTATAAAAAATCCACCATTATCCTTCTTGAAGTCTTGCTTTGTATGCTGAATAATTTTACAACTTTTGTCATTATTCGGTAACGGAGAAGACATGAAATGTTCAGTCATTTCGAGGCGTATTACTATTTTTACAGCAGTCCTATCAAGAAAATAGTTCCAAACGGCCATTCCAAAGTAACGGAGAAGACAATCGGACGCTTGTAGTAAGGTTTTTCTTGTTAAGAAATTAATATTTTCTTATGAAACTCAGTGGTTTTTAAGAATTCATCACAAAGTACACGACACAGAAGTTTCACCAAAAAATTATGAAATTTAGTAGGTTTATTCAAAAAATAGACGGTAACGGAGAAGACACGTACGATTTAGAGATTTCCGACCATTGCCTTGAAGTTTATAATTCTGCGCCGTCCATTAAGATATGAAGTTGATTTTTTTTGCACACTTTCATAAAACCAACATTTATCAAAAACCATCCTTGTTCTAATGCCAAGTTTCATTTTACTAACAGAAAAAAATATGAAAGATGGTAACGGAGAAGACCAGCTAGGTAACGGAGAAGACACGTACGATTAAAGATTTCTTTTTTGTTCAATTTTATTGTAATTCGTATTTTTAAATTGAAAAATGTTTATAAAATTTCATTGAAATCGGTTAACGTTAACACGTGCTAGAGAGCACTTGAAATTTTTCATTCAAAATACATGAGGTTTTCACTGTTTTTACTCAAAATATCAGCAAAATTGTAAAAGTTGATGAAAAATCTTTAAACTTGGCACATAAATTAACTACCGTAAGGAGTATCAAAAAAAAATATTTGTAATAGTTTTGTATAATATATTAGCCCCATTAAATTTTTTTTAATAAATATCGCTTTTTTTTGTTGCATTTGTTGCTATTTTAAATGGATTAACTGTTATTTACAAAAATAAAAAAAATATATTTGTAAGCTCCTAATG
The DNA here is from genome assembly GCA_963921185.1 of Dasysyrphus tricinctus. Classification (NCBI taxonomy): domain Eukaryota; kingdom Metazoa; phylum Arthropoda; class Insecta; order Diptera; family Syrphidae; genus Dasysyrphus; species Dasysyrphus tricinctus. The sequence goes on from OY992530.1 coordinate 128,848,784, forward strand.
GTACTTAACATATGTACCAAGTTGAAAGTTTTTAAATCAACGTTTACACTTTTACGGGCACTTTGAGTAAAAGACTGTGAAAGCACCATGTATTTTATATGAAAAACTTCAAGTGCTCGCTAGCACCTGTAAACGTCAACTGATTTCAATAAAATTTAACACGTATGTTTTTTTAGTTACCTTGATCCATTTTTAGCAAGGAGATCAAAGAAATTCAGACTTTAAAAAAAAAAGTACCTGTGAGTCGTTGAAATTAGGATGAGAAAGTGCAATTTTGTCTTCTCCGTTACCCTGTTTTAGACAGTAAGACATGATTTAAAAATCTATAAAAAATCCACCATAATCCTTTTTCAAGTCTTGCTTTGTATGTGGAATAATTTTACAAACACTAATGTAGTTCACCATTTATACCATTTTTTGTCATTTTTCGGTAACGGAGAAGACATGAAATGTTCAGTCATTTTGAGGCGTAATACTATTTTTACAGCACTCCTATCAAGAAAATAGTTCCAAATTTAAATAGTGTATTGAAAACACTTATAAAAACCTAACTGCACACCGTTTGCATCACAATTTATAGAGAACTGATAGCGGCAAAAAAGCTGAAGCCCAGGTACGGAAGATAAAGTATGAGCTTTTTTGATCACTTGCCTATTTTACAACAACGAGTACAATTTTATATTAACAGTTTTTTCGTTAAATCTAATATATACTCTAAATATTGGTATATTTAAATATATTTTTTTCCTTAGCTTGAAATTGAGTTGCTTGGTTTCGAAATTTTTGGAATGGCCGTTTTCATGTGCGTTCATTCACATTTGAACTAATGTGTTCAATTGTTTGCGATTGTATAATCCTGCGACAGAAAAATTCAAGTGCGTTCCTAGTCTTAAGCTCATGGGTTCTTAATCTCAATAGTCCTACGATCGAAGTCTCAGGTGCAGTCCTAGCCCTAGATCTGAAATACCTATATGAATGTTTCATTGTTGTTTCAGTGATTTGAAATTTGTTTGGGTCTTCTTAGGAATTCGATTTTTCGAGATTTTTATTATGTTTTTTGTCTGGTTTTCCAGGATCTACTTTGTTGATTCCAGAAGTTAAATAATTCTTCAACTCTACTTAAAAATAATGATTGCTGCCTTCAAAGCTGGTAAAATTCACCTTAAGAACTAACTACCCTTAATGCATTAGGAACAGATCTTACACAACTGCACTTGCACATTAAAATATTCCAAATAAGAAAATCCATAAATATATATCTACAAATATCTCATATGTATATACATAGGTACCTCTTACTATGTATGTATACATAACTGGAACTATAAATTAATAAACCCTTGCATGTATAATAAACTGTCTTCGGAAGTTATTTACGGGTACCGCTTAAAGCAGCACAAAAACTTTCCCAAAAGAAGTTCTCGGTCTTGGTCGTCCTTGGGTGGTGATGGTGGTAGTCCTGTTGCACTTTATTTAGTGCACGAACTGATTACATTTCTCTCGCCAAAGTTAACTTGGCAAAGTTTTCTTCTTTAGTGAGAGGATATAATACGAAACGAAAAACACAAGAGGGATGCAAAGTTTCCTTGCAGACCACACACATTCATAGGTATATAGTTAAGGTTGCGCTCCTCGGACCAAAAAGCAGTCTTCGCACGTCTATGTAGCTCCTCTTCGCCAAGATCGTGTGTCTTATTACGCACATAAATCTGCCACTTTCTTAGGTGTCAAGTTGCACAGAGAGCAATGTGAGATTTTAGTATTTTGTGTGTGCTGCGCTATAAGCTTAAGTGTTTGAGGTTTTCGCCGCTTCTCGAGGTGGGTGTCATTTGTAATGTTTCGTTTAATTAATATCTCTTTGAAAAATAAAATGAAAAAGAATAAAAACTAATTTAGGTACCTTCCGAGAAGTTAACAACCTCGAAGCGGTCCTTGTACTAACTACCTACTTATACCTACCTTCTTTTATTTTGCACTTCTACCGACAGCCGACTGACCACTTTTGGCGTTGGCGACCCTCATAGCTTGAGTTTTGAGACACAGTTGCTGATGGTCGTCATTGGCTGGAGAGAATAGGGTTCGTTCTAGAGCTTGCAAAATTTATTATGCTAGATGTGCCCTCGTTTGTTGGGGCATTTCACATATTTCTAATTTACTGTTTCTGTTTTTGTGAGAATTTAAAACGGTGTTTGGATTGAGCATTAGATGTTTATAAAAGATGTATATGCACACCGCATATGGGATCAGTCTAGATGTTAACCTTACAAAAAAAAAATACTTACTTTAGATTCTTATGGAATAAATATGTTGTTGTACTGAGCACGCTTTGTTCTAAGAGATTTTTATTTGCGATATAATCCATCATTGAGATGAAATGTTGAATGTTTTCGTGTTTATCTTCTAGCAATACTGATGAGCTGAATATAATATAAAGTATAAAGTGGTATAAGATACCGCAAAACCTTATGTAAAATAACTTGTTGGGAATGAATGACGGATGGTATGAAAAGCTTAGTTTCAAGGATTGACTATAGAAAATAAATGTTCAAATTTTCAAATGTGTAAGCTGAAAACAAAAAAACATAGAAACAATTTAATGACTAATTCGAAACTGACCTGTCGAGTCAAATTAGGATTGAAGAATGGGCTTATAGCCCAGGAAAAATGCACAAATAAATCGCCAATCTGCGGAAAAATTCCAAGTGAAGATTTTTGAATGCAATTATCTTTATTTGTGCCTAAGGAATACGCATGCGAAAGTCTACAAACGAAACTGGCTTGCGTTAAAAGTTATTCAAGGTTAAATGTCGAAAATACCGGTTTTCCACGTATAACTTTGAAACGGTACATGGTATTAAAAAGTAATGCATACAAAACTTGTAGATAATATGATTATCTACAAGAAATGTTTAAACACTTTTTTTTCTCTGACTGATGGTTAAGAAGGTAGTACCTCGTGGCTTGATGGTTAGTGCGTAGGACTGTCATGCCGAAGGTGTGGGTTCGAGTCCCAGCCGTGCCACCTAAAAACAGAAATGTTTTATTCGAGGTACTGCCTCTTGCGAGGAACTGACAAATCCTCCAAGAGTATACTTGTCATGAAAAAGTGCTTCTCATTTAGCCGTTCGGACTCGGCAAAAAACTGTAGGTCCCCTCCATTCCTGCCCACAAACACGCACACAGGAGTGGTTGTGAGTTGTAAGTCACTAGGCCCTGGTTCTCCATGAGCTGTTGCGCCACCCAATTTTTTTTTTTTGATGGTTAAGAAGATATTGGCGTTTCAAAAAACGTAAATTGACGAAAATATATTTTTTAATGTTGGGTTTGAAGGTATTTTTTTCGAAAACTATTGGCAGGAATAACTTATTTTGAAAAAATAATTAAAGAACAAACTTGAAAATCTCAAAATAAATATAGTACTTTATTTTAAGTGTTGCCATTTGCTTAATTTTTTTTTTAATTTTAGTACTATTTTCAGAAAATTGCTCCTCCCGGTTAATTGGGGGGAGATAGACCCCCCCTCAGTATGAAAAAATGTTTGTACTATGTCTCTCTAAAAAACCCTATTACTATTTTATGTCGCTGGGCGAATCATTTTGGGCCGGAAAAACCAGCATTTTCGAAAATTGATACTTTTTGAAGTCTCAATATCTTTTTATTGGGGCCTTATATCGAAAAAGTCTTCATAAGAGTTCTAATAGAGAATATTATTGATTATACAAAAAGTATAAATTATTTTTCAAAAACCTCACCATTTAAGAGAAAACCGCAAAATACCGTTATTTTTGACTTTTGTGCATTTTATATAAAATATTATACCTTTTAAATAACCGCCAACAAAAAATTGTTTTTTTATTTTCTTGTAGAAGGGTAAATAACCTAAAAACTGTGTAAAAATAAAATTTCTAACATATACCGTTTAAGAGTGGTAAGCGAAAAATCCTTATTTTCAATACTTAACCTTTTTGAAGTAGCAATATCTTGTTACTGGTCACTCGTGTGGAAAAAAATGTATAAATATTTTTTGTAGATTACATTATAGTCTATAAGCTGAACATAAATTATTTTATGAAAATTTCGTTATTTAAGATTTCAAAGCAAAAGTCTGGAATTTCAGGTTTTTGACGAAATTTTTCAAATAATTATATCTTTAAAATTATTACTCTTAGAAAAAATTTAATTTTTTTTTTTTAATAGAAGGTAATATAGTATACAAACTTTGTCTATAAATGTTTTCAATAACACTCACCATTTCTGAGTTATACGCAAAAAAGGGATATTTTCGTCAATTTACGTTTTTTGAAACGCCAATATCTTCTTAACCATCAGTCAGAGAAAAAAAAGTGTTTAAACATTTCTTGTAGATAATCATATTATCTACAAGTTTTGTATGCATTACTTTTTAATACCATGTACCGTTTCAAAGTTATACGTGGAAAACCGGTATTTTCGACATTTAACCTTGAATAACTTTTAACGCAAGCCAGTTTCGTTTGTAGACTTTCGCATGCGTATTCCTTAGGCACAAATAAAGATAATTGCATTCAAAAATCTTCACTTGGAATTTTTCCGCAGCGAAAGTACATTTTTCCTGGGCTATTAGATACGTTAGTAGAGTTATTTGAAAAAAAAAAATTGTGCTGATGTCGGAACACTGAGTTTTAAGGAGACGCAGTAGTGGAGCCCGCGATGTACGTTTTTTATAGCTATTGCATAGCTCCGCTATCTACAATGACACCCTTTAAAACCACTCTAATGCCGGATTTACACGATTGGAAAACTGCCAGTATAATGACAAAAACAGCAACAAAAGAATGAACAAATTCATTCAGTGTAAAATCAACCTGGTGGACTTTCTTACCATATTCAGGTCGATTAAAGAAGATGGCCTGTAATTTTAACACTTAAGTCTTGTAACATCATCATCTTAATGACAAGTACTAGCAAAATCTAATTTTTCTTACGGATGCATAACTTGCAACATAGTACCTATATATCGGAAGTAAAATGAGGCTAGGTGCGACCCCTACTGGTGACTTTCCATTGTTGCCCTCGGAAACTAGAGCACCGATGTTATTTTTGTATTAAAAATCACCATTTAAAGATCTTAAAAAACGGAATTCAATATGCACTCAAGTTTAGATGAAAGATGGGTTAACCTTCGAGATATTATAGAGACAAAAATATTGTTCGACTTATGTGTAAAATTAAATCAACCCGTAGTCGATAGCATCATTTGTTCTCTTAATATTCGCGATTAATGAAATCTAACAAGATTTAAAATAAAAAATTTCTCACTAATAAGCTTTTCTCAAAACAGTGGTTCCTGTGAATACTGTCACGACACTTAGATACACTTCTCACTTAAATTTCTCACGAACAGACGTATCTGGTTGATCGATTATTTTTAACTGTTTTTAGTAAATTATATACATTGAATTTCATATCATTAGAAACTTTAGCAAATTCTTGTTACTTTACAAAAAAAAAATATCAACACGGTTGTAAGACACAAAAGTTACGCCTATAGAAGGAGGACACAAAACTAAAAACTGCTCTCCTGTAAAATATTGAAAAGCAGATACGTCAGTTCGTGAGAAGAGGGACGATATGTACCAAGTTTAAAGTTTTTAAATCAACGCTTACACTTTTACCGGCACTTTGAGTGAAAGACTGTGAAAACACCATGTCCTTTATATGAAAAACTACAAGTGCTCCGTTACCGAAATCTAACAAGATTTCTCTTAATTGCTTGCTAGTAAGACACCGCTCATTGAATCTTGTTGAAACTCATTTCTACACTTAACAACATTATTATCAACAACATAAATTTCATCCGAAGTTGATATATCTATTCGTTCTTGAGATATGGTGAACGTGTTTTTTAACCACTTCTGTAACCAATTAAATTTGTATAGGTTACGTTATAGATCGCTGTTTCTTATGTACGAAGAAAGTCATTAATTTATTCCATACGAAGGGCTTGGTTTTGGAATTTTTGAATGTGTTCAGCAGTTGTTGTGAAATCAAGGGAGCTCAAACAAAACTATTACCTTAGTAGATATATAAACTTTAAAGTTTGTATACAAATGGATGGAATCCCACATAATTAAAACAGCTCCATGATGAAACTATAAAATTTATATACAAAGCTTCAACTTTCAGTTGCAAAACCAGAGTTGCCAGTCAAGCTTTATTTATTTGACTTTCAACGTCCAGATCAGTGCCATCATTTGCTGAAACAATACTTCTTAGGTATAGTTAAATTGTGCAACCTCTTCAACTGGCATCTCCTGTAGAATAACGCTCATTTCTGGAGCAGCCTGTGAGCATTATTTTTTGTATTTTTGCTATTTATTCTTAGACCACTCAGACGGCTGATGTTATTTGCCAAGAGACATTATATCAACGGCATTGCCTAATTGACTAAGCCTTTCAAACGGTCTCCATTGAATACCCTGTCTCTCCACTGTTCCAACGCTGATGGCCGTCAAAACATCGTCTATCGAAAGTAGAAAGAGAATTGGTAATGGAACATCCCCCTGTCGCACACCCTGTCGCACTGCGAAAGAGTTGGATAGCTGTCCATTGTGCAAAACAATGTAATAATTTTGTTTAGTTTCGAGAATTCTTGGTCATACCCTACCCTAAGAAGTCGGTCTGTAGTGTAGGATTTTAATTTTAGTATTTCGCAGTATTGCCTGGAAAGGTCCCTATGCTGTTTGTACTCAATTTTCAAGTGCCAAACCTTGTCAAAGTCTTGTTCAGCATGTAAAAAAAAAAGTGTCGAGGATACTTGTTTTTCTACAAGTGGTTTTTCAACAATATCTGTAATTCGATGCACTTGGTCTATGGTGGAATGCTGTTTTTGATAAAATATGACAAAAAAAACGCAAATAGATAATGCGTAATAAAGACAATAATATTATACAGCCAATGTTCGTACAACGATGAAATATGATCCTTTCTCTCGTGAAAAATTAAAAGGGAATTTCATTTTTGATTCGATCGTGAATCTTATTTTTTGGTTCCTGCTGGGATCTGTAAAATATTGTTATTCCAGAATTAAACATGCACGAACTATATTGAAGATCCATTCATGAACTGATCAAGTAAGAAAGTAAAATATATTTTTACGAAAAGAGAAGATTTCGAAAGCCAAAGTAACGCATCATAAGTATAGAAGGACAAAGTTCAAAAACAATGTTTTGAAGTTCTTGGAACTTCGTTGTTACTTGAGCGATTTGAGTAGAGATGCTCGTTCCTGAAATGCTTACACCACTGACGATCGAATTAAAGCCTAGTCCAGATCCTCAGGGTTTTCCTCTCGAATATTTGCAGTTCCTTTATAGCCTATTCGGAGATAATAAACCAAACTGGGAAGCTGAATATGATGACTGTTCTCAGGAGTTGCTTATAGATTAGAACTTTTGTCTGTTGACTATAGCCCAGTTCTCTTCTTCATCAGTGGGTAGAGACGGTGGAAAACAAAATTGGATTTTTTGAGGACAGTCCGTGAATGTGGGTTGAATCTCAGCAGCTCGTTGGAGTTGATGCCTAGGCATTTGGCGCTATGTTTGGCTGGTAATCTGGGTTCCGTCTGGGAGTGGTGCTTTTGCAGCTTCCAGCTGAGCAACCCCGTCTACCCGCCGATTTTTTTAAAACAAAGACAAAGTGTTATAAAGTTACCAATATCCAGATAATAATTCTTCAGGGAAAACTACGATTTGTACGGTGCGGTGCGACGCTGCAAAATAAAAATGGATTCTTGTAGAACGACACAGTTCAAGTGCTATACTATTCAAGAAGGGGGCCTTATCTGCTACTGTTTAGGGAGGAGGGGTAGTTTTGTAAAAATATACTTAAAATGCGAAAGAATGTTAAAGAAACAAAGGCAAAACTTTCAATTAGTATCATTATAGCTCGTTGAAAGGCAGAAATCCTCTCTTTTATTTAATTTTTTAATCGAATTATACTTTTCAAAAGCTTTTGAAAAACTATTTTAAATGGTGAAAAAATGATATAAAACAGCTAAATTCTGACGGATAAATACGGTTTCATATTACTTCATATCATTTTCATTTCATTTCATTTCATTTCATTTCATTTTATTTTATTAAGCACCGCAATTCTCGATTTACATAGCTTGGGCACATTGTTTTGGCTCTCCTGTAAGCTGCCACCCGGGGCACAGGCCCTTGTTCACCCCCTATAGATCCGGGGCTAGTTACTTTTGTTGGTAGCTTACCTTGTTCAGGTGTAACAATGACTTCTACAAATTTTCCGGTGATGTGGAAAAGAGCTTAGAGAGACAAAATAAAACGTAACAATGAAGGACTTTTAATACAAATTTGTATTGGAAAAGTATGACTTAAGACCATGGGGCGGAATATCATCAAAACGGTTCAATCCACATATTTTACTTAAGTATAGGTACTTTTTTATAGGATGTGAAATTTTTTATAGTAGATACATAGATAACTTTCTAGTAAAATTTGTACATAGTTTTTGAGATGTATATAGGCATGAGAATGCAGCTTCATGTTTTAGCAAATATTTTGCATCAATGAAAAATCAACATATCAATTTTTTGGCATTGTTTAATGCATATAATATCTAACTCCATAATTATGTATACATCATACAAGCCTTGCAGTAAGTAGGTCCTCAAAATTCTTTAAAACCCTTAACATGCAAAAAGGTATAAAGCACTACCCTGTGCATAAATTAACCATAATTTTTTTCAGCATTAACTATGAATATCAATCTAATTGTTTATCCTTGAATCAAATGCTTGACAAGAAAAAATTAGTTATAACCTCATCGCTGGTTGCGGTGTCTCTGGTGCTGGATGGACCACTATAACAAAAAATCTCAGAAATAATTTGTTAGATTCACTTCACGAAAAAGATCTCGTAACTCACTTTTTGTGTATATGGTGTCTGTTATATGGGGTTGGTTTATATGGTTATAAGCAGAGAGAGGTGTGACAGCTAAGACCTATGACCATAAGAACTTAAAAGGAATTCCATAACCGACAGACGGACGAACGATATAAATGCATAGTGATAATCTGATTTGAAGGTTTCGCTTTCGTTACAAACACACACATTCTCTTTGATATGTGAGTTGATGAGGCAACCAAAGAAGAATCTTATAATTCCACAATCGGGTATCAGAAATGAGATCTTAAAAAAAAACCAAAACCATAAGGTTTATTCTCTTATATCATTTTTTTCAGCAATTTTTTTACTTCATTATATATTTTTTTTTTCAAGAAATACTTTTTACAAAAAAAAAATTAACAAAAAAAAAGATTTTAAGTTGATGTAAACATTGTTAAGAAAAGTTGCCATCATAAATCTTCGACTGAGATGTTATTCAGAAAAGTCTCTGATTTATTATATATGATTTTTTTTTATTTGATTCCAGTTTTATTGTACTCTTTTGTGGTATGTCTTGCAGTGAGCGCATACAACTACAACTCAAAAAATAAAACATGCATAAGCTGTCATGGCAAAATTACATACACTTTCAAAATATGAATCAAATGAAAAAAATGAGTAAAACAAAAAGCAGAAAGATTCGGATATAGACAGAGGGTGCATATAATATAGTAAGGGATGCGAACAAGATCGTTAGACTACCTCTATCCCACTGTTGCTTTTGAAAAATGAAATAGGTACCAAAACTGGTGTAGCTTAAGTGCTTAAGGTACAAAGTCTTCAAAACTGCTGATTGAACAAACAATTTTCAGGTGAAGTTATTCAGGAAAATGGTCCCTTCCGGTGCATTTTTTGTATTGAGTGGTATATGACTATGCTTATACCTGTCTCACGAGGCTTTCCACAAATGCGTTATCAAATGAGAGCTTATGACTATCCTTTATACACAACATAAATGATTGGACAGGCATTTATTGGTGGTTTTAGCGAGACCTGCTCCGAGACTTTAGAGTCACTTGTTTAGAGTCACTTGAGCAGTCACTTCCCAGGATGTACTATCAGAACATCTCCTGTAGACCGGGGATCCAACATAAGTGAAATCTATGATATAGGTACACAAATTGTAGATAGTAGGAACGTGACTTGGGCCACTGACTCCTTATTCACAGCATACAAGTCTGCAGGGCCTGATGGAGTCATTCCAATTATGCTCCAAAGCTTTATTTAAAGATATAATTGTTCCAATTCTAGTGGATGTTTTTATTTTGTCTTAACATCACCTATATCCCCGCTAGTTGGAGAGAAGTCAATATCATCTTCATTCCGAAAATTGGCAAGCCCACCCATACCGAACCGAAGGACTTCAGGCCTATAACCTTCCTCTTTTCTCTTGAAGACCTTAGAAAGGTTAATTGACACTCACATTCGCAAACTGAATGATGGTGTGCTCTCACAGGCTTAACATGCGTACATGAAGGGCAAATCTGTTGAGACAGCACTTCATGAAAAGGTCGGCACAGTAATTAAAAAAATCGATCCACTTCAAGAAATCCACTCTAGCAGAATTCCTTGACATGGAAGGGGCCTTGAATAATGTTGATAACATTGCAAATTGACAAGCCCTTAACTCCGTCAGCATCGATTCATTACTTATAAACTGGATTGATTTCATGCTTCAAACGAGACTCATAAATGCAGAAATGGGTGGACAGCAAGTTAAGAGTTAGACGAGTAGGGGTACTCCATAGGCTGGGGAACTGTCTCCTTTGCTTTGGCTCCTTGTCGTCAACCGGATATTATTTAAACAAAATCTGGGTGGTATTAAGTTAGTTGCATACGCCGATGACATTGTGTTATTGGCCTCTGGAAAATTTGTCCCCACTCTGTGTGAGCTTTTACAAACGTCCTGGACAAGCTCAAAAATTGGGCCAGTAGTTATGGACTAAATGTTAACCCACTGAAAACAGCACTGGTGCTGATTACAAGGAAACGTAATATTACAAACATAAACCCTCCAACCATTAACGGAATTCCGTTACAGGTTTGGGGTACTGCCAAATATTTTGGCGTTGTTCTTGATCGTAAACTAAGCTTGAAAGAAAATATTGAAGAAAAAGAAAGAAAAGCCTCAATAGCTTTCTTGATAAAAGATAGGGTCCCAGCCCCAGAAACATTCATTGGATGTACACAGCCATAATAAGGCCAATTCTAACGTACTTATGCATGGTCTGGTGGCCAGCCTTAGATAAGGAAACCAATCTAAAAATCATGACTAAAATTCAAAGACTAGTCTAGTATTGGCACAACCAGTGCTAATAGGACCACACCAACGGCTGCCCTTGAAACTTTCTTTTCACTTGCCCCACTCGATCTGTTAACGAGAGAGTTGGCGGCCAAAAGTTCTTTTAGGCTTCATCAATGTAAACATTGGAAAAGAGGTCTCTACGGTCACAGAACTATAATGAATTTTACAGACATAGACATTCAAACAGACTACGTTTCACCGCACATAGATTTCAACCCAGTAACCATCACAACAGATATCCCAACTCCCAACCAGGGAACTCTGGAATGAAAACAGGGTCATAAAAAATGCAAAACATGTTTCGGTCTTTACTGACGGTTCCAAAACCTTGGAGGAGGTTGGATCAGGCATATACTCAGATAACCCACCCATAAATAGATCTATAAAGCTTCCAAGCCTTTGCAGTGTATTCCAAGCGGAAGTGCTGGCAGTTTGCGAAGCAGTGAAACATCTTGCCTCACGCGGATTAGTCAACAACAATATTGACATTTTAATAGATAGCCAGGTGGCAATTAAAGCCATTTCCTCAATCACCACAAAGTCCAAACTGGTCAATCATTGCTGAAATGAGCTGAGAGTACTCAATGCAATGAACACAGTTACGCTAAGATGGGTCCCAGGACATAGGGATATTCATGGGAACGAAATGAGGGATGAACTAGCCAAAAGCGGGTCATCTCTTGATCCGAGCCAAATCGAAGCCTCAATGCTCATGCCTCTGGAGAAAGAAAAAAGTAGAATACACCAGAGTTTTTTAGAAGCTGCTAATTTCAGATGGTCAGATGGTCATCCATCGACCCTTGTCGGGTTTCATGAAATCTATGGCCAAATATTTCAAAGAAAAAAACTGAATTCTTACTCAAGCTAAGCAGGCCTCAATTATATCTCTCATGGTTGGCGTCCTAACGTGCCACAACTCAATGGAAACCCACATGGGCAGAATGGACATCAGCTCATCGGACTTATTAAGAGGGTGCCAGTCATGATGAAGAGGTAGAGGAGGGCTCCCCTTACTTCCTTTGCAAAAGCCCCAACCAAGCTAGAACCATAAAAGTAGCCCTTGGAGAATACTTTTTCGACGAACTAGGAGACATCTCTGTCTTGCCACTAAAAAACATTCTAAAAATTATTAAGAACTCAGGATGGTTAAGGGAGGCCCCACACCAAAAACTTCCCCTTATACTCCACCCTCTATCCCTCCACAATAACCACCTATACCCTGGGTAGCGTAATGAATCCACGAGATCCGAGTAAGATGGTGCGGCTTGCCGTATTTTATAACCACTTCCAACCTAACCCAACCTAGGGAGAACGACTATTCCTATAAAAAGAGTATTTTTTTTGTAGAAACTATCAGAAATGATTTTTAAGTGGTTTAGCGCAGACACTGAAACTGAGAGGATAACGGAAATCACTATTTTCTGACCAAATCAACTTGAAAAAGCTTATGCAACCAGCATTATATGCTAATTGTATATTTTAAGGTACCTATATGTCTCGAAAGGTGATGGACACGCTCGCCAGTGACTCTGTAGAAAATAAATTATTTAGAACTTTTTCGGTTCACAAGTAAAAAAAATCTTCCTGAAAAATTTAAATTTAGATGAAACAAGTGTTCTGTCATGAAAAAAAAAATAAAAATTATTCAAAACGAGTGAGCTATAGGAATGCCACACTATAGCTATGTTTTCTCTGTGCTCTACTACATCAATGCATCAGCAAAACTTAAAAAAAAACAAGCTCAAAAAAATAACAAGACAAGACCCAGGGTGTGTCACATCTTTTTGTTTGGAACATTTGTCAGAAATTAATCATGTTCTTGTTTGGAACATTTTGATAAATCTACCTGGCACTCTACAGGTAATAAAATTAACGAAAATCTCACTCCGACCACCATCGACCACTATACAATCTGAGTTTTTATTTTTTTTTTCTCTTCTTCGAAACGTGAGGTGCGATGAGACACCAAAGATACACACATTAATAAGTGATCTTGCGACCAAGTCCTCCCCGAGCCCTATCAGACTCATAGTAGTACCAGAAGTATTAGCCTTTTGGGTCTTTTGGTCATCCTGTTCCAAGCCGGCAACCATTTGTCAGCCGTGTCAAGCGGCCGCTAGCTAACTTCAAAACCGGCAGGTGGTATGGTGGAAGGTTGTGCTGGTTGGTTGGTGGTGGAGCACTTGTGATTAATAAGCGTTCACTTGAAAAAAGAAAAAAACAAAACTAAAAATAAAACTCCCAAACAGAAAATGGCATGGAGATAAATGTTCTTCGTATATAAATTTTGGTGGTGGCAAGTGGTCTACACCTTTTCTTATAAGAATGAAGGATTATTCTTTCGCACACACTTGCATGTGAGTGCAAGTGAGTAAATATAAACATTAACACAAGTTCATGCCGTGTCCTTTGAGCTAATTGAATAAGAGTGTTCCTGAGGTGTGTCCTACACTTATACGATGTCGTTAATCATCTTAATAACATCACTTAACAACAAAATATACTCCTTTTCAGTACTTTGTCAGTTCTAAAGTTGAACGCTTGGGGGCTTCAAATTAATTTATATTATACTTTAAGAGGTTTTGGAATAGAATCCAGCACAATATTATGATAAGTTGCTTTTATATTTTGAAATCTTGAAAGGAGTAGGTATGTCAAATTTCTACTGTCTAAGATTTTGGAAAGGTAAGGAATTTGTAAAAAATAATATCTATGTAAACACTTTTCAGAAAAGGTTATTTTTCTCGGAAGCTGGTACACATCATCTCCGATGAGTCTCGCATTTTACCACAAATCTTTTATTGATCGATCAAGAACCTCAAATGCTTGCTTTTATGCCATTATGAACCCAGGTGACAATTTATCCAGGTTTCAACATCTGTGATGATATCGCAGAATTAAATTGTTAAATGTTTGCTCGTCACTCATCGTCCTACTATCGGATTGAGTCATCACAGTTTGACTCAACCTGGGTGTAGTCAAACCGGTTTGAGTTAACCCGGTTTGAGTCAACCCAGTTTAAGTCAACCCAGTTTGAGTCGACCCAGTTTGAGTCAACCCGGTTTGTGTCGTCAAGCTGGACCCGGTTGGAGTCAATCTGGGTTTGACGAAACCCAGTTTGAGTCAACCCAGTTTGAGCCAACCCGTAATTTGTTTTATTTTATAAAATAAAGTGAATGTAGGACAAATGGTGAACAAATGGATAGTGATTTGCAATCATTCAACATTTTATTAAATTACCAGTGGAAAGAAACTCTCTTCCAGCTTGAAAAATTATGCAGCAACTAGTTGTAAGACAATGAAGTTTGAAAAATTACTTTTTTAGTTTATTTTTGAGAAAAACAGAATAAGCAAAATGTTTATCATAAATGACAAAATTTTGAAGGGCAGAATTTTGAAAAGCAGAATTTCAGCAGACAGAACTGATAAAGGGCAGAATTTTGAAAAACTGATTTTTCTGAAAAAAAAAACATAATTTTGAAAAGCCAGAGTTTTGAAACCAGTTCTAGAACGCCTTAGCTGTTGAAATATCCCAGTGCAGAGACTCAGCAACTTTAGAACTTTGACCCACCCCCATTCTTCTTATCTTTTCGGCACATGGCATCATAAACTGAGCACTAAAAAGCACATTTTTTTTAATTAGAAATTAAAACAATTTCACTAATAAAATTTGCAAATTTGCGATTTTTTAAATTTATTATTTGTGGCACAAGGCAACACAAGTTGGGCACAATACAGCTCTCATTAAACCCTACTAAATGTATTGTGAGTGGTGAGTTACTTTGCTATTTTTTTACCATTCACCGTTTGTTTGAAAAATTTTCAATTCCTTTTATTTTTTTTTTGGAAAAAATGACTTTTTATTTTTTTATGTAAATAAACTAAATTGTACGAAAACGGTTATCGACTTGAGCCTAAGCGGAGGATAATGGAACCGCTTGATCCAGAAATTTGAAGTTTAAGCTCAAAACTTTTCTGATCACCTACCAATAGTGACTTCTTTTGAGCTCAACACACAAGAGATCACTGGCTGTGACATGTTATTAAATACGCTTCCAAAATTGAAGTGGAATCACAACCATAGAGCAGTACACCATGCCAATCTTAGTAGAGAGATAGAATTGATGACTGCGGATGGTAAGATTAATGATATAGAGAAAATTATCAAAAATTCTGCAACTTTACTGCCACAAAAAAAAAATCAAATTCCATGAATGTGAAAGAAAACGAAGAAAATCCTTTGCACTGTTAGGTCTCTATAGGAAACACGATGAGCCACACTAAAAAACTCTGTATCTACAGGAAAAGAGGGAATACAAGCAGACATACCAAAGGAAAGAAATAGAGTTCCAGAACGCCTAAGCTATTGAAATATCCCAGAGACTCAGAAACTTTATGGAAACTTCTCAATTCAAAAAACGGGCACAAGTTTAAAATTGGTATAAGTATCAATCGAATAGATTTGGAATATCATTTTAAAAGTATTCTGAACCCCCATGACTGTATCAACCTATCTAAATTCCAATACGCAGTACCAGATACCAAGAACGAGCTCCTATATAGTCCTTTCTCCGAAGAAGAAGTAAAGACCTGGTTGGTCAAGAGCAAGGATCGTAAAGCACCTGGACCTGATGGTATACCAATTGAATTCTACAAATATGCCAATGATTTGCTTCTAAAAATGCTAACGAAAGAATTTAATAGAATTTTTGACACCGGAGGTATACCAAACAGATTCCAACAGATTGTGATCTTTCCAATCCACAAAAAAGGTGACCTTAATCAAGCTGAAAAATATCGAGGAATTGTTTTTTAAGATTCATCACTAAAAATACTAATGGGAATTTTGGCTAGGCGTTTTCAAGGCCGGATTTCACAAAAAAATCTTCTCAGTGAATTTCAAGCGGGGTTTAGAAAACTATTCAACAACGGATCAAATGTTCATCGTAACCACTGTGGCACAAGACTTTATGAGAGTAAAGAAAAAACTGTACACATTTTTCGTTGATCTGAGAGCTGCCTTCGATACGGAAGACAGAAGCTGTACACATTTTTCGTTGATCTGAGAGCTGCCTTCGATACGGAAGACAGAAGTGCACTTTTTTTCAAATTATATAACCGAAGATTCTCTAGAAAGTTTGGAAGACTCATAGAAAAGCTGTATGAAAAAACTTCCTCAGTAGTTTGGGACGGCACTGCGGCGTTAGGAGACTTCTTTGAAACAATGACTGATGTTAAACAGGGGTGCAATTTCAGTCCTCAAGCATTCATCATAGATTCATAGATGACATCACCGAACATCTATGCGGAGGAATAAGAATCGATGGTATTCACTTAAAAGTTTTGTTGTATGCAGATGACTTGGTCCTGTTTGCTGACTCACCGAAGAATTTACAAAGAATAATCAATCAGCTACAAAGGTATTGCCAGAAGTGGAAGTTGAATGTCAATGTATCTAAAATCTAAGACAATGGTATTCCGAAAAAGTGGAGGAAGGTATGCAAGAAATGAAAAATGGTTTTTCGATGGACAGGAGTCGGAAACAGTCAAGTCTTACAAATATCTGGGAGTCAATTTAAGTATAGTAATTGAATATGGAGGAACATTTAAAGGAAAAACTACTTGTAGCTAAGTCGGCCATAAGCGCAGCGTGGAAAAACTGTTTGGGAGACAGTCAATTACCAATTAAAATCAAATACCAGATATTTCAGGCAGTTTTCAGCTTAATCACTTAGACTATGCCGATGATATATGTCTCTTGGCAAATTACATCAGCGGGCTGAATGGGATGTGTCAAGCTCTGAAGGTAAAAGGAGAGTCGAGTGGTCTTAAAATAAATAGCAATAAGACAAAAATAATGCTCACAGGCTGCTCCACACATCAGCGTTATTTTATACAAGATACACCATTTGAAGAGGTTGAACAATTTAACTACCTTGGAAGTATTGTTTCAGCAAATGGTGGTACCGATCTGGACGTTCAAAGTAGAATAAATAAAGCTCGCGCAGCCTTCGGTTCTCTGTCCCAAATTTGGAAATCCAGTCAAATCTCCTTACGCACAAAGTTGAGATTCTTCTTATCCAATGTCAAATTCGTGCTGTTATATCTATGCTTGCGAAACCTGGATAGTCACGACTACCATCTCGAAGAATTTGCAGGCTTTTGTGAGCCGCTGTCTAGCCATATTCTAAAAATTCGCTGGCCACACATTATATAAAACGAGGAATTGTGGTGTAGGACAAGTCAAGAGAGCGGCTGGACGTTGACGTAAGAAAGCGTAAATGGCAATGGATTGGTCACACACTGAAGAAACCAAACGATGAAATTGCAAAGCATTCTTTTGAATGGATTCCTCAGGGTGCACGGTGAGTTGGAAGACCAAGAACAACATGGAAAACAACAGTTCTAGCAGAAGCAGAATCCCAGAGAAAGACGTGGACAGACTAAAATATCTAGCTGCAGACCGTGAAGGATGGAAACGGTTTGTTGGCTGCCAATGCCCCAATCGGGGTAACAGGACTTGATGATGATGAAATCTGATTGACTAAAAAGAACTTCATCCATACAAATGACGACCTCCAAAATAATAGAAAAATAATTATATCTCGTGTCATTTCGTGCTATGTATGTATAGCAATAATGGTACCTACAAAAAGAAAAATTATTTTCACTAAAATCTAAAATCTCAAATATGACCACTCTTAACATAGATAAAGCTCTTCAAAAAACATTAAAAAAATTGAATCAATCTTGTTCATTTATTTTTTTTGGCGAGTGTCATCATCATCGTGTCCTGAAACCCCAGCTGGGGCATAGGGCGTCAACAAAACGTCTCCATCCTTTACGGTATGCTGCAAGGTACTTAAGCTGTGGCCACGTCTTTCTTTGGGATTCTGCTTCCGCTAGGACAATTGATTTCCATGTTGTTCTTGGTCTTCAAAGTCAAACCCGCCATGCACCCTGAGGATTCCATGCAAAGGACTGCTTTGCAACTTCATCGTTTGGTTTCCTCAGTGTGTGACCAATCCAACGCCATTTACGCTTTCTTATGTCGACGTCCAGCTGATCTTGTCTTGTCCTGCGCCACAATTCCTCATTTGATATTATTTGTGGCCAGCGAATCTTTAGGATGTGGCGAAGACAGCGATTCACAAAAGCCTGCAATTTCTTCGAAATGATAGACGTGACTTCCCAAGTTTCACAAGCATATAACAGCACAGATTTGGATTTGAAGAATCGCAACTTATCGCGTAAGGAGATTTGACTGGATTTCCAGATTGGGGACAGAGTACCGAAGGCAGCACGAGCTTTATTTATTCTACTTTTAACGTCCAGATCCGTACCACCGTTTGCAGAAACAATACTGCCAAGGTAGTTAAACTGTTCCACTACCTCAACTGGCGTCTCCTGTAGAAAAATACGCTGCTGTGTGGAGCGGCCTGTGACCATTATTTCTCTCTTTTTGCTGTTTATTCTTAGACCACTCGACTCTCCCTTCACTTGCAGTGTTTGGCACATCCCGTTCAGACCACTGATGTTATTTGCCAGTAGACATATGCATAGTCTAAATGACTGAGCCTTTCGAACGGTCTCCGTTGTTGTAGGACTCTTTTATAATGGCAACTATTTTTGGTGGAATTCCTCTACCAAGCAATGATCTCCATATACATTCTCGGTTAACTCGATCAAAGGCTTTCTGAAAATCCACGAACATGAGGTAAAGCGGTGATTGAAATTCCATCGACTGCTCGAGGACGATACGCAGGGTGTTGATATGGTCGACACACGATCGACCACTGCGGAAGCCAGCTTGATGCCTCTTGAGTGTAGACTCGATTCTATCCTTTATTCGCTCGAGAATGATGGTTGCCATTAGTTTTGGGAAAACGGACAAAACGGTGATGCCACGCCAATTGTTGCAATTCTTTAAGTCACCTTTCTTTGGCAACTTAACAATCACACCATCCTTCTAGTCCCTGAGATAGCTTTCGTTTTCCCAAATGCTTTGTATCAGCGGATGTAAAATACTAGCCGCTGTTACGGGATCGGCTTTCAGGAATTCAGCCGGTATTCCGTCCAGTCCAGCTGCCTTGTTGTTTTTGAGGAGATTTATTGCTGTATGGATTTCCATTTCTAACGGGGGTTCAATGTCAATACCCCTATAGGACCTGCGTATCTCGTTTAGTTGGGGCACTTCAGCACTCTGCTCAACTGAATCCTCATTTAGCCGGGCACAAAAATGGTTCTTCCATCTACGAAGCTGATCCTCAATTGATACCAAAAGTGTGCCATCCACATCCATTACAGGATGATTGGTGTTGCTTTTTTTCCCGATAACATCTTTGGCTATTTGGTACAATTCCCGGATATCTCCTCTTCTGGCAGCGCTTTCCGCATTTTCTGCGAGTCCATCCAACCTCACCCTCTTGTCACGTCTCACACAGCGATAGACCATCTTATGGGCTAAGCGATACTCTCCTCGCAATTCAGCCTTTCGTTGAATATCTGCTTCAACATTTATTTGGATTTTCAACG
The DNA here is from genome assembly GCA_963921185.1 of Dasysyrphus tricinctus. Classification (NCBI taxonomy): domain Eukaryota; kingdom Metazoa; phylum Arthropoda; class Insecta; order Diptera; family Syrphidae; genus Dasysyrphus; species Dasysyrphus tricinctus. The sequence goes on from OY992530.1 coordinate 128,868,569, forward strand.
ATTTGTGAAGTTCGATCTTATCCCAGCTGTCTTGGGATATCTAAGAGTCTCTACGTCTCGTTCGCTTGGGTACGGATTTGGATCAAGCCTCCATAAAAACACTTTTAAATTCCGTTTAATGACGAGGCTCTGTCGTTAAGGGTGGTGACATAGTTTCGACATATGTTAGGGTCATTTAAAGCATTCGTTATGAATTTTGAGCTCCGTGCTGCATCCTGCGCTGGTTTTTGTACGGTGGCGTAGTTTGAGACTCATCAGAACCAAATGGTGGTCGCTTCCCCCATCGGCATTTCTTATACTCCGGACATCACACATTGACTCTCTCCATCGCTGCTAAATCATGATATGATCAATTTGGTTTTCGGTTTGACCACCCGGATGCACCCAGGTAATTTTGTTACACGTCCTACGATTTGCGTTACAAAAGTCAACAAGCAAGTCACCATTTTCATTCCGTGACTTCCCATTTGACGAGTGTACCTGTTATTTATTTATTACTTAGGTAGGAAAGTTTTAGTATGTATTTTGTACTCAGTTGTACTGATATGCACTGAAGCCTACATAGATACATTTAAAATTAAAGCTAATTATATGTATGAGTTTTAACTAATAACTTAACACATACTTTTTTAACAAGGGATTTCTCGACTTGACTCGAAATATTTAAACTGTAACAGCCATCCTTCCGATACATATTTATACCACTTATTGAACTTCATTTGAATTATCTACGTTTGAATTATATACTTAATTAATATTGTAACTTTCATTTAAATTTAACTTTATGAATTAATTTATAATCAGCACATTTTTTTCTACCCATTGAATTTGAAAAGTGTAATTTAACTTTTAACCAAACACATTTTTTTGTATGCAAAAATAACTTGTAATGTGCTACTAGAATTTACTATAAAAGGGCCAACAAAATGTAAAATCATTGCAGTCTGTTTTAATAAAGCAAATAGTTATCATACAACTCTAAGTTGGAGAAACTAGCCTTTTTATTTTAAACAAATTGCTTATCACGTCGTCGTTGCGCTGTAGACAGGCTGAACATTATTTTGGTCGCCTGGCTCTTCCTCTCACTTCATCCATCACAAACTTGGTCTGATATAAACATAGACAAGCTGAACGTCATAGGACGGTCGCTTGGCTTGGCATAGGGAATCTTCATCCACCTTGGACACTGTCGTTGGTACTCAGAATCCAAAACAACAACAACAACAACATCAAGCATAACACCCCCGCTTCAATTGGCGCTCAACATTGTGGCTACTTGTTAACTGTTACATCTGACATTGGTGGACAGCACAGTAGAACCCGGATAAGGCCAAAAACAGTAAAACCCGATTAAGTGGATTGGAATTTTTTTTTATTGCTTTGATAGTACAGTCAAAAAGGAAGAACTGTCAACAGTACAACCCATTCACTCGTACAGTCAAACCCGATTATCTAAGCACATACATATATCTTCAAAAAAAAAAATTTTTTTTTTTTCTTCGTTGCTTCGTAACCTCAAGATATTTAGCACGATAGGAAAACCACACTAACTGCATCACAGGCAAACCCGCTTAAGTGCATCACAATTTTTTTTTGCTTTTTTGCTGTTTGCATAGTCAGCTCAAGAAATTAAGTATAATAGAAGAAGTATATTTACCGCACTACAGTACAACCCGCTTAAGTGCGTTACGAAAGAGATTTAGAACAAAAAGTATTAATGAGAAAAAGCAATCGTTTATTGAAGAAACCAAAGGTACAATACCAAGAAAAAAGTTCTTCATCAGAATCAGAATCTCAGTCAGTATCCGAGTTTGAAACGCCAGAATCTGAGTCTGAATCGATAGAATCCGAGTCTGATTCAACCATAATTGAACAAATTTCGCAAAAAAAACCACCCCAATCGAATTCAATACAATCAACTCCTTTTAAAATGTCAACTCCAATTGCTTTGTCAGAAGATCAGCTAACTCGTTTGGTAGCTGCTATTGGCGTTAAAGAAAATCACGGTACGTTCAGCAGGTGCACCGCTCGTTTTGATGGTGAAAGAAACACGTCTAAACTCGAAGACTTCATTGCAACGATTACCGTTTACAAGAATGCAGAGAATGTTTCTGACAATAATGCTATTATTGGATTCCCGCTCCTGTTGGAAGGGTTTGCTTCAAACTGGTGGCAAGGAGTTAAGGGTGAAGCACGATCTTTTGATGGCGCAATAAAACTTCTACGTTCATCATTTGCTCCACCAAAACCTTCATGGAGAATTTATGTGGAATTGTTTGAAGAGAAGCAAAAATTTAATGAATCGACTGACGTATTCATCTGTAAGAAGCGATCACTCTTTTCTCAGCTGACAGATGACATTTCCGAAGAGATAATGATCAATATGATTTATGGACAGATTCTTCTAAAAATAAGAGAAAAAGTTCCAAGAAACTCGGTGAAGACTTTCCAAGATCTTTTAAAGGAAGCTCGAGAAGCCGAGATCATAAATAGCGAAACCAGACCTCCAGGAAAACCTGTTGAGGAGTTGAAGAAGAAACGTTGCACGTTTTGCAGGAAGCAAGGGCATTTAGCTGAACAGTGTTTTAAAAAAGCTAACAGCAACCCCAATGAACCAAAAAAATCAACCCTTAATTGTTATGGATGTGGAGCGGCTGGTTATTGCCGAACAAACTGTCCTACCTGTAGCAACAAAAATGCTAATAGCCCAGCTATGTTAGACTTTAACCTGATTGAGTCAACAGTCATTGGAAGATGTGTTCCTACGGTTGACATCAATATAAACGGATTGAAAGGTGAGGCCTACATTGACACTGCAGCAAGAACTAGCGTTGCAGGAGCACTGTTATACCAACAACTCATTAAAAAAGGATGCCCATTTCAAAAAGTTAATGCAGAAGTAACTTTGGCTGACGGAGTTCCTAGGAAACAAATTGTTCACTCCACAGTGGTGGATATAATCATTGGAAAAAGATTACGGAAAATCCGATTTATTGCATTACCAGAAGCCAAAGGTAATCGAACTCTACTTGGCATTGATTTTCTAGAGCAATGTGGATTGGTTTTGAACATCGCACAGAGAGCTTTCCATTTCGTCGATGATCCGTCAACTATCTTCGATTTCAAGCTTGCGAAATGTAACGCAACGAAACTACCAGTGGAGTCAACTGTCGGGAGCCACTTTAAAACTCCTCAGAAGCCAAGATACCACACGACATTGCAAAAAGATGACAAGCTGAAGGAAGTTTCGGCATATCTTACTTGGGTGGAAAGCCATGAATTTTTAAGTCCTTTAGCTAGTACCCCAAAACGACGAAGAGAAAGTAACTACTCCCCTCACGGAATTCAAGCTATCTTTGCAGATGCCATTCCCCATGAGATGCGAACACCAGAAAAACGAAATGACCTGTTTAGCGAACCGAAAAGGGTAGACTCAAGTGTAGATGATTGGTTTACACTTAACTCCATCCATATTGAGCTACGGCCAGAAGAAGGTTATGCGATAAAGTCACCAGAAAAACTTCAACTTGAAAACCTACTTAAAGAACAAAATGACTTATTCGGAGAAATTACAGCCCCTATACCATATATAGAACACAAAATCAACACCGGAACACACAAACCGATTTATAATGTTCCTTACCGAATTTCACCAGCCAGAAAAATCCAACTTAAAAGCGAAATTGATGAGATGTTGCAAAAAGGCATTATCGAAGAGAAGGAATCCCCTTGGGCATTTCCCGTCGTTATGGTGCCGAAGAGTGATGGAAGCATACGAGTTTGCATTGACTACCGAAAGCTCAATGCCATAACCATCCCGGATCGGTATCCTCTGCCACGAATGGATGACCTTATTCATGCAGCCAAAAGCACACCATACATGTCCACATTGGATCTTCGCTCGGGATATTGGCAGATAGAGGTAGCAAAAGAAGATCGAATCAAAACAGCTTTCATAACGCCTTTTGGGAGTTACGTCTTCAATCGAATGCCGTTTGGACTGCGAAACGCACCAGCAACATTTCAACGTTTGATTGACAAGTCTCGAAATGGTTTGCCACAGATCTTGATACTTGCCTACCTTGATGATATAATTATCTGCTCCGAAAGCTTTACAGCGCACCTCAAGGACCTACCGAAAGTTTTTGAACGTTTAAAGCAGTTTGGGTTTCGCCTCAACCGAGGAAAATGTAAGTTCTGCTGCTCGGAAATAAAATATTTGGGTCATATCTTAACACCAAATGGATTCAAAGCTGACCCTGAAAAGACGGATGCTATAATGTTACGACCTGCACCCAGGAACTTAAAACAAGTCTTGTCATTCCTGCAGACCTGTTCCTGGTATAGAAGGTTCATACCCAATTTTGCCGATATTGCGAAGCCATTGTCAAACTTAACGAAGAAGAAAGCAATCTGGAAGTGGACCCATGAAGAGCAACACGCATTCGACAAACTTAAAGCGGTTTTGACTTCTGCTCCAATTCTTCAGCAAGTCAAAGAAGGGATTCCATTCGTTTTGAAAACCGATGCCAGCAGCTATGCTATCGGTGCTGTTTTACTCCAGGGGGAGAATGAAATGGAACACCCTGTGGAATATGCAAGCCGTATACTTTTACCTGCGGAACGAAACTACTCGACGACTGAACGAGAAGCACTCGCTGTAGTATGGGCAGTTGAAAAATTCCGAGGATACATAGAAGGTTCCGAAGTAAGAATACTAACCGACCACCAACCCTTAAAATGGTTAATGACGTTAAAGTCTCCTACTGGAAGACTCGCCAGGTGGGCACTTCAACTACAGCAGTATAACATCGAAATTGGTTATAATCCTGGAAGAAATAACGCCGTCGCCGATACTCTTTCCCGACCACCGTGTCCTGAGAAAGATCATATACAGGAAGACTGTGTGATTTGTTCAGTAGAGGTAGACATGCCAAGACGAGGATCAAAAGAAATAAGGGATGAACAACTAGCAGATCCAGATTTGAAAACAATCATTGATTCATTCGAAAATAACGATGATAGTTTGCTTCGTTGGACCAATCGTGGATATATGTTGATTGATGGAGTTTTATATCGCTATTGTTCAGAAGAAGACTCTGAAAACGGTCAACTGGTTGTCCCCAAAACGATGAAGGCATTGATGTTGAAGAAATACCACGATGACTCCACTGCTGGACACTATGGCGTTGAGAGGACATTAGCTCGTATCTCTAGCCGTTACTATTGGCCTGGAATGAGGTCTGACGTAGCTAACCACATCAAAGTTTGCCTCGAGTGTCAACGATACAAAGCTTCAAACTTGAAACCAGCTGGATTGCTACAGACAACACCAAGCAGTCAAAGGTTTGAGACCATAGCGGTAGATCTTTTTGGACCACTACCGGCAAGTCCTAGTGGACATCAATGGATTTTGATCGTTGAAGACTTGTGCAGCCGTTGGGTGGAATTATTTCCGTTGAAAGAAGGTACTGCCGAGAACTGTGCACTTATACATATACAGGAAGACTGTGTGATTTGTTCAGTAGAGGTAGACATGCCAAGACGAGGATCAAAAGAAATAAGGGATGAACAACTAGCAGATCCAGATTTGAAAACAATCATTGATTCATTCGAAAATAACGATGATAGTTTGCTTCGTTGGACCAATCGTGGATATATGTTGATTGATGGAGTTTTATATCGCTATTGTTCAGAAGAAGACTCTGAAAACGGTCAACTGGTTGTCCCCAAAACGATGAAGGCATTGATGTTGAAGAAATACCACGATGACTCCACTGCTGGACACTATGGCGTTGAGAGGACATTAGCTCGTATCTCTAGCCGTTACTATTGGCCTGGAATGAGGTCTGACGTAGCTAACCACATCAAAGTTTGCCTCGAGTGTCAACGATACAAAGCTTCAAACTTGAAACCAGCTGGATTGCTACAGACAACACCAAGCAGTCAAAGGTTTGAGACCATAGCGGTAGATCTTTTTGGACCACTACCGGCAAGTCCTAGTGGACATCAATGGATTTTGATCGTTGAAGACTTGTGCAGCCGTTGGGTGGAATTATTTCCGTTGAAAGAAGGTACTGCCGAGAACTGTGCACTTACTTTGTTGGATGAAGTCTTTCTGCGTTATGGTATCCCACGACGACTTCATAGTGATAATGGAACACAGTTCATATCTGCTCTTATGCAGAAACTAACATTTTGCTTGGGAATAAAACAATCATTCACCCCTGTTTATCACCCAGAAGCAAATCCTGTCGAGAGGAAAAACCGAGATCTCAAAACCCAACTATCAATTTTAGTGGGAAGCGAACACACATCGTGGAATCTCAAACTTCCAGCAATTAGATTCGCCATGAACACAGCGAAGTGTGAAAGCACTGGGTTTTCAGCAGCATTTCTGACGTTTGGACGAGAGCTACGTACGCCAGATGACGTCAATCACGATTTGAAGGCAATCATTCAGTCAGAAAATTTTATACCCCAAATTACTCCACACTTGATAAAGCTTTCCGAAACATTGAAAGAAGCAAAAGAAGCTTCCGAAAAATCGCAAGACCGAAACAAATTATATGCAGACAAAAAACGAAGACCCCACCATAAGTTTGAAATTGGCGATAAAGTCCTTGTCAAAACACATCCTATCAGTAAGGCATCTAAGGGATTTTCATCGAAGCTCGCAACCAAAAGAGATGGGCCCTATACAATAATTGCTAAAAAGGGTTCTAGTAGTTTCACCATTGCCAAGGAAGATGATCTATCTGTACCTTTGGGTACTTACCATGCATCGATGATCACACTATTTTCGGGTGGTTCTGAAGAACTACCTACTCCTAATCCAATTGTTACTTTCAGAAAAAGAGGTAGACCAGCGAAGACCACTAATCCCAATTCAAGTCCTAAAAGAAGGATGACTTCAACTACCACTGCCGCTGAACCTGTTCCTGCCACATTCTCGAGACGATCCATGAGGCAGAGGGGGAGATTGTAACAGCCATCCTTCCGATACATATTTATACCACTTATTGAACTTCATTTGAATTATCTACGTTTGAATTATATACTTAATTAATATTGTAACTTTCATTTAAATTTAACTTTATGAATTAATTTATAATCAGCACATTTTTTTCTACCCATTGAATTTGAAAAGTGTAATTTAACTTTTAACCAAACACATTTTTTTGTATGCAAAAATAACTTGTAATGTGCTACTAGAATTTACTATAAAAGGGCCAACAAAATGTAAAATCATTGCAGTCTGTTTTAATAAAGCAAATAGTTATCATACAACTCTAAGTTGGAGAAACTAGCCTTTTTATTTTAAACAAATTGCTTATCACGTCGTCGTTGCGCTGTAGACAGGCTGAACATTATTTTGGTCGCCTGGCTCTTCCTCTCACTTCATCCATCACAAACTTGGTCTGATATAAACATAGACAAGCTGAACGTCATAGGACGGTCGCTTGGCTTGGCATAGGGAATCTTCATCCACCTTGGACACTGTCGTTGGTACTCAGAATCCAAAACAACAACAACAACAACATCAAGCATAACACCCCCGCTTCAAAACTAAATTTAAAATCAAAGGATTCATAGGTATTGAGCACTTTTGAATGAACAACAACAACTTATGTGATTGACTTATGCCAATAAGTTTAAAAGCTGGAGCCATGGCAGTAAACAGAGATTTGACCTCAGTTCATATTTGACCTCAGTTAATGCAATAAGTTTTGTTCTAACTATAGGTAAGTACGTAGGTAGATGCATACATGTACCGACACATATGCCCCTAGAAGAATCTGTTTCACAAATAGATAAGTCCATTAATGCTTCATTTAAGCTTGTTTAAGATTTGTTTTTAATAAACTTAAAAAACCATTAAGATAAATTAATATACAATGTTAAAAAAGCGAAGAAAAAATGTTCATGTATTATGTAAAAGAAAAGTAAAAATATCTTTTCTAGGTAGATACACAGAAAAAAAAAATAAAAAAATGTAAGGGGTAAACGATTAACCCTTTTAAGTAAGTCCATGTATATATGGAATGCATATACATAAAACAGAGAAATGTTTTTCCCACTTGTATATGCGGCACGTCCATAAAGATAACCCAAACGAACATTCTTCACTCCCACATTAACCCTTCTTCCGACGACGCTGTTGAAGCCATCGTAATTCGGGTGTGTTACCCTCTTAATTGTATAATTTCGTTTGCCAGCAATTATTTGATAACAATTTACCTCCGCAATTGCAACGACCAGCAAGAGCAGACACCAAAACCAACTCCAGGTCCTTCATAACAAATCTTCGCTCCGAGTCCGCCATCCACCCGCCACCAAACACTATCGCTGCCACAGCAGTATACCTAGGTTGACCATTCTACAAAACTAAACCTTCTTTTAGTTTAGCCTTAGGTACATACATCAGTTAAGTACCGAAAAATACTCCACACATGAAAGAAAGGTCCTTTGACCACCGAAGCATGCAGAGCATACCTAGTCGTAGATTTACCTACCTTTGCGATTGTCTCCATATGTGTGAAGCTTGACCCTCAAACCAAAAGTTCTGTTTGCATCCTTCAGGAAGTTACTTTTAATTTTTTATTTCCTGGCTTTCCCGCAGTTAACTGCTGCGAGACCGTCAGAGTATAATCTTCATTGCCCAACCCCGTACCACCCTTTTGGGAGATTTTGAACTTTGGCCCTGTGGGTAGCAAGTGGAATAGTAGCAACCAGTTCGACCTTAATATTTCGTCCTTCACTGGATGTTTCATTCTTCTTCTTTTATTTTTTTAATTGTCTATCCTTGTTCTGTGTTTAAAGTTGCAAAGGATGTCGTTGTTCTTAGGTTCTTTTTTGATCCTTTTTGTAATATTTTTTTTTTTGTAAAAAAGTTTCCCGTTGTTCGGGACTAACTTTAATTCGTCCGTTAGATTTATAGGCTGGACTCCTGATCTGAATATAAATCAAAAAGTTCACCTCTCGATATGCATAAAAAGAGGATATACCTAGAATAGCGCGGAGACGGTTCAACGCCTGTTGTGTGTCATTGGGTCCGCCCTTCGAGTTCGATATTATACCTACATTTGCCTCCTCGATGGAGTGAAGAAAATTACCCACACCTCTTGCACATAGCATCCTTGATGGAAGAAAATACACTTCGAATTACAACAAAAAATGTATCTGTCATCTCAAAAATACTTTGGTAATAAATCAATGAATACTCTCCGAAGGACGACATTTTAAAGGATGAGAGAGAAGGAGCCGGCATAAAAGGGGAAATGATCAACGTGGTGGGTATCTTAGAGGCGATGGTATTTACCAATTTCCTGACACACAATAAACAACAATTATTGTGTCCTTTCGTAGGGAAACTTGATCATGACAAATACTCTCTCCGCCATCACAGCATTGAGACGGGCAGAACCAGCAATTCTCCCAAGAGCCCGAAAAAGACGATATGCGGGGAAAACCCCAGAGAAATAAAAAATTAAATAAAAAAAGCAGAAAACTTAAAACTGAGAAAGATGAATGAGTTACTGGTTCTGAGAACGTTGAGTATATAGGTAATAACCAGGGCTGGACTATAAGACATGCTTCTGTTTTCCTTGTACGCATTTTTCTAGTCAGCTTCGTATACCTTGCGAACTGTTTGTAAGAAAAAAATGTGCCTGTAAACCGTGTTTCATGGGATGAAAAACGAAAAGAGGAATTCCAGACTGTAATAAGCTATATCCTGTATCTATGTACGTATGTCTACATATCTAATCATAGACAGTTCAAAGGTTAAACTTTACTTTCGGGCTTCAATATCGGAAAATTATGACTTTGGATTCTATAAAGTCTGTTTTGCTAGTTTTACCACTTAATCAAGGATACTATCAAGTCCTAGAAACCCGTAAAGGTTTCCATAAGCTCCGTTGAAACCATATCATGAGTCTTTTGGGGCCACAATGAAGTTTTTAAAATAAAGTCCGGCACTGGTTACTAGCAAAGTAAAGGCGGAGCAGGGAAATTTTTGAAACGAAAAGCCAACGTATAACTATTTTAATGGCTTTTCTCAGCTTGGCGGCCGTTAAATGTGATATTAATTAATTGGACACTTAAATTAATGACATTTTCAGCCGGGGTGTTTCCTTCTTTTCCTTTTTTTGTTGTTGTACCTACTTCACATACAAGACACTGAAGCAATTTTTGATTAATTGACACCACAAGTGAGCCACTGAGTGAATGAATGTTATAGTGAGTATGTTGTGCTTTTTGCAATGTTATACATATACCTACCCCTGATGTTGTTGCAAGAAAAATTAAATTATTGTGTAGGTATATAGAATGTTCATTTTCTTACGGTTCGGTCATCTGGTACCTACCTCCTTTAAGTGCATGTAAAGGTATTTTATGGCGCGTGTTTTAGTTGTTGCAGCATGGAGACTCAAACAAAACAATCCAGCTTGTTGAGAACTTGTAAAAAGACACATCCATAGGACATCGGACTACATTTGGACTTTTTAAAAAGATTTATTATAAAAAAAACATATAACATTATGTATGTAGGTATGCATGTACTTGTACATGTACGTTATAGAAAAGGATATCCAATTACACTCCAAAAGACAAAACGTATTTGAGTCCAAATTGGAGCATGTTGTACAACGTCTACAACCTAAAAAAAAGCTAATTATATTTATTTGAACTCGAAAAATGCATAAAGCTAAGAACAAAAGTTAGCTTGGAAAATATTTTTCAGTAGCTCTCGTCGTTGAGGTTTATGTACTCGTAGGTTAGATTAGATCCATATTTTTTCAAAATTGTATAACTTAAGCTCTTTGGGTGTGTTGAAGTGCATGTAGACAAAAACTTGTTTCAACAAAAATAAAAGAACGCATTTAAAAAAAAAAAAATCATAGAGCTTTGATTCAGATACATAGTTGCAGGGAATGTTATTTTTCAAACACTGCTTTAACAGTTGGAGGTCAAGATGGCTCTTAAATCGCTCAAAACATCTCATTAAATAAAGCCATTATCTATAACCGAAGCCTTAGCTATTATTCTTGATGCGGTAAACACAGCTTTTTGAGAAAAGACCACTCAAAACTACAACAACTGCAAACAGAGCATTGTCTTCAAATTAAAAGAAGTATTAAATTAGTTCTTCAATAGGGAAGGGCTGTCCGTTGTCCGTGTCCAGTCCATGGCTTTTGCATTGTCGCAGACGCAGATGTTGTGCAAAAGCTGGTTCTGGTATCTATAGGTATTCCTACATTATTTGCTTTCAGTTTGTTAAAATGTTTTTTTTTTTTTTTTTTGAAATTCATTTTTATTTTTCAATCATCTTCAATTTCAATTTCCTTAGGACTGGGAAAAGCACAGACCACTGATAATTTTTTTAGTAGCCCCAATCCTGTTTTTTTTAATAACTTCCTTATGACAAAAAAATAGGTTCTGAGCAGAAGCGGCGGAAGGCATATGTGCTGTGTTTGCCCCGCACACAGCCCCTCGCTTGGAGGGGCCCCGCAATATACGAAAGGTCTTCGCACTCCATCGAATATTTTTTTTTACTTGAGTAAATAAGTTAAATTCATGAAATTCATCAAACAAATAAGTAGAATAATTTGCGTCGTCTAGCATTGCCTCTATTGTGTTGTGATGCTTTTATCTCCTTTCCTCTATTGTAGATAAACCTATTTTATTTTAAATCAGAAAAAAACGGAACAAGACTTTCGTCGCACTAATTGTTTTAATTGCCCATACCTTAATACAGTAACTCGTAGGCTTAAATATCTTCCTGAATAAAATATAAATACAAACATAAAATAAAATAAAATAAAATAAAATAAAATAAAATAAAATAAAATAAAATAAAGAAAACATAGCTGCACCACTGCCATTATTAACATTGTTGAAGACATTAGACTCGCCTTGGTGACATGGTCACTTTTCTTATATTGCTCGACTTTTCTAAAGCTTTCGATACAGTAGACGATGCTAATTTGTGCTATAAGCTATCATCATTTTATAGTTTTTCATCATCTGCTGTTCTTTTGTGGTCAAACTACCTTCGGGATAGAAAACAAGTTGTTTCAGTTGGCAATAAAATTTCAAATTTCCTACCGACCACTAGAGGAGTCCCTCAGGGCTCGATCTTAGGACCTCTTCTTTTCTCCCTTTATATAAATGATCTCCCTTCAAGGATTGTCAGTTCCTCCATTCAGATGTATGCTGATGATGTTCAATTATACCACAGTTGAACATTGGGACTTATTGAAGATTGTGCATACACAATTAATAGGGAACTAGAAGAAATTTCTCAATGGTCAGCAAGCAATGGCTTGTTCCTGAATCCATTGAAATCCAAGTGCATTGTCATTAGCAGAAAAGCCTTAAACATTGATTATTTTCCAAACTTGTACTTAAATAACTCGAACATTGTTTACGTTTCTTCTGCCAAAAATCTTGGTATGTTGTTCAATAGCCGTCGGTAAAGTCTATGGAGTACTACGTAGGTTATGGACCTCACAGTATTTCACCCCTCTTAAAACACGCATACTTTTGGCTAAAACCTAGTATTACCAATTCTCAGTTACGGATGTGAAATTTTTTGTGACTGCGATGCTGTCAGCAGGAGAAGGCTTATAGTACAGGTAAAATAGGATAAATAAAACAAAAAAATTGGTACCACCATGAAACTTGGTGAAAACGTTTCATGTACTATGAGAATGAATAATCAAAAGAGTCTATAAAAATATTTCATATGGAAGGGTGTTTTTTTGAGGGGGGAAGGGGCGTAAGTTGTGGTGTATCAAACGGAAAAATAAACTTTGGTGCAACCTAAGCACATGCACATGTTTTCAGGGTATTTTTAAATGCTGAATCAAATGACACCAAAACCAAGTCCATACGACCTCCGTGAAAAAAGTAATTGTCATTTTTATGTGAGGATGACTATATTTTCAGTATAAAAATCAAATATTACCGAAAACTAGTTGAAAATGGTGGTCCGTCGATGAAACTTGGTATAAATGGTTCGTTTGTCATGAAAAGCAATAATAAGATGAGTCTATAAAAATTTCTGTGGTTAAAGGGCATTTTTTGGGGAGTTGTGGTACTGGTGGGATTATTACCATAAAACCTGTTACAAAAATGGAACCCTAATGAAACTTTATAAAAATGTGCTATGAACTACCAGAATGAAGAATCAAAAGAGTCTATAAAACTATCTTTAGGTAGTATGATGTTTTTTATGGGTGAAGGAAAGCATAATACTTTTTCCAAAAACAAAAATTGATCCCAAAAACAAATATCACCCCATACCCAAACTCACAAAAACAACTTTTATCCCTTGATATTTTTGTTAATTCCTTTGATTTTTGATTCTCGTTGTAAATGAAACACTCTTACCAAGATTCTTGAGGGAACCATCCTTTTCAATTTTTCTTTTTAAATAACCACACACTTCCTCCTATCTTCAAAAGCTAACCCTCCCATGTGAAATAATTCTATGGACTCTTTTGATTCTTCATTCCGGTAGTTCATAGCACATTTTTACAAAGTCTCATGGGGGTACCATTTTTGTCACTAGTTTTATGGTAGCAATCTCACCAGTAGGTACTGCAACTCCCTAAAAAAACGCCCTTTAACCACAGATATTTTTTTAGCCTCATCTTATTATTGCTTTTCATGACAAATGAACCATTTATACCAAGTTTCATCGACGGACCACCATTTTCAACTAGTTTTCGGTAATATTTGACTTTTATACTGAAAATATAGTCATCCTCACATAAAAATGACAATTACTTTTTTCACGGGGGTCGTATGGACTTGGTTTTGGTGTCATTTGATTCAGCATTTAAAAATACCCTGAAAACATGTGTCATATGCTTAGGTTGCACCAAAGCTTATTTTTCCGTTTGATACACCACAACTTACGCCCCTCCCCCCCTCAAAAAAACACCCTTCCATATGAATTATTTTTATAGACTCTTTTGATTATTCATTCTCATAGTACCTACATGAAACGTTTTCACCAAGTTTCATGGTGGTACCAATTTTTTTTTTATTCGAAGGCCTTTCTGTACTATTTTACCTGTACTATTAATGTTGCTTTCAATAATACTGCGCGTTATATATTTGGGTTGTGAAGGTTTGATCATGTGTCAAATTTCTCAATGCAAATATATGTATAATATCTCCCTTGATCACCTTATGCGCTTTCGAGCACTTATATTATTATTCAATATAATCCAAACAGAGCAACCTTGCAGTCTATTCAACAGGAAACAGTTCGGTTCCTCTATAGCAGATCTCAACAACTCATTCATCCTCGTTACTCTTGTCTCACGTCAGAGCGCCAGTTTTTTGTTAATGCCATCCGATTGTGGAACTCTCTTCCCAGGCACTTAAGGAGAGTAAGCGGTGAAGCACAGTTTCGTAGAGATCTACGTACTTATTATCAAAATTAATTCTGTTTTTCTTTGACCTAGTGAATATTTTTTTTTTTGTATTCAATAGAGATGTATTGTACTTTTTTTTTTTTCTTTTTGATCTTTGTAAAAGGTGTATTTATTTTTTTTTCTCTCTAGATTTTGATTTTTCTCAAAAATATGTAATTAATGAAATTATTTCCTGTATTTTATGCCAAAAATATTATAAAGTAGTTTTCTTCAAATCGTTCTTGAAATAATTAGCTTAACACTAATTGATAAGAAGTATATTCTTAATGTGTAGGCATATATTGAATTTAATAAACTAAACTAAACTAAACTAAACTAAAATAAAGTAAAATAAAATAAAGTGCCGTCAAGATTTGTACACATATATTCTTCCCAATGCGATTTTCAACCATATAATCTATATGAAAATATTGGAACTACATACATATATGTCTCCAAATTAAGCCGATTTTATAAGAGACGTTAAGCAGATGCTCCAAAAAAGCATTACAGAAAACAACCCAAATAAAATTTAAATGTTCCAAAAAATATTTCGAAAACTCAAGATATCGAAAGGAGTTATCGATATATTCGCTTCAACGAATTTTTAAATTTGTTTCCAAAAATTAATTTATGTACATATGAATGTATGTATTGAGCAATTTATGCTCACTAGTTTTGGCGGATTGAGATTCATCAATGGTTCAAGCTTTGAGTAGGTACTTACATAATGTGATATTACCCAATAACATGGTGTAACCAGTGGCGTATTTACACTAGGGCGATAGGGGCCATGGCCCGGGGCGGCACCCTGGCATGGGGCGGCACTCAACTTTGGGTGCAAAATGTAAAATTCCTTTAAAAAAATTTGTATCGTAAAAGTTAAGCTTTTAGAGGTGCCAGGCGAAGTATCATCCAAACGATGTGAAGTAGGTACTTACGTAAATTTAATTCAACTATCTTTTTGTAGAAACTTTATTGCCTATACTAAGTATATTTCTTGCTACTTTTAATTGGACTAATTAGTTTAAGAGGTATTAAAGTTTACAGTAGGAACGCATCACAGAAAATACCTAAAATTGCGATGAGTCACCTCTAAATATCAATGGTCCTATACCACCGGCTATCCGATTCGGATAAGTTATCCAAGATAACAGAGCTCAATTTCAGTCCCGGTTGTTCAGTGGCAAGATAACTGAGTAGCCAATACGTTTGTGAACAACCAGAAACGGATTGGTTAGCCGAAAACAGCAGACAAAAATTGAATAAAATATTTTATTTATATGCAAAAAATTGGTTACATTCTCAACGAAGTTTTATTCTATTGATTTGTTCATATTGAGTGGAGTCCAAGGTGATGGAAATAACCTTTTTCTAGTTGCATCTAAGTTCTTACTTTTCCTTTCAATATGAAAAGCTCAAAAGCCTTAAGAAGGAAATATATTTTGGAAACCATTGAGAATTATTTCAAAGAAAACATAAATACAAAATTAATTATAGTTAAAAACTGTCATAATTATTCCAAAATATATTCCTTTTGTGGGGTTTCATGAATAAAATTCAATAATAAAGGTTATTGTGGCCTTTACTCCAATGAATGCGTTTCGCCCAAGTGACAAAAACATTGCGTTTTAAATTGGGTATGGTGGCATCTAACTGATGAGCCCACCACCATGTTTGGAAATCATTAGAGACATTTTGAGACCAATCATGAAAAACAAACATTTCGATTTTTCGGCACAGCGCAGTAAATACATATATGTTTTAAAATACTATCATAGATTGCTTACTGACATTCCGAGAAGTTCTAATTTAAGAAAAAATCAAGTATCTCAATGTTCTCAGACCATACACTGCATGCGTTTCTGAGGATTGCTGTGACAACTGACAAATTGTCATGAAGAACGTTCATGTTCCGTACTCAAAAAACAGATAAATTTCAAGTACGCTTTCTTAAATGTGAATTTCATTTTCAAAATTGATAAAAAAAAACGATCGATTGAAGCTAAAAATTCATTTTTGCATACGAAATTATTATCTAAAAAGCTTAAGCTTTTTGGTATTTTCGTTCGCTAGCTTCACACTTCAGTCTTGTTTAGTGAAAGCTTTAATTTTCAAAAAAAACTGTTGAAGCAGCAAAATCGGGGTGAAAACAAGTTAGCAAAAATTTTATATTCGTATAATTTTAGATTTTCTTCAGTCTTATTTTAGAAAAAAACTTTAATAACAAGTGATTACTAGAGTAGAGATACAAATGTATGGTCTTTGCAACAAATAACCATTCAATTAGCTACATATTCAGGCATCAAAATTACTTTATTCCGACAATTGTTGGAAAAATCAAGGTCGTCAGTTAATCATCCCTTAAAATCTTTAATTCTGACTGAAGACTGAACACAATCGGTCAATTATAACAGTGCTATTGATGAATGTGTCCACTAATTTGTGCATCGGCAAAAATGTAAATATTAAAATTGTATTTATTATTTATGATTTTTTTTTTCAGTATGAAGTGTTTTAGTTCTCTTTCGTTCATTATGGGGCGCCAAAACTTCTTGTCCCGGGGCGCCAAATCTTTAAATACGCCTCTGGGTGTAACCATCGTTGAAGTTCAGTTTCCGAATTCGGTGAGATAAAATTTCTGACCCACGGATTGCATTTTGTAAATGTTTGAATCACGTTTTTACAACTGATTCAAAGTGTGGTTTTCACGATGACTTTAGAGTGCAAAGATGAGATTTAATGTTTTTTTCTCGTTCGCACTCATTTAATTTCGAAAAAAATAATGGTCATGACTCTAAAGTAATACCATTTGGCAATTATTCAAAGAGTTTAATGTTTAAAGACTAAGAGCCAACGGCAGATTTTGGGTTTGAGTGATAGTAAAAAAAAAGTATAGGCGTTGAAAGCTTCATTAAAGGATATACAAAAAGTTAAGGTCTTATAACTTCTATTAGATTATTAGGTTCAAAAAATTCTTTGTCTAAATAGGTACCTCCCGTTTCACCATGGGGTCCGCAAATATGATCTTGCACACGCCTCGGTTTGATCTAGCACCGCCTCTGGTTCTGAGATTGAAAAAAATTATTCATGAACAAATATCATATCCAAAGTGCCTCAAAAACACCGCATTGGCTTTTTGTGTAAATGCGTTTGAGGAGGGGGAGACGGTGAAGTTGGAGGTCCATCAAGTGAAATATTGATTATTATCTGGTACAGCCTAATATAATATGATACATGTTTTAATGTAAGCTTTTAACGCTAAAACTACCATAACAAAAGTTATAGCATTATTACTTCTCTTAAGTAAGTGCAACAAGTAAAATATAACCGAAAACCTTTTGAAAATAAAGATACATCAATGAAACTTGGATAGATGTTTCATTTGACATACCAAACAAGAATCAAAAGAATCCCTAAAAATATCCACGCTAAGAATGTTTTTTTTTTGTATGAGAGTCAGATGCAGAATTATTACCGTAACACCTACATGATATTCACTAAAAGTAATACATTTTGGACTTGGATATTCTATTATAGAGGGTGCGATTTTACGTCGATACCAATTTTAATATTTCATAAATTAATCTCAGAACCTATTTTTCCTAAAAACACATTTGATTCAACTTGGAAGGCACTGATTTGGTAGGATGGAGCTATCGATACCAAAGTTATTTTTGTGCCGGAAACACAGTTCTTAGAGTTAAGTCTTGCTATAGTTTTCTAGACTGAGCTAGGCCGAAAGATATCAAAAGTGGAGTTTAGGAAAAAGCTTGAATTTACTCTTTTTTTGAAAATCCATCAGCTATAAGGAGATTCATCTTAAATCAATAGCATGCTCTTTATGGAAAACTAAAATGAAAATCAGTCTTCGTGATGAAATGAAAAAGAGTTTTTCATTTAACACAGACACCTAGCTACCTGAATTTCGGTTTTAGAATTTCCAAATTAAAAAGAAAAAACTGTAACCATCAGATTTGATTTTAAGGCTTTTTTGCATTTATCATGTAAATTTGTTGCACCAAACTCTTTTCTTTTGTTTAATCCTCTAAGGTAAAACAAAGCGTATGTAGTTAGGCATACATGTGAATTTTTAAGACCTTACTTTATATTGATTTTTTTCAGTTTTTGGTAAAACAGCTCTTAAATTTAAAATTGCATAGCCCCAGTTAGGTTATCTTTTAACATGTATTACAAAAACAACATGGGATCTAGGTTTCTATCGAGGTTAATTTCAATAACCCAGATAGAGGTTTTCACTCTGGCCGGCAGAGGGCTATTTACCATTGTGAATGGATGTCAGCGATTTGTCAGCAGTATTAGGAATAGAGAGGAAAAGAGACAAGTTCTTGCATGAAAAACAAATAAACATAAGAAAAAAAGAGACTGATATACAGCACTGCTTTTGCACTAACCCACATCGTTTTTTCACGAGGTGAACCATATGCAAAGTACACATATTGAAGGTAATATCATTGGGCACGTTCCGCTGGTTATTCTCAGTTATCCGGATAGTTTTGTGTTGTTGTAATCCCTTGTTAAAAAACAGCTGATAACAGCTGACGCATAACAACAACTCAAGTTATCTCAAAATTTTTGGGATAGCTAGATAGCATAGCGAATAAACATTGGAACGCGAGGATTAGCGTGATCCATTTTGTTCAGTTCTGCGCATCCATCAAAATCAGTGGAAAATGGCGAATCCCGTGACCCCTACTAGTTTAACATCAAAATTTGTTGTGTGTTATGTGTTCATTTGTTACTTATTTATTAGCAAATACAATTATTTCAAGCTTTTTAGTGTTTATTAAGATTATATTGTCATGCAAACAATATTCGTTCCTGGTTTTTAGTGTTATTTAAATTATGCTTTTGTGTTTGTTTTCTTCGTTGTTGTTGTAATACAGCGGACAGGGTCACGTAAGGCTGCCATCTTGAATTTCTTTGACAGTTCTCATTTCGGACAACATGCGCAAGATAATACCTTAGATATGTGTACTGTGAACCATATGGGTTATGAGTACAGTGCCCATATTTTAGAAAGCTGAATAATGAACAAAAGAAAAGAGAAACAAAATTCAACTCAATCTTCAATCATTTATTTCATTTAATATCTAATAAATATATCCTCTGAGGAAAAATGGCTCAATTTAAAATAGAATAAACATATTATAAACACGGAAAGAATTGAAAAATCACCAATTGAAAAATTTGCAGTTGCAATTTACGAATCATGTTTTGTTCGTAAATCAAGGCATCCCAAATTAATACAAAAACTAGTAATTTATCATTCAAAACGTAGCAATTTACAAAAGTTATGTCTTCATGATTGGCAATTAAAATCCATGATTCAAGCTTGTACTTTTCATAGCAAGAGACAACTTTTTTGGCGTAATTTACTCTCCAAAAACATAATTTCACAAACAGCATTTACAAATATTGATTTGCGATAAATATTTATTAATTAACATCGCACAATCACTGATTTACGTTTTTTTTTGTCGCAATTTGCAACTCCATGAGAATAGTTGCAAATCACCAACAAAAAATTCCTAGATCACGACTTTCTTTTCTTAATTTACTTCTCGAAAAGATATAAAGCACCACAACATGGCATGTATCTAATCATTAATGTGTGACACAAATGATCTGTAATGCAAATTGGCCTAGTGGTTGCATGCTCGCTCCGCAACTGGAGGGTTGCGAGCTAAAATCCAAGTAGAGTCAAGCGTAAAGTATTTATTTCAAACAAATAAAATTAAATGTGTATACCTGCAAAACAAAGGATAGAGCAATATTGATCTTTCTGGTGGAAATATCACGAAATAAAAGTGGTGATCACAAATCTTTTTTTTTTCAAATTCAAAAATTGTGATAAATGAGTATTTGGATCAAATTGCGATTTGTAGTTCGCAATTTTTGTTTTCTCTCGATAGAATAATCGATAATTTGAGAGTGTTGATTTACGAATTTTGAGTATCAATATCTTCATTTTGCTCAGTTTTGCAAATTGCAAACAAATAGTCGTAAATTACAATATCCCAAGCCAAGGTATAAATTGGGATTTATTTTTCGTAATTTGCAGCTCATTTCTCTTGATCTGATAAAAGAATTCTTTCCGTGAAGCTCTAATCAATTCAGTCTTTGCTTTAAGCTGCTGATGCGAAACGAAATATCCCATACAAAAATGACAACGAAATCTTAAACTATAAATTTAGTTCTACTTTTCGTTCTGCAGCACGCTGTTCGATGAGCGAAATTGATAGTTGTAGCAGATGGAGAAGTCTACACTCTTTTTTCGCACACAATTAATTACCCAGACCATATGTAATTGTGTGCGAAAAAATGAAATTTGTGTTTTTTCGTGTTTATTTTTGTTGTTTCTTTCATTACAGCATGGCTGCTTGTAACTTTTTTTGCATTTGCATTTGTTTTAATTTTTTGAATTTGTGCAACTGCCAATGATTATTTTTCCGCTTCGTTTTCGTAAGCATTTCGCTGTCTTGTTGTAGAACAACTAAAAATTTCGCTTCGCATCAGCATCATATTAGGCTTTACATACAAACTTAAAAATAAAAAAAAACTTAAAAACTTAGGTCAAGAATTTGTACTGGTTTTTCAGTTCTTTATTAAATACAGACTTCCTCCTGAGTGGCATCAGGGTAAGCTAAAATAATTTTCAATATTGAATTGCTTTTTTAAAATAATTTCAAATAAAACTTACAAACCTCAATTCTTCAGCCCAGACGCAGACAACACACAGTTCACAGACAGCGGTTGTGTTCATGAAATGAATAGTTTTTGATTTGAACATGACAGATGATGCCAAAAGCTATAGAGGGCGGCAAGGAAAAATAAATTTGTTCTAGATTTATTATTTCTTCGTTCACTAACTAAGGGCACGTTAGCATCATCAGTTTCTTTATTAATATTTTACGTTTCCAATTTGTGCGTTATTGTTTTTGAACAAAATTAAAGAAATACCTAACAAATAATGAACAACTAATAAAATACAGAACATTTATATGTTTTCGTGTACAAAATAATTAATAATGAACTTACTTACTTACTTACTTACTTAAGGTGGCGCTACAGTCCGGGGTGGACCAGGGCCTCAACCAACAAGCTTCATCCAGCCGGCTCGGTTTCTAGCTAGCTGTCTCCAGTTTCGCACGCCAAGTTGGTTGAGGTCCTCTTCCACTTGCGTGCGCCACCTTTTACGCTGTCCACCTCTACTGCGTTGTCCCACGGGGTTGGATTCAAAGACTTTCCGGGCCGGAGCATTGGTGTCCATTCGCTCTAGATGACCCAGCCATCTCAGTCGTTGGCTTTTCACTTTTGTGGCTAGGTCGGTGTCGCTGTACAGCCCATACAGTTCGTTGTTGTATCTTCTTCTCCATTCCCCATCTATGCAGACGGGACCAAAAATCACCCGGAGAATTTTCCTCTCAAAACAGCCTAACGCGTTCTCATCCACTGTTAGCAGTGTCCATGCCTCTGCACCAGTGCCGTAGCCAGGATTTTGTTTTGGAGGGGGCTTGCTTCCAAATTTTACGAGAAATTTTTTAAACAAAAAACTAAAATTATACCAATTTATTGATTTTTATTAGTTTTTAAATAGAACATACTTAAATATTTTTTCTGTACCTACACATTTTCTTAAAGCAGAAGACGTCTTGATTTTTTGCACATGACTTCAATCACGTTATCTGGATCCACATTAATATGCGAATGAACAGATATCAGCAAGAGAGCTTAATTTTTCATTCCCCATAACGCTTCGGGATACTATTTTAATCCTTTTCATAGTTGAAAAGGTTCTTTCAACACCAGCTGTGGTCACTGGAAGCGTGGCCAAAACCGTAAGCAAGAAGTTTATACCCCTATAGTAAGGCTATACCTATATCAAGCAATTTCAAAACTTCGGTAGAAAGATCCTTCGCCAATATTTTTCCGCAGCAAAGAATGTACTCAGCTTTTACAGCTGACAAAGAAATTGTATTATCAAAATCATATGCTAGTTTTTCCATTTCGTTCACTCGCTCAACTGCGGCAAAACCTGGGAGAAGAGCTTGAAACAATGCGATGGTAGAACGTCTTCTTTGTCCATGAATCTGTCCGTAAGATTTTGTATTAACGAATTTTTGCAATGAGTCAGTTTAGACACTCTAAAATAGGCTTCAGTAGAAGAGGTTTCTGGATTGGATCGCAGTGTTTGTTTCAATGAAGTTCTTAGAGCTCTTAATTGAACTTCAAATAAGTCTTCGGCAACTTGGGATATGCGGATTGAAAAGCCTCTATGAAAAAATTTTCGGCATTTTCTCTTATGTTCTTAAGAGAACTCCAAACTTCTTTTGTGCGGTCGATTGCAGAAATAGCTCTGTAGGAAAACTGATAAGGGCAGCGTTAAACAGAATAGTTTTTCGCACACAATGAGGCTTGCTAGGAAATCACTTCTTTGGATCGCTGCCAAGTGTTGATGCTTTCGAAGATATATCGCCCACGTTCTGCTCGTTATTTCTTCAAAACTTATTGAGATGTATTTGAAAAGCTCTATTAAGGAAATAAAACTGTCATGCATTTCAATGACTCTTGTTTCACAAAGGCGTAGAAGTCGAGTTTTTCGGCTCTCTGGTGCGTGTTTTTTAATGACAGTTTAGAAAGTTATATTTGCATTTGAATGGTTGTGGAAGAAATTAGCTATTTCACTTACTACACCAAGGCAATTTGAATTGCAGGACTTGACATGGCATTAGACAGAGCCAGGTTCAAGTGATGGCTTGCACAGTGTACATACCAAGCGTTTGGATACTGTTGCATGCCTTATCCTGCACTGTACTCCACTTAAGTGACCTGCCATATTTGCAGTATGGTTTTTGTCAAGTTTTCAGAAGTTTAGTCATCAACAGGAACAAAACCTACAAAATCTTCCCGAAGCATACAACTTTTGGGATCTGTTAAACAGTCGATATATCAAAGGCATATCGAAAGTTGTTCACACCCAGTAACATCCATTGTTTCGTCAGCGAGGATACTGATACAACTTGAACTTATAGCCCGTTTAGTTATTTCAGTTGTTACAATATCAGAACATATCTCCAGGATTTCATTCTGGATATCTGGACTCAAATAATTTAAATTTTAAAAACCTAAGCTTAACAAAACCAAAAGGGTTTTAATAATGATAAAAATTTAATAGCCTTATCGTACGCTCCGTCATAATAGATCTATACTACGAATCCAAACAAAAGTATTAAAACTCCCATGCCGTAACAAAAATATCAGGTAAAATTCAAAGTTCACCCGAACTATCCCCGGGTTCATAAAATACATTTTACTATGAGATCTTATACTTTTTTGTGGGATTCTTCCGTATGTATTGCGTAGGGATCTGTGGTTGATCATCTATTCAAAAATAACAACTTACCACATTCACAGGTTTTTATTGTAAACAACTTTAAATGGATCATTAAAGATTGGAAAGTATTGGAGTGCTTTTATATTAAAGGGTGCAATTGTGAGAGGGTGGAATGGTGGGGAAATTGACCATATCCAATCATTTGCAGCAAAACTCTTCATATCCAAATTTTATTGTTAAATATCTCTTAAACGGAACTTCCAATATTTTTTTGCTCTTAATCATAACATATAAATATAAAATTTCCGTAAGCTGAAAGTTATTTTCAAATTCAAATTCAAATTTATTATTTCTTCAGTGAAATCATGTTACATGGTGTAGAATATATTAAACATAGAGATTAGAATACAATGATTCTTAGCAACTAAAGATTGTATAAGATATAAGATTCATATGAAAGTGGAAAGTTATTTTAAATCATATGTTTTGGTAACACGCATATCACTATTTTTATTTATTTTGGTTTGTTTTACTCTGAAATCTTATAGAATTTGTGGTTATTTTTAATTTGCAATTTTTTGGCAATAACTGAAGTCGTTTACTGATCCCAATTTCAAATCAAATAAAATGTAGGTATACTATGTAGAATATTCTCCTCATTTTAATAGCTTTTAGAGTTAAATAAAATACCTAAAGAGCGAAGTATTTTCAAGTAGTTGAGAACTTAAGCTAAATTCAAATAAACTATTCCTACCTGGATAGTCTCCTTATTTTTATAGATTTGAATTTAATATATTAGAAAGGTTTAAAGTTTTGTTTAGATTTTCGGGTGGGGCTTCAGCCCCTCAAGCCCCCCCTCTGGCTACGTGCCTGCTCTGCACCATACATCAGGACCGGGATGATAAGCGTCTTATACAGGGACAGTTTAGTCACTCGAGAGAGGGCTTTGCTTCTCAATTGCCTTCTTAGCCCAAAGAAACAGCGATTGGCAAGAGTAATTCTTCGTTTGATCTCAACGCTGGTGTCGTTCGCTGAGTTTATAGCGGATCATAGGTAGACAAAGTCTCTGACTACCTCAAAATTATAGCTGTCTATAGTGACGTTCTGTCCGAGACGTCGGTGTTGGGTGTCCTTTCTTGTGGACAGCATATATTTTGTTTTGCTTTCATTCACCGTTAAACCCATCTTCTTGGCTTCCTTCTCAAT
The DNA here is from genome assembly GCA_963921185.1 of Dasysyrphus tricinctus. Taxonomy (NCBI): domain Eukaryota; kingdom Metazoa; phylum Arthropoda; class Insecta; order Diptera; family Syrphidae; genus Dasysyrphus; species Dasysyrphus tricinctus. The sequence continues at coordinate 128,893,565 of OY992530.1, forward strand.
GCTCACAAAAGCACCACTGACATCACGCTTTGTTCGTCCGATTATGTCAATGTCGTCAGCGTAAGCGAGTAATTGGACGGACTTTTGAAAGATTGTGCCTCTGGTGTTGACGTGAGAGTTTTGCACTATTCTTTCAAGAACGATGTTGAAGAAGTCGCATGACAGCGCGTCGCCTTGCCTAAAACCTTTTTTGACATCAAAGGTGTCGGTGAGGTCTTTGCCGACCTTGATGGAGCAGCGTGCATTCTCCATCGTCATCCTGCACAAACGGACGAGTTTGGCAGGGATGCCAAAACTAGACATTGCTCTATATAGCTCGTCTCTATAGATGCTGTCATACGCGGCCTTGAAATCGATAAAAAGGTGGTGGGTATCGATTTGGAACTCCTGGGTTTTCTCCAAGATCTGCCGTAGTGCGAATATTTGGTCGATGGTGGACTTCCCTGGCCTAAAGCCACACTGATATGGACCTATCAGGTTGTTGACGAATGGCTTCAAGCGTTCACAAAGTACGGCAGAGAAGATCTTGTAGGCGATATTAAGAAGACTGATGCCTCTGTAGTTGGTGCAGTCCAGAGGATCGCCTTTCTTGAGGATCGGGCAAACAATACTGAGGTTCCATTCATCGGGCATGCTTTCTTCCGACCATATTTTACAGATGAGCTGGTGCATACTCCTAACCAATTCATCGCCAGCCGCTTTGAATAGCTCAGCCGCAAGGCCATCAGCTCCAGCAGCTTTATTGGACTTAAGTTTAGATATGGCTATCCTCACTTCGTCAAGATCGGGTGGACGGAATTGTTGGCCTACGTCGTCCAGGTTGAATGGTGCAATTTGCATGGCAGCGGAATTCGGTTCGTCATCGCCGTTATACAATTTGCAGAAATGATTTTTCCATATCCTCAGCACCAACTGCGTTTCTACCACGATGTTCCCCTGATCTTCCTTGCAGGCTTCGGTTCGGGGTTTGTAACCTTGGGAGGTCCTTTTTACTTTTTGGTAAAACTTCCGAACTTCATTCCTGCAGTGGCATCCCTCTAATTCCTCGATCGCGCGCTTCTCATGCTCTTTCTTTTTCTTTCTGAGAAGCTTGTGTTCCTCTTTCCTCTTCTGCTCGTAGAGCTCGCGAGCAGCTCTGGTCCTTCTATGCAGCGCAGCTTTGTATGCCTGTTGTTTGGCTGCATGTACTTGCCGGCATTCCTCGTCGAACCAGGGGTTTCGCTGTGGTGGTCGTGCGAAGCCCAGCACGTCAGAGGCGGCATCTCTGATGGCTTCCTGGCAGTTTTTCCACTGGTTCTCGATGTTTGCAGTTGGCGGCAAAGGACTAGTTAAGAGGGCGCGAGAGACTCGATCGGAAAAGGACCTGGCGATTTCTTGCGACAGTAGCCGTCCGACGTTGAACTTCCTGACAGTATTTCCCTGTTTTGGCTTTGGTCTGGATATCCGTAGCATTACCTTTGCTACAACGAGGTAGTGGTCCGAGTCAACGTTGGCTCCTCGGAACGTTCGGACATCCTTGATACTGGAGGAGTGCCTTGCGTCGATCGCAATGTGGTCAATTTGGTTGGCGGTTGATTGACCAGGAATTCGCCATGTCCCCTTATGAATATCGAGATGCGGGAACTGCGTACTAGCTACCACAACGTTTCGCCCCGCAGCAAAGTCGATTAGCCTGAGTCCGTTATCGGAGGTGGTGTCGTGCAGGCTGTATCTTCCGATTGTGCCACCAAAGACGTCTTCTCTTCCTAGTTTGGCATTAAAATCACCCAAGACAATTTTGATGTCATAGCTAGGGCATTGCTCATATGTCTTGTCCAGGAGCTCGTAGAACTCGTCCTTGGTGTCGTCATCTTTCTCCTCTGTGGGGGCATGCGCGCATATCAGGCTGATGTTGGCGAATTTAGCCTTGATGCGAATTGTCGTGAGGCGCTCGTTCACATAATTGAAACTCAAGACCTCTTGCCTCAGTCTGCCTCTAACAACAAATCCACATCCAAAAAGACGCTGCCCTTGTGGTCGGTAACAGTCACCGTAGTATACATCGCAGTCTTTCAGTTTTCTCTTGCCCGGCCCATCCCATCGCACTTCTTGGATGGCGGTGATGTCTGCTTTGTAGCAGTCTAGGGCCTCCGCTAAATGTTCGGCTGCACGTGGTCTATAGAGAGACAGAACATTCCACGTGCAGATCCGAAGTTCGTTGTCCTTATTTCGTTTGCTAGGTTCGTCAACAGTAAATCCGTCCGTATCCGAGGCTTGTTGATGCTTCGCAACTAAAATAGCTTTACGTGGCCGGGAAGTCACCCCGACGGCACGACCCCCAACCTGGAGGACCAGACCCTATATATATAACTCCAAGGGCGGGGAGCCGGATTAACCGCTCCTTATAGGCCTGAGCTCCGAATATGTCGTAGTAGCCCGTATAAGGTGTTCACTAAGTAGTTCAGCCTAACTGGAACTGTAGACGCCACCGTTGATTCCATCTTGAGAATTCTTCCGCTGCCGCCTGGATGAAGGAGAAGTGCCTTAGTGGGAACACTCCTCCCCCCCTCTCTCGTTTGCTGCCCCCTAAAACCGTCCACAGGGATTGGAACCCCATCTTCAGTTAAAGGTACTAGGCACCCGATGTTCACCGCGGGGAGGTGAGAGTAGGAGTTGATAGACAGAGGTTCGCTTTGAAACAAAGCTTGTGGACGCTTGTGTCCTCTTGAATGCACATGTCTACCCTTTGAACATAATGAACATCATCTTCAAATACAGAACAGTTCATTATTATAATGAACGGATGGTCACCGTAGTTATGAGCGATAATAAAACGCGGCTAATATTGCCTTTGCCGTATAGTACATGCGCTGAGAGAATATTTTCAAAATTAATACTGACCTATGAAATATAAGCTACACTATTAATAAATTAAAATTTTAAACTTGCGATTCAATCATGCTTTCGGCTTTTTTTTTTGTAAGTTACCTGCACTGAGCTTGGGTTAGAAGAATGGGTTTCTTTCTTCCTTATAATGTTCTCATGCTAAAATATAGAGAAAAATACCTCAAAACATTACAATATAATGTATTTACTTCACTATGGCGCTTATTTTGTGGATCATTGAAGAAAATAGTTTTCGTGTCACAAATTTCTAATTTTTAACCAAATTTTAAGAAGTGAAAACGAAACATTTTGTACACAATAATAAATTAAGATTTAAAAATCAAAATTAATTTTTTGATGACTGACTTTCGGCAAAAATTGTTTATCGAAAGCAAACGACACTCGTAATAAAGCCCTTTGTTACCTGAAAAATTAAACGTGCACCTATTTCTAGAAATATATTTTGTTATTTTGATTTTCCCTTTTTAGCATTTCCCTTTTTTTTAGGTTGACGTAAAATCTGCTAAAAAGTTTAGAGCATGATGGTGGGAAGTTGATAGGAAAATCCTACGGGAGGGGGATAATGTCTCCCCCCGCTTGGACAGGAGGGGCAATTTAACAAAAAAAAAACATAAAATAGAAAAAAATAAGTAAAAAACAATGGCAACACTTACAGTAATGCTTTGTAGCATTTTGGAAAGCCAGAATTACATTTTCATAGTTTATTTTCATATTAAGTTCTTTGAATAAACAATTTCAGCAAAAACAGTTTTAAAACCTAAAATTTGGAAGAAAATAAATTGTTTTTTCTTCAAAATGTTGAGTTCGAAACAATTTTTGCCTGTTCACCAAAAAAACTTAATTTGAAAACAAACCGGCATCCTTCTGGTATTCTCAAAGCTATAAAAAATCACTACAAGTGTTGCCGTTGTTTTTCGATTGAGGGTAACCGGGGCATATGTTGGTATCTGGAGTAAGTACACTAACCGTTAATAACTTCAAATGAAATTAATTCGTTTTTGTGTCTTTGGATAAGCCACAGCTGCCCGATTTGGCTTACATATTTTTTGCCTGGGATACACACCTAGTTTAGAAAAAATTAAGAAATAACTGTTTTTTGAATGCGTAAGTTATATTTGTATTTTCTATTGTTTTCCTCTGTTCGGTTCGATTTTTGAGCTTGGCTCCAAGAAATTTTTGGAATTCATAGTAAACCCGTTATTCTGGATATGTCTATTTGAGCTTTTTGCTATTTACACTTCCTGATTTGAATAAGGTCCCGTTAATTGCTTAATAATCGGTTGGGGCAAGTTGAATATTTTTTTTTGGAGTAGGTTGACTCAGTATGGGATTTTCAAACCAATTAATTTAATTTATCAATAATTTTTCTAAACTATAGCTTTAATGAAAGTATGTAATTAATAATTATAAATCCCCGTTTTTAACAACAAGAAAGGGTTTCTATTTATTTCCTTTTTATTAATTCTTATTTATCAAACAAATAATGTTTCTATAGTTTGGCTGTTAAAAAAAAATATTTTTTGTGTTTACAAATATGGGACTATAGATATAATGTTATATTATACGAGTATTAATATCCTAAATCGGTGTCTAACGTAATAAGTTTCATAAAAAAAACAGTTTTATATGCGAAACGCTGTGAAATATTGCACAAAACAAAAGCAAAGTCAACTCACCCCATACCTACCCATAGTGCTAGGCAACTTACCCCAGTATCGGGGCTAGTTGACCCATTTGAGATGACCCCGAAAAATTTAAGAAAAAAGGTTCTTATTATTCATTTATCTCACAGATATTTTATTAAGAAAGCTTAAAAGATTATCTATCTAAAATATTTTAGTTTTTTGTAAGGCTGCCTCTGTTTGGTTTTTACAAAATAAAATAAAAATGATGACTCAACTATCACCGGTTTCCCCTATTTATTTTTTTTTCTATTTTATGCAATTAATTTATCAAATTTCCCCTCCCGTCCAAGCAGGGAAAGATACTACCCTCCGTCCTTAGGATTTTTTTGTCTACTTCCCAACCACATGATCTGAATTTTTTTGGCAGATTTTACGTGAATTTCCTATTATGCACAACAAAATGGAGAAATTTAATTTACCCCGCTACAGTGACTACCTATAGAGGATGAAAATAAAAATTTGAAAAAATTAGGGATGTTTTTTCATTTAGCGCCGATTTAGGCCCATTCACGATTACCTTTTTTTAACGACCTTCCTAATGTCCATAGCTATTTTAAAAGTTCAACTATATTCAGTCACTCCACTTAATCAGAAGAATTTCTTTTAAAATTTTGTTCATATTCTATTATCATAGCTATTTTATTAATTTCACAAAGAAAAAGATCTACAAACAAAATATAAAGCCTAAATTCTGAAAAATATTTAAAATTAACAACTTAATATTTTTCATTTTTGCGTTCTTTCAACTACGAACTAAAAAGGCACATTCTTTTCGTTTAAAATTTCACTGTGCCTGGTATTAGATTTGCATCACAAGCAAGGACGTGCGCAATGCTGGGCAGGTAGGGGCGCTTATTGCCCCCATTTATCAGAATATGTTTCATACACTAGTACGCCCTTGGGCAGCAGCGTTCTATATTTTTACTGTGCCTTAAAATTATAAACGAAACTCCATACCTAAAGATACTTCTAGGAACGATCCTATGAAATACCGATGGTATTGCTGGATTCATACTTCAAACTTTTTAAGCCAAATTCCAATAGCGCAGTTTAATACATATTTCTAAGTGCAGTTGAGTGCAATTGACGAGCCTCATTGAACTCCCAAATAATCTCATCTTCGATCCACCACTGATAGGTATATGTAGGTCTAAACATCGGTCGTAAATAACGAATTTATTGATTTTATCCAACTCGTAATCGATGCTCCTACCTATAACAACTCAAAATCATTTTCATTCTAAAAATGAATTACTATCAAGATTCCACCTAGGCTCTAGTATACATCTTCTAACCGATATCTACTTTTTCTTTATGAAAACTCATACCACTTAGTCCTATCCATGTCCTCACGAAAATGTGTTTCAAATCAAATACCTATACCTACCTATACCCTACCCACCCACTTACCGGCACTAATTATAAGAACTGTTTTTGACATTGTTTGTTCCATGAAAACAAAAAAATACTATAAAGCAACCTTTAGAATCCACAAAGTGTTAAAAGACCGTCAATTGCTTCGTTGAAAATAGCAACCGACCACCCCTTGCTTGAAAAATATCCACTACCTATCTAGGTAGGTATAAAAAAAAGAAACAATTCCTACCACGTTATCAAAATAACAGCGTAATCACCCCATTTGCTAAATTTGCGCTCGGTCTACTTGCCATAAAACTTGAGCACCATCAAAATTTCAAGTTCAGAAAATCCATAAAATCTCTCTCATAGCTCCCCTGTCGACGACGCGGAACCGCCGCGACGCGACGCGACGCAAGAAGCAAATAGATTTTCCGCAACTCAAGTCCAAGAGCACTCTCTTAAATTCACTCTGTTTCCCCTTTGAGCCGAAGAATTACGACTCACTCAATGTCAACTCATAAATCTTCAATAAATTGTAAACGCCCATAAACAAACTCTCCTTGAGTACAAATCTCTCTCAAGTTTATTATTCTCACCACTACAAACACAACTAAACCACGTGACAATTTGCTGAGATAGCTACTTTTGCATTCTTTTTTTTCCAGTTATTTACAGAAGATTCTCTCGTTCCTCTGAATATCATCATGGTATGAGATTCGCACTAAAGTTAAGGCGGAGACTTATTACCCACACACAATGCACTGCATCTCACTCGCACTTTGTTGGGTGTTGTACTGCCATCCAAACGACATATGGCACGCGAGTAATAAAGCATTGGTTCTGGCGGCCATAAACCATCGTGCGAAGAGGTGGGTCTTAATCGGCAGCCATGTGCGCAAGTGGGAAGGATAGCGGCCATAAAGCATTTTCTGTTCAGCTGGGCTTAGTGATTTATCAGAGCATTCAGCAGGTAGCTGGATGGGAGAGGAAATAAATAAATTTTGAATGTGTATGGGGGAGAGCTGTTTGTTGTTTTTGCTTTTCCTTTTCCAAATAGAAATGACTTAGCAGCAGTGCGTGCTGAAGTATAAATTTTCTCCAACTTGCTTAAGTATGATGTTTTAATGGTGGGAAACGGGAAACCCCAGAGAGAGAAAGAGCAAGAGAGAGAGAAAGAGATTGAAAAATAGCAGCAGCAGCAGCTGATGTATTGTCGGCCATAAAGCATCCGAAGAGGATGTTTCTGCCATTACCCAGATGATAATGATGACGACTGAAATCGGTGAAAGTAAAATTGTGTTTTATCTCTTTTCATCTTCTTGGGTTGTTTTTGTTAGGTTGTTTGGCTTGTGGCAGTGTTGCCGAGAGGACGATGGGAATGTAGTAATACAAGCAGGAAATTACATACCAATAAAATTGGGTTTTCCGACGGGAAAATGTTAAGTTTCCTTTTTTGAGTTAGTAGAGAAAATTATTATTCTGAGATTACTGGATGCAGGAAGTTAACAAAATCAAATGATGGTGTCTTGTGGCATGTTGGTGGAAATTGAGTTAAAATTGTTAAAATACCTACAGTGCTTTTATTCTTATAATCTTGTTTGTCGTTGCACTTAATGTCATCACTTGTAGGTGCCAATTAGACAGATGTACCTTTCCAAAGAAACATTTAAAAATGAAAATCTCATAGGTAGGTATATCGAAGATTGTTCAAATGGAACTTAAATGAATTGATGGAATTTTATAACTTAGTAATTCATTGAAAATAAGATTTTGCAAGCTCCTGTTTTATATAAGATTTGCTATAGTTGGTATACCTTCATTGTTTGCTTTGTCAACCAAAAACAACAACTATAAATTAAAGTTTTATCGAAGTGATGGTTAAAATATTCCATCATCATCGTGTCCTGTAATTGGTGACAAATTTCATAATTGCTGTTGAGGCTCCCCGGTGGAATAAAAAAAAAACGCTGTCAGTGCTTAAACCAAGTGATTTTCCATTGATGAATATTATCAATTTATTTTTGATGGATCTATCAAAAGCTCATTTCTTTATTTTGCATTTCGTAGGTACCTTCCCACGTCAAACTTATTTCATTCGAAATCAACTTTGCAGATCAAATTTTTTATGCAGATTTCCCTAATTGTAGGTACCTACTTACTAAAAAAATACATTTTTTAGCTGCTAGTTTCCAGGTGTGGTTGTGATTTAATTAATTTCATCCGTGTTGTTACAATTGTGTCCAAAATATTTTAGAAATAATAGCAATGGAAACAGTGAAAAATTAATGATCTGGCCCACACGGCCGTAGCCAGGATCAAACGTATGGGTGAGCTCAAGGTAGTTTAGGGTGAGCTGACATTTTTTAACAAAATTATAAGACCTGTATCTTATTTGAAAAAATTTGCATTAAAAAAAAATAAAAGCAAAGTATTTGAAACAGTTGAATAAGTTGGGCTCTTTGGGTTTTTCGGTAAATATAACCAAAATATTATCTGTGTCTTATAAATTCAATCGTGCCTTTTGGAATCCAAGAAAATAAAGACTACAAAGCGTCTGATTGGCTACTGATGATGATGACCATCTTATAGTTCAATTCGCGAAGTGCTGAAATAATGATTCGTTTTATAGATGTGCTGCCACCTAATGCAGCGATCATCATCACACAGTCTCAAAAACTAGGGATAAGTTGTCGAAAAAATACTTTTAATATAAATGAGCATTTGAAGTTTTCTTCTATATCTGCTGATTTTTTGATAAGCAAACATTTTTGCTGAGATCACGAAGCCAATATTAAAAAAAAAAACCGCTTCAATATTGAAACTTCAATTTAATAGTCAAAATCTCTTTCTCCAAGAGTGACGATACAAAATTGATTCGCACTATCGTTAACATTGACTTCTAATTCTCTGTGGCTTTCAGGCTGACACATATTCAACAGCATTCTGTCATCTGCTGCATTCAACATTTGGAGATATAATTCTTCTGTTCCTGATAATTTGAAGAAAAAAAATCCCAGCTAAAAACAAATTTTTTCAATAATGTAATCCATAAGAGAGCTCTTTCCATACCTCTGCATTAAGGTTGTTTTCGATGCAACGAATGAAGTAATTATTTATAATGTTAGTGTTGGCGCAGACTAAAAATTTAATTTTGAATCAAGGAAATATTTTGTTTTTGTCTCAAGTTAGAAATATGCAAAATATTAAAACTTTTTGGGTGAGCTCAACATTTTTTTGGGTGAGCTGAGCTCACCCTAGCGTAGGCCTGGCTACGGCCGTGCTGGCCCATTCAAAAATATAGGTAGCTACTGCTTGTGTCTTGTGTAATTCATAAAGTTATGGTGAACAATGTTAAAAAACACTAATATTTGAAAAAATTGTTACATGCGAAAAGAAAAAAAAATTAAATAACTAGGTACATATTGTACATATCTACCTACTTTGAATATTTTTAAATTCACAAATCCTAAAGAGTTTGTTGTGAAGTGAAAGCTTGTCAATTCACAAAATCAAGAAAAGCTTGTGAGTGAACTATTCTACAATAATTTAAAAATTCCAAAGTGTTTGTGAATTAAATATTTTTGAATTCAGAAATCAAAAACAGTTTGCGAATTAAATCTTTTTCAATTCAAGTCTGAAGAGAGCTTATGGATTATGGTTTTTTTTATTCATAAGCCCGCAACCCTGTTTCTAAGGTCTCAGTTGAAAGAAATTTGTTTAGCAAAAATATTAGAAATGTATATGTTAAAAAGTTAACAAACTAAAAATGATTTTTGTAGAAAAATGTTTTCTCTTTGACGTATATTGAAAATTGGAGGGGGCTATTTTACAGCAATGTATAGGATTCGCAATTTAAATTAACCAAATTGCAAAAAGGTTAAACCTAAATTGAAATAAGTTTCACCCAAGCGCTAATAGATTTAACCCTAACGCAAACAGAATTAACCCAATCGCAATTCGATTTAAACAAAACGCAAATGTAGTTAAACTATAGGAAAATAATTTAAGCTATTAACAAATAATTTTAGCCAAAACGCAAACTGAACTAACCCAAGCTTGATTTATTATTCCAGCTGTACGTTTTGGGTCTAATGGATTTTGGTATCATCGATAGTTGTTAAAAGTCATAATTATGGGATTGGTCTTCTATTTTTTGGTAAGTTCTTGGAAAAATTCCCAGAATTTTTAGAATTTGCAATTGGGGCTTTGTCAAAATCTTATGGTGAACTACTCCAACTGTAATAAGCCTACCATTTATCCACCACACATCTGGAACAACAAGTTGAGCCTGGGTTAATTCAATTTGTGTTTTGGTTAAAATGATTTTTTAATGGTTTAACTATATTTGCGTTTTGTTTAAATCGAATTGCGATTGGTTTAATTATATTTGCGTTGGAGTTAAATCTATTTGCGCTCGTGTGAAACTAATTTGCGTTGTGGTTAAACCTATTTGCTATTTGGTTAATTAAATTGGCGAATGCTATAACAAATGATAAGCCTCAGTCTTATGGACCATAAAATAATTTAAATCGATTTATTATGAGGACAGGATTTAAGGAGATGATAATTGATATTGGCTAAGAATTCTTGAATACTACGATCGGAGGGATCATTTGAGATACATAGGTACCCATACCTACATAATATGCAATAATAAAATGCTGGAATACATATTGCTTCTTTTAAAAAGTTTAAAAAAAAGTAATTGCAAACAGGGGTGAACTAATTGGCACCCGGGGCAGTAAGGCAAGCTTACTTTCCTTCAAAAATTTAAGAAAAATAAAACAAACAAAGATTTTATTTAAAGGGGCTTTCGAGCTTTTATTGCACTGATTAAATCATTCAAATCTACAATCAGCGGTACGGTATCTTGGTCATATCTACTATTATCAACCGATTGCAAATATTTTGAGTGGTTGTAACACATAACGCATATGAAGGTAGGGGTCAGGAAAGTGTTTATCTCTCTTTTTCAAGTCCGTTATTCGTTACGTTTGAGCCCCATTAACTATGATTAAAGAAACTCCGTCGAATAGGGTAATTTATGCAATCATAGTCACATTAGATAATTGAGTTCGGTAAAGTGCACCGTTATTTCACTTAATTTGTATGTTGTCTTATCAAAGGTTTGTGCATATTTTGAAAGCATACAAAAACCAAGGACTGACACAACGTGAATGTGAGGTGTTTGATACAAATAAAATTAAATAAATTGGGTGGCGCAACAGCTCGAGGAGAACCAGGGCCTAGTGACTTACAACTCACAACCATTCCTGTGTGCGTGTGTGTGTTGGGCAGGAATGGAGGGGACCTACAGTTTTTTGCCGAGTCCGAACGGCTAAATGAGAAGCACTTTTTCATGAGTCATGACAAGTATACTCTTGGAGGATTTGTCAGTTCCTCGCAAGAGGCAGTACCTCGAATGAAACATTTCTGTTTTTAGGTGGCACGGCTGGGAATCGAACCCACACCTTCGGCATGACAGTCCTACGCACTAACCAGGTGTTTGATACACTCGCTTCAAATTGCAAAAAGAAGTCAACGTAAGTGAGTTGACAATAAAAAGACGCATGGGAAAAGTGGATTTGAAAGCTCGCCGACCAGCACGTGGTCCAAAACTGCTCAGGCGGCATCAAGTAGCCCGATTTCGATTTTCTAGAGACCATGCAAATTGGACTGTGAAGTTAACGTTAATAAACTACAGTTAACCTTTGAATTTTCTGAAAAGTGTTTAAAATAACTAAAATATGCATAGACTTAATTATAATCAAATTGTTACAGTGAGTTACAGCAAATATCAATAGGGGTCAAGTTTCCATGCCGGTGAGTTGGTATATATTTTTTGTACGCTCATTTTTCATTAAAAATATAGCCAGATTGGTCAAAACCTATTTAGGCTCATTGTTTATCTTACATAGATAGGTCTTAGTTAATTTTAGTTTTGAAAAGCTCCGTTCACACGATGCCACTGAGACGCAAATTGTTAATTCATTTAATGCAAATGACAGACTCAGTAACGAGTCTGAAATGTTCCACTTAACTATGAAGTTCAAAAATTCAAATGCTGTCCAAATTTCTGTATATTTTAAATTTATTCTTGCAGCTTCCATTTGACACCGTATTTACCTAATTTCCAATACGATACTGTTGTCTGTTGTTGTTAGTTCTATAAATGTCGAGGTACCCATTGGAACAACAGCACACAGTTCTTCTTCCGTCCCATATAGCAATATTTTTGTTGGAAAAGCTGAGAAAACCGATGCAATATCTTCCATGGCCCTAGACCGATAAAAAAGTTCAGTGTAAAATATAATATATTCTGACATTCCAACATGGATCTTCATGCTTCCTCTTCCAACGCCAATCCAGCGCCTTGAGCCTTTTTGCCTGGCACAATTTTATTCTTTTTTGTCCTCTCACGCCTTTCAATAGAAATTTTTTAGCTCAGTACTTTGTTCTCTTGTGTATTTATATAATCGCCTTTTTCACGGTTTCATCATAGAATTATATGCTATAAAAACCGCGTACTGTTCTTTGAAAACGAAGAAAAATACTCATAACAGTAAAGAAAAAAGAACAGAACACAGGACTGCACGGCTTGCTTAAATGCTTGGTTGTTGCTCTTGGGTGATAATGATTTTTTTTGTTCCATATTACCTCTCTTAAGTCCAAGATTACACCAAGTATTTAAGTTTTAGTTTCAAAGTTACTTACAAGTGTAAACAGCTCTGTAAGTGATTTACCGAAAATCTATGCAACTACGTAAGCTGTTAGTTGAGAGAAAAGCGTACAAATATGAATGTTTTTTTCAACTTACGAAATTCTCAGAGCTTACTCGACCACCAGTGATAAGTTTTCAGACTTACAAGAGCATTTATTACTTTCATCTATAACGTAAAGCTTGTTGTAGGTTTCTTCCCTAAGACATTAGTGATAAGTAAAACTTACATGTGTAATCTTGGCCTAACGGAATAGTTCAGAAACAAAATTCAGATAGAAAATTTAAATAAATAAATGTGGTGGCGCAACAGCTCGTGGAGTACGAAGGCCTAGTGACTTACAACTCTCAACCATTCATGTGTGCATATTATAGGCAGGAATGGAGGGGACCAACAATATTTTGCCGAGTCCGAACGCCTAGATGAGAAGCACTTATTCATGGCAAGTATATGTACTCTTGGAGGAGTTGTCAGTTCCTCGCAAGAGGCAGTGCATCAGAAGAAACATTTCTGTCTAGGTGGCAGCAGCTAGGAATCGAAACCAGGCCCTCGGCATGACAACGCACCAACCATTATGCCGCAAGCTACTACGAAAATGAAAAAACCGGTTTTATATATCCAAAAAAAATTGATTAATGACTGGTTTTGTTCAATCCGAAATACTCTTAAGCTTATCTTATAGAACAGGTAACTACAAATTTCAAATTTTCTTCAAAAAATTGCTCCAATTTTTTTGATTTTGTTCTTGTTAAGAAACTGCAAAGGTATTCCTAAAAAAAATAGGGTATTGACTTTTTCTTTAATTATTCCCTGTTTTTTACATCAAGTTTTTTATCAGGTTGCACATATAAAACATTGTTGCAAGGAACTTAAGAATTAACCCCCACTGGTGTAAAACTGTAAATAATAAAAAATAGATTTTGGATTGGTTTTGTTCACTAAACAAAATAAACAATTGAATCCTTTAAATATTGTAAGAGTTTATCTGTGTAATTTTTGACTATATTTTTTCATCCCCGTCGGCATCGTCATTGAAAACCAACCGGAGGGAAAATGCCTGATTTCGTTTGCTGTGTAAAATAAATTATGATGTGTAGAAATATCTTTTGACCTTTCACAAGCTAAGCGGTTTTGAAAAAGAGAATATATATTTATGTATGTTACCTACATTTTCATCTAGTTTGAAAATATTTTTTCAATATAGCTTCATAGCAAATTTTGTTTCATCTAAGAATCACAGAATAAAAAACTTCAAAGAGTCTGTTTTAAATCATGCCAATCTTTAATTCCCCGCCCTGTTCTCATTTCTCAATTAAATGTATTGATGGTGTTTTTTTGGCAAAGTTGTTAAAAAAGGAATGAAAGTAATAAGCAGTGAGATTAGGCACAATTATTAAGTGCCATAATATAATCATTATGCTTTAGTATTTTCACTTGCAAGCTAATACCGATGCCTGATCAACCTGCAATCTGTTTTCGGACGAGGCACCTCCAACAACTTTTTAAATAACTATCATGAATAATTTCTTCTCCACACAGACAAAAACTTGACGAATAGCAATTTGTCAAATTAATACGCACTTTTCCAAGAGATTTTTATTTGCATCCCCTATAGTCGTTGTAGGGGTTAATTAATTTGATTTTTGTTTTATGTTGTTTACCAGTACATTCACATAAAATCTGCCAAAGAATTCAGAGAATGTTGGTTGGAGGGGAGTATGCTTGAGCGCGAGGGGGAATTTTTTATGAACAAATTGCATGAAATAGAACAAATTAATTAAAGAACAACTGCAACACTTATAGCTTCATTTTGTAGCTCTTTGAAAAGCCAGGCGCCCATTCTTATGTTTTATTTTCAAACTAAGTTTTTTTGATGAACAGTTTCCGCAAACAATTATTTCAAACTCAACATTATTGAAGAGAAATTCTATTTTTTTTTTTTTATTTAAGTTTGAAACCAACATTCGATGAAAATGGTTATTAAAAGCACTTTATTTAAAAAATTGTTTTTTAATATTTTTTTTTTCTATTTATTTTTTTTTGTAAAACTGCACTTCCTGCTCAAGCGTGGAGAAATATTACCCACCTCTTATAGGATTTTTTGGGTTACGTACGAATGACCGACAAGAAAAATGTCGACTGGTTAAAATGTCGACTTTTATCGACTTTTTTGAAAGTTGAAATACCGTTTTTGTTTTTAACGACTTATTAAAATGTCGACAGTTTGAAATGTCGATTTGACAAAAAGTCGACTGCCCTGATAGAAGTCGAGAAAAATATCGACATGTCGGAATTTTTCCCATACAGAAAAGTCGATATAAAATATAAATCGACATTTTAACCAGTCGACATTTTGACTTGTCGATATTTTATCTGTCGGTCATTTGAAAGTAACCCAAAAATTAACGCTGTGCCTTAAGTGTTTGCACGGAATAACTACTATAATCCCAAGAATCATAAATTTTTATCTGATTTTTTAACAGGAACTTAACAGTTTCTTGATGCTGTGGAAAATTTAAGACTATGTTTAAGACACAAGTTCTTATTTGATTCTTATAAAAACTAACTTATTTAGGTTGTTATTAACTTTATATTATCTTTTGTTTAGCTTCAAGAAAGTTCAATAAAACGCATTTTTTTGCCTACCTACATTATACCTAATATCTCGAACTTATAACCGCCTCGTTTCTGGATGTTTTATTATTGTATTAATATTAAAACACATTACAGATCCTGAATAATAGGCAATTAAGACGTCAAAATATATAGGCAACAAAAATTAAATTACAAAAATGCGATTTATTGAACTATGACAATGCGATATTAGATAATAATAATCAGATCATAGTTTAGGGAATTATGTTTACAAGCGCGCGCTTGTAAACATCATTCCCTAAACTATGATCTGATCAAAATGTCGACTTTCAAAATGTCGACTTTTAAAATGTCGACTGTTGAAATCACGATTCATAAAATCTCGATAACTGTCGACATTTTGAGAATCAACATTTTGAAAAATCGACATTTTAAAAAGTCGGTCAAATTTGTGTCTATATTTTGATCTGTCGGTCTTTTAACCAGTCGAGATTTTTTCTGTCGAGATTTTAAAAGGCGATCTTATGGAGTCGATATTTCAAAAGTTGACATATCGTACCCAATCCGATTTTTTCTTCTCTACTTCCAACCTATGTACGTGCTCTGAATTTTTTGTTAAATTCTACGCGAATGTACTAGCACAGATACTATAGATGCTATAGATCAACTACACTGTTTTCAGTCTAGTATATCCACTCCAAAGAAAAAGGATACTAGGCTGAAAACAGTGAAGTTGATCATGTTAATTTCAGTTTTCTCAAAAACTGGAAGACATTTTAGCATTTGTTTTTCAGTATTTGACTAATAATTAAAAAAAACATTGAAAATTAGAAACAAAAATAGTACTTAATACGATAAAATATAAAAAAAAATCTTTTTCTCAAAATTTTTCAAAAACTTTAAAATGAGCAAAAGGATTTTCGTCCAGATATTACCAATGCTTTTGTAAATTTATTTTTCTAGTTTTGAAGTCAACTTTTCTTAAAATTGCACCTCCCGCCAAAACGGGGGGAAATATATCCCCCATCCAATACTGTTGTTTTTTTCTTTTAGCCTAATCTACACCCTCTATTGCTTTGATGCAGCATTATGTCAAAGTACATGTTTTTGTTAATAGGTATACTGTTTAATATACTACTTGTTGTTTTAAATTTTGTATTGCTATATTGCGAAAAGCCGTCCCTTGGAAGCTGTTGTGTCTACGGACATGGTTTTGCACTTAAATTGAAGCAAATTTAGTAAGGTTGAAATCATTGATGTAGGAAGAAATTTTTTCTAAGGTGGGCAACCAGCCAGTTCTTAAAAAAAAAAATCAGAAAAATGCGTAGAGTAAATAATTTTTCAGTTCAAATGATTCCTTAATAATTATATATTTGGGCTTGTTCAAAAGAGAACTAATGAACGAAGCAGACTGCGACATCAGCAACTGTGAAGCTAATTAAAAATCACTAGATGTCAAAGTCAATTCTATAGCAATGTCTTAAGATGTATCTAAATTAAAATTGAATGGTTTTGTGTCATATTTGTTCTCAACCAAGTTTTTATCCATTGCATTGCCGAAAAACTTCTTTCACAACTGGCGGAACTTACCAGAATCGCTAATGTGGTCTGAAGCAGTCTGTATGCATTTGGGACCATATTCCTTCCAACATGTTTTTTTTAATTTTCAAGGTTCAATTCATAGTATTTTAATTCGAACATATATATATTTTCATAATCAAGACCTCGGCACTCAGTTCTGATGAATCCATCTTTAAACATCTTTAAAGTTCTCTATTGATATAAAATAGTCTGAAAACATGTTGGCATTTGTTTTCATTTTGTTACACTTCGGGAAACGAATTTGGCGTGAGAAGGCATACCTATAGTAGATTTATCACTTCACAGTTTCACAGATAGAGAATCAACCCCCAGTACTGAGTACTCATATCTAGTTTGACGAAGGCGTCTACTGAATGGAGCAATAGAATATTTCGCCTTTTGAAGTTGACAGCTGTGTTATCCATTAACTTAGTCCAAAAAAAGTTGTAAGCTCTGTCTTACTTTAGACAGCCGTTCAACTTCAAAAAGTTATTTTAAAACTTTGTACACTCTTGTCCTAAAGTTTGATTACTTGGACTTGAACAACGGCATCGGCTGTCTAATATTTTTCTAACTTGACATTTTATTTTATTTAATAATGCATATTTCCAAATATAAGGAACTTTTAAGAAATTGTGCTACTATAGTCAACGGTCTAAAAAATCTAATAAATAAGGCTGATAATATTTAAAGGTTTTTTTAAATTCAGAGCATTAAAATTATTCAAATTGATTTGTCTTAAAAAAAAAGAGCTAGTCTTTTGAGACAATTATTGAAAAGAAAAATAAATATTTCCACTAAAACCTTCGTCGCAAACAAATTGAAGCTGCATAAAAAATAAAGCTTGATTACAAAATATACCTGCGTATAAATATGTATTTTTCAAAATTCTTCGGTTTCGATATCAGATGCCAAATCAAGGGTATTGCCTTTGCCATCAACTGTTACTGGAAATTAAAAATCTTTTTTATGACGTCTCCTTTTTGATGCCTTGTTGGTGTTAAAGAAATCTCATACCCACTTCTCTGAAATTTTTTCTATTTCAAACCAAATTTTAAAATCATTCCTGATTGTTTCAAAGGTATGGATTGTACTGTAGGTACTGGTATTTTGATCCAAATGTCACCGATTGCCTTAAAATCATCTTTTTCCGGAGCAGTAAAAAAACTATTATATTGTATTTTTTTATTTTAGTTTTTAATTTATCCACATTATATTGGTCCCCATAAAACGCAAGCGACAGGTGAAACAACTCGGCTTAGATTACAGAGCAAATAGTACCTTCAGCCTGATTCGATGCCAAAGCGAGTTGATAAATACCAAAACCGAACCGTATAAGCCTTAGATAATTTTAAACAACCCAAACCAAATTACCTTTCAGTCCATGTTCGAAGCTTGTCAGATGTGGTGATCTATCGCCAAACAGGCGATTTGAAATTTCATTTGGTGACACGAAAACCAATTTGGCGACGTAGGTACTTACCCAATTAGGCGATATTTTTAGCTTTTGGCAATCTTAATTTTTGGAATCGAAATCCTTATACATTTTTTTCTCCAATTTTTACTTAAACTTAACATTCGTTTTTTATTTCTTTTTCCTAAATGGAGCCATCACTAAATCTGAACCCACTTCAAAATAGAAAATCGATTTCTTTCCCATTCCAAAATTAATTTTAGTATATTTTTGAATTCTATTTTAATGGAGTTGAAAATTTTGAAATATTGCTATTTTTTGACAATTTATATCTTACGTTTGGTGATTCCGCTTTTTAAACCTAATAACTTACCCATGTTCAAGTTAGCTCTGTTTGAGATAAATTTAAACCGGTTCAACTCGGTTTGTGCTTGACTCGGTTTAATAAACCGAGTTGAGGCTTCCCGGACAAGGGTGCAATGAGTACCTAAATACAAACAAAGTTAAGGTCGGTGTGGGAAAAAATTGCTTTTAAATTGCTGTAACTGTAGGCGAAATTTAATTGTTGGTGTATGAAAATTCCTTTACAGTTGTTCAATCTTGCTTCTTCGGTGGGTTGTAGAACCAAAAAAGTTTATTGTCAATTTTTCTAATGTGGGAACTTCATTTTGCTTGTCTTCACCATTTATTGTAGTTATGTAACAACACAATGATATTTTGTTCAACAGAAATTGTAATGATTCCTTTAAGTACTTACTATTTCTCTTCTTTCTTCCAGTTTAAACCTCTCCAATTAGTAGGGGCGTTAGTGCACGATATGAGGGCATACCTTTCATTGAGCTATACAAATAGTTCATGTCCTAACTTTATTTTTAAGAAGTGCTGCCAAGGTGGTAACACTGTCAGAAGGACAAGAGAAGGGTTGCCACAATCCCGAAATGTTGCTTATTAATCGAAAACCAAGGGTTGGACGATGACCCGAGAACTCCCGTTGGATTCAGCACCCTTGAAACCATAGGACCACATTATTGATTTTCTCCCACCCCTCCCCTTGCACGAAGGGGGTGAAAAAAGTCGTTTTTGCATAGTAAATTTGAAAACCAAAGAAAAGTTAGAAAAATATTTGTATTAATAAAATTTAAAGAAGGTGTCGACGCAAAATTTCACAATCTACTACATATATTACATCCAAAATTGATTAATAACCTACTTTGTTTTTTTTTTTTAAAGCGTTTAGTACAAGAAATCACGAGTCTTATTTGACGTCTGTGAAGTCAGCAGCACCCACGCAATAAATTTTCAGTTTTTTTTGCATTTTTTCGCATTTTTATTCCCGATATTGCAGTTCACCTAATAAAGGTGAAATGAAGTGACCTGCAAACTTCACCGTGAAGCTAGCAGTCACTTGATTGCACCCTTATTTGGTGAACTACAAAATTGGGAATAGGAATGCAAAAAAAAAAAATGCAAAAAAAAAATGCAAATTGCTGTCAAGGTTCCATTTGCGAGGTTGAAAATTGCCCAGCTAACTGTACAGACATTCTTATTTGCCTGTGTAAAAAACCGCGTAAGCCTTTATTATTAATTATTCATGAAGAAAGATTTTCATTTCAATTCTAGCAAGAGCGCAATCTGCTTTAGGTATTAAACATTTAAAAAAAAGTTTATAGATACCCTTACGTGAATACTATAACAATAACCATTTTTTTTTACGTCTGTCCATACTTATTTAAAAATAATTTTTTCTCAATCACCTCAGCACGAAAATTTCACAAGTAATGAAACCAAATTAATTATTATGTTCTGCCTACAACTCAAATCTAAAACAACTCCACTTCAATAGCAATTTTTTTTTAATAATATTACCTTCCACAGGAAAATCCTTTAGCTATAAAATAAGCTACACTGTTTACGCCCAATCTGCCTATAATACCTACCAATCAATACAGTCCACAAAAACAAAAATAATAATTTATTATTTGTGTTTTTATTCTTCTTCTTCGTATAATACCTACCATTATACAATATTATTATTATTTAAATTTCCCGCCTTTCTGGTCATTCAATGAAATATTTTTAATCTACCTATTCATTGTTATTTTTATGAATGACCTTCCAGGATTATTATAATGTTCCACATACCTATATCTAAATAGATGCCATTGCTTCAGTACCAAACATACGTACTAATGGCAGCGCGGCGCTCAATTTTACGAATATAATGTAAACACAAATTTTCTAAAATAAAAATGTTTTATAGTTCAAGTAGGTAAATATGTATTATATGTGTATATGTATGTGTATACTCACAAAAAAAAATCAAAACATAGTGCGCTGATTACTATTTTCCAGGAATCATAAATTACTTAATTAAAAAAAAAAAAAAATATTGCAACTGTTCGAACACACAACGTTTATTGTATAGGCTTGGCACCTACTGTAGGCCAAACAAACATGTTTATAAACATTCAACACATTCACCGAGTGTTTACAATCAACTTCAGCCGAATAATATACCATACAATGTTTATGTTGCTCTAAGCGCCAGAAGGTGGTCCATCGCAACCGGTGAATAAATTAAACTTTTATTGAAAATCATAATAAACAAACAGAAATGTGGGAGAATTTTAGGTTTGTTTATCAAAATACACTAAAATTCCCAAGAGGTTAGAAATGGTGTGCTCGGAGTGTGTTCTAATATGTACATATGTTGCAAACAAAAATCTCATGACTAAGGAGAATTAGATATATAATCATTATATGCAGGCACCTTTTTGATGTATCTACTTATGTACATATTTTTGAAGGCATGTAAAATTTGGCCTTTTTGCATATTTTTATTCTAGTGATAAAATTAAGAATGTTGTTTTGTATGACTGACTACCACAACTGGGCACTTTCTGTCTTGATTCTTGAGGCTTGATTGAAGGTTAGGGTCCAACAATGTTTCTTATTGGCTAAATTAAGTCGCAATAAAATTTGTTTAGAAATTAAGTACATACCAAGGTTGGTTCATAGTATATATTGGTGATTTTCGATGAATGTCAAGTTAGCAAGGCATCATCTTAAAAATAATTAAGAACAATAATTTGTTTCTATGATTTCTTTGAAATCTAACCATTTTAGATAAATACCCTTCGACTTTCAACAGAGGTCCAAATTTCTTCTTTCACCCACGCAAATAGGACCTTGATATAAATTTGCTGTTTTTTTTTTGCATTTCTTTTCCCGATTTTGCACTTCACGACATAAGGTTGCAATCGAGTTCCCTTATAACTTCACTGTGAAGTTAAACAAGTCACATCACGTATCTCAGGATCCAAGCATGCTAGGAACTTGCAGTAAGGCTCCAAATTTGCATTTTTTCCATTTTAACGATAGACAACTTTGCATTGAAGTTAGCAGGCCAGTAAGAATATTTTTCAAACTAAACATTTCAAATTTTGGGCCTAGCCTATTAAGGCCGTAGCCAGACAACAATTTCGGGGAGCTATATAATTGTCGAAAAAATTTCACCATTAAAGCTAAGTAGGCATACATCAGTTCTTTTGAGTAAAAAAAGGCTTGGTTGTGAAAAAACTGTCCTCAAAAAAAAGTCTCTGCTATAAACGAAGTTTTTGTATCCCTCTTCAGTTTACAGTTTGCAGACAAATTTTTCTATGCAATAGCAGATATTAATCCCAAGCGAAACTTTTATGGCGAAAGAAAGCTATAGTGACATTGTTTTGCGAGAAAAAATACGTCGTTAAGGCCTAGTCTTCTGTTCCCGTGCGAAAAAAAGGAGGTTTGCAAATATTTTCGCATATCTAAAATTATTGAGGTGAAATGCAAAATTGCTTTTTTGCTTCATTGGTTTACATTTTCATAGATACAAAAAAACCATAGCTGTCATTTAATTACTTTCAATTAAAGAATTGAGCGGCAATTTTTTTCCCTGCCAGAAAATAGTGGTTTGAGTGGTGTGAATAATATAATTTGTATGGTCGTCTTACACTTCCAACAAAAAACAATATAGCTATTCTCCTCACAGCAATCTCGCATTCAAAATATTGCTTAGCACAATCTCGCAATTACAAAATCCCGCTTTTCATAATCTCACAATAACGAAATCCCGTGAACTAATATCTCGCAAATCAAAATCTCGCAGAATTGAATTCCATTGCAACTAATAAATTTTTTTAATCAAAATCTCAAAATGTATTAGTTAAAAGTATTTTTAGACCCCACTATTATTAATTATTTGCATTCATTGTAGAGGACTAATCAGTGGCGGATCTAGAGGGGGGGCTATAGGGGCTGAAGCCCCCCCCCCACGGCTGATTCAGAAGAGAGTTAGACAAACAAAATATGTGAGCTGTGTTTTTCCAAGCCCTAGGAAAATTGAATGAGTTGTTGGGCTGAACCCTATTATATGCAAGCTGTGTTTTTTTTGTTCGAAGCCATAAGAGAATTGGATGAAAAAAGACGATTATAACGGGTGATTTTTTAGCTGGTTTGGTTTTGGCAACACTGGTTTTGACAGCTGACGTGTGTTTAGTACCTTGTGTCACTGTCAAACAGCTTCAGTTTGGTTTGCAATTTAACCATGGATCGTCTTACAAATGAACAACGCTTGCAAATTATTGAATTTTACTATCAAAATTCGTGCTCGGTTCGAAATGTTCATCGCGCGCTGCTTCCATTTTATGGTCGGCATTCTCGACCTTCTGAGCAGTCTATTCAGAAGATTGTGACCAAATTTCGCACCAAATTTACTTTGTTGGACATTAAACCACCAACACGTTTACGTACTGTGCGTAGTGAAGAAAATATTGCGGCCGTATCAGCTAGTGTGACAGAAGACCACGAAATGTCGATTCGGCGCCGTTCCCAGCAGTTAGGCCTTTGTTACAGCACTACGTGGAAAATTTTTTTTGCCCGAAATGGAAGTTCTTGACTTGCATGATATGTGGTTTCAACAAGACGGTGCCACATGCCACACAGCACGCGAAACAATGGCGCAATTGCGAGGCGAGTTTGGTGAACAGTTAATTTCACGTTTCGGGCCGGTCATTTGGCCGCCTAGATCGTACGATTTGACACCATTAGATAATTTTTTGTGGGGGTATGTCAAGGCTAATGTCTATTGGGACAAGCCCGCTTCGATTGACGCACTGGAAGCCAACATCCATGCATTCATTCGTGAGATACCGGCCGATATGTGTGAAAGAGTATGCCAAAATTGGACTCAGCGGATGGGCTACCTGAGACGCAGCCGCGGTCAACATTTGCATGAAATTATCTTTAAACATTAAATTGCAAGGTTCAAACTATCGATT
Source organism: Dasysyrphus tricinctus (assembly GCA_963921185.1). Lineage (NCBI taxonomy): Eukaryota > Metazoa > Arthropoda > Insecta > Diptera > Syrphidae > Dasysyrphus > Dasysyrphus tricinctus. Next base: position 128,917,122 of record OY992530.1, read on the forward strand.
CAAATAAATATTTCATTCATTTTTTCGAATTTTTTGTGTTTTTTTTTTTTTTAAAGTTCTAAACCTCTTAAAAAATCACCCGTTATATAGCATTCGTAAATTAAATTAACCAAACCGCAAACGCAAATAAGTTTCACCCAAGCACAAATAGATTTAACCCAAACGCCAATAGAATTAACCCAGTCGCAATTCGATTTAAACAAAACGCAAATATAGTTAAACTATACGCAAATAATTTAAACTATTAACAAAAATTTTAACTAAAACGCAAATGGAATGCACCAATTATCCATATTTTAAAAAGCCATGATAAAGGGATTGGCCTTTTATTTTTTCGGTAAGCTCTTGGAAAAATCCGCAAAACTAGTTGAACTGAAAATTGGGGTTTTGTTAAAATCTTATGGTGAACAGTATTCCTACTGTTATAACCCTTCCATTTCTTCACCACACAGCTGGAACAACAAGTTGAGCTCGGTTTAATTCAATTTGCGTTTTGGTTAAAATGATTTTGTTAATAATTTAAATAATTTGCGTATAGTTTAACTATATTTGCGTTTTGTTTAATTCGAATTACGATTGGGTTAATTCTATTTGCGTTTGGGTTAAATCTATTTGCGCTTGGGTGAAACTTATTTGCGTTTAGGTTAAACCTATTTGCGATTTAGTTAATTTAATTTGCGAATGCTATACAAAATAAAATATACCTACGCAGGCGTAACGTATTTCAAATCTTAAAGGTATTAGACAAAAAGTTGAGGCTTTACGAAGCGTTTTCCTAAGCGTGCAAGGGAATCAGATGAAAACTATAACACTGTTAGGGCTAACAAATTTGGATAATAGCTGTGTTTTTTTCCAGGCCTTAAAGAAATCCGACGAAAGTAAGAGGCAAAAGCTAAAAAATTTCCATGGAAGCTGTTGTTTTCCGAAGTCCCGGGAAACAATGGAGGTTGGGGCTTAACAATTTGTGTGTAAGCTTTGTTTTTTTAAGCCCTTAAGGAATCGGACTAAACAAGTAACAAGTTTGGGGCTAGTAAGTATGCATTCCTAAATGCTTTTTTTTTCCAAGCCCTTGTATTGAAACTAGTGACGTTGACTTTCATATTATAATTTTTACCTAGATTTCCTTGGGTATCGATATTTCTTAAAAATCAATTAAAGTTTGACAAAAGGAATAAATGTTAGCTTTTTCTTAAATTCCTCTTGATATTTTTCGGACTTAGCTAAGCGCAGTTAGCTTTTGGGGCTTAAGTTTAAAAACTCAGTTTCCGGTGTAAAAAATCACCCTTATTGACGGATGCTATAGGAAATCGGGCTGAAAAACTTTGATATGGATAGTTTGCATGATACCATCAAAATATTGTTTTAGAGATTGAAACTTATGTTTTTTTTTTCAGATAACTTTCGTGTGCCGAAGGATATTTTAACGATTTCAAAGACTGCTTTAAGACGAAGCTATTTTTGATCTTAGTTTCTCTTTTGATTTCTCTTATGCTCTAACGAGAGATTATAGAGAGCTATTTACACGAGCAATAGTCATTAAATGAAATGAGAAAGAATTTCAATTTACTTCTAACTCGTTTTCGAAATGTAAAAATCAGCTGTAACGGTTAATTTTTTTTTCTTTAAAAAGCGTAATATACATTCTTGTTTTAATAAGAACCCAATACTCGTATAACTATAAATAATTAGAAATTGAAGGGCAGAACAAATTTTTAAATTTGAACTCAGATTTCTTTCAAATCTTCGTCAAACTGTATGATTTGAATTGACAAAAAACATGAATGGAATTCGCATTCAAATTGTTAAAGATCGGAATATTGAACATGAATTTTGATGTTCGAAATACCAATCCACATGGACTAAAGTCATTTGAGGTGGAATGGGTACAGAACATCCAAATTCATTTTCTTCCTCAAATTTACAAAAAGTAAATGGAAAAACAGGATTTAGCTAATTTCTTGGAACAGCTACTTGTACAAAGAATTTGCAACTTTTTTGTAGGGAGCTTAATTACCTTTCTTTTTTGCCATTTATAGCATTTTCTTCTAGAGGAATTAAATTTTAAGAATAAGATAGGTGAGATAAAAGGGTATACACTGGATTTTGATTAGGTGGGAGCAAACTCATTCAAAAAATAGTTTTATTACAGAAATTTTGCTTTAAAATGTTTTTATCAAAAGAAGAGTAAAATTGAATAATATATCAAATATATTCTGATTAGGCAAGCACATCTAGCTGCCCCCCTTGCATATGGTCTTTTGTTTCAATATTTTCATTTAACGTTCGTACGGATCTTACGTTAGTGTCAAAAACAGAAAAAAAAAGTTTGTACTGTGACTCTATTAGTCCTAGTTATTAGATTTTTTAGATGTTTACTTGTTAGAAAGTTTCTCAAAACTTCTCATTAGTTGGAAATATGCTTTATTTCAATATGTAAACAAAATGTCTAGTTAATCAAATCTTCGACAACCAATCCAAGTTAAAAAAATTTAGGACAACAGTAACCTACAAAGTTTATCAATAACTTTTGGCAGGTAGACGGCTGCCTTAAGTTAAGCCGAGTACTTTTGGATGAGGTTTTTATAAACCCTAAAAAAAATATTCACATTAAAGAAAGGTACCTACCTACTTATTTAAAGTTCCTAAAAACATATCCTTACACCTTTTTAATACGATGTGTCTTTGTGGCGAAACGGGTTAAAGCGTCTTTTCAAAATAGTAGCTGAAGAGCTTACTATTTTCCAGATGTTCTATTTCCAATCAAAAAATTTAGCAGAATTTTCCTATTAAGTACCTACATATATTTTCGCATTATACAAAATCTTTTTTGATGCAGCTGCCGACTAGCCTACTTTCGGAGAAAAGAAAATTTGGGTTGGTAGGGCATTTGTATATGATTAAAGAATTTTTCAGAAGATGTGTCTAAGGAAACTCCAAGCCCCCCCCCCCCACAGCCAAATCCTGGATCCGCTACTGGGACTAATAAGGGTGGTAAAAAAACTTCTTATTGACGGCGACGGGTACAATTGGAAAGAAACAATTATGCAAAATACTCTTGGGTTTATTCTTAAAAATAAACATTTTTGTGAAATTTGAATTTGCGATGTTTTGGTTATAATTTGCTAGATTTTATGGTTCGAGATATAAATGCAATTACAAAAATTGCGAGATTATGACAAACAAGCTTTTTAATTTGCGAGATTTCATTATTCCTAAAAAAATTGTTTTACATTTTTAGGATGTTTTATTTAAGGGTAATGAAATGACTCAATGGGTGGCTTAGGGCCTGTTTCACATTCTCTGAGTAAAGTTCTGATTAGTTATTCGACACATAAATTCTGAGCTAGGGTCATATGTTCACAAATAAAAAATTGCGTATGAATTCATAACTTAATCAGGTGGGTCATAAGACAATAATTGAGATTTTTTCTTCTGTTGACTTATTACCCTGTGCTAATATTTATGTGTCGGATATCTAATCAGAACTTTATTCAAACATTGTGAAACAAACCCTTAGGCTTTTTTGCCTTCAATATTAAACAAAATTATGCACGGAATAGGAGGTAAATTGTTTTGAAAGCTCACTCCAATAAGAAATACTTCTAATAAGATGGTTTTCTCAGTGTTAGTCTCAATTTGTCGATGCATTTACATTAACGCCAACCCTGTTAGTCTATTCTCATCGGTTGAATTTCTAAGGTTTCATTGTTGTAAAAGTTCTTTCCGGTGTGCTCGTTAAAGCCGCTAGAGTCGCCAAAATTTTAAGAAGCTTGTGTACCTGTACCTAGTTGCTTATGGCATTTTGTCTACCATAGCCACAGTTTTAAACTTTAAACTGTCACGATCCAAATTTATTTTAAAAAATTAAAGTTTTCTTCGTCAAAATTGTGTTAGTTTTTGCCAAGAATTGAGGGAGTCAGAATGCACAAAGAGGAAAGTATGGACTTTTGGTTCATGAAACTTGGTTTAAGCTGACTTAAGAAATCATCAAGGAAGATAGGTACCTTACTATGCAGGTAATGCGTAAGTTTAATACTAAATTCAGAAAGTTTTGAACAAAATTAATAACTTTCGCAGAAAATTGAGTTTAAATTTCATTCTAAAACTGAAACGTATGATTTAGAAATGCCTTTCTCTAAATTTCCGGGGGGATGGGGGGGATTGAACTCCTTTGATCCCCCTGGATACGGCCTTGAGCCTATCGTTGTAATGCAGAAAGGTGCAAATTTCGAGCCTTACTACAAGTTCCTAGCTTGATTGGTTCCTGTGATGTACGATGTGACCTGGCTCACTTCGCAGTGAAGTTAGCAGGTCTCACTATTGCATCCTTATTTGGTCGGTGAACTGCAAAATCGGGAATAGAAATGCAAAAAAAATGCAAAGCAACTGCAAATTCCCGTCAAGGTCCTATTTACGTGGGTGAAAGCTTCCCTGCTAACTTCACATATCGAAAAGTCATAAGCGTAACTAGCTACGAGTAACAACAAGAAATTTTAAATTGACCTGAAATCCACATCAGTAACAAATACAATTTTTCGGTAAATTAGAGATAAGTGCGGTATTTACTCTACCGCGTGTTGGATCTTACAGATTTTCAATGACCAACGCTAAAGGACAATGATGATAAATATAGGTAAGTACGACATTGATATGGAGAAAACAACACATTTCTGACAAAAGGTATAATGATTATCCTTCCTTTCTGTTTTTTTTTTGTGCTCAGTTTTAATCTTACTCTAATTATCGTCTCAAAGTCAATGGAATTTTGAAGTTTCTAATCGTTATTTTCAAAAGGTACCTTCATTATACAATACAAAACCTAATAACAACAATGGAAACAAAAGGTAACTCCTTCATCTCAAGACTTTCATATACTTTTACCATGTCATTGTTAAACTTCATACTCCTTTTACTATTTAAGGTATACCTACCCTATACCTATAATAGGTATGCAAAATATTTTCCAGAGTTCTAGTTAAAAAAAAAAAATAAACCGAAAAGAAAACTCCTACAGTGCTGCGATGGTGTACTAATAATAAAGTTGAACAAAAGGGGTTGCTCCTTAGTCCAATTACACCAAATTACTTTATTACATCCGTAATTGTGTGACCATACCACTAAGTTCGCCGCAGGATGCTCTACAAGTGGTTGTCGGGTGCTAGCTCGGCGTGCTTGGTTTTATATCCCTGTGTCTAAATGCGTCGTTTTCTCGATATTCGCCATTTATATAGCCTGGAACACCTCACACTATACTAACCAAATCCAAAAGAGTGCCGCTTACTAACCAAACAGCACTCAATGACTTCGTGGCTACGGGATCACTTCCTATGAAAGTATAGCAGACGGTAGACGTTTCCTATATACGATATAGCTATATACGTATACATTCATAGAAGAGTATCCTTTGCTGTTGTCGTTGCCGGTAATGAGTGCATTGACAAACTTTTGTGATTAGGTGTTAGCCCGGCAATGATTGTTATAATCATCATTATTGCTATTATTACCCAAGTAGGTAGGTAGGTATAGGTACTTTTGTGTGTATTTGTTTGGATGTTAACTGGGTATGGTAGTCGTGGCATCCAATGGCTTAAGGGTAAAAATTGTTGCTTCATGTGATTATAGGTAAGTTTTATGGTTGAGAGCGGTAGGTTAGGGTTGTGATATTATGTATAATCACTATCCTGATATTTTTTTTATACTTTTTGAGGTTTTAAAGAATGTTTTTACAAAGTGCTTGCTCAACAAATTGTTAGGATTAGTCTTGATTTCTTTTTGAATCACGGCAAAACACGTTAGCGATTGCATTGTATGTATGTGTTTTTTTTTTTTTAAATATTAACAACTGTTTCCTAGGCATATTTTTACTTTATTTAGCTGCAGTATGCTCTCAACAAAGGTTACCTATTCAGGTATTTCAAAGTTTCCTAAGTATTCTCCAAAATTATGCAATTCTTTCTTCCACATTAACTTAGAAGTCAAGTGCAAGGTACGTTTTTTTATTGTGATTTGAACTGTTATAACTTCTTAATGGTTAACTTAACGAGTAGACATTTAATCAGCTACCTGTTTGTAGAACAATTTCCAAAAATTCACCTTTTTGGAAAAAAATCTATTTTTGTAACTTTTGACTGCTTCCAACGGAGCTGGCGGTTATCGGATAGTTGATGACATAATTATTAGTTACCTCAATCCCAAAAATGTATACCAAATATCAGGCTGTTATATTTTTTTCCTTGCAAAAATCTATTGTTTTGTTTGTTCATGAGATATTCGAGACGAAAGCTATTTTTCACCACTTTTCTTGGCAGTTTATGGCAGTAGTTTTTGTTTTCTCTTCTATGGCATTGTGTGAAGAAAAAAAATATCTTGACAAAACACGTTTTCATTGCTTTCTTCTTAAGATATTCAGATGCAAAAGCCATTCGTGAACTTGTAAAAAAAGCTTAAAAAAATCGTAAAATAGAATCTATAGCTGACCAATTAATGAAACTACCTGACCTTTTATACAGATCTAGAGATATTTCAGATGGTATACATTTTAAGAAAATTTCCCATAAATGAGGTGGCAAAAATCACTATGACTTTGAATTTCTTATAAATTCATTAAAAATTTATTTAAAAATATCTATGGGGGGGACTAATTACTGAAAATTGCTGATCTTTTGTGACCATGAAGCATACTTTTTTTTTAGACCTTGAAAATAACTTTAAAAATTCATAGAAAAAAATCAATTGTTGACCAATTACGGAAAATAGTTGACCTTTTATCACGATCTTCAGATTTTTCGGTATGAGGTATCGAAAATCGCGTGTGACCTTGTGTGACTTTGAGAAACTTTAAAGCTAAAACTTTCAAAACACAACATTTTAACAATTTCAAGCATAATTATCACACCATAGTAAAATGTTCAGAGAAACAAATCAAGAACTGAAAGCTTTTGAGTTTCGTCAATGCTAGTGCTTGGGAAAAACCCAAAAAAAAAAATATCTCAATCGGGTGAAATCCCCAAAAAATGAAATCCAACAAGGCAAATCCCCATGGAGAAGTCCCCAATAATTTGATTATTATAACAGGAATAGGAAGAAGGGAAAGCCGTTCGGACTCGGCAGAAAACTGTAGGTCCCCTCCATTCCTGCCAACAACACGAACACAGGAATGGTTGAGAGTTTTAAGTCACTAGGCCCTGGTTGCTGGTTCTCCACGAGCCGTTGCGCCACCCAATTTTATTTTATTTTAATAAGAAGAAGGAATAATGAGCAGGAAAGTAAAAGCAGGGAACGACGAATGGGTTATAGAAGCAGCGCACGTAAATGGTGACATAGACAAGAAGTTGGAAAGCCTTGGAAGATGGAGAACAGGACTAAAAGGTGGGAGAGTGAAGGATAAGGAAGACGAAAAGAGTGGGAGGAGGTCGAAAGATAAAAAGTGAATGTCAAAGGAAAGAAGCTTTTATTTTTTTTTATAATGAGTGCGCACTAAAGGGGTTTTGACTACCCTTAAGATGATGAACACAGTGCGAGCGATTAGGAAAATAGGAAAGGGTTAGAAAGGAGATGCCGATGCACATTGGTTTTGAAGTTCTGAATATCAAAATGGGAGGGGAAAATAGAGCTTGGTAAAGCATTCCACATTCGTGTTGTGCGGCTAAAGAAAGAATCTCTATACTTAACAGTACGTCCGAAGTTGGGCTCAAGGGTAAACTGATGAGCATTCCTAAAAGCACGAGTATTGCGGTTGAATTTTTTAAGGGGAGGAATGCAACTGGCTATTTCACTAGAACACTGTTTATAAAAATAGCGATAAAATAATGTGAGACAAGAAACACTGCGGCGGTGTTTCAAAGATGTAATTTTTAGCGTAATAGCATTGTATATAAATTCTATAGTATTCTCATGAAGAAAAAAAGCTCGTGGCCATCTATGCGTCCAAATGTCATACTAATTTTTGTTAAGGGATCTCGGTAAGGCGATCACAGCGAACCTATCGACCAAATGTCTACCTACGAAATCGTGTTTCATGAGAATACTATAGATTGGATATACAATGGTAATAGTTCTGTCACCTATAATTTTTAAGGCTCTATTTTGTTTTCTATCTAACAGATTCAAGTGCGTTATAGGGGCACCTGCCCAGATGTGAGAGTTATACTCAAGCTTTGGTCAGATGAAGGCTTTATAAATTACAGCCAGTTCGGAAGGGGAGAAAAATTTCTTGCATCGTCGAAGAAAGCCTAAACACTCTGCAGCGTCTTTCGCAACTTCGAATATGTGATCATTCCATAGAAGGTGATCTGTGATGCACATACCCAGAACTAAAAGTTGTGTATTTTCTTCGATGCAAGTTCCGCTCATGGATAGCGGCATTAGGGGTGGGTTTCGCTTTAGTGACAGAAGACAGAAAGCATTGGGTTTTTGAAGCATTAAATTCTACACGATTTTTATTTCCCCACTGGACAATGCTGTCTAGATCAGAATTTAATGAGCTTATCATACGCTGCCGTTCAAGTTCCACATCCGAAGAATTGAGAAGTGAATCTTGAACCGAATATGAAAAGCTGAGAGTGCTGTCATCTGCAAAACAATTTAATGGATTAGAAGTTTCAGACAAAAGATCATTAATGAAAATGAGGAAGAGAGTCGGAGACAAAACGGAGCCCTGGGGCACACCAGCATTTATTTTATGAATATCAGACTTGAAACCATCCAATACAACTTGTATTGAACGGCCAGAGAGGTAATTTCTAATCCAACGAAGAAAAGATTGATCGAAACCAAATGCACGCATTTTCGATAACAGAGCTTGGTGCCAAACTCTATCAAATGCTTTTGAAATATCAAGTGCAATAATCTTACTTTCTCCAAAACGATGTAAAGATTTGTTCCACTGTTCGGTGAGATATACCATCAGATCACCAGTGGACCTATTGCTACGAAAGCCATACTGCCGGTCATTAAGAAGCTTTCGTTCTTCAAGATATTTCTTGAGCTGATAATTTATCAGCGTTTCCATGACCTTAGAAAGAAGGGACGTAAGTGCAGATGATAGAATAATTATAGAGTTGGACATTTTTAACGGGAATATAGAGGCGGATGAATAAGGAGAGTTAACGTACATAGAGTCAGAAGGGAGACAGTAATAGAAAGGATGGAGGTAGCAGATAGAGTAGAGTTAGATCATTACCGATTGGTGATCACCATGAAAAAAGGGAGAGGAAGAAAGAGAGTTAAACCAAAGGAGGTAAAAAGAAAAAAAACGGGAAGGTGGTCGGAGGAGATGAAACAGGAACTCAAGAGGAGAGTGCGAGAGGTGAGCTTGGAGGAGAAAGTAGAGGATTTAGAAAAGTAATAGGGGAGAGAATGAAGAGAGAGATCGATGAAGGGTGTATGCAAGGTGGGCAGGGCCCCCTTCTAATCAAAATTTGTTTCATACATTACACAATTTGTACTCTTTTGAACGCATCTCAGAGCTAGATTTCCTAACCAAAACTATTTTTTTAATGAGTTTTACGACGAAGGGGGAAGGAAAAGGAAACGGAAAATGAGAGGATGGTGGGATGAAGAATGTAGAGAGAAAAAAAGAAGAAGTAAGAAAGGAGTTAAGGAGGTGGAGGTAATGTAGCGCGACGAAGGAAAAATACAGGGAGCAAAAAAGAGAATATCAAGCGATGATTTAGAGAAAGAAAAAGGAGGGCCAGGATGAGATGATAAGAGGAATTGCAGAAGGAAATACCGAAAACAAAGTGAGGGAAATAATAAATAGAGAGAGAAAGAAGATAAAGACCAAAGACGCTCAGGGGCTCAGGGAAAGAGTGGGGTAGGTCTACAAGGAAACGACGACTAGAGTGAAATCAGCAGGAGTGATGGGGGAAATATTTTGGACGGGAGAGGGAGTAAGGCAGGGATGCTCGATGAGCCCAACACTGATGAACTTGTTGACAGCGGGAGGGGTAGGAAAGTGAGAGGAAGAAGAAATTGCTCGCTGGCATACGCAGATGATGTGGTGGTAATGGTGAAAAGTGAAGAACAGACGCAGAGCATGATAAGAAGACTGGAGAAGTACTTCCAGAGAAAAAGTCTGGAAGTAAACGTAGGAAAGACGAAAGTGATTAGGGCTGACCACGATACCAGAAAAGTCTCGTTTGGTATCGGTATTGGAAACCTTAACAATACCGAGGCGATACCAGCTCCAACTATCTGAAATGATACTGAGCCGATACCGTACCTTTTGGACCGAAATATACCAAGACTCTCGGTAGTTTCGTTTGGTTTTGGTACAAGAAATGACTACTACAAGCAAACAATTCTTGTAATCGGTTTTCGAGAAACCGGCTGTAACGATTTTGATGTTCTGTTTGTTCTTTTTTGGGAAAGAGACGACTTCAAAGATTATTTGTGCGAACTTTAAATTGTTTAACAAGTCCTCAAAAATTATTAAGTCACAAAAAAAAAAAAAAAAAACTAAAGTTAAAAAATTATCATTAATTAATTATGAATATTTTTTTATAATGATTTTTTATTATATCTTAAAAATAACAAGCATTTACAAATAAAAGACCAAGGAAACATAACCAAGTAGTGCATTTTATTTTTTTTTTTACTTGCGATTATAGGTACCTACTATAAGGCAAGTTTTGGTTTCGTGCAAAAAAAAAATTTTGACATAACAATCAAACATGATATTACGATGATAGAGATAACCAAAAAAGTGGGTGGCACAATTCTGTCTGTCTGTTCGCTTACAGCCCAAACGTCTCGATCGATTTTCTTCAAACTTGGTACATAGTGGTTTTTGGTAATTCTGCCGACACGTTTTTTTTATTTTTTTGTAGAATCAAAAATAACGGTACCAGCCATACGACTTTGTTTGGCAATTTTATATAATCGTATTTTTCTCAAAAATGGCTCGACAACTTTTCTTAAAAAAAAATTCAATAAGTTTATTTTAGTATTTTTTGATTTTCTTCAAAACGGTATAAGCGCTTTCAATTAATTTTCTTATACAGAAGCTTCCAAAAAATATAAATAGTTTAGTGTACCAAAATTTTTGATAAAATATTTTTTGGATTTTTAAGAAATGTTTCAAAAAATTTTTTGGAAAATCAAATACATACTTCAAAAACGACATGACCGATTTTTTTTTAAACTCGATATTTGAGATTTTTTAAGTACTCTCTAAAATATTTGTAAAGAAAATTTTACATTTATGAAAAAATAAGGGTAGGTACCTTCCATACAAAAGTTAAAAAAAATATTTTTTTGCTTAAAATCGACTCCTACGATTTTGATTTAACCTTTTTCATATACTAAAATTAGTACGATCTACTATCAAAAATTATAAAATTCTACTCTTAGGAACTATTAATAGTACCTGTCATAGAACGTATTTTTTATTTTGAACTTTCTCGTTATCGGCTATACGGATTTAGATACATTTTTTATATACAAATTTCAGATAAGATTTACTAATATTGCATATCAAAATTTTCAAAAAAATGTTTTGGATTTTTAAAAAAGTTTCAAATTTTTTTTTGAAAATTCGATAATTTAAAAACGAGTTAACATTTTTTTTTTCAAATTTTGTGTTAATATTCACATAAATATATACCTTAGATTTGCATACCAAAATTTGTTTTTAAAAATGTTTTAAGAATTTTATATATAAAAAATTATTTTTTTAAGAAACCGCTCCAACGATTTAAATTTTTTTTTCCATACAATCATATTCAACCAAGAATTAAGATGACATTCTTTTTTTCACCTCAAACTGTCAAAAGAGTTGTTTTAGCCAATTTAAATGGCGTATTTCATCCCTCTCTACATTTTTCTCTCATAATTTCCATGTTTGTATATACAATTTTCTTAAACCCGCAGTGTCTAGAACATAAGAGCAAGTAGGTGCGACCCAGTCATGCATTTTATTTGTATTGTGACTGAGACCTATGCCAGACAGAAACGAGATGAGACCGATATCGATACTGACACCGATACGACGATACTTAAAAAAGTATCGTTGGGTTTGGTATCGTTGCCAGCCCTAAAAATGATGAGGTTTAGGAAAAGAGGAGGGAGGAAACAACAGAAAACAGGAGATGGAGGGGAAAGAAGTAAAAGAATTTAAATATCTGGGGTATCCAAACTAACAATTCTGACCCTTTCATCATCCAAAGTATCTTCTCATAATCCTTTCTTGCAATCATATAAGCATTATATAACAGTCAATAGAGTTAAAAAGGTGCAATTTTTGAGCTCGTATTGGACCTTTATTGAGTAAATTCCGTTGCCCCGAAAAACACTTACTGGACTCAATTAAGAGGTCTTATAGAAGAAGGTGAAAACAAAATATTTCACAATAGATTTATATTTATTTATTTATATTTATTTATATCATTAATTTATATTACTTATTTGATGATATTTTATGTTTTTATCTGAAATGCAATCTAAGAATTTATTAGATATTATTTAAGTTAAATTACAAGGTTTCTGTGGGATTCGAACCATGGTCCTCTCACACTTAAAGTCCACCACGCTAACCGCTTGGTCATGGAAGTATATTTACGATTAAAAAAAAATTATGCACTTTCTCCACACTGCTGATTTGTGGCTATACTCTTTAGTATACCAGAAGTGGTTCGTTTTTTCACTAGTATAGCAGAAATGGTTTGTGGATGCACTTAACAATACTTATACAAGCATAATAGGAACGAAGTAACAGAAACTAACACAGAGATTGCATAATAATTTTACAGGATGACTATAGAAGCGAAAGCTCCTTCGTCATTTCATAAGAGCAATATAGAGAGATTAAAGAAACTTTGGTATATCAAGCTGATACAATTTGCACCAGAAAATATTTAAGGAATCAGTAATGCTCCAATTTGGTATTTACTTCCCGTCAGAGGGGTAATAGGAGCGCTATAGAAACAAATAACACAACAATGTCTAAAATGCGAAGCAATTCTGTTAGTTGGGATGTATTCAAAATGAATGGAAGGCAGGAGACACATGAAAGGGACAGAATAAAATAAGCAGCAGCGGCCAAGAAGGAAGCATTTAAAAAAAAAAAGAAGAAAAAGAGCAGTCTCGTGAGACAGAGCGAGCCCAAAAGGATGTATAATAAAAGCGGTCTTAAATAATGGGAACAGTGGTCCCGGGAGGGTGGGTCAGGAACCGAAGGGAAGAGGGAGTTTTAGTAACGTACACTTTTTTTAAAAGGGAGTTGGACACATGGCGGTTGTCAATGTCAAAAAGACCTCCTTATGGTGCATAAAACATATATCCTCCCCCAAAATGAAGAAAACAACTACCAAAACTTTAACACCCATATAGCAAAATGAGGTACAACGTTTCAACGATATACAAGACACATTACTGTTCAGTGGGATGATAATCACCAAATGAAATGGAGAGTCTTCTATATGATTAATATATTGTTCACCTTTTTTACCCTACGTTTTTAAAAGTAAATTTAAAACTGCATCGAACTCCATATTCTACTTCCTCAGCAGGAGCATCCTACACGGACATGTTTGTAATTAAAAAATGTGTATGCCAAAGTCATGAGCATTAAATTTAATTACGACATTGAACTAGAAGTGAAAAATAGAATTTCATTAATTTTTAAACTCCATGCGACTTAATTAACATCAATTACCAGGTCCATTATCTATTTCTCAACCCAATGACCAATATTATAATGACACCCATCTGTATACACATTTCCTACAATAATTTCGAATTAATAATACGATCCGAAACTGGCGCGTTGACCTACAACTACACAATACATCGATACATGCTGGCGCCAGCACTTAAATGGTGCAATACACTATACAGTAAATATATGAATTATTCTATAACTAAATAAAAATTGTAAACCAAAAACATACAAATAATAATATTTTTTTTTTAACTCAGTTAAATGTATATGTATTATATAAGTTGCATAGCGCCACTTCTTGCTATATTCTGTGCCACTGTTTGAATGCCGCGGAGCGGTGCGCGGCTGCCTCTTTGGCTTGGTCGCGCTTCCGCGCCAGCAAATTTATGGGAATTTTATTAAGTGACTGTTTTAACAAATTACAATGAGATAAAAATCAATTTGTCGTGCCATGCATTTTGCCAATATTCAACTCGACCGCCAATGCTTCTGCCGCTACCTCTGCCACTGCCAATGCTGCTCTATCCGCACAGTGCAGTGGTGGCGCGCACAACAAATATTCATATCTATAATCACCATGGTTATATTCTTCCTATACAAATCCATGCCACATGCCATATGCAACAATGAGGAGCAGCAAAAGCAAAAGCAACAGCAGAACAGCTGAGGAGGAGTGGCAGGAGCAGTAGCTGGAGTGGAATATGGCCCACTCAGAGTAGTGAAGTTATAGTTTATGCGAGCGACAGGCACCCTCGCTTGCCCTGAACCCAGCAGCGACAGAGAGAGGGAGAGATTTACCGGGCTTACCTGTGTTCAGAGTTTACCTGCGATATCACGTAGAGGCCATGGAAATACCAAAACCAGAGGCACAATTCGTATACAAGCCGCGAAATAAGCGAAGCCAGGAACAGAAATGAACAAAAACACAAAAATGAACACAAAAAAAAAATTACGAATCCGAAATTGGAATCGATTTTGCATAAAATGATTGATGTACTTCGCAGTGATTGAACAGCGCCACTTTTATTTATTCGCTGTGATGTGGTAAATTATTACTGCGGATGGTGTTGCGAATCACATCTGACTTGACTTGGCCAGACAGATGATGCAAGTAGGTATATGTAGGTATGGCTACACATAATGTCTGTAGATTTTTTTTAGTTTTAACTTCTTGCTCTTTATAGGGCATGTATTGGTTTCGTTTTTGAAAAAAATTAAGTTGAGTTTAAATAAATATAACAAAACCAAAAGTGAATAAAGATGGGCCTGCACTTATACTCAGCACTTAGACTTTTATGTATAAAGTTTGTGTTGCAGTTTGCATACGAGTAAAAGGAACAATTTCAGTTGTCTTGTAATTGTTATCGAATTAAATTCGGCATTACCTTCGCTTATTAATTTGAAACACAAACTAATGAATTAGTCCTCAGTAAAATTTGGTTTCAGCAAATGGGCCCAAAAGGCCGTAATATGCAAATTATTGATTTAAATTAGCTAGTGAGATATCGATGGCCAACTCTCACTTTTCATTTATTGAAAGTGGAAAAAGGTCAAACAGTTTGCAATTTTGGAAATTTAAGGCTCGTTTGGCAGGATCTTTTGACCGTCCAACTCGTCATATATGTTTTTTTTTTGTATAAATATACAAGATGGTATCATAAGCTTACATAAGTGCGAGAGCCTGATTTGTATTGGTAAGTGTTTTAGTTTTGTCAATTTTATAAAATTTAAAAAATATGTGGCAACCCTGGGTGTATATTAAAAGAACCATATCATAATTTGCTGATTTATTTTAATAATTTTTATGATTTTACGCAGTTTACGTGTTACATTTAGTAAATTTTTCTGGCTACTCAAGGAAATTTTTTAATACCAACTTTAAAAACTTTAGTCTTGTCTGGCAAGCTATTTTTGTCCAATAAATTCGTCTGGCATTTTTTTTTTCGTTTACAAAGAGACATTATAAGTTATTATAAATTCAAAAACCAGTATTGTAAAAGAAGTTTTGTTAATTTTAGCAGTTACCTATTTTCAATTTTGAAATAAAATAGGTGGCAATCCTAGAATTGCAGAAATGCTCCCTGATCTTTTTTTTGACTAATCTGTTCACGAATAAAGCATACAAAAAGTTAGAGCTTTCTACCTACCAAATTTCTCAAATAAGCCAATATCTTATCTATCTATCAATATTTAAAAACTTTAAATTCGTCTGGCAAGCCCTTTCGACCGCCAAACCCGTCTGGCGTGATTTTTTTCATGCTTTAGAATGTTTGCCTCAACTAAATTATAAATAAGTTACAACCTTGCAAACTTAGGTTAATTTTGACCCTTTTCTTGCATTTTGAAAAAATCAGGTGGCAACCTTTCGATTGCGGCAGCCCTGCCAGACCATGGTTTTCGTACTTAACCAGTCCCAAATCAAGCATTTACAAAATTGTAGCCTCGTAGGTTAGTCAAAGTGGTTGGTAGCTCTCCGACTATAAGGTAGTAGAACCACAGATTTTAGAGTTACATAGATATCGCATTCAGTTCAAATATAAATGACCTTTTCTTCAATATTTTGTGATAGCAAGCTCTTTTATTTCGTCCTCAAAAATCGAGTCGGTTGATCAAAGTACTGATGACTTGATGTTGAAGTTTTGTATTTATGTCTTTGTATGTAAATCTATCCTTTTTAAAATCATTGTGGTCCATAACTCACACAATATTGATATAACTGGGATGTAGCTCTACGTCCCACGATAAAAAAGCAGTCATTTTTATTTGCTCTGCGTGCGATATCTATGTATGTAACTATAGTATCTGTGGTAGAACTCTATAAACTCGGTTAGATAAGGAAGTTCTCAATTTTGTGGGAGGGAAAAAGTTTGCATAGATGAAATATTTAGCTTGCAATTTTGAACAATTGTTGTCAAAGGTCAAACTCTCTGTTGTTGGTCCCTTAAAAGAAAAATATGCCAATAACACTCAGGTAATCACAGGTTAACAAGTGGTGTTTGGAAACTTAATGGCTCTTTATCTTCTTGGGGATTTACTACAGAGAGATGGACCTATGGCAACAAATGTTCAAAACTGCAAGCTGAATATTTCATCTATGCACATTTTTTCCCTCGGACCAATAGGCATTGAAATAAATCGATATACAAAATGAACGTACGATTTAACACCTGTTCGACTCGTGTTTAGGTAGTGGTATGGTAGGTAGACAAACGGCTAGCGGTTCAACACCTAAAAGGTATTATTGATATGACTTACAACTTTACGTCAATGACTTGACTTTTTATGCTGTCGTTGGCTGTTAGTAGTCTGGAAGTAAAATGGTTCTTGCAATCCTTTGGTTCGTGATTTTGTGAGAAAATTTTTGCGGAGGGATGTTTTCGAAAGATGGTTTTTTGAAAATTAATTGTGTGAGACTATCAGCTATGATCATGTATTGTTTTTGATCATTATCATTATGTGTTTGCATTTCTGTCGTGCGACCAAATTTTTTGAGCGATTGTGTTTGCGTTACAAAATCCCAAAAAACGGATTTGTATTTATCTTCAATAGCGCTGGCCACGATATCAAACCAAACGATACTTTTATAAGTATCGTATCGGTATCGTCCAAATCGAAACAAAAATCAGTATCGTCTCGGTATCGATATCGGTATCGTGTAATTCAGTCTCGTCTCGATCTCGGTATCGGTATCAGTCTCGTCTGGCTTTGGTCAAGTCTTAGTCACAAACAAAAATAAAATGCACGACTTAGTTACATGTCCTTTTAGCAGTGGCGTAGTGATCATTTCAGGGGCCCCGTATCAAAAATTTTTAAGGCGCCCCCTTTTTCCTGACAGTGTATGGTACTACCTTTTTTGTTTCGTGCAAAATTTACTTCATAAACTTTTTTAAATGTATAACAATCTAGGAACTTTAAATAAGTCAAGCTACGATTAGACGGTCAACGCAAATAGTCAACGCGTTGACTCTCTGACGTCAAAGTGACGTCACATTCTGTCCTAAAGATGTCTTGTCGCGTGTGATCGTCAACGGAGAATACTGTCGAAGCGTTGACAGCTGCGATGACACTCTAGTTTACACAAATTTGAGGGTCAATGCGATGATTATTTTCTTTGGCCGTGTAATCACTCTCTCAACGAAGTTAGGGCACGCTCACCAACGCGTTGACTGTATTTTTACGTTGACACAGCAGAGGTTTCTGCCATGTTAACGTAGCTTGCGTTGACCTTCATATCAATCTAGAAAATTTTGCAGTTTTTTGAGGATTTTTAATACATCGACAGTTAAAATAGCTTGACAGATGGGGGACGAACTATATGTTGACACTAAAAATATATTTCGATCCAAATGTCACGAAATTGCCCTAAAATCACTTTTTCCGAGCAGTAAGAAAACTTCAAAAATGTCTGATTTTTAGAGGCACTTTAAGCATTTTGGGACAAAATTGACCGAGTGGAGTCATTCGTATATATTGACGATGTTTCTGGTGACGTCAAGGAGTCAATGCGTTGGCCATAATTACTGTCCGTCTAATCTAAGCCTTAGTCTTAAAATTATGGCGGTTCAATGATTGCCTCTTATTTGTTCGGTAAAAGGGACAAAATACAGTTTTTTTATAAATATGTACATCAATCATTTAAGTTGGGTTTGCGTGTAAATGGAAATCCACACAAGTACAGTGCATGCTGCAAGTTATACATCAATTTATATTGAATAATTTTGAATGAACAACAACAACTTGCGTGTGTTACCACCAAGTATATAGGCTGGAGTTATAGCTATTTCACCAGAGCCACCTCGATCTTCAAACTCCTTTAGTGGTTACTAGTCTGGTTATGCTCGTATTGATTGAAAAACTCTTTGTCGTCATCTTGGAGCGAACCATGAACCTTACAATTCAGAGGCCGATGCACTAAACACCGCGCCACTGAAGCCACATGTTCTGCTAAATCCCAATACAGGTTTCGTTGTTTATCAATTGCAACGATTTCAATTTTAGCTCATAAAGTTGTACAGCAAAATGATTATTACACTTTTTTCGGCAGAGCAACAGATTTTGAGAAAAAAAAACAAACAAAATTTTTAACGCACATCGAATCCTCTGTATCGTGGGGGCCCCTTTATATCGGGGGCTCCTGCCTTTTAGGCTATTGATTTTGTTCTTAAAAACAGGGCAATAAGGAACTAAGACGTTCATGAGATTTTATTGTAATAATCTTCAAAGGTGTCATTGAAGATGAGAAAACCGCGGAATGCTATTAAATTAGAGGGTGAATTTTTGAGAGGGGGGGGGGGGTGCAAAAGTATCCTTTTTGTTTTTTTGCATATAACGCGAAAACGGAGCAAAACTTCGATATAATTTTGAAAATCTTTTTTGTAGAGAACAAAATTTACCTTCCAAATGGATTTTTTTTTTAAATTAAAAATATTTTTAATAAGCCAAATTTAAAAAAAAATCATTGCAAAAATATATCAAAAATCGATTTTTTTGTAATTTTTTTAACTTATTTGCTTTTACCAGCAGAGAAATTGCTCCACATAAAAGAAAGATAATTAGGTAAATTTCCTTTAAAATTAATTATTCAAAAAACGGGTTGAATAAAAATCGACCGAAAAATGGTCGTTCAAACTAGGCTGATTTTAAGTTTATAGCTTTATGAATGGAATTTTTGGCTATTTTGATGGGCTTGTTAGATTATGCGCTCAAACTGGGTGTATTTGTGAGTCATGACCAGTTTGGTCAAAAATAAAAGTCAAATTTCAAATTTTTCACTGTTTTAGGGTTGCCATATAATTTTTTTCAAAATTTAGAATAATTGCCAATATCAACAAACTTTGCTCTTACAAACCCGGGTTTTGAACACTTTATAGCTTATACCTTCTCCAACATGACAAAAAATAGTGCCAGAAAAGTTTGACGGTTGAAAGTCCTTGCCAGACGAGCTCATCATTTTCAAAATAGGGATTAAAGAATTTTCTTTTTTCATTTTGGAATACCTAACTAGTGTGGCACTATTTTGCCCATATAACGAGAGGCATAAGCTACCAAATACCCAGGTTTGTGAAAGTTGACTTGTTAGTTTTGACAATTATTTAAAAAATTAGAAAACAAACGGAAAAAATTCATCAACTTTATAACATTTAGGGCCGGTGGCACGCATTTTCCACAGCCACGCTCGCCTGGCAATTTTTTATCTATATTTAAGGAGACATTAGCTTTTATATATTGAAATCCCGGCTTTGTAAAACAAGGTTTGACAATTATTTGAAATGAAAAAAAAAGTAATTTCTTATAATAGGTACATAAATAAATTGGGTGGCGCAACAGCACGTGGAGAACCAGGGCCTAGTGACTTACAACTCTCAACCATTCCTGTGTGCGTGTTCTTAGCAGGAATGGAGGGGACCTACAGTTTTTTGCCGAGTCCGAATGGCTTAATGAGCAGCACTTATTCATGACAAGTATACTCTTGGAGGATTTGTCAGTTCCTCGCAAAAGGCAGTTCCTCGGATAAAACATTTTTGTTGTTAGGTGGCACGGCTGGGAATTGAACCCACACTTTCGGCATGACAGTCCTGATGCGCATTAACCATTATGCCACGAGGTACTACAGTTTTCTTATATAATACCTACTTTGAAAATGTTGAGCTCATCTGGCAAGGACTTTTTACCTCTCCAATTTAATGGCACTCCACGGTTTTCTCATCTTCAATGATCCTTTGACGATTTTTACAATAAAATCCCCCATGAACATCTAAGTTCCTTTTTATATGACATATCAATAGCCTCTTTGTCTGGTATAGTTGAACTCGTCTTCGGTATTTACTTTTCGTTTATCGCTTGTTTGAGGAGCTCGTAAATCTTTTAGGATTAAGGATTATTATGTATTATGTATGTATGTACTACATAGGTACTAATTAAATTCTTATGACTTAATTTTATATATTCCGTTTTTTTTTGCAATTTGTCATTTTACATATTTATTACTTCTTACACAATAATAGTGCTAACTTTGAAATTCTGCATATTACCTACTCGTCTGTTATTGGCCTGATATAACTAAAACTACTCTCAAAACCTTCCTCTTACTATTAAGACAAAATTATGTTAATTTCAACTACAATTGATTAAATATGTGTGAACCAATTGAGCACAAACATTAATTTTTATATTCAAAATAGCTTTTTATGGCATTTAGTCCAACAAATTGGCGTTTCGTCTGGCTTACTCACTTGGACTCATCAGTGACATAGTGACGGCTTTCTCATACGCAACTTGTATTAAGTTCAGTTCAACTTACATGAATTTTTCGTAAGAGGATATGCGTGATGAATGATATACCTACAATCATTTTATCTAAATTTTTCTATTGTTGACGTTACAATTTTTAAGGGCTTGACTTGTGGACTATGACTTTGTCTCTTAACATATTATGTGTTATTTCACTAGTTTACAAAATAAATAAAATTTTCTGTACATTAAGTGCCGCTATTTTATTCGTATAGATTTGGGTCCACTGATCTCGAAAATCACATTAAAAAAATTTCTATGGATAGGTTTTCGAGATACGATTTTTCGAATTTTTTTCGAAAGTATTATTAGTATTTGGTGCATATCTTAATTGTGACGTAAAGAATCAGCTTGGAAAGTTTCTCAAATCAAACAATTTTAAACTTCCAACAAAAATAATTCTTATTTATCCCAATCCGGTCAAGTACCTATAAGTACAATTAGCCGAAATCTTAAAAAAACATTATTTTTTCAATAAAAATTGAGGTCAGAAATGTATTCTTTTGTAAAAGAAAAATATATACTACAAAACTATTATGATTTTTGAACATTCTACCCAAAGCCTGGTCTATTGCAATAAAAATGAGGCATTTACGGACAAAATCTATAGATAAATTCTTTGGTTATGACTGTTTTTGTAGAAATTAAACAATTCAACTTTTCAATATTTTTGGGGACTTTTACCTTATTCATTGCTTGAGTTTGAGTTTTATATTATCTTTTGATAGAGATTCACCATCTCGAGAGAAAATATGTGTTTTCGAAATGATTTTGGATGTTAGATCGTCCTCTATATTTTTCGATGTCCGTTTTTTATGAGATAACCTTGCTGATAAAAATGCCAAGTATGGTGAAAGATTCCACCAACAATGCATCTTGAGAAGTAGCTTATACTATGGTTGTTTATATATGTAAAAGCTACTATTATACACTCAGGGCCGGATTAACAAGTAGGCGGAATAGGCAATTGCCTGGGGCCCCCGATTTTAGAGGGCCCCCGAAAAATGAAAAAGACTTCTAAAATTTTCTTACAAACATAAAATTCTAGTAATACTTTTTTTTATTGCTAAATTTTGTTGTCAAGTCCGGCAGCAATGGAGTAGGTCTTTCAGTCGCTATAATTGCAGATTTGTCTACTGAATTCTACTTGTAACAGGGTTTGCTTATAAGTTTTTCAATAACACAATCACAACGGTTTTTAATAACAACTTTTTCACTACTTGATGCCAATTTCTAGTTAAATTTTACACGCAAATTATAAAAGCATTACTTTAATAAACAAAAATGACTTCAACTACACGCTGGGAAGCACATTCGAATGCGACGAATGCAGTTTACGATTCATTTGATATCATATTAGAGGCTCTAGAAATCATTGCTGATGATGAATCACAAAATACTGATACTCGTTATGTGGCGACGTGTATCGCGAATAAAATGCAAAAATTCGAATTTGGTTTCATGTTGATTTTATGGAACTCTATTTTGACTGCTATGCGTTCAGTGAGTAAGTCATTGCAAAGTGAAAAAGCAGATTTGCAAACGTGTGTTTTTTTGTACAGATCGTTAGAAGAGAGTTTAGTTTCATTCCGTGAAAAGTTCAATGATTTCGAGGAAAAAACAAAACAATTATTACCTGGTGTAGGTTATACAAAAAACGTAAAACTTGTACTCGTTGTAGAAAAAAACAACCTAATGACGGAAATGCTCCAGAAGTAGAATTTTCGCCTCACGATGATTTTAGGACAAAAGGTTTCCTCGAAATCATCGACAATCTTCACAGTGAAATCAAACGACGTTCGAAAGTGTATACGGAAGTTTCAGAGAGATTTGCATTTCTCATCAACTTTTCTCTAAGTGATGGAGACCTGCACGAAGCTATAAATAACTTAGTTCGTTTTTATTCTAGAGATTTGGAAGAATTTTTCATTGAAATGAAACAATTCCAAAGTTACGTGAACTCCAGATACACTGATGCACAAAAAACTCATAGTCATTTGTATAAGATTCTAATGGAAGATCAATTAGCCGATGTATTTCCGAACACAGAAATAGCTCTTCGGATTTTTTTAACATTAATGATCACAAATTGTTCTCCCGATCGATCCTTCTCGCAATTAAAAAGAATAAAAGCGGCTGAAAGAGCTACAATGCGATAAGAGTGACTCGAGAATAAAAGCTGCTGAAAGAGCTACAATGCGACAAGAGCGACTCGAGATGTTAGGTATACTTTGCATTGAGTCAGATTTATTGAACAAAATCGATATTGATGATATTATTGATGAATTTTTCCGAAAATAAATGTAGAAAACGACATGTGTAAAATGTAGATATTAATTTTATTGATATTATTACATTGTGACAGTAAAATTTGTATGAAAGATATAAGTTTGTATTTTTTAATCGAAAAAAGAAGGGGACGGACGTGAAAAAAAGGGCCTCCAAATTGATGGTTGCCTAGGGCCCCGTTGAGGCTTAATCCGGCCCTGCATACACTCATCTCAAGATGCATTTTTGGTGGAATCTTTCACCATACTTGGCATTTTTATCAGCATCAGTGAATCCAAAAGAAAAGTAGGTTGGTAAATTCGCATCTATTCGAAAAAATAAGGCCATAATGTACACTCCTCGTCAACTGAATACGCACAAACATTTTTTAATATACTTTATCCATTTTTTCCAAACAGTGATGGTTATTATGCCATCTGTTGATGCTAACTATTCCCTTAAGATGTTAAGCAGATAATTCCGAAAGAATTATCCAAAAACAACCGTGAGTTTTTCTTCAACCACTTGCAAAGTGTTTTATATGCAAAGTAGGAGTTTTTTTTTTAGTCAACTGAATAGGTACAACGCCATTTTCTTCGTTGTTTATAAGTTTTTTGGAGTGATTGACAGTTTAAATTAACGATTTTAGTGTTTTCAGTAAAATTTAATTCTTGATTTCAAATTTTAAGAAAAATGGGTAGATCTACGTGTCTTAACAGTGTTGAAAAAGCTAAAATCGATTTACTTAGAGACCAAGGCCTAACTGGACGTGCAATAGCTGATAAAGTTGGCCGAAGTTTTAATGAAGTTTATTCTTACTTGAAAAATAAAGATGCATACGGCAAAAACATGAAGGGAGGTAAGAAAACAGCAACAATAGCAGCTGAGAGACGAAGAATTTTAAGATATGCATCAAATTCTTCTGATTCTGTGGCAAAAATAAAACAAAAAGTCGGCGTAAACGCAAGTTGCTCAACAGTATTAAGAGTAATCAACAACTCAAGCCATCTTAAACGAATGAAACTTAAGAAAAAACCACCACTTGACGAGAGACGGAAAATGTTGCGATTAGATTTTTCAAGACTTCACATGAGTTGGAAAAAAGAATGGTATCACGTGGTTTTTTCAGATGAAAAAAAGTTTAATTTCGATGGCCCTGATGGGTTCAACTTCTATTTTCACGACTTAAGAAAAGAAAAAAGATTTTTAAAGCGCCATCATAGTCGTGAAGGAGGTGTCATGATATGGGGAGCAGTCAGTTGTTATGGAACAGTTGAGCTCGAGGTTGTAACATCAAGAATGACAGCAGCTGGGTATAAAGTAATTTTGGAAAGAAATTTTCCTAAATTTTCTAGCATCTTTGGACCCATAAACTGGACCTACCAACATGATAATGCGCCTATTCACTCAGCGCGCATAATAAAAACATGGATAGAGGAGCAACAAGTGCAGTTGCTTCAATGGCCGCCGTACTCACCTGATCTAAACATCATAGAAAATGTCTGGGGATGGTTAGTACGCAAATTTTATGAGGGTGGTCGTCAGTTCGAAGACAAAGAAACCTTAATTTCTGCAATCAAATTAGCGTGGAGCGAAATTTCGTTAAATTACATTAAAAAGCTATACGATTCCATGCCGGATCGAATTTACGAAGTAATTAAAAATAAAGGTGGAAGTACCCACTACTAAACTTAAACAAAAACTTGTTTCATTCCATTCCAATACCAATTTTAATTTTTGTACCTATTCAGTTGACTCAAAAAAAACTTCTTCTTTGCATAAGTTACACTTTGGAAGTGGTTGAAGGAAAAACTCACGGTTGTTTTTGGATAAAACTTTGAAATTCTGTTATTTATATGTTACGAAAATTTTTACCATCAACAGATGGCATAATAACCATCACTGTTTGGAAAAAATGGATAAAATATATTCAAAAATGTTTGTGCGTATTCAGTTGACGAGGAGTGTATGATAAAAAATATAGAGAAATAGAAAAAAAATATTGTTTTGAGCTACTAGGATTTCAGGCACTTAGGAACTGGTAGTGTGTTCGAATATGGTTCAGGACACATGACAGATTGTATTGTGACATACTCATCTGCCATGTAAAGCACTTTTATACCCGTCTATTTGCTCGGACAAAAATGACAACCAGTTACATGATTTGATTGTTTCTCCGTATATCTACATCGCAGGTACCGAATTTTATGTTAAGCCTTAGGTATAACAAAAAAAATTATTTCTGTAAAAAAGTCATATAAAAACACCTACGGTAGATGACAAAAATCCAGCTTTTATGAGTAAACACCCAAAATTCGTATTTCTAGCGTTTTTTCCTTCTAATATATACACTAACATAGAGAACGCAAATCCAACTAAATTGTGACACCCCTCAAAAAAAGTGAGTTTCACACTCGTACCTCAAAGTAATTTTAGAAAAAGAAAGTTAGACATTAAGAAGATAAATTTTGTAAGCCTTTTGAACTCTGACTAAAGATGAATTTTCGATAGGCACGTTATCACTCAAAACATATTTTACTGAGTTATAACTTAAAAGTCCATTTTACCTGATAAATTAGGCAATAAAAGCATGTTATCACATTGCCAAACCAAAAGTTGTGGATTTTTTTGCTATGAACAAGGTTTGAGTCAAAAAATAATGAAAAAATCGAATTTTTGTTCTTGTATATAATTGAACATAACTTTAGAACTAATCCGTAGATTTTTTCCGGAAATATCTCATTTTCCTTGGTTAAGTATCTTATTAATGTAAAAATTTGAAAAAAATTGTTTCAATATTTTTTTAGCTGAAATAATACATAGATTTGGTGTTCTTATTTTCGTTCAAAAATAAGATTTTTTTCGTATATTTTGGCCCATATCATTCCAACTACTCAACTTATCACAAAAAAAGAGAAGAGATGTTGGTCAACAATTTAATAATGTTCAACTGAATTCATTTGAAGCCAGATTGTGCATTCCTTAGTGCATATATATGGCCTTAATAGTAAGGTACCTTCCGAAATATAGAACACAATATTCAAAAATTCATATCTCGAAAACCTATCCATATTAATTTTTTTTAATGTGATTTTCGAGTTCAGAAGGTCAAAATTTATAAGAAAAAATTAGTGGCATCAAATGTACATTTTGGCTGTAAACTAGTGAGTAATAGAACTTTACTCAGACGTTGTTAAAAGTAAGCCGTATAAAAATAAGCAATTAATGAACACATACAAAAGACGGTCTTACTGTGGAATTGGTTAATACAAAAATGAGTTGGTAACATTGTTAGATACATCATAAATCGTTGGAGCTGTTTCCGAGAAACGAAGATATGTATAAGAAAAAGTAGGCGTATAGAAGTGGGTGGATTTCACTAAAGTCACTCTCTACAGCTAAAAAGAATAAAGTCTGAAAATTTCATCAAAATCATTGGTTTCAAAGAAACCAGACATTGTAAAAATGGGCAAGGCAGTAGATGGTTTTAATTAAAATCATTGCCTAAACCTCCTCCTTGCTTAAGAGAAAAACTGTGAAAATGTTATCGAAATCTTAAGTGCCGTTTCCGAGAACCAATTATGTACAAGAATATTTTGTTTGTAATAGATTAATAATTGTATTCAAACATCAATTTTTTTCTGCCGATGATGCCAAAGGAAACTACCGATAGTATCGGTAAATTTCGGTCTAAAAAGGTATCGGCTCACTGTCGTTTCAGATGCCTTGGAACTGGTAGGTATAGGTATCGTCTCGGTATCGTTTCGGTTTCCTCAAAACTAATTAATTTTCAGCAAAATGAATAAGATTTTGGTAAGAATTGTAAAAATTGGTAGTTTTTAGAAGTACCTATACGTTTTATTTCTGTTATACCTTCTGAGGTTCGCCTACGTCATTACATTATATTTTAATTTTTGTATTAACTGAAATGCTCCTAAGTTTTATTCTTTTTAAAAGCGCAATTAGATGCAACATGTCATTTATTTTAAATCGGCCTTAGAATAATTGACTGGTTGACATTTTTATAAACTCAAAAAGAGGGGCATTTAAAAAAACAAGTAGGTAATAACAACAAAATAAAGGTTTGTTCTCTCAAATCTCTTGGGTTGGCATTATTTTATTATATTTTTTCGGCAACAAAAAACAAATAAAAAGAGTATGTAACAGAACATAATTTATAGATTTATCGTTTAAGTAATGATTTCGACTCTCTCTTCTGACAATGTGTGCCTGCCAAGCATTTAAAATATTCCCTCTACGGGTTCTCGAAGAATTAAAAAAAAATCACTCTCCATTTGCAACCTCCATAATAATTTTGTTAAAAATGCAAAAATCGGATGGACAAAATGATTTACGTCCTGAAAAAAAAAGAAAAAAATATAAAAATAACAAACAAATGAAGAATTATTTTGATATAATTGATTTTGGTTTCATTCTCTGATCTCAGGGTTAGTTTGACAATGGACTCTGAGTTATGTGCTTTGTGACATTGGGTTATTTATTAATTTACGAAAATTTTGTTTTTGTATTTCTGAGAAAGCTCTTAAACTAAATTTAAATTAAAATTATTATTTGTTAATAAAAATTGAAAATTGCTACCGTTCAAAGTTTCTTACCCTAACAACCCACTTGGACTTAAAAGCTAGTTGAAAATTGACGTATCCACTTAAATTATTATACATATAACTATTGTTTATTGCCAATAGATATTTAGAGTTGTTTTACGCAACTTCCTCAGAAGTTAAGTAGGTAGCTCATGAAAAACATTTATTTTGGTGTGATTTTTTTATGATCTCATATTAGGTAAATTTTTTGCAACGAGCTATAGTAAACAAATATGTAAGAAAATCTGTTGACCGCTGTCCGAGTTCCGACACGCTTCCCAAAATAACACACCATCCCAAATGTAATAAATCATAAATATCCATAACAAAAAAAAATAACAATAGCCAGAATATAGTTCGTCCTCTGTCATAAATTAAAAATGCACTTCAATTTGAATATGGTTGTCTCCAGACGGAAAATAAACTTCAACCTATAAAAAGATTTTCTTAAACAAAAACCCAAATATATAAACTTCTACCTAAAGCAATAAATATAAAAAATTATATTCATCTTAAATCTCATGCTGGGCTAAAGAGAATAATTTGCTTTAGAATTATTCTTCGGAAACTAATTAGACCGATATTGACGGGACGTGCCACCAAAGTAGCAATTCAGCTTCCAACAGAACCACATGAATATTATCATGTAAGTAGGTACCTACACGTCTTCTCAATGCTGACGAAGACGATAAATTTGACAGACAACGTCCCAACATACGAAGCCCATTTAATATTTATTTACCTGCCACATTCAAGATGAAAAATAATAACTCAATTATTATTAAATTGTAAGAAATACCTCTTCATATTCTTATACACAAATATATGCACTCCCGCACCCCAACTCACACTCACTTTCTATCAATATCATTAGAATTTGATGTGAATGAATTTTCAGTAGCACACACATTCCAGTTATGATATCGTCAATCGTGAATTGAATTTAACTCCATCAGCTTCAGCATCCCACCATCATAGGCTCACTAAATAAAGTGTGGCAACTTTTTATAGGTTTCGTAATGGAATTCTAATTGAAATGATTGCAAAGGAAAAATAAAGAAAAACGAGAGTGGGGAGAGTGACGACGCTGCGCCGACGGTTGTGGCTCATGGGTTGTGATGTGGAATATAAAGCGAACGTTTCCCATCGCTACCACCACCGCACCGCACCGGCAAGTTTATGAGGAGTTTTATGTCCGATTTATGTCGTGTAAACGATACCATAATCGTAAAAATATCAAAACAAATCGTAAAATTCGACAATCAATGTTTAACATCGAACGAGGAAGATAGATAAGCGCAAGAATTTCTTGCCGCCACACAATTGGAATATTCGTAGGTATATAAATATGAATATAGGACATTTTCAGATATTAATTTAATTGGTATAGGCTGGAAGGAAGCGTCACATTTTAGAAGTGATTTTTTGTATAACGATGGAATATTATTTTAATGAATTGATAATAATAATATTGTAGGTTGTGGATATTTTATTAAGAGGTGAATGGGTTGGTAAAGACAAACGAAGTGGGAGTACCCGGCTTTATGTGAAATATGTATGTACATAAAATCTATATGACATGCTTACAATATCTTGTTTTGTTGATTTTTTTAATTATTTTTAAAACAAAATTGAAACATGCATTTTTAATCAAATATCTACATAAAACTAAATAAAAGCTAAATAAAACTAACTATAAAGCTACTTAAAACTACTTACAAACTAGAACAGTCACAGCAAGCAATTTCGAGTTTTTTTTGTGTGTTTTTGTTGGTTTTATATATATGTATATATTTTTAGTTAGGTTAGGTTAGGTTAGAAGGGGTGGTAATGTGGTCCATTGCACTCTCCAGGATATGTGAGATGTAGATAAAGGAAGGGTAAGGGGAGGGAGCAAGTGGAAGTTAATTCTGAATGAATTTTAGGATGCTTTTTAGTGGACAAAATGAGACGTGCGTCGCCCAGTTCATCGAAAAAATATTCTCCGAGGGCTGATTTTCTAGTTCTGGCTAGGCTGGGGCATTCACGAATGAAGTGGAATGAGCCATCCTCCACCTCTTCGTCCTGACACCCTCTACAAAGGTCAGATGAGCTGATACCCATTCTGGTCATGTGGGTTCCCAATGAGTTGTGACCCGTTAAGATTACAACCAAGAGAGACAGTTGAGGTCTGCTTAGCTTAAGTAAATACCTTGTTTTTTCTGTAGAAATATCTGGCCAGAGATTCCTCGAAGCCCGACATGTGTCAATTCCTGACCAACTCTGGTGAGTTCTACTTTTTTCCTGTTCCAGTGGCTTAATAAGTACCCAGGATACACATTGGCTCGGTTCAAGTGATGAACCGTTTTTGGCCAGATCATCTGCCATTTCATTACCATCATAAATGTCACTATGTTTCGGGACCCATCGAAGGGTGACTGAGTTTGTTTCACCGAGCATTCTAAATTCACTACGGTAACGATCAACCAGATTTGACTTTGTGACAATCGATGAAATGGTCTTAATTGCCGCCTGGCTGTCTATAAAGATGTCAATGTTTTTATTTATCAGTCCACACGTGGAAAGGTATTTTGCATCCTCGCAGACTGCTAGCACTTCCGCTTGGAAAACACTGCAAAAGCTTTGGAGATTTATTGATTTTTTTAAGGGTATGGGTTAACTGAGAAGATGCCTGACCCTACCCCAGCTACCGTTTTGGAACCGTCCGTAAAAACCGAAACATGTTTTGCGTTTAAGACTCGGTTTTTTAGGGCTGGCCACGATACCAGAAAGTCTTGGTATCGTTTGGTATCGGTATCGGAAAACCAAACGATACCACCCGAAACGATACCGAGATGGGACCGAAATATGCTGAGACTAACGGTAGTAGGTATTGTATTGAAAAAAAAATGGATTTTTGAATATTATTATTTATTATTACAAGTTAACAATCCTGGAGACGGCTCTATCGATTTGGATGAAATTTTCAGAATTTGTTTTTTTATTAAGCAAACAGGGGCCTATTTCTCCGCTACTACACCAACTACATCTTACAGCACTCTTCTACAACTACATCAATTACATTTGTCTGTTTCATTACTACAACTGGAAGTGTGGTATGATGTAGCTCGTTGATGTAGTGGATGTGCAGCTCGTTGTAGGATGTAGCTCGTTGATCAAATGGATGTTGTTTTTGTGACATTTATATTATTTGTTTTTTTGGAAGTTTCAATTTTTGAAGAGATACAAATAAATAATTTAAAATAAATTAAGAATAAATGGATTTTGACATAAATATTTTCGCCAATAATTTTGAATTCAACATATAATCAAGGGTACTCATGCAAGTCGTAGTTTGTATTGTTAAGTTTTAAACTTCGTAATTCTGTCACAATTTGTATGGAAAATTTGACAGGTGAATACCCTCATTGAAAGAAGACCGAAAATTATATTTATAACGCATGAATTTTAATATGGAAGACCCTTATTTCGTTGAAAGATTCCAAAAAAGTGTACTTAATTGTTGGCTGAACGCTTGCATTCATTGCACATCCAATCAATTGTAACCAAAATACTTACATTCGTATATTTTCTTTTATATCCAGCCATTTCCCACTCTGATACAGCAATCACAGCAAATATTTTTAGTGTGAGAATGTAACAAGAATTTACAGCAAGTTGTACTACAACAATGTAGTAGCAAAAGCTGTGAAACAGAATCATTCATTTTTCCAATACTTCCAATCGATTCTCCAAAGCTACATTGATGTACTACACTTGAAAAAAATGTATGTTTGAAACAGAAATGATGTAATACAACTGTTATACTAATACATTCATGAGTGTAAGAGTATTTGTCATGGGTGTTATGGTCAACATTCTACACTTGCCCCTCCCCCTTAAAAAACACCCTTTCACCATAAATATTTTTAGGGACTTTCTTGATTCTTAGTACGGTATGACAAATGGTACATTTATTCCACGTTTCATTAACATACATTTATTTTCAAAGGGTATTCGGTAATATTTTACCTGTTGTAGATACCTGAAAAAAAGTCATCATTACACAATAAGGACTATAACTCTTTTTTGGGTGGTTATATCATTTTGATATTGGATTCAGCGTTAAAAACTACCCTTAAAGCATGTATCATATGATTAGGTTGTACCAAAACAAATATTTAGTTTCATAGACCGCCAAATTCTCCCCGTCTGCACCTCTTCAAATGCATCTATGTATATGTATGTTATAGAGGTTGCAATTCTGCGTCGAATCCAATTTTAATATTTCATGAATTAATTTTTTCAAGGTTCCCCATACAATTTGTGCTATTTTTCCTGGTCTATATTATTATTTCGTTCAAAAAACTCACAAAATTGCCGCTGAGGATTGAATAAAAAAAAATAAAACAAAATCTAAATAAAAGTGACGCCCGCCGCCGCCGCCGCCGCCGCTGCTCTACCGCTCAGAATTGCCGCTTGCTGCTCTGCCGCTCACTGCGTGGCCGCAACCATACAATCGCATATATGTTTTAATTTTTTCTTGCCGCTCAGGAATGTGTAGTTTTGCCGCTCGCCGCTCACTATGTGGCCAAGCCCTTACAGTATTACACAAATAAATAAATAAAAAATGGTGGAATAGAAACGAAATTTATTGTTTTATATCCCTAATTTCAGAATATTCTTATAAGATTTTGGAATAATCCCCTATAAATAAAAAATTTAAAAAAAAAAAAAACTAAACGACAATATAAGGGGTGTCTTTGAGGTTTTGAAATAAAACACTTTATTTAAATGAAGGTGGTTTGTCCAAAAATAATCTAGATGAGTCAAATCGCACGATTTTTTGGGGCAAATGAACTGCTTCAATTGGAAAGACAAGCCGTTCGTCAAAGGTTTCCTTCAGTAAATTGATTGTGAGTGTCATTGTGTGGCATGTAACACTGTTTTGTTAAAACCACATCTCTTCCACATTCATGTTGTGCTGTGCAATTGGTGAATGAAAAAGTTACTTATTATGACTCTGTAGCATAGTACAGTGAAACCTCCTTTAACGGACAGCTCCCTTAAGCGGACAACTCTCTTAAACGGACAAATTCTCGCGACTGTGGTACCGTGGATCTTGGATTTAAATTCCATACATTTGATGTTCCTTTAAGCGGACACTCCCTTGATCGGACGCGGACGATAATATTAACCATAAATTGTTAAATTTAACTCTTAGGCGAACAAAAAATTTTTTAACATGAAATTTCTAACCAACAATGGCATAACGCATTTTTTTTCTGATGCAGCTGTGGTCTGTTATTGTATCTTCTTGTTCATTTATTTCTCGTTTGTTAATTTCTTTTTCTTCATTGTATTTCTCATTTAATCTATCAAAGTGTCATCAGAGCAAAAAAGGGATGAAAAGTGTTTTTAAGAAAGGGATAGCATTTATCTCAATTAAATTTCACATTTAAAATGTGTCCCAAAAGAAAATATACATCATAAGCCAAGTGTTCACTAGGGTCCAGTGTATATCTACTTTTGTATCTGAGTGTACCTTGAAATAATTTTTCATTTTTAATTCGGATATATCAAGAAAAGCTGCCAGAACCTGGCAAATTTAATTTAAAAATCAAATTTTTTATAGATTTTTTGTGACATTTTTACATTTAGGGATATAGTGCGTACCCACTCACACCTATCAAAGTTTGAATAAGAAATTGTACGTTCCGCTTTAATTTCATTTTCAGTTTATTAAAAATGAGATAAAAATGTAGTGTCATACGGGCTTTAGTTTTTGGAGCTACAAATATTTTCTTAATAAAAAAAAAATATTTTTTGACTCTTCTCTTGGACGGACGATTCCCTCAGACGGACAAAATTGTTGCGACTGTCGCTGTCCGCCTAAGGGAGGTTTCACTGTACTTACATAGTAGACATTTGCTGGAAAATAGTTTAGACATGAAGTTTGACGTCGATATTCAAAAGGGTATTAGCAGGTACACTAGCCCAAAGCCACATTTTTAACAATTGTACACAGAGTCACAAAATTAAAATACAGTCGATTCCCTCTAAGTCGAACTCTCACAGGATATCAAAACTATTTCGAGTTAAAGAGAATTTTGCAAAAATTCGACATAGAGAGAAAAAAATAAGTTTGGAAATTTGAGAAGAGTATACAACAAACATGGTGAAAAAATTCTTGTTGGAAGAAAATTCGACTTAGGGGGAGTTCGACTAAGAGGGCGTTGACTGTAGTTGCATGAAATTGGTAGCCAATAAAATTATCTACGAGATTGATTATGACAAATTTTGCCCTAAACTTGACGGTTAAGGAGTTATTGTGCTGTAAAGAGGGAAGAAAATGAAAATCTTAAAAAATACTAAATTTTAGCCTTTTAGGAAGCTCCATAGCGACGATTGTAGTGGTTGTACAAAAATACTTTCAAGGACATATTTGTATAAAATTATATTGTCTACAAATTTGCATTAAATTTTGTCTGTAAATTATACCAGAAATAAGTAATAAGCAAAAAAGTGCCGATTTTTTGTAGTTTTTCCAGGATTTTGAAGGGGGCGGAGGGGGCGTGTTTGTGGAATTTTTGAATTTTCATCTA
Organism: Dasysyrphus tricinctus; assembly: GCA_963921185.1. Lineage (NCBI taxonomy): Eukaryota > Metazoa > Arthropoda > Insecta > Diptera > Syrphidae > Dasysyrphus > Dasysyrphus tricinctus. Next base: position 128,951,528 of record OY992530.1, read on the forward strand.
CCAACCATACCATATAACATATCAAAAATTTAGAACTACCCGACCTTTTGTGGGGTAACCCCCCTATTTTTACCTCTATTTACTGGACTATAAGGCCTGCTATCACCAGTTGCAGTATTATCCACTCATTACGGGACACCCGTATATATGCTTTATGATATTTTATGGTAGGAAGTTTGTTGTCAAGATGTCAATGTGACTTATGTCACAACCTTTAATATTAAAAATGGTCTTCAGCAGGGAGCGGTTAACTTGCCAATTCTATTCAGCGATGATAAGTAGTCTAACTCAGGCAATTGCGTATGCTGACGATCTTATTGCATACAGAACAGCTCCAAAAGCCAAGGTCATCAGCAATATTGCGATGACTGGATTTTGCCCTTACGAAACAGTTGTTTTATAGCAGCCGGCTTAACAACAGGATGAAGGTGATTTGCTACATGGCCCTCATCTGGCCGATGATTGCCTATGGGTGCCTGGTTTGGTTCAACGCTGTCCAATCTCAAATGGAAAAGATTCGGGTGTTTCAGAGGCAGTGTCCTAGACGCTGCCTTGGATTACACAGAACACCAGAGTGGGAGTACAAACATTATTATTCCAACTTGGTTCTATACAACGCACGGTGCCAACATAAACAGGATAGATAATTTCTTGCTGAAGCTTATTTGAGGTCACATTGCGAGGGCGATGTTTTTGACCAGCAACGGCTTAATCTTTGGGGCTTATTACCCTACTAACGAATACTTATAGAGTTAGTGTCTAAGCGGCTTTATTCCGGAAACGTAACATGCCAAATATAAACCCTCCCACCATTAATGGGACACCGCTCCATATCACTGGTACGGCTAAATATCTTGGGTTGGTTATCGATCGAAAACTAAACTGGAAAGAAAACATCAGAGAGAGAGAGAAAAGAATTCTGCAATAGATTTCTATACCTGCAGTAGAATTTTTGGCAATAGATGGGGACCCAGCCCCAGTCTCGGTCTCGTTTCTCGTATTACAAGGTCTCGTCTCGGTATCGGTATCGGTCTCGTCTGGTTTCGGTCTGATGTCAGTCGAAAAAAAATGCACGACTTGGTTGCATGTCCTAGGTTTTGTAGTTTAAAACGCTTGGTATTTTTAATATCTAATAAAAAATTCACTATAAGAAAATATGCATAAGGCATTTATTTTTTTGTCTCACAATGTCTAAGTAAAGTCCAGAATATGATCCCATGGGATCAAAAATATTAAATTTGTCATGGCAACCAAGAATCTTAGCAATCTAAGCAATCTTAGCAAGGTTTTTGCATTCCAGGTGATGCATTTGCAATCATACATTACATTTTACTTAAACTATGTACATATTTTAGAAGCTGAAAGGTATAGAATTATTAGCTATTGATATGAAATAAACATGGAACGTGTGTCCAAAGTCTACTCTTTATTGTGAACGAATTGTTTTCGAAAGTCATTAAGGCAATTTCGGTCGAGAAGGGTTTCATAACTTTTGGGGGGAACAAATTTGTCATTTAAGTCACGTGCGGTGGGCAAGAGATTAGAATGGTTTCAAATTTAGCATGAATCCGCCCCCAATATTGTTTTATATATATCTTCTATGTACCATCCTAAGTAAAGGATATAACCTAAGGGTGCACACGTTATACATCAGGCATTCTATTCGGTTCGGTTGTGGGATATCATGCGCTTCGTTCAAAGGATATGGTGACTATCACCAAGAGATAGATGTCTTCAATGGGATATCAGTTGACACGTTATCCAATATGGGACGGGATGTTCTCATATCGAGAAGGGAATATATACCTACCTACGCATTATGTTATGTATGCCCAAAGATAAAAACCTCCATTGGTGATATATTACCAAATTAGGGACTGTTTTTGAGAGTGCTCCGGCTGCCATGTGGAAATGATATATTTATGGTTTTATTTTTGGGTAAATTTGTTACCCTTGTCGTTGTTGTTTTTGAGTATAAATAAACTATAAAGCATAAAGGTATACCTAAATCTTAAAGTGAGCCTTTAAAATGGGTCATTCATATATTGTAGTTAGGTAGGTGTGATGATGAAAACACTTTCAAAACGAACTTCAAAGAAATACTCCTTTAGGCCTATAATAAATTATTATTTTCCATCAAACTCATTTTCGAAAGTGAAAGGATTCAAAGGGGAACTATAATAATATTGATGTAGCTTGGATTCATTTTCTAAAAGTATCTACCTATACACCTAGTTGTGATGAGTCAGATGAGAATATAATATATTTTCGAATTTAAAATAAATTTTGGAAACTTTAGTTAATAATTTATTTTAAAATTCTTTTCGTTTAACTTGAAAACCTATTAATTTAAAAATGGTTTTTAAGTGGTTGGTTGTAAAATTGTTTTGAAAACTTAATTAAGCAAGCTAAAATGGTTATAGATTGGTATATACCTATAGATACTTGATTTATGAAAAAATACAGTCTTTTCATTTTTTTGTTGACATTTTAATAGTCCGAGGGGCCCTATTACCAATTATCTCATCACTGCCACGCAAAAAGAGGATGTCAACCGATAGCTTTATTCCAAACATTTACGGTTGTTGTTGCATGCCCGAAGATATTTTGACGATTTCGTTGGCTTCTTTAAAACGATGTGATTTTTAATCTAAGTTTCTATTTTGGTTTTCTTTAAAATAATAAATAAATAAACAAAAATAAAATTAATAAAATTAATCAATAGATAAATAAAACATACATTAAAATAACACGATAACAAATGGTAGGATTATGCAAACAAAATGGCGTGCCAGTAAATGGTTGCTTGAGTTACCATTTTGAACAAAAAAAATACCTAGTTTTAACCAATATTTTTGGATCGCACTATAAAATTTCGCTCCAATACAAAATTCTCTCTAGAATATTTAAGAAAAGTATTTTATCCAAGTGGTATGCAACTCCAGTTAAAAAAAATAGAAACGTTCATTTCTTACTGTAGGTACCTACATCACTAACATTTCTGTCAAAATTTAGCGTATGAAATAATTTTTTACTACATTATTCTTGAGCGAAATCGTGGCTTTGTGATTTTTTCTATACAAAAATGTTATGGTTTAATATTTATGTAGCTAGTTTGGAGAGAAATGTGGGAGGTAATCCTGCAAAAGCATTCAGAATAAAAAGATAGAGAGCGAAAATATCCTTTTGATATCGTTCGTCTGTTTCACTGGGAGGGAATAATTGTTTTTCCACACATCTTGCTGATAGATGCACTTACCCCCTCCCGGGCTCTGGGAAATATCACGCTTCTTGTATATATTTTTTTTTTCAATTTTAGTATGAATTTCAACAAATACCGGAGTTCATGATTTGACCCACTCTGTCTCTGGATCAGGCCGAATTATATCTTAAAAATTCTTATTTCCGATATTATTTTTAAAATATGTCTATGAAGCTATTTTCTTGACATCTTCTTTTGATGATCATGGTTTGCCCCCCTCTGGCATTTGCCTATGTAAAAAGGAGCATAATACATAATTGATATTTAATTGATATTATAAAAAGTTCCAGGCAATCTCAAATATGCTGAGACGGATATTGTTTCTCAAGTAAATGGGCAAATAATTTGCGGATTGTTGTTTGCCTGAAATGATGTTTCATAAGAAAGTATGTGTATGAGTGATTCTGATTTCAACTCAAACATCAAATCAAGAACCATTCAAACGGTTTCAATGATTTCTTCAGAAACTTTAACTGGTCACTATGCTTCCTGGATAGTGACGTAAACTCCAGCGCAGATTCTTACGGGATGAGAAATTTTATTAAGAATAGGATAAAGTCTATCAAACCGAAAGAAAATGCATGGTTTGATCCGAGCTGTAAGGAGGTTATCAGGGTTAAAGATGTAAGTTTCCGTTGTAATAAAGCCAACCCCACTGAGGAAAACCGGAATAAGTTCAAACAAGCTCGGAAGACCTGTAACGTCTATTTTCAAAGAACCAAATTTTTGCATGACAAAAAACAGTCCTGTGAAGTTAGCAAAAACATTGTTTAAAATTAAATAAAAAATGAGAGTTCCCGGTAGCAAACAAAGAGTTCTAGAGTTCCTCATACTTTTTTTTAATAGTTCTGGCGAATGGAGTGTTAAAATTTAAAAAAAAATAACTTTTGAAAAATTAGTTTTAGAAAAAAAACTTATTAACAAAATGTTCAGAACTCTTTGTTTGCTATCCGGAACTCTAATCAGAACTCCTTTTTTTCGATTTTTGTGGATTTTGAAAATTTTTGGTTCAAAGTCAATGGGCACCTAAATTTGCGAATAACTTTTGAAAAATTAGTTTTAGAAAAAAAACTTATTAACAAAATGTTCAGAACTCTTTGTTTGCTATCCGGAACTCTAATCAGAACTCCTTTTTTTCGATTTTTGTGGATTTTGAAAATTTTTGGTTCAAAGTCAATGGGCACCTAAATTTGCGAATAACTTTTGAAAAATTAGTTTTAGAAAAAAAACTTGTTAACAAAATGTTCAGAACTCTTTGTTTGCTATCCGGAACTCTAATCAGAACTCCTTTTTTTTCGATTTTTGTGGATTTTGAAAATTTTTGGTTCAAAGTCAATGGGCACCTAAATTTGCGAATAACTTTTGAAAAATTAGTTTTAGAAAAAAAACTTATTAACAAAATGTTCAGAACTCTTTGTTTGCTATCCGGAACTCTAATCAGAACTCCTTTTTTTCGATTTTTGTGGATTTTGAAAATTTTTGGTTCTAAGTCAATGGGCACCTAAATTTGCGAATAACTTTTGAAAAATTAGTTTTAGAAAAAAAAGTTATTAACAAAATGTTCAGAACTCTTTGGTTGCTATCCGGAACTCTAATCAGAACTCCTTTTTTTCGATTTTTGTGGATTTTGAAAATTTTTGGTTCTATGTCAATGGGCACCTAAATTAGCGAATAACTTTTGAAAAATTAGTTTTAGAAAAAAAACTTATTAACAAAATGTTCAGAACTCTTTGTTTGCTATCCGGAACTCTAATCAGAACTCCTTTTTTTCGATTTTTGTGGATTTTGAAAATTTTTGGTTCTATGTCAATGGGCACCTAAATTAGCGAATAACTTTTGAAAAATTAGTTTTAGAAAAAAAACTTATTAACAAAATGTTCAGAACTCTTTGTTTGCTATCCGGAACTCTAATCAGAACTCCTTTTTTTCGATTTTTTTGGATTTTGAAAATTTTTGGTTCTAAGTCAATGGGCACCTAAATTTGCGAATAACTTTTGAAAAATTAGTTTTAGAAAAAAAACTTTTTAACAAAATGTTCAGAACTCTTTGTTTGCTATCCGGAACTCTAATCAGAACTCCTTTTTTTTCGATTTTTGTGGATTTTGAAAATTTTTGGTTCTAAGTCAATGGGCACCTTAAATTGCCCTAACTTTTTCAATTTTGTAGAACTCTTTCTTAAACCCATCAGGAACTCCAGAACTCTTGATTTTAAGGTGAAAAACATGCTCAGAACTCTTTTTCTCAAAAAAGTCCTTGCTGCGTGAAGTTAGCAAAAAAAACTTTTTTTTTTAATTTTAACACTCCATTCGCCAGAACTATTAAAAAAAAGTATGAGGAACTCTAGAACTCTTTGTTTGCTACCGGGAACTCTCATTTTTTATTTAATTTTAAACAATTTTTTTGCTAACTTCACAGGACTACCAAAAACTACGGCAGAAAATACTACAGTGTCCCAAAGGTAGTACAAATTTTTTGATCATTTGTTAAAAACATTCGTAATTCTACTTCATCTTCGGTTCCAACGCTCGTCTTCAATAACACTCCCTTCGTCAGCTCACTTAAGCCAATTTGCTTGCAGCACAGTTTGCTGTTAATTCGACGCTGCCAGAGAGTGTTATGACTCCTCCTGTACTTGAGAGCGCAAATGATTTCATGGGACGAATCTTCTTTCGCACTCGTGCAGTTGGAAGAGTTTTAAATATCTTGATATACACAAATCCGCTGGCCCGGATAGTATCCCTCCTATTGTTCTGAAGAGGTGTTCTCATACGCTGGCAAAGCCACTGCGAAAGCTTTTCCATCTATCCTACTCTACAGCTCTCTTCCCGAGTGGATGGAAAACAGCATTTGTCCATCCTGTCCCAAAAAAGGTGAATCTTCTTCACTCACTAATTATCGTCCAATTGCACCTACGTCCCTTCTTTCCAAGGTCATGGAAACACTGATAAACTATCAGCTTAAGAAATATCGCAAAGAACGAAAGCTTCTTAATGACCGGCAGTACGGCTTTCGTAGCAGGTGATCTGATGGTATATCTCACCGAGCAGTGGAACAAATCTTTACATCGTTTTGGAGAAAGTAAGATTGTTGCACTTGATGTTTCAAAAGCGTTTGATGGAGTTTGGCATCAAGCTCTCTTATCGAAAATCCGTGCATTTGGTATCGATGAATTTCTTCTTCGCTGGATTAGAAACTACCTTTCGGACCGCTCAATACAAGTTGTATTGGATGGTTTCAAATTTGAGATTCATAAAATAAATGCTGGTGTGCCCCAGGGCTCCGTTTTGTCTCCGACTCTCTTCCTTATTTTCGTAAATGATCTTTTGTCTGAAACTTCTAATCCATTGAATCGTTTTGCTGACGACAGTACCCTCAACTTTTCATATTTGTTTTCAGATCCACATCCTTGTCCTTCGGATGTGGAATTCAACGGCAGCGTATGATAAGCTCATTAAATTCTGATCTCAACAGCATTGTTCAATGGGGAATCAAAAATCGCGTAGAATTTAATGCTTCAAAAACTCAATGCTGAACCCAGCCCCTATGCTGCTATCCATAAGCGGCACTTGCATCGAAGTAACCGAACAGATTTCAGTCCTCGGTATGTGCATCACAAATCAGCTTCTATGGAGTGCCCTTATATTTGACGTCACTTAAGACGCTGCTAAGTGTTTGGGTTTCATTCGACGATGCAAGAAATTTTTCTCCCGTTCTTATCTGGCTACAATCTATAAAGCCTTCATCCGACCTAAGCTTGAGTACAACTCCCACATCTGGGCAGGTGCTCCCATAACTCACTTGAATCTCTTAGATAGATTCCAAAATAGAGCCTTAAAAATGATAGGAGATTCAACAATAACGCAATCAATAACATCTCTGAAACACCGTCGCAGTGTTTCATGTCTCTCACTATTTTATCGTTTTTTTTTATAAACAGTGTTCTAGTGAAATACCCAGTTGCATTCCTCATCAGTTTACGCTTGAGCCCAACTTCGGACGTATTGTCAAGTTTAGAGATTCTTTCTTTAGCCGCACAACAAGAATGTGGAATGCTTTACTAGGCTCCATTCCCCCCATTTTAATATCCAAAACTTCAAAACCAATGTGCATCGCTATCTCCTGTTAAATCCTTCCCCATTTTTATAACGCTCGTACTGTGTACTATAGTCATCTAAAGGGTAGTCATAACCCCTTTAGTGCGTGAAAAATATTTTTAAAAAACCATTCAAATAAAACTTATACATTTTCAAAAAAATTATGTGCCTTACTTTTAAGGAAAATCTTTGATCATTTTGAACAAGGAATTCGAAATTTTTTGTGTAGAATTTCCAAATTAGCTATTTACTAACTTAATCGAATTCCAATTCAATTCTGACTTTTTATTTTCAAAAAGTTTTCTTAGAACAAAATTTAGCGTTAGATACGTATGCCATAATACAATTTTTTTCCACCATTTCAATACTCCAGAAAATTACCGCACAGATTAAAAAAAATAAATTTATTTTTATAGTTCATACAACATTTGAGTTATAAACCCTGTTCCAAAAAATGGGTTTAAATAGTAACTCCGAAAGAAAAATTTTAATAACTTTCGTTTTTCTCGAAAGCAGTACAAAAAGAAGGTTTTGATAAGGTTTTTTTTTTTTTGTTTTTAAGAAATATTAAAAAAAATTTTAACTCAATAGATACATACCAAAAACAATTTTTAATTTTTTGAAACTTGGTTTAGGTATAATGATTTCTTAGCACTCTTCAAAATATTTTAAAAATACAAATTATGTAATGTTAAAAACCCGATGAAAAAAATTTCATCTTGCTCAAAAATGATGAAAAATTTTCTGTGTGCTTAAAATTATTTTTCGCTGGATAACTATCAACTCCCATCAAACGTTATTTTGGATTTTTAACTTTATCATTATTGGCTAAACGGATTAGTATTAAATTATTTATACGAAAATTCCAAAAAGTTCTAATAATATTGCATATTAAAATATTTAAAAAAAAATATTTTTGAATTACATTTTTGTTTCGAAAATTTGATATCTCAAAATCGGTTGGGGTCACAATATCCTGCGGGCGCCTATGAATATCGAGCTTTTCTCTGTCCATCACTTGAGGATCACCCCCTAGGGGACCAAATAATATATTGCGAGCATTAAATTATGCATAATATATCCCTCAAATTTTGTATTTACATTACAAAGTGAAAGTCTACCGTTTTACATGTTATAAGTCATCAGAATCTGTAAAAAATTGCAGGATATTCACAAAATTATGTGTGTTCGGGACCCTATACCCCTATTTAATTGTTAGCGGTACTCATAACGATGGGAACTTTCTCAGTTGTATCAAAGACAACTATAAATAAAATGCACGACTGGGTCGCACGTACTTGCTCTTATGTTCAAGACACTGCGGTTTTAAGAAAATTGTATATAAATCATGAGAGAAAAATGTAGATAAGCCTGAAATGCGACATTTAAATTGGCTAAACCTACTCTTTTGACAGTTTGAGGTGGAAAAAAAGAATGCCATCTTAATTCTTGATTGAATTATGATTGTATGGGAAAAAAAAACAATTAAAATCGTTGGAGCAGTTTTTTAAAAAAAATAATTTTATATATAAAATTCTTACAACATTTTTAAGAACAAATTTCGGTATGTAAATCTAAAGTAAATATTTATGTGTATTTAAAAAAAATTGTCAACCCGTTTTTGAGACATCGAATTTTCAAAAAAAAAAATTGAAGCTTTTTTTAAAAATCCAAAAACTTTTTTTTCAAAATTTTGATGTGCAATATTATTTAATTTTATTTGAAATTTGTATATAAGAAAATTAATCTAAGTCCGTTCAGCCGATAACGAGAAAATTCAAAAGAAAAAAATACGTTCTATGACAGGTACTGTTAATAGATGCTAAGAGTAAAATTTTATTATTTTAAGTAGTAGATCGTACTAATTTTAGTCTATGAAAAAGTTTAATCAAAATCGCAGGAGTCATTTTTGAGAAAAAAATATTTTCCTTTGCGGTATTTTAACTTCTGTATGAAAGGTACCGTTATTTTTTCATAAATGTTTAATTTTTTCTAAAAATATTTTAGAGAGTACTAAAAAACTCTTAAGTATCGAGTTTCAAAAATTCGATGATGTCATTTTCGAAGTTTTTGATTTTCCAAAAAAAATTTTGAAACATTTTTTAAAAATCCAAAAAATATTTTTTCAAATATTTTGGTATACAAAAAAACTATTCATATTTTTTGGAAGCTTTTGTATAAAAAAAAGAATTGAAATCGGTTGTACCATTTTGAAGAAAATCAAAAATTAAAAAAAAATGGTTCTTTTGGAGGTACCATTAATAACCATTTTTGAAAAATGGTTTTCCACCCAAAGAAAGCCTTTACTAAAATAAATTTACTGAATTTTTTTAAAGAAAAGTTGTCGAGCCGTTTTTTTAGAAAAAAGCGATTATGTAAAATTTATGAAAAAATTATATGGCAGGTACCGTTATTTTTGGTTCTAAGAAAAAAATGAAAATCATCGAAAACCACTACGTACCAAGTTTTAAGAAAATCCATCGAGCCGTTTAGGCTGTAGACGAACAGACAGACATCAGACAGACAGACTGTTCTCTATCATCGTAATATCATGTTTGATTGTTATCTCAACATTTTTTTTCTGGACGAATCCAAAACTTGCCTTACAGTGAAACCTCCCTTAGGCGGACAGCGACGGTCACAACACTTTTGTCCGTCTAAGGGAACTGTCCGTCCAAGAGAAAAAATCTAAAAATAATTTAAAAATAAAATTTTTAGTAAGAAAATATTTTGAGCTCCAAAAAATAACAAAATAAATTAAGTTATATTAATTGAGGCAGTGAGAGCCATAGTGGCCTAACTGCATTTTTCATTATTTTCAGTGGAGCAAAAATAAGGAGCGGATTATTTTAAAACACTTGTGGTCTTATTTCTTTCTTGCAATGTGATAAAAAAAATAAATGTTTATTGATTTGGAATTAATGATTCATCAAAATACCGTTATAACTGATCAGATAGTGCATTCTAGCACTCAAGCTTTTAATTTTCTTGTGGGTCCTATAAGTAAGGCATGGTGCTTTCAATTTAAAAAAAATTAAATGCAGAAATATTGTCAAATACATACAGATACAATTTTTGTAATAAACTCAAGAAAACCAGACTTAATTTCACAAAAAAAAAATTATTCAATTCAATAAGGAATTTGAAAATTTGGTGCCATAAAATTCATTAGCAAACGGGAAATAATTGAACAAGAAGATATAGTAAAGTATAACTGACCACAACTGCAAAAGAAAATCCGTTATGAGATTGTTTGTTAGAAATTTCATATTACAAAAAGTTTTTGTCCGCCTAAGAGAATTAAATTTAACAAATTACGGCAGATATATGTACCTGTCCGCGTCCGGTCAAGGGAGTGTCCGCTTGAGGGAACGTTAGATGTATGGAATTTTAATCCTTTATCCACGGTCGCGAGAATTTGTCCACTTAAGAGATCTGTTCGCTTAAGGGAGCTGTCCGTTAAGGGAGGTTTCACTGTAGTACCAATATCGCAAGTAAAAAGTTGCTAAAATGTAGTGTACAATTTGTATAAAAACAGTTTACACCTCTCTATTGATTGAATTTCCATCGGAAATGGTTACTCTTGTGAAAAAAAGTTACTGAACATTTTTTGTAGGAAATTTTCTTATCTACACCATAGTCTTTGATAGTATTTTTTCTGTAAAAGTTACCGTTCAGGAGATAAACTGTTTGACCAGGGGCGGACTGGGGGTCAAAGAGCCTACCGGGACTTTTAGAAAAAGGGCCACAGTCACAGAATGCAATAACTCTTGAAATTGTTAAAGTTAAAAGATGATATTGCAGACATTTCTCGAAAGTCAATTTTTTCAACTTCTTAATTTCTTAAAGCTAAATTTTGAATTCTTAGGATTGAGTTTAATTTTTTTGAACTAACAGATTAAATTACACTGGTCTGCAACGAAAATTGCCTTTAAACCAAAATATACTTTTCCAAAGGATTTTGACATGCTGAATCCGAATCTGAAGTCAAAATTACTCTAGCACGACACGTTTTTGAGATATTCCAATCCAAACATGTCAAAAACCCGTTTTTTGGGTACTTTTGAGGTTGAATTTCTTCACCGATATAATTTAAAAAAAAAAACTAATAACAGGATCTTAAAGAAATATATTTCATCTTTCTAAATCATTTTAAATATTTTTAAAATTCGTTTTCCTCCCAAAGATATTGTAAATTCAAGGATATCATCCAAGAGTTAATTAGCTCTTATAAAGCTCTTAATTGCAACATGTCGCTGAAAATTAATTTTTTGGACTCCCACTTAGATTTTTTTCCCGGTAAACTTTGGTGCAGCTTCAGAAGAACATGGTGAAAGATTTCATCAAGACATGATGCACATAGAACGATGATATAACGGGAAATGGTCAGAAGCAATGCTGGCAGATTTTCGCTGGTCAATTTTTCGTCAGACAATGGAAAATATGAAAAGAAAAAAAGCTACAAAATAATATGTTTAAATAAAAAAAGTAAATTGTTTATTTGGATTTTTGAGTATATTTTATTTTTTAAAACAACTTTTATAAGGTGTAGTTGGGTAGGATCGGTGTGCTTTTTTACATTGTAAAATATTTTACCAGTTGTTTATACAGAGCAGTGAAATACACTAAAAATGGGAGAGAAGTGTTTGGGATTTTGAAACGCTTAGTTGTTTCTTTTGTTAAAGTCTTTGATTAAAATGTATTTAATATACTTGAGTTTATGAATATTAAATATGGGAAAATTCTATTATTTTCCAAAAAATATATCTTTTACAGCGTAAATCATAAGAACTACGAAATTTCGAAATTTCTGTTGTTTTTTTTTTTTTACGGTTTATAATATAGGTGAACATTGATGGATGATGACAAATCTGGTTTCATGTGAAAGCTAAATGGGGCATTTCACGTGAAGCGGACACCAAAAAAAAGGTCGGGTCTTGAAATTCGTTCAATTTTGGGTCACTTGTACTTCTTTTTATACTTAACATAAATGCAGAAGGATTTTGAATTTTGAGGTCTGTTGCTGGAGTTATGGGCTTGTGAAGTTTCGGCAAGCCATGGGGTAGAGTTTGAAAGAAAAATGTTTATAAATTAAATGAAGGGATAAGAAAATTATTTGAGTACTGGAGTAAATGGAAAATTACATGTTCTTTTCATTAATGAAATCTAAACCGGAAATCGATTTTTTTTTTTAAGTAGAAAACCGGAAGTTAACATTTCAAATCAGATTTTAAGAAACTTCGACCGTTTTAATTTTTTTTGTTTAGGTCTCAAAATTTAGCTTAAACAATAAAGAAACTACATGCCAAGTTTCAGAGTGGGATCTCAATTCGCTTAGTTTGAGTTTTCTCAAAAACTAAGAAGCATTTTTACATTTGGTTTTCAGTATTTGACTAAGAATCAATGAGAGCATTGAATACTTAATAGAAAAGTGGTGCTAAACCATGCAAAATTTTGAAAAAAATCAACTTAAAACAAAAAACTTCACAAATATAGACTTTAAAATTTAATTGCTCAAGAAGTATTCACTAAAACAACTTGATTTAAAAAGAAAATAAGAGAATGGAATATAAGCTTTCGAAAAAAGTTACTATTACATTCGTCCGATGCACGGTTCACGACATATTTGATAAAACGTGTTTTCCAAGATGGCGGCTGACGCTCCCATCACCCCGGTCCGCCAACTTGGATTTACATATGGAGGACACCTCTGAACATATTGCAACAAGAAAATCAGTTCAATAGAAAATTGAATACAAAAAATACCCGTCTCCTGGCCTATATTTCCGGTTTTCTATACAAAAATCAGTTTTTTGAATGAGAGCCACGCACTTAAAATTATGTATCTTCTAAGCGAATTGAGATCCCACTCTGAAACTTGGCATGTAGTTTCTTTATTGTTTAAGCTAAATTTTGAGACCTAAACAAAAAAAATTAAAACGGTCGAAGTTTCTTAAAATCTGATTTGAAATGTTAACTTCCGGTTTTCTACTTAAAAAAAAAAATCGATTTCCGGTTTAGATTTCATTAATGAAAAGAACATGTAATTTTCCATTTACTCCAGTACTCAAATAATTTTCTTATCCCTTCATTTAATTTATAAACATTTTTCTTTCAAACTCTACCCCATGGCTTGCCGAAACTTCACAAGCCCATAACTCCAGCAACAGACCTCAAAATTCAAAATCCTTCTGCATTTATGTTAAGTATAAAAAGAAGTACAAGTGACCCAAAATTGAACGAATTTCAAGACCCGACCTTTTTTTTGGTGTCCGCTTCACGTGAAATGCCCCTAATATTATGTGGAGTAAGTCCTCCAAATTTGAGCAGAATAGGCGCAATAGTTTTTTTTTGTTACCATGTCAACCAAGTCTAAGAGGGGTCTTTTTTGAAAATCAATCATATTTTTCAAAAACCAATTTAAAAAAAATTGGACGTGATAGAATTTTTCTGAAACCAGATTTAGATTTAGAAACGTCAAATCTGTCATAATTTCAAAAAATTACTTGAAGGCGAAAAAAAAATTGATTTTTGCAGACCAGTGTTATTTGAGTTTTTATCTAAGAAAAAATAGCAAAAATGGTCTTGTGGGTCTCAGTAATATAACATTCATTTTGCGCCTTTGAACGGTTAACAAATTTTTTTAATTTTCTTTTATTAATTTTGAGTTTACAAACGAGTTTTCAAATATTCTTCGCTTGATTTAAATATGTAAAAGAAGCAAGAACTCTGTATTTTTAGTATTTCCGTTGTTTTCAAAGATTTTTTTTTCTATTTGAGGTCATGTTTTGAGAATTCAAATTTGCGTCGGTATGTGCTCAAAACTACTTACAATGTTTTATTTTGGCTTAGTTTTCTCATTTGAATTGACCGAATATCCATTTAAGTATGCTGTATAATGTTAAGAAAGCAAGTTTGAACCGATTCGAGCATTCCATTTAAGAACTATAATCGAAAACATTTATAGACCAGGGAAAATAGCACAAATCGTATGGGGAACCTTGAAAAAATTAATTCATGAAATATTAAAATTGGAATCGACGCAGAATTGCAACCTCTATAACATATCCAAAGTCCCCCAAAATCCCCGCATTGGCTTTTTGTGTAGATGCATTTGAAGAGGTGCAGACGAGGAGAATTTGGAGGTCTATCAAACTAAAATATTTGTTTGGGTAAAACCTGATCATATGATACATGCTTTAAGGGAAGTTTTTAACGCTGAATCTAATGAAACCAAATTCAAAATGATACAACCACCCAAAAGGAAGTTATAGTCCTTTTTATGTAATGATGACTTTTTTTCAGGTACAACAGGTAAAATATTACCGAAAACCCTTTGAAAATAACGGTATGTTTATGAAACTTGGAGTGAATGTTTCATTTGTCATAGGAACTAAGAATCAAGAGAGTCCCTAAAAATATCCATGGTGAAAGGGTGTTTTTTTTAAGGGGAGAGGCAACAAAGAATGTTAACCATAACACCCACGTACAAACTCTTGCACTCATGAAACTCGCCAAAAATATTAAACTCTTCATAGCAACCAAGAATCAAAATAGTTTATACAAATATCTTTGTTCTAATAGTGTTTTTGGTGACTGTTAACTTTTGACTTGTTCTACGGAAAATACGATTTCAAAAATTAATTTTTGCTTGAAAAGGGCCATAACTTTGTTAAGGGTGCTTGTATCATTTCAGTTTTGCTTTTATTAGATTCAGCGTTAAAAGATACCCTTAAATCATATACCATACTTTGTGTTTATACCTCAATTACACCAAATCGGAATTTTGGCTCAAATCTTCCAATTTCTTCCCAGATTTTCCCTCTCTTTAATAAAAAACCCCAGAACAAATATATTTATGAGGACTATTTTGATTCTTAGTTGCCATGAAAAATTATATATTTTTGGCGAATTTCATGAGTGGTAAGAGTTTTTTCGTGGGTGTTATGGTTAACATTCTACACTTGCCCCTCCCCCTTAAAAAAACACCCTTTCACCATGGATATTTTTAGGGACTCTCTTGATTCTTAGTTCCTATGACAAATGAAACATTCATTCCAAGTTTCATTAACATACCGTTATTTTCAAAGGGTTTTCGGTAATATTTTACCTGTTGTACCTGAAAAAAAGTCATCATTACATAAAAAGGACTATAACTTCCTTTTGGGTGGCTGTATCATTTTGAATTGGGTTTCATTAGATTCAGCGTTAAAAACTACCCTTAAAGCATGTATCATATGATCAGGTTTTACCCAAACAAATATTTTAGTTTGATAGACCTCCAAATTCTCCCCGTCTGCACATCTTCAAATGCATCTACACAAAAAGCCAATGCGGGGATTTTGGGGGACTTTGGATATGTTATAGAGGTTGCAATTCTGCATCGATTCCAATTTTAATATTTCATGAATTAATTTTTTCAACCTCGGAACCCATTTTTCCTGGCCTAATCGATCAATTTTTCAGGGGTTTTCATGAAGATTTAAGGTAAAAAGTTATTTCATACTATTTTGAAAGCAGTTTTTTATGCTTTTTTCTTAACGACAGGTTACAAAAGCAAACAAAATTATTATAAGCTACTGTTTCCTCATATCGACGTAAATGTAATTGGTTTTTCTGACAGCTTTTTCGAATTCAAGTTTTTTAACATAAGAACCGGGGTCTCAAAATCCAATTTTGGCAAATGTCCCAGAACAAAAATTAATTCTTAGGTTAGGTTAGGTTAGAAGGGATGTGCACAGCACAGGGCTGTTGCGTGCACGTGGGCCTGTCGGTCCATTGTGATCCCCTTACAATAAGAAAGCAGAGATGCTCCTAAGCTAATGATTCAGATAGACTGGCTCATTTACGAACCAGCCTGTGCTATCTATGAATTTCCTCATATTTACCATTGAGACCTGCGCTAGATCGTCCAGTTCTCCAACAAACCTGTTTCCCAAGTAGCGGAGGCGGCTTGTTTGGAGGTTTGGACAATCGCAGAGCAGGTGTTTAATGGTTTCTATTTCTTCTACATCCTGACAGCTCCTACAACAGTCGGGTGCGAGTACACCCAATCTGGTGGCCATTGTGCCAATGGCGCAGTGACCCGTTAGTACACCTATCAAGATTCTAATGTTCTTTTTACTCAGCGATAGAATATACTGAGTTTCCTTTTCATTAATTCTAGGCCATAAACTTCTAGAGATAGCGCAATCGTTCCTGGTAATCCAGGATTTATTGATTTGCTCTTTCATTATTAGGTCCATTTTCGTTTTAATTACGCCGATCGGGATGTCTAGTCCCGTGTCTAATTGGCTACTACTGTTTCCATTTGACAATGACCCCTTCCTTGCTAGTTCATCTGCTATATCATTCCCTTCTATATTGCTATGTCCAGGAACCCAGCAGAGTTTGACTAGGTTAGTGTTGCAAATTTTGTTCAGTATGCCTCGACATTTTGCCACTGTTTTGGATCTTATGATCTCACAGGCTATTGCTTTGATCGCAGCTTGGCTGTCCACGAAAAAAGTGATCTCCGACGAGATCAGTTTTTTCTTGTGTACCAATTCTGCCGCTTTATGAATAGCATAAATCTCAGCCTGAAAGACACTACACACATCTGGGAGTTTATATGATTCTCTAATATTAAGGGCCTCACAGAACACCCCCGCACCTGTTCCTTCTTCCATTTTTGACCCGTCAGTATACAGGGGATACCCTGTTCACTAATTAGCGAGTTGGGTTCCCATCCATGTCTTTCGGGTATTGAAATAGAGAAGTGTTTGTTAAAATCCATTAAAGGTGGAATATAATCAGTCTTCACATCAAGTCCAGCCACTGTGTCATACCTTCGTAGGATAGACCCATGACCATAGGTGCTGTGCTTCCAAGAGCCCAGTTCTTTGAGTCGAAATGCGCTTTTGGCTGCTGTGCATCTAGTGCACTCGTCTAGGGCTGGAAGATTTAAAATAATTTCCAACCCTGCCTGTGGTGTAGACCTCTGTGCCCCCGTTATTCCTATACAGGCTAGTCTCTGTACCTAATTCTGGTTTTTGAGATAGCTTACCTTATCAACAGCCTTCCACCACACTATAGAACCATAGGTAAGTATGGGGCGAACTATCGTCATGTACATCCACTGGATAACTTGCGGTGGCATACCCCAACGTGTACCAAAGGTCTTTTTGCATGTGTAGAAAGCGCATAGTGCTTTTTTCATTCTTTCCTCTGTGTTACGTTTCCATGTTAGCTTGGAATCAAGGATAACTCCAAGATATTTAGCTTCCTTGGAGAGTTTCAGAGGAATGTCATTTAGTCTGGGAGGAGTAAAATCCCCTAATTTCTTTTTATTCGTGAACAGAACTAGTTCGGTTTTTGTAGGGTTAGCCCCGAGACCGTTTTGTGCTGCCCAAGAAGATAGTTCTTTAAGTGCGGATTCCATAATATCTTTGATGGTGGTAAGATACTTACCCGATATCAAAATTACTATGTCGTCTGCATAGGCCACAATTTTAATGCCCTTATTTCTAAATCTTGTAAGAATTTTATTAACAACTAGGATCCAAAGGAGAGGCGAAATTACCCCTCCTTGTGGCGTGCCTCTTGTAAGTGTTTTCTCAACAATATTATCCCCAAGTCGCGAGCTTATGATTCTGCCATTGAGCATGGTATAAATCCAGCCTACAATGGCAGGCTCAACTCCAACCTCTTCCAGAGCAGATTTAATGGACTCCGTTTTTACGTTGTTAAACGCTCCCTCAATGTCCAAAAATGCTGCCAGGGTATGCTCTTTGTGCTCGAGACTTTTCTCAATTAATTCTTTCTAAACCCCTTACAGTTTACAAGATCCACGATACCCATTTTGAATAAAAGAAATTAAAAAAAATTCCGACATCCCTAAAGCACATACATATGTACATTAGGCCAAGAGCCGGGTACTTTTTTTCGGCAATTTACTACTGAAGTGATTTTCTTGATTGAATATGTCCCCCAATTGTAAATCCAAGTTGACGGGACGGGGTGCGAGCATTAGCCACCATTTTGAAAAACACGTTTTATCAAATATCTCGTGAGCCGTGCATCGCACGACAAAAATAGTAAAATTTTTCTGAAAGCTAATGCTCCATTTTTTATTATTTTTTAAAGCAAGGTGTACCTATTAGTGAAAAATTGTTGAGAAATTAAATTTTAAAGTCAAGATTTTTAAAATAATTGTGAATTTTTTTGTAAGTTGCTTTTTTCAATATTTTGCGTTACTAAACACAACTGTTCTTTTTAATACTCCATGCTCCTATCAATTTTTAATAAAATGCTGAAAGCAAGATGCAAAAATCTTTCTTTTTTTGAGAAATTAAAAAAATGAAAGGTGTGCTCTTTCCCAAAAAAAAAAAACGAATAAAGGGTTAAATTATGGATGGCACATTTTTTGCAACAAAAAAAATAGTTCAGTAGGAAATTGCATTGTGAGCATTTTGTGATCTGGCTATTGGAAAATGTCTACTTAATTAACAATCACTGACTTGAGACTTTAATTTTTTAAATATTTTGGTCATTAGCTATTTTTTTAAAAGGAAACGCCTGGGCATTAGCATTACGGTACCAAGGTATTTCTCAATCGATTTTTGACGTCTTTAAGTTTTGAAAATGAAACAATAATAATTTCTTAACAAGAAAAAAGTTTTCAATTTCCTCAAAAATTAAAAACCTTACCGGCTGGTTTTCAGCATTCAACTAAAAACTTATAACATTAAATAATAAAAGACAATTCACTACTTAACACCATAAAATAGAAAATCAGTTCACAAAATTTTTTAATTTGCTTTTATTAATTTTCAGTTTACAAACGTGTTTTTCAAATATTTTAAACTTGATTTGAATACATAATAAAAGAATCCGTTTTAAACTTTTCAAAAAGCAATAGCTCGTTATTTTAAGTATTTCCGTTGTTTTTAAAGAGCTATTTTTCTTAAATAGAGAGGGAAATACACCCCGTCTTATATGATTTTTTTTTTAGGATATGTCCTAAAATTATTTCATAAACTATTTGCCAAACAACTACCTTCCTTTTACCTAAACTTGATCTTATGACGTCACTGCAATATTACTATATGAATCAGTATATACTTTACTTTTTCCGTTATTTCTGGGTAAATTGATAAAAAAACATTGATTATATAAGACTATACAAATCTTTTTTCAAATGTTTTAAATTTCTACTCCCTGTATCTTTCTTAACCTTTCTCCTACCAAAAATATGAACTAAACTTTTTCGGTGGGAAATTTTATAATCCTTCATTTTGTTGGGTACACTTTTCCGCTAATACGCTTAGTTTTTAAAATATTCATAACAAATTATAAAAAGGGACTTTTAGGCTCCCTCCTGCTTAAAGCTCGTGGCCCTAGACTGGGGACTTTTAGTATGTTATACCTGGGAGTCACCCCTACTACATACAAAATAAACCCAGAGAGCATGTTCAGCCCTATTCTGCTATCCATCGGGGGGAATTTTCCTTGAATATCCACTTAAGGCCATTCTGCTATTCGAAGTGAATCTGATTCACTTGTCGGTAAAGAAGTTGGTAGTATGTGCGGTATTCTACTATTCACGTGAACAAATAGTTTCTATACAATTCCGATCCGCATATAAAAAGTTGCGGATTTGTAATTTTTGGTTGCAAATAAAATAACTGGGTCTTAAAATATGGGTAAAAACTTAATTTTTTGTAAGTATATGTTGCAACCATTGTGTTTTTTAACAATTTTAGAGTTAAAAAAATAAATTTGAGGACGATTCATCACTCTTATTTTGGCATTAAAGTTAAGGATCCAAGGATCCGTAGAGGCCACCAACCAAAATCCTATAAGGACACCAACCGAGTTCTAGGGGTCACCAACCGAGTTCTGGGGGTCTCCAGAGATCTGTAGAGGCCTCCTCCAACCCATTTCTGGGGGCCTCAAAGGATCCGTAGAGGCCACCAACCGAAATCGAGGAGCCTCCAAAGTCTTTAAGGGACACCAACCAAGTTCCAGGGGCCTCCAGAGATCCGTAGGAGCTACCAACTGAGCTCTGGGGGTCTCCAGAGAACTGTAGAGGCCTCCAACCGAGTTCTGGGGGCCTCCAAGGATCCGTAGAGGCCTCCAACTGAGATCTAGAGGCCTCCATAGGTCCGTAAAGGCCACCAACGGAAATCTAGGAGCCTCCAAAATCCTTAAAGGACACCAACCGAGTTCTAGAGGCCTCCAGAGATCCGTAGGGGTCACCAACCGAGTTCTGGAGGTTTCCAAAGATCCAAAGAGGCCTTCAACCAAGATCTGGAGGGGGCCTCTGGACATCCGTAGAGGCCTCCAACTGAGATCTGGAGGCCTCCATAGGTCTGTAGAGGCCACCAACCGAAGTTTAAGAGCCTTCAATGATCCGTAGAGGCCACAAACCAAGGTCTGGAGGCCTCCAAACCTCCGTAGAGGCCACCATCTCAGTTTTTGTGGCCTCCAAAAATCTGTAGAGGCCACCAACCGAGTTCTGGGGGCCTCCGGAGATTCGTAGAGGCCCCCAACTGAGATCTAGAGGCCTCCATAGGTCCGTAGAGGCCACCAACCGAAGTCTAGAAGCCTCCAATGATCCGTAGAGGCCACAAACCGTGGTCTGGAGGCCTCCAAACATGCGTAGAGGCCACCATCTCAGTTTGTATGGCCTCAAAAAATCTGTAGAGGCCACCAACCGAGTTCTGGGGGCCTCCGGACATCCGTAGAGGCCTCCAACTGAGATCTGGAGGCCTCCATAGGTCCGTAGAGGCCACCAACCGAAGTCTAGGAGCCTCCAATGATCCGTAGAGGCCACAAACCGTGGTCTGGAGGCCTCCAAACATCCGTAGAGGCCACCATCTCAGTTTGTATGGCCTCCAAAAATCTGTAGAGGCCACCAACCGAGTTCTGGGGGCCTCCGGACATCCGTAGAGGCCTCCAACTGAGATCTAGAGGCCTCCATAGGTCCGTAGAGGCCACCAAGTCTAGGAGCCTCCAATGATCCGTAGAGGCCACCATCTCAGTTTGTATGGCCTCAAAAAATCTGTAGAGGCCACCAACCGAACTCTGGGGGCCTCCAAGTATTTGAATCCACAAAAACTCTATATTTAGTGTGAGTAAAATTGTATAAGAAACTTTTCTTTTAAAAATCAAAAAAGAAACGCAGGAACATTTATGAACTTTTTGCTAGCCCGGGGGCCCACCGGGCAAAATCCCGGTTGCCCGGTGGCCCAGTCCGCCCCTGTGTTTGACTCCCGGTAAAACTGTTAGCGGCACTCATACCTATGTGGACTTTTCGTAGTTTTCTTGAAATGGGAGGTTATGTTACAAAATCCAGCTTTCCGTAATTTTGGTGATTTTTGGCTAATATGACTGGAATATAAAGAGCAGTCATTTCCTTCGCTTGTTGTTTGTATTTTATGTGTTTGTTTTGGAACAGATCCATATTTTTTCAAAAAAATTTTTTGAGAAAAACTATTTTTTGTACTATTTTTTTTGTATAAAAAAAAAATTACTAGCGTCCGATCGCACCTCGGCAGCTAGTAATTTTTATTTAGTACTAGCTGGCCCGCCCCGGCTTCGCACAGGTATATAAATTTTAGTTACATGGACAAATTAAATAATTTATCAATAATACTACCTACAATAATAATTTGTTTGATTGGTTACATTAATATCGTTTTCAATTGGATTTTGGAATTGTTTTATTCCTATCGAATATGGAAAACCTTCTACTCCAAATTTTACTGGTATTTCTGGGATTCATCAAATTGAAGCCATTACAAATGAAAATGGAAAAAATTATTTTATAACAAAATTTTTAAACTTGCTAACAGCAAATATTGTGATGGAAATGGTTGAACATACCAATACCTACGCCCACATCTTAAGAACATCATTAACGTCTGTCTGCATTTAATCGATAAGGACGATGGCAAGATGTGGGCATTGAAGAGATAAAGCAATTTGTTGGTGTTATAATACTTATGGGTGTTGTAAACTTACCGACAATTGATTACATAGTTGTTAAAGATTGCAGTCTTTTGCGAATGCAATCTTAACGACTTTAATTTCGTCGCCATTCTTTTTTCGATAAAAAGATTGCAATCTATTTTTGCTTCCAATCTTTTGTCACAATCAACTGATTGCAATCTTTTGAGACTTCATGCATTGAATTCTTTAGCATCCATTGAATTTCTTGCATTCTTTTGAAGTCTTGCATTCTTTGAATTTTTTTTTAATAATTTTTTAAGTCTTTTGTATTCTTTGCATTTGTACATTCTTTTGAATTCTTTTGAATTATTTAGCTTCCTTTGAATTTCTTGCCTTCTTTTGAAGTCTCTTGAAGCCTTTTCCATTCTTAATTTTTTAATTCTCTTAAAGTCTTCCACATTCTTTGAATTTTTGCATTCTTGAATTATTTTGAATTCTGTTAAAATTCTGCACTTTTTGCTATAAGAAATTCAGGAGAGATGGTAAAATAGATGCCTTGAAAGAAAATAGGTAAATACAGAGTGCACACAATGCAATAAGGCATTCTGCTTAACATGTTTTTGACATTGAAGTTGTTAAACTACCTTACCAACGATCATTGAAATATTCAAAGTCTTTTTATGTGGAAGAGTTGGGCCTATTTTAAATTTGTTTAGTTAGAAATATTAACTAAGTCTTGAGCTTTATTTCTCCATCAAAATAATAAATTATTTTGCGTTCTTAATGCCTCAAAATTGAAGAAGAAAATTTTCAAGTTAGATTCAATTAAAACTATGACTGGTACCTAACCTAACAGAAAAATTATAAAAGAAAACTTGCAAACGGTATTTATTTCATCTTTTGAGATGAGATAGGACAATCAAGACGAAAATGTATTTTGTCCCGGTTTTTCATTTCTACAATCTGACATACAATTAACTCCTACTATGTATGATGCGTCCTCAGGTGTCGCATGCCAATGTGCTATAGTTGGCAATCTGCTCGATATGTTCCCAGTTTCCCAAAACTGATAATCAACTGTTTTTGATTGTTGGCCTGTGAAGGCCAATATACCAATCGCAAATAGATAAGCTCTTCATTATTTGGCAGAAAGGTAAATCAAGTAAAGCATCCTTAACCCTTTTTACATAATTGAAATGTTCTCTCTTTTTTTGTTTTCTTTTTTTTTGGTATAAGACACACGCTGACCGTCAAAAACTGTTCAATATTGGAGATGGAGCTTACAAAATACCCCAAGCTTCTTGTATAATAATTTGTCCTAGCCAGCCATATCACTTTCTTTTTTTATGTTTGCAAATGCATTTGTTCAATTTAACCGCCAACGGCAATACACAATTAAAACTAAAAAAAATAAACTTTTTCAGTCTCATCAATAATTATTATATTTACTGACAGAAAATACAGGGCTTGTTTTTGAAATAAACTTTATTTTTTCACATAAAAACATCAATTTTTCTTTTTTATGATAAAAGTGAAGCGCCACTCATTGAAAATTTTTCAAATAACTTCTTAAACCTTGACAGTCATTTTTTGAATATAACCCATAAATTTTAGCTCAATCTGACGTGTAGTTCCTGAGTCTATAGGTCATACACAGACAAACATTAATTTTTATATATATAGATAGATAGATTATAATTTCATTATTCATTAGTTTTAAACCTAATTTTCTTTGAAATTAGTGAAATCTTAAACGCGGTGGAGAATTATCTTCAAACTGTTGATTTTAGGATAAGTTCCTTTTATATTTTTATATAGATATTTAAAATGATCAAAACCAAGGCCTGAAAATGCCTCGTTTTTATAGTGCATGCATATATCTTCGTTTCATGTTTTTTATTTTCTTTTTTTCTGTAATGCAGATACTTCCCAACATCCTCTTGGATACCAATCTAGAGTGTCCTGATGGAATCTCAATTCCACGGCTCACTGTTAATTTGAATTCTATCACCGAACTTCGTATTTAATCCTTTTTTACTGCAATTCTCTTGTGTCCTCCTGATGATGATGGTACGTAGATACAACATGTCCACTTTTACATGTGGAGCAAGTCTGTTTCAACTGAAAAGGATAATTTATACAAATGTACACATATGCATAGGTCTTTATATATATATATATCGATAGGTATATGCTCCATAGCTGGGGGAGACATTATTGCATTCCGAAAATTTCGAATGCCACATCTGTGACATCATCCGCACACGAAATACTGATGCACTGCACATAGAGTCAGAGTGTGACTGACTATAACCAACTGGCTCTGGCCAGAAGTTTGAATATTCTGCATTTGCTGCATCTTTTCCTGATACCATGGAACCCGCAAGCCAGTTTTGCATACAAAATCCTCCTCTATAGGTTCAACATGGGTCGATGATGGTGGGTCCTGGGTCCTGGTCGGTCACAATGTACCCGAACCAGCTATAGCAGGCCACTCAAAACTCACTTTGCATCCTTACCACCACTCTGCATATCGTCCGTTTGTCCCGTCCGCCCCGTGTCGCTGCGCCATCATACTAGAGAGCCGAAAGTAAGGATATGTATCTGCATGTGCATACGCAAATGCAGCCATGATTTATGATCTGAAACAATATTGAGCGTACGAAAATTTATGGAGTGCTCTGCAAAAAATATTATTTTGTCAGTTTTTCCCGTGTCTGTCCAAAATACCAAAAAAGACTGAATAAAAGATACAAAAATAAAAATTATAAAAAAAGTACCCTGCCAGGCCGTCGGCTCTTATTTTTTTTTATCCTTGTTTCCTTTGTTTTTACACATTTTTTGTTGATGTTCTTGAATTTCTTTCGAGAGCGGGCGGACTCAGGGATTCAATTTTTTTTTAGTTTTTGTTGCCTTAAAGTTATCCAACCTACATGATTATGGGTAGAGATATATTGATTGAAGAAAAGATGAATGGATTGGATACAAGTTTAGTCTGTTGTACCTTTATTCTTCATATCACTTGGCTTGAAGCAGTGTTTTTTTTTCTGGGCTGAACGGACTATCCAGCTCTGCGTTGAAAATGAACTCAAGTACCTACCTACCTATCTATCGATATATACTTATAGAGGATGTCAAAAAAGCGTTATGTCTTATTTGTGCTGAATTCTTTCTTTCCGATTTAACTTTTTGGAAGATTTATGAGAGAATTTTTACTTATTGATGTTTTTATTTCGTTCATGGAATTTATTATCGCAAAAAAAAGAGATAAGATGTAGTTAGACATAGCGTCTGAACTTGCGTGAAGATTAAAGGCATATTTGGGGGAAAAAATATTTTTCAGGAAACAATGCATAATATAAATACAAGAGAACTTTGAACTATTATAATTATACGCCTTAACCTGATGGTTAGTCTGTGGCCTGTTACGCTGGAGGTTTGGTGTCTAGAAATGGAATCCCAAACAAAAATATATATATTTTAAGGAGTTCTCCAAGTATCCCTCCAAGAGTTCTTTGTGAAGAAAAAGTGTCTCTAATCTGATGTCAACTTAAAAAAATTCACACCATCAGGGTAAAAAGTTGTGAATTGTAAGCCATAAGAACCTTATTTTCCACGAGCTGATTTACTGACGTTGAGCTCAAGAAGTATGTCTGTGTTCCTGGGTGAAACGCAATATATGGAGTAGAGGTCACTTAAACTTATTTATTTGAAATTAACTCATTCGCTCCACTAAAACAGAAGAATATTATTTTTAATTTTCTTCAAAATCATAATTGTAGTTTTGTAAATGTTTGGACTAAAACTATCGGTTGGAATCCTCTTTTTGCGTGGCCGCGATAAGATAGGTAATCTTACGGTAGGCTCCCAAAAATGATTATGATGATAAATGATTTTATTCGATAATCTGACTAAAACCAAAACAAAAATTTGGTATGCCAATTTTGAGTATATATTAATATACATTTAAAACTGAAATTTCAAAACAATTCATCAACCCGTTTTTGAAATATTGAATTTTCAAAAAAAAATTTTGAATCTTTTTTTAAAAATCCAAAATGTATTTTTTCAAAAATTTTGATATGCAGTATTATTTATATTCTAACAAAGCTTTTGTGTAAAAATTTTTTATTGAAATTGGATGAGCGGTTAATGAGAAAACCAAAAATCAAAAAAACCGTTATATGATATGATATACATAGGTACCGTTAATAAATGTTTTTGGTGATTTTTTTTCTTACTTAAAGGTATATCATATCTGCAATAATACACTGATTTTTTTTTATCAAAATCGTTGAAGCCGTTTTTGAGATAAATAAGCTTTTCCTTAACGGTTGTATGGCAATTACCGTTATTTTTTGAGCTAAAAAAAAAATTTCAATTTCCCCTCTGGAGAGTTACAAAAAAACCTTAAGTTCAAAATTTGAAGAAAATCGCTTCAGTGGCTTAGGCTGTAGGTTGAGGTACGGACAGACAGACAGACAGACAGACAGACAGACAGACAGACAGACAGACAGACAGACAGACAGACAGAATTGTGCCACCCACTTTTTTCGTGTTCTCTATCATCGTAATGTCATGTTTGATTGTTATCTCGAATTTTTTTTTTGCACGAATCCAAAACTTGCCCTTTAGTACCTATATCGCAAGTAAAAAATTATTTGTCAAACGAAACTTTCAATATTTCCACTTTCCAAGGAAATAAAAAAGCTTCATCAGCATTTCTAAGCGCGTTTTCAAAGCTAATCTACTAAATTCTACATTTTTGTATGCGATGTAAACATCTCTGCAATTATTTATTTAATAGAAACTATGATTAAACTTTAATGGAATTATAGCATAAAAAATGACTAAAACTACCCTAGACTTTCAGAAAACCAACAAAAATTTCACTGTACCCAATTTCAATATTTTTTAATTAAAAAAATATGATAAGAACAAATTATAAATGTACCAAATTTGTATTCAATCATTTACTAAGAGATTGAATGAACCAAGCTGATAACAGCTAATATAGGTAAAATCAAAACACAGACTACACAAAATCAAAAAAAAAAAAAAACAAAAACGAAAATGTCTAATCATCATTAACCGTTAACCGCATCAATAAAACAAGAATTATGTTTGGAAAAAAGAATTATTTATAAACTTTGGGAGTAATTGAGCTGTTATCGTTTGAAAACTATTGTTTTATTGTATTTTTTATTAAAAATCTTGAAATGAATTCATCATTTCAAAAACATCTGATAAACTTATTTTTAATATTTTAATCGTTTGAGGTGACCAAGTTCAATAAATCGGATTTGAAAATTATCACCGCATTATAATTTTATGAGCTATGAGTATGTATAAAAGCTACAATTTCAAATAAAATTAATTTCAGTGTTCATTTAAATTTTGTGAACTAAAGAAGTTGGTTTGGGAATAAGTACAAACATTTTTAATGATGAAAGTTAGAATATTGTGTTTTTTCTTGGTTGGAGTGATAACAGCTAGTGTAAGACTTTGCTTTTCGCCCAAAATTTAGTGTTATAAAAATTAAGTTTCTAAATAATTCAACAGGTTTGCAATGCTGCACCGTTGAATTCCAATGAACAAGAAGCTTGGGCTTTTGTTCAAAGAGCTAGTCTAAAAGTTATCAACTATTCCCACCAATTGAGCCAAGATATTTTTGTTAATAAGGATAGCAACGTCACCGGACTTGAGGATGCTTTGAAACCAATTTTAAAAACAACTAAACTATTGGTAGAAGTTGTAAATGAAGCAAAACAATTTGATGACTCGAAATTCACTGATCCTGAATTGAAGAATATTTTTAAAATTTTTCGAAGATCAGTCGGTATAGCAGTACTTGAAGAGTCCAAATACATGCAAATGTTGAAATCTTTAACTATGCTAGAAGAATTAGCAAGTGACCGTGATATCCCTGCATACCGCAATAACAGCTTTAAATTAGCCTTTTTCCCGGATATTCAAGATATTTTCGCAAAAAGTGATGATCCAGTAGAACTTAAATACTATTGGACAACATGGAGAGAAAATAATGGAGCTTGGGCCGCTGAACATTTTGTTAATTGCACTAAGGGCTTAAAAGAAGCAGCAAGATTGAACGGTAAGTCTGTACGAAGTAATAATCTAAATCACAAAGTTTATAAATTAATTCGTAATTAAAGGGTTTCTTATAGCTTTTTTTTTGTATTTTGTCTCTACCGGCTTTTTAATTTTCTCCTCGGAATCTTATTCGAAACTTTTATTAAAAAAGGAATTAATTGTGAAATAAATTAAATTTAATGTTCTTTCAGGTATTACACCATTGGAATTTTGGCTTGATGAATACAATATCAGCGAAATGGAAAACGTAATGATGCAAATCGAACCGTTATACCTTCAACTTCACGGATTTATTCGCAACCAATTGCATAAGAAATATGGTAGTTTGATTGTCAAACAACATCGACCCATTCCTCATCATCTATTCGAACAGGTATTGGCTCAAGCCTGGACCCCTGGAAGTATCATTGAGGGCATGTTTCCACATAAGAATCTGCCACCATATGATGAAATTCTTAAGCAAAACAACTATGATACTTTGAAAATGTTCAAAACAGCCGATAGTTTTTATCAGTCGTTAGGTCTGAATCCAATACCCGATGAATATTGGGGAACTAATTTTAAGATGGACTCAGAAGAGGATTTAGGCGATTGTAAACCTTTCATTTTTGATGCGTTACCCAATGTTTACATGCGATATTGTCAGAAAATGGACTTTAGGAAATTCTTGCAAGCTCATGGTTATATGGGAGAAATCTACTATTCCAGGGAAAAAGTCGATCTTCCAGCTTACTACTTGGATTCGTATAATTTGCAGTATCCTGTGGGTGAAGCAGTTGTTTTGTCTGCCTCGACCCCAAAACACTTAGACAATATTCGATTGGTTACCGAGTATAGATTTACCGAAGAGGTTAAATTGAACCGTCTATTGAGGATGGTAAGCAGGATGGAGACGTTATTGATGATTTTTATCTTTGTCCAAACTAACTGTCTTATACTCTTAGGGTATCCATACTTTGCTTAATGTGCCAGTGTACTTTGTTCATACTAAAGTTATGGCTGACTTATTTTCTGGATCAGTCGATATCACCCAGCTCAATAAACATTATTGGAAACTGATGGGCAAATATGTAGGAGTAGAACCTCCAGTTGATCGGGACACCGATTCATATGACTTTCCTTTCAAATTTTACACCGATCTAATTGACAATAAACAAGCAACGTAAGAATTTCATAGTTTACAATTATTGAATGATAATGAAATATTTCAAATTGTTTTATAGGAAATTCATGACAGAAGTTCTGGGATATCAATTTTATGAAAAACTTTGCGAGATCAGTGGACAATACTCCAGATCAACTCAATCGGAACCGATCAACAACTGTGATTTCTTTGGAAGCCAAAGGGTTGGCGATGCACTCAAGTATTGTTATACCTATCTTAAATGATTATTATTTGTCTTATTATTGATTTGTTTTTATTTTTTAGAAAAATGATGCGACTTGGATCTTCAAAACCTATGCGTGAAGTAATGGCAACAATTTTGCCTGAGAATCCGACTGTAAATGCTGAAAGTCTTATCGAATATTACGCTCCAATGAAATCTTGGTTGACAAATATGAATCGTCAAGAAAATGTCAATGTTGGTTGGAGGCGTTCCAAAAAAAGTTTGTAACATTTAAGTTTTTTTCTATATCTACCTTAAGTAAAAATATTCTTTTTAAATTTCAGAGGTTACAACTGTTACGAGCTACGAGGAAGAAGATACGAAATAAGATTTTGACAGATTGATTTAATTCAATGTATTTATGATGAAATTAATTACAACTAAATGCTTTTTTTTAATAAAGTGAAAAATAAATAATAAAAAATTGTTTTTCATTTTATGTCCAGTAACTATAGAACACCGGGCGCACTCATTCCGTAAACGCTGCCGCTGTGCTTTTTTGAAAATGGATTTTTTTCAAATTTGATTAATGTTTTCGATAGGTAATTTGTTTGACTACCCTAGAAATATTTAGATTTTTAAAATTTTTAATTTGGTATTTTTTTATGGTAGCTATTCCCTTTTTATTTTTTTAAATTTTTGAATTATGAAATATGAACATTATGAAAAACTCAGCTATCTAAAATGGCCATCCTTTAAAATCAGAGTAACTTATCAAAAAGTATTTTTTTTTTCTCGAATTTTAGAAGATGACGATGAGTTAGAGTGATTTTAAAGGATGGTCATTTAAGACAAAAGTTGGAACGGTTTAAAAAAAAATATTTGCTTATATCGGAGATCGAAAATAACAGTTGATTTTATTTTCAATTGGTTTCTCACTGAGAGATATTTAATTCGCCAAATTTCATTTTGGTCTCGGTCTGAGATTTATTTTTAAAAATTAATTTTGTAGGTCTTTTGGTGAGATTTATCATTTAACTTCCAGAATAACTCTTATGTGTTTTTCTTCTTTTTTTTTCTTAAAAATAAAGGGAAACAATCAACCTCAAACTGTTTCCATTGAAAATGAATCAAAAATGGTATTTTCTCTCTCAGAAAAAGTAGATATAAAATCTGTGTTGTTTGAAATATTCCAGATAATTCAGAACTCAGTAAACTCAAATCGTCATCAACATTTAAAAGAAGAGATATTATGATAAAGCTTTCAGTGCTATTGTGGTCATTGTGTTAATCTCGTTTTTGTCTCGTCGTTCCCGTTCACACGGCTATCTACGTTGCGTGGTGGTTTTCTCGCTATGGTATCGGTTTGGTCTCGCCGTGGTTTTTGGCATTTAGAATGTTTTTCCATCATCTCGCTTTGGTCTCGCTATAATCTCGCCAGAACTTTTTTTTTCAAAATAATTTTTCTCAAAAAGGTTACAATATGCTAAAAACATGGCCAAAAATGGTTTTATGTTTCATGGCTTTGTTAATTTCGCTTTTCTCTTGTCGTGCCCGTTTACATGGCTATTTATGTTCGTGGTTTTATCGCTATGGTCTCGCCGTGATATTTACACGTGGTTTAAGTCATAAGTGGCACAGAGGCCCCAAATAAGGAGTAAAAATCCAAATGAGAACTCGTTGGCCAGCCAACGCACAATCGTTCAAGAAAACTGTTGACTTACCTTAAAAGATCTCTTTAAGCTAATTTTTCAAAAAAGACCATAACGAGATGAAATTATAACCATAAGCGAGAAAAATTTGTGTGCGTGTACCTTAAATACATACGGCGAGAAGATATGAGCACCAACAAATGAAAAATGAAAACAAAAAACAACTTGTAAACGGCCATGGTGAGGCGTATGCCATGGGACAACAATACACAAAACTACGTGTAAACGCAATCGGAAAGATGACGCCAAGAAACCGTCAGTATTACCATCGTGCAGTAGTCGCTGTCGTTATTGTGTTCGTCATCGTCAGTGACGTTGTACTTCCAAAATCCAAAAGCAGAGCTTTTTAATCAACAAAACAAAATAAAAATCTCCAAATAAGATTTATTTTTTTCTCTCAGCGATAAGTGGTCAATGGGTAGCCGAAACCTAAAACATCAAAAAATCAAAGTTTTTCAGTGAGAGAAACCGAAAAAAGTTCGTTTTAAGCTAAATGGTTATTAAGTGACCATTTTTAAAAATTTCGGCAGGTAAGCGAAATTTTAAAGACTTTTCGAAAGGTTGAGTTTTATTTTCGACCTCTGGTTTTTATATCAAATTCTTAAAAAATTTTTAAGGAAAGATGTTGTATGCAAATCTAAAGTATTTATCTATGTGAATTTAAAAACATAAATTAAAAAAAAATTGTCAATCCGTTTTCGAGATATCGAATTTTCAAAAAAAAATTTTTGAAACTTTTTTTAATAATTCAAAAAAAAATTGTTTAACTTTTGATATGCTTTATCATTTGAACTTGTGTGAAATTTGTATATAAAAAATAATCTAGATTCGCTTGTCATACCAAATAAAAAAAACCTTAGGCACCCAGTAACAAAAATCTCACAGTTTCTCAAAAATGTTGACGCTGACGAGAAAGACCCATAAGAGATATCTACGAGAAAATACAAAATGTGGATGGGGTAGTAATGATGTAACCAACCACATACCACAAAAGGGATAGCGGTAAATGGCTTTTACCTAGAACTATAAATGCTCATCCTTCAAATTAGACAAGGATATTTTTTGATCTGTAAAGTAAACAAATTAGGGAATCGTGAGGGAATTTGACCCTGTTTAGACTGCGACTTTTCACTACGCCCGCCATGGTGAAGGTTTTGCGTGTTTAAGTCCACTATTACACGATGATTCTTTGCGTCTGACTCTTTTTTCCGAATTTCTCTTTGAAAATCATCTTGTGAGTCACGCACTATTACACTGTGATTCTCAACGCATGATGCATAATTGAATTTATGGATTTTTCTGGCAAATTTGGACTTAGATATTTGAACTGTATATTTCTCGAAGTGCATTAAAAACTGCAAATTTTGACCCTAACTGCAATTTCCTAACTAGCACAATTGCTGAGAAAAGGGTATGTACTGCTAACTTCACAGTGATGTTAACAGTGAAAAGTGAATTTTTCGATTTTTTGTCAAATTTGGGCTTACAAATTTGAACTTGGTTTTTTCTTGAAGTGCATACAAAACTGCAAATTTGGACCCTAACCGTAATTTTCTAGGTGGCTCAGTTGCTGAGAAAAAGGTATGTACTGCTATAGGGAGCGGGTCAAAGTTCTGGTTTCAAAATTCTGTTTTTTCATAATTCTGTTTTTTTTTTGGCAAAAATTCTGCTTTTTTCAGTTCTGTTGTTTGAAATTCTGCTTCTCAAAATTCTGTATTTCAGAATTCTGTATTATAAAATCTTAAGCAATCAAATTCTGCTAATTCTGGTTTTTCTCAAAGACGGAAAAGAAAAAAAGTGATTTTTTAACTTTATTGTTAGTGAATTTTGCAACACTTTCTTCCAATCTGGAAGAGATTTTGTTTTGGCTCGTCATTCATTTATGTTATTTGATTGCTGCACTTATTTTTCTACAACGAACTATCCACGCACAACTTATATTTCACTTTATTTTGTACTTTAACGGGTTAATGTAGCTATAAATGTATGTGCAAAAGTTAAGTAAAGCCTAGTTTATAGTTTTATTCAGGTGAAACACAAAATTATATTCGTTGTCGGATAACAGTTCCATGTTAAATAAAACCACTGCTGTCACGGAATTTCATGCAAAACGATTGGCCGGCAATTTTTGCATCCATAATTAATTGTTTTACATTTTTAGGCCTTTATAGTTTATTAATTTTCGTCGAATATTATAAAAGTTTTGCACAGAAGAATTGTTTACAAAGTTTTGTTTTTTATGCGCACGGAACTGTAAACTATGCTCATACCTACAATTTATTATTGCCTTAGACAAAAGAGCAGTCTTTAAACAAAATAAAAGAAATTTTGCCTATTTTATGATGAGACAAGTAGGTATGAGAAAATTGCTTTACAACATTCTGCCAATTATAAAAGAAGGTTTGAAAAATGTTAAAAAGCGCGCGCTTTTGAATTTTGAAAGCAGAATTTTGAAAAGCAGAATTCTGAAAGCAGAATTTTGCAAAAAGAATTTTTGACGCAGCCAGAATTTCGACCCCAACCCACGGCTAACTTCACAGTGACGTTAACAGTGAAAAATGAATTTATTCGATTTTTTTTTCAAATTTGGACTTCAAAATTTGAACTTAGTTTTTTTATTGAAGTGCTTACAAAACTATTGAAGTGGACCCTAACTGCAATTTTCTACCTTGCACAGTTCCTGAGAAAAGGATAGACACTGCTAGCTTCACAGTCAAGTTAGCAGTACAGTCGGTTAAACCCACTATTTTGTGAACAAAATCCGGAATAGAAATGCATACAAAATGCAAAAAAAACTGCAAATTCCTGCCATGGTCCCATTGGTCTAGCTCAAAAATGTTATGCTAACTTCACACATGTGTTATGAAGTCATTCCATTGTTATCACTTATTGATTATTATTGTATTACTTTTTTGATTAGCCAATTCAATACACCTATTAAATTATATTTTGTAAGTTGAGGTTAGTAGAATTATTAGTTATTTACATTTTTCGTCAATTTTGAAATCTTTCGATCTAGGTCCACTTTTTAACAGTAGGTATAATAAATGGTGATTGTGTTTCAGTTTTTGAAGTGTGTAGCTGATTTTTATATAGTCAGTAAATCAAATGATTAATATTTTTTTTTTAAATTTCTTAGGTTTATTTGAATGGGCACAATTTGCAATATCGTCGCCTGAGAAAAATAATGTCGTATGTCGCAAAACTGGTTTTTTGAGGTTTGAATGCAGTTTTGGTAAACAAAAAATTATCTTTCGAATGGTTTTATTCCCGTTTTGATATCTCTTTTAGTTTTGGAGATATTTTGTATTATTTTGTCGTATGTGCAAGGTCAAACGCATTTTGGGTAATTATTTTGTCGTATGTGTAAGAGTTTTTCACATACGACATTTTTTCTATGGAAAATCGCGTTTTTGTTCATTACGTAAATGATTGTCGTATGTGTTTAAAGCCTGCACATACGACATTTATTTACCGAAATTACGGAAAATTATCGTATGTGCCATTAGAATGTGTATGCAAAAGAACAATTTCAGTCGACCTCAGAATGTCGTGGAGTGCGGATGGGTCTCATGCGGTTGAGTTACCGCCAGAACTTCAAGCGTAAGAATTATAAAGTATAAATCAACTTAAATATTTTGTTTAATAAAAAATATACCTACCTATTTTTACTAGAATGAGTGAAGATATTCTAAAGAATAGGTACTGATTCTTCTGTCAGCTTTTCTGCTGACGACAAATAAGACGAGGACGACCCCCACCTTCTTACCCACTGAAAATAACAAGCGCTCTGATCTCAGGTGTCTCTACGAAAATGCATGCATGTATGAATTATCCAAATGTACACTCTTAGTTACTGCAAATGAACTTGACAGATTTTAAAAATTTTGCTTTAAAATCCAACGGTTCATCATTTAAAAATATACATTTCTTCAAATAAAAAGTTTATTTTACAATAAAAATAACGTACGAGTATTCAGCGTGGGATACAAGCATTCGTTTAATTGAATTTATTTGTAAGTTCGAAGCGTCAAAAAACAAAAAAAAAGTCGTAATGCTAAGCAAAATTAAACGGTGTCGTAAACGTTGTAAAATCGTAAACTTCGTAAATCCGTCAGATTAGAATTTGATCTATAAGCTACCTACTTCAACAATAACTCATGATCCTGATGCCTATCGGGTTCACGTTTCATGAACCAAAAATTAGTTTAGCTATTCAGCAATAGATGGAATTTCAGCACTTAAAGAACTTTTTAGAAATTAAATAAAAAAACAAGAAATACGAAACATAAAATAAAAAAGATGGGTATACCTATACAGGGTGTCCCTTAATTCGCTAAGAATATTGTTGGGGGTGATTCTGGGGTATATTCTAAGAAAAAAATTGTTGAGAGTAGTGGCCTATCCCCCTCCGTTAATCCGGGAGGGGCGATTTTCTAAAAAGCTGGTTAACCCAGTGGATACATAATTATTAAAAAATAATGGCAACACTTAAAATATCATGTTTTAAATTTTCTGAAACCCAAATATCTATTGTTTTATTTATTTTTTATAACAAGTTGTTTCAGCGATTAGTTAAGGGACACCCTGTACAAAGCTGCTGTCACTCTGATCTGTATTGTTTTATCTCCAGAGGATGATCTATTAAGATCATTAGCGATAGTAAAAAAGAGCTAATATTTTTTTATTTTTTTTTTTATTTGTTTAATTGATAACTTGCCATGGATGTGTCTATGTTGAAGAAGACTGTTTATTTGTATTATGCCAATCAAATTATTCTGAACAAAATATTAAATTGGTTTTATTTATTTGTATGAATAAAAAGTTACCGTTATTATTAAAAGTTTGTCGTATGTGCAAAATTTTTGTCGTATGTGTTGGAATTAACATTTTAGTCAGCAAAATGTAACATACGACAAAATAGTTTTTTGATTAATTGGCTTTAAAATCTGTAAAAATGGAAGCTGGCTTTTAATTTTGATTTTAAAAGGAGTTCCATCTGCTCTGCACCTATAGTTCAAGTTTTGAAAATGTATTCTTAGCCGTTTCGGAGATATAATTTTTTAAACTTTAATTGCGATTTCCCAAAATCAAAAAAATGTAACATACGACATTATTATTCTCGGGCGACGATATGTAATTGAAAAGAAATGGAAGATTTTTGGAAAGAAGTTACAACCATTTTGTTGGTACTTTTTCAGATCAATAAGCAATATTGAGTTCATAGCTATTAGAAAAAAAATTGGTCCCCATTATAAAATTTCAAGGATTCCTATCAAGGAGTAACTGTCCTTCTCAAACTCTCCTTATTTTTGAGCTAAAAAGAAAAAAAAAAGAACGAGAAAACCGTTTTGGTAAAGTTCTTCATTACAGTATTTATCGCTTATAAGAAGCGCGCTTATAAGAAAACCTCGCTTACAAGAAACTTGAACAAAAGCACCAAGTATTTTCCATATATTTTAATGTTGAATTGTATGTTTATAAGAGACACGTTTATAAGAAAACCACTGATAAAAGTAACATTTCTCAAACACGAACTTTTTTTTCCATGTAAAGTTGGTTGGATTTAAGAAACTTGCAAAAAACTCACGAAACTCATACAACATGAAATTTCCAAATGCTATGCAAATTTTATTTATGATGCAGTTTGATATTTGAAGAGAAGTTCAGTTCAGTCTTCATTTTGACATTGAATTTGTTAATGGTTGTGTTTGTGTTCTTTTTTGTTTATTTTATCCGTATAAGAAACTTATTTCTTATATTCGTTCTAAGGATATAAGAAATACTCGGTTATTAGGAACGAATACTAAGAATTTTTGAGTTTATTATAAGCGTTAAATGAAATAAACGAAATTGCGAAATATGTTGACATGTTATCGAAACACCCTGTTTTTAAATTTTTTTTTCTTTTTTAATTGAAATGAAATTGACACCGGTGGTAGCTGATATTATCACTGGTGTCAACTTCATTGCAATCACTTAGGCTAGTCGCGCACATGCAACTTTCAGTTTCCCAACTGTTTGGTTGCAAAAATGAATCCTATTGACTCATATGGGACAGCGCGCACATGCAGAAACTATTCAGCCGTCGATTCGAGCAACTTTTCAGTTTGTGTTTTGCCACAAACTGGACGATTGCCTGAAATCGGTTTTTCAATTTGTGACATATAGATTAATATGTAACTGCGCGCACATGCAACCAAATAGTTGCAGATATTTTACCACATCGTTGAATTTTGTTCTTTCCAAAGTGACTTATGTTCTCTGTGCGAAAGAGAACAAATTTATCTTTTCTTTTATTTGCTGAGCAAAAGAATACGACAAAGGCGAAAATATTTTTCTTTGTTTGTATGGGGTAGAAAATTTTAATAAACATTGTCGGTGTGTTGGTTAGGTTCGTTGCGATTGCTTGTGGAGTTGCTCATGTGCGCGCTCATCGGTAACTTGTGACTAAACTGTTTTGTTGCATAAGCAGTTGCATGTGCGCGACTAGCCTTAAGGAACGCCGAAATTATTTCGTTTTGGAACATCGTGTTTTGATTTTTTTTAAATTCTGTATCAGCTACCACCTGTGTCAATTTCGTTGAAATTGCTTAAAGAACAACGAAGTTGACATTTTTTGGAACACCCTGTTGAAAATACTTTTTTGTTTTTAGTCCATATCAGCTATCGCCTGTGTTAATTTCGTTGAAACCGATTTGTGAATTAAACGAGGGCTTAGGCTTACAATTAGCTTAAGCTTTTGCAACCCTGCATATTATTAAATTCATACTTAATGCTGCGTTTGTTCTTGCCCAGCGGAAGAAATTGCACCCACTGCCCCACCCTCGAAGACTAATCTCCAAGATTCAAAGTTGCAAAATTTTGATTACAAAGAGTATTTGCTGCAATGTGTTGCGAGTCAGGATTGGGCCACGGAGGCATCTTCGGTGCTGGAAGGGGGCAGCGGCACGCTTGCTTTTAGCTCGGCTCAGCTCGACGGATTAGGGTGGTTCTTGCCCTCTTCCAAAACACCTCTTACTCAGCAATCAAAATAAAGTCGTGCCTTTATCTAAGGATGAGGAAAAGGGGAGAGGATATCAGGTTAGGGATATGGGAAGTGGAAAATGTAGGGGTAGCACAAACTTGGGTACCTATGCCACTGCATTGGTGCAAGGATGAGGCCTTCAGTCGATCTTTCGATGGAATCAAAAGAAAAAATGAATAAAAAAAATATCTACCATAGCTAACCCTAACCTAAACTAAGCCCTAAAATCTAAAGTTTATATCTGTTGTGATATAAATATTTAATCTAAACCTATCTTTCTACTCTAAAACTAAACTAAACAAATTATTTTTTTTTCCACCGAAAATCACCATCGACCCCACTGTCACACCAACCCAATGGTTCGCCAAGTCATCAAAGGCCCTGCCTGGTGTTAGTGGCAAAAGTTGGCCAGCCCACCCTTGTATCCGAGACACAACCATCGCTATCTCCTTGGCCGATTTCTTAGAGATAGCCCCTAAATGAACTTCCAATCGCAAACTAAGTCATGAGTAACGTTCGTTAAAAGTATTTGTGTGAGTGGAAATTAGTCATTTTGATGTTGTCGAATGTAGGTCAGGTAAGTAACTATAATCGTCAAAAATTTTCTTAAAGTCATTAAGGTAAGTAGGTAGTATAAGTAGTTTTTGTTTAAAAATAAAGGTAAGTAAAGTCAGGAAGGTAAGTAGGTGAGGTAAGTAGGTAAGGTAAGTATAATTGGTAATAAGTGAGTATGGTAAGTATGGTCTATAGTGGTAAGTATCCTAGGTAAGTACAGTAGGTGATAGGTCTGTAAGGTAAGTATAGTTCAGTATGGTAGGTAAGTACATGTCTCGTGAGTGAATTCGATTCTTAGAGGTGAGTATTCTATGTCATGTCAGTAGTTATTAGTCCTATTTCTCTCCAATCTCCTCATCGTCGGCTCAGGCGAGCCCTCACACACCTCTTCAAGTTTACTTAGCACTGCATAGCTTTGATAAGTATCATCTCAAAATTCAATGACTAAACCCAAAAGATTCTTCAAACATCTAAATTTATTTCACAAAATTCACTTAAAAACTAAAAGTTAATAATCAAAAATCTATATAAAAAAAAAAGAAATAAAAAATCAATAAAAGTTCAAAACTAATAATTAAAAAAAAAAATGGTTTTGTTCTTTTCGAATAAGAAAATTATAACTTCAAATTATAAAAAAAAATAAAAAAAGGAATAAAAAAAAATGGCTTTATATTCTGACACCGGAGTGTCTTAGTTATCTACCCTACTTTGCAAAAAAAAAAAAAGGTAAGTAAAGAGTAAGAAAAAAAAATAAAAATTCAATACAAAAAAAAAAGGTGGATTCAATGCGAAGCACCGGAGTGTGTGTGTGTTCCTTCCTCTATTCACGATTTTCGCACTTATAGATATATATATATAAATATATGGTCAAAATCAATATAGTTTGTATAAAAGAAACTTACTACTTTTTCTTGTCCCTCGGTGTCCTGCCGGCAGTACTTTCCAGGAGATGTCGAATTAGGCTTCAAATTCACAGCCAAGATGTACTACTCACATTATATTCATTTATACGTATATACATCTACTTTAGAGTCCAGACACTAAACACTCTTCACTTTTCACTTTTATTTTTATATTCTCTTTCCTTATTTTTTTTCTCCTCACTTATTCTTCCTTTACTTATTCTTTCTTTACTTATTCTTCTTCAACTTATTCTTTCTTTAAGCTTATTCTTTTCTTTTATGCTGTTTCTTCACTTAAATTCCTTGACTTTACTTTTTTTTTCACTTCTTTCATTGATTTTCTTGATTTCTTTCACAATTTCGTATTACAAAAAAAAATCACAAAAAGGAAAAGAAATATTTACTTTAATTAAAAAAAAATTTAAAAAAAATCACTGTCCAGAAGGGACAGCAACAAGCAAAACAAAAAAAAAACCCACAAACACCCCCTGTTGCACCAGGTAGTATGTATCCTGGAACCCCTTTTGTTTTTATGGACGTAATCCCTCAGCCTGTCACCAGCACCTCGAATCCGAAATAAGGTTTGGGCTCAACAGCGTTTTCTTTGTTTGAGCTGTTGATTAGAACCCAAAACAAAAAAATGAGCAGAGGCTCGAATCGGTTGCGTGGATAGTCGGTAAGCTCCCTTCGACTATGAGTTCACATTCATTCGTCTGTATACGTATAGATATTTGAATACATATATCTATGAGGTCGCTTCTTAGACGCACTTCTACCTACACCCGAACCTGGGAAAGTGAGACATCCATAAAATACTCATATGGAACAATTTACGATTTTTATAAACATCATACCTCTGCTTTATTTTAAAGAACGGAGTCCTCAAGGTTTCCTTAGGAAATGTCCTAACCACCTGTTACTTGTTTCTTCGCTTTTTTTTCTGTCTGTTTGTCTTGTTTCCTTCCTTGTTCTATTTAAAAATTCGAATGTTAGATTCATAATACTATTTTGTCTAATTTTTCTCACCTCTGTTTAATTTTAAATTTTCATAATCCAATGGATTTTAAATGGAAATAAATTATTATTCCCTTTTGTTCACAGAACAAAAAAGCACCGCAAAAAAATCACTTTTCTGTTTTTCGTAGGTAAATGGTTTTCGTATGACGGATACCGCTGTTGCCTACTTGGATTGCTTAAAACGAATGCCAATTCTAATTATATACCTAATCATCGGTCATTGCCCTATGGCCTATATCGGAAACCTAGAATGCAATAATATTGGTTTACAGACTGGAATTGCGAATCTATCTTCCCCTTTTCAGCAATACCTATTTTGTTAAGACATATTATATAATATGTCTGCAAACTAATCTCTCATATTATTTGTGTGGGTGTACATACCTAGATTGCTTACAACTAATATTGCACTATTCAGATTCCACATAAGCTAAAATACATAATAAGTTAATATATGACTATAAAAATAATTATAATAATAAAATTTAATAAAGTTATCCTAATAAAATTACCTAATTACTAATTTTATTGCACTACATCCCTACTTTTCTATGCTTTCTTTCACATTTTACCCCAACTTGATCAAAAACTACTTTGTAAACATTGCAGCTTTACGACTTTCAGTGCTGCATGTTGGCAATGCCTTTTCCGCAATTCAGCATGTCGTGACTGACAGTTCTCACTTGTCAAAAAGTTAATTTTTATAAACCTTTGCCGCATTCTTTCCGTGTTAAATAATAAATAATGGCTAAGTATAGAAAAAAAACAAGGAAACTATAAAATAAAATCGAATAAATAATCTCTATACAAACAGTAGCATCAACGGGTATTGTGAAAATTCAATGAATCGACCACAAAGTGCAACACCAGTGACCATCAACAAATACGATCGTCAGCCGGTGGGTAAGTTTGTTTTCTTTTTTTCTTTCTTTTTATTTTGTTGGTTGTATCTTACTTTATTTTTCTTTCTATTATATTATATTAGCATACGTTTCCCTTTTTTTTCTTTCTTTTCAGGTTCAGTAATCAACATCCAGTCTCATCCAGCCCCCCCTCGAAGTCAAAGATAAGTTATTTTTGTCGCCAGTGACTGTTCTATTATACCTTTTATTAAGGGTGGTTTAGCAACAGACTCTGGTGACAATTCTCATCACTTGAAACTTTTTTTATTAATTTTTTTTTTGTTGTCTTTATTTTCAGGCTCTTCGTTGATTGTTTACTTGATCAGTAGCAGTAACAGATGTATTGCCGCCCAACCACCCACCACACAATCGAAAGCATCAGAACCAGCAGCAATAGCAAAGCACTTCAGGTCGGGACTATGGACCAAGTGGATTTATTTTGTGAGCAAAAGTGCTAGTTTTGTGACTTTTTTTTTTTGTATTTGAATGAATATTTTTCTTTTGCTTTGATGTTTTTTTATTAAAGTGTGTCAAAAATAAGTGTTTTGCTTAGCTCTTTTTATTTTGTTCGGGTCTTGACTTGACATTTTTTCCTAAGAGGATACAATTAATTTTTCAACTATGACTGGTGTGTATGACGAGATCGGTCACGCAACAGGCTCGAAGACATTTTCCGAGTGGTCGTGAAGAAAATGGGCTCGTAAAAAGAGTTGACCGATCGTCGGATACTTGGATTGGAATAGTTTCGAATGCCGTTCTCAACGTGTGGCTCGTCCACTACCCTGAGTTAGCTGCGTGATTTCATGTCCGGGCTTAATTCTTTTCAAAGTAAGGCAG
Organism: Dasysyrphus tricinctus; assembly: GCA_963921185.1. Taxonomy (NCBI): domain Eukaryota; kingdom Metazoa; phylum Arthropoda; class Insecta; order Diptera; family Syrphidae; genus Dasysyrphus; species Dasysyrphus tricinctus. The sequence continues at coordinate 128,994,209 of OY992530.1, forward strand.
TTACCTAAATACTTTTGTTGATTGTTTCTTTTTTTGTTTGAGTGATGGTTGCTGTTGGATGAAGAGACTACTATAGATACTGTTTTGTCGATATACCTTTCAATTGGTTATCCATTTGTTTCATTGTATGCATATAGTAATGCAATGAAGGTATAGATACATACTCGTATATTATATATGTATATAGTTTTAGTTCTTTCAAGTCTAGCTGAACTCATTTGTTAGGAAACGAGATTCATATCACAGTAAAGGTTTTTGAAACAGGTTTGGAAACTATAATAGATATATCACAGTATAAGTATATAGAACTATAACAATCACGTACAGTTATATCACAGATTAATTAGAATAAATAAGTGGATATAAATAAATAATTGTATAAATAAATAAATAAATAAATAAATTAATAGATAAATAACTAAATAAATAAGTAAATAAATAAATAAATAAATAAATAAATAAATAAATCCTCTATGACAAACACAAACATTCATATCACAGCTAAGTATAAATAAGTAAAAATCCTTATAAATGAATCAATAAATAAATAAATAAACCTATATAAATAAATAAATAAATAAGTTATCATATAATAAAACACCACTTCACATATATATCACAGTTTGCTTAGGAACAACAGCAGCTGAGTGCGTCGTTAGGAATGTATATCTTTTGCGTGGTAGATGCCTACTATATCGCCTCTCAAGTTCCCTAATTCATAAAGGGAATTGCCTACTGTCCTTAAAACTACTGATTTCAGATATTTTGCACCAAGTTTTGCATTATATTTATCGATCTTATTACTTTGCTTAAAATTTTTTCTGTAAACTATTTGTCCTACTTTGTATGATATGTCTTTGCTTCTTGTGTTATATATTTTGGTTGATCTTTGGTGTGCTAAGTTGAGATTTTCAAATATTTTATTTCTTAGGATAGCTTGCTTATCAGCTTTGTCTAATATGTCAATGTCATTATCTCTGACTAGATCCAGTTTTCGGAGGAGCTCGTATGTTTCGCCGTTTTGAACCATTTGCGATCCGAAAACGGCGTAATATGGCTCGAACTTAATAGCGTCATGTATCACACTACGAAGAGAGAAGGCTGTATTGCTTACGTGTAGGTCCCAATTGCGTTGGTCACTACCAATGTAGGACCGAATTTTTGCTAATACAGACCGATTAACTCGCTCAGAAGCGTTAGCCTGAGGCGAATAAAAGGCTGTACGTACATGCTTCACACCATACTTTTTTAGAAAGCTGGAAAACAATTCTGAAACGAACTGTTTTCCATTGTCAGAATGTAAAAACTCAGGTACACCAAACATATGAAACACATCTACTTCAAGATATTTTACTACCTCAGCTGCTGTTGCTCGTTTTAAAGGTTTAAGGAAAACGTACTTGCTAAAGTGGTCTAGTGCAATGAATATATGTGTATGTCCAGTTTTCGTTCGTGGGTAAGGTCCTAAAAAGTCTATGTAGAGTCGTTGAAAAGGTCGTTCCGTTATCGTCTGTTGTCCCATGGGTGGCCTTGAAATAGAATTGATTGGTTTATTGCACTTACAGATATCACAGTTACTTATATACTCTTTCACTTCGGTGGTCATATTTGGCCAGAAATACCTTTGACGAAGTTTTGCCAAAGTTTTATGTATTCCACCATGACCGGCAGTGAAGGAATCATGTGCTGATGCCAAAAGGCCCCTACACAACTCCTTCGGTACCCAGAGTTTCCAGGCTCTGTCCTCTTGAATGGGGTCTCCTGTTCGTCTGTCGGTCCGTTTGTATACGAAGCCGTCCGAAATACAAATGTCCGGTAGTTTGTTCTTGTTTTCGTTGATTGTCTTCTTCAATTCAACGTACTCTTCTGACGCAAAATATGGAGAGTTGAAGTCAACTTCTGGCATTTCGGTTACTATCTCATCCATATGTACTCTTGAGAGAGTGTCCGGGACTACATTAAGAATTCCCTTTCTGTGCTCTATAGTGAAGTCAAAGCCTTGCAACTTTAAACTCCACCGAGCTAACCGACCGCTCAAGTCCTTCTGTGTCATCAGCCACTTAAGGCTTGCGTGGTCAGTGATTATGGTAAAAGGTAATCCCTCAATGTAGGCTCGGAACTTCTTAACAGACAACACAGCCGCATAGCATTCAAGTTCCGTGACGCTGTAATTTCGTTGTGCGGAATTAAGCTTCTGGGACATGAATGCTATGGGTCGTTCGTTGTTCCCTTCATCCATCTGGAAAAGAACGCTCCCTACGCCAGAAGTTGAAGCGTCGCATTGTATGTAAAAGTGTCGTGAGAAGTCTGGGTTAGTCAGTATTGGAGCTGTCACTAAGGTATTTTTCAAGTTCTCAAAAGCAGTCAAGGCTTCGCTCGTCATCACAAAGTCTTTCCCCTTCTTCAGACAGTCTGTCATTGGGGCTGATATAGACGCAAAATTTGGGATAAAGCGTCTATACCATCCCGTCATCCCTAAGAAACGACGGAGTTGTTTAGGGGTTTTTGGCACAGGAAAATCCCTCACTGCAGAAACTTTTTCTGGATCCGTTCTTAGACATCCATCACCGACGAAATAGCCTAAGTACTTAATCTCTTTGTAACAGAATTTGCTCTTCTCTACATTTATGGTCAACCCCGCCTCACGCAAACATCTCGCCACCTCTTTGAGAACGCCCATATGGGTTTCAAAGTCTGGAGAGCAAATCAGGAGGTCATCGAGATAGACAAAGACATTCTCTCTCAAACGAGCGGGAATAACTTTGTCCATCAGCTTACACATTCTCTGAGCGGCGTTGCATAATCCAAACGGCATAACCGTGAACTGATACAACGGTCGTCCAGGGACTGTGAAAGCCGTCTTCTCTCTTGATTTGGTCTCCAGAGGAATCTGCCAAAAGGCGTCCTTCAAATCGATACTTGATATGTAGTGCGTGTTGTGGAGTCGACTCAAGATTCCTTCAATGTGCGGCAGAGGATAGGCGAATTTCTTGGTGGCCGCGTTTACTTTCCTCGAGTCTAAGCAAAGTCTGTTTTTGCCTGGCTTACGCACCAACACAACTGGGGAACTGTAAGCGCTGTTGCTCTCCTCGATTACACCTAGTTCTAGCATGCGATCGAGCTCAGCGTACATTAACTTCTGAACGACAGGTGAGATCGGGTAATGCCGTTGTTTGATGGGAATTGTGTCGTCTTCCATTTCAATGACATGCTCTTCGACCGTAGTCTTACCCAATCCCATCGTCGCAAAAGAAGGGAATGTAAGCTTTACGCGCTCAAGTTCCTCAGATTGTGTTGGGGTAAGCTGACGCATAGGATCAGACTCTTGCCCTCCCGTCGGCGATGGAATGTCTAACGCGCTGATGATATTTGGAGCGACCTTGAACGTCCTCCAAAAATCTACCCCTAGATAGAGCTGTTGTTGTAGACTGGGAACTACATACAGCTCCATCTCTTGGGTGTTGCCACCCCATGAAATTTTTGTCTTGAATCGTCCGTTAATGTTTTGGTTCTTTCCGTCCGCTGTTTTTATGTCGACTGTCATTCGCGTTATCTTTATGTCATGTTTCTGTATAAAGTCTATTGCCCCTTTTCCCATACAACTCACAGACGCTCCACTATCCAATAGGCCTACCATTTCTTCACCATCTACGGCTACTTTAGCGTATGGCCTATTGTCGTCAGAAATAGCTAGCACTGTAGCTTCAATTTTATTTTTCGTTCTTCTGAACATTGCACATTTCTCCCTTAGCCTAGTTATCTTTCTAAAATTCCTACTATTATTTTCATGAACTGTGATCTCTGCATTAAAAATTCGCTTTTTCGCTTCGTCATATGCTATCATACGTTCGTGAAGACTCTTATGCTGAATCGGTGATATATGTTTAGGATTTTCTAGTTTAATTTCACGTCTTAAAATTTTTATTTCTCCGGATTCTGTTTTTCCGGGAGCGAAATGTTCGTCGGTGGTGTGAACCCGGGCGCACTCCCGACTTTCAGGTTTCCCTGACACGAGGCGCACTTAAAAGACAAGTTTCCTTGCCCACAACTAAAACAGGTGAGTGCATGGAAAGTCGAGGGGCAAGTTGCTGACGTTGAGTTTTTGTCGTTGGGAGGTTCAGTCTTTTTGTCTCTTTCGTTGCTTTTGTATGTTGGATGTCGTTTGTCTGGTTTTGTGCTTGTGGTTAGTCTGTCTGAGCGGTTGTATTGTACTGCTGCAATGTGTGTCTCTTGTTCGTCTTCGGAGTCAGTCAAGTAATGTCTTGTTCGTACTAGCTCGTGGTCTTCTATTTCGCTGATCTGTTTTCTAGCTTTAAGGTCTCTAGTTGTCAGGTGCTTTTCAGCACGTCGGCACTCTTCCCTTAGATCTCTGATATCTCTGATGGGACACCCGAAGATTAGGGTCGCTACCTTGTCCTTGAGATTTTGTCTCACCATTGAGACTAAGTCTTTTTCATTAGGACGATTTCTCATCTGAAGTGTCAGACCCCTTACTTCTTCGTAGAATTCATCAAATGATTCATTTGGTTGCTGACGCCTGTCCATAATCTCTCTGAGAATCTCATGATCTCTTCTACTATTTCTGAACTGCCTGAGTAACTCTGCTTTCAGATCATAAAAGTTCAGCAGATCCTCTTGATTTTCCTCGAGGAACTGCCAGTACCATTTTTCCGCGGTACCAGACACTAAGTGGTGGAAGTTGGCAAAGACTTGTTCATTAGTGACCCCGTTCTTTCTTTGTAGGGTTTCGATCCTAAAAATAAAACTTTCGACGGTCATATTCTTCGATGTCCCATCGAACTTCACACCCCATTTATGGATGTCTACACGTTTCCCATGTTCACTACATATTCTGTTCATCGAGAAATTAGCTCTAGTCAAGGGCGGACTTACTTCTGGGTCTGTTAAGAGCACTCCTTGTTGTAGGCTTTGCCTAGCGTCTGAAGAGAGGGTTGATTTTTCAACTACTCGTAAACGTTCACTCATAGCCGACATATTCCCCGTCACTAGTTCTATCATTGACTGCATTTTTGACAGGTTCTTAGTTTGTTCTGTCAGAATTGCCATCGTTCTATTTTGTGATTCGTCTATGGAGCGTGAAACTGCACTTTTTATTACCTTTTTAAGATTTTCCCCTCCCATTGTTATCTCATATTCCTCTTTGTCTCTGTCACTAAATTCACCTAACTCGTCTGCTTCTTCTATTAGGAAACGTTCTCTTTGCAGTGCTTGTGTAAGTCTATTTATGGATTCTCTTGTTTCCTCAGCATTTTCTTGAATAGGTAACAGACTTTGAGGTCCTAATTCCTGACTACCTACCCCCTCTACATTCCCCTGAAATCCACTCGCTAACTCACCAAAGTTTTCCTCCGGTGGTTCTTCGAACGGATTTCGCGAAACACTTTGGTTGAGGTCACCTTCTGGTAGAGTTGGACTCACGTCGGTTCTGGTGGCAGGCACACGTCGCCTACCTTTTCCCCTCGTTACGCCACTCTTTTTAATGGCCCCTGTTGGTTGTTTATTCATTTTCCTTTTGTCTTCTTAACTTCTGTTCTTCTCAAAAACAAAAAAAAATAAACAAAACGAATCTTTTGGGCCCAACCAAAAAACTTCAAAAAAAAAAGGAAAAAAAGATTGAATAAAAGGAATAAATAAAATTTCTCAAAATAAAAGGGAAATTTGAAAGAGAAATTCAAAAAAAAATAAAAAAAAATATAAATAAAAAATAAAGGAGAAATTCAAAAATAGAAAAAAAGTGTGAAGGTAATCCAAGATTTCAAAAAAATTAAAAATATGAAAAAAGGATTAAAAAAAAAGCTAAAAGTAAAAATTTTCAATAAAAATAATTCAAAAAAATTCAAAAATTAAAAGTTCAAATTCAAAAATATCATAAAAAAAACAAGGTAAAAAAAAGGTTGAGAAAAAAAAGATTCATAAACTTCAAGTGAAAAAAAAGTTGAAGTTTTTTTTTTCTTCTTATGATGCCAAATAAAAATTATATTGGATTTAGCGGTTAAAATTTCAGTTATCATATTGAGGTGTGTGAAGTATGCCCGAGTATCCAAAACGAATGAAGAGAAAAGTAAAGAAGTCTTGTTGATTCTCGTCTTTTGTACGGTTCTTGTCTAGTAAAGTTCTCGTTAAGTTCTTGTCCAGTGTACTAAGTCAGTCAAATTTGCGACCGGTGCCTCTGTGACTCGACGAGTGTTTCGGACTATCGCTAATTTTCCTGCCACTTCGAGCTTTCTAGTGTCAAACCTGAAAGTTGGTTGGCTAGGAAGTAGCGACAACCCTCCACACGAGTAGATTTCCAAAGGTCTCCACTCACGCCACTCATTACGTCTGGCCTTGCCTGACTATAAGGCTAGCAGTGAGAGAAGCACCTTTCTAGTCCACTCCGCTCCCTGTCATGCCGACAGATTTTGTTTCGCCTCACGAAATCCACAAGTGCTTGACCCGTCAGATTGGACAGCTGATAAACTCTATCTGTCACTCAGCAAAGAGCATGTGCGGTCTCCGAGCTTGTGCATAAGGATAGGAAAAGGATTTAAAAAAGTGATAAAAATTTTAAGAGGGAAGATTGTTGTGAGTCCAAGGGGATGATCTTAAAATAAAAATCATCTCCTTGGAGTCCCAATCAATCTGAAAGCCGTTCTATCGTTGGGCGCCATTGTTGCGAGTCAGGATTGGGCCACGGAGGCATCTTCGGTGCTGGAAGGGGGCAGCGGCACGCTTGCTTTTAGCTCGGCTCAGCTCGACGGATTAGGGTGGTTCTTGCCCTCTTCCAAAACACCTCTTACTCAGCAATCAAAATAAAGTCGTGCCTTTATCTAAGGATGAGGAAAAGGGGAGAGGATATCAGGTTAGGGATATGGGAAGTGGAAAATGTAGGGGTAGCACAAACTTGGGTACCTATGCCACTGCATTGGTGCAAGGATGAGGCCTTCAGTCGATCTTTCGATGGAATCAAAAGAAAAAATGAATAAAAAAAATATCTACCATAGCTAACCCTAACCTAAACTAAGCCCTAAAATCTAAAGTTTATATCTGTTGTGATATAAATATTTAATCTAAACCTATCTTTCTACTCTAAAACTAAACTAAACAAATTATTTTTTTTTCCACCGAAAATCACCATCGACCCCACTGTCACACCAACCCAATGGTTCGCCAAGTCATCAAAGGCCCTGCCTGGTGTTAGTGGCAAAAGTTGGCCAGCCCACCCTTGTATCCGAGACACAACCATCGCTATCTCCTTGGCCGATTTCTTAGAGATAGCCCCTAAATGAACTTCCAATCGCAAACTAAGTCATGAGTAACGTTCGTTAAAAGTATTTGTGTGAGTGGAAATTAGTCATTTTGATGTTGTCGAATGTAGGTCAGGTAAGTAACTATAATCGTCAAAAATTTTCTTAAAGTCATTAAGGTAAGTAGGTAGTATAAGTAGTTTTTGTTTAAAAATAAAGGTAAGTAAAGTCAGGAAGGTAAGTAGGTGAGGTAAGTAGGTAAGGTAAGTATAATTGGTAATAAGTGAGTATGGTAAGTATGGTCTATAGTGGTAAGTATCCTAGGTAAGTACAGTAGGTGATAGGTCTGTAAGGTAAGTATAGTTCAGTATGGTAGGTAAGTACATGTCTCGTGAGTGAATTCGATTCTTAGAGGTGAGTATTCTATGTCATGTCAGTAGTTATTAGTCCTATTTCTCTCCATTCTCCTCATCGTCGGCTCAGGCGAGCCCTCACACACCTCTTCAAGTTTACTTAGCACTGCATAGCTTTGATAAGTATCATCTCAAAATTCAATGACTAAACCCAAAAGATTCTTCAAACATCTAAATTTATTTCACAAAATTCACTTAAAAACTAAAAGTTAATAATCAAAAATCTATATAAAAAAAAAAGAAATAAAAAATCAATAAAAGTTCAAAACTAATAATTAAAAAAAAAAATGGTTTTGTTCTTTTCGAATAAGAAAATTATAACTTCAAATTATAAAAAAAAATAAAAAAAGGAATAAAAAAAAATGGCTTTATATTCTGACACCGGAGTGTCTTAGTTATCTACCCTACTTTGCAAAAAAAAAAAAAGGTAAGTAAAGAGTAAGAAAAAAAAATAAAAATTCAATACAAAAAAAAAAGGTGGATTCAATGCGAAGCACCGGAGTGTGTGTGTGTTCCTTCCTCTATTCACGATTTTCGCACTTATAGATATATATATATAAATATATGGTCAAAATCAATATAGTTTGTATAAAAGAAACTTACTACTTTTTCTTGTCCCTCGGTGTCCTGCCGGCAGTACTTTCCAGGAGATGTCGAATTAGGCTTCAAATTCACAGCCAAGATGTACTACTCACATTATATTCATTTATACGTATATACATCTACTTTAGAGTCCAGACACTAAACACTCTTCACTTTTCACTTTTATTTTTATATTCTCTTTCCTTATTTTTTTTCTCCTCACTTATTCTTCCTTTACTTATTCTTTCTTTACTTATTCTTCTTCAACTTATTCTTTCTTTAAGCTTATTCTTTTCTTTTATGCTGTTTCTTCACTTAAATTCCTTGACTTTACTTTTTTTTTCACTTCTTTCATTGATTTTCTTGATTTCTTTCACAATTTCGTATTACAAAAAAAAATCACAAAAAGGAAAAGAAATATTTACTTTAATTAAAAAAAAATTTAAAAAAAATCACTGTCCAGAAGGGACAGCAACAAGCAAAACAAAAAAAAAACCCACAAACACCCCCTGTTGCACCAGGTAGTATGTATCCTGGAACCCCTTTTGTTTTTATGGACGTAATCCCTCAGCCTGTCACCAGCACCTCGAATCCGAAATAAGGTTTGGGCTCAACAGCGTTTTCTTTGTTTGAGCTGTTGATTAGAACCCAAAACAAAAAAATGAGCAGAGGCTCGAATCGGTTGCGTGGATAGTCGGTAAGCTCCCTTCGACTATGAGTTCACATTCATTCGTCTGTATACGTATAGATATTTGAATACATATATCTATGAGGTCGCTTCTTAGACGCACTTCTACCTACACCCGAACCTGGGAAAGTGAGACATCCATAAAATACTCATATGGAACAATTTACGATTTTTATAAACATCATACCTCTGCTTTATTTTAAAGAACGGAGTCCTCAAGGTTTCCTTAGGAAATGTCCTAACCACCTGTTACTTGTTTCTTCGCTTTTTTTTCTGTCTGTTTGTCTTGTTTCCTTCCTTGTTCTATTTAAAAATTCGAATGTTAGATTCATAATACTATTTTGTCTAATTTTTCTCACCTCTGTTTAATTTTAAATTTTCCTAATCCAATGGATTTTAAATGGAAATAAATTATTATTCCCTTTTGTTCACAGAACAAAAAAGCACCGCAAAAAAATCACTTTTCTGTTTTTCGTAGGTAAATGGTTTTCGTATGACGGATACCGCTGTTGCCTACTTGGATTGCTTAAAACGAATGCCAATTCTAATTATATACCTAATCATCGGTCATTGCCCTATGGCCTATATCGGAAACCTAGAATGCAATAATATTGGTTTACAGACTGGAATTGCGAATCTATCTTCCCCTTTTCAGCAATACCTATTTTGTTAAGACATATTATATAATATGTCTGCAAACTAATCTCTCATATTATTTGTGTGGGTGTACATACCTAGATTGCTTACAACTAATATTGCACTATTCAGATTCCACATAAGCTAAAATACATAATAAGTTAATATATGACTATAAAAATAATTATAATAATAAAATTTAATAAAGTTATCCTAATAAAATTACCTAATTACTAATTTTATTGCACTACATCCCTACTTTTCTATGCTTTCTTTCACATTTTACCCCAACTTGATCAAAAACTACTTTGTAAACATTGCAGCTTTACGACTTTCAGTGCTGCATGTTGGCAATGCCTTTTCCGCAATTCAGCATGTCGTGACTGACAGTTCTCACTTGTCAAAAAGTTAATTTTTATAAACCTTTGCCGCATTCTTTCCGTGTTAAATAATAAATAATGGCTAAGTATAGAAAAAAAACAAGGAAACTATAAAATAAAATCGAATAAATAATCTCTATACAAACAGTAGCATCAACGGGTATTGTGAAAATTCAATGAATCGACCACAAAGTGCAACACCAGTGACCATCAACAAATACGATCGTCAGCCGGTGGGTAAGTTTGTTTTCTTTTTTTCTTTCTTTTTATTTTGTTGGTTGTATCTTACTTTATTTTTCTTTCTATTATATTATATTAGCATACGTTTCCCTTTTTTTTCTTTCTTTTCAGGTTCAGTAATCAACATCCAGTCTCATCCAGCCCCCCCTCGAAGTCAAAGATAAGTTATTTTTGTCGCCAGTGACTGTTCTATTATACCTTTTATTAAGGGTGGTTTAGCAACAGACTCTGGTGACAATTCTCATCACTTGAAACTTTTTTTATTAATTTTTTTTTTGTTGTCTTTATTTTCAGGCTCTTCGTTGATTGTTTACTTGATCAGTAGCAGTAACAGATGTATTGCCGCCCAACCACCCACCACACAATCGAAAGCATCAGAACCAGCAGCAATAGCAAAGCACTTCAGGTCGGGACTATGGACCAAGTGGATTTATTTTGTGAGCAAAAGTGCTAGTTTTGTGACTTTTTTTTTTTGTATTTGAATGAATATTTTTCTTTTGCTTTGATGTTTTTTTATTAAAGTGTGTCAAAAATAAGTGTTTTGCTTAGCTCTTTTTATTTTGTTCGGGTCTTGACTTGACATTTTTTCCTAAGAGGATACAATTAATTTTTCAACTATGACTGGTGTGTATGACGAGATCGGTCACGCAACAAATGCAATTAAGTTGGCGTTAGGAAATAGTGCCCAAATCGACTTGGAAACATCGCTCAAAAAAATTTTTAGCATCCAAAGTGAAAGAAGAAATTGGAAATATTGCCCAAAACAATTTTGAACCCAAATAATAAAATGGAAATATCGCGCAAATATTTTGCATGTAAATTGTTTTTGTAGAATTAAGGCGATATTTCCTCAATTTTGGTTTATTTCAATGAATACGCAAAGTTTTTAGAAATACTTGTGATGGTGGGGTTGGCTACGAAATCTCGCAAATCAAAATCTCGCATTCGAAATCTCGCATAACGAAATCTCGCAATTACAAAATCTCGCTTTTCATAATCCCGCAATTACAAAATCCCGCTTTTCATAATCTCGCAATAACGAAATCCCGCAAACTAAAATCTCGCATATCAAAATCTCGCAAAATTGAATTGACTTGCAACAAATAAATTTTTTTAATCGAAATCTCGCAAATTAAAATCTCGCGCGAGATTTAAATTTGCGAGATTTTGATTAAAAAAATTTATTTGTTGCAATTCAATTCAATTTTGCGAGATATCCTACCTACTGCAAAATATATAATCCAGTGTCTGGGTACTTTAAGACCACACTGTTATTTATTAATTTGAACTTTTGATTTTCAATATTATTGCTTTCAAAAGAACAAGAAGGGGAGAGAACATAGAGATGGTACATCCAGTTGTAAAGTGTCATGTGCAAATCGCATTACTCGTATTTGGCCTTGAACAAGAAAATACTTTTAGTTCCATTATGAACGAGTAAATGACTATAGTGGTTATTAACAGTAATAAAGGATGTACACATTTTTTTATTGACAGGTACAGTTATTAGTTGGAAGGAAAATTATCCAAAGTGCTCTTGGGTAGGTATATTCTCAAAAAAAAAAAAATTCTAAAAGTCGTGTGTGATTCGTTGCTGTGAAATTTGAAGTTGCGAGATTTTGATTTGCGAGATTTTAAATTGCGAGATTTTGGTTGAAATTTGCGAGATTTTTAGGTTCAAACTGTAAATGCGAGATTGTGAAAAGCGAGATTTTGTAATTGCGAGATTATTAAAAACAAGATTTTTAATTTGCGAGATTTCGTTATTCAAGATTTTAAAAAAAATGCGAGATTTCGTTATTCGAGATTTTGGTTTGCGGGATATCGTAGCGCTCCCGTGATGGTGATATTTGTTTAAGATCTCAAAATGATACAGTTACAATTATTGTCAGATATTCGTATGTATAGGAAAAATTCAAAGTTATTTTAAATCCGGATTTTTTAAATGCAAAAGAAACCTTGCATACACCCAACCTCGAACCCACCCTAAATCATATAACGAGTCTAAGCAGGGGGGTTGCAGGGGTGGTTGCAGGAGGGTTGCAGGGGGGCAGCATGCCCCTCCCCATACATACCTCACTGTTTATTCGTGAATTTTTGTATACATTTCATTAACCTAATAAATCCTCTCCTTTATTTGGTTTGTGAAATTTAAAAATTTGCGAATTAGCAGTATGTACATAATATGTAACCCCCCTGCTTGGCCTCGCTATAGGATTTGAGGATTTGGGTTCGATGCGAGGTTGGGTGTTTCTTTTGCATTTAAGGAATCTGGAATCGGCCCGATTGCATTTGTGCGATATTTCCTTATACTGCAGTTGTTTTTGGCAATTTTTCCTATTTTGGGCTTTATTTTCCACTTTGCTATTTTTGCTTTTTGAATTTATCAATTTGGGTGTTGCTTGATTTTTGAAAGAAAGCAAAATAAGGAAATATCACCCAAAATGAGAAAAAGATTAACAGCAATTTGTTCAGTGTTTTTTGGGTGTTATTTCCAAATCGATTTATGGGCGCTTTTTCCTTGGGCGTTATTTCCCAACGCCAAAAAATGGCATCTACTCCATGTGTAATAAGTCTGCTATTATACGACAACTTTTGAATCATTGCTTTTTTTAAATTAAATTAGTGCAAATTATCATCTGATTTCACCATCCTCGATCCATATACATAAATCAGCTGGACCTGACGCACACTGGGACCTCTTGTATGGAGAGCGTGCTCAAAATGCAAAATTGAAATTAACGGTTTCGTATAAAATTGTAATGCGGATTCAAAGTTCACATGATTGTTTATCAATATGTCAAGTTTTGAAGTTTTGGGAGACAGAAGGGTAATAGAAAATAAGTGATAAAAGTAGCAATTCATGTAAATTCTAAAATCCTTTGCGCAGTTGTTGGTCATTTGAAAATTCGGAGAAAAATAAATTCGTGGTGAATATAAAAAATATATTGGCATCAAATAAAGGTCAGTAAAAATAAAAAAAATGTTTTTTTTTTCAATTTAGATCAACATATTTCCCTTAAATTTTAGAAAAATTGAAAAGTTACGTAGAAAATATTCAAAAAATCTTATTTCGGTTATGCCCACCATGCTCTCACTTTTCACTTCTGTTTCATATAGAGGAATATTTATACTACTAGAACACGTATTCAGTTTTAAAAGCATCGTGCGCAAAATCAAAAAAAAAAAAAATTCGAACATTTTCTGCGCAACTTTTCAATTTTCTTAAAATGCAAGTGTTGATTTAATTTGGTAAAAACATTTTTTTTATTTTTACTGACCTTCATTTGATGCCAATATATTTTTTATATTTTTGTATTCACTACGAATTTATTTTTTCCGAATTTTCAAATGACCAACAACTGCGCAATGGATTTTAGAATTTACATGAATTGCTACTTTTATCACTTATTTTCTATTACCCTTCTGTCTCCCAAAACTTCAAAACTTGACATATTGATTAACAATCATGTGAACTTTGAATCCGCATTACAATTTTATACGAAACCGTAAGTTTCAATTTTGCATTTTGAGCACGCCCTCCATACATGAGGTCCCATTGTGTGACGGTATAATACCAGCTGAACTATAAATGGCTTCGTTCAAATATCATCATCCCTATCCTTGAGATAATTTTGAAAGGGTGTATGCACTAAGCATACGTACCATTCTTATGGAGAGAAGTTAAAGTTGTATTCATACCCAAAGCGGGTAAAAGCTCTCATGTAAATCCGAAGGATTTCAGACCTATCAGCCTATCATCATTCCTTCTCAAAACTTTAGAACGACTGATTGGTATCCATCTGCGTAGTGCCATAGAACCTAATCTTTTTTCTCCGGCACAACACGCTTACCGCAAGGGGAAATCGGTAGAAACGGCCCTGCATAATTTGGTACGTACTATTGAATATTCCCTTCATCATAGAGAGTATACCCTCTGGTTGCTTTCTTAGATATCTAAGGTACTTTCAGCAACGTCAGCAATACTGCAATCATAGCCGCGCTTAAGAACTTGAATGTTGATAGCTCACTTAGGGAGTTAATCATCCTCATGTTGAGAATAATCAGCTTAACATTAGGTGACTTTTTTGTTTGAAGATCTGTTAGCAGAGGCACACCGCAAGGTGGAATCCTATCCCCACTCTTATGGAACATCGTGATTAATGAACTTTTAGATAATCTAGAAGCGCATGGTTTCAAAGTAATTGCATATGCTGATGACGTTGCCATTGCAATATCAGGAAAGCATCTTCAAATCATTATATAATTAATGCAAACCGCTCTCAAAAAACTACTTAAATGGACAGACAAATGTGGACTAGGTGTAAATCCCCACACTGAACTTGTCCTCTTTACAAGGAAATATAAAATTCCAAACCAAATAGGGCTTGTTCCCGCATATCACCCACTGGCTATACACAGCGGTCATCAGACCGATACTCACTTATGGGGTGGCAGTATGGATGACTGCTTTAGATAAATTAACTTATCGTGATAAGTTAAGCAAAGTGCAGAGATCAGCTTGCATGTGTATCAGCGGAACTCTCCGTTCGACACCTTCCGCTGCCTTAGACATACTGCTTAACATTACACCCCTCGATATAAACACTAAACAAGTGGCAGCGAGCACAGCTATTCGTCTCAGAGCCATCTCTCAATGGTCCAATAACTCTACTCGCCATACTATCATTCTGAACAAATTCGAATCAATCCTATAACACTCCGACTTCACCATCCCTCAGCCGCTTTTTAGCACAAATTTCCAAGTCACAATTCCAACAAGATCCACTTGGGATGATGAGGAATTCTTGAGAGATGAACCAATTCATTTCTACACGAATGGCTCAAAAACTGAAGAGGGGGTGGGTGACGGCGTGCACTCAGAACGACTAAACATTAGTCTCTCTTTCCGTCTCCCTGATCATTGTAGCGTGTTCCAAGCGGAAATCCTGGCGATAAAAGAAGTTTTATCTTGGCTCAAAGAAAACGTAATATCTACTTTAAATATCCGTATATCTTCTCAGATAGCCAAGCTGCCCTTAAATCACTAGGCTCTGTTTCTACAAACTCCGTAACTTCCCGAATTTGTCGATCGTCTCTAATGGAGATGGCAAAACAGTTCAACATTCACCTTTTCTGGGTGCAGGGACACAGAGATATTCCAGGAAACTGTAAAGCCGATGAACTCGCCAGGAAGGGAACTACTACACCAATATTACCAGGCAGGGTGAATATTGGAATACGAATCGCTTCTTGTAAACTTATGCTTAAGCAAGATTCCATGTTGATGACAAACAGCAGATGGACAGGTATCACTACTTGTCTGGCGACAAAACGGATCTGGCCAACACTGGATCCGAAGCGATCGAAATGTTTGTTATCTCTAAGTAGATTGCATATTAGCTCTACAATTGGTGTCATTACTGGACACTGCCTCATAGGCAAACACGCTAATAGACTCGGCGTTTTCTCAAATGATTTCTGCAGAAGCTGCATGGACGAAGAGGAGGAAGAAACTATCCCTCACCTTCTTTGCTCATGTCCTGCTCTTTCTCAAAGACGTAAAATACTCTTAGGAAGTTTTTTCTTTGACGATCCAAGTGATTTAAATAAAATCGACATTCACAGTCTCCATCGCTTCATTAAAAGCTCCAATTGGTTTAATTAGCGAGGATCATCTCGCAGTCTTTATGTGGTATCACAATGGGCCTATTCTGGCCTAGGTGTGTCAGCAGTTTTCCTGGCAGCCACCTTAACCTAACCTAACCTAACCATCCTCGTATAATTACAGACTTAATGACGACTTTTTACTCTTACCATAGTCTATACTCTACACACAAAACCCAGCACTCTCTTTTTCTTTTAAAGCTGCAAAATCAAATCGTATCAGAAAATGGCAATCAAAGAAAAAAGTGACAAAATTGTTTAATTAAAATCATAAATAAGTTTTATTTGAATTTAAGTTATTTATTAATAATTCTGGTTTATTTCTACTTTTTACTTTCAAAAAATTTATGATTTTGTTGTGACAGGTTTTCAGGCGTGCCATACTTCAAACACAAAAATATAGGTTTCTACGATGCGGATGCGTTTTTCATTGGTGTACTTGTTCAAAATCGCATAAAAAAACTGTTTTTCCCTTGGACCTGGTTAGTCTTCGCAGTTGAAGCTTCTAAATTGTGGAAAACAATAATATTATTTTGCATATACATATGTAGGTACAGATGAACTCTCAAAAGTTTAATATAGTGAAAACAAACCTTCATCGGAATTACTCCAACCAATAGTAGCATTGTTTTTAAGATTCATTTCAATCAACCAAGATTTCATAGGAGCGTAATATTCGATAAGACTTTCTGCATTTACAGTCGGGTTCTCAGGGAAAATTGTTGCCAGTACTTCACGCATAGGTTTTGAAGATCCCAGCTGCATCATTTTTCTAAAAAAAAAAAAACAAATCAATAATAAGACAAATAATAATGAAGCAACAAACACCACTTACTTCAGTGCATCACCGGCGTTTTTGCTTCCATAGAAATCACAGTTGTTCATTGGTTCTGATTTAGTGGATCTGGAGTACTGTCCACTGATTTCACAAAGTTTTTCATAAAATTTATACCCCAAAACTATTGCCATGAATTTACTATAGGTAAGAGTAGGCAGATATATTTATCAACTTTATTTAACATTCTATTTCTATTTAACTAATGTTTCTATAAAACAACGAAGAAGTTCTAGAAAAGTTTGAAATATTTTGTTTTCTAAGCGGTCCACTTAACAACAATACCCTATTGTTCAAAAAACTGTTGATATGGTCACCTGCTTGGTAACTGAACATTTCATAAGCGGAGAAACGAAGTGGCGTGAGCACGACGGAAGTCCCAGGGGGGAGTTTATAGTCTTAAAAGCCGCGAAGTGGACCACTCAAATTACTGTTTTCCAAGAAAAAACAGCTGAAATGCTTCGGAATAACTAATAAAAATAGAATCTTTAATTTTACCGTTAAATTCTAGAGTTTCAATATTTCGGTGTTTTATAGTAACATAAAAACACAGATAAGAGAGTAACATAAATATCGCATCGACTCCAAACATAAACGATAAATTTTTCAAACACATTTTTCTGCTTCCTCTATCCAATTCTTGGTTTGTTGAACTACTGATGCCAAATAGCTGCTTTTTCGTATTTTTTTTCATCACAAATAGGTATAGATGGTATAAAACTCATACAAATTTGTGTTTAATGAGTCGTAGTGCAATATCTATGGAATTCAAGTACCTGTTTCTGTAGTACAATTATGAGAATCTCACTTTGGTTGACTATCTTCACTAAATTCGGTGTAGAATTGGGAAGGAAAGTCGATTGCAGAAGAACCACGATCAACTGGTGGTGCTGCTCCAACATATTTGTCCATCAGTTTCCAGTAATGTTTATTAATATCCTTAATATCGACTGCTTCGGAATATAAATCAGCGATTACTTTAATATGAACAAAGTATACTGGTACATAAAGCAAAGTATGGATACCCTAAAGATACAAGACAGTTGATTTAATAAAGACAAAGATTATAATTATAACGTCTCTCTTTTGTACCATTCTCAATAGACGATTCATTTCCTGCTCGTCGGTGAATGTGGAATCGGTTACCAATCCAATATTATCTAAATGTTTTCTTGTCAAGGCTGAAAGAGTAACTGCACTGGCAACAGGAAATTGAAGGTCATAAGAATCAAAGTAGTAACCCGGAAGATCTTTTTTTTCCCTAGCATAGTAGATTTCGCTCATAAGACCATGAGCTACAAAAAACTGCTTATAGCCCATTTTCAGACAGTATAGCAATCTAACGTTGGGTGATATATCCGAAACTAATGGGGTACAATCACCATTGTCCTCATCGGGATTTAACTTAAAATTAGTACCCCAATATTCATCGGGGACAGAATCAAGACCCAAAGACTTAAGAAACTGATCGGCCATTTTGAACATTTTCAAACTGTCATAGTTGTTTTTCTTAAGAATTTCATCATATGGTGGCAGATCCTTATGTGGATACATTTCTTCTAGGATACTTTCAGAAGTCCTGGCTTGAGCTAATACCTGTTCGAACAGATGATGAGGAATCGGTTCATTTGGTTTGACAACCACATCACCATATTTCTTTTGCAGTTGCTTGCGGATAAATCCGTGAAGTTGAATATATAAAGGTTGGATTTGCATCATTACGTTTTCCATTTCGGTGATATTGTATTCTTTAAGGAAGAACTGCAACGGTGTGATTTCTGAAATAATATTGTTCTTTTATTAGTACATATTATATAACAAGAAATTATGAGAAAAAAAAAACACTAAACACAAAAATATATTCTATTACTGATGGTCTTAAAACAAATTCTTTTATCTATTTCAAAGAGTGCACTGAAAATGTATTCAAGATTACAGTAGCATTGCTCAAAAAAAGACAGTGTGACAGTTGAAAGTTTAGGGTTGGTTTTGGTTATACTTTTGGAGGCATTACACACATTATTTTGTGGAAACTATTCGCGAAAAGGCAAAACAATTAGTTGAAACCGTTCCTTTGTCAAATAAAACAATATCACGACGCATCGGAGACTTAGCAGAGAATATGAAATCTGCTTTACTTTCAAGAATAAAAGTCATGAAATTTGCCCTGCAAATGGATGAATCAACGGATGTTGCTGGGTTGGCCATTTAATAGTATTTTATCAATACCTGCAGTCCTTTCAAGAAGAACTGCAACTGCTTTTTTGCAAGCAGTTGCCAACTACTACAACTGGTGCTGAAATTTTTAAATAAATATACAATTTTTTTCACTGTCAATGACATCCCATGGCTTAACTGCATGGATGTGTGCACAGACGGTGCCAACGACATGGCTGGAAAAATTTCCGGTGCCGTCTCAAGACTAAAACAAAATGTCAAAGAATACAATAGTACGTTCTACACCGTCATGCCCTTGCAATGAAAAAATTGACACACTTCCTCAAAGAGGTCTTGGACGAAAGCGTGAAAATAATTAACTTTATTAAATCGTGACCTAAGAATACCAGGCTATTTAAAGTACTGTGCGATGACATGGGTAGTCTGAATACGTCGTTACTTCTTGACGCAGAAGTAAGATGGCTTTCTCGTGGCAAAACACTGACGCGGCTCTTCGAATTGAGTGCTGAAGTCAGAACCTTCCTAATTGAAGATAATTTTGTTTTGGGCGAAAGGCCGTGTAATGAACTATGGCTATTGGAATTGGCGTATCTATCCGATATTTTAAAAAAGCTTAATTATTTAAATTTATCACTTCAGGCAAAGCTAATAACTGTTTTCGATGCCAGTGATAAAATAGAAGCATTTAAAAAGAAAATCCAGTTTTGGGCTAAATCAATGAAAAATCGAAACCTTGACAGCTTCCCAACGGTCAACGAATTTAAAAAGGAAATAAATTTGGACATTCCCGAAAATATTTTAAATGAGTTCTATATACACTTACTAGATTCGCTCGATAGCTTCCACTCTTATTTTCTTGAAGAGTACCACTCAAATATTAAGGAAAACCTGTGGGTTGCAAGCCCATGCTCTGGAATGATTTGACATCTGATTCTCCGATAAAGCAGCATTTGGAAACGAAGAAGTTTTTATCAGAATTCTGGTGTATGTTGGAGGACGAATTCCAAATGGTATCAAACAAAGCCAAGGTAATTATTCTGCCGTCTGCAGCAACATACATACATTTTTTTTTTAGCTTACTTTGTTATTGCAAAAATTGAAAATCAGTTATTGCTTTTTTACATATGAACATTTATATCTAACCGCGAAAAACGGAATACGCGGAACAAAGTGCTCCTCGAGAAATGTTTCCCCTGAAAAGTGCTCCACGACTAAAAGAGTGGCAACCGCTGCTTTAGATGAATTAATTAATTTTGCAGTACTTAAAGTGAATTCAATTAGTCGATCACGATTGAAGGTGCATTTGGCAACAAGAAAGCATGAAGTTGATTGAAAGCACTCAGCTTCAACTGATACTGTTAAAAAGTAAGAAACAAACTTCACTACCTTAACGACACCTGCAGATATTCACAATTTTCTAAACACCATATAAAACTTTGAAAATGGTGATCCTAACAATATCGTCCTGAGTGCAAAAAGTTTCACGAAGGAATGGTCAACCGATTTTTTTGAAAATAAAACATCCAAAGCTCACTACTTGGTATGCACTGGCACATACAATGTAGCCCGAGTAAAGCAAAATAAGGATTCATTAACAGCTCAAAATTTGATGACCTGGCACAAATCTTGAAAAAAAAGTCATGAAACTTCGCGTAACTTGGAACTCCCAACGCAGATTCGTTTAACAAGGACTAGCTAACCAATATTCCACAATTTCTAAAGGGCACACAGATGAGAGTGATGTTGCAGATCCTCATTTCCACCAAAGTTCTTCCGCCTATAAAAGAAGTTCTATGCAAATATCTCATGAATAAAACATCTCACTTAATGAGTTTTCCTTTTCTCATAAGAGTCCACTTTCAGTTTTAAGGGAAGAAAAGTTCAAAACAAGTCTAAAACAAGTCTAAGGCGCGATTCACACAGAAGTGGCTTATGATGCCGGTGTGGTTCTAGCCTGCTACGGGCGTGGTGTGGTTGTGGTGAGCTTTGTTCACACAGAAGTGCCAGGGAATGATTCATTGACAGAAAAAAGCAATAGACACACACACACACAAACACAAGAAAATGGCTTCTACACAGAAAATAAATGAAATATAAGAAAAAACAATTTCCTTGAATTATTGGGCTATTTTTTGCCATGTTTGGTGTTGCACGCTTCTGTTGCAGTAATAATTTTGTCCTCCCGTAATTACGTAAATTTTCATGTATTTGCATTTCATTGCAGAATTCAATTTTTATAAATTTTATTGAACTCATAATCACATTTAATTTTTTTTTAATGCCTGGCAATTTGACATTTGACTGAGAGATTTCATTGTGGCGTGACGTTTACGTAGGCCACTGGAGTTTTCAATATGGTGTGGTGATGGCATGTGACACCATACCCTCGCCTCGTCATCTGTGTGTGTATTATCTCATAAGAGAACATGTGAATTCCACAACGTGGAATACGTATGCAGCAAGCCAGAACCACACCAAAACCTCAAGCCAGTTCTATGTGAATTGGGCCTAAAGTAAACGAAATACCTAATATTGATGGTGAATTTAAGTTAACATGCTAAATGTAAGTCAAAACACACAAAACAAGTTCGGTGCGCAACAAGTTACATATATTCACTTTTTCATAAGACACAAAACTATGTTTTGTCAGAATAAGTAATAAGGTACAATCATGAGCATGATTATGAGCGAAAATGAATAAAACAAAAATGTCACAACTCAAAGAATTGTTTTCAAAACTGTCGAAACTCAAAATAATACACTGATTTCTTAACGAAAAAATCACCAAAAACGTCATAACTTAAAAATATTGATTTTAGTGGTTAAAAATGAGAAATACATGCTTGATATAATTGTGTGGTTAATAGCCTTATTCCTCTAGCTTAAATAGCTTATTTCATAGTTTAATGTTTCCTATTTTCCCAGAACGGTGTTTTGCCTGTACCAACTGAAAAACTAGGATTTTGGAGTTGTCACACTTTTGCACTACATGTGCGATATACGGACCACCAAAATACAGAAAATATAAATTTTCATATAAGAAGGTTTTATAATACAAATTCTATACTACTGAAATAAATCAGCCAAGTAGAAGACTTAGCATTAAGGATTGGACTTGTTGAATTATTGATTCAAAATAAATTTTTAGGGCCTTTAGTCCTACAAATTGGCGTTTCGTTCGGCATACTCACTTGAACTCATCAGTGACATAGTGAGGGCTTTGTCATACGCAATTTGTTTTAAGTTCAGTTCAACTTACATGAATTTTTCAACGAAAATCCACTGTAAACTATATTTCAGTAGTATATAGAATTTGTATTATAAAACCTTCTTGTATAGAAACTATGCCTGGCCCCGGGCAAAAAAACTTCCAGCTCAATGATTAGGAATTCTAATCTTGTGGGATATATGTAGTTTACAGTGTATTTTCGTTGAAAAATTCATGTATGTTGAACTGAACTTAAAACAAATTGCGTATGACAAAGCCCTCACTATGTCACTGATGAGTTCAAGTGAGTAAGCCGAACGAAACGTCAATTTGTAGGACTTAAGGCCATAAAAAGCTATTTTGAATCAATATATTTTCATATTGATATTGATGGGGTAAAATTTTGTTTTTTTCTTGGTTTCTCGAAAACTATCAGTTTTTTTGAAAAAAAACGCAGTTAGGAATTGTAGATTATGTAATTCTACACAAAAAAGATAACCATACTTTTTTTCATACAATCCATAGATTCAGAGAAAATCGTGCAAGGACTTCATGGTGGAGCAAATTTTGTCAAAAAATTTATTGAAATGTCATTAATCGAAGGGCTCTGGACCTTTGGCACCTCATATGAGGGAAATTTGATAAAAAAAATATCCCAGTAATTGGTCAGAAAAGGTCAACTGGTCCCAGAAATTGGTCAGCCCTAGATAACTTTTAATCAAGACTTAAACTTTCTCAAGGTCGCTCAAGGTCACGCACGATTTTTGGCACCCCATTTATGGGAAATTTACAAAAATTTAATACCACCTGAAAGGTCCTATGATCTGTATAAAAGGTCAGCTAGTTTCAGTAATTGGTCAGTTATAGATTCTTTTATACGATTTTTTAAAGAATTTTTTTTTCAAGGTCACGAACCGTTCATGACCTAAAAAAAAATCTTAGAAAAAATCGTATGAAAGAATCAATAACTGAACAATTACTAAAACTAGCTGACCTTTTATACAGATCATAGGGCCTTCCAGGTGGTATTCAATTTTTGTAAATTTCCCATAAATGAGGTGCCAAAAATCGCGCGTGACCTTGAACAGTAATTTAAAAATTCATTAAAAAAAAAACTATGGCTGACCAATTACTAAAACTAGCTGACTTTTTATATAGTTCTCAAGGCCTTTGTGATGGTAATAAATTATTGCAAATTTCCCATAAATGAGGTGCCAAAAATCGCTATGACCTTGAAATTTTTAAAAATTCATAAAAAAAAAATCTATACCTCACCAATTACTGAAACTAGCTGACCTTTTATATAGATCTAGAGATCTTTTAGATGGTACACATTTTTTTTTAAATTTCCCTAAAATGAGGTATCAAAAATCGTTTTTACCTTGAATTTTTTTCTAAAATTCTTAAATATTCATTAAAAAAAATCTATGGCTGACCAATTACTGAAAACAGTTGACCGTTTATCGCGATCTAGAAATCTTTCGGATGGTATAAAATGTTTGCAAATTTCCCTTAAATGAGGTGCCAAAAATTGCGCGTGACCTTGAGAAAGTTTAAGCCTTGATTAAAAATTATCTTGGGATGACCAATTTCTGGGACCAGTTGACCTTTCTGACTAATTACATCATCATATTTCCTCATTTGAGGTGCCAAAGGTCCAGAGCCGAGGTAGTGGTCCGAGTCAACGTTGGCTCCTCGGAACGTTCGGACATCCTTGATACTGGAGGAGTGCCTTGCGTCGATCGCAATGTGGTCAATTGGGTTGGTGGTTGATTGACCAGGAATTCGCCATGTCCCCTTATGTTTATCGGTGAACTAGCTACCACAACGTTTCGCCCCGCAGCAAAGTCGATTAGCCTGAGTCCGTTATCGGAGGTGGTGTCGTACAGGCTGTATCTTCCGATTGTGCCACCAAAGACGTCTTCTCTTCCTAGTTTGGCATTAAAATCACCCAAGACAATTTTAATGTCATAGCTAGGGCATTGCTCATATGTCTTGTCCAGGAGCTCGTAGAACTCATCCTTGGTGTCGTCATCTTTCTCCTCTGTGAGGGCATGCGCGCATATGAGGCTGATGTTTGCGAACTTAGCCTTAATGCGAATTGTCGTGAGGCGTTCGTTCACATAATTGAAACTCAAGACTTCTTGCCTAAGTGTGCCTCTAACAACAAATCCACATCCAAAAAGACGCTGCCCTTGTGGTCGGTAACCGTCACCGTAGTAGATATCGCAGTCTTTCAGTTTTCTCTTGCCCGGTCCATCCCATCGCACTTCTTGGTAGCATAGTCTAGGGCCTCTGTAAATGTTCGGCTGCACGTGGTTTATAGAGAGACAGAACATTCCACGTGCAGATCCGAAGATCGTTGTCCTTATTTCGTTTGCTATGGTCGTCAACAGTAAATCCGTCCGTATCCAAGGCTTGTTGTTGCTTCGCAACTAAAATAGTTTTACGTGGCCGGGAAGTCACCCCGACGGCACGACCCCTGGAGGACCAGACCCTATAAATGTATATAACTCCAAGGGCGGGGAGCCGGATTAACCGCTCCTTATAGGCCTGAGCTCCAAATATGTCGTAATAGCCCGTATAAGGTGTTCACTAAGTAGGACGCCACCGTTGATTCCATCTTGAGAATTCTTCCGCTGCCACCTGGATGAAGGAGAAGTGCCTTAGTGAGCACTCCTCCCCCCCTCTCTCGTTTGCTGCCTCCTAAAACCGTCCACAGGAACTGGAACCCCATCTTCAGTTAAAGGTTCTATAGGCACCCGATGTTCACCACTTGGAGGTGAGAGTAGGAGTTGATAGACAGAGTTTCGCTTTGAAAAAAAAAAAGCTTGTGGACGCTTGTGTCCTCTTGAATGCACCGTGTCTACCCTTTGAACATCTTCAAATACCTCCATTCGTCTTCGAAAAATCATTGGTTTTCATCTTAATACAAAGTTCGAAAAATCCAGTCAATTTGTGCTCAAAAGTGAAAAATGTGGGATTTTTTGAATTAGGTAGTAAGACGAAAACCAACGATTTCTCGAAGACGACTAGAGGTATTTGAAAGATTCAAAAAGAATTTTGAAGTAAAATGTTCATTCTTCAGAATGACAATATACATTTTTTAGAAAAATAGCTCCAAATTTGTGTAAGAAATGCATTTTTTTTAATTTTTAGATTCGAACATCTCTAAAACGTGACGTGATAGAGCAATTTCAAGGCCAGATTCGATCTCAGCGCATCAAAGACCATCAGAAAAGTATATCTTGGTTTATGTTACAGACAAAAATTCAAATGTTGTCATACAAAGTAATTTCTTAGAGCTTTCGAGTGGATTTTCGAAATCAAAAAAAATCGTCAATTTTCGACTAGCGCATGAGTCCGAATGGTTGACGCAGAAGAAAAACCTTAAATAGGGATTTTTTGAAATTGTGTAGGTATACTTTCAATGGTACTTTGATGTAATTTTCGAATAGTTGGTTGTTTTCGAGCCATTAGTGAAAACTCCCAAAAAATGAATTTTTGCCTAATTTTTTGCATTTTTTTTCCATGTTGCATCACGAAATTTTGTTGGAAAACCTCAGTTTCGGATTCAGCACCCCTGAAAACATAAAGGAACGAACAAATCAAAACTACCCCAAAAAATACAATTTGACTGGACTAACAATTATATATTAAATTAAGTTTGAAATTAAGCTTCCCAATGGTGCCAAAAAAAGTGTTTGTCATCACTGAATTTTAAGAGATATCCGTTTATAGCAGCAAAATAATTTTTGGTATATTGATAAGACTAAAAACGTAGCTATATATATAAGAAGGTTTAATAATAAAAATTCTATATACTACTGAAATAAATCAGCCAAGTACAAGACTTAGCATTAAGGATTGGACTTGTTGAATTATTGATTCAAAATAGTAAAATAATAAAATAAAAACGTAGCTTTCATTTGACACCAATATAATTTTCTTATACATCCTAGATCAGAAGATATCGGAAAAAAGCTGCAAAAGCTCTATTTGCAGTTGCCAACATCAAGCTCAAATATCTCATATCTCCCATAACAGATTTTGAAAATATTTCACTTATATAACAAGTTCAACATAAGCTTTCATTTGATAGATACCAAATTCATTAGTGTTCACTCCGGGCCGAAAATGAGCAATATCCTTTAAGATTTCTAAGTTTTTGAACAAATAGCGCAATTCTTTTTTTGGAGCAAAAATAGGCCTAAAACATGCTCAAACAAATTTAAGTAGAGGTTCAAAGGCTTTAATATGGCATGTTAAAAATGTCATTTGTATTCGAAATTTACCGATATAAACCCATTCAAACTTCACTTTTTGTTATAATTTTTACCAGGACTTATATAAAGAATCCCTTAAGATATATAAAAAACAATTGAGGAAAAATAAAAGAACCTCCTGGAGAACCTTCTGTAACAAAATAGAAGATTCCTCAGAGGCTTCAAGATTAAGAAAAATCCTCTCGTCAAACCCCATAATGCCAAGTGCCCAGAAAACCATCAACGGCTCTTGGACTAACTCTTGTGAGGAATCTCTCGACTTGCTATTAGATACTCACTTCCCAGGTAGCTCCCAAAATATACGCAGTTCTGACTCAATAAGTCTAACAATCCTACTAATATTATAAATGCGAAAGTGAGTTTGTTTGTTTGTTACACTTTCACGCCTAAACCGCTGAATCAAATATAATAAATTTTGATATAGAGATAGATGGGACTCTGGAAGCGTCAATAGGATACTTTTTTTTACCATTTGAGACAAAAAAAGAAAAAAATATTTGGTACCAAAGCAACTTCATTTTACATGTGAACAAAAATAAATCAATTAAGTTTGAAAAAAAAATCAATCAATTCTGATATTTCGTTTGAGCGATAGTTTGTTTTTTATCGTGTTGAAGTTTTCTCATTTCCATTTAACAAACGTTGGCTTAAATTAAACAGAAGCTGGTCGCAAGCCTTGCAGTAAAATTTGCTCGACTAAAAATAAATTCATTCATACCGAATTAAGGAGACTGTCTTGAGAACTGATGATGATGATGAGACACTTTCTCAAAGAAATTTTTGATTTTGATTCGCGTGCACCCAGTGCACACATTATGTAAGTAGTATCATAGACTAACTAATAATAAAGACAGGCCGCTTCATGTAAAGAAAAAGGACCCGATTTGAGATTGCCTCCACTTAGATTGCCTCCACCTCTCATACATGTTTTGTACTTGGCGAGAAAAGCTTTTGCTGTATGAAGCTTTCAAGTTGCATCGAACTGAAACTCATTTCACCACTATCGCAAGTGTACCTGTTTTTGTTGTTGGTTTTGGGTATTTTGTCTGTTTTTTTTTTTCAATTAATGAAGGTTGTGTGGTGGTAGTTTTTTTGTCTTCATAGTTTGCTCTAACTTAAATTTTGCTTGTGTGTGTGTACACTTCTTCAGGTATATTTATTTCATTCTTGTCGATCTTGGCAAGAATTTTCGTTTTTGAAGGAAAAATTTGTTCTTTAGAGGATTTATCTGTTTTCACGTTTGGGGTGGATGTGGAGACTATATGAGTGTTCTGAAGCAATGGTAGACTTGGTGGCGGTTGTTTGTGTTTGCAATTTTTTGCTCTCATATATCCTTTTTTGTGCGCTTGCTTGTGTACTCTTGCATACATTCATATAATCTCGATCTTCTAATAATGACATTAGAATTATCGTTTTTGGTGGTTTCGAGGACTTCTATACAGCATAAAAATAATATGTAGGTAGGTGGTATGAAGGAATATTTTGTTTATTTTATATCTTATTTATTTATTTATTCAGTACCGAAATAAAAAAATGTTAAGAAATACAGGTGAATAACATACCTTATTTGTTTAATTGCAAAAATAAACCTACCGAATCGAGGAGTATGTTCGAAAATTATGTGTATAACATTCCTTTAAATCGAGTAAACTAATTGCAAAGTTAAAATGCTATTTTTTGGATATTTAAAGCATAAATAAAGATTCATTATTTCTAAACATTCATGTTTTTTTCTATTAATTTTCAAGGCAAATGCGCCCGAAAATAGCGATATTTTCACTCTAAAGAATTTGCACCTCTCATAGTAATTTATCATGTTCACTTGAATAATTATATTTATAAACCATTTCCGGAGAGCTTATTCGTGATATTTCAAATCCTGTATTTGTACCTAGTTTGCAACATTTTGGGTAGAGTAATGTTCAAAAATCGATATAAAATCTTGTGGGTAACCTAGAAATATGTCTGATACACCAAAATAACCTGAGGTATTAATCAAAACTACATATTATAAAATAAAAATTTTTAAAATCATATTTAAAATGAGAACATTAGTGTAAATGGAGTGAAAGCTTGCTTTTAAACCTTTCGAAACCTCTCAAGTCTCAACTATTCAAACTAAATGCAAATGTAATTTTAGCACACTTTGGAAATTTAAGATTTTTTCAAATTTCTTCAGATACCTTATTTCTGAAAAATGAAGCAGTATTTCTCCACTTATAGGTATCCAATTTAATGCAGCTGGATCGATATTTCTTTAAATTCTTTGGCTTACCCCACGAAAATGATCAAAATACGGAATTAAAAATATAAAAAAATTAAAACCACTTAGCAATCTTGAAATTAATGAGAAAAATACTGCCGACAAAAAATTAAAACTACAAACAAAATTGTAAATCAAGAAAAAGACAACAATTATTTATCTTTAAAAGTTAAATTGTAATCAACAAAAACATTGAAAAACATAAAAATGAACTTGAATAGCAAATTGAGAGCAAAACTTCGAATCATTTTTCAATTTTTTTACTGAATTTCTATCTACATGCCAACTTTTATCAGCAAAGATCTGTTAGAGAAGTGCACTAACAATTTGCCTGAATTATTTAAATAAATAAATTTAATTACATAAAAAAAAAAGTTGTCTGCTTTCAAAATTTTAATGGAAAAAGTAAATCATTCAGTTTAGAATTAAATCACACTGCTCTTTTGATATACCTATCATAAGAAATAATTTCATTATCACCATAAGCTGAAATACAAAAATTAGTCTAAATCCGTTAAGCCGATAATGGGAAAATTCAAAATAAAAAAACATAAAATATAAACAATGTCTTTTTAAAAAGTCGTATATTAGCAAACAGCTTAATTGATCCTCCTTATGGCAAACTATGTATATGGGTTATATAGTTCAACCACCCCCCCCACCAGATGGTTTCATAGTTTTATTCATGAAGAATAAAAAACTTTTTGTTGCTGTCCATTGCTCACAAGCTTAACTATTAAAATTAAATTTAATATTACCATTTGTTTTGCTTCATAAAAGTTCAATAAAACGCATTGTGTATTTTTATTTTTCTTGCCTATATCGAGGTCTAATAGCCTCATCTTCAGGGTCAAACGGAAATATTAATAGAATTATGTATAATGTATATCCGTGGCGGTAAGTCGAGATACCTGTTGTTAAATTAATAATTTGAAAAAAAAAAATACTTAACAAAATTTTACGAAATTTTACCCTTATGTAATATTTTCCTAATACATCTGAAAATACATTATGAACACTTTTTTCCACATTAGTAACGTTTTGTGCAGGATATTCAACATAAACCCTGACCTTATAAACTTTCTAAGAGTTTGAGTTACCTGGTTCTTCACGACCGCCACGAATATATTGAACTTTTTCAGGAAGTTCTAAGAAAAGTTTTCATATTTATATAAAACATTGCTGTACATTATTGCTCACAAGTATCGATAAAATTCGGGATTTGGAAAATCATACACAAGCTCTCCAAAAATGGCTTATAACTTCAGTAATTCTATTTTTTCTAACAAATGAGGTATCAACTAAAAGATAATATAAAAAGTTTATATTTTTATAAAAACAAAGTAATATTTGGAATGAATATGAAATTATTGAAAAGGTGCAACTTGGTTAAGAGAGAAGATACCACTTCTTCGAGTACGTGCATAGATAATGGATTCTTAAATATATTTATTTATTTATTTATCAAAAATAACTTACAAAAATAAATTTATAAGGTATTTACATTTTAAAGCATCAGGGCAACAAGACCATAGATGCCGTTTTAAAGAAATATAATATAGATCTTATAATTGCTTTGATGGTTGTTAGTTTTTATGTAATACATTTTGAATAAGTTAAAAATTGACATTAAAATTTGGTTTTCGAATTTAAGTATAATAAAAATTAGTTTAAATATCTTTAAATTTGTTATGCAAGGCTGTGGCTTCTTTAATGCGCTGGAAGGTTTGAACATCGGATGGGTCCAGTATTGCAGATATTTGTTTCTGCTTTTCTTCCGTTGAAGTTGTGTTTGTTATTTGACGAGAAACGGGGCAATCTACAAATATATGCCAAACTGTGAGAGCCTCCCTACAAGTTTCGCATTCTTCTGGTGGGTCGTTATTAAAGTAGTGACGGCTAGTAAAAAGAGTTTTTCCTACTCGAATCCGAAAAAGTGAGATGCATTGTTCTCTGGTTAAGTTTTTATTGTATGGAATTCTCAGGTATGTAGAGTGATGTTTTCGAAGAAAGTTTTGTTCTCTAAGCCAAGAGTTTTGGAGTTCTTCATTTTCGTTCGAATTGAAAACTCTCAAAAACTGCCATTATTAATCCTACCTGTGAATTATATAGTTCATATTATGACGACACCCACCAAATGATTTTGGTTTTCCAAAATTTTATTTTGCAAAACCAAACTAAAATTTTAACATACATTTACGAGTATGTTTATGTGTATTACTCGCAAGCTCCCAAATAAATTTCAATTAATTAATCACTTACAGGCAAATTTGTATTTTGATCATTTTCAAGATTAAGCAAAAAACAAATCAAAAAAATGTCGATCCCGCTGCATTAAATTCTATATAAGTCGAGAAATGCTGCTTGGATTTTCAAAAACTAGATATCTGTAGAAAGTTGAAAAAATCTTAAATTTTCAAAGCATGCAAAAATTATATTTGCATTTAATTTGAGTAGTTGAGAGGTTTCGAAAGGCTTAAAAGCAAATTTTCACTCCATTTACAATAATGTTCTCATTTTAAATATGATTTTAAAAATTTGTATTTTATAATATGTAGTTTTGATTAATACCTCAGGTTATTTTGGTGTATCAGACATATTTCTAGGTTACCCACAAGATTTTATATCGATTTTTGAACATTACTCTACCCAAAATGTTGCAAACTAGGTACAAATACAGGATTTGAAATATCACGAATAAGCTCTCCGGAAATGGTTTATAAATATAATGATTCAAGTGAACATGATAAATTACTATGAGAGGTGCAAATTCGTTTAGAGTGAAAATATCGCTATTTTCGGGCGCATTTGCCTTGAAAATTAATAGAAAAAAACATGAATGTTTAGAAATAATGAATCTTTATTTATGCTTTAAATATCCAAAAAATAGCATTTTAACTTTGCAATTAGTTTACTCGATTTAAAGGAATGTTATACACATAATTTTCGAACATACTCCTCGATTCGGTAGGTTTATTTTTGCAATTAAACAAATAAGGTATGTTATTCACCTGTATTTCTTAACATTTTTTTATTTCGGTACTGAATAAATAAATAAATAAGATATAAAATAAACAAAATATTCCTTCATACCACCTACCTACATATTATTTTTATGCTGTATAGAAGTCCTCGAAACCACCAAAAACGATAATTCTAATGTCATTATTAGAAGATCGAGATTATATGAATGTATGCAAGAGTACACAAGCAAGCGCACAAAAAAGGATATATGAGAGCAAAAAATTGCAAACACAAACAACCGCCACCAAGTCTACCATTGCTTCAGAACACTCATATAGTCTCCACATCCACCCCAAACGTGAAAACAGATAAATCCTCTAAAGAACAAATTTTTCCTTCAAAAACGAAAATTCTTGCCAAGATCGACAAGAATGAAATAAATATACCTGAAGAAGTGTACACACACACAAGCAAAATTTAAGTTAGAGCAAACTATGAAGACAAAAAAACTACCACCACACAACCTTCATTAATTGAAAAAAAAAAACAGACAAAATACCCAAAACCAACAACAAAAACAGGTACACTTGCGATAGTGGTGAAATGAGTTTCAGTTCGATGCAACTTGAAAGCTTCATACAGCAAAAGCTTTTCTCGCCAAGTACAAAACATGTATGAGAGGTGGAGGCAATCTAAGTGGAGGCAATCTCAAATCGGGTCCTTTTTCTTTACATGAAGCGGCCTGTCTTTATTATTAGTTAGTCTATGGTAGTATACAGCAGCATCCTCACATATAGTCTAAGAGCCAGCAGAAAATTATGTGGCTGAACGCATAGCCAAAATATGGGTAGGTATGTATTGTATATGTAAGTATGTATATATGTATAAGGGTTTGTACTTTAATACATCTTGATATCGAATGCAAAAGTCAGGAAGGATTTTTTTGACGCCCGTGTTCGGGACGAAGGGTTGAAAATTGTAATTTTCAAAGTTTTGTGTCAGGGGTACTCAAAATGGAAAATTGTGCTCTGTAATTTTTTCTAAGTCCACAAACTTTAATTTTATGATATCAGCCTCTAAAGCAAAACATATCGGCCTTATTTTTTGATTTTATTTTTTGAAATCTCGAAATATTTCTCAATATGGTGCACCTAGAATGGTTACATATATTATATCTCAAGTTCTATTAATCATATAGTCAAAATTAAAGCTTATGGACTTGGGGAAAATGACAGAGGATCTTTGCCGGTTTTTTGAAAATGAATTGATGTGGTAGTAACCCTGTCACAAAAATTGGAATACAGCTATTTTGAACACCCAGTCCCCAACACGGGTGTCAAAAAATCCTGCAATACTTTTGAATTCGTTATCAAGATGCAGATTCTCAAACTCATATATTGGTTATGCGTTTACCCAAAAATTTGCTGCCAACTATTGGACTGATAGTGGGATAGTCAGTTCGCAGCGAGGCAGAACCTATGACCTTGCAGTAATTATTTTTGTTTTTGTAATAATTTTATCTCTATATGTGTTAACCAATAACCTGAAATAAATAAATTAATATTTTTTTTCGTTAATGATTTTGTATCGATCGACATCCAGAATCGGTTGACAAAATAAACATTAGCGCGAGCGAAGCCGCGGGTAAAGGCTAGTATAACAATAAATAAACTAGGTCTGATTACTAGAGAGAAACTCAAATGGGCAATCGACAGCTTCGATCCATATAAATCAGCTGGACCTGACGGTATAATACCAGCTGAACTGCAAATGGCTTCAGACATCATCATCCCCATCCTTGAGATAATTCTGAAAGCATGTATGAACTTAGCATACGTACCATCTTTATGGAGAGAAGTTAAAGTTGTATTCATACCCAAAGCGGGTAAAAGCTCTCATGTAAATCCGAAGGATTTCAGACCTATCAGCCTATCATCATTCCTTCTCAAAACTTTAGAACGACTGATTGGTATCCATCTGCGTAGTGCCATAGAACCTAATCTTTTTTCTCCGGCACAACACGCCTACCGCAAGGGGAAATCGGTAGAAACGGCCCTGCATAATTTGGTACGTACTATTGAATATTCCCTTCATCATAGAGAGTATACCCTGGTTGTTTTCTTAGATATTGAAGGTGCTTTCAACAACGTGAGCAATGCTGCAATTTTAACCGCGCTTGAGAACTTGAACGTTGATATCTCACTTAGGGAGTTAATCAGCCTCATGTTGAGAAGTAGAATAATCAGCTCAACATTAGGTGACTTCTCTGTTAGAAGATCTGTTAGCAGAGGCACACCGCAAGGTGGAGTCCTGTCCCCACTCTTATGGAATATCGTGATTAATGAACTTTTAGTTAATCTAGAAGCGGATGGCTTTAAAGTAATTGCATATGCTGATGACGTTGCCATTGCAATATCAGGAAAGCATCTTCAAATCATTATAGAATTAATGCAAACCGCTCTCAACAAACTACTTAAATGGACAGACAAATGTGGACTAGGTGTAAATCCCCACAAAACTGAACTTGTCCTCTTTACAAGGAAATATAAAATTCCAAACCAAATAGAGCTTGTTCCCACATATCACCCACTGGCTATACGCAGCGGTCATCAGACCGATACTCACTTATGGGGTGGCAGTATGGATGACTGCTTTAGATAAAATAACTTATCGTGATAAGTTAAGCAAATTGCAGAGATCAGCTTGCATGTGTATCAGCGGAGCTCTCCGTTCGACACCTTCCGCTGCCTTAGATATACTGCTTAACATTAAACCCCTCGATATATACACTAAACAAGTGGCAGCGAGCACAGCTATTCGTCTCAGAGCCATCTCTCAATGGTCCAATAACTCTATTGGCCATACTATCATTCTGAACAAACTCGAATCAATCCCTAAACACTCCGACTACACCATCCCTCAGCCGATTTTTGGCAAAAATTTCCAAGTCACAATTCCAACAAGATCCACTTGGGATGATGAGGAATTTTTGAGAGATGAAGCAATTAATTTCTACACGGATGGCTCAAAAACTGAAGAGGGGGTGGGTGGTGGCGTGTACTCAGAACGACTAAACATTAGTCTCTCCCTCCGTCTCCCTGATCATTGTAGCGTGTTCCAAGCGGAAATCCTGGCGATAAAAGAAGTTTTATCTTGGCTCAAAGAAAACGTAATATCTACTTTAAATATCCGTATCTTCTCAGATAGCCAAGCTGCCCTTTAATCACTAGGCTCTGTTTCTACAAACTCCGTAACTTCCCGAAATTGTCGATCGTCTCTAATGGAGATGGTGGAACAGTTCAATATTCACCTTTTCTGGGTGCCGGGACACAGAGATATTCCAGGAAACTGCAAGGCCGATGAACTCGCCAGGATGGGAACTATAACACCAATATTGCCTAACAAGGTGAATATTGGAATACAAATTGCTACTTGTAAACTTATGCTTAAGCATGATTCCATGATGATGACAAACAGCAGATGGACAGGTATCACTACTTGTCTGGCGACGAAACGGATCTGGCCAACACTGGATCCGAAGCGCTCGAAATGTTTGTTATCTCTAAGTAGATTGCATATAAGCTCCACAATTGGTGTCTGGACACTGCTCATAGGCAAACACGCCAATAGACTCGGCGTTTTCTCAAATGATTTCTGCAGAAGCTGCATGGACGAAGAGGAGGAAGAAACTATCCCACACCTTCTTTGCTCATGTCCTGCTCTTTCTCAAAGACGTAAAATACACTTAGGAAGTTTTTTCTTTGATGATCCAAGTGTTTTAAATAAAATCGACATTCACAGTCTCCATCGCTTTATCAAAAGCTCCAATTGGTTTAATTAGCAAGGATCACCTCGCAGTCTTTATGTGGTATCACAATGGGCCTATTCTGGCCTAAGTGTGTCAGCAGTTTTCCTGGCAGCCACCTTAACCTAACCTCACCTACCAGTTTTGGGCCGAAAGCCTCTTTTTCGGTATTTTAGGAAAATTTCATGTTCGTAAAAATATTCGAACTCAAGATTTTGATGAAATATCACATTACGATTATTGAGAATATTAAAAAAGAATGTCACCCCATATTTTCGTTTTCCGGCTGTTTTTTTTATTACACTTCAGAATTCTGTGTTGTAATGAGCTTAAAGCAAGCTGCATTCTACAATCAGAGGCTCATCATGAGTGCATGTGTTAGTGGTTAGTAAACTAAGCAGAGCTAACACAGGCACATAAATAAATAAAAATAAACAAAATTAAACAATATATACAATTAGACACATTATATAAAACATTTAAATAAAGTTACATACGAGGATAATCAAGACATACAAATTCACGAGAGTGGAGCACTGGTTCGCAACAATGTTTTTAATCCTACTTTACTTATGTTAAAATCAACAGAGGCAGCGTTCAAATTAAAAAGTTTGCACATACGATTAAGAGGCTCGTGAATACCATAATTGGTTCTATGAAAAGGAACGTGAAAAAGTTCAAAGCTTCGTAGGTGGTGGGATCCCCCGCGGAAGTTAATACCAATACAGGCTAATAAGTCAGGAGCATCGATTTCGCCACTGATAAGTTGGTGAAAAAATATTAAATCATTATTAACACGCCTTTGATATAAACTTTGAAGTTGCAGAAGCATGATTCTATGTTCATAAGGTGGCAGATTATACGGATCAGCCCAAGGAAGACCTTTCAAGGCAAAACGAATGAAGTTATGTTGTATTGATTCAATACGGGTTTTATGAATTTCGTAAAAGGGAGTCCATACTTGGGAGGCGTACTCAAGATGGGGTCTTACATAACAATTGTATAAAGAAAGAGTAACATACGGGTCGTTAAATTCCTTTGCCCAGCGTTTTATAAATCCAAGCATGGAACTCGCCTTATTAACAATGTAATTAATATGTACTATGAAATCTAAATCAGAACTGAAGTGAACACCCAGGTCTTTAAAGCTAAAAACACGACAGAGTGTATGCTGTGAAATGGAATAATCAAAAGCACTCACTACTCGTTTTTTAGAGAAAGTTATAGTTTGACATTTTACTGGGCTAAGAGAAAGACCGTTTTTCCCACACCAAATATTAAAATTGTCAATATCAGCCTGAAGGAGAGTATGGTCATCATTAGATTGTATTGTTTTAAATATTTTCATATCATCAGCATATATAAGAATATTACTACATCGGATGCATGAAGTAACATCATTTATAGCGAGAATGAACAAAAATGGGCCTAAATGACTTCCCTGAGGCACACCCGAGTGAGCACTGAATGAGTTTTTAAATGCTTCTAGACCTACCAGCTGAACGGATGGACCAATTATTATAAGACTTGGTACAAGGTAAAACAATAGTTTAATTTGTTAGGTAGTACCAAAAAAGATAATAATTGTAAGAAATGGTACAGTTTTGAAAGTCTATATGTATCTCTGTCAATTTTAAATAAAAACTTCATTTTAAACATACCATATTAAAGATTCTAGCTTCTACTTTTTTTTTAAGTATGCCTTGGGTCGAACTTTGCTCCGAAAAAAGTTATGCCCAATTAACGGCAAAATTAAGAAATATTTAATTTTTTGGTTTGTTTGTTAATTTTTCTTGCTTAAATTTTTTTTATAAAATTTTCTAAAATATCAATTTCAATTGAAATTTTAATTTTGAACAAAATGTCTTAGGCTAGGAAGGAACGCATCTGCGATTTTAGTCGCAAGGAATAGAACACACGAGCCACAACGTGAATAAACGCACATGCGACTAAGAAACGTGTGGGGTTGTGATTGTTTTTTTATTCGCGGCGATAGATAATCGCAAGTGTGTTTCCAGCCTTAGATGTAAAATTGTCAAATTCATCTTAGTTTCCAAGTTAACCCAAAAATATTGAAAAGTGGCCAGTGTGATCATTCTCTCAGAAACGCTTGAGTGAATTTAGTAGCATTTTCTGTTTTAAGCATGCTTATGGGCCCAACGAACATATTCAATAATAAAAAATGGTCTATTCATTAGGATATTTTTATATTTTCAATATTTGAAAAAATTGTACAAATCGAAAAATATTTTAGAAAAGAGGAGGTATAATATATGGACCACCAAAACAAGGAAAATATAAATTTTCATATTGATATTGATGGAATAAAATTTTGTTTTTTTTTTGTTTTAATTTCTCGAAAACTATTAGTTTTTTTGAAAAAAAAAGCGAAGGTACAAATTGTAGATTATGTAATTCTACACAAAAAAGATTAATATAGTTTTTTTCATACAATCAATAGATTCAGAGAAAATCGTGCAAGAACTTCATGGTGGAGCAAATTTGGTCAAAAAATGTATTGAAATTTCATTAATCGAAGGGCAATTTTTTCGTACGTTTTATGTTTGGCTATAACTCTTTATTATAAAACCAAGTTTTTGGGGTAGGTTTGTACCTGGGGTAAGGCCACCATTTTGAAAAAGAAAACAATTTGGTTTTTTTTCTCAACAACTCGCTTGAATTTCGTTTTTTACAACAAATCATTTAGACAATAAACTTATCGAAGAAATGAGCTATTACCGAACTCTGTACGTTTTCTTACCTTGAAGTTAGAGCATGTTAAAGTTACACTTTTGATTTTGTACTGTAAAAGGGATAAATTAAACAAAGCTCCCCACCAAAATTCAGCTCTGTCGGAATTTTTTCGAAGTGTAAGTCTAATTTTCTTGGGCTATTAAGTTCTTATCGAAATTTTTTTGAATGTGAATATCTTTAATATTTCATTCATGCATTCAAAAAATTAGTGCAACAAATATTTGTTTGGCAAAAATAAAATAAATATTTTACGAACAAATATTTATCAGTAAACCCAATTTCATAAACCTTTTAAAAGCTTGCAAATGCCTTAAAATCGATGGCTTACATTGAACTTAGGTTAGTTTGAAGAGTTTTCGCATCGATGTAAAAAGTTTTCCCTAGGATTGCATTTCTGGGATGGGAGAAAAACTTGTGATCTGTTACAGACGATCTTATAGTTAAATAAATACATCATAGACTTACCATTTACTTTAGCGGCTTCTTTTCTTTTTTCAATCAAATACTCAATATTTTGAGCACATAAACCTCCATTACGATCTCTAAAATTGATCCAATAATATTTCAGTTCTTCTGGTTCCTTACTTTTAGAGAAAATTTCTTGAATGTCTGGAGAAAATGATAACTTAATGCTTTCATTATGGTAAGCAGGGATATCTTTGTCACTTGCTATTTCTCCGAGATCTTCCCTGACAACAGTCACAGAATATGAAATATCACCGCCCAGTACGTCTTCTCCGGCCAAATGTCGAAGTCTTTTAAAATCATACTTTAGCTCAGGATCAGTAAATTTCTCGTGGTGATATTGTTTTAATGCATTTACGATTTCGTTTTTTTGCTTAGCTAGTCTTCTATCTGTTTCAAACACTTTTTTGTCGTCTTCTTCCTTATAGCCTTCAAATAATTCGTAACTTAGCGCATCGTAGTAGTTGGACAATTTTAAACTAGCATTTTGAGCAAAGGCTCTAGCTTCTTGTTCATCGGAATTTAACGGCACTGGCGTAGCATTGCAAACCTGTTGAGCAATTAATAAAAGAAACTAAATACTTTGTATCCAAAATGCATCGAATAAAAGTCTT
Source organism: Dasysyrphus tricinctus (assembly GCA_963921185.1). Classification (NCBI taxonomy): domain Eukaryota; kingdom Metazoa; phylum Arthropoda; class Insecta; order Diptera; family Syrphidae; genus Dasysyrphus; species Dasysyrphus tricinctus. Next base: position 129,033,434 of record OY992530.1, read on the forward strand.
ACACCAGCTATTGTCACTCCAAAAATCAAAAAACACAATATTCTTATTTTCATCGTTTAGCTTATTTTTTTTTCAATTAAACTTCCTTAACTCACAAAACTCAAATGAATACTAAAATTAATTGCATTCGACTTCTTTTTATACATTTCTGTTGGAGGTGATAAGGTGCAAAATACAAATTCAATTTTTAAACAAACTGAACTTGGTCACCCGAAATGATTAAAATATTGAAAAAGAAAGTTTACCACAGGAGGGGGCATGAAAGTCGCTAATTTGACAAAATTTATTAAAGATTTCAACTGAAGCAGGCAATTATTATAGTAGTTAATGATAAGTGATAATAATTTTTCGTTTTTTTTTTTATTGTTTAGATCTTGTCATCAACTTGGTTCTTGGAATTCCTTGAGTATATTTTGATTTTCTTACCCTGAATGAGTTTCAGGTTCACGCCACTTTAATCAAATATTCAAATCATTTTCTTATACGTAAACAATCATGGTTAAACGGTAAAAGTTTTCTTTCACAAATTTTATCAAGAGAGAGTAAAAATATTCAAAAATTAAAACTTTGAGTATTTTGTATGATGTAAAAAGAATTCTTAGGCCGTGTGCCAATTGCGTTAAAATTCTGGTTAAATTTGATCCCAGTTAAATGTTATCCCTTTTTATAGGGGTGAGTAAAATTTAAGGTTTTTGCTGTGTCAATTGGATTAAATGGGATTTTTTTTTTTACATTCACTTCTCATTAGTTTTGTTGTTGCATTTTTCTCAGTAATGATAGTTCGCAAACATATCAGTTTGCAAAATGAATGACTCATCTGAAAAATTATTTTCAATAAATTTTATTGATTCTTTTACATTATCAAGGATTTATCTCAAGTTATTCAAACTTCTTCTTGAGTGCATACTTAAATTTATTATAAGGGTTTGTCTATATTTCTTAATCCTTTCATTTAATTTTAGTTTTTTTTTTCCATTTTTCATCTTTCCCGATAGGATTCATGAGTTCTTGATAGCAAAATAAAATATTTATCTACATTCATCACCCTCAGCAGTTTTTTTATAAGGGTTTACAACAACACAAACAAATCCGGAACGCTTAAGATACGCAGCCGAACGCGCCCATAGACATGTCAAAAATTAACCACCGACTAAAATTTTAACGAGCTCCTGAGCAGGTTAAATTTTGAAGTCTATATTCACCTCGGTAATGTCAAAATTTAGCCATGGGATCAAATTTAACCAGGATTTTAACGCAATTGGCACACGGCCTTAATTATATTCTTACCCATGGTTCATGGTAAAACAAATATTAGACATTTCTCTTAAGCCTTTTATTCAGTGAATCTTGGTTTGCTATGCAACAAATTAAACATTTATATTTTTCAATTTGTCTGACTCAACAAATAAACTTCTTTTTTCCTTAATTTCCAAGCCGTATTGATGCAATGGTTGACCGTCCTCATTTCTGAATCACAGTCAAGGTGTTCCTCAAGGGTCATTACTTGGCCCTTCACTGTTTTCCGTGTTTCTTAACGACTTGCCTTTGATTTAATCATATTGTATATACAGCGTGTCCTGTAAATAATGGATAACCTTGCAACTGGTTATAGCAGGCCTTATGAACTTTCCAGAAAAAAATATAACAAAAATATTTTCCCAGTGGTGTTTTTTACTTAAAAAATTTGTCTATTTAATGCACTTTTCAAAATGTTATAACACGTGCCTCTGTATTAATAAAATAACCAAGAAAATTTGTCATCAATCATCTACATCTAATAAAACAGCTTTTAACATTTTCGCAAAATGTCTATTAAAATGTTGCTATAACCTACCAATTTGGGATGGATAAAGATTTTCTCTTTTGATATGTAAAGGGGTTCAGTGCAAGTATAAAACTCGATTTTAGGTGTTGAAAGTCCCACCGTTTGGCCACCATATTGAAAAACGAGTTTTAAAAAGTTTTCCGTGGCAACTTAAATTTTATTAGTCATAGAGAAAAAGCTTTGGTACAAATTTGTAGCGAATTCAATTTTTTTCAATTTATGTTAGCACACTTTTTGCCCTAAAGTTATAAATAAATAAAATGCACGACTGGGTCGCAAGTACTTGCTCTTATGTGGGCTTAAGAAAATTGTATATAAAAACATGGAAATTATGAGAGAAAAAAGTAGAGAAGCATGAAATACGCCATTTAAATTGGATAAAACAACTCTTTTGACAGTGTGATGTGGAAAAAAAGAATGCCATCTTAATTCTTGATTAAATATGATTGTATGGGAAGAAAAAATTTAAAATCGTTGGAGCGGTTTTTAAAAAAATTAATTTTTTATATATAAAATTCTTAAAACATTTTTAAAAAACAAATTTTGGTATGCAAATCTAAAGTATATATTTATGTGTATATAAAAACAAAATTTGAAAAAAAATTGTCAACCCGTTTTTGAGATATCGAATTTAAAAAAAAAAAAATTGAAACTTTTTTTAAAAATCCAAAAACTATTTTTTTGAAAATTTTGATATGCAATATTATTTGATCTTATCCAAATTTTGTATATAAAAAAATTCATCTTAATCTGTTGAGCCGATAACGAAAAAATTCAAAATAAAAAATACGTTCTTTGACAGGTACTATAATTAATAGTTGCTAAGCGTAAAGTTATATAATTTTTGGTAGTAGATCGTACTAAATTTAGTATATAGAAAAAGTTTAATCAAAATCGTAGGAGTCGTTTTTGAGAATAAAAATATTTTCCCTTACGGTTTTTTAACTTTTGTATGGAAGGTACCGTTATTTTTACATAACTGTAAATTTTTTAATGTTTTTGTAATTATTTCTTAAAATATTTTAGAGAGTACAAAAAAAGTCTTAAATATCGAGTTTCAAAAAAATCGATAATGTCGTTTTCGAAATATGTATTTGATTTTCCAAAAAAAAATTTAAAAAATTTTTAAAAATCCAAAAAATATTTTTTCAAAAATTTTGGTACACAAAACTGTTTATATTTTTCAGAAGCTTCTGTGTAAAAAAAAATAACCATTTTTGAAAAATGGTTTTCCACCCAAAGAAAGCCTTTACTAAAATAAATTTATTGAATTTTTTTAAAGAAAAGTTGTCGAGTCGTTTTTGAGAAAAATACGATTATGTAAAATTGTTAAAAAAAATTGTATGGCAGGTACCGTTATTTTTGATTCTAAAAAAAAAAATGAAAAAAACGTGTCGGCAGAATCACCAAAAACCACTATGTACCAAGTTTGAAGAAAATCGATCGAGTTGTTTAGGCCGTAGACGAACAGACAGACAGAATTGTGCCACCCACTTTTTTGGTATTCTCTATCATTGTAATATCATGTTTGATTATTATCTCAAAATTTTTTTTTGCACAAATCCAAAACTTGCCTTATAGTACCTATGTATAATCGCAAGTAAAAAGTTATAAGCAAAATTTTAACATTGAAAAAGTTCATATGTTTTTGATTATAACTTTTTATTTACAGCTTTAGGGTTAACATAATTGCACACTGATATGTTCCTATTCAGACACATGACGGTTGAGTTCAAGTGAAATTTCCAGCCTCTTCTTTAGTTGGGACAACCTAACTTATTAACCTTGCCGTTTCGAGACTGTCAGTTGGGATAATTGAAACAAATTCAAGTATGCTTTAAAAGTTTAATACGACGACTAAAATTACATTTGAATTTCTATTAAGGTTAAGTACATTTCAATTCCATTTTATTTGTTTTAGGAAATCACTCAAATATAAAGCAATAGTGTTCCCACTTTAATTAATAATTAAGTGTAATAATATTTTGATTATAAACTTCACGTATATAATGGATCCTAATATCAATATGCTTACTTCTAGCGTGATATATGGGGTTTTATACTAATTGTTGTGCACTCAAATTATCTCCATTAAGAATTGTAGGACCTTCAATTAGTTTACAAAAACCAAGTTCTTTTATGAAATTCCTTAAATACAAAGCTTCTTTTGATGCGGATGAAAGTGCCATATATTCAGCCTCCGTACTGCTTAGAGCCACTGACGGTTGTTTTCGTGACTCCCAAGACACTGCGCCACCACCAAGAAAGAACACAAAACCGGTATATGACTTCTGATCATCGCAGCTTCTAGCCCAATCTGCGTCCGCATATGCATTTAAACATTTGTTTGATTTTCTGAAGGATATTTCAAAATTCATAGTACTATATTAGCTAAGTACCTCAGAACATTTTTAGCAGCCACCAAATGTTCTGCATGTGGATCCATGTTAAATTGTGCAAGTTTACTAATACAATGCACAATATCGGGTCTAGTTGATATGCCCAAGTATATCAGAGAACCAATTAACGACTGATACAACTTTGGGTTTACCTTACGACACTTGGAACAATCGTTGCACTTCCTTAGTTTGAATCCAGGTTCTAAGGGAGTACTGCATTTCCTCGTTTCCACCATGTTGTAATTTTCCAGCAAATCTTCAATAAACTGACGCTGAGATAAGTTGATTCCGTTTGTTCTGATGTCTCTGGTTATCTCCATTCCCAGGAAGTAGTCAATAGGACCTTTATCGACCACTTCGAACTCTTGCCCGATAAGGAACTTTATTTCTTCAAATTTCTGAAGTCTGGAACAGGCTATCAATAGGTCGTCCACATAAACACCTATAATAGTAACTACGCCTTCTCTATTCATAATGTATACGCATGTATCGGCCTTGCATTGTTGGAAACCAATAGCTCTTAAAGCCTTATCCAACTTAACATTCCACTCCCTTCCTGACTGCTTAAGTCCATATAAAGACTTCCTTAGTTTACAAACTTTCGTTGCACTAGCAGGATCAACAAACTTTTCGGGTTGCAGAATGTACACATCTTGCTTTAAGTCACCATTTAAATACGCAGCAGCGGCATCCATCTGGTGTACAATCAAATCATATTCCACCGAAATAGCAAGCAACAACCTTATTGACGAATAGCGTACGACAGGTGAAAACGTCTCATGATAATCTAGTCCAAACTTCTGACTACAGCCTTTTGCCACAAGCCTAGCTTTGTAGCGTTCTATGATGCCATTTTTATCGCGCTTTATATTGAATACCCACTTTGTTCTGATTGCTTTACGATTTGTTGGTAAATCAACTAGGTCCCAAGTATGATTATGTAAAAGGGTATTATACTCTGATTGCATAGCTTGTTTCCATTTTTCTCCATCGTGTCGGTTGATAGCCTCTTCAACTGTAATTGGGTTCCCAAGAAACTCACCAGATCGTAGTCCAAAATTTGCAGAAATTGACCTTCGTTTACCCGAGCGCAGCCACGTTCTTTTTTCTTTCGGTTTACCTTCTGGTGTATTCTGCTCAACTCCTTTCTCAACAGAAACACTCGACATATCATTACTTGCACTATCAGCAATTACATCATCATCACTCACATAGAACACACTTCGGTCTGATTCATCCGTTCTAACATTAATAGAACTGTTCGCATCTTCGTTTTCAACTTCATCCCCAGCAGCAAAATAATCATCAACAGCATCCTCATTGGCAAAAACATCATAGTCACTTACATCCAACGCGCTACAAGATCTTTTCACATCTGAAGAATCGTCCTTAAGTTTCAGAGTTTTGATCTGGTCACCTTTAAGGGGACTTGTAGGTGGTTTATCTTCTTGTTGTTCAAAAATCAAATCATCTTTGCATACGCTACTATTCACTTGTTGTAGAAAGCGAACGTCTCGGCTTTGTGATTTTGGCTAATAAAGACGATAGGCTTTAGATTCAACTGAGTAGCCCACCATAAAACATTCTATAGCTCTTGCTTTAAACTTTGACTTTGATGGGCGCATGTATATAAAGTTAGCAGGACACTTTTGGAAATTCATGTTAAAAACTATCCTATCATTAGTTGCTAATTAATTGCGAATTAGTTACGCAAAAAAAAAAATTAATTGCTTTTTTGGTTTAGGAAAAAATGGGTGTCCTGCTAACTTCATATGAACTTAGCTGGACAACTTTCTCAAAAATAAAGATAATCGAGCCAAAAAAAAGTTTATCATTGAGAACTAATTAATTGCGAATTAGTTACGCAAAAAAAAATTTTATTGCATTTTTGGTTTGCGAAAAAATGGGTGTCCTGCTAACTTCATATGAACTTAGCAGGACAACTTTCTCAAAAATAAAGATAATCGAGCCAAAAAAAAGTTTATCATTGAGAACTAATTAATTGCGAATTAGTTACGCAAAAAAAAATTTTATTGCATTTTTGGTTTGCGAAAAAATGGGTGTCCTGCTAACTTCATATGAACTTAGCAGGACAACTTTTTCAAAAATAAAGATAATCGAGCTGAAAAAAATTGACAATTAAGAACTAATTAATTGCGAATTAGTTACGTAAAAAAAAATTTAATTGCATTTTTGGTTTGCGAGAAAATGGGTGTCCTGCCAACTTCATATGAACTTAGCAGGACTTTTTTTCAAAAATAAAGATAATCGAGCTGAAAAAAATTGATTATTGAGAACTAATTAATTGCGAATTAGTTACGCAAAAAAAAATTTAATTGCATTTTTGGTTTAGGAAAAAATGGGTGTCCTGCTAACTTCATATGAACTTAGCAGGACACTCATTTTTCGCAAACCAAAAATGCAATAAATTTTTTTTTTGCGTAACTAATTCGCAATTAATTAGCTCTAAATAATCAAATTTTTTTCAGCTCGATTATCTTTATTTTTGAGAAAGTTGTCCTGCTAAGTTCATATGAAGTTAGCAGGACACCCATTTTTTCGCAAACCAAAAATGCAATAAAATTTTTTTTTGCGTAACTAATTCGCAATTAATTAGTTCTCAATGATAAACTTTTTTTTGGCTCAATTATCTTTATTTTTGAGAAAGTTGTCCTGCTAAGTTCATATGAAGTTAGCAGGACACCCATTTTTTCGCAAACCAAAAATGCTATAAAATTTTTTTTTGCGTAACTAATTCGCAATTAATTAGTTCTCAATAATAAACTTTTTTTTAGCTCGATTATCTTTATTTTTGAGAAAATTGTCCTGCTAAGTTCATATGAAGTTAGCAGGACACCCATTTTTTCGCAAACGAAAAATGCAATTAAATTTTTTTTTGCGTAACTAATTCGCAATTAATTAGTTCTCAATAATCAATTTTTTTCAGCTCGATTATCTTTATTTTTGAAAAAAATGTCCTGCTAAGTTCATATGAAGTTGGCAGGACACCCATTTTCTCGCAAACCAAAAATGCAATTAAATTTTTTTTTACGTAACTAATTCGCAATTAATTAGTTCTTAATTGTCAATTTTTTTCAGCTCGATTATCTTTATTTTTGATAAAGTTGTCCTGCTAAGTTCATATGAAGTTAGCAGGACACCCATTTTTTCGCAAACCAAAAATGCAATTAAATTTTTTTTTTGCGTAACTAATTCGCAATTAATTAGTTCTCAAAAACCAACTTTCTTCAAATCATTAATCTTCATTTTTGGGAAAGTTGTCCTGCTAAGTTCACATGAAGTTCGCAATACGCCTATTTTTCACAAACGAACAAAAAATTAATTTTTTTTTTGCGTAACTAATTCGCAATTAATTAGCTCTAAATAATCAAATTTTTTTCAGCTCGATTATCTTTATTTTTGAGAAAGTTGTCCTGCTAAGTTCATATGAAGTTAGCAGGACACCCATTTTTTCGCAAACCAAAAATGCTATAAATTTTTTTTTTGCGTAACTAATTCGCAATTAATTAGTTCTCAAAATCATTTTTTTTTTAATCGTTTATACACATTTTTGAGAAAGTTGTCCTGCTAAGTTCATATGAAGTTGGCAGGACACCCATTTTCTCGCAAACCAAAAAAGCAATTAATTTTTTTTTTGCGTAACTAATTCGCAATTAATTAGCAACTAATGATAGGATAGTTTTTAACATGAATTTCCAAAAGTGTCCTGCTAACTTTATATACATGATGGGCGCTTATCCAACATAAACGCTTTACATCCAAATATCCTTAAATGCGATACATTCGGCTTTCGACCACTCCATGCCTCGTAAGGCGTTTTATCATTTAAAATCTTTGTAGGCGAACGATTGCGCAAATAAACTGCCGTGTTTATTGCTTCTGCCCAAAGTGAATTCGGGAGATCTGCGTTTAATAGCATACACCTTGCCATTTCAACGAGGGTTCTATTACTCCTTTCAGCCACCCCGTTTGGCTGAGGAGTGTATTGAACTGTTAACTGACGCTTTATGCCTGCCTCATCCAAATAACGACTGAAATCTCCACTTAGATACTCGCCCCCATTATCAGTTCTTAGGGTCTTGATTTTCCTTGACGTTTCTAGTTCTACCGAAGCTTTAAAGGATTTAAATGCATTGAAGATTTCATTTTTATGCTTCAAAAAATAAACGAATATTTTTCTACTATAGTCGTCAATAAATAATGCAAAATATCGTGAGCCACCATCTGATTGCGTCCGCATTGGACCACAAATGTCACTGTGAACTACTTCCAGTACATCTTTGCTTTGATGGATAGATTTTTTAGGCAAAGGAATAGCACACATTTTACCTTTCAAACAAACTTCACAATCCAGAGCATCGAAAACATTTGGTAAATTCAAGCCACTAACCATTTTCATGTGACATAGCGAACTCAAACTTTTAGCATTTAAATGCCTATATCGCTCATGCCATTTTATGAACTGTGCATCATCATTTCCCTTATTTATATGAAATAATTTCGATCCATCTCTTTGAAATAAATACAGATTACCAACTTTATCTGCACTCATGACGATATCAGAGTTTTCATTAGGGACGATGGCCGTCTTATCATTGAATTCCACTGTATGCTTATTTTGTGTGGCTTTACTCATCGATATAAAATTGGCTTTTAAATTTGGCACAAACAGAACATCATTCAGCATTATTTTAAACGATTTTGTTTCAATCAAAACATTTCCTATACCCGTCGATTCAATGAAGTTATCGGCTGCCAATTCAATTCTTTCCCTATGGGATTTTAGTTCGACGAATAGTGAACTGTCACAACACAAATGACAGGTTGCTCCACTGTCAAGAACCCATGTGTCTTTGTCAAGTGTTGCTAAATGTGCGGTGTTGAGCATTGCAAAAGATGTTGTCAACTTGTTTCGTGAAGAACTTGTTGCAGCAACATTTGTTGCTTGACAGGCCGATGCATAGTGGCCTCTCTTGTTACATTTATAACACTTACCACGAAATGTTTTTGTGTGCAACTTACTTCGTTGCCTTTGTGTGTCATGCCTTTGTTTGGAAAAAAATGCAGATTCTCCGTTTTCTGGTACGGTCACAGCATCCCCCTCACGTCTTTTCCACTCCTCCATCAACTTAGTTTTTAGAACAGTTGTCAATGGTAATTTATCTCTCGTCTCAATAGCGATGATGAAATTTTCATAACTTTTTGGCAAACTGGATAACAGAATTATGGCCATTAATTCATCCTGTAATTTAATATCTATTTCAGTCAATTTTTCCGAAATATTAAAAAAATTATTTAAATGATTAGATATGGATTCATTTTCAGGCAATTTTAAATTCAATAATTGCTTGAAAAGGGATACTTTTCTGGCTGGACCACTTGGTCGGTGAATCTCTCCCAGTTTTTTCCATGCATCATATGAAGTTTGGCAATTTCTTATGTGCAAAAGCTGAGAGGTTTTTACACAGAGAATTACGGTCGCCAATGCCTTTTCGTCTTTCGTCTTCCAGTTCAAAATTAATGCTGCGGCCTCTGTAGGTTCTGGCGCCAAAGTTTCACCAGATACATATGTCCATAGTCCACTGTGAATGAGAACTGATCTCATTTGTATAGCCCATGCATCATAGTTGTCGTCAAACAATTTCTCAATTTGATATAAACCCGAACCAGAACTCATCATAGTAAGGTTAAATTAAATTTAAAAGAAATAAAAAAAAAAAAACTTTAAAGACTTTTTAACATGTGCAAAACTGGGCCCATAACCTTTGTTGGGATAATTGAAACAAATTCAAGTATGCTTTAAAAGTTTAATACGACCACTAAAATTACATTTGAATTTCTATTAAGGTTAAGTACATTTCAATTCCATTTTATTTGTTTTAGGAAATCACTCAAATATAAAGCAATAGTGTTCCCACTTTAAGTTAAAATATAAAGTTTAAATTTGATGAGTATTAAATTCAACACTGTCATCAGCATCAACAATGCATTTTGCAAAATGTTCTCAAACGTAAATAACAAAAGTCTTCTTTTCAAAAAGACAAATACAAGTTTTACTGCATAAGCATTGTGTTCGATACTGCAGTTTGCTTCGAAAACATTACGTGTGGTGCAATTCTGGGCTCTAGACCTTTGGCACCTCATATGAGGGAAATTTGATAAAAAAAATATTCCATCTAATTGGTAAGTAATTGGTCAGAAAAGGTCAACCGGTCCCAGAAATTGGTCAGCTCTAGATAACTTTTAATCAAGGCTTAAGCTTTCTCAAGGTCGCTCAAGGTCACACGCGATTGTTGGCACCTCATTTAAGGGAAATTTGCTAAAATTTTATACCATCCGAAAGATTTCCAGATCGTGATAAAAAGTCAACTATTTTCAGTAATTGGTCAGCCATAGATTTTTTTCTATGAATTTTTGAAGTTCGTTTCAAGGTCACAAAAAAAAACTTTTGGCACCTCATTTGGGTCATTTAAAAAAACAAAGTATGCAATTTGAAAGGCCTCCTCACGGTTGTAAAAGGTCAGCTTGTTTCAGTAATTGGTCTGTTATAGATACTTTTATACGATTTTTTAATGTGTTTTTTTTTTCAAGGTCACGAACCGTTCATGACCTAGAAAAATTAAATGCACGACTGGATCGCACGAACTTACTCTTATGTTCATGTTGTGTGGGACTTAAAAACTTAAAAAAATATTCAAGTAATTATAGAAAAAGTATAAAAAGCATTTAAATTTATTGTTCTTTTATTTGTATAAAAAGTCTGATAAATAACTTATAGCTCAAAAAAAAGTACGCCATTTGATTACTTGAAAAAATATGAATATATGTAAAAAAAATTTAAAATCGTTGGAGCCGTTATCTTTAAAATTAATTTTTTATATATAAATTTTTGCAACATTTTTCAAAAAAAAAATTGGTATGCCAATTTTGAGTATATCGATACCTTCCCGTAAGAATGTACTAAGCGACATTTTAAAAATTTTAAATAAAATTTTAAAAATACCTCTTATTCAATTATTTATTTGGTTATTTTGTTGTAGTAAACAGATTTTTCGAAACATTTTGAGTTGAAAATCCCGTTCCAAGGCTTTTTATTTTTTTAAATACATAAATAAATAACTGGACCAGAGGTTTTTTTCGATGCCTTTAAAATTTTTGAAATGTCGCTTAATACATTCTTACGGGAAGGTATCGATTTATTAATATACATTTAAAACTAAAATTTCAAAACAATTCATCATTCCGTTTTTGAAATATTGAATTTTCAAAAAAAAAAAATTTAATCTTTTTTTAAAAATCCAATATTTATTTTTCAAAAATTTTGGTATGCAGTATTATTTATATTCTAACAAACCTTCTGTGCAAAAAATTTAATTGAAATCGGATGAGCGGTTAATGAGAAAACCAAAAATCAAAAAACCGTTATATGGCAGGTACCGTTAATAAATCTTTCTGGTGATAATTTTTCTTACTAAAAGGTACATCATATCTATAATAATGCACTGATTTCTTATCAAAATCGTTGGAGCAGTTTTTGAGATAAATTAGCTTTTCCTTAACGGTTGTATGGCAAGTACCGTTATTTTTTGAGCTAAAAAAAAATTTCAATTTTCACTCTGGAGAGTTACAGAAGAACCTTAAGTTCAAAATTTGAAGAAAACCACTTCAGTGGTTTAGGCTGTAGGTTGAGGTACGGACAGACAGACAGACAGACAGACAGAATTGTGCCACCCACTTTTTTCGTGTTCTCTATCATCGTAATGTCATGTATGATTGTTATCTCAAAATTTTTTTTTGCACGAATCCAAAACTTAACCTATATCGCAAGTAAAAAACTTAGAAAAAATCGTATAAGAGAATCTATAACTGACCAATTACGGAAACTAGCTGACCTGTTATACAGATCTTAGGGCCTCTCAGGTGGTATTAAATTTTTGTAAGTTTCCCATAAATGAGGTACCAAAAATCGCGCGTGACCTTGAACAATAATTTAAAAATTCATTAAAAAAAAAACTATGGCTGACCAATTACTGAAAATAGCTGACCTTTTACAACCGTGAAGAGGCCTTTCAAATTTCATAATTTGTTTCTTAAATGACAAAAAAAAATGAGGTGCCAAAAGTTTTTTTTGTGACTTTGAAACAAACTTCAAAAATTCAAAGAAAAAAAATCTATGGCTAACCGATTACTGAAAATAGTTCAGTTCTAGAAATCTTTCGGATGGTATAAAATTTTGGCAAATTTGAAATCTATGTATATGCACCAATGATTATAGTGGAAAATACAAAGAAAAAACCACTCTTTATTAAGCCTCCCCGTCCGACCTTCTCGGTGCATCCTTCAATTGTGACTACCTGTCGTTATACATTTCATTTACAATATAAAGGGCTTTTTTTCAAGACGTGTGGCTTTCAAGAAGAAATAAAACGCATATAATTTAATGTTAGGGCAAAGATTCCTATTATTATTTAAAAACGATATTGGGGAAGTGGCCACCACAGCTGGCTCCAATGAATTCCAGGCGAGAGGCCAAATTTTCGACCACTTTTTGCAGCAATTTGGGCTGTGTGTCGCAATAACGCGTTGTTCATTGTTGTATGGCATGTAGCGCCGTCATTATGAAATGGCAAACAGACCAACTCCGAAAAAAGTACTGCCAGATTGAAAACCACACGTCAAAAAAAAACACACTTTACTTACCCTTTATTAAGTTTTAATATAAATGTTTCATATATAAGCTCAAAACATCGACTGCAGATGGAGAGTTGCCAGACTCATGCAGTTCGACACAATTTTTTTTTTTAGTTCATTTTTATTTTTCCATTTTCTTGAAACTATCTTAAAGCTATACAAAAATTCATAAAAACTAGCCAACTTATCTTACAACTAACTTACTGGCCCCAGTCGGGCGCTCTAAGTTAAACCAATAACTTAATGCTAATGGCTTTCGGCCTAAGAACTATTAAGTTCCACACAATAGCAATATTAGCGTCCACAGTACACATATTGATGGTAATGTCATTAGCGTTTTCATTTTTGTTCAGTTATGCGCATTATGTCAAAGTCAGTGGAAAATGGTGGATGACATCACAGAAACGGCCATCTTGTATTCCTTCTGACAGTTCTCATTCTTGACAACCTGCGCAAGATAATAGTACCTTCTATTTGTGAAATGGCGATCATTTGACAATGAAATTGACGAAACAAATATTCTTTCCTTAGGTGTAAGAGTTCCATCCAACTTCTCTTCGGCAGTGACTGCTGTACGTTTCCTGGTTTCTCTCCAATCTTCTTCTTTGGATTCGCACTCTTTGCCAGTTTAATAATATGGAACACGGAAGTTCCTAAAACACGGCCATTAAAATGACAAAATCCTCACATCAAAAACGTTTCTTATGGTTTTAACAATGTGCAGCACGTCTGCACACATCGCTGCGTACAGCGCCGAACTCGAAACACGTATGCAAAATCTTAAGGTGCGTTTGCATTTCAGAGTAAAAAGGCGGCGAGCAGCTCTGAAGAAGGCACAGCCATGAAATAAGCTCAGCAGAGGGGAAGACAATTATCTGAGAGTCATCACTCTCGAGAAAGTCCTCCCTCGATGGAAACGCACATTTAAATATTAATCATAAAAAGAACTCTATCACTTAAATTTCTTTTATTTGAACTCTATCACACTTTTAAGAAGGATTTTATTTGGTACTTATCAATAAATTTTTTACACAAATGTTGTTTGTTATTTGAACTTTAATCAGATATCTTTATCCTGTAGATCCAAGCAATTGAAGTTAGAAATTTTTGAAGAATTAAATCGACATATTTTAAAGATTAAACTTTTTTTTATTATTAAAATCAACTTTAAGGTTGAGAAGATAAGTGCCCCTGCTGCCTATCGCGTTACATTTAACTATAAAAAAAACACTTAAACATTTTTAGAGTAAAGTTGGAGGTTGAGCAATTTTTTTTAAACATAATTTTCAAATCAGTTTAGTTTAGTTAAACCTAGAGCTGTGTCAATCGTTCATTTTAAAAGACCGAATCAATCAATGATTGATTAGACCAAAGATTCGATCCTTTCAATCGTTCATTTCATCAATCATTCCTTTGATTATGGCATGTTTAAAAAAAAAACACATTTTCGATAGTACATACTAACTACAGTCAGTTTCAATCCTTACTTAAAGAGGAATTATTTATTTCTTAGAGAAAATAAATAAAAATGTTCATGTTGGCATAATTTTTTTTTTTAAATAGACCTTTAACTCCAAAAACACAAAAACTTTCACCTGAATTATTTTTTTTTGTTTCAATGCTAAAAAGTGCTTACGAGTACCTACTTAAAATAATTATTTAATTTAATACTTTTTGTTAAAAGCAAATGCATTGAAAAAAAGAACTGCATTGTTGTATTCAATCATCTCTTAATTATTAACAATGATCTATTCGTTCACAATGCCAATAAGATTGATTTGGTCTTTGTCCACAAAGGATCCCAATTCCAATCGGTCAAATGAACGTATGAACGATATGAACGAAATGAACGATATGGACGATATCGTTCAACTCAATCTCAATCAAATGATTCCAAAACCAAATATTGCTCATAGTCGATAGAGATATAGACAAAATTCATAATGAATGAAGAGAAAATTAACACAAATACGAGAGAGAGAAGAGAAAATGAAGTATAGCTAAGCTGGTCTCCTGTGGTGTGTTATTTTTTTCATTCACGTAGATAAAGATTGAGATTTTATGTGTTTTTGTTTCGTTCAGTATTCTGGTGTGGAAATGGATTGATTGAGAATGAGTGGAATGAATGAAACATATCTCGCTCTTTGAAAACTTAAATGATTGACATTGGGATCGATTGATTCCGTCTGCTGTGATTGCAATCAATCATTCTTTGTGAAGAACGGGTCACAAAGACCGAATAAATCACGATTGACACAGCTCTGTTAAACCATCTTAAACCGAAGTTATAAGCTTTCCACTGAGTCGATTTGAAGGCTATTTGTGCATAGCGGAACTTTTCTTTACTGAACCTAGTCAGCCAGCGGCCAACGCACAACCACTCATTGCTGTATCGCTGCGCTGCCAAGAAAAAAAATGTATAAACGTATAATGAAATAATCTTTTTTGACTACATTTTATTAAATAGTCTTCCTAGTATTGAAGTGCCGTATTCGCCATTTTTACATTTTTGGGAAATCGCAATTAAATGTTTGGAAGTCTATTTCCAAAAAAGTAACCGCTGGCATTTTTTGATTTTTTAGTATGATAAGTAGTTAAAAATTATCTTTTATATATATGTTAATGCACATCTGATTCTCTTTTAGTTCTCAAAATATTTAAATTTGTGTCCTAAATGAGTTTGCCGTATATGTATATACGCCATAAAAATCAGAAGTTTCTTTTCTTCATACACGTACGTCAAAAAATAAAGTAAAATCCTATGTACAAAGAAATATTTGTCTTGCTAATGGTGTACGTACAAAGGCACGTAGGTCAAAACAATACTGAATATACATTTGAAGTATTATGACGTACGTTGCAGTATAAAAGGTCATATACGTCAAAACAATTCTGAAACAAACATTTGCGTAAAATGTATGTAAACGCTTACGACAAAACAATACCTGAACTTGATGATTTTGATGGATATGCGTCAAAACCATTCTGAATATCTTAGCAACGAAAAGAGATAGGAAAGAACAAATATCAGATTTGAAAAGAGAACCCCCAAAAACATAAGACTGCATTCAGATCAAAAAATGCAATTTGGCGTATACGGCACTTCAATATTAGGGCGACGAAATTCATATTTTATGCTTCGTTCGTTCTTGCACCTATTGCCCCCCCCTGTATCCGCGCCTGATACGAATCAACTTAAGTTACTTACAACTTTCTTAAATGATATCCCACGTATACAAAAAAAACGTTGAATTCTAAATAGTTTCTATAAAGTTGCTATAGGTTGGCGAGAGTAAGCAGTCACATTCTCCGGCAAATCGAGGCAAATTGCTATCGAAATATGAATTCACTACCGTAATTCGCTTTTCAATGTCACCCAAGTTTTTTGGCACATTCTCCAAAAATGTATTCCATCTCAAGAACCAGGGACCTTACAAAATACCGCAAATCAAAATCTTGAATAACAAAGTCTCGAATTTTTTCAATCACATCAAAATTAAAAAAATTCCATTTTCAACAATTTCACATTTACATTTCGCAACAAAAAATCTTGCAAATAAACCGAAATTTCGCAAATTATAATCTTAAATATCAAAATCCCGTGATTCCAGTATCATTCGCTTCGAGTCTTAAACTGAAAAAATTAAATTAAATTCGAAGACCAATCTCCAATAGAATCAAACGCAAATTCTTATTGGCAAAATTTTGATTAAAACGTGTATTTGCTGCAATGCAATTAAGTTTTGTGAGATTTGTTTAAGTTTAAAGGTGAAATTTTGTAAATGCATGATTTTGTAAGCGAGATTTTTATTTTCAAGATTTGTATCTAACCGGAAAGGCCACTAGATCGTTATAAAAGGTCAACTAAGTAGTTAGTGATGTAAACTTTTTAATAAATTTTAAAAGTTTTTTTTCAAGGTCACTCAAGGTAATTTAAAAAATAGCTAGTACCTGATATAAGTTATCTTCAAAACCAAGGTCAAATGAAAGTTCAAAAAAGCACCCCTAATAAGTGACCACCTCTTTTGGTTGGCCAGCCGGTCTGACCAGGATCAGGGTGGACGGCCAAGTATTTCTATATCACCTAGTGGCAACCTAATGCTATAGTATAACCAAATTTTTCTTCATCTCGATGGATGGGAACTTTGTATTGCCGCCTCCCGCTTTATCAGCTTATCTGCTAAAATTGGTGAGTTAAAACAACTAATTGGAAACTAATTACATAAATTGAAATAAGCAATACAATCATGTCCTTATTAGGTAATTACGTGACCCATAAGCATGCTTTAAATCGAAAACGCTACTAGGTTCACCTATGCGTTTCTGAGAGTATGGTCACACTGGCAACTGGCCGAAATCTAATGCAGGGATTTTGAGGGACTTTGGATATGCTATAGAGGGTGCAATTCTGCGTCGATACCAATTTTAAAATTTCATGAATTAATTAATTCAACCTCTGTACCCATTTTTTCTGGTCTATGACGTTAACAAATAAATGAACGTTTGTGCTAAGTTTAGTTTTTAATGGGTGAACTTCGTTTTATTAGGGCAACTTAATTAATTTCTTTCACAATTTGAAACATGAAAAATAGAAAATAAAAGGAAAAAAAAACAAATAGTGGTCAATCCAAACTCAAAATAACGGTGTTCACATTGGACTAACTCCCCCGAATTATAATTGATGTGAGAAAGAGACAATAAAGTAGTGAGCAGTCTTACACCTCAATATGTGTTTTCATTTTAATACAAAAGTGCCATATTGACTACAAATCCGCCAAATCACATAAAACATGGTATAAAAATAGCTGCACTCAGCTCTCCATCTGTTCGATCATTTTATTCCGAGCTCATAGAGCATGCTACGTTTTAGTTCTGATTGAAAAAGGAAACACAGGTTGAGCACTCTTATATTTCTGAGCTTAAAAAAAAAAATATATACATTTTTTTGACAACCTATATATATAACTAATTCCCTGCTCCGCTCTCAAAAAGAAAAACCCACTGTCAATCATAATCGTAAATTTCTGATGAAAACACTCATGCATTTTCTCTTTTTCTAAACTTGCATATTTTGGTTCTGATGAAAACTTTTCTGCTAATTAATGTTTGTGAAATTTCATGCTCTTCCATAAAATAAAATATTGCTGAAAAGTATTACGATGAAAGAATTTTGCCCGTGTTCGGGTGGCTATCTGGTTATCGGAAAATCTTTTGAAGGCTTTTGTCTCAGAATTGGCGTAGTAACGATAATTATTTGAAACGTTGTTTTTGGAAAAGGACAAATACTACATACAAAAAAAATGAGAATTTGCTTACATTTTTGCCAAGTTAAGAAAACTTTACCTGCCAACAACACGCACATAGGAATGGTTGTGAGTTGTAAGTCACTAGGCCCTGGTTCTCCACGAGCTGTTGCGCCACCCATTTTATATATTTATTTATTTATTTATACCTACTAAAAACCTAATTTTCTCGGGAACGGCAATTATATTTGAAAAATTGTTATTATTTAAAAGTAAGGTACTTTACATCAAGAATACTTTTTCAAAGTCAAAATTTGAAAACCAGATAAGTTTTAATTTTTATATTTAATGATAATTTTTTTCAGGGTTCTAATCATTTAATTCTAATTTAATATAAATATTTATTACAAAGCTTATGTATGTTTGTGCGAGTATGTATATAAAATAATTATTTAAAACATATTACGTAGGTAAGGTACTTACAGGAAGGCTGCCTCGGGTTTCAGTGTTCTTAATTATCAAACCAACATGAGAAGAGTGTTTGTATACTTTATTAACAACCTTAACAATGTCTAAGAAAAAGTATATGCATCTCACAGTAATAACGAGTTGAATAAGAATCCGATCCTTGTAGGATTAATTATCACATTATGATGAGATAATAAAAACGAAAGAATTAATTCGCTAATTAACAAACGTTGTTCTACGTTGCTATATGTGAGCTTTAAAGTCTTCTCCTATGGCATATGAACTATGCTAAGGAAAATGTTTATGTTTTTCAGTCTTTTCAATTAAACCAACTGAATTAATTTTCCATCCCTTAACGGTCCTTATTTTTCCACCGCATATGTGTGTTTGAATTTTAAACTCAGGTTCTTTCAATTTTCTTGTTGGCATTGGCATATCCCCTGAGTGGAGTCCTATGTTAAAATTATATATATTTTTTTTTTTAATATTGAATACTGTTTTTGTGAAGAATCATGTTGTTAGTATGCAGCATTGTAGAAAATACCACTGTTAGAAAATTAAGGAATATTTGACACAGCTTTCTTCAACCCCTGATGAAATAATGAAATCATGTTCAGAATTTTTATTCTATTTTACTTGAACGAAATAATTATTATGTGGTTTTTTGCTTTTGTTTGCCGAGCGAATAAAGGATTTTCTTTTTTTGCATAAATTAGTTAATATGGATATGAACGACATATTTATTTACAAATATGATGTTCCATCAAGACTATGTAACATGGGCAAAGAATTGTGGTCTAATGGTCAATCCATTGAAAACTGAATTCACTAACAGAAGAAAAATACCAATGTTTAGATTACCATCAATTGCAGGGACTCCACTCAAAATCTCGGATCAGGCCAAATACTTGGGTGTGATCCTTGATAAGAAACTGAACTGGAGTCTCAACACTAAAGAGAGAGCAAAGAAAGCTATGGTTGCGTTCTATTCCTGCAACAGGATCTTTGGTAAATCCTGGGGACCCAATCCAAAAATTATCAGGTGGATGTACACGGCAATAGTTAGACCGATACTTACCTACGGTAATTTAGTTTGGTGGAACGCGACTGAGAAAGCAACAAACCTGAAAACCTTGACAAAAGTTCAAAGATTAGCATGCGTAGGTATTACGGGGGCGTTGAAAACCACTCCCACAGCGGGACTGGAAGCTATACTCAACTTGAGACCCCTAGATCTATTCGTGCAAAAATCTGCAGCATACAGTGCCCTGCGCCTAAGCCAGACTAAATGCTGGAAGCAAAGCACATCAGGCCATACTCAGATTCTGCAGAGATATGTGGGAAATAATGTTTGCACAGACTCCACAACACCCCATTTAAACTTCAACAGACCCTTCACTACCTCTTTTCCTAATAGAGAGGAGTAATGCATCTACGATAACTGTCTTCACTGATGGTTCGAAGATGGACACTGGAGTTGGTGCAGGAGTTTTCTCGGAAACTCTGGGACTAGCTAGCTCCTTCAGACTTCCGGACTTTTGCAGTGTCTTCCAATCCGAGGTCTTGGCAGTGACAAAAGCCGCTACGCAAATATAAATGATGTCGATACCACGAGCTGATATCACCCTCTTTATTGATAGCCAAGCAGCAATAAAAGCAATTTCTGCCACCGAGATACATTCGAAGCTTGTGACTTGCTGTCGCGAAGAGCTTAGGGTTCTTGGCATGCAGCATAGCATTAGACTCTGCTGGGTTCCCGGTCACAGTGATGTACAGGGAAACGAGAGAGCTGATGACCTGGCGAGAACGGGTTTGTCGCTTGATTCAAGTCAAGCCGAACAAAATATTAAAGTACCAACCTGTAGCATCAAACAGGAAATTGGTAACAAAATATTAGAAAAAACCAATGAAAGATGGAATCTGCTTGAAACATGCGCCACAACTAGAAAGTTATGGCCAAATTTCAATAAGCAGAGAACAGACAAAATTATGCAAATGGACAAGAAACATCTCCGTTCCCTTGTCAGCATAATCACCGGACACAACCTACTGAGATACCATAAAAAGAAAATGAGGCTCAGTATTGATGACCTTTGCAGAGGATGCAGTGACGAAGAAGCACATGAGGATACCTTACACTTCCTTTGCCACAGCCCAGCACTCTGTCATTTAAGAAAGAAACACCTAGGAAATCATTTCTATGACGACCTAGAGGAACTTTCTGGAACTTCGGCTATTAGCCTTCTGAATTTCATCAACGCCTCTAAATGGCTTGACTGCTAACAGAACACATAGGTTTTTACGTTAAGTGGAATACAATTTCCTAGGGTATCACAACGGATCTACATAGATCTAAGTGTGACGGTAACGAGTCCAACTGTCAGCCCTTCTACCTAACCTAACCTAACGTGTGTGGAGTGAACACAATTAATGCCACAATGGACTTTCTGCAAAAGTGACGTTTGTGGGAGAAATCGCACTTTCCACTTTCAGTAGAAAAAATTGATATAGTTTAAGTACATATAATTTGCTGAAATTTCGGTTTACAATATTATTTAACCTTTTAAGATAACTAAAATGGTACTTCATATAGAACCCCCAAAGGAGAACCTTGTCCAATGAACTTCTTTAAGGGGAACTGAGAAGAGCGAAACGGGGTCGAAGATCCTTATCGAAAGCTCAATGTCCTCAACACTTAGGATCAAAGCGTTTCGTACTCGTACCTAGAAAAACGTTTCCAACTAACTTCTTGAAAAGAAGCTCATCAAGGGAACCAAACGATTGAGACCCCTTATAGAAAAATATTGTCCCTGCCACAAAACATAGGAAACAAAATGGACTGAACCCTTGATAGAGAAACTTTTTTTGTAACGAGATTGGGGAAGCCATATGTCCTCAGCACACAATCTAAGGATTATAGCTTTCGGTAACCTCAAAAAAGAACCTTGTCTATTGAGCTCCTAGAGGAGTCTATAAAAAAACTGTTGTCCCGAGCACACAACCGACGCACGCGACAAAGTTGATTGTGAGTGTGACCTTGAAATTAACTTTAAAAATTCATGGAAAAAAAATCTATGGCTGACCAACTACTGAATGGTTGACCTTTTATGACGATCTAGTAATATTTGGATGGTAAAATTTTTTTGCAAATTTCCACACAAATGAGGTGCCAAAAATCACGCGTAGCCTTGTGAAAACCTGAGAAACTTTAAGTCTTGATAACAAATTATAAGGCTAACCAATTTCTAGGGCTAACTGATGTTTTCTGACCAGTTACTGATGGCCAATTTGACGGGATTTTTTATTTCCCATATAGGAGGTACTAAAGGTCAAGAGCCATCAAAATCTGTGTCAAATGTAAAATTGTTGTTGTGCTAAGGTGCTATTTGAGAGGCTCACAAATAAACATTTTCATTTCTGACTTTCAATTTTAACAAGTTGCGCAGTATTGTATCTTTAGATATATGTATACATAATTTGGCCACTGTATAGTATGCGTTAGCTTGTATGAGAATATTTGAATAATTTTAATTTCTATGGGCACTGGCGCACAGTGGCCCGTTTGTTGAATTTCGGCGACAAAAATCATTTCCATGCCAATTCTTAATGAAATTTGGTACACTTAATGATTTGAGGATGCTGAATTTAATGGTAGGTACTCCTTTTTTTTCTACTTCAAACAGGGGATCAACAATTTAGGTCAGAACATGGTCCCAAATTCCAAAACTTTAAAAGAAGTACATACTGCCGAAGTCAGGAACTAAGTCAAGTTTGCGTTTGAAATAAGTGGCTGAATGCATATTTTCATATAAAAATGACTCAAATATTGAATTGTACTAAATTTAAAGAAGGTAGTCCAAAATGTTGAGAAATATTCCCAAGGGATAAGAACTAATTTTAGTGCTTGTTTTTTAAATTGTCTTACTGGGAATTATTTTTAGACCTAATCAGATCGAATCTGAAAGAAATTTGACAATTTTGCGGGCTGGAAGTTGCCAAACAAATTCAGTCAACTACTCAAAAACTGAAAATGTTGATATTTTTATGGTTGCATTATTTAAATCTGACTTCAGGCTAAGAATTCTGATAGTTGACAGTTAGAAAAACTGTTAAGCTACCATTATTTATGTAGCAATTTATAATTTCTCATACATGTATACAAATAACGGAAATTTAACGGTTTTTTCTATCAGAATTCTTAGCCTGATATCAGATTTAAATGATGCAACCATATAAAATATCAACATTATTAAACCTATTACGTCAGATAGTTTTAACTTTTTGAGTCTCTGAGTATAGTTGAACTAAAAGTTTACTAGAAACTTCCAGCTGTCAAAATTGTCAAATTTATACAGATTCGATCAGATTAGGCTTAAAAATAATTTCAACATTTTGGACTATCTTCTTTAAATTTTGTACAAATCTGTATTGAAGTCATTTTTATAGAAAAATATACATTCTGCCTTTTGGTAATGTCAAACATAAACTTAACTCTGTTCCTGACTTCGACAATACTTTTTTTTAAACTAAAATTTGGGACCATGTTCTGACCTTAAATGTGTAGCCCCTGCTTGAAGTAGACAAAAAATAGGGAGGCATCCCCAAATCATTAAGTACACCAAATTTTATTAATTTGTATTTAAAATTGGCGTGGGAAATGATTTTTGTCAACAAAATTCAACAAATGGACCACTGTGTGGCGGATTAATTATTGGGGTATATGCTTTTCTTACACAAAAACTTCTGATTCAAAGGAAGTGTGTATTCAAACAATACATTGTCTCTATAATTCGTCTTACTTAATGCACTTAAACACAAAGCATAACCAATTTGTTGAAATCTAATTTCTTCAAAACAAATCTAATTAAAATGCGCAGACACTTTAAGCAAACCAGAAACAAATTAAAGAACACTACTTGATTACCATGTCTTCTTATGTCGACTATAGCTGTAGTAGGCATATATAGTTTTATTATTATTATTATTTTTAGCAATTTTCCTTTGGGAAGAACTACATTTTAAAATTTCCTTCACATGAGTGTTGCCAATTCTTGTATGCTGAGAGTGCTTATAATTTCTTGGAATATCATGTCTCATTTTTATATTTTGTCTGATAGAAATGTTTGTATTTGTTTTTTTACAGAAAAAAATTAAATAAAAATACACCAGAACTCATCATAACTAAAGTATAAGCTTCATAATTATCTTTTAGAAGTCTCGACTCTAGAGCAATAGGTACTATATAACTGATATGGGTATGCCAGAACTAGGAGTAGTCTCAGGGATAATAGTACACTGACATTATGACTATATATGTATATTTGGTTGCATTGCTGGCCACCCGGCCAGGGTTAATGCTGTATCAAAGTGTGAAGATGATTCCAAAAGTACAAGTGCTATTGGCTCTGAGTCAAAGAGTTTTCGTGCATAAATCAAACAATATGCAGAGTGCTGCAGCAGAACACACAATAATCCAAATGTGAAACAACTTAAACAGAACACCATAGAAAAGTATGAATAAAAGAATCACATCAAGCACATTGGAAGCAGTGACATATTTGATTTTATCTATTGCCAATTTAGAAGAAGCCAGTTTTCAAGAATTTTTATCTGCTACTTGAATAATTTAAATTTAATGTTTTTTTTTTCAATTTTTTCAATTTTTTAAGAAAATAATTATTGATATTCACTGCAAGAATGTCTTGTATTTTCTTATTGAGAAGTGTTCCTCATTCTTATTATTTTGTTTTCAATAACTTTTATTTGTCACCCCTATTACGGTTGTCAATTATCAATTTGATATTTGATAAACCTTGAAAATTGTTTTTTTAAACTCAACTTATCAATAAACTGATCAACAATTCTCTTATATTTTTTAATTTTCTTGTTATTAGCAACTGTCTGCATCATTCTCAATGATCAAAACTTTTATAAGATGGATTTTTAAACATTGAATTTTTAATTTATCAACAACTATCAAATTGATATTATTATTATATTATTTCTGTAGAAAAAAGTCATGTCTTTATTTATGCGTTTTTATTCTCTTCAATGGAACGGCTAAAAGGCTACCTCATTCAAATTTACATATACATATAAGAATTGTATACTCTTTTTATGTTGGTTTCAAGATTTTTGTGCAGTTTCTATGTTCAATGACAGAGGCTTGTGTTATTAACGATCGAAATCTGTGACGTTGCATCAAACATTGCGTTTTAGACAGTGCAATACTCTAGCCCAGTGATTCCCAAAGTCCAGGTGGACCCCAAGGGGTCCACGGGAGATTCGACGGGGGTCTACGTTGCCATGTAATAAAAATAGGGGTTCACCAGTTGTAAGTGGGGGTCCACGCTTTCTGTCAAAACCTCATAAATCTTAAAATGTCATTTCAATGTAATTCAGATCAAAACAAATCACGGAATTCAAATATTGGTTTTTTTTTTATTGGATCTGAGCAAAGCTTTGAGCAGAGGCTGAGCGATCAGAGCAGAGCTCCGAGCAGATTATAATCAGATTCCTCAGATTTAATTATGAAACATGAGCACGTGAGCACTGAACTGTCATTTCATAGGTGTTTTTGGTAACGTAAAATTTCTTGAAAATTTTTACAATTTGCCGTCAAAACACATAAGAAAAAAAATTAGAGATAATTATGTATATGTTGTTCCTAAATAAACACAAAAACTAAAACAAGAAATTATTTGTTTACCTGAAGTTGACGGGCGACTGTCCAGGGAATCCATTTTTAACTATAGGTGTGTTTTATTGGAAAAGCTATCCGCAGCACAGTGAAATTTTATATGAATTACAAAAACAGCATCGGCGGCAAAATCGCTGCCGATAAAAGTTAAAGTAGAATCCCGCTGCCGAAAAACTTTTGACGTTTGTTCGAGTATCTAACTCAATTGAATAGGATTTTTGTGTCGTCATTGGTACGATTGGTACTTTTATGTGTCTCGAATTCTCGATGGCTATGTTCGTAGAGTAGAATTATGTTGAATGAATGGCCCTGTTTAGACTGTAACTTTTCACTTCGTCAAGACCATGTTTTTGTAGAAGAAATCGGTGAAGAGAAAATTTCACCCATAAATTTACGTCATAGTGGCGTAGTGAGCAATTACAGTCTAAACAGGGTCGTTTGTAAGTGCATGGTTGTTTTGTTTTACCTTTTCGACAAAATGAAAAAATGATCCTATCCTGTGCTATGCTAAAAAAAACGCTGCCTTAAATTAGTTTAAAGTGCAAAATCTAGCATTTTTATTTATAAGTGACAAACAAGATAAATTCTGCCGACTGTCAAACGATAATTCGCAAACCACAACATCAAGACGCATTTCACAAAGCATTTTTCTTCACATTTTCTTCTATAGGCAACCAAACAAATTACTCAAGGGAATGGAAGGTCAAAATTCACGATCATTCCCATTTCAAAATTCACAATTCGCAGCTCATATGAAAAGCTCTTTTTGTAAACCTTTGGTCTATAGGGACCAGTTTGTATAGACATGGTTCAAATTTTGATCCGATGCTCAGCAATTTTAAGTCACTGCTTTTGGTGGAAAGGCTACTTGTACAAACGTGGTTCAATTATTTTAACTCACTGATTTCGGCAGTTTAACTGAGGTTCAACAAGGGTCAAGCTTGAAATTGTTATTACAACATACTTGAACTTGGAATCATCGTTGCACTTCAGTAGATCCGATAAAATCGATGAGTCACAAATGCTGAACCATGGATAAAATTTTGAACCAGTTAGTACAGCTGAAACTAACTGAAGTTCAAGGAAGGTTCAAGCTTATTTCGCTACTTATGTACTCAGTTAATCCGGTAAAATTGGTGAGTTAAAAAATTTCCAGTGGAAAACTAGGTAAATGCATTAAAATTAGCCATACAATCATGTCCTTATTGTAATTTATAAAATTATCGCTAATAAAGTCATCTACTCCATGTGTATTGAGTCTGTTACTATACGACGACTTTTGAGTCATGACTTTTTTCAAAATTAAATGAGGGCAACTGAGAAAACAAAATTTAATTTCACTTTCACAATACTAAATTTCGAAAAATCTCAACTAAAAAGTCTTCGTGTAATAGCAGACTAAATCATGACTTTTTTACTTTGACCATAGTCTACCAACACACCCCTACCCCTTTTCTTTTCGTTTATAGCTGCAAATCAATTTTCGTATCTGAAAATGGCAAATAAAGAAAAAAGGGACACAAACATTTAATTGAAAACATTAATTATATAAATATATAGTTATATTTCCCATTTAACTTGCAAATATGTTAGTTTTTGTTAATAATTTTGGTTTATTTCTACTTTTAATTTTCACTAAATTCACATATGTGTCGTGACAGCTGTTCAGGCGTACCATATTGCAAATACAAAAATATAGGCCACTGCGGATACGTTTTTATGGAAATTTCTCACTGTACTATATATAAAATCCAAAAAAAACACGCCTTATGTATCACTAAGAAAATAAGTGAAGTTGGCTTCGCACAGCGTTTCGCTCAATTCGCTTATGGTCATTTAATCCTGAGCTAATTGAGCAAGCTCTGAGCTAGCTCCGATGGAAAAAGAAACACACTTTTATACTCAGATATGTCTGAGCTAAAAAAGAAACATAGAATTTTTTTTGATAGTTCCGTGACCTGCTCTGATTAAAAAAGAAGAACGCCATATGTTATTATACCTTTTGGGGCTATCAACCAGTTTAAAAACCTTTAATGATCTAAGAATTCCATTTTATTACCTTTTAAATTTGTTTTTATGTCTTCTTAGCAATTTTTCAATATAGACCTACGAGGCTTTGACAAAAAGCCGACGATATTCGATATTCAGTGCAACGCGCGTCGAGACTTGCAAAGCGGCCGGCGGCGGCGCCCGAATTTAGGGTTGGAACTAAGCAGCGACGCAGATTTCCATCCTTATATCTAATCTTCGAATTTTCTGTGGAGTTTTGGGAATATGGTAAAAATGTTGCAGCAGGGGGTCTACCGGAAACCAGGTTTATTTTAAAAGTGGTCTACGAGGAAAAAAAGTTTGGGAACCTCTATCTAGCCCTTCGAAAAAAATAAAAAAATAAAATAATGAAGTAAAATATATATTCAAGGTAATACATAGCTATGTATAGGTACTGCCGTGTTAAGAAGAAAAAACGTAGGTGTATTTTTGACATTTCGAGATAAACACGTTTTTCTGTTTTTATCTCTATCTTTTTTGTTTTGCTGTTGGGTGTTTTTCTGTCGTATTTACAAGTAAATCATTGTTTTGCCTTGATTATTTATCAGTTGTACAAATGCTTGTATGATAGTAACTTTTTTTTTCTTAAATTGAGTGCTAAAACGTCAATTTTTCCTAAAAAAAACATGGTTCTTTGAACCAACGTCATTTTTCTTACAAAAGCAAGCAAGGGCTTTTATTTTTAAAGAATAAAATAGCAAACATATCAAAGATGACAAAACTGGCCCTAACTCAAAACAGCCAAAAAGTCAGTTACGTCGGTTTTTTCTCTTAACACGGCAGTATATGCGTATCTACTACCAATTTTGTTATTTTTTTTTAATATTCTTTCAATTAATGAAAAAGTAACCTATTTCATTCAAACATTCAAAATGTGATTCAAACGCCAAATACATGTACATAGGTACGAATGGTAAAAGATTTAACAATAAATGTAACCGAAAAATTAACGATAAAAGTAACCAATGAAAGTAACTGCAAAAAGTAACCCCTAAAAGTACCTCATAAAAACAAACATAACAAGTAACTAATAAAAACAACCTTTATTGGTATAATATGGTAAAACTAAAAGAAATAAAATGCACGACTGGGTCGCACGTACTTGCTCTTATGTTCAAGACCCTGCGGATTTAAGAAAATTGTATATAAAAACATGGAAATTATGAGAGGAAAATGTAGAGAAGCAAATGAAATACGACATTTAAATTGGCTAAAACCACTCTTTTGACAGTTTGAGGTGAAAAAGAAGAATGCCATCTTAATTCCTGATTGAATATGATTGTAAAGAAAAAAAATTTAAAATCGTTGGAGCGGTTTTTAAAAAAAATAATTTTTTAAATATAAAATTCGTAAAACATTTTTAAGAACAAATTTTGGTATGCAAATCAAAAGTATATATTTATGTGCATATTATAACAAAATTTGAAAAAAATTGGCAACCCGTTTTTGAGATATCGAATTTTCAAAAAAAAAAATTTGAAACTTTTTTTAAAAATCCAAAAACTTTTTTTTTTGAAAATTTTGATATGCAATATTATTTGATCTTATCTGAATTCATCTAAATTCGTTAAGCCGATAACGAGAAAATTCAAAATAAAAAGATAGGTTCTATGACAGGTACTATTAATAGTTGCTTGCTAAGTGTAAAATTTTATAATATTTGGTAGTAGATCGTACTAATTTTAGTCTATAGAAAAAGTTTAATCAAAATCGTAGGAGTCATTTTTAAGAAAAAAAAAATATTTTCCTTTGCAGTTTTTTAACTTTTGTATGGAAGGTACCGTTATTTTTTCATAAATGTAAATTTTTTTCTAAAAATATTGTAGAGAGTACTAAAAAACTCTTAAATATCGAGTTTCAAAAAAATCGATCATGTCGCTTTCGAAATATTAGATTTTCAAAAAAAAAATTTTTAAACATTTTTTAAAAATCCAAGAAATATTTTTTCAAAATTTTTTTTACACAAAACTATTTAAAACTATCACCTCAGTCGTGAGGATGACAATCAAAAATAGAAATATTCAACATAGTAGATGGAAACGCAGACCATCTGTGGCTAACTGGACGGCATTCACAGCAGCCCGCAACCAAACAACAACTTTAATACGTACATCAAAAGCTAACTTTTACGCCTCCAAACTTAATACATTTTTAACCCCTTAATATTGTGGAGCAACCTCAGAAAAATTGGTGTTGGGAAAAATAAAGGATCTCAATGCTCTCTTGATCCTGATTTAATTAATGATTTTTTCATTGGTGATTCAGTTTCCGTTGATGACTATGAAGTGAGGACTTCAATGAACTCTTCATATTCTTGTGCCTAGACTAGAGGATTTTGAAGTAGTAAATGAAGATGATGTTGTGAACTGTATGAAAACCATATCAAGTCAGACTCTATAGGAGAGGATGGAGTACCTATTCGTTTTGTGAAACTTATATTGCCACTAATTATCACTCATCTTACTCATATTACTAACTGGTGCATTATCACTGCTACTTTCCCTCTTTCTTGGAAAGAGGAGTTCTCCCTATTGTCAAAAAACGTGACTGTACCTCTCCAGCAGATTTCAGACCAATCAGCATCCTACCTTGCCTTTCTAAGGTTTTCGAAATTGAGAAACAAATTATAAATCATCTTTCAAGCAACAATTTGTTATATGATAAATAATCGGGTTTCAGAGCTAATCACAGCTGCACTACTGCTATGGTCAATCTTTTAGAGGATATTAGAGTAGATTACGATAAGGGTTACATCAATTTGCTTTGCTTACTAGATTTCTCTAAAGCCTTCGATAAAGTTAATCACAACATTCTCAAGTGGAAATTGATAAACTTATTCGGCTTCAGTGATCGGGCATGCAGACTTATAGCACATTACCTGGCTTGCAGATTGCAAAGAGTTGTTTCTGATGGAAAATGCTCTATTCTTAGACCTATACTGCAAGGAGTCCCGCAAGGATCTATCCTCGGTCCAATACTTTTTTGCATGTTCATTATAATGATCTCCCCGCTTGCTGTTCACATGCCTCTATTCATTTATACGCTGATGATGTTCAGCTCCATCTAGCAAAGCCTTTTCATCAGCTTGATGAATCGTTCTTATCTGTCAATGAGGATCTTAAGCAAATAAATTCTTGGTCTATCACCAATGGCCTACTCCTGAACCCTATCAAATCCAAAGTCATTCCGATATCTAAAAAAAAGTTCGATCTCAACACTTTACCCGATTTATGGATGGCTAAGTGATAGTAAAATCAAAGACCAAAGACCAAAATCAAAGTCTTAGACCGCCATCTATCAGGGTATAATCACACTAATGTTGTCATTGGTCGTATATACGGGTGTCTTAGAAAACTATGACCTTTAGCTTACTTTACCTCTATTGAAACTCGACGTAAACTCATACTGTCTTTGGTTTTGCCCTTAGTATCCTACGGTGAGATAGTGTATAGTGATATCAATTCACTATCCCAACGTAAATTACAAGTTGCGTTGAATCATGCTGTTCATTACGTCTACGGGTTACGAAGACATGACCATGTCTCTGATTACGCCAAGAATCTGCTGGGTTGTACCTTGCAGCAGCATATCAATTCAAGAAACTGTGTTTTCTTACACAAATTAATTCATCTTAGGACTCCGTCATATTTATTCAACAGGCTCTCATTCAGTCGGTCCCCAAGACGTATCAATATTATTCCTCATCTCAGTAATTACCTGAACTCGTCCCGTTCATTTTTCATCCGCGCTGTTGAACTTTAAAACTCACTTCCGTCTTCTACAAAATCAATAGTTAACTTCAATGAATTCAAACAAGCTATCTTTCTTCACTTTTCATCCCTTGCAATCCAACCATAACCCTTTCCCTTTCATTGTCATAAATGGTTAAATATTATATTAAATTAAAATCAAATTTAAAAATATTATATTAAATTAAACTTTAACTTATTTATTGTAAGATACTGTGTTATATCTAAGCATGTCATAACTAAGTACTACAAAAGATGTTATCTTACTGTACAAACCATTATTGTTAAATAAATGAATGAATGAATATTTTTTGGAAGCTTCTGTGTAAAAAAAATAATTGAAATCTGTCCTACCGTTTTCAAGAAAATCAAAAATTTAAAAAATTGGTTCTTTGGGAGGTGCCATTAATAACCATTTTTGAAAAATGGGTTTCCACCCAAAGGAAACCTTTACTTAAATAAATTTACTGATTTTTTTTAAGAAAAGTTGTCGAGCCGTTTTTGAGAAAAAAGCGATTATGTAAAATTGACAAAAAAAAATTGTATGGCAGGTACCGTTATTTTTGGTTCTAAAAAAAAAATGAAAAAAACGTGTCGGCAGAATCACCAAAAACCATTATGTACCAAGTTTGAAGAAAATCGATCAAGCCGTTTAGGCTGTAGACGAACAGACACACAGACAGACAGACAGACAGACAGAATTGTGCCACCCACTTTGTTGGTGTTCTCTATTATCGTAATATCATGTTTGATTGTTACCTATCTCAAAATTTTTTTTTTGCACGAATCAAAAACTTGCCTTAAAGTACCTACCTATAATAATCGTAAGTAAAAATAAGAGATACCAGTAACAGTAACCAATACAAAAGAACGTGGTTTTTACGTTTATTGGTTACTTTTATAGGTTCTTTTAACTGGTTACTTTTTTCCTTTTCTTACAAGTTGGTTTAAAGAGAAGGTAAAGCCTTGCACATGCTTGTGAATAATGTTGTGAATCCATACGAAATTTGCATTTTTGTTCATCCATGAACGTGCGCGTGAAGCTGAGTAGAGATAAAAGTGGAGAATTTTCGTTCAGGAGTAATAAATTCCCTTGCAAAATATTCTGGAATTCTTGGTGAATAGTTGTCAGTTTTATTTCAAAAAAAAAAAAGTTTCTTGCAGTTCATTGTTTGTCGCTTGCCCCAGTGAATTGAAAAATTGAAAAAAATCCGTTGCTAGTGAATTTGCTGTTTTTGGATTCCTACATTTTTATTCTTTACTTATCATTTGAAGCACAGTGGCTTTAAAATTCAAACTTAAGTCTAATAAAGCTGCTGGAGCTGATGGCCTTGCAACCCAGCTATTAAAAGCGGCGTGCGATGAATTGGTTACGAGTATGCACCAGCTCATCTACATAATATGGTCGCAGGAAATCATGCCCGATAAATAATGGGTCCCAGTATTGTTTGTCCGATCTTTAACAAAGGCGATTATCTGATATTCACCAACAACTGAGGTGTCTTTAACATCGCCTACCTGCTCTGTCGTACTTTGAGAACCCCTGAAGCCACTCCACAGGTCCATATCAGTGTGGCTTTATGCCACAGAAGTCCACCATCAGCCAAATATTCGCACTACGGCAGATCTTGGAGTTTCAAATCGATACCCAACACCTTTTTTATCGATTTAAAGGCTGCGTATGACAGCAGAGTTATAGAGTAATGTCTTGTTTTGGTTTCCCTTCCAAACTCGTCCGTTTGTGCAGGATGAGGATGGAGAATTCACGCTGCTCCATCCAAGTCAGAAAGTCAGCAAGAACCTCACCAATACCATTGGCCGCATTCCGACAAACTCAACATGGACAACTCAGATTTCTTGTCACAAATCAGCTTTTTTGACATTTCTCTCCGGATTGCTGAGTTTCCAAAAAATTTTGGGATGGCTTCAGATTTGTTTGTTGAGAGCAGATGATTTGTCATCAGCTTTTTTTAACAAGGGATTAAAAGAACAGAAAACTATCCTATCCGGATAACTGAGAATTAACATCCGAATGCGGCCATTGATATCAAAAAAGATTTAAGGCAAGTCGATGCGCTGTTATACTACTTCTTCAAATTTGTTCTTGAAAGAATAGTGAAAAAATCTCACGTCAAAACCAGAAGTACAATCTTTCAAGACCGTCCAATTACTCGCTCACGCTGAGGACATTGACATAATTAGACGAACAAAGCGAGATATCAGTGGTGATTTCGCGAGTATTGAGAAGGAAGCCAAGAAGATGGGGTTAACGGTGAATGAAAACAAAACGAAATATATGCTGTTAACAAGATAGGACACCCAACATCGGCTTTTCGGACAAAACGTCACTATAGACAGCTTTAATTTTGAGGTTGTCAGAGACTTTGTCTATCTAGAATCCGCTATAAACTCAGCGAATATTACCAGTGCTGAGATCAATCGAAGGATTACTCTTGCCAGTCGCTGTTTCTTTGAGTTAAGAAGGCAATTGAGAAGCAAAGCCCTTTCTGGTGTAACTAAAGTGTCCCTGTATAAGACGCTTACTATCGCGGTCCTGATGTCTGGTGCAGTGGCATGTATGTATACTATTAACGGTGGATGAGAACGCGTTAGGCTGATTTTTAGAGGAAAATCCTCTGGGTGATTTTTGGTCCCATCTGAAGTTTGTGGGATACCATGGGCTAAGGAAGACAAGCCAGTCTCTCTTGAGGATTTGTTGCCAGAAGATCTATCTCAGGATCAGGTTGATAGGTTTTAAGATCTTTCTTATAAAATTTCTCTTCTGGACCTAACGACTTTGGTCGGATGGGAATAAGAAAGCACTACGTAGATACTGGCGATGCCAAACCCATCAAAGCTCCTGCCAGAGGAGTACCTGTAGCAAAACGTCCAGAGGTAAAAGCCCTTATACAAGACATGCAATTGAAAAATCTAACAGCCCTTGTTCTCGTCAAGAAAGAAGACAGCTCTTTCCAATTCTGTGTTGATTTATCGACACCTTAACGATATAGCCAAAAGAGATTCCTATCCTTTTCCAAGGATAAAAGGACTCTTAACAATTCAGGAAATTGTCACTTGGTTTTCGACTATGGATCTCCAAAGCAGATATTTTCAGATTTAAATGGCTCCAGATGGTAAAAAGAAGACTGCTTTCACAGATGGTGCTGACTTTTGTGACAGTTTAACGTTATGCCTTTTGGAGCATGTAACGCTCCTGGTTTCTTCGAAAGAGTTTTGAACGACAGGAATTCCATTGGAAGTTGCTCGGATTTATATAGACGACATACATAATTTGTGCCACCGCAACCTTTGATGAACATATAATTAATTTAGAAATTATCTTTCAGCGTCTACAAGCAGTGAACCTCAAACTTAGCCCTGGAAAATGGCATTTCCTGAACTACCAAGTGCTTTACCTGGGGCACATTGTATCCGAATGTCCATGAATGGCCAGCTCTACAAACGAAGCGTCAGGTAGGAAGCTTCTTAGGCATCTGTGCTTACTATCGAAAATTCATTCAAGGTTTCTCAACCAAAATCAAACCGCTTACTGGACTCACTGAGGAGAGAAATGACATTTCACATGGAATTCTCAATGTGAATAAGCCTTTTCAAATCTGAAAGAAAACCAAACAACCGCTCCAATAGTAGCACATCCAACTTCTAAATGATCTTCTTATTCTAGACACAGAAGATGCTTCGAATATGGGAATTGGAGCTGTTATAAGCCAAAGGCAAGGTGATTCTGAGGTGGTGTTGAAATATTTTAGTTGAACCCTTTATCGGTTCGAGCTCAATTAGTGCGTTACTCTACGGGAACTCTTGGCAGTTGTTCTTGGTACTCATTACTTCCATCATTTTCTCTTTGGCAGAAAATTCCTTCTAAGGAGCAATCACGCCCCTTTTCGATGGCTGTACAATTTAAAGCTGCCAGAAGGGCAGGTTGCTCGCTGGATTAAACGTCTCCAACAGTATGACTTCAACATACAGCATAGTTCTGGACCAAAACATGGTAACGCAGATTCTCTATCCTTGAGGCCTTGTGGAAACTGCAAGTACTGTACACGGGAGGAAGAAAAAGAACTACCTACTATGTGTGGAACACGTCAACATCGTGGAAACTTGACGAAACTTTGAAGAGGAATGAACAATGGACTCAACGCTGGGTCACGTCCCATCCGAGATGAAATTCTAGGAGAAAGTGCCGAGGTCAAAGTCTATTGGGCCCTTTTTGATCAATTACGACAAGAAGATGGTGCTTTAACACCGGAGTGGATAGCAGACACTGGTGAGGTGAGTCAATTTCTTGTTATTCCAAAGAATAATGTTTCAGATGTGTTGACGGCGCTTCACGCAACCCCAGCGGAGGTCTTCAAACGTCAAGCAATGGTGTATATGCTGCCTTGTCTATATAGTACAAAAAAGCCCTATAAAAGGAATCAAAGGAGCACTCCTACCAAGTCAACCGGGGAATCCATTTGAGAGGATAGTGATTAACATCCTAGGTCCCCTACCTAGGACAACCTCTGGCATTCGATACGTCATAGTGGCTAGAGGACTTCGCAGTTCCTAACCCGACTACGGAGGTGGAGTTACAGCCATTAATAGATATTTTCTGCAGATTCGGGGTTCCTCACATGATTTAATCCGATCAAGGCCACAATTTCGAATCAGAGATTCTCCAAGAACTATGGACCCTTTAGGTACTCAAAAAACTCTTACTTCACCACTTTGCCCACAGTCCGACGGGATGGTAGAGCATTTCTATCGCACTTTACTTGACTATCTCGAAAAATACTCCAACCAGCAGCAACATGATTGGGATAAATTACTGCAACCTGCTTTGTTGGCTCATCGTACTGCTGAACATGAAGTTACCGGATTTACACCTGCAATGCTCACGTTCGGATGAGAACTGAAGCTTCTTACTGGCCTTCTTCGCGGATTACCACCATATAAATTACCTTGGGCACCAATCTTCGTCCTAGGGCTTCAGAAAAGACTACGATGTTGCGCGAGCCCATCTTAAAATAACAGCGGAGTTTTTGATAAACAGGTACCATCTCAAAGCAAATCCTATTAATTTTGTTCCTGATCAATAAGTCTGATGGTTCTACAATCCTAAGCGTGCGTCGGAAGGGATTAAGTCCTAAGCTTCAGAGCAACTGAGAAGGACCCGTCAAGGTTGTAGAAAGGTTATCCGATTTGCTGTATAGAATTCAACTTCAAGTAGCCAGAAAAACCAAAGTGGTTCATATCAATCGCCAACAGGGCCGAAACTTTATTCCAAACATCATGCCTAGCCACCTTAAAGCCTTGACTCACAAGAGCAATTTCGTGCGATCCAGTCATCCAGTAATAAGTCCAAATTTTTGACAGATTACATCAAGTTAATTTTTAATCTAGCCCTTCCTGTTTCCATCGCTGCCCTACCTGAAATTTGACTCTAGCTACGGCCCTGATCGCCAAGCCAATTATGAATCTAATAAACAAACTCAGATGGAACTATGAGTTTTAAGAAGGGTGTAGTGTAACGAAATGTCAAACTGTGTGACAAACCTACGAGAATGAAGCAAAATGAGACAATTTGACATCTCGGCGAAAAGGCGAAAAGAAATTGCAATTGACAGCTAAGCACTTGTTAAATAACGACGAGAAGAAGACACCGATGGCGAATTGTGTTGGAGCTTTCATCGACAGTGGAGAGTTGTAGGTTTTAAAAGGGGGTGCGTTCAAAGCCACTGTCTCTTTTTCTTTTGACAACTCGGCGGTAAGGTAGAAGCCGAAGGCAGCTATTTTCATCTTGGATTAAATAAAACTGTTGAGGGAGCGCTTCTTCACTAAAATAAAATAACCTCTGGGGAACCAGGGCTCAGCAGCCGCTTTCCGTTACAATTTATAAATTTTAAAATAAAAATATTAAGGGTATTCATTCAACAGCGTAAACTCGTCGTAAACATCGTAAAGTTTTAAACTTCGTAAATCTGTCAAATTTTCCATACAAATTGTGACAGAATTACGAAGTTTAAAAGTTTACAACGTTTACGACGACTTTACGCTGTTGTATGAATACCCTTATTATAACACTTATAAGTACATAATGTACATGTAATAGGCGGAAATGAGCTTAGCACATTCCTAGTATTTTTTGTTTGGTGATAAACCATTGTGCATTAAATAAGGCTATACATATATATATGTATCCTAGTCCATCGTTTGTGAGCGCAATAAAAGTGCGCACATTATTTATTCGATTTGCAACATCCTGAAAATCTATTTTTCTACACGGAGCGGAGCTCGAATGCTCAAGGCAGTTCCAATTAGTGGTAGATTGCCACATATCGTGGTGTGGCACGTTTTCGTTTCCCGGACATGGTCAAAAATTTATAAATTCTAGGATAAAATTTGTACATGTTACCCAATGTGGAAGATTTATTAATTTATCATGTGTTGCCTCTTCCATCCTTGTGCATGTGGTCTCCACGTTTGAGTCTATCTATACTTAACTTACCAAAGCCATCGCTGGTTTATCCTCGAGCAACGTCATACCCAGTTTGGGACAAACACACATATGGTGTCGCTGGAGTTTTATATCCTATATTGGTTTGGTGGAAATATGTGGCACATTATTAAACTTTTTCAATGCATTTATCTTCAAAAGTTACAAGAGAAAACTTATGAAATAGTGTTTCTCCATACTATCGGATTTTATGCATCAAATTTTCAAATAAATCGATGATCATCACCATCACAGACAGCTAGTCAATATTTTCAATCAAGGTGGTTTGCATTTCCGTTGGGGCATGGAATATTTGCTCACCACAGTCCCCAGTAGTGCTTCCAATCTACATGTCTGTTACACTCATATCAATGTGCGGTACAAAAATATTACGAAAGGAGACATAATGGTGTATCTACCCTACATACATGCATACATATAGGCTTTGGCCATTGTTTCCAATTTCGATATCATCTGAAAGAGTTTTAATGCACTTTTACAATATACCTATATCCTTTCTGTTGTTTAACGGGGAAAGGAATAACCTCTGTTTCGGATTCCGGCTACATCATCATGTGAGTATAATTTATTCGATCATCGATAAGAGAAGCCTGTCCAAAATGTCTCATAAAAATTGCACTTTAATTACTCTATCGACAGTATCTTTTTTTAAAAATCTTATTAGATGGATTGCAAGTGTCCTTATTTTAAACCTGAGTGGATCTCTGTAAAAAAATGTTGGTTGGCGTGGTTGTGGCTATATAAAGCTTGATATTCAATTTTTGAAAACGAGAAGAGGTTAAACATAGATTGTTGGAATTTTTACGGCAAGTAGGTGTACTAAGCATGGAGGATTTTAAGCTCATATTATCTTAAAATTTAAACAAAAAAAAAGTGGGTATAAGATATCATCGAAATTTTGTATTCTTTTGAAAGGCCTAATGCCATATTATGTATGGAATAGTAACATCTTCCTCATGTCGACCTCGGTTTCTCTGGGTGGTGCGCATTCGAAATGTCAAATTTTCCATGAGTATGGCGCATTAAGCTGGCTGAATTTGACTAATGGCATGGAATAGATAGATTTTTAGATAGATAGATCTCGATGGTCAGTTAGTTCACATCACCTTCATGTGAGATGACCATCCCCCGTGCGTGAGCAAATAATGTGGCACGTACCACCATCCTGTTGGAACCACATGCCGTTCGTTAATGTCATTCAAATTAATCTAAAATAAGTTAGTAATCATCGACTTATAGCGCTCGCCGTTGACATGATGGCCTGGCCAACGTCGTTTTTAAAGAAATATTTACGCCGCAAAAGTGCTTACTAAATTCAATTTTCGTGTGTGCCTAAAATCCAAAACTAATTTTTTTACTGGAAAAGGAAATAAAGGAAGCTTCAAAAGCCGAAAGAAATTTTAAAATTGGTCAAAGGACTCGGATGATACAGGTAGTCAAAGTGTCCTTATTCTTAAAATCAAAGAAAAAATATTTGTTTTACGAAAATTTTCAAAGTTTCGGCTTTAAATTCTAAAAACCTTGTTTAAAAGTTATATTTTTTTATTTGAGCTTGTAAAAAGGACCATTTGTATTACAAATATGATTAATTTTTTTTTAATTGCAAAATTTTAAGATTTTCGAAAAAGCTGTTTTTGGATCAATTTTTTGACTTTGAGCTGAGTTATGAAAGCTGGCCTAATCTCAACGGAAATTTAATCTTCGAACATTTCTAAAACATTTAGTAAAAAATTCAGCTGCGTATTTTTGCATATTTGGGGCTTAGAGAGATTTTATTAAAAAAGGATATTTTTTATTTAGGTATGGTTTTTTTGTATATGGTCATTAAAAATGCAAGTGGTCATAAAAACATTATTTTTACATGTAAAAAGAAGAAGAATTATTCATCGCGGGTGTAAAAAATAAATACATAAAACCTTTTAGATGGCTGGTCACTTGATGGAAAAAATGAATTCGATAACAAGTTGAGAAAAACGCTAAGTCAAAATGGGATGCAGCCTGTAGATCGAAACTAGTATTTTTAAAGAAAAATGAATTTTGGT
Source organism: Dasysyrphus tricinctus (assembly GCA_963921185.1). Lineage (NCBI taxonomy): Eukaryota > Metazoa > Arthropoda > Insecta > Diptera > Syrphidae > Dasysyrphus > Dasysyrphus tricinctus. The sequence goes on from OY992530.1 coordinate 129,073,141, forward strand.
TGTCAAATGTTCTTTGCATTGATTTTGAAAGGACAGATAAAACAGATAATTTAAAAAGTACATCAAATAATTCTAGAGGAACGCCAAGGAAATCTATAACGGAGTTACGGAGTGCTTGTCTTTTACCAAGAAACAGAAATTGATCAATGCTACTGACATCATCACTAAAAATTATTATAAAGTATGTATAAGGATCACGAGAAGCAGAAGGCCGATATATAACCAAGGCAAAGGCAGAATCAGTAGCAAGTCGACTAAGGATAAAAGCAAGCATTCGCACTCCTCAAAGAGATCCTATCAAGAAAGTGCAAACGCCTTAGCCTTGTTTATGGATCTGGGACTAACAAAATAAAAGTATGGCATTTTAAGAAGAAACATCTGCAAGAGTCAGCCTTCAAGACACCTTGAATCACCCAACAAGAAGAATTTTGGAAACCAAGAGTGAACAGGAATTAATTGAACTTCCAAAAAGTCTGACGTTACAAAGCAAGTGGGCTGTGATGGGTTATCTGGACAAAGTGCCTATAATAATACATGATGGTGAAACAATAACGGATGCAAACATGTTTATGGCTTCAATTGTTCCCCTGAGACTTAAGTGTCCAAATAGTGAATATTGGAAAAACCCTCGCCCATCATCAGTTCATTTCTGCCGACAAATAATGTTACAGCATGCAAGGGAAACTTCTGATCTTATAAGGAGCACAGTGAATGACATCAAAAGCCATATCGCTGATCTACAACCTTTGCATTATAAGACTAATGACGATGTAGTTATTGTTGTAAAGCATGAATTATTTTTAACGATAATTGACGGAAAAGTGTTGAATGAAATCACTGAAACAAAGTCGACACGGTAATGTCCCAGTTGCAAAAGAACGCGAAAAAAACTTCAACAATGAGGACCAGCCAACAAATGACGAGCACAACTACGAATATGGAATATGTCCATTCCATGCCAGAATCAGATGCATGAAATTCATTTTGAAACTTGCATATACACCCAAAAAAGACGGAGAAAATATTGATGAAAGTATTGGAACTAAGGAGGAAGACAAAATAAGGAAGCAAGATATCCAAAGGAAATTTCGCGATGAAATGGCCGAACTCGATGTGGATAAACCAAAACCAGGATTTGGAAACACTAACGATGGAAATACATCGAGAAGCCATACATCGATATGTAACAGCTCGTATAACTAGAGTTAATAGGGAGGTGATAAGAAGGCTTCAAGTAATACTTAACGTTTTAAACTGCAGACGGTTGACGGTTCAAAGTTTGGAGTTTATGCAATGGAAATAACAAATTTGCTGAAATAAAAGTATCCTGACACCAAAATTTCAATCGTGATGGCAGTTTCAAGCTGTCAAAAACTTGGGATCCCATAATTAATTCCATAAGGTCGATCCACCCAGTAGGAAATTTCCAAAAATTCACTACTGAAGAAGTAGGTTTTTCCTCATGGAAAAGGAGCTGCACCCATGAATTTCCTAGGGAATCCTATCATGAATTTAACATGGGCTTGTCATTGGAAGGAAGTACCTGCACACTCTCTGCATGAATATTTTTGAATGAAATCACTTTGCTCATGGCACTTTCGAATTCATAACTTCTTTTTCTTATCAGAAAAAAATGGTTCTCGTTATGTGATGCTTTCTTCAATGCGAATGAATACATGAAAAATGGGAAGCTGGATTTATGACGAATAAAATAAAATAAATTCAACTAGTATAATGTATTTAAGAAGTTTATTAAATAATAAAATATTAAAGAGAAAAGTGGATAGTTAGTTTTTTAAAGTAACTAAAATAAATAAGATAAACAGAACAAACAATCTTATTTAAAATTACTATACGTAGGTATATATTTGTTCGATTTTAGAAAGTAGGTACTTCCTCGTCTTTTTGGCTGCAGTTTTCTTAAAAATGATGATCATCGTCATACTTGTTCAATTTGGAGCTAAGGAATAGAGGAATACAAACTTTAAGAGTTATAGAAAATAATCTAATATAAAATATAATTACCTAGGTGAAAGTGATTAGTCTCCTGGGTCATGGTTATAATTTTATCAAATAGGAACATGTTTATCAATTTGATTGAAAAACACTTAAAAAATATACGTCTGTTCTCTTTGATCACAAAATCCATTCTAGAATATTCTAGAACAAAGAAATGTCACGTGACCGATCGAGGAAACCAAGACAAAAAAGGTTTACTTTCGCATCGGAATTTTTTGTTTCAGGTCAAATATCTATTCAACAGGCAGAAAAAAGAAATATGTATCTACCTACAGCTACGACCGTAACAATTCAGAGCAGACAAACCACTGAAAGGATGCATAATTTTGTAGGCAGGAAATCTTCGTATCACGGTTTATATAGAATTCATTCAACTTTTTGATGCGGAAGAAAAGAAAAGGTTGTTTTCTCTTTCGCATAGCAGGCATAAAACACGCAATGCTGTGTGGATTGCAATAACCACTGAAAAGGTACAGGAATTACTTCTCCCGTTCAGTATTGAATTCATTTGAGTTTATGATGTCAAAAAAGGTTATTGCTTTGTTTCGTATTTTCTTTACCTTTTTTCAAGAGCAAAGCAGAAGATGCAACTGGAATGGCAATCTACTTACCTATTGCATGACTTTCAATGAATGAAATCTATGCAGAGCTTCTCCTCAATGAATGTGACAGATGATTTCGACGAGGAATGCACCTTTATTTTTCATTGAGGAGCAAATTTCCTGCTGGGCAATTGCCACTGCACACCAACGTGGATACAGTCAGCATATAGTTTGTCCCAACTTACAAGCCAACAACAACAACAACAGGTAGAGACAGAACATTCGACGCAACGTTACAACCTGCGTAGCCAAAATCGCTCGTAACATCTCTTTGGCAGTTTCCCGGTGACCACGCTCGATGCAATTCGTAGCGAAACGTTCGGGGTGAGTACAACATTGAACTCGCTAAATATCAACAGCCAAATTAAAAAACGCGGAATAACGAAGGGTAAGCCTTATTCCATGGATTAAGTGCAAAATGTTACTAATAAAACAAAATTTCTGCTATGTGACGTTTACTATGCTATACCACCGAAGCAGATGGCTTAGCGAAGGAATAAGCAGCCAGACTATTTTTTTATTGGTGTTGGTGTTGGTATCAGAAGATTTACCTTTTCAATAACATTTTTTTTTCTATGCACAATGATTACGCTATGTTCTGAAGAATATAAAGCAAAAGAATATTTATAAATGGTTTAGTTTATTTTTATGAGCTTACTTTGTCTTTTGTGCTCCAACTCTTGCTTCTTTTTCTTGTTTAATTAAATTTACCATAATACCTACTAATAATTTAGATAGAGATAAACAAGAAAATTCTTAGGTGTGTTTGGTTACTTGAAATTTTAAGATGTCAAAACCCATACAGAAAAAACCCAAGCTTCCGAAATTTGGTACAAATTCCAAGATACTTAACAGGCCTCGCACGGTAAACGTCACTTTACTTTTCCACGAATATAAATTTTTTTTAATGAGAAATTTTAACCCGTGGCTTAACTCTTATTCTGTGGTTTAGTTAAATCGTGGAATAAAGGTAGAATAAGCGTTTTTTATTTTTAACGCGGCTAATCCTAAAAACTTAAAAATGTCTAATCCCGAAAAGCTCCTTACAATTACACCTACTCTTCATAAAATTTTGGCTCATGGCCAAAGTATAATCGAGTATCAGTCATTACCAATCGGAGAACTGTCAGAAGAAGCTCAGGAATCAAAAAATAAGGACTACAAAAGATATAGGTACCATAATACCTACAAGGTTTCAAGGATGTGGCAGAGTGAAGACCTATTTAACATGCTTGCAGCCTCATCGGACCCTCTTATTTCTTCGCTAAGGCATGTTAGAACTAAAAAAGATCTCAAAGCACGATACTCTCTAGAAATGCTTAGTTTATTAGAAATTACCTCGGACTTTGATGAAAGTTTCCAAGAAATCTAGTTCTGTGTTTTATTTATTTTTACTTATTAATTTTTTTATTCTCCACTATTAACCTTGAAATATATTATGAAATAATTTGTTATATTGATGTGCCACTAAATACAAATAAGACTTTTTGCAACACATACAAAATTAAAATTTATAATTCAAGTTAAAAGTTCAAGTGAGCTCAACTCCATAATTGCGTTTCACCCAGGTCCGATAGTTGGGCATTGGGCTCATCAGTTAGATGACTATCGTACTATATATACTATCAACTATCGGACCTGGGCGAAACGCAATTATATGGAGTTGAGCTCACTTGAACTTTTAACTTGAATTATAAATATTCAGTCACTCCACTTAAAAAGAAGAATTTTCTTTTCAAATTTTCTTCATATTTTATTATTACATAATTTAAATGGTTCTTTTTTTTGTTCCTCTACTGATTCACTTGAACTAGTTTTTAAATACTCTGCAATTACTGCAAACATTAACATTTGAGTTTTAATTTAAAGGAAAATAATACTTTTACTTTTTTGGATACAAAAATTTTTTTTTACATGAAGTTCTGGAATTCCCTTTGAAGAATTTTATAAAATTTTATAATTTAGCACTTAACATACTTTTTCTATACCATGACTTAAAGTTTTCCACTGAAGTAGTATATTTGCACTCTAATGTGCAGGAAAATAATAAAAAAGGCTTCTAATACACATATGCAGAAGTGTTTAGAAATGTATTGTTTGTTTACTTTTATGCACCACTGTGAGTTTGTTTGGCTTTAAGACACCCTGTTTTTGCTTCAGTTATTTACTAATGACATTAGTTTAGGTTAAACATTAAGTGCATTCCCTATTGGGAGAAAGTCGTATTTCAGCAGAAGATGTTGAAACACCCTGTAATTTTTATTTTTAATTTGCAAACTTTTAGTCTTGATGGAAATGGCGTTCAAGTAAAAAAAAAAATTATCCCGATATCTTTATTCGCTTAAGAGCTATGATTTTTGCAACCAAAAAAGTCAATTTGTGCCACTGTGCGCCACCAGCGCCACAAAGTGGTGCGTTTGTTGAATTTCGGCGACAAAAATAATTTCCCACACCAATTGTAAATACAAATTAATGAAAGTTGGTACAATTAATGATTTGGGGATGCTGAATTCAATGGTACTGTCTATTTTTTCTTACTTTAAACAGGGGCTACACAATTAAGGTAAGAACATGGTCCCAAATTTTAAAATTAAAAAAAAGTAACGTCGAAGTGAGGAACTGGGTCAAGTTTATTTTTGAAATATCCTTATCCTTGATTAGTTGACCGTACATTTTCTTAGCAGGTCCCCAGCCGTCAATATTGTCAATTTTTTTTTTCAGACTCAATCAAATAAAAACAATTTCGAATTCAAAAAATTTAAAAAACCAGCACTAAAATTAGTTCTTATCTCTTGGGAACATTTCTCAACATTTTGGACTATCTTCCTTAAACTTTGTAAATTTTATTCCTGACTTCGACAGTAATCTTCTTAAAAGTTTGAAATTTGGGACCACGTTCTGACCTGAATTGTGAAGCGCCTGTTTGAAGTAGAAATAAATAGGCAGTACCTACTTTTGAATTCAACTTCCCCAAATCATTAAGTGTACCAAATTTCAGTAATTTGTATTAACAATTGGCGTTGGAAATGATTTTTGTCGCCGAAAATCAACAAACGGACCACTGTGCGCCATCCCAAAATTCACACCGAACAGTGACTTTTTCGGGATGCATTGGATGCTCCTGAATCTCACATGGATTGGTATCATCCCATCAATTTCGACAATTTTGTTAGTTGAAATATAATAATCGCTGAAGAAGATTAAAATGGGCAAATGGGTGAAGCGCACGGAATGCTGTCACAGAACACCCATTTTGATACAACAATTTAATTATTTGCACGTGTGTTGTTGATGGCTATATCCACCCATGGTGATTTGGCAAAACAGACTTAATAAATGACAACCAATTTGACAGATATGGAGCTTCAACAAAATGGCCGCTATCAGTTGTCAAAGTTCGGAATGCCCTATTGGAAGACCCTTTAGAAAAACATTGATTTGTGAGGAGAGAAAAATGTTGAAAAGCATAAAATTCGTTGTTATAAATATTTCTCCAAATTGTTTGAAAAAAAAATAAAAATGGAATTATGAAAAGCAACACAATTTTAATCATTGGAGCGGTTTCATAAAACGTTATTTTCTTATACATAAGTAGGTGCCTGCATACCTTAAATTCTTAAAATTTTTAGTATTTTTAAACTAACTTTTCGGCTACCGATCCTCTGCCTTAGATATTGCGGTCTTCCATCGGTTGCGGTCCCTCGCACGCTCCCTTCAGTGACCAAGAACAAGCGCTCTTAATTCGTTGGTCTTTTCCAGGATTTGCTTCTATGTGAAGATTTGGTCTATCGTTGATCTCCCCGGCCTGAAGCCACATTGGTACGTGCCGATCAAAGTGTTGCAAAAAGGTTTTAGACGCTCACATAGTACATTGGATTAGATCTTGTAGGCAACATTAAGCGGGGATATGCCTCGGTAGCTTTTGCAGGACATAGGATCGCCTTTTTGGTAGATTGGGCATATGAAGCTATTCGACCAGTCGTTGGGCCTACTTTCTTCCCCCCACACATCGTTGGTGCATGTATCTTATGCAAGGACATATCCTCCATACTTGAAGAGTTCCGCAGATAGGCCATCTGAGCCGACGAATTTGTTGTTCTTAAGCTTATGGATAGCTTTCTTAACCTCTTCTGTACTGGGCGCTGGGACTAGAATCTCATTGACTGGTCTCATACTTCTTTGTTCTCCTGTCGCTTTCTCTACATAATGTCCATTAACCTTCAATACCCACAATTTGGCCAAACACATCTTTCCAAGGATGAAGATTCCTTATGAAAACAATATGTTTTAATACTATAAAACAAACTTTAACAATGGTTCTTAAAAAAAAAAAAACTTATACAATTTTAAGTGGGAACCTTAAACGATACCCCACCACATTTATTTTTTAACTTTAAAGCCCTCCCAACCTCCAAAAAATTAAATCTCAAAATAATTCCAGTTCGAATTCCATATAAAATGCATACCTTCCAACACCAATTTTCTCTTCCTTGATTTGACATTCATTACGATGCCACCCATTGCTGCCCCATTCACTCTATTAAAACAATTTATCTTATCCTCTTAGATTGATTTTTATTATTTGGGATTGGGACATACTTAAAAGGCAATACTAATAAAATATTCTGTGTGCTTTCAAGTGAACAAGAAAAACGTCAGACAAAAAATTATTCCTTCCATATCCTCTGCAAAACTCCAAGCTTTCTAGCTCCCTGATTGCGTCTTTCAGTTCTTAGCTACCATATACCTACATAGTACATACATTTTTTTTTCGTCGAAAGTTGAATGAATAGCTTTTGACTGGCGACGACAAAGTCTTACATTTGTATCTATAGTGGGGAGGGGGATAAAGCCGAGGCGGTATGAAATTTTTGTGTATATAAGAGGGATGTATTAGGTTCGTTTAGTATGGTTTGCCTTATTATGGAGATGTATGCCCCAATAATGTTCGAAGGGAAATGAAAATAGAAAAACAGATAGTGCTTTGTTGTGGGGGGAGAAATTTGCAATTTGGACGTTTTCCAATATATTTTTGTATCCAAAAAATATTTTTGCTCATTGATTCTTGTATTTGATTTGAGTATAAATTATTTAACTTTTAATTTTTTTTGTCCAACAAAAGTTATTGGTTATTTCTTCTGAACTAATCCATATTTATATCAGTTAAAATGTCCTGCCAAAAGTTTGTACAACCATATAGGATATGGCAAAGAGATATTAATGTCTGAAGGTGCAGATTTTTAGAATCCTCCTCTTGAAAATTTGGAGTTCTTCATCGCTGACTGTGAGATCGTGAACCAGACTGGGAAGCACGATTTGCTTGTATACAAGTTTCTTCGTCTATTGGCTTAGTCCTGATCTTCTCCCCATCAAGGAGTGTGGTCAGTGGAATGCCCAGTTAGCTTTTCTGAGTACAGGTTTTGAGTGCGGGTTTAATCTTAGCAACTCGTTGAAGTTGTTCCCCAGGTTTTTGAGGTTCCAGTAGTACCTTGCGGCATAATGGTTAGTGCGTTGGACTGTCATGCGCAAGCTGAAGGTCTGGGTTCAACTTTCAGCCGTTGCCACATAAAACAGAAAAGTTCTTTCCGTGGTACTTCATATTGTGAAGAACTGACAAGTCCTCCAAGAGTTTTCTTGTCATGATTAACTGCTTCTTATCTAGCCGTTCGGACTCGGAATCAAATTGTAGGTCCATTATTATCATTACTGCAAACAACACGTTCACAGGAATAATTTAGAGTTTTAAGCCACTAGGCCCTGGTTTTCCATAAGCTGTTGCGCCACAAAACTTATAAATTTATAATTTGACGTTGTTTTTGGCAGAAGTGGTGAATCCATCTAGAAACTTCAAAACCAGAACAAATTGAGCGATTTCTACAGTCACGGGGTCTCGTGAAGCTGACAAGCCCCATTTCTGGTAGAAACCGGACACACAGATGCATATACAGAAATCAAGAAATACCCCAAGTTTGCCCGCTTAATTCTACTTTTTCGGGGAGTTGAGCAAATTTAAAGCTGACCAACTTCTGATTTGAGTTAACTTTCTGAAGATGGCATTTTCGCTGTGCTCCCTCTGGTCCTTTGCAGATGATGCTGGAGGCGGGCTTGTTGAGAGATTGAGAGAGACGTGGTCTGCAAAAGTTCTGGCGATATCTTGCGACGCCAAGGTTAAATTTTTTCACAGCATTCGCTCGTCATTGTTGCTTGATGGGTATCCACATTCGTACCTCAGCTACCACCAAGGTAGTGGTCCGAGTCTATGTTGGCACGTCAGAACTTCAGACTTTCAGGTTACTGGAAGCATGTCTGGTGTCTATCGCAACAAAATCAATCTGGGTTACGGTTCGTTGATCTGGAGACCGCCAGGTCTCTTTGTGTATATTGAGGTGTGGGAATCAAATGCTGGCTATGATGACATTTTGCACCTTCGTAAAGTCAATTAGCCAGAGTCCGTTACTGGAAGTGTTGACGTGCAGGCTGTGTCCTCCAACTATCGAACTAAAGATGCCCTCCTCCGATATTGACATTAAAGTTGCCAAGAAAATAATCTTGACGACGTACTTGGGGCATCTATCATGCGTATTCTCAAGGAAATCGTAGAATTCTTTCCTTGGTTGAGTCATCTTTTCTTCCGTTGGGACACAGGTACAGATCAACGTAATGTTTTTGAACTTTGATTTTTTAATGCAGATTGTAACCAGGCACTCGCTTGCATTTCTGAAGCCTAAGACATCTGGCTGAAGGGTTCCCCTTACCACAAAACCACAACTAAAAAGCCACTGACCCTGCTCCTTGCAGTACTCGCCGAAGTACGATTTCGTCCTTTGTATGCCCTCTCCATCCACTCGCACTTCCTGAACGGCTGTAATGTCAGCCTCTCCCGCTAGCCTATACAGGCTCTCCACTATTTGTTTGGCTGCACGTGGACTGTTAAAGGTCCGGACACTCCACGTGCAGATCCGAAATTCATTGTCCTTGCTTCGTTTTCTGGGGTCGTCAACATTAAAACCATCCATATTCAATTTTTTTTCCACTGTAGCGAAGGTACCCCAACGAACAGCCCCAACCTGGAGGAACATACCCTTATTGTAACTCCAAGGTTGTGGTAAACGGATAAACCGCTCTTTATAGGCCTGAGCTACGAACATGTCGAAGTAGCCCATATAAGGTGTTCACTAAGTCATCATAATCATCGGGTCCTGTAACACCGGTTGGAGCATAAGGCGTCTAAAGTACCATAGTTCATTACGTAGTTCAACATAACTGAAACTGAAGACGTCACCGTTGATTCAATATGGGAAATTCTTCCGCTGCTGCTTGGACAAAGGAGTAGAAGTGTCTAAGTGGTAACACTCTCCCCCCCCCCCTCTCCTGTTGGCACCAACCAAAAACCGTCGACAGGGATTGGAACCCCGTCTTCAGTTAAAGGTATTAGGCACCCGATGTTTACCACAGGGAGGTGAAAGTAGGAGTTGATAGATAGAGGAAAAAAAAGCTTGTGGACGCTTAAATCCTCTTGAATGCACCGTGTCTAACATTCGAACACCACTTTTTAGGTGCTATCCATAAAAAGGGTAGAATAGTATTAATCCAGTACAATATCACTAATGTATGCTAATAAGACTTTGGATATTTAAAAAATAAGAAAAAAGAAGTAAATTCTTCATAAAAGGCGAATCAAATAAGAACTAAAAAAGGTATTTCTAAGAAAAACAAAAAGGTTTTTGATATTTTTTTCATTTTTTTTTTATTTTCTCAAAAAGTAATAGACATTTGGGCATATGGAGGTTCTCTGTTTTTGACCAAAAATTGATAAGAGCATTGAGTTTTGAAAACTCACTTACGAAAATTTTTGGAAAAATCGAAAACTGTTTGCTTAAACAACTTTATATTTAAAAAATGAAATAAAAGCAGAAATTTGACTTTATTTGAAGGTGAATTTCAAAGAAAATTGCCTCTCCTTGATATATGTGAGTGAATAGACCCCCGCTTGCCATACGATTTTTTTTTGTCTAGACCCAACCTACACGCTCTAGCTTTTTGTCACTCCTTATGTGAATCACTTTTTATTTATATTTATATGCAGATACATATGTAAATACATATGTATAAATAAATGATATTTAAAATTCATTTTAAGATCTTGTATGCTAAACGTTTTATTTTGCGAATTAATAATATGGTTCACTGTGGCGTATGTGGAATATTTTGTTTTCAAAAGAATAATTATATGAGAAAAAAAAAATAGACCGAAAGCATATAGCAGACTTTTGCTGTGTATGATAGCATAACAAGAAGTATGGGTATTGACATATCTTAGAACTTATTCAAGAAATCAAGGTCTTGCTGTCCATAACCGGGGCTTAGGTTTAAAGAATATGAATGCAACTTCGATAGAATTCATATAAGACAAAATTGGTTTGCACCTCTCCCTAGATAATGCTCTTCTGATCATAGATCATGGAATCTCTGAGAACACCCCTCCTTCAGATCACATATCATGGAGTCCAAGATTATTTGAATGTATAGTTCGCCCTGCGATCAGAGACTGTTTTGAAATCTCATTTTTCACATTGAATTGTGAGTTTTTCAAACGGTCTAACAGTTTGAACTATATACGGGTGAATATTTCAAAACATTAATATTTTTCACTCCAAATTGGACCCTCGCTCAAAACAACCTATTTTAATAGAAAAACAATTATATCTCTTAATAACTTTATAACAACCAAGAGTTCATAGTTTTTGTTTAAATCTAACGTTTTTTTTAAGTTAGGGAAATGACACTTGTATCAGGGGAATGACAGACAATTTTATTAAATAATTTTGAATGAACAACAACAACTTGTGTGTGTTACCACCAAGTATATAGGCTGGAGTTATAGCTATTTCACGAGAGCCACCTCGATCATCAGACTCCTTTAGTGGTGCTTAGTCTGGTAATGCTCGTATTAATTGAAAAACTCCTTACCGTCAGCTGGGAGTGAACCATGACCCTTGCAATTCAGAGGCCGATGCACTACACGGGGAAAAGATGAAAGAAACCAACTGGAACAACAGCAAGCTTGTGTGTGTTGAAAATGCTGCTCGCTGTTGCAATTGATAAACAACGAAACCTGAATTGGGATAGAGCAGAACATGTGGCTTCAGTGGCGCGTTTGTGTAGTGCATCGGCATCTGCATTGCAAGGTTCATGGTTCACTCCCAGATGACGGCAAAGAGTTTTTCAATTAATACGCAGGACACTTTTGGAAATTCAAGTTAAAAACTATCCTATCAATAGTTGCTACTTAATTGCGAAGTAGTTACGCAAAAAAAAAAATTAGTTGCTTTTTTGGTTTAAGAAAAAATGGGTGTCCTGCTAACTTCATATGAACTTAGCAGGACAGCTTTATCAAAAATAAAGATAATCGAGCTGAAGAAATTTGATTATTGCGAACTAATTAATTGCGAATTAGTTACGTAAACAAAATTTAATTGCATTTTTGGTTTGCGAAGAAATGGGTGTTCTGCAAACTTCATATGAACTTAGCAGGACACCCATTTTTTCGCAAACCAAAAATGCAATTAAATTTTTTTTTTGCGTAACTAATTCGCAATTAAATAGTTCTCAATAATAAACTTTTTTCAGCTCAATTATCTTTATTTTTGAAAAAGTTGTCCTGCTAAGTTCATATGAAGTTAGCAGGACACCCATTTTTTCTTAAACCAAAAAAGCAATTAATTTTTTTTTTCGTTACTAATTCGCAATTAAGTAGCAACTAATGATAGGATAATTTTTAACCTGAATTTCCAAAGTGTTCTGCTAACTTTATATAAATCAACTTAACCTTTGTAACTTTTTTCTATTCTTTCTAAATCTTGGTGAAGTCGCTCTCCTTGCTCATCACAATATATTGAAAAATGCAACTGAGGATTTCTCATAAAGTAAAAGAGATATTGGGACGATTATACCTGAATTTGAAAGATTAAGATTAGTACTTTCAGAAATCTGTACAATAAAAAAAAAAAAAAAAATCGCTTAGTTACATTACCCCAAAAATGGCTAAAAGAGGGTTTTTTGGCACTTTCTAACGGTAATATCTCGAAAACCAGAGCTGATAGCGAAAAACGTATAACGGATTTGAGTTCAGCACAAAAAATTACCTTTAGATCAACTCTTACTTAGTCGTGTCGGAAACCTTGTACATAAACCTGTGTAATACAAGACTGATCTTCGTAGGAAAGAAATGCTAAGTTTTCGATTTTAATTTCAAATTTAATTTATTTATTAATTTACTAGCTGTTACCCAACCGCTTTGCTGGGCTTCCGCAACTACCTTGTTCCTATCATAAATATCCTTAGTTAAAAATTCATTAAATTTTTAATCAAAATCTTTAGCTTTAGCAGTACCATGTGGCCCACTTTGGGGGTTCAAAGGAACTCACTCCTTGGGTCCTCTATCTCCCTTAAGCAACTCTGCTTCTTTGCATTACATATTGTGACATTTGATTTCAAATGATTTTAACTTATGTTCAATTCCTTTCAACCAAAAATCGATTCTGTCTAGAAAAAAATCGATTTGTTTAGAAGAAAAAATCAAGTATACAAAGTTGATTGATGATATGAAGCGCACGTCGAAACGTGTTCCTCGATTGATGTGTTTTTCTGATGGACTTTGAATTTTTTTTTTTAACTTAAATGGAGCACAACAATTTTTGTTTATTTCTGCTACTATTCCCGAAAACATATTTGTTTTTAATCGTATTAAATGACACGTAAATCTGAATGCACTTTTGAGTATTTGTATTCCCATTAATTTGTTTACTTTTTGCCTCAAAATTTACATTATGTCAATGGCCAACGCACACAATCACATAAGAAAATTGATTTTTTTTTATTAATTCTTTTCAACACAAAAAGAAATCGTTCTCCAATGGTTGAAAGGAATTCGACAATAATCTTATGGTCATCTGTATCACCCACACAACTCCGTTTCTCCCCTTGAATATGTCCAGTTCCTAGAGAGGTGCCTATACAATAGGGATCCTTGATTGAATTTCAGATAATAGAAAGAAAATTTCAAAGATTGATATATTTTTTCAAACTAATTTGATAAATTATTATTTTTCTTATCTAAAATGAAGTTGTTTTAGTACCAAATATTTTGTCTCTATTAGTTTGGTATCTTTAAAAAAAGTATCCTATAGCATATTAGACCAGGAAAAATAGCACAAATCGTATGGGGAACCTTGAAAAAATTAATTCATGAAATATTAAAATTGTAATCGACGCAGAATTGCAACCTCTATAACATATCCAAAGTCCCCCAAAATCCCCGCATTGGCTTTTTGTGTAGATGCATTTGAAGAGGTGCAGACGGGGAGAATTTAGAGGTCTATCAAACTTAAATATTTGTTTGGTTAAAACCTGATCATATGATACATGCTTTAAGGGTAGTTTTTAACGCCGAATCTAATGAGACCAAATTCAAAATGATACAACCACCCAAAAAGAAGTTATAGTCCTATTTATGTAATGATGACTTTTTTTTCAGGTACAACAGGTAAAATATTACCGAAACCCCTTTGAAAATAACGGTATGTTAATGAAACTTGGAATGAATGTTTCATTTGTCTTAGGAACTAAGAATCAATAGAGTTCTTAAAAATATTCACGGTGAAAGGGTGTTTTTTTAAGGGGGAGGGGCAACAAAGAATGTTAACCATAACACCCACGTAAAAATTCTTACACTCATGAAACTCGCCAAAAATATTAAACTCTTCATGGCAACCAAGAATCAAAATAGTCCATACAAATATCTTTGTTCTAAGAGTGTTTTTGATGACTGTTAACTTTTGAATTGTTCTACGGAAAATACGATTTCAAAAATTAATTTTTGCTTGAAAAGGCCCATTACTTTGTTAAGGGTGCTTGTATCATTTTAGTTTTGCTTTTATTAGATTCAGCGTTAACAAATACCCTTAAATCATATACCATACTTTGTGTATATACCTCAATTACACCAAATCGGAATTTTGGCTCAAATCTTCCAACTTCTTCCCTGATTTTCCCTCTCTTTAATAAAAAACCCCAGAACAAATATATTTATGAGGACTATTTTGATTCTTGGTTGCCATGACAAATTATATATTTTTGGCGAATTTCATGAGTGTAAGAGTTTTTACGTGGGTGTTATGGTTAACATTATTTGTTGCCCCTCCCCCTTAAAAAAAACACCCTTTCACCGTCAATATTTTTAAGGACTCTCTTGATTCTTAGTTCCTAAGACAAATGAAACATTCATTCCAAGTTTCATTAACATACCGTTATTTTCAAAGGGGTTTCAGTAATATTTTACCTGTTGTACCTGAAAAAAAAGTCATCATTACATAAATAGGACTATAACTTCTTTTTGGGTGGTTGTATCATTTTGAATTTGGTCTCATTAGATTCGGCGTTAAAAACTACCCTTAAAACATGTATCATATGATCAGGTTTTACCCAAACAAATATTTAAGTTTGATAGACCTCCAAATTCTCCCCGTCTGCACCTCTTCAAATGCATCTACACAAAAAGCCAATGCGGGGATTTTGGGGGACTTTGGATATGTTATAGAGGTTGCAATTCTGCGTCGATTCCAATTTTAATATTTCATGAATTAATTTTTTCAACCTCGGAACCTATTTTTCCTGGCCTATATTCCAATGCATAATAGCCCTCGGGTGGAATCGGCTAAGGCGATAGTTGATTGTTGATTATCAAAATAAATGTTTTTGCTCCACGTAAGGTGATTATCAAATTGCCTATCACTTTTTTCTAGGGAATATGGGTGACAGCTATTTAGGTATCACTTTCATACATTTTGTTTGATATTTTTGGGAAAAATAAGTTGTGTCAGCTTCAGCTCCACTATACATCCAAAGTTTTGTGAAAAAAAAAGAAAAGTTTCCAAAGTTGAAATAAACATAGGCGAATAGTACCTAATGTTTACTTCAATGCACATTTTCTATGTGGCGAAGAACGAGAAATGAAGAAAATTACTACAAAAAAGATCAAATGTTGCTCACAATCAACATAAGGAATAAATCAAATCTGGAACTCACTATACCAATGTACCTACAAGATTTCCTGTGGATATTCATTATTGTTATTTTTAACATATAAATTATATATTTTTAGCGATCACTTTACGCAGAACAAAAAAAAGTTGATAATCAAAACTGACAATCAAACCATTGACAGTCAACTATCACCTTAGCCGATTCCACCCCTGTACTTAAAGTTTCATTCCGAACTATTCAGCCATTTGAGCGTGATTGTCTAACAAACATCCAAACAAACAAACTTTCACATTTATAATATTAGGTGCCAGTTATAGGTATCATTGAAACTCATCATCGAAAATTTTAGTGATTGATTTTGAGACGTAAAATCATTTATTATTTTGATGGAAAAATAAAGCTAGAGACTTAATTGATATTTCCAGCCAAAAAAATTGTTCAAATAGGCCCAACTTTCCGCATAAAAAGACTTTTCTTATTTCAATGATTGAACTACCTTACCAATGATCATTGACAAAATAAAAGTCAATTTTTGTGGAAAGTTGGGCCTATTTGAACAATTTTTTGGCTGGAAATATCAATTAAGTCTCTAGCTTTATTTTTCCATCAAAATAATAAATGATTTTACTTCCTAAACGTCTCGAAATCAATCATTAAAATTTTCAATGATGAGTTTCAATGATAGCTATAACTGGCGCCTTAGTAAGATAAGATAAAAAGTTTTTAACTTTTTTTTATATAAAATTAACTTTAAACTTATTTCATTAACCTCATAATATAAAGTTTTCTTTTTGAAATTCTTTCAAATTTTTGTTCTCTTTTAAATCATTTGTATGTACATATTTCAACTGTTTTTTTGATATATTGGGTCTTTGAATATCCTCTGAAGAAGACATTCAACCTCTGTTGAAACGTCGGGAAAGTCAATTTTATAACTTAGTTTCATTGCACATCAATTGATCAAAATAGTTAAAGAGTAGTCTCTTGAACATAAGAGCAAGTACGTGTGTGTGTGCATGACTCAGTCATGCATTTAATTTTTATTTGAATTGATTGTTAAGTTAAAATTGTTACACCTCCAACTCTTTCATTAATGATCATAAAATTCCTTTCAAAAAAGTCTTATTTCTTTTTATGAACTATAAAACCTTTTAATCCATCATTAGATCTTTTACACCCCTATAACACCTAATTGTGTATATACCAGTCTGCTGTGTGTGACCTTAGTTTTGCATTATCTTGGGCATATAATGACACTGTTATTCGGTTTAACAACTCATAAAACACTTGAATATTATAGCTCAATCATGAGACCCTTGACATATCGTATAATCGTGATACTGACAGTCAGACTCTTTATTCAGTATTCGAAAGGAACTTATTTGTTCAGTCACAAGTCACAATAAACACATCCGACATCCTTTTGATGGGTCTGGACCAAAAATAAATTCCAGAGTCATAAAACAAGTACTTAAAAAAAATTATTCTTTAGCGCCTCAACAAAGCAGACTATTTTGTGACCTTTATTTGGATCTGATGGTTGCTTGTTGAGAAATACACATTCACAAGCTCTAACTCTAGAAATACAGATAATAAAAAAAATCGGGTAAAACACAAAGTGGAACGGTTAAAGGAATCGTAAAAATTCGTAACGTTTTATGCTCGTATCCAACCCCTCTGTGTTCACATAAATGGCACTCAAATTTTATGCGACCATTATTCGCGTCGTAAAATCCGATCAACAGTTGGTTGGTTGGTTTTGGTTGCTTTCTGTTCTGTGTTATTACAATATACTACATGGTCTGATTTTTTTCCATTTTTTTATGACAAATCAGGATTTTCGAGTAATTACTGGAAATTGTTTCTTTTTTTTCTTTATTGTTCCGGAGATTACTTTTGGTAGGTGAAAATTGAATGAAGTCCTTTATAGGGTTGATCTGGGAGTATTAATGAATAAAAGCTGCTTGATGTTGCGGTGATAAGATTTCATGGTTTGTTAATTTTATTTTCAGAAGGATTTTTCGTGAATGTTTAGTTGGGAAATTTACAATTGTTTTATGGAAATATAATTGAAATATGTTTACGTAGAGAAATACTTTTTGTATATCGTAAATGAAATTTTAATTTCAATTCTGCAATCAAGACTACATCGAGTGAGCTCCTGCTCCCAGCTTGGGAAAGATAAATTTTTCTTGAAGAGTAGAAAAAGGGAAGAATTGTCAAGTTACCAAAGAAAGGAGACCTTACGCAGTGCGAAAACTGCTGCCGTGTAGTTTAAAATCCTGAGTAGGTTTTAACAGGGTTGTATTCTGTCACCAATAATCAGCCCCGTATCTATGGGGGAGCAAACCGGGGCCTGTGCCCCGGGCGGCAGCTTACAGAGGCGCCAAATCCATGTGACTGAAAAATTGAGAATTGCGACGCTTAATAAAATTAAATGAATTAAGATGCGGCAATGCAATATCAAATTTTATTTCTCCGTCAACCTTGAGCAGTTTTTCTATTATTATTTCTGCACCTCACACCACGCTGCCGCACCGCCAATTTTGTTTGAAGAGTTGCAAAAAATCCCAGCTGAATTGACAGTGAAGCTAGTAGAGTCAATCCTCAGATGCATACAAGCTGTCCTAAGGGCGAAAGGGAAGCAGACGAAGTATCAGTTTAAAGTTTTTCGCTTTAATTGAGTAGTGTACACTTTCTATTGACGCCATAAAAATGAGGTATGTCTTGTTATTTTTTTATTGAATTTTTACTAAACTATTTTTTGTTAAGTTTTATAAGCCAATTCATTGAAGATTAACCGTTTTAAAAAATAAGATAAGTATTTTCGTAAAAGATCGAATCTATTTTCTTCAACAGAGTTACAAAAACGCAGTTCACAGCTGTACACTTTTTTTTGACACTCACAGTATGCGTTTGGCATCTTGGGGCATTTCCGAAATTCTGTCAAAAACTGACTAACAAAAAAGTGGAAGTCTCATCTTTTGACATAAAAAAAAAGTATTTTCCCGAAAAGTGGTGACATTGATATTTGAGCCGATGATGGTGCGTCTATTCAACATCTATCTTTTGAGACATCGGCTGTTATTTTCTTAATACTCGTTTGGAACCTGGAAGCGTTTTCGAAACTTTTTTCATATTCAAAATATTTTCCAGCATTACAGAATCATTCAGTGAGTCAGTCAGCGAATCAGTGATCATCGTATATATATGTAAAATATAATAATAACACCTAATGGGCTTCCAAAAAGTGTTCGAAACATCGATCATTCGTTATATCGGTATTCGTTATACTGCTGTATATGTTTTAATGATTTTTAAAAGTTTTTTCAAGGCCACTCAAGGTTTCCAAGGATTTTTTATAATAGTTGTTTCTGGCACCTTATTTACGGGTATTCACAAAAAAAAACCATATTCCTAACATCCAAAATGCCACTGAATTATTGAGAGGTCAAGAAAATCATCCTGTGACATGGACATTTTTTTTTTAATTCCTAAAAGAAACCTATGCTTTACAAATTACTAAAACAAGCATAGGCCACTCAAACGTATGTCAATAATCGATTTAATTTTTGGTTTAAGAGATTTTATAAAAAAGAACATTTTTTATCTAATTTTGTGTTCAGCAATTTTGAAAAATCATCAAACCAATTTCAAAATCATTTTAACGCTAAAATTAAAGCTAACATAAAGTTGAATTCTTGTTTTATTTTTTAAAACAAATTATTTATTTATTATTTAGTAAACAATACTGAACAAAACTGCATTTTTTGCAACTATGTATATCCCTGTATATTTCACTTTATAAAGAATGATTCTAGTGACGTTACTACACGGATTTTTGGCATTGTTTCCGTAAATACGCACAAATGTAGACAAATGTTGTCTACATGAAACCATTTTTTAATGATGGAATTAAAATATATTTTTAATTTATTTATACTTGAAAAAAACCCCAGGGGGGTCGGGGAGTACTCCCATGACTCGCCAACCGCCCCCCCCTATATCCACCAATGATTTCCAGTCCTCTGCCATAAGACAGAAGTGGTCAAAACTATTTGATTCAGTCAAAAATAAGTTATCAAGTATCCTCCAAAATAAGAAACGTCATTTTTACAGTTTTTGATATTTCAATTACAGATTTTGAGTCATCAAGTTGCACTAGGCTAAACAAATAAACAAACAAAATTGGAGATCCAACACCATTATAATACATTTACATATAATATGACATCGATATTGCAGCTTTTGAATATAGTGGCGGCCAGTCGACCGACGGCGCGGCGTGGCGGCATTAAGATCCGCGACCAAAAGGAATCTTACAAAACCGCTTTGAACCACATAATAAATCTCGGATAAATCTCAAAATTTATTTATAAGCACACACTTGCATATATATAGATGTAGCTATGTACATGCAAAGAGATGGATGCGATTGCAGATTATCATCATAAGTGTATTGAGGTAGGTATACTCGTTCATACTATTTGTATGATACAACTATTATTATCCATCACACACACAAATACATGTGTGATGAAGTGGAAAACTTCTCTAGTGTACATACATATGTATATATAAACATAATACATATGTACATTCAAAAATACGTTAACAGAGCTGTTCATAATTTTTGTTTCTAAATTTAAAGATTTTCACTCGCATTAATAAACGAGAACATAATTATGAATTATATTTAATTAGGAGGCGGACTTTTCAATGTCACCAAACGCACCAGATCAGACATTGGCTGGGAGATCTACAAATCCAGTCAAAGAAAATTCAAAGCTGAAACACAGCGAGCGAAACGCAGCTCCTGGAGAACCTTCTGCAATGTGATAGAAAACACCAATGAATCAGCTAGACTAACTCTCTCCAAAAACCCAATAACCTTGGTTTTCTTAAAAGAACCAAGTAGTCGCTGGACAGAATCATGCAACGAAACTCTGAAATTCTTAGTTAATGATCACTTTCCCGGGTATAGCTCTAACCCGAGTTATAACCCAGAAAACTGAGATTTATACGGAGCACAGAACACCGTCGGATATTGTAACGGAAGACAAGATTAAATTGGCAGTAAATTCAGAGATTCCCATCCACTATTACTGAACAAATGGAGTACAAATTGTCAAAGGTCAACACCTGGACAAAGAACTGTGGCCTAATGGTCAATTCATTAAAAACAGAACTGGTCCTCTTAACTAACAGATAGAAAATACCAATGCTTAGAGTACCCTCAATTGAAGGAACCACCATTCAAATTTCGGATCAGGCCAGATATGTACCTTAGGGGTGTCGGATTTTTTTTTTTTTTTATATTCAAAATGGCTATGGTGGATCTTGTAAAGGGTTTAGAAAGACGAAATTTTTGTTCTGGGGCATTTTCCAAAACGGAATTTTGAGACCCCGCGGCCGTTTTTAGGTAAAAAACTGCAAAATTCGAAAAGTGGTAAGGAAAACCAATTAAATTTGCGTCGATATGTATACTCAAAATTACTTATTATGTTTTATTTTGGCTCTCTTTTCTCATTTGTATTGACCGAACATTAATTTAAAAATGCTGTATAGTGTTAAGAAAGCAAGTTTCAACCACTTCGAGCATTCCATTTAGAAAAAATAATCGAAAACATCTAGAAAATCGATCTATTTGTCGGGGCTCGGGGGTTTTTAAGGTAAAAACGTTATGTCATGATATTTTGATAAGCAGACTGTAATGCTATTTTCTTAGCAACTGGTTACAAAAGCAAAAAAAAAATCTTTATAAGTTACTGTGACCTCATATAATATTGGTTTTTCAGACCGCTTTCTCGAATTGAGGTTTTTTTATCCAAAAACGGCCGCGGGGTCTCAAAATTCAATTTTGCCAAATGCCACAGAACAAAAATTACTTCTTTCAAAACCCTTTACAAGACCCACAGTACCCATTTTGAATATAAAAAATAAAAAAAATTCCGACACCCCTAATGTACCTGTGTGTGATGCTTGATAAGATACTGAACTGGAGTTTCAACACTAAAGAAAGAGCAAAAAAGACTCTGGTCACATTCTATTCCTGCAACAGCATTTTTTTTAAATCCAGGGGACCTAACCCAAAAATTATCAAGTGGATGCACACGGCAATTGTTAGACCGATACACACTTACGATAATTTAGTTTGGTGGAATGCGACAAGAATAGCAACAAACCTGAAAGCCTTGACAAAGCTCAAAGACTATAGCATGCGTAGGTATAACGCCACGTTGAAAACCACCCCTAGAGCAGGACTGGAGGCAATATTCAACTTGAGACCCCTAGATCTATTCGTGCAAGAATCAGCAGCATACAGTATCTTGCGGCTTGGGTAGTACATCTTGGCATAGTGGTTAGTGCGTTGGACTGTCATGCTGAAGGTCTGGGTTCGATTCCCAGCCGCTGCCACCTAAAAATAGAAATATTTTTTCCGAGGTACTGCCTCTTGCGAGGAACTGACAAATCTTCCAAGAGTTATGAATAAGTGCTTCTCATCTAGCCGTTTGGACTCGGCAAAAATTTGTAGGTCCCCTGCATTCCTGCCAAATTTTGTTTATGTGTTTTGCGGCTAAGCCAGACTATCTGCTGGAAACAAAGCACAACGGTTCATACTCAGATTCTGCAGAAATATGTGGAAATAAATGTTTGCACAGACTACACAACCCCCATTTAAACTTCAACAGACTTCACTACCTCTTTTCCTAAAAGAAAAGAGTGGGTAAACAATCAACCTTTCAGTAATGAATCTACAATAACTATCGGACACTGTGTGGTTGGTGCAGGAATTTTCTGGGAAACTCTGGGACTAGCTAGCTCCTTTAGACTACCTCCTCCAAGCTGAGGTCTTGGCAGTGACTGACTAGCTAAGCAGCAATAAAAGTAATTTCTGCCACCGAAATTCGAAGCTTGTGACTTACTGTCGCGAAGAGCTTAGGGTTCTTGGCATGCAACCTAACATTAGACTCTGCTGGGTTCCTGGTCACAGTAATGTACACGGAAACGAGAGAGTTGATGAGCTGCCAAAAACAGGATTGACGCTTGATTCGAGTCAAGCCGAACAACTTTAGAAATAACTAATGAGAGATGGAATCTGCTTGAAACATGCTACACGACTAGAAAGTTGCGGCCAAATTTCAATTAGAAGAGGACAGACAAAATTATGCAAACGAACAAGAAACATCTTCGTTCCCTTGTCAGCATATTCACCGGAGACAACATACTGAGATACTACAAAAAAAGGCTCAGTACTGACGACCTTTGCAGATGGTGCAGCGATAAAGGAGCAATGAGGATACCTTACACTTCCCTTGCCATTGCCCAGCACTTTGTCATTTAAAAAAGAAACACCTAGGAAATCAATTCTATGACGAACTTTCAAGATCTTCGGCTAATAGCTTTCTGAGCTTCATCAAAGCCTCTGAATGGTTTGGCTGCTAGTAGGACAAATAGGTTTTTTCAATACGAGAAATACAACATCCTAGGATATCACAACGGATCTATCATCTATACATAGATCTAAGTGTTACGATAGAAGGATCAACTCTTTCAGCCCTTCTACCTAACCTAACCTAACCTAGTTAGTGTGAAACTATATCAATAGGTAGACAAAAATTTAAATTAATTTATTTACTCCCCAAAATAGGAATATAAACTCCCCATGCGAAAAAAAATAAAATTTTATAAACGATTTTCCAACTATTCTGTGCACTAAATTGAACAAAATTCAAGGCAAAAAACGTTTGCTTTGGCCTTAGCCATCCATTGAGTCATTAATTTACCCTTAATTAATAAACTATAGGCCTAAAAATAGAAAATAATTATTTTTGGATGCAAAAACCATAATGACTTGAGGTGAATACACACACTTTTTTAACATTGAAAATGTTTATAGGGTCGTTTTGAGTAAATTATGGTGTTACTAAAATGAATAAAGTGAACAAGTGTGTATATGAGATGAACGATGGCGTATATGGGGGATAAGATCGAATTTTTGGTGGTGTTACCATTCATTTTGGAATGAACAAATATGTATAGAAGATGATTGCAGGCGGATAGGGAGGGTACGGTTGAATTTTTGGTTGGTGTTTCTAAAATGAACAATATAAGTTTTAACTATACATATTACTATAATTATAAAATGCAAGAGCTAGTGCAGTCAGCACTCAGCAGTGCATTGTGCTTCTAAAACTAAATCTAAGCGTTGGAAATTTTTTGAAAATGTTTATGATAGGAAAATAATGTAGAGGTGCAATATGACGTTTATTAAAATATGGTTTTATGTGAAATGGTCGAACAAAAAAAGAAAACAAATGAGAAGTGCCAGAGTAATATTTTTTTTGTTTATCGATGGTTAAGTTTAATATAACAATTTTGTACATATATTTTGCAATTCCAAAAAATCTACAAAGTGAGATATTATTGGTTGTAAGTTCAAAGTTCTAAAAAAGATGGCTCACAAATGCTACACATCAGAGTTAAGGCTGATTGTACTAAATTGTATAGTTTAAGAAAGATAATAAATAACAAATTGTTTCGTTTCAGGAAATTTTGATACCTAGTATTTTTTTATATTTTATATATTTTATATAATTTTTGTTGATCGATTTTTCGCAGTTATTATTTTTTATCTTTTAAATGGTTGCATTTAAAAATCTCAAATTCATACCGGAGATAGATTATATAGATTCACATATAACATGTAAAATTTGATTTTTTTAATCGTACCTAAGCCGAGATAATAACATATTTCTGTTAATTTACATATCACCTACTAACTCTTTAATCTGTGCACCTAGACAATTAGTTTTTGTTTTATTAGCAGCTTGAATAATTGACAATTATTTTGATATATCATACGTTGCTGTACGTTCTATATAAGCTTCACAAATCGAAAATACAATTAATTAAAAAGTGGTACTAAATCTTTAATCAATATTCCTAAAATTCATCGTCGTCGATTTGCAAGTTTTTGTGCGGACAAACAGCCCAAATAAACAGAGCACAAAAATATTGAAGATTTCTTTCTATCTCTGCCAGGGTTGCAAAAGTCGATAAGATTGTACTTTTTTCGATACACTCCACTTTGCTAAAGTACTCCACTTTTGCATTCAACGAAAAAGATAAAGTAAATTAAAAAGAAAATCATCTGCCTCACAAAATGTATACTGTGAACCGAGGCTGACAACGATATAACAGAAGAAATAAAAATGATTAATACAGTTTGTTCGAGAAAATGGCATCTACAAAATACCGGTTTCAACAATCTCGCAACTAAAAATCGAAAACATTAAAGGACAATCGGCAAAACTGTATGGATGGTGGTCTAGGAACCAATAAAAACGAGTCGTATGTCGTTGGAAAGGTATTTTTATGCGCTACAATAGTCACTATGGCAGTTCATTTCAAATCACTGTGTGAAAAAAGTTATTTACTAACCAAGGTTTTGTTTTGGTACATTTCAGTGTGAAACAAATTTATACAAACTGGTCTTACCAATACCAATAATATGTATGTCGTTGAAAAGGTATTTTTATGAACAATAATAGTTTCTATAACAACTTATTTAAAATCACTGTGTGGAAAAAGTTATTCGCTGTTTTAGGGAATTTTGGTACAGATAAAATTTATCGAGCATGGTTAACAAGTAACGAATAACTTTTTTCACACAGTGATTAGAAATAAGCTGCCTCATTAACTATTGTAGTACATAAAATTTTCTTTCCAACGACATACGTCTCGTTGTTATTGGTTGAACTTGCGTTCACACTTTTTGCCCATACTA
This sequence comes from Dasysyrphus tricinctus, assembly GCA_963921185.1. Classification (NCBI taxonomy): domain Eukaryota; kingdom Metazoa; phylum Arthropoda; class Insecta; order Diptera; family Syrphidae; genus Dasysyrphus; species Dasysyrphus tricinctus. The sequence goes on from OY992530.1 coordinate 129,098,596, forward strand.
AAAAAAAAACATTTTTTCACACTAAAATGAACCACAATAATTCGTTAGTTTTCGAATAACTTTTTTCACACAATGATTTGAACTGGACTGCTATTAAAGGTATTGTAGGTAATGGAAATACCTTTCCAATGACATATATATTGTTGTTATTTGTTTGACCAGTTTTCATAAATTTTGCCCATACTAAAAATATTTTATTTATAGGTATACTAGAATGCACCAGAACACGATTCTATTTAGCGAATAACTTTTTTCACACAGCAATTTGAAGTAAGCCCTTATAGTAACTATTGTAGTTCATAAAAATACCTTTCCAACGACATATGTCTCGTCGTTATTGGTCTTGTAGACCGTTTTGTCCTATTCTCCTTTATCAAACTTAAATCTCGCAAAGTTGAAGGGTATTGCAACAAATTCCTACAGTTTTGTTATAAAAGTTTCGCATATGTAAGTATGTACCTTATATGTTAATTAACATAAACAGCTAAGTTTTTTAATTAATTGGATATAGAAACATTACATACGTTCATACAACAGCAAATGTAGACAAAATATTATCAAATCAATTCAAAAAGTACAATTCGATACACTTTCCTTTTATATTTTGATACATTGCTGAAACACGATTTCATCCCTGATATCTGTCTAGTAGTTTATTATGAAAGACTGTTCATTTCAGTGTTCAGTGGTTCAGTCTTCAGTTTCAAAGATGCCTTGGAGTGGGAAGGTTCGTTTGCGCTGCTTGCCGGTAAATATTTTTTTATTAATAGTATAGAATGCGATGTGCGTGAAAGTGAAAGGTAAGTAGGATAGAATGCATGTGGGATTTTAGTTTGCAGGTAGGTTTAGGTTCGTTAGGATATTTGTTGGGGGTTTTTTGTTTGTTTATTATTTTACTTTTGTGTTTTGTTTAGCTATGATTAGATGGATTAACGAAGAAAATGAAAAATATGAAATAAGAATACCTACAAGTGGGAATACAAATATAGGTCAATAAAATCACAAAACTAAAACATAAAAAAGTTATAATTTTTTTACTTCCCATTGGAAGTTATTGTAAATGGTCCGATTTGTCAAAATAAAAATTTTAACATATCTTCACGTTTCGCTCCCTAGAATCGGATTCCATTTTTGTAGAGAGATGTCTGTGTGTGTTCGTACGTTCCTTCGCTTTTTTTGTTCACCGTATCTCAAGGACGAATTAAGATATCGACTTCGGATGGATTTTATTGTATACACAGTAGTTTCATTACAAGCAGAAAGGACCTTTCAATAAATTCAAGAAGCAGTTCAAATTTCCTTAGTCTCAGATATCTCGAGAACAAATCGACTTCAGGTTAATTTTATTCTACTCAAATTGACGTAATAAGGAATTGATTAAAATATAGAAGTATATCAACTTATAGTTTTTTTTTTAATAAAAAAATGTAGATGAAAATTGTTGAAAAAAGTTGTTTGGCTCGAATATCTTGACAACAAACAATGATATTGGCTTCGAGGTTATTTTATTTTATACGCTAGTTTATAGATACAAATTGATAAAATTTTAAAAAATATTGAATTAATAGTTTTTTTTAAGCGAAAAACTGCAAGCAATTCTACACACTAATTATTAAAAAATTGGTTTTTGCCTCAAAAATCTTGAGAACAGATAATGACATGACATCGGGTTAATTTAAGTCCACACACTAGCTTAGAATTGATAATTGATAGGATTTATAAAAAAATTCAACAAAAAGTTTTTTTTTTTTAAGTGAAAAAGAACTACAAGATAGGTACTTCACCAAAAATTGTGGAAAATATTTTTTCATCTCAAATATTTTGAGAACAAACAATGATATTGACTTCAGGCTAATTTTATTCTTTAAATGAGTTTATAATAAATGATTGATAAAATTTGTAAAAATATTCAACAAATAATTATTTTTATCGAAAAAACTACAAGAAACTTAACAAAATTGTAGAAAATTTTTGTTCGTCCCAAATATCTTGAGAACAAACAATGATATTAGCTTTTGGGTATTTTTTTTCTATAAATAAGGATTTGTAAAAATATCCCATAACCAGTTTTTTAAGCAAAAAAACTACAAAAAACCTTACCAAAAAATGTTGAATTGTTTTTAGTCTCGAATATGTTAGGAACAAATAATCATATTGGTTTCGGGCTTCTATATATGTATGTACTAGATTATAATTGACAATCGGTAGGTTTTGTATAATAATTCAACAAACTGTTTTTTTTTTTTAATGCAAAAAAAAAAAAAATACAAAAACTATACCAAAAATTGTTGAATACAAAAAAATAACATTGGACCTTTAGCTTCCGGGGCACCACAAATTGGAAGTTACTAGTGTGGGTCACAACCAGCCTCTTTTTGAAAATGCAATAAAGGACCGTATTGCAAGAGTCTCTTCAAAACAGACTGGTTGATTAGACTAAAAGTCGATTTATCGTCATTGCTAATTTGTATTAGTAAATATTTTCCTATTTGATAGAAATTTTAAGTCCATCAAGAATTTTTGGTTGACTTTTGTCTTGCCAAATTTTTTCGAAAAGACTCGTAATAAACCCCAAAATTAAAAAAAAAAACTACAAAGGGCATAAGAAAAATAGAATTTTTCTGACACGTACCAAACAGCAGCGTTGAAAATTCGTTTGTAGGCATATATTTGAGGGAAAATCAAATATAAGTTAGCGTTGCCTACCACAATTAAACAGTTACACGAGTTAGGAAAAATCTATTCAAATACTGACCGAAATAAACAAGCAATAGGTGTAGAAATTTTTAATTTTTGTTTGGTGCTACCACAAAGCTAAATCAAAAAGAAAAAAGTAAGGTACCGCACGAAGTAAATGAAAAATATAAGATTAGAAGACAAGCGGGAAAATAATTTATGTGGGTCAATAAAATAACAAAAAGAAAACACCTCTTTTTTATATTTGAAAATGAAACAAAATAAAAAAAACTACAGTGGGAATAAGAAAAGACAAATTTTGGGGAGAGGTAACAACTACCAACTACATTAAATATTTGTTTTTTGGAAAATATAATTTTATTTAGTGTTACAAAAAACGTGATTTTGGAAAACGAAAAACGAATACAGGACGAAATAGGAAAAAAAAGTAGTTATACATATGCTAACATCATTTTGCGCTTAGGGAAGAATCAAAATTTGGTTGAAGATAAAACGGAGGGAAAATTAAATGTATGTATTAAGCAATTAAGAGCTCCGATTTTTGTTGGATTAACGGCTTAAAAGTTATCCTTCCTTAATTATTTTTAAAGCTGAAGAAAAAAAAACAATTTGGTGTAACTAAGCGCAAGTAAAGATGGAAGTGCGAATAAAGTTTGTTTAACAAATTTTTAGTTTTCTTAGTTCAATATAATGTTTGGATTGGTCTTCATAAAAAAGATGAACTTAATTGATATGTATGTATAAATTGGTAAAGATAAAATTTAAAAGAGAAAAAAGATTGTATAAATTATAAAGATTAAGGATTTATCTAGCATTAGCAAGTCATTTTCAATGTCCCCATTGTTACTCAAGGAGTGAAATCTGTAAATTTTTTCGAAAGCAAAACAACTGCTGGTCCATTGGATGCAAAAACCATTTGCATAATATCTTGAGGTCAATATATATATTTTTTTTAAGTGTAACCCAACCATCCAAAAAAAATATTTTACTCCCCACACTTTTTTTCGCATGCAAAACAATTGCCGCTCCAATGTTTTGCATGACATTCCGTGAGGTTTTTTTTGCATGAAACTGTAAACCAATTATGCAAACAATTAATTTAGCATTTCACCTCAATTATTTTAGACATGCGAGAATATTTGCATAGATTTTCTTTTGCGAACGAGAAAGACGTAAGCCAAAAACTAAAGACAAAAGAAAACACATTATAACCTAGTCGGAACGGTTATTTTTGATAAGAAAAAAAAAAACTAAAAAGCCTGTTGGAGGAGGAAGGGACAAAGAAAAAGGTTGGGGAAAGCTGAAGCAGGTATTAAGGCTGTTATTTAAGGCTATGAAGAAGAAAAACACAAACAATAACAGCCCTATTATTAACACGATTCAAAACTAGTTTTAATGTAAAACTAGTTCTATAGAGGTTTTAAGTTTCAGGTTTTGAACATATTGGTATTATTCAAACAAAAATTGACATCTTAAACTCGAAATCAGAGTCTTAGATGTCAATTTTTGTTTGAATAATATCAATATGTTCAAAACCTACCACTCGAAACCGCTATAGAACTAGTTCTACATTAAAACTAGTTTTGAATCGTGTCAATAATAGGGCTGTAAGAGAATTATTGTTTTTGTTTTTATTTGTGTGGACTTTATTGAATTTAATTCAGTTTTAAAGATTTTTTATGACCTTTATGGCCAATTTCATAAACGAACACTTAAATTACTTGCATCTAAACTCCTTCTAAATTTTCTCAGACATTTAAAATTCTTCAGTTTCACCAAATTAGAAAAGGGATATTTTAGGGATATTTTAATTTTACCGAGTTTGTTCACATCCCTGGATTAAAAAAAAGGTTGTTTCCCTCGCACTTACATAAAAAAGTACGTGCGTGAGTGATTCTAATTTCAACTCAAACATCAAATCAAGAACCATTCCATTCGAGTGTTCTACTTGCAAAACTATCTAGCTTACTTGAAAATTTTAGTAAATTTCAGATACATACATATCTTGAATTGCTTTTGTATGAGCTGTCATCAGCTGTTTTTTCACAAGAGATTTTAACAACACAAACCTATAAGGAATTGTATAGGTAGCTGAAACTTGTCCATTCCCTTTTCTATAAGCAGAAACCAGAAATGTACATTGTACAATGTGCCGAGCTATCTCATTTTTTGTATGATGACACATTTGAGCCTGTTAAGATTGCAAGTTTTCACGACGCCCGCCATGGCGACGATCTTGCCCAGTAAACTCATCGTCATGGCGTAATGAGAAGCCATAGTTTAAAAAATAGATATTTAATTTTTTGAAACAAATAAAACTAGTAGATTTTCGAAAAATTATGTGCCGTAATTTAAAAGAAAATCTTTGATCTCATTGAACAAGAAATTCAATTTTTTTTTTGTAGAATTATTTAATAATTTTCTCTGAATCCAATTCAATCCTGACTCTTTATTTTCAAAAAACCATTTAAATATTTAAAAAAATGACCCCACAAATAAAAGAAATAATAAATTATTTTTGGTTATCATACAACATTTTTGTGATAAACCCTGTTCCGAAAAATTGTTTTTTAAAGTATCTTCGAAAGAAAAATTATAATGACTTTCGATTTTCTCGAAAACGGTCTTGAAACGTTTCTTTTTGTTTTTAGGAAATATAAAATATTTTTTTTTTGAAATTCTATATTCAAAAACAATTCTTGGAAACTTGGTTTTTAACAAATAACAAATGTAGCCGTAGCCACTTGATTTCTCAAGTACAAATGTAGCCACTTGATTTCTCAACATTCTCAAAATATTTAAAAAAATAATAGAAATTATTGTTAAGAACCCGAAGAAAAAATCTCATTTTGCTCAAAAATTATAAAAAATTGTCTTTGTGCTAAAACAAGTACGGTCTACTACTAAATATAAAATAATTTTGCGTCGGATAAATATCAACTACTATCGAACGTTATTTTGGATGTTTAACCTTATGGTTATTGGCTGAACGGGTTAGAATTAAACTGTTTGTACAAAAATTCCAAAAAGTTCAAATAATGTTGAATATCAAAATATTTAAAAAAAAATACATTTTTGAATATAATTTTTTTTTTGAAAATTTGATATCCCAAAATACGGTTGGTGTCTGCCCCCCCCCCCCCCCCCCGGACAAAATCCTGCGGGTGCCTATGTAACTATCGCAAGTAAAAAAAAATTAATGCACTTTGATAGGGTGGCAAGCAGGTAGTTAGGCTTTTGGTTTTGAGCATTCTTAAAACTCCCTGAAACCATCCATAGCTCTCAAAGATTAAATTCAAAATTATAAGATCGACAAGAAAAAACACTTTTCACAGCACTGTTGGTAAATATTTTTTTTTATAAGATTCGCGCAATTTTTTTTTGCGATTTTTGTTTGTTGCATTTGTCTAGCAAAACATTTATTGTGCAGAAAATGCCGACATATGTCTTAGCGGCGCGTCGTTTGAAAATAGTTCGTCTTTCGCAATAATTTATCATTTTTGTTTTCCTTGTGTTTTTTTTTATTTATTTATTTTTATTTTAAGTTTTGGATTTGCCAGATAACATCGAAGTATAGTACAGAGCGGAGGCGCAGCAAAGAGAGATGGCCCATCCAATGTGGGCAGATGGGGGTTTTATATTCTCAAAAGAAGAATACAAAAAATTGTTGTCTCATATGAAAGTCATTCGGCCTGGAAAGAATCTCAAAGAAGGCTGCAAGGGCAAGGGACGACCAATGGAGAATAGATTTGTATTCTCTTCCAAGTGATATACTTGGAAATTTATGTATCCACTGTTTAATTTCTTCATTTTTTTTTTTTTTTATTTCCAAATTTAATCTTTTTGTTTTTATGAATCATTTTTATATATTTTTGTGGTGTAGTTGTAAGTATACCTATCTATAGGTATACCTTGGAATGGATTGGATTATAGTTTTGGCAACGCACTTTGCGTTATGACTTATTTATATCACAGCATTGATATATTGCACTAAAACATCACACATTCATTATTCTACGAACAGTATGTTAAGCAGATGTGGTTATTCAATAATGAAATATTTTTAAGGAATGGCTTTTCCATATGAATAGAGATGAATATAAAAAACGAAAAAAAATTAAGTCATCCCGATCAGTTTCATCGGCCATATTGGAAACACATGGAGATTGAGTTGAATGTTGTTATTGTGGATTCAATTTAAATTGAATAAATTATACATTTTGTTGAAGAACTCAATCATTTTTCCACTCCGTATATAATTATTGTGTTATTGTTGTCGAGAAGTTGTTATGACGATTGATATAATGTTTTATGTGTGTGCATCCATATGTCTTTATTGAAATTTGGTACATTTTTGAGCGACACAAAAATACCTACCCTCCTTTTTTTTCTTTTCTACACATCATAAGATGAAATATAATGGTAGATTTTAAATTTATCTTTTATGATTCAAAAGACATTAGGGGTTGATATATATATATGCACACATAAGTGGTATTGGTAATAATGCAGAGGGGAGATCTTTCAGTATCTACTTCTACTCAATCATTTTTTTTAATATTAACAATTTTTTTGTTTTAATAACAAAAGTGATGTGTAAAATTAGATAGTAACTGTTACCCCAAAAAGAAAAACAGCATCATAAAGGAGTCAGTTATAGCTATCATTGAAACTCACCATTGAAAATTTTGTTCGTCCATTTTGAAGTATTTTTTTTTTTTGCAGTCATTTCGCTTAATGGCGGGAGTTTAGATGGCTAAGATAGAAAAAGAATAATTCAGTTCGTTGTTCTACAAAAACACCTTACACGAGAATGAGCCATTCAAGTCCACAAACTTGAAGAAAAATTCAACATAATAGATATTCCCTATGGAAAAAGCCCAAGAGTTTCTTTTTCTAAAACACAAAAATTTAAGTTTTGCTACAAATGTAGCCACTTGAAAAAATTTCGGGGCAGTTTCTTTCCTAATTTATCGATATAAGGAAAATTAGATTTTTTTCAATTTTTCTCTATGGGAATGTATTCGACTTCGATTTTTATTAACTTCCCATTGGAAGTTATTGTAATTGGTCCGATTTGTCGAATCGAAAATTTTAACATATCTTCACGTTTCGAGCTCATTAGAATCAGATTCAGTAGCGTAGCAGCCGTGGTATCAGCCGTATCAATGATACGGGGCCCCCGAGATAAAGAGGTCCCCAGATACTACGGACTCGATTAGTGTAAGGCTGGCCAAACACGACAGAGTCAACTATCCGAAACTAAGAAAAACCAAAGAAATCTATTCATGCAATCAAGAAATGAGTTCATAAGTAAAAGCACTCAAACACTGCCGTTATTGCCTCTTTTATTTTGTATTCTTTTCATACTGCCGTTGTCTCCGTTTAACGGAATTCTACATTTCTAATTTTTTGAATTCATATTCAAATCAATAATTTCTATTATCTGTCAAAATTTCAGCTTTCAAGTCCCACCCCTTAAAAAGATAAAAATAAAATACTACACAAATTCAAATAACCATTGCATACTTTTCAAATTAAAACGACTTTTTCTTTTAATCGGAAGGAATGAGTTACAAGGAAGTAGGTTTTATTTTATCTACCCCCTAAAGCGCGTGGACAGATGTTCCACATAAATAGATGAGTTACCTTGAAAAACTAATATTTTCGAAATTCGAACATTTTTAAAACAGCAATATCTCGTAACTGAGCACTCATATCAAAAATGTTATGATGATACTTCTTGTTGGAAACTTCGTAATTTAAGAGAAAAGACGTAAAAAACATTATTTTTGAATTTTGACCAATTTTAGAAATACTAATATGATTTAAATGATCAATTTTACAACAAATATGAAAATGTTTTCTTATAGAGATTAATATAATCTGTAAATTGTGTACAAAATTTTTTGACAAAATTTGTTGTTTAAAAGTTGTAGGCGAAAAACCCATATTTTGAACTTTTCACCTACCTTTTTGAAGTACTAATATCTTCTAACTGATCACTCCTATGAAAAAAAATTGAACAGAATTTTTTATAGACAATATAATAACTCATAAAGTAGGTATAAATTTATCTTGGACAACTTCGTCATTTGAGAGAAAAAAGCAAAAACCAGATTTTTTAGCTTTTGACGATGTTTTTAATATACCTAGTGATATCTTTGGAACTATCACTCGTAGAAAAAAGAAGTTATATTTTCTTGTAAAGAATTTAATAGTGTAAGAACTTCGTATGAAGTTGGTTTCAATAGTAATCACCGTTCATGCGTTTCAGGCGAAAAACAGACATTTTCGTCAAATAACGTTGTTTTTAAATGGCGAAATCTCCTTAACGATCAGTCGGAGAAAAAAAAGGGCGTTAACATTTCTTATAGGAAATTATACTATCTACAAGATTTGTATGAAGTACTATTTGATAGCATTTACCGTTTAAAAGTTATAAGCCAACTTTTTTGACATTTGACCTTGAATAACTTCTAACGCGCACACAATTTGTCAATGGACTTTTGGGTGAGTATTCCTTATACCAAAATAAAGATTATTGCATTTCAAAACCTTCACTTGGATTTATTCCGCAGTGAAAGTACATTTTGCCTGGGCTATCTAATACAACAAAGAGAGACATAAATAACTAATGCAACAAGGCGATAACTCGTCACGTGAATTCATATTTGTCCTACGGACCATTTTGGCTGAAAATGAGTTATATATGCCATGGTATATTTTAGACCAAGCTCTTTTGATTGGTGCAATCTAAATTTTTTCTATCTCTTTTATTTACCGAGATAGAAATTGCACTTTTGGCCTACAGACCACTATTTTTTGATGATTTTTATATTTATTATTGTTCGTTAAACACTTTTAGTATGCAGTAGGATAATTTCTATACTGGCTTTCGAATTTACTAAAGATTTGTGCTTATTTGTCCTATATCCAATGAAATTGAAAAAATATATAGGAAAATTTTAAGATAAGCAAGAATCAAGGGGCAGAAGTTTATTTTGCATACAAAACAACAACAATCGCTGTGACGATGACGTGCCATAGAGGCTGGCCAATTTTTTGATGAGCAGTCAAAATAACATTAACAAAGCAGATAAACCGGTAAACCTAAGCAGGTTCAAGGAACAACTAGCGTTGACATCACATGGGCCCTTCGTTCTTGTCCAACAAATGATATAAGCGTTTTTCTGCACATTTCTCCGTTTAATTTTCAAATTAAGTATATCTATTTTATTGCAGGGCGTTAAGACCAATAGAATGAAACCACTAAACTACTGATCCCCACTGAAATGTTTCCGAGTTCCAATGACTAATTTATTGACCTCTTCAATGCGCTCAGTAAGGATCTTTAAAAGGATTGGGGTAGTGACGATGTGACGAGAGATTTGAGACAACTATTTTTACCGATGGCTCAAAGATATAGTGTGTGATATTGGTTCAGGAATTAATCTTTTCTGAGTCTCTTAATACCTCTAGGTCTTTCAAGCTACCCGGCTTTTCTAGTGTATTTAAAACTGAACTACTAGCAGTTTGAGAAGCATTCAAAACAAGACCAACACCATCAGAATCAAAGTACGCCTATCTTATCAGACATCCTCTAAATTCATCCAGCAATGCCGAGATAAGCTCGTAAGTCTGAATGTGTATCACAATAAATTCACTCTTATCTGGGTATCAGATCACAGTGCCATTGAGGGAAATGAAAGGTAGGACGAACTTGTCAGACATGAATCAGCCACACATAACTCACTTTCAATCAGAAAGTGTCACCATTCCGTTTAAAGTTGTGAAGGGCATGTTTTTTCTACGGAAAATTTTCACCAACTTGAGTATATCCAGCAAAATTTGGGCCACCTATAATATCCCGAGAAATTGATCTGATATGGAGACCCAGGCAACACATGGCCATCAGGGTCATTGCAACTTGTACTGAACATTGGTCAGTTGGAGAACATCAGGTAAAGTTGGATATCACTCGCATATACTAAAATGTCGTAGGTATGGGAAAAAGCAAAAAAAGAAAGCAGTCATGATTCTCCTTTGTAAAAGTCTTACTATGTCCATAATTAAAATTAAAGCCTGAAAATGCTTTTTTTGAAAACTTTTACCAATTTTACGAACTGAAGATCAAAGAATTTATCTCTCTTAACGAACAATAGTTGTTTCAGAATCGTGCTCTCGGTCAATTTCCTTAGACCAGAGGTTCCCAAACTTATTTTCCTCCTAAACCAATTTCAAGATTAACCTGGTTTCGGTAGACCCCCTGCTGCAACATTTTTACTATACTCCCAAAACTCAACAAAAAATGTGAAGATTGGATCTAAAGACGGAAATCTGCGTCGCAGCTGAGTTCCAACCCTAAATTCGGGCGCAGCTTTGCAAGTCTTGACACGCGTTGCACTGAATATCGAATATTATTGGCTTTCTGTCAAAGCTGATATTGATATTTTTTTTTTGTTTTTATCTGAAATACATTGAAATGGCATTTTAAGATTAATGAGGTTTTGACAGAAAGCCGATGATATGCAAGTTTTTACAAGTAACAGTCGCTTCTCTTCTTAAAATATACTTCTCAAAAAAATTAAGGGAGGTTTTAAAAAAAGCTAATTAATGCTTAATAAACAGGCTATCTGATCCATATGCCAGCCTAACTGAAAAAAAATTTTGAAGCCTGCGGACCAAAGCAAAAGCAAAAAATTAATAATATTAGTTCTAGAATATTAAAATTTTAGCAACATTTTAGAAAATAGAATCTTATTTCTTTAAGCTTCAAAACCCTTCTTTTTAAAGTCGCAATACGACCATTATTAACTATCAAAAATCACCGAAAAATTTGGAATTTTTTTTTTCCCTTAATTTTTTGTGTCCGTGAAGTTAGCATATCAAATGTCAGCATATCAAGTTTTTTTTGGAGTTCTTGTCGCATGCACCTGAGTTCTATAGTTCCTGATAGTTTTCCAAAATTCTGTTTGATTTCACAAAAAAAATCGATTTTTAAAAATGGGGTGCTAACTCCACGCAGCATTTCAATTATCGAAATATAATGAAAAAATATTTTTTTTCGGTGGAGAAACCCACCTTTAAAAGTTCATAATTCCTAAAAAAAATAGTTCTGCTACCTTTACGCCTAGAAAAAATGAAAGTCGTTAGTAAAATGTTAGATGAAGAACTGAAACTTGTGCTGCAAAAACCCTGAGTTTCAAATAAATTTAAAAGTTTAAAATTCTGATAAAACGGATAAATATAATGTGTATTTAATAAATTCAGAAGAAATCCTGTTTCTAACACTTTTCTAACAAAAATTATGATTTTTTTCATAATTAGATCGATTTTTCACGAATTTTGGTAAACGACCTTGATATGCTGGCAGTTTTTTGGGAGTTCCAGCCCACTTATTGACCTAAAGACCAGCCAAAAAACTATGCTTTTTCCGATATAGAAACCATTACGTTCGGACCGGCAATACTTGAGGTAGCTCGTAACTTGAATACAATTCTTGTTTTTCCACTTCTTAAACTCAACTTTATAATAGAGTGATTCGATCCTTGAGTTGAACCAAACGTTTTATATTACGACCAATAATGAAATAAGTGATGAATTAATAGCTGAGCTTGAAGGTCAGATTTGTTGAGGTAGAAGTCCACGAAGAGGATTTGGGGGTTGAATTTATTGAAAATGCCTTGGAACGTTTGCCTGATATTGAATGTGATGAAGAGAGTTTGGAGCAAGACATTTTGGCTCAAATTGTGGCTGAGGTTGGTGTGAGTTAAAATCTTGATTCCAACAGTTCTGAAATGCTTGAAGTGGTCGAAGATGAAGAAGAAGTGAGTTGTATGTTTATTTTTGTGTTGGGAATTATGATAAATATTAATATTTATTAGGTGTATGAAAATCTTCTCACGAAAAAACGTGGTCAAATGGCAAAAACTTGGACTTGGTCAAACCCACTTGGGAAGATAATTGTTCCTTAAAGTCCAAGACGTATTTCAACAGCGGCGAAAGAGATGGTATTTTCAAAGAATATTGGGTATTGAGAGATATACCTTAACAAGCAGAGGGAGTTCATCAATAACATTATTCAAGAAATAAAGCCACAATACGTGTACACAAGAGAAGGTTCGAGTCGAAAAAATAGCCTTTCCTATAATTTTTTGAAAGAAGAAGTTCTACTTTGCGTGTGTAAAAAGTTTTTAATAGGTTAGGTTAGGTAGAAGGGCTGACGTTAAATATTTCCGCTGAAGCAATCGAGACAGCTTAATTAAAATTTGTGGTACAAAGCATCTTTCAATATCTGCAGAGCTTCAGCAAGGCATTAAAGACCACCTCAACAGCTTCGAGCGTATAGAATCACATTATCTTCGAGAGCAAACAAAGTGCGAGTACATAGATGGCAGCTTGAATGTGAGCTTAATATTCAGAATGGACAAAGAGAAATGTATAAGAGATGGAATACAGTTTGCAAAGCAACATGTTTACAAACAAATCTTTAATTACAGTTTCAACATTGGTTTTTTTAAACCTTAGAAAGACCAATGTATTCAATGTTTTCAGTTTGAAAATTCAACTGAACTTCAGAAAACAAGTTTGCAAGATGAACAAAACGAAAAAGAGCTATACTGACTGGAAAAGGAAGCAGACAAAAAAAGTGCGAATTAAGCATGTGCGTGAAGTTAGCACCACCATTTTTGATTTTCAAAAAAAAAAGTTGTGCTGTACTGTGCTCAACTTGTGCTGGCTTGTGCCGTAAATATTTTTGAAAAATTCGCAAATTTGCAAATTTTACGAATGAATTTTTTGCGAAATCTCAAAATTCCGTAAAAAAAAGTTGTGCTGCATTGTGCTCAAAAAAAAATACTAAGAACCAAAAGAAAAATACAAAAATTCGCATAATTGCATCTATTATGGCCAAAACTAAACTTTGCGAAGGACGGTAGCGTGAAGCTAGCTCCGCCATTTTCGGTTTTCAAAAAAAAAGTTGTCCTGCATTGTGCTCAACTTGTGCTGCCTTGTGCCGTAAATATTTAAAAAAATCGCAAATTTGCAAATTTTACGGATGAACATTTTTCAAATTTTGAAATTTTGTTAAAAATTAAAGTTGTTCTGTTTCCTGTGCTATTTGTACTGCCATATTCCAAAGACAAAACAAAACAAATCGCATATTTGTAACTTTTACTACCAAAAAACAGTTTTGCGAAGCTATTTTGTGTCCAATTTGCATTCCCATGTACATATTTTCACCAAAAATAAACTTTTGCTGCGTTAAGTAAGCAAAGTATTCAATTTAAAAAAAAAAGAAAACAAATGATAAATTTTCATCTTTTCCGTTTTTTTTTTATAGTTTATTAAAAATTGTTTAGAGAAAATTAAATGGCTTCTCATGGTTCCCTAGTCAAGCAATAAAGAAATACTTTTGTTTCAGTTCAATGTTTCAGTTTCCGGTTTCCACTTATTTGGTGAACGACACCTACGAGGTCTGAAACTCATGCTTATGGTAAGATTACACTATGTTAAACCGTGCGACGGGAAAACGAGACGAGAGCGTTACGTGATTCGCTGTCATCTTTTTCTAGTTATAAAATCATTTCCCAATTCCCAATGTGGCGATATTCTTTACAACGAAAACTTTTTTCTTAAAATAAAAAATAATAAAAATTATCCAAAAAAGATTTAAAGACAACGGATTAGGAACTACTTTATTTTTTAATTGCAAGTTATTGTATTTTTTCTTTAAAAAAATACTTCCATTATGTAAATAACTTGTCAAAAAAGAAAATCGTCGTCTTGTCGCGTCTTTTTTTTTTTTTAATTTCTCGAATTCTTGGCGTGACGTGACGACGAGAAACGCTTCATTGTGTATATCCTCATATACTTTCATTGTTTGAAATTCATTTCCTCGTCGTATTGTGAATTAAGGCTTTACTACATTCAATTCACTTTTGTACAAAAGTGAAAAAATGTTTTGTCTTTTTTCAATAAGCTACTCAATCCTATCTTTTATCTCAAGTTTTACAAAAGAAAGAAACACAACTACATCTAAATATACAGTTAAGGAACTGACCCATAGATGTCCCTCACATCGACAATAGTTGTTGAACTAGCCTATTCCGTAGATGAATGCATTCAGCTCAACCCAAATTTCCTACTCTTTTTAGCAGGAAGGTGTCGCTTGCATAATATTTAAATTTTTCACTTTTGTTTTTTGGCCGTAAAAGTTACAAATATGCGATTTTTTTTGTTTTCTCTTTGGAATATGGCAGTACAAATAGCGCAGAAAAAAGCACAACTTTAATTTTTACAAAATTGCAAAATTTGAAAAATGTTCATCCGTTAAATTTGCAATTTTGCAAATTTCTTAAAAATATTTACGGCACAAGGCAGCACAAGTTGAGCACAATACAGCACAACTTTTTTTTTTGAAAATCGAAAATGGCGGTGCTAACTTCACGCTACAGCCCTTCGCAAAGTTTACTTGTGGCCATAATAAATGCAATTATGCGAATCTTTGTTTTTTTCTTTTTGGTTCTTAGTAGCATTTTTTGAGCACAATGCAGCACAATTTTTTTTTTTACGAAATTTTGAGATTTCGCAAAAATTTCATTCGTAAAATTTGCAAATTTGCGAATTTTTCAAAAACATTTACAGCACAAGCTGAGCACAATACAGCACAACTTTTTTTTTTTTTTGAAAATCTCAAATGGCGGTGCTAACTTCACGCTTCGCAAAACTGTTTCTTAGCCGTAATAGTTACAAATATGCGATTTTCTTTTTATCTCTTCGGAATATGGCAGCACAAACTGAGTCCGAAATAGCACATGTTAGTTTTTAAGAAAAATGTAAAACTAAAAAAAAATTATTAATTCATTTTTGGCATAAAAGTCACAAAAATGCGTTCAAATTCATGTCGTGTTATACTACTTTGGTCCCCCATGTCCCCTACCTAAATCAATGTTTTTTGATTTAGGTTTTATTTTATTGTACTACTCATATTTTGAGTCATGTATTTAATTTAATTCTATTATGAGACCTTTCACCAATTTCATAATAATATGACAATAATCACATTTTTTGGATGAAATGATAAAATACAACAGTACTTTCTGGCTCTGCATCATGATGAGCTTTTTATTTGTATTTCCTATGTAGTTTAGCTTGTTTGGTAGACCCACAAATAACTTTAAAAAAAACTATGAGAAAAGTTTTCTCCATGGATATGTTCAATGTTGGAAAATGTCTATCCTGTTTACCAGTCTTATTTCCTTTGCTATATTAAAATTGCGCATAAATATTTATAAACAACACACATAGTTCCTTCGTACGTCCTCCTATACCAGATAGAGGACTCTATAGAGCAAAAAGAACCAAACGAATTTGTGTATATATATATGCATAGTTGTGTACTTGAAACTAATCGTTAATATATACAATAGTTGTTTCCGATATGTGCTCACTCGACTGTACGTACAAGCAATCGTACAAATAATACACGAGTCAAGAAAAATAAAACACAAATCTACATTCGTGTCTATTTCTTTATCCTTGGAGTATAAAATTCAGTAGCATTGAAAAGGATGCTACATATACCTACGTTACTTTTGTTGTTGTTGGTTGCTGTTGCTGATGCAGTAAAAACACAACCGACATCCAATTGAGTGTCTATGTTGTTTGTACAAAAAGGCATCCGAAGATAAACAGCATCCAAACATTATTTTGTCAATCGAATTCCAATTCATTTTTCATTCACAGTTCACTGAACATCTCTAAAATTTATGTAATAAAATAATTCTTCGTTTGTTATCATATTAAGTGTGTATTGTACATATATGTGTTGTCCTATAAAAGGACTACACTAGTAGTACTACAGGAAGAAGAATGAAGGGGAATATCATGGATTAAGGAAAGAATGCCAACAATAAAATACAAATTGAGAAAAAAATTCCCTCATTCGCCATTCGGGGATTTCTGAATTGTGATTCAATTTTCTTTTTAATAATTCTTAGTCAATACAAAAGAAAACAAACTTGGTGATGTACAACTTCCCATACGCAGGGTCTTTCAACATTTTTACTTGCGATATAGGTAGGTACTATAAGGCAAGTTTTGGAATCGTGCAAAAAAAAATTTGAGATAACAATCAAACATGGTATTACGATGATAGAGAACACCAAAAAAGTGGATGGCACAATTCTGTCAGTCTGTCTGTCTGTCTGTCTGTCTGTTCGTCTACAGTCTAAACGGTTCGATCGATTTTCTTCAAACTTGGTACATAGTGGTTTTTAGTGATTAGGTATGCCCACACATTTTTTTCATTTTTTTTTATAATCAAAAATAACGGTACCTGCCATACAATTTGTTTTATCAATTTTACATAATCGTATTTTTCTCAAAAACGGCTCGACAACTTTTCTTAAAAAAAATCAAAAAATTTATTTTAGTAAAGGCTTTCTTTGGGGGGAAAACCATTTTTCAAAAATGGTTATTAATGGTACCTCCCAAAGAACCATTTTTGATTTTCTTCAAAACGATACGTTGATTTAACTTATTTTTTTTTATACGGAAGATTCCAAAAAATTAAAATAGTTTTGTGTACCAAAATTTTTGAAAAACTATTTTTTGAATTTTTAAAAAATGTTTAAATTTTTTTTTTGGAAAATCAATATTTAAGACTTTTTGAGTAGGTACTCTCTAAAATATTTAAAAAAAAAATTTTACATTTATGAAAAAATAACGGTACCTTCCATACAAAACTTAAAAAACCCCAAAGGAAAATATTTTTTGCTTGAAAACGACTCCTACGATTTCGATTAAACTTTTTTCATATACTAAAATTAGTACGATCTACTATCAAGAATTATAAAATTTTACACTTAGCAACTATTTATAGTACCTGTCATAGAACGTATTTTTTTATTTTGAGTTTTCTCGTTATCGGCTCAACGGATTTAGATGAGTTTTTTTTATTTACAAATTTCAGATAAGATCAAATAATATTGCATATCAAAATTTTCCAAAAAAAAAGTTTCTGGATTTTTAAAAAAAGTTTCAATTTTTTTTTTGAAAATTCGATATCTCAAAAACGGGTTGACAATTTTTTTTCAAATTTTGTTCTTATATACACATAAATATATGTATACTTTATATTTGCATACCAAAATTTGTTCTTAAAAATGTTTTAAGAATTTTATATATAAAAAATTAATTTTTTAAAAAAAGGCTCCAACGATTTTAAATTTTTTTTTCTTATACAATCATATTCAATCAAGAATTAAGATGGCATTCTCTTTTTTCACCTCAAACTGTCAAAGGAGATAATTTAGCTAATTTAAGTATCGTATTTCATGCTTCTCCACATTTTTCTCCCATAATTTCCATGTTTTTATATACAATTTTTTTAAGCCCGCAGTGTCTCGAACATAAGAGCAAGTACGTGCGATCCAGTCGTGCATTTTATTATAATTATCAACATTGAACTTTCATTGCGATCACTTTTGATTAGGACGTATTGGAATAGTGGAAATTCACATGTGCGTGAATGAAGTTAAGGATTTGGTTTTTAGAGGGTACCCAATTTTTTAGTGTGAAGTTAGCACCGCCATTTCTACTGTGCTCAACTTGTGCTGGCATGTGCCGTAAATATTTTTGAAAAATTCTTAAATTTGCTAATTTTACAAATGAAATCTTTGCGAAATTTCTCAATTTCTTAGATAAAAAGTTGTGCTGCATTGTGCTCAAAAAATGATACTATTAACCAAAAAGAAAAAAAAAAAACAAAAATTCGTATAATTGCATCTATAATGGCCAAAACTAAACTATGCGATAGGCTGTAGCGTGAAGTTAGCACCGCCATTTTCGATTTTCAAAAAAAAAGTTGTGCCGTAAATATTAAAAAAAAAATTGCAAGTTTGCAAATTTAAAAATTTATCATTTGTTTTCTTTTTTTTAAATCAAAAACTCTGCTTACTTAGCGCAGCGAATATGCGAATTTTTTTGTTTTCTCTCCGGAATATCTCAGTAAAAATAGTGGAGAAAAGAGCGCAACTTTATGTTTTTGCAAAATTGCAAAATTTGAAAAATTTTCATACGTAAAATTTGCAAATTTGTGAATTTTTCAAAAATATATACGGCAAAAGCTGAGCACAATACATAAAAACTTTTTTTTGTTGAAAATTCCAAATGGCGGTGCTAACTTCACGCTTCGCAAAACTGCTTTTTGGCCGTAAAAGCTACAAATTAGCGAATTTTCTTGTTTTCACTTTGAAATATGGCAGTACAAATAGCACAAAAAGCAGTACAATTTTAGTTTTTTACAAAATTGTAAAATTTGAGAAATTTTTATCCGTAAAATTTGCAAATTTGTAAATTTTTTAAAAATATTTACGGCACAAGGCAGCCCAAGTTGAGCACAATAAAGCACAACTTTTTTTTTTGAAAATCAAAAATGACGGTGCTAACTTCACTTTTCAGCCCTTCGCAAAGTTTAGTTTTGGCCATAATAAATACAATCATGCGAATTTTTGTTTCTTTATTTTTGGTTCTTTGTATCATTTTTTGATCACAATACAGAACAACTTTTTTTTGAAGAAATTTTGAAATTTCGCAAAAATTCCATTCGTAAAATTTGCAAATTTGCGAATTTTTCAAAAATGTTTACGGCACAAGCCAGCACAGGTTGAGCATAATACAGAACAACTTTTTTTTTGTTGAAAATCACAAATGGCGGTGCTAACTTCACGTTTCGCAAAACTGTTTTTTGGCCGTAAAAATTACAAATATACGATTTTTTGTATCTTTTCGGAATATGGCAGCACAAACTGAGCGCAAAATAGCATAACTTTCACTTTCTAGTAATTACGAAATTTCGCAAAAATTTCATTCGTAAAATTTGCAATTTGGCGATTTGATTTTATTATTTTCGACACATGCCAGCACAGTACAGCACATATTTTTTTTTCGAAAATCCAAAATGGCGGTGCTAACTTCACGCTAAAAAAATGGGTACCCTCTAAAAACCAAACCCTTAGTACGATTTTTTTTTAAATACGGCACATATAGCAGCACAAGGTGGGCACTTTACAGCACAACCAGTTTTTTTTTTGAAAATCCAAAATGGGGGTGCTAACTTCACGCGCATAAAATTCACTTCAAAAATGGTGAAAACATCGCAGAAATGTATCATGAAGTACCTACTGCTTTTGTCCGACATCAAGCGCTTATCCTGCGATAAGTGATGCTAAAACTCCAAAATTACTTTAATTGGATTGTTTTTTTGGAGTTAGCTACCTATGTTTAAGATAAATACTACACCAGTTGAATATCTGATAAACTTTTTGATTATCTTGAATTGGTGTTTTTAGGGAAGCGTATAAGAATGGTCGACAGAAAAAAATGTTGACTGGGCAAATAAAAATTTCATCGACTGTTAAAATGTCGCCTGTTTAAAATCCAGACTAAATGTCTATTTGAAAGTCGTCGGCAGAAAAATATGGACTTTTATCCTAAATGTAGGAAAATAAAACAGTCGATGAAATTTATATTTGTCCAGTCAACATTTTTTTGTCGACCATTCGTACATTTTCACTTTTTGTTTCTTTTCATGGTAAACAAAACCCATCAAGAACTATTTTGTTTTTATTTTTATTTGACTTAAGTAAGGTAACACTGCACTCCATTTGTCTTTTTTCATTGAACGACCCATATGTACCTACTGAAGGTTGCTGATTGATATGATTAAAAATTTACAGATTTCACTCCTTGAGTAACGATGGGGACATTGAAAATGACTTGCTAATGCTAGATAAATCCTTAATCTTTATAATTTATACAATCTTTTTTCTCTTTTAAATTATATCCTTACCAATTTATACATACATATCAATTTAGTTCATCTTTTTTATGAAGACCAGTCCAAACATTTTATTGAACTAAGAAAACTAAAAATTTGTTGAACAAACTTTATTCGCACTTCCATCTTTACTTGCGCTTCGTTACACCAAATTGATTTTTTTTCTTCAGCTTTAAAAATAATTAAGGAAGGATAATTTTTAAGCGATTAATCCAACAAAAATCGGAACTCTTAATTGCTTAATACCTACATACATTTAATTTTCCCTCCGTTTTATCTTCAACCAAATTTTGATTCTTCCCTAAGCGCAAAATGATAATAGCATATGTATAACTACTTTTTTTTCCTATTTCGTCCTGTATTCGTTTTTAAAATTAAAAAAAAATTAAAATTATATTTTCCAAAAAACAAATATTTAATGTTGGTAGTTGTTACCTCTCCCCAAAATTTTTCTTCTCTTATTCCCACTGTAGTTTTTTTATTTTGTTTCATTTTCAAATATACAAAAGAGGTGTTTTCTTTTTGTCATTTTATTGACCCACATATATTATTTTCCCGCTTGTCTTCTAATCTTATATTTTTCATTTACTTCGTGCGGTACCTTACTTTTTTTTTTGATCTAGCTTTGTGGTAGCACCAAACAAAAATTAAAAATTTCTACACCTATTGCTTGTTTATTTCGGTCTGTATTTGAATAGATTTTTCCTAACTCGTGTAACTGTTTAATTGTGGTAGGCAACGCTAACTTATATTTGATTTTCCCTCAAATATATGCCTACAAACGAATTTTCAACGCTGGTGTTTGGTACGTGTTAGAAAAGTTCTATTTTTCTTATTCCCTTTGTAGTTTTGTTTTTAATTTTGGGGTTTATTACGAGTCTTTTCGAAAAAATTCGGCAAGACAAAAGTCAACCAAAAATTCTTGATGGACTTAAAATTTCTATCAAATAGGAAAATATTTACTAATACAAATTAGCAATGACGATAAATCGACTTTTAGTCTAATCAACCAGTCTGTTTTGAAGAGACTCTTGCAATACGGTCCTGTATTGCATTTTCAAAAAGAGGCTGGGTGTGACCCACACTAGTAACTTCCAATTTGTGGTGCCCCGGAAGCTAGAGGTCCAATGTTATTTTTTTGTATTCAACAATTTTTGGTATAGTTTTTGTATTTTTTTTTTTTGCATTAAAAAAAACAGTTTGTTGAATTATTTTACAAAATTTACCGATTGTCAATTATAATCTAGTACATACATATTATATAGAAGCCCGAAACCAATATGATTATTTGTTTCTAACATATTCGAGACTAAAAACAATTCAACATTTTTTGGTGAGGTTTTTTGTAGTTTTTTTGCTTAAAAAAACTGGTTATGGGATATTTTTACAAATTCTTGTTTATAAAAAAAAAAAAATACCCAAAAGCTAATATCATTGTTTGTTCTCAAGATATTTGGGACGAACAAAAATTTTCTACAACTTTTTTAAGTTTCTTGTGGTTTTTTCGATAAATATAATTATTTGTTGAATATTTTTACAAATTTTATCTCATTTATTATAAACTCATTTAAGGAATAAAATTAGCCTGAAGTCAATATCATTGTTTGTTCTCAAAATATTTGAGATGAAAAAATATCCTCCACAATTTTTGGTGAAGTAGGTACCTATCTTGTAGTTCTTTTTCACTAAAAAAAAACTTCTTGCTGAATTTTTTCTCAAATCCTATCAAGTATCAATTCTAAACTAGTGTGTGGACTTAAATTAACCCGATGTCATGTCATTATCTGTTCTCAAGATTTTTGAGGCAAAAACCAACTTTTTAGTGTGTAGAATTGCTTGCAGTTTTTCGCTTAAAAAAAAAACTATTAATTCAATCCTTTTTAAAATTTTATCAATTTGTATCTATAAACTAGCATATAAAATAAAATAACCTCGAAGCCAATATCATTGTTTGTTGTCAAGATATTCGAGCCAAACAACTTTTTTCAACAATTTTCATCTACATTTTTTTATTAAAAAAAAAACTATAAGTTGATATACTTCTATATTTTAATCAATTCCTTATTACGTCAATTTGCGTAGAATAAAATTAACCTGAAGTCGATTTGTTCTCGAGATATCTGAGACTAAGGAAATTTGAACTGCTTCTTGAATTTATTGAAAGGTCCTTTCTGCTTGTAATGAAACTACTGTGTATACAATAAAATCCATCCGAAGTCGATATCTTAATTCGTCCTTGAGATACGGTGAACAAAAAAAGCGAAGGAACGTACGAACACACACAGACATCTCTCTACAAAAATGGAATCCGATTCTAGGGAGCGAAACGTGAAGATATGTTAAAATTTTTATTTTGAAAAATCGGACCATTTACAATAACTTCCAATGGGAAGTTAAAAATTATAACTTTTTTATGTTTTAGTTTTGTGATTTTATTGACCTATATTTGTATTCCCACTTGTAGGTATTCTTATTTCATATTTTTCATTTTCTTCGTTAATCCATCTAATCATAGCTAAACAAAACACAACAGTAAAATAATAAACAAACAAAAAACCTCCAACAAATATCCTAACGAACCTACCTGAAAACTAAACATCCCACATGCATTCTATCCTACTTACCTTTCACGCACATCGCATTCTATACTATTAATAAAAAAAATATTTACCGACAAGCAGCGCAAACAAACCTCCCAACTTCAAGGCATCTTTGCAACTGAGAACCAGTGTTGCCAGAAAATATTTTCTGAAATCGGGAGATTGCCACTCTAGAAATCGGTGTAAATCGGGAAAACAGCTTTAAACCTAAAAGTCATGCCAGGTGTCAAAAGCACCTCCATTTTTATAAAAAACTAGTTTTTTTTCCGAATATGGTTTTTCAGATTGCACATTTTTTTCATTCTTAAAGTAAATCAAATCATATTTCTTTTGAAAAAAAAATTTTTGAAGGTGAAAAGTAATTTTTTTCAAGAAGCAACTTTGTTAAATTCATTTTAAAATGTAATATTGTTAGTAAACAGTACGTGTACGTAAAACTTCGAAATCCATTAAGTATTTAATGGTCTTGTAGCACCATTGGTGCTATATGTTTCAATATTTACAGCCTTATTTATTAGATTTCTTAGACGATTGTTGTTGATACCCATTTTCTTAAAAGTTTTCAGTAGTTGGGAATATGATTTATTTAATTAAATAAAATGTCAAGTTAGTCAAATCTTATGCAACCAATTTCGTTGTCAAGGTTGGCCAACTTTGGGACAACAGTGAACAAAGCTTATATCTTTTTTGAGTTGGTCGGATGTCTAGAGTTGGAAAAAGTTTATAAATTCGACTGTTGGTGCACCTTGCTAGCTTAGAAAGGAAAACGTAGATAATAAGACAACAAATTCTCTAAAGATTTAAGTTCATTATCATTATTTTAAATATATGTAGGTATATATTTTTATCAAATTTAATAAAGTGCTACTTTTAATTATTTTAAATACATATTCAATCAGATACTTTTAAGTTCAAACAATTGCACTCCTTGAACTTCAAGTATTTATTAGAAAGTCATTTTCTGACGCATGCACGCATCCAGTTTCCAAAACCCAAAATAAAAACAAATAGACAATTAAGAAGAAGCAACTGACATGACAGAGACACATACACGACGATCTTGGTCGTCGTGTTCAGCAAATGAGCAAACAAGAAACATAAATTGCCATGGTAGATAGGTTTACTTCAGCTTAAGAAATATTTAAAATCGGGGAAAAGTGTCATATTTCGATCAGAAATCGGTGTATCGGAAACAGGTGTGAAAATCGGGAGAATTACGATAAATCGGTGTTTCTGGCAACACTGCTGAGAACTGAAGACAGACTGAACACTGAACACTGAAATGAACAGTCTCTTATAATAAACTACTAGACAGATATCAGGGATGAAATCGTGTTTCAGCAATGTATCAAAATATAAAAGGAAAGTGTATCGAATTGTACTTTTTGATTTGATTTGATAATATTTTGTCCACATTTGCTGTTGTATGAACGTATGTAATATTTCTATATCCAATTAATTAAAAAACAACTTAGCTGTTTATGTTAATTAACATATAAGGTACATACATACTTACATATGCGAAACTTTTATAACAAAACTGTAGGAATTTGTTGCAATACCCTTCGATTTTGCGAGATTTAAATTTTATAAATTTAATGTTTTCGATTTTTAATTGCAAGATTGTTGAAACCGGTATTTTGTAGATGCCATTTTCTCAAACAAACTGTATTAATCATTTTTATTTCTTTTGTTATATCGATGTCAGCCTCGGTTCACAGTATATGTACATTTTGTGAGGTCAGATGATTTTCTTTTTAATTTACTTTATCTTTTTCGTTGAATGCAAAAGTGGAGTACTTTAGCAAAGTGGAGTGTATCGAAAAAAGTACAATCTTATCGACTTTTGCAACCCTGGCAGAGATAGAAAGAAATCTTCAATGAACTATGGGACTATATTTTTGTGCTCTGTTTATTTGGGCTGTTTGTCCGCACAAAAACTTGCAAATCGACGACGATGAATTTTAGGAATATTGATTAAAGATTTAGTACCACTTTTTAATTAATTGTATTTTCGATTTGTGAAGCTTATATAGAACGTACAGCAACGTATGAAATATCAAAATAATTGTCAATTATTCAAGCTGCTAATAAAACAAAAACTAATTGTCTAGGTGCACAGATAAAAGAGTTAGTAGGTGATATGTAAATGAACAGAAATATGTTATTATCTCGGCTTAGGTACGATTAAAAAAATCAAATTTTACATGTTATATGTGAATCTATATAATCTATCTCCGGTATGAATTTGAGATTTTTAAATGCAACCATTTAAAAGATAAAAAATAATAACTGCGAAAAATCGATCAACAAAAATTATATAAAATATATAAAATATAAAAAAATACTAGGTATCAAAATTTCCTGAAACGAAACAATTTGTTATTTATTATCTTTCTTAAACTATACAATTTAGTACAATCAGCCTTAACTCTGATGTGTAGCATTTGTGAGCCATCTTTTTTAGAACTTTGAACTTACAACCAATAATATCTCACTTTGTAGATTTTTTGGAATTGCAAAATATATGTACAAAATTGTTATATTAAACTTAACCATCGATAAACAAAAAAAAATATTACTCTGGCACTTCTCATTTGTTTTCTTTTTTTGTTCGACCATTTCACATAAAACCATATTTTAAAAAACGTCATATTGCACCTCTACATTATTTTCCTATCATAAACATTTTCAAAAAATTTCCAACGCTTAGATTTAGTTTTAGAAGCACAATGCACTGCTGAGTGCTGACTGCACTAGCTCTTGCATTTTATAATTATAGTAATATGTATAGTTAAAACTTATATTCTTCATTTTAGAAACACCAACCAAAAATTCAACCGTACCCTCCCTATCCGCCTGCAATCATCTTCTATACATATTTGTTCATTCCAAAATGAATGGTAACACCACCAAAAATTCGATCTTATCCCCCATATACGCCAGCGTTCATCTCATATACACACTTGTTCACTTTATTCATTTTAGTAACACCATAATTTACTCAAAACGACCCTATAAACATTTTCAATGTTAATAAATGATAAATGTGAAGCCTATAGCTATTCTGCTATACCTACGATTCGATTGAAACTTTCCATTCACGCTAATGTTTCATTAAATTTTCTTCAAATTATTTTTCAAAATGTTTTGTCTTTTGAGTTGAAACTTTAACCGATATTTTATTTGGGAATTATCAAGAGAATATTATTATTTTTATTTGATTTTTATCGCAATTTAAATATATTTAACAACAATTCTTTCCCTCAGACAGATAGCAGAATACGAACTTTAGCTCTGTTAATGTAAACATTATGGAAATCATTAACAGAGTTATCCGAGAGTGGCTCGTTGATCGACAGTGGCAAAGTGAATGATGTTCACATGTAAGCGGCGGCGGCCGGCGCTGCATCGATATTTTCAAAATCGACCTTATAAGAGTCGACATTTTGATCAGTCGGTATTTTTACCAATCGATTTTTCGGAAGTCGGTATTGTGGCGGTAAATTTTTTTTGATCGACATTTTAAAAATCGGCATATCGTACCCAACCCGTGTTTTTTTTTTTGTAACAATATAAGAGGGCTGTTCGATGAGTCACTGACTTTTCATGAAGGAAGCGCTCGGATCTCATAAATAATTTTTTTTTGCCAAAATATTTGTTATCTTTTAGCCCTAGGCAAAAAAATTCAAATAGATTCAACCATTTAAAGGCACTTGCGATTTTCTGTTGCCGCGAATAAGAAAAACGGTCGCAACTCAATACAATTTCTTGGTCACATGTGGATGTGCGTTCCTTCACATTGTGATACATGTGTTCTATTTCTTGCGACTAAATAATCGTGTGACTAAACATACAAGTGCGTTCCTTGGCTAACCGTCCCAAAAAAAATCAGTTTTGAAACTCTGAAAAATACGCAATTTGTTTTTTTTTTTTTGAGCACGTTATCACGTTTCAAGAAGTACAGTGATTCAATTCATTTTACCTTTTTTCATGTAATCGATTATCCAGGGGTAACGAGGACTTACGAAACGCTGACAAAAATTTCCTTCAATTAAAGTTTGAAGTTTCCAAGGGCACCAATGGGGTTTATCAATTGGGAAGGTATCACCGTTTTGTCTGTTTTCCCAATACGAATGGCAACTATCATTCTTGAGCGGATAAAGGATAGAATCGAGTCTGCACTCAAGAGGCATCACGCTGGCTTCCGCAGTGGTCGATCGTTTGTCGACTATCAATAACCTGCGTATTGTCCTTAAACAGTCTATGGAATTTCAATCACCGATTTACCTCATGTTTGTGGATTTTGAGAGGCCTGTTGAAACCAGAGAAGTTCCATGTAAACAACGATTTTCGTTCCACATGGTCACCGTGTAAATCACTATGATTTTATCCAAATGTTGGTTACTAAACGCACTCATTCTTTAAGTATTTTTGTTTTTTCGAAGTTGGTACACTGGTTTCTTCTTTTCGGTCGTCTTGATGATGTCATCCTTTCTTTCATTCTCTTTGTGGCCATCAGCAATTAAACGTTCTTAAATCTAATATCTTAAAAGTAAAACTTAAAGCCTAAAACTTAAAATCTAAAAGTAAAATTGTAAACGGAAACTTAAAACTATTAACTAAGAATAAAAGATAAAACAAAAGGAAACCAAAACTATTGTGTCGTCCGTCATTTTTATCGAAGTTGGTGCCAAGTATCGGCAAAATATACATGGTCCAATCAAGCCGGATTGCGACGGTAGCAGAAAACGTGATCAACGCTTCGAATCCGAAAATATATTCGGCATCAGCCTATTTTTCGAATATTTGTTGAGCCCACGTTAAGAGCAACATTCCCATTTATCGACGAGTGTAAAAATTTTGGAAATTGTGTGACAAAAAGATCCACATAACCAGTTTTTTTTTATCATCGTGCTCGTCGACGCATGTGATTTTCCTTTTTTGGTTACAATCAACAATCATCATCATCCATCGTCGTCGTTGGTCAATCATCTGTGCTGATTATCAAATGCACCACGACCATCATCATCACCTGTAAATTTAGTTGTTGCATGTGCATTTGCAACGAAATCCATCGTGTCTTGTGTGCCAGTGTTCAGACACTAGAATCATCAACGACGTTGTGTCCCACTGCCCGAGCACCGAATTCATCATCTCTATCTCATCGCTTTGTGAAAGTGCCATATCAAAATATCGTCATCATCTCGAAAGTTCGTCGTTGCATGTGCATACGCAACGAAATCCATCGTCATCGTGTCTTGTGTGCCAGTGTTCAGACACTAGAGTCATCAACTGTATATCGTTGTGTCCCACTGCCCAAGCACTGAATCATCATCTTTAACTCATCGTTGTGTGCCATTGTCATTTAAGCACACTATCCAAGGACCAAAATCTTCGTCGCTGTGTGCTATTGAACAGGCACAAAATATCATCATCGTCTCTTGTGTGCCAGTGTTCCGACACCAGAAGCATCGACTTTATATCGTGGTGTCCCACTGCCCAAGATCCAAATTCATCAGCTTAAACGCATCGTCGTGTGCCATTGTCATATAAACACACACATATATCACCATCTTTACCTCGTCGTTGTGTGCCATTACCATAAAAGCACAGATTCATAAGCATCTTCAAGTCATCGTTGTGTGCAATTGCCATAAGCACCAAACTATCATCGTCATCAAAATTATCACCATCGTCGTCAAGATCATCATCAGCATCTTCATATCATCATCTCTAACTCATCGTTGTGTGCCATTGCCACATAAGCAAAATTATCATCTTTATATCAGAGCATTATCAGCATCATCAAAACTATCATCATCGTAGTCATCATCATCAAAACTATCATCATCGTAGTCATCATCATCAAAACTATCATCATCGTAGTCATCATCATCAAAATTATCATCATCGTATATCATCATCATCAAAATTATCATCATCATCAGCATAGTCGTCATCAGAATCATCAGTAGCATAGTCAAGATCATCATAGTATATCATCATAAAAGAAGAAGTCATATTAACTAGACATTTTATGTAAAAGGTACGTCATATAATTTCATTTTGGTGCGTTATATTGAATATATATTTGCTTTTAAACATAAACTATATTTTCTTTATAAAACATAAAATTTATATCTTACATATATCGGTATTATACCATACATATATACTTAGAAGTTATATTTATACGTATGAATTTTTGCCTTTACTTTTATTGAAATTTTGAATCCTAATTCAATCCGGTGGTAGTTAATCATAGTTCCTTGTCGATACAATGAGTCAGTTAGAAGATTTAATTTTCGCTGCCGACCAATTGGTCGAGTTTCATGCGGCCTTTAAGGCCAAATCAAGTGCCACTCATACGGTTTCTTTATTGGAAGCGTATCGGACAGAATTATTGAACTTATGGCTTGATGTCAAAACGACATATACTCAATGTATGAAAAGCGTTGATGCAGAGTTGATATCCTCCTTAAGTGAGGTTAAAGCCAAGTATCAAAGTTCCGCCGAAACGTATTTTCAATGTACCAGCTCAATTTCAGACTTTCTAAAGTCATTGAACCATATTCCTTCCGATTCTTCGAAAATTTTAGAAGAAAAGGATCACAGTATTTCAAAGTTTGATCAGAGCTCGCACAGCATTAAAGTCCCTGCTTGTGATACACAGGAATTCCATGGTAATTATTTACAGTGGCCATCCTTTAGAGATATGTTCACAGCGGTGTACATAAAGCATTCCAAGTTAAGTGACGTGCAAAAACTTTTTCATTTACGTGCCAAAACCAAGGACCAAGCATTCGATATTGTTAATAAGTTCGGCTTAACAGATCACAATTTTAATCTCGCGTGGAACGCGTTGAAAGAACAATATGAAAATAAAAGGATTTTGGTTAACAACCAAATCCAAATTCTATTGAATCAACCACAAATTCTTATAGAATCCAGTAGGGACATAAAGTCACTACAAAGCAATATTAATGATGCTTTAATTGCACTTAAGTCTTACGATATCAATGTTGAGTCCTGGAATGCAATCATCATTTATCTGTGTGCCTCTCGGCTTCCAGAAACAACTCTCAATCTTTGGGAAAGTTCATTGAAGAAACCCACTGATATTCCAACATGGGAACAAATGAATACATTCTTATCAAACCGTTATCGCATCCTCGAAAGTGTCTCTGAAATGAAACAGAACACTACAAAAGCAATAAAATCTCAAGTTATCAAACCCACTTCAATCAGTCTTAACTCTAAGTCTAAACCAGTTCGAAATTTTCATATGAAAATTATTCCTGCGTGTCAAGTGTGCAGTAACCAGCATCCACTTAGACTCTGTCCAGTATTTTTAAAAATGTCTGTGAACGACAGACACAAAACAGTTCGCAAACATAAATTTTGTTTCAATTGTCTTGCACTCACTCACAATGCAAATCAATGTCAGAGTACTAACACTTGCCTTCGCTGTAAGGGCAAGCATCATACTTTGTTACATTTTGAACGAAGTTTGCCCACAGCTTCAAATCCAAAAGTTTCATCATCCTCCTTATCTCAAGTCACTCCTGCATCTCATGTCGCTTCTTCATCTCAAGGTTTAACTCCAACTCAAGAAAATTATCAAAGCATACAGTCCACTCCAACTACCAATCATAATGTAATGTTTTCTAAAAGTTATCGTCAAGTTTTATTAGCAACTGCTCTAGTTAAGATTCGACATCAAGGAACTGACTTTAATCTTCGAGCTTTAATTGACCAAGGCTCGGAAGTATCTTTTATATCGGAACATTTTCAGAAACTGATTGGTCTGTCAACTCAATCTACGCAAGCCCGCATATGTGGAATGGGGGCAACTGAAACTGCTTCTTCTTCAAAACTTTGCTCCTTTACTCTTTGTTCCAATAATTCCAAAGATTTTGGAATACATGTTCAAGCCTTAGTTCTTAAGAAGCTTACATGTAACTTGCCTGCGGTTTCACTGGATCTTGGTCAAACTGAATTTAATTTCGACTTCCCTTTGGCAGATCCTCTTTTCTATCAAAGTTCAACTATTGACATGCTCATCGGAGCCGATCTTTATCCACTTATTATCTTGGAAGGTTTGAAAACAAATGTTTTGAGTACTATCCTTGCACAAAATACCGTTTTTGGTTGGGTACTTCTAGGGCCTTATGAAAATGCTCCTATTGTATCAACTTTTTCTACTTTCGTGACTCAAGGCGATGATTCGTCCGTCGATCAAAAACTTGAAAGATTTTGGAAGCTGGAGGAATTACCTCAAACTCCTATGCGAACTCCATCTGACCAATTTTGTGAAGATTTGTTCCATGATACGACTTTTCGAGATCCATTAACGGGTCGATATGTCGTTAAGCTTCCGTTCAAAAATCCTCCCCACGAATCTCAATTGGGTCATTCACGTTTCAATGCAATGAAACAGTACCTTCGAAACGAAAAATCATTGATGGCTAAACCAGCTCTCAAAGAAGAATATCATAAAGTTTTGTCAGATTATGTAACATTAGGTCATATGTCGCCTACTCCCCCCTTCGAATTGTACAATGACAACAATGTTCAATCGTATTATCTTCCTCATCATGCCGTTTTGAAGCCACAAAGTACCACTACCAAATTGCGGGTAGTATTTAATGCGTCAAGCAGTTCTTCCAATGGCAAAAGTCTTAACGATCTTCTACACACGGGTCCTATTCTTCAAAACGATATCACTTTCCTCATCCTTAACTGGCGTTTTTATAAATATGTATTTAATGGCGATATTGAGAAGATGTATCGCCAGATAAACATCCATCCTGATCATGCGCAGTTTCAACGCATTTTAGTCCGTCCTAGTCCAGATCAAAAGGTCATTGATTATAAACTCAATACTGTTACGTTTGGAGTCAATTGTGCTCCCTACTTGGCTATACGCACTTTATATCAATTGGCTTCAGATGTTCAGGAAATTTATCCTCTTGCTTCAAAAATCTTGAAGAAAGAATTCTATGTAGATGATGTTCTTTCTGGCGCTCATGATGTTTTTACAGCGCGAAGAAGCCAAATTGAACTGATAACAGCCCTTCAATCTGCTGGGTTCAATTTAAGAAAATGGACTGCTAACCATTCCGAGCTTTTAAATCATATTCCTAAAGATCATCTCCTGAATAAAGATTTTTTGAAATTTGAAGACGACAGTTCCACGAAAACTTTGGGTATTCAATGGAATGCATCCTCTGACAGTTTTTCCTTCTCTATCAATCCTGAAAGCCTGATAATGCCTTCTATAACAAAACGATCGGTTTTATCGACCATTGCTAAGTTATATGATCCTGCGGGTTGGCTTGCCCCAATCATTATAACAGCAAAAATCTTAATGCAACAAATTTGGAAAGAGAAAACCGGGTGGGATGAGCATCTTTCATATATTTCGGAACAAAGTTGGAAATCCTTTTCGGATGAATTGTTGGATATCCAAAAAATCTCCATTCCTCGATGGATTGAGTTTTCTCCTTGGAAAACTTTCCAGCTACATGGGTTTTCTGATGCCTCTGAAAAGGCTTATGCCGCCGCCGTTTATATTCGAGTGCATCAGAATTCTTCAAGATCTTCTTCACATCTATTATGGGCGAAATCCAAAGTTGCACCCGTTAATACTATCTCACTTCCTCGCTTAGAGCTCCAAGGGGCAGTCCTTTTATCAAGAATGATCCGATCACTCCTCAATCAATTTGAATTTTTTAATGGTATTCCCATTAAACTATGGACAGATTCAACCATTGTTTTAGCTTGGCTGAACAAGTCGCCAAGTAGTTGGAAAACATATGTAGCCAACCGGACGTCAGAAATATTATCAAATGTTGCTGATATAAATTGGAGTCATGTTTCCTCTCCTGAAAATCCTGCCGATCTGGCTACCCGTGGTGCTTCCCCAATGGAATTAAAATCAAGCGATTTGTGGTGGAGTGGCCCATTTTGGTTAAGAGAACCAGAAGAAAATTGGCCTTCTTCCGAATTCCTTTACCCATCTGACGATTCTATTCCTGAACGTAAACTAATCCAAGCAAATGTTGCTCTAATATCTAACAGTTTTGAAAGTGAAATCTTAAGTCGATTTTCCTCCTGGGGCAAGGCAGTCAGAATCGTGAGTTATATCCTTCGTTTTTGTAATTCAGCTCGAAAATTACCGATTAGAGCTAAATACAGTTCGAAAACTCTTCTTCACGAAGAAATCAAATCAACGAAATCAAAAATTATCCAGTTAACTCAACAACAACATTTTTTCGAAGAATACAAAACTTTACTTCAAGGTACAAAATTAAAGTCAAAAAGTAGGCTTTTAACCCTTAATCCTTTTTTGGACTCTAGCCAAATTTTGCGGTCTCATGGTAGACTTGCATCATCCACTTTAGCATATAACGAAAGATTTCCTATCCTTCTGCCATATGAATCTTATTTATCCACACTTTTAATAGCTTATATTCATGACCTATCTTTACATGGTGAAATACAGCTAATGGTCCGAATAGTACGCTCTGAGTACTGGATACCCAAACTTAAAACTCTAATCAAAAAATATATTCGCACTTGCAAACCTTGTATTTTATACAAACAATCTGTCCAATCTCAAATAATGGGTTTGTTGCCCGTCGAACGAACCACTTTAAGTTTACCCTTCACCAATGTCGGTATAGATTTTGCTGGACCGTTTGTAATACGTAATTACTATGGCAGAAATTGTCGACTAGAAAAAGGTTATGTATGCCTTTTTGTATGTTTCGCAACAAAGGCGATACATTTAGAAGCCGTCAGTGATTTATCTACAGCTGCCTTCCTTGCGTCCTTTACTCGCTTTGTTGCTCGCAGGGGACTTCCTGCAAAGATCTATACAGATAATGGCACCAATTTTGTCGGTGCTTCAAAACTAATGATGTCAGACTTTCAAAAGGCCCTTAGTTGTTACCCTGGCAGTACAGCACTGAATTTTTCCCAAATCGTTTGGAATTTCATTCCTCCTGGCTCCCCCCACATGGGTGGTTTGTGGGAGGCTGGAGTGAAAAGCTTTAAAATACATTTTAAAAAAGTAGCTGGAAATTCCAAATATACTTCTGAGGAATTCTGCACCCTGTTGGCCCGAATTGAGTCTTGCCTTAATTCTCGGCCTTTATCTCGAATTTCTGACAATCCCGACGATTTGATCCCTTTGACGCCAGGACACTTTTTAAGAGGTGGCCCTTTGTTGAGTCCTCCAGAACCATCCGAATCTCATAAAGACATTAGTTTCATACGTAGATGGAACACGCTTAAAATCATACATCATCAGTTCAGTATACGCTGGAAGGAAGAATATTTAAAGGAACTCATCAAGCGTTACAAATGGAAATATCCTCAACGTGATATGGAAATTGGTGATCTTGTTGTTCTTAGAAACGAACAACTTCCTCCGAATGAGTGGCGACTTGGTAGGGTCTTAAAGGTCTATCGCGGTCCTGATAATAAAGTCCGAGTTGTCGATGTGAAAACTCAAAAGGGAGTTGTTACTCGTTCTGTCGTCAAGTTGTGCATTTTATCTTCGGATTGAAGAGTTTATCATTATCGTTTTAATCTATCTTTCTAATCTTTTTCTACGTATGAATTAATACTTCTTGACTTCCTTTCAATTCATAATTTAAGTTAAGAAATTATTATTAGCGAAACGCATCTAAATTGAACTTATATCATGTAAACTTATCTTTGTATTATGAAAATTTTTTCTGAAGTTGAATTATATAACTTAATCTCAATCTTAATTTTCCATTGTTCATTAAATTTCATTAAATTTTCATTCATTATTTTACTTTATTAAATGAGTTCTAATAATATCTTTTAATTTTTGCATACGAGG
Organism: Dasysyrphus tricinctus; assembly: GCA_963921185.1. Lineage (NCBI taxonomy): Eukaryota > Metazoa > Arthropoda > Insecta > Diptera > Syrphidae > Dasysyrphus > Dasysyrphus tricinctus. The sequence continues at coordinate 129,133,619 of OY992530.1, forward strand.
ATGCAAGGCGGCCGGAATGTTGAAACCAGAGAAGTTCCATGTAAACAACGATTTTCGTTCCACATGGTCACCGTGTAAATCACTATGATTTTATCCAAATGTTGGTTACTAAACGCACTCATTCTTTAAGTATTTTTGTTTTTTCGAAGTTGGTACACTGGTTTCTTCTTTTCGGTCGTCTTGATGATGTCATCCTTTCTTTCATTCTCTTTGTGGCCATCAGCAATTAAACGTTCTTAAATCTAATATCTTAAAAGTAAAACTTAAAGCCTAAAACTTAAAATCTAAAAGTAAAATTGTAAACGGAAACTTAAAACTATTAACTAAGAATAAAAGATAAAACAAAAGGAAACCAAAACTATTGTGTCGTCCGTCATTTTTATCGAAGTTGGTGCCAAGTATCGGCAAAATATACAAGGCCTTTGATCGATTTAACTGAGAATGTATATGGAGATCATTGCTTGGTGGAGGAACTCCCACAAAAAGTGTTTCCATTATTAGGGAATCCTACAACAACGCAAGGTGTTCTTTTCCTGCTGGCGATGGACGATGTATTGACGGCCAGTGTTGGTTAGCAATAGGCTATTCAATGGAGAGTGTTTGAAAGGCTCAGTCATTTAGACTATGCCGATGACATTCTGTCTACTGGCAAATAACATCAGTGGTCTGAACGGGATGTGCCAAACACTTTCAAGTGGTCTAGGAATAAACAGCAAAAAGACAAAAGAAAATAATGCTCATAGGCCACTAGCAGCGTATTATTCTACAGAAGAAGCCAGTAGAAAAAGTCGAACAGTTTAACTACCTTCCTTGGCAGTATTGTTGCTGCAAACGGCGCACAGTGGACCGTTTTATACATGCTAGAATGAATGTTTTTATTAATTTATTTTATATAAAACTTACTGACTTCATTGCTTCCGAAATGCATTTAAGTAAATAAATAAATAAAATAAGTGTTTTTAAGATATTCAAAATAATATCTTTTATTTATTTCATGAAAAAACACGTTAAAAATCTCCAATATCAAATCAATTTAAGCATGAAATATTCAATGCATATATTTGTTCCTGGAAAAATAACTTAAATTTGCGGATTTTTTGAAAATTTTAGTCTAAATTCTTTCAATTTCCCTTCATTTTTATATACAGGATGTTTCATTTGAGATGTGGCAACAAGGATAAAGCCTTTTAGGTTGGACGAAGACAAGCAAAAAGCGTACGGGAGAGGGGGTCTATTTCTCCTCTTTAAGTGGGAGGGGCAGATTTCTAAAAAACATTACTGAAAATAGAAACAAAATATTTAAAAGTCATTCCTAACTATTCGTGCAGTAGTTATAGTTTTCCTAGCTATTTTTTTAGATATACTGTCATAAATCTCGCTAAAGCTAATCAACATAAACTGCAACTTCGCACGAGGAACGATGACTTAAATGTCATATTTCAGATTAAGAGTGGGTCAAAATTCAGATTTAACAATTTTGGTTTCAAAATGTTTGTCTTTCACGGAAAATAATACCTTTCAAAATTCTGCTATGGTCCGTTCTTCCTCTTGAAATTCAGCTTTTTAAATATCTTAATTCGAAAATAAACAGCATTTCGACAGTAGAATTTGGCAAAACGAATTTTGACCCTGCAAAATTTCAACCCCATCAGCCCTCCAAAATCAAATAAATCTATTTGTGGACATGCGAAACTCAATTCCAAGAAAAGCCTAAAACCGAACAAAATTAAATCGTGAACCAGTCTTTAAATTAATAAATTTATTAGTTCTGATTTCGGTAAATTTTTGTCGGTATGACCAAGCCCCCCAAGAAGTGAAGCTGTTATACGCCCCTGAAGGTTACGCTACTGATATCCAGACCATTCCCAAAACAGGGGAATACTGTGAGGAAGTTAGACGTTGGAAGGTTACAGTCGCAAAAAATTACCAGGTCTTTTTCCGCTTGTGCCCCCTTAAATAGTCCTATTGTGCCAACTGCAAGTATCGAGAACCAGTTGAAGAACTGCCAGGAAGCCATCCGAGATGCCACCTCTGACGTGCTGGGCCTCGCACGACCACCACCACCACCACAGGGCTACTAGCAGAAGAGGAGAGTGGAATACAAGCTTCTAAGAAGGAACAAAAAAAAGCATGAGTAGCGCGCGATCGAGGAAATAGAGGGATGCCATTGCAGGAATGAGGTTCGGAAGTTTTACCAAAAAGTAAAAACAACCTCCCAGGGTTACAAGGCCCGAACTGGAACCTGCAGGATGATCCGAGGAACATCGTGGTAGAATTTCAGTCGGTGGTGATATGGACAAATCATTTCTGTAAATGGAATCACTGTGATGACCATTTAGGTCATTCGTCAACAACCTAATAGGTCCATATCAGTGTGGTTTTAGGCCAGGGAAAAGTCCGCCCATCGACCAAATATTTGCACCACGGCAGATTTGGGAAAAAAGCCAGAAGTTTTAAATCAATACCCACCACCTTTTCATCGATTTCAAGGCCGCGTATGACAGCATCTATAGAGACAAGCTATATACAGCAATGTCTTGTTTTTTCATCCCTCCCAAGCTCGTCCTCTTGTGTAGGATGACGATGGAGAATGCACGCTGCTCGATCAAGGTCGGCAAAGACCTCGCCGACATCTTTGATGTCAAAAAAGGTTTTAGGCAAGGCGACACGCTGTCATTCGACTTCTTCAATATCGTTCTTAAAAAAATAGTGCAACACTTTTCTCTCTTACGTCAACACTAGAGGCACAATCTTTTAAAAGTCACTGAAGACATTGACATTATCGGACCAACTAAGCGAGATTTCAGTGGTGCTTTCGTAAGTATTGAGAAGGAAGCCAAGAAAGTGGGGTTAGCGGCTCGTGTGTGTGTTGTTGGCAGGAATGGAAGGAACTTACAATTTTATGCCGAGTCCGAACGGCCAGATGAGAAGCACTTATTCATTACATCTAGATATACTCTTGGAGGATTTGTCAGTTCCTCGAAAGAGGCAGTACCTCGGAAAAAAAACATTTCTGTTTTATAATAGCAGCGGCGGGAAATCAAAACGAAAACGATCGGACGATATCGCTTTGAAGAGATAGCTGTCTTTATTATTTTCTATAGATGTGGTAGAGATAGCAGTGGTGGAAACGATATCGTGAGATCGTTTTCATTTTACATGATTTTGCCCCAGACTTTCGACATAACAGTCCAACGCACTAACCATTAAACCTATATATATCTACATAGGTATACCGGAAAATGTATAGGTATACCATAATTATTTGTTTTCCACAGATAACAACACATTTTTTATCAAAATATAAAAATGACGAATATTACAATGGCAACAACAACAACAAAAAAAGAAGAAAAATAGGAAAAACAAAAAAAAAATACTGAAACCAATAAATCTTCCAAGGATATCATTATGGAACAACTTCGATCCACCCACCCATTACTGAAGACGCTTGTAAACATCCCAGAATCGCAGTATATTCTGGAATTTCTATACCAAAAACATTTCAAGAAAACCAAAGATTGTATGTGTGTTGTGTGTATAGATGTATGTATGTATGTATAGTTGGTTTGCATGATAGGGTAGTTCTTATGGGCGACTTTTTGCGAAACAAAAATAAAATAAAAGAAAAGAAATCATTTACAGAGAAATAAACAACCACCAACCCTCTGCTTCGCCATCACTATACAAATGTAATTTATGCTCTCATTCATCATTTTTATCGTGAAAATACATTTGCCTCCTTCTATTTGCCTCATACAATTTTCTTATAATTTTTTTTTTGTCTTGGTTAGATTTTTTCTACTTCTTATACTATACCTCTACCTACATATACATATACCTACTCTTAATTTAGAGGGTTTCTTTTGAAGCTTGAGCACGGCCCTTATAAGAAAAGTCTTTCAAAAAAAAACATAAAACAAAAAAAAAAAAACCGAAAGATGGATGTTGTAATGAATCGGCCATTTCAAGGGGCATAGCACAAGGAGCCTCAGTTTCTCTTCTATACACATGAGAACTACGCAGAGAATCACTTGAACGTAAGGAGGACGCAACCCCTCTTCAATCTGAAACGCGCATCTTCTTTAATCATCCCTCATATAAAATCCTGTGCAAGGACAAAAGTAGTGGCTTCCTTGACTTCTATATCGTTTTTGTGATGCCACCCCACATCAGATTCTTTCTTGAGTCGCGTTGAAAATGTAAGATTGACGAGTCATAAAATTAGTTTTTGCCTTTTGGAATTACCAAACAAGATTGTCAGGGGTGTGTGAGTGTAAAAAGGTATAGAATTTATATATTATGGGGTGCGGTTAGAGCAATTGATTAAATTAGATTCTTCACAGATGTGCTCATTCCTGTGGCTCAGCTCTCTGAGTAGCAATAACTTCTGTATGGATGGTTTCTCTGTTCTTTCAAAGGCTTCAAGTCGGGTGGGGGTTGGGGTTCGCCGGGGAAAAGTCCTCACAAATTTCAAATGGCAGCATCAAAGAATGCAGAGAAGAGAAATTAAAAGCCGATTCGTTGAAATGGGTTTATTTGTTGGCTTTCAATTAAAATGCAATAAAAATAATTTTATATATGGATCATAGAATGAATAAGGATAGGTATAAGGCTATGTTTTAAATGTATTTAACGCATTGCGTGAATCAACTTCAGAAATTGTAATAATTCTTCTTCCTGCTTAAAAATTTGTGAATTCTTTTGTTTGGAGGGATGTTTACATTTAAAAATAGAAACAAAATATAGTCATTATTATCTTTATTATGATTAATGAGTCTGTGAAAACTTAGCTGCAAAATATATTGCTTTACGGAACCAAACCCAAAATAAGCTTGTAACGGTATATATATTAACTGTATGGTTTATGTGTTATGGTATACCCACCCAGTACACATTACACCGGTCGACTTTCGGTGATATAAAAACACAAGTGTGCAAGTCGCCACACGTATCACTTTGTTTGCTTAATTATTCGATTTGCTGTATCTTTTAACCAGCGACTGTCGACCCATTCGAGAAAGGGGAGAGACCTTTGGAACCACTCCGTTTTCGAAAACACCTGGACCGAGGTTTAAACTCGATGGGCTCATAAAAGAACCAAAAAAAATAAAACTGAGTATGATCCACAAAAAAAAAAAATCTCTCTTCTCTGAAATTTTCCCTTCACGACCTTCCCTACCTTTAGGACCGATGTCTACAGACCCATCGGCCCATCCAGGCAGGGGGCGAGAAGGGTGTCCTATCACTTATAACTGAAGGCCTGCTAGTTTGCCACGCTTAGCTCGTCGATGGGGAGGGTCGTTGTTACTTGCGGAAAGGACTGTGTTACCTTTTATTCCAGGCCTACGTCTTAGATGTTGTTTGACGGAATATCTTACCATCTTTTAAAATGGTGGAGCCCGAAATTTAGTTCCCGTTTTTTTATCTCTTTTTGTTTCCCCTTTTCATACTTAGTGGAGGACATAGGTCGCCGTGTCCTCTGAGCGCTTCATAACCCACCCTTTAGTATTCCCTAAAAAAAACTTTTTTTTTTCAGGAACACTCCTACGCCATCACCTGTGCTCTCAAATATCGTGACGGCCCTCATCGAAAGGGGGAAGTAGTTTACTTCCCCTTAAATCTTACACCGGAACCCTCGTCGTACCCTTCACTTCCATTTCCTCCACTTCCCAAAACTTAATTTTTTTACCACTCCATGGTGAGGTCCTTCAAATTCACGTAAAACATGGGTTGCATTTCCTAACTAAAAAAAAACAAACTTTTAATTTTTCACCGAAAAATTCATCCCTCAACTATCATCTTCAGAGAACAAAAGAACCACAAATTTAGTTTTTTCTTAATTTGTATGATTTACAATCATAATTTTATTCTATTTAGGGTTTGTTTCACAATGTTTGAATAAAGTTTTGATTAGATATTCGACACATAAATATTAGCACAGGGTAATAAGTCCACAGAAGAAAAATTCACAATTATTGTCTTAAGACCCACCCGGTTAAGTTATAAATTCATAAATATTTTTTTATTTGTGAACATATGACCCTGCCTCAGAATTTATTTGTCGAATAACTAATCAGAACTTTACTCAGAGAATGTGAAACAGGCCCTTAGAATCTTAAAATTAGTTATTTCTAAACAAACAAAAATTGAAAGCATCACCACTCATCGGAATATTATTATTAAAGTATATTACCATACCAAAGGAAACGTATATAAAAAAAAAACGATAATGTACGTATGTCTACACGTTGTTCATCAAACCCATCCCCGAATCCAATCTCAATCTCTCTTCAATACTATTCTTTAACCGACAAAATTTGTTTTCTTACTGACGAATCGAATTCACCTAGACCGTCGTTTAAGTGAGCTTCTCGATATTATTCTCATTACCTTTCATTCGGTTATTTTTTTTTGTTGAGTTATATAAATATCTATATTATAATAATTAAGTCATATATGTAAGCAATAATATCATCATTCATCGTGTCCTGTAACCCCGGCTGGGGCATAGGGCGTCAACAAAACGTCTCCATCCTTCACGGTCTGCTGCAAGGTACTTAAGCTGTGGCCACGTCTTTCTCTGGGATTCTGCTTCCGCTAAGACAGTTGATTTCCATGTTGTTCTTGGTCTTCCAACCCGCCGTGCACCCTGAGGATTCCATTCAAAGGACTGCTTTGCAATTTCATCGTTTGGTTTCCGCAGTGTGTGACCAATCCAACGCCATTTACACTTTCTTATGTCGACGTCCAGCCGCTCTTGACTTGTCCTGCGCCACAATTCCTCATTTGATATTATTTGTGGCCAGCGAATCTTTAGGATGTGGCGAAGACAGCGATTCACAAAAGCCTGCAATTTCTTCGAAATGGTAGACGTGACTTTCCAGGTTTCACAAGCATATAACAGCACGGATTTGACATTGGATTCGAAGAATCTCAACTTAGTGCGTAAGGAGATTTGACTGGATTTCCAAATTGGGGACAGAGTACCGAAGGCAGCACGAGCTTTATTTATTCTACTTTTAACGTCCAGATCCGTACCACCGTTTGCAGAAACAATACTGCCAAGGTAGTTAAATTGTTCCACTACTTCAACTGGCGTCTCCTGTAAAATAATACGCTGCTGTGTGGAGCGGCCTGTGAGCATTATTTTTGTCTTTTTGCTGTTAATTCTTAGACCACTCGACTCTCCCTTCACTTGCAGTGTTTGGCACATCCCGTTCAGCCCACTGATGTTATTTGCCAGTAGACATATGTCATCGGCATAGTCTAAATGACTGAGCCTTTCGAACGGTCTCCATTGAATGCCCTGTCGCTCAGCTGTACCAACACTGGCCGTCAATACGTCGTCCATCGCCAGCAGGAAGAGAATTGGCGATAGAACATCCCCTTGTCTCACACCCTGTTGCACTACGAAGGAGTCGGATAGCTGCCCATTGTGCAAAACAAAACACCTCGCGTTGTTGTAGGACTCTTTAATAATGGCAACAATTTTTGGTGGAATTCCTCTACCAAGCAACGATCTCCATATACATTCTCGGTTAACTCGATCAAAGGCCTTTTCAAAATCCACGAACATGAGGTAAAGCGGTGATTGATATTCCATCGACTGCTCGAGGACGATACGCAGGGTGTTGATATGGTCGACACACGATCGACCACTGCGGAAGCCAGCTTGATGCCTCTTGAGTGTAGACTCGATTCTATCCTTTATTCGCTCGAGTATGATTGTTGCCATTAGTTTTGGGAAAACGGACAAAACGGTGATACCACGCCAATTGTTGCAATTCTTTAAGTCACCTTTCTTTGGCAACTTAACAATCACACCATCCTTCCAGTCCCTGGGATAGCTTTCGTTTTCCCAAATGTTTTGCATCAGCGGATGTAAAATACTAGCCGCTGCTACGGGATCGGCTTTCAGGAATTCAGCTGGTATTCCGTCCAGTCCAGCTGCCTTGTTGTTTTTGAGGAGATTTATTGATGTACGAATTTCCGATTCTGACGGGGGTTCGATGTCAATACCCCTATAGGACCTGCGCATCTCGTTTAGTTGGGGCACTTCAGCACTCTGCTCAACTGAATCCTCATTTAGCAGGGCACAAAAATGGTCCTTCCATCTACGAAGCTGATCCTCAATTGATACCAAAAGTGTGCCATCCACATCCATTACAGGATGATTGGTGTTGCTTTTTTTCCCGATAACATCTTTGGCTATTTGGTACAATTCCCGGATATCTCCTCTTCTGGCAGCGCTTTCCGCATTATCTGCGAGTCCATCCAACTTCACCCTCTTGTCACGTCTCACACAGCGGTAGACCATCTTATGTGCAATGCGGTACTGTCTTCGCAAGTCAGCCTTTCGTTGAACATCAGCTTCGGCATTTATTTGGATTTTTAACGATTTGCGAAGTTCGATCTTATCCCAGGTGTCTTGGGATATCCAAGAGTCTCTACGTCTCGTTCGCTTGGGTACAGTTTCGGATCCAGCCTCCATAAAAACACTTTTAATTTCACCCCACATCTCATCAATTGTTGAATTCTGGATTCCATTTAATGACGAGGCTCTGTCGTTAAGGGTGGTGACATAGTTTCGACATATGTTGGGGTCATTTAAAGCATTAGTAATGAATTTTGTGCTCCTTGCTGCATCCTGCGCTGATTTTTGTACGGCAGCGGTTCGTAGTTTGAGACTCATCAGAACCAAATGGTGGTCGCTTCCCACATCGGCATTTCTTATACTCCGGACATCACACATAGACTTCCTCCATCGCTGCTGAATCATGATATGATCAATTTGGTTTTCGGTTTGACCATCCGGATGTACCCAGGTAATTTTGTTGCACGTCTTATGTTTAAATACAGTCCCACCTATCACAAGACGATTCGCGTTACAAAAGTCGACAAGCAAGTCACCATTTTCATTCCGTGACCCCACGCCATTTCTTCCCATCACGCGTTCCAGTCCGTAATTGTCTGAACCGACTTGGGCATTAAGGTCTCCCATAACAACTATGATGTCGGCTCTCGGAACACTACTGTAAACCGAGTTAAGATGAGTGTAGAACGTGGTTTTGTCTTCCTCGGTCGCTTCATTTGTGGGGGCGTAGCACTGAATAATTGTGACGTTACGAATTTTTGAACGAAACCTTGCTGTCATTAATCTCGCAGAAATGGGCGCCCATGAGATCAAACTACGCCTCGCTTCTTCGTTCAACATAATTCCGACACCATGCAGTCTTTGGCCACCCTCTCTTTCATCTTCGCCGGAATACAGCATTCTCGTCTGTCCAGTGTCTGATCTGTATTCAGCTCTTCCTCTCCACTTAGTTTCGCTTATGCCCAGGATACTGATCTTTAGGCGAAGCATTTCACGCTCAACCTGCTCGTATCTACCATCGCTGTACAAGGATCGAACGTTCCATGCTCCGATTTTCGTACGTATGCGGTAGCCAAAAGTAACATTTGCGCTTCTTGAAAGACTTCTTCTATTTGTCAACGATTCATTTATTATTATGGCGTCTTGATTGACGCTCGTACATGAAGGATGCCGCACCCCCAAATCCGATGTGCGGTTTACTGCAGCCGAAGCTACAGAAGGATTTTCTATAAAAAGATTACCTCTTGGGGACTCATTTCCATTTGTTGTCATAATTCATGTATTTGCATATATCCTTCCACCATGGTGTTTTCCGAGATATGATTAATAACATACATAAGCTCAGATTTGACAGGCACACCCGCCTTTTGTATGGTCAAACACATAACTGCTCGAGGCCGCCCACTATGGGAAAACAGACGCCTTTTGTAGCCGCCCAATATGGGTTACAGACGCTACCTGCTGCTGCCGTTGGCCTTTTACCAAAAAAAGCTCCTCCGCCACCAGACTATCATGCCGTTGACCGCCACCTGCAGTTCATCCGCCTTAAGGGGGCTTTTAACCATCCCGAGGACAAGTTTGTGCCCTGACCAGCATAGCTGGGTTGTCTGCTTATCCCGGCATCCATTCGGTCCCCCTGCACGTTAGCGTTACCCGCCCTCTACCACGCGGAGGTGTGCATAGGGATTTTCCTATCATTGAGCCTAGGGCCATATGGCGTCCTAGCACTCTCAAGTACTTTTAGAGGGCAGAGGGAGTAGATAACGGGAGGGGTGATAACCGAACTATTTTTTATTCACTTTTCAAATCGTTAGCAAAAAAAAATATAATCACGATGTGTGAGATGTTACACTTTAACATTACTATCATAACTCCTTATCAAAACTATTATATCCCTAAATCAATAAATCTCTTTCTAATCTAATCTTTAACTTCAGTGAGAAATTTATTTCCTATACAAAACTTCTTCTATGGTAAAATCTTTTACCAACCCTATACCTAGTTCTATTACTACTTTAAGTTCCCAAAACTTCATGATTTACAACTTAGCTTTATATTTCTCAAAAATCATCAAATCGAATAAGTTTTATTAATCAGAAATTTTTGTTTATAGTTGTCAGTTAATACAAAAATGAAAATCTTCCAACTTGTGAAAGTATTTCTCTTTAAAATCAACAATCCTTTTTTTCTATTTGTTTGTTTTTTTTCTTTTTTTTTTTTTAAATCTCCTTTTTAGTTACGTATGTAGGTAAGTTTTTTTTTTATCGAAATCCTTTATGTTTTATCCTAATCTTTTCAAATTATTAAAATATTCTTTCTAGCTTTAAACTTTCTTTTCATTTCCTTTCAGCTTTCTATTCGTTTAATAAAAAAAAATGTTGCTTTACTTTACCCCTTTCTTTTAATCATAATCCACTTTCTAATACATACATATGTGACTTTAATTTAATTTTTTTCTTCCTATTATTCCTATTAGTTATTTTCTTCCTCTAATAGAATATCCTTTCATTTATTTTCTAGATTTTAAAATTCACTTTTTTTTTCTTTTCAGTCCGAACTTTCTTTTCAGCACTCAAATTTTTCTTTCACTGGAACTTTCTTTAAGGCCTAACTTTCTTCTTATTCAAAATTTTCTTACAGGCTCTAAATCTAATCCTTCAAGCTGTTTGTTTTTACTTTTCTTTTATAGCACAAAAATAGATTTATTCTTTTTACCACTTATCAATTTCTTTCCTTTTTTTTTTCTTTAAATTAATGTTTTCTTTTTTTTCAGCACGAATTCTTTTCATTTTTCCCCGAACTCAAACCTTTTGTTTCAACAGGATAACCCAAACCAATTCTCCCACATGGATCTTGATCCATCGGCGCTTGTGCCTTGCCACTTGACGGCTTGTAGAGCTGCTTGCGATGCTCCTTAATTTTTGGCTATGGGATGAGACTATAGATGCTTTTACGCCTGCACAAGTGTTCGAAATGGGATTAATTTTTTTCAAGAATTTGATCATTTTCCTCGGAGTTCCGAGGTAGGACTCCTTTTTGGTGACCGATTGACGGGGCGAACAAAGTATGTCCAACCAAAGGAAATCACTTTTGGACCACACTCTTACAAACGTGTTGTATGATCCGTGTCTAGTTAACACACGTTTCTTTCTCCTTCGAATCAAGGATTTGGGTTTGAGTCCCTAGTTGTCCCGTAAGGAAACCAAAATCCGTGAGAGAGCTGGTTGTGAGGAGGGGGGGCGGACTCCGCCTTCCTAATAACTAAGGGATTTATGAGCTTAACCCTTTTCTTTTCCTTCGAATCCCGGAATTGTTTTTAGTTGTTTGTTGATGGGCCAGTGACCAAACAAAACTCTGCAGGAGCCACAGATTGGAGGTGGACCAGACTTCCGAATCGAGGATGCGAATCGAGGATGCGTTTTCGGGTCTTCGCCAAAATAAAATGACTAGAACTGCTTGGGAGTGGTCCCACACTTTCTTATACGAACAATCGAGGATTCGTTTTTGGGTCTTCGTAGAATAAAACGACCAGGACTGCTCGGGGTGGTCCCACACTTTCTAATGTGAACAAACGAGGATTCGTTTTTGGATCTTCACCAAATAAAAATGACCAGAACTGCTTGGGAGTGGTCCCACACTTTCTGTATGAATAGTTTTCGTTATATACACTTTTTTTTTCTATAGGTATACGATCCTACAATGCCTCTTACCAGAAAATGTTTGATTTGAGGATCCTTCAAGTTCCTATTTATTCTTTGGCACTTCTTGACAAAAGGATCAATTATAAGAGAGTTTATATCGTTAAATTCTTGTTCCCGTTTAATACTTTAGATGTACGAGGATAAGACTAGTTTGGCCGCCGACCCAAAATCAAAAGAATATGGTAGTCGTCGGGCTGTGCCATGCGGGTGCCGAATAGAATTTAATTTTGAGATGGGGAATGGTTGGAATTTGACACCTTGGTGTTTCGAGCCGTCCCGGTCCGATCGCCAACTTCCGCTTCATTCCATCATTCCCCATCTCAAAATTAAATTCTATTCGGCACCCGCATGGCACAGCCCGACGACTACCATATTCTTTTGATTTTGGGTCGGCGGCCAAACTAGTCTTATCCTCGTACATCTAAAGTATTAAACGGGAACAAGAATTTAACGATATAAACTCTCTTATAATTGATCCTTTTGTCAAGAAGTGCCAAAGAATAAATAGGAACTTGAAGGATCCTCAAATCAAACATTTTCTGGTAAGAGGCATTGTAGGATCGTATACCTATAGAAAAAAAAAGTGTATATAACGAAAACTATTCATACAGAAAGTGTGGGACCACTCCCAAGCAGTTCTGGTCATTTTTATTTGGTGAAGATCCAAAAACGAATCCTCGTTTGTTCACATTAGAAAGTGTGGGACCACCCCGAGCAGTCCTGGTCGTTTTATTCTACGAAGACCCAAAAACGAATCCTCGATTGTTCGTATAAGAAAGTGTGGGACCACTCCCAAGCAGTTCTAGTCATTTTATTTTGGCGAAGACCCGAAAACGCATCCTCGATTCGCATCCTCGATTCGGAAGTCTGGTCAACCTCCAATCTGTGGCTCCTGCAGAGTTTTGTTTGGTCACTGGCCCATCAACAAACAACTAAAAACAATTCCGGGATTCGAAGGAAAAGAAAAGGGTTAAGCTCATAAATCCCTTAGTTATTAGGAAGGCGGAGTCCGCCCCCCCTCCTCACAACCAGCTCTCTCACGGATTTTGGTTTCCTTACGGGACAACTAGGGACTCAAACCCAAATCCTTGATTCGAAGGAGAAAGAAACGTGTGTTAACTAGACACGGATCATACAACACGTTTGTAAGAGTGTGGTCCAAAAGTGATTTCCTTTGGTTGGACATACTTTGTTCGCCCCGTCAATCGGTCACCAAAAAGGAGTCCTACCTCGGAACTCCGAGGAAAATGATCAAATTCTTGAAAAAAATTAATCCCATTTCGAACACTTGTGCAGGCGTAAAAGCATCTATAGTCTCATCCCATAGCCAAAAATTAAGGAGCATCGCAAGCAGCTCTACAAGCCGTCAAGTGGCAAGGCACAAGCGCCGATGGATCAAGATCCATGTGGGAGAATTGGTTTGGGTTATCCTGTTGAAACAAAAGGTTTGAGTTCGGGGAAAAATGAAAAGAATTCGTGCTGAAAAAAAAGAAAACATTAATTTAAAGAAAAAAAAAAGGAAAGAAATTGATAAGTGGTAAAAAGAATAAATCTATTTTTGTGCTATAAAAGAAAAGTAAAAACAAACAGCTTGAAGGATTAGATTTAGAGCCTGTAAGAAAATTTTGAATAAGAAGAAAGTTAGGCCTTAAAGAAAGTTCCAGTGAAAGAAAAATTTGAGTGCTGAAAAGAAAGTTCGGACTGAAAAGAAAAAAAAAGTGAATTTTAAAATCTAGAAAATAAATGAAAGGATATTCTATTAGAGGAAGAAAATAACTAATAGGAATAATAGGAAGAAAAAAATTAAATTAAAGTCACATATGTATGTATTAGAAAGTGGATTATGATTAAAAGAAAGGGGTAAAGTAAAGCAACATTTTTTTTTATTAAACGAATAGAAAGCTGAAAGGAAATGAAAAGAAAGTTTAAAGCTAGAAAGAATATTTTAATAATTTGAAAAGATTAGGATAAAACATAAAGGATTTCGATAAAAAAAAAACTTACCTACATACGTAACTAAAAAGGAGATTTAAAAAAAAAAAAAGAAAAAAAACAAACAAATAGAAAAAAAGGATTGTTGATTTTAAAGAGAAATACTTTCACAAGTTGGAAGATTTTCATTTTTGTATTAACTGACAACTATAAACAAAAATTTCTGATTAATAAAACTTATTCGATTTGATGATTTTTGAGAAATATAAAGCTAAGTTGTAAATCATGAAGTTTTGGGAACTTAAAGTAGTAATAGAACTAGGTATAGGGTTGGTAAAAGATTTTACCATAGAAGAAGTTTTGTATAGGAAATAAATTTCTCACTGAAGTTAAAGATTAGATTAGAAAGAGATTTATTGATTTAGGGATATAATAGTTTTGATAAGGAGTTATGATAGTAATGTTAAAGTGTAACATCTCACACATCGTGATTATATTTTTTTTTGCTAACGATTTGAAAAGTGAATAAAAAATAGTTCGGTTATCACCCCTCCCGTTATCTACTCCCTCTGCCCTCTAAAAGTACTTGAGAGTGCTAGGACGCCATATGGCCCTAGGCTCAATGATAGGAAAATCCCTATGCACACCTCCGCGTGGTAGAGGGCGGGTAACGCTAACGTGCAGGGGGACCGAATGGATGCCGGGATAAGCAGACAACCCAGCTATGCTGGTCAGGGCACAAACTTGTCCTCGGGATGGTTAAAAGCCCCCTTAAGGCGGATGAACTGCAGGTGGCGGTCAACGGCATGATAGTCTGGTGGCGGAGGAGCTTTTTTTGGTAAAAGGCCAACGGCAGCAGCAGGTAGCGTCTGTAACCCATATTGGGCGGCTACAAAAGGCGTCTGTTTTCCCATAGTGGGCGGCCTCGAGCAGTTATGTGTTTGACCATACAAAAGGCGGGTGTGCCTGTCAAATCTGAGCTTATGTATGTTATTAATCATATCTCGGAAAACACCATGGTGGAAGGATATTTGCAAATACATGAATTATGACAACAAATGGAAATGAGTCCCCAAGAGGTAATCTTTTTATAGAAAATCCTTCTGTAGCTTCGGCTGCAGTAAACCGCACATCGGATTTGGGGGTGCGGCATCCTTCATGTACGAGCGTCAATCAAGACGCCATAATAATAAATGAATCGTTGACAAATAGAAGAAGTCTTTCAAGAAGCGCAAATGTTACTTTTGGCTACCGCATACGTACGAAAATCGGAGCATGGAACGTTCGATCCTTGTACAGCGATGGTAGATACGAGCAGGTTGAGCGTGAAATGCTTCGCCTAAAGATCAGTATCCTGGGCATAAGCGAAACTAAGTGGAGAGGAAGAGCTGAATACAGATCAGACACTGGACAGACGAGAATGCTGTATTCCGACGAAGATGAAAGAGAGGGTGGCCAAAGACTGCATGGTGTCGGAATTATGTTGAACGAAGAAGCGAGGCGTAGTTTGATCTCATGGGCGCCCATTTCTGCGAGATTAATGACAGCAAGGTTTCGTTCAAAAATTCGTAACGTCACAATTATTCAGTGCTACGCCCCCACAAATGAAGCGACCGAGGAAGACAAAACCGCGTTCTACACTCATCTTAACTCGGTTTACAGTAGTGTTCCGAGAGCCGACATCATAGTTGTTATGGGAGACCTTAATGCCCAAGTCGGTTCAGACAATTACGGACTGGAACGCGTGATGGGAAGAAATGGCGTGGGGTCACGGAATGAAAATGGTGACTTGCTTGTCGACTTTTGTAACGCGAATCGTCTTGTGATAGGTGGGACTGTATTTAAACATAAGACGTGCAACAAAATTACCTGGGTGCATCCGGATGGTCAAACCGAAAACCAAATTGATCATATCATGATTCAGCAGCGATGGAGGAAGTCTATGTGTGATGTCCGGAGTATAAGAAATGCCGATGTGGGAAGCGACCACCATTTGGTTCTGATGAGTCTCAAACTACGAACCGCTGCCGTACAAAAATCAGCGCAGGATGCAGCAAGGAGCACAAAATTCATTACTAATGCTTTAAATGACCCCAACATATGTCGAAACTATGTCACCACCCTTAACGACAGAGCCTCGTCATTAAATGGAATCCAGAATTCAACAATTGATGAGATGTGGGGTGAAATTAAAAGTGTTTTTATGGAGGCTGGATCCGAAACTGTACCCAAGCGAACGAGACGTAGAGACTCTTGGATATCCCAAGACACCTGGGATAAGATCGAACTTCGCAAATCGTTGAAAATCCAAATAAATGCCGAAGCTGATGTTCAACGAAAGGCTGACTTGCGAAGACAGTACCGCATTGCACATAAGATGGTCTACCGCTGTGTGAGACGTGACAAGAGGGTGAAGTTGGATGGACTCGCAGATAATGCGGAAAGCGCTGCCAGAAGAGGAGATATCCGGGAATTGTACCAAATAGCCAAAGATGTTATCGGGAAAAAAAGCAACACCAATCATCCTGTAATGGATGTGGATGGCACACTTTTGGTATCAATTGAGGATCAGCTTCGTAGATGGAAGGACCATTTTTGTGCCCTGCTAAATGAGGATTCAGTTGAGCAGAGTGCTGAAGTGCCCCAACTAAACGAGATGCGCAGGTCCTATAGGGGTATTGACATCGAACCCCCGTCAGAATCGGAAATTCGTACATCAATAAATCTCCTCAAAAACAACAAGGCAGCTGGACTGGACGGAATACCAGCTGAATTCCTGAAAGCCGATCCCGTATCAGCGGCTAGTATTTTACATCCGCTGATGCAAAACATTTGGGAAAACGAAAGCTATCCCAGGGACTGGAAGGATGGTGTGATTGTTAAGTTGCCAAAGAAAGGTGACTTAAAGAATTGCAACAATTGGCGTGGTATCACCGTTTTGTCCGTTTTCCCAAAACTAATGGCAACAATCATACTCGAGCGAATAAAGCATAGAATCGAGTCTACACTCAAGAGGCATCAAGCTGGCTTCCGCAGTGGTCGATCGTGTGTCGACCATATCAACACCCTGCGTATCGTCCTCGAGCAGTCGATGGAATATCAATCACCGCTTTACCTCATGTTCGTGGATTTTGAAAAGGCCTTTGATCGAGTTAACCGAGAATGTATATGGAGATCGTTGCTTGGTAGAGGAATTCCACCAAAAATTGTTGCCATTATTAAAGAGTCCTACAACAACGCGAGGTGTTTTGTTTTGCACAATGGGCAGCTATCCGACTCCTTCGTAGTGCAACAGGGTGTGAGACAAGGGGATGTTCTATCGCCAATTCTCTTCCTGCTGGCGATGGACGACGTATTGACGGCCAGTGTTGGTACAGCTGAGCGACAGGGCATTCAATGGAGACCGTTCGAAAGGCTCAGTCATTTAGACTATGCCGATGACATATGTCTACTGGCAAATAACATCAGTGGGCTGAACGGGATGTGCCAAACACTGCAAGTGAAGGGAGAGTCGAGTGGTCTAAGAATTAACAGCAAAAAGACAAAAATAATGCTCACAGGCCGCTCCACACAGCAGCGTATTATTTTACAGGAGACGCCAGTTGAAGTAGTGGAACAATTTAACTACCTTGGCAGTATTGTTTCTGCAAACGGTGGTACGGATCTGGACGTTAAAAGTAGAATAAATAAAGCTCGTGCTGCCTTCGGTACTCTGTCCCCAATTTGGAAATCCAGTCAAATCTCCTTACGCACTAAGTTGAGATTCTTCGAATCCAATGTCAAATCCGTGCTGTTATATGCTTGTGTCACGTCTACCATTTCGAAGAAATTGCAGGCTTTTGTGAATCGCTGTCTTCGCCACATCCTAAAGATTCGCTGGCCACAAATAATATCAAATGAGGAATTGTGGCGCAGGACAAGTCAAGAGCGGCTGGACGTCGACATAAGAAAGTGTAAATGGCGTTGGATTGGTCACACACTGAGGAAACCAAACGATGAAATTGCAAAGCAGTCCTTTGAATGGAATCCTCAGGGTGCACGGCGGGTTGGAAGACCAAGAACAACATGGAAATCAACTGTCTTAGCGGAAGCAGAATCCCAGAGAAAGACGTGGCCACAGCTTAAGTACCTTGCAGCAGACCGTGAAGGATGGAGACGTTTTGTTGACGCCCTATGCCCCAGCCGGGGTTACAGGACACGATGAATGATGATATTATTGCTTATATGACTTAATTATTATAATATAGATATTTATATAACTCAACAAAAAAAAATAACCGAATGAAAGGTAATGAGAATAATATCGAGAAGCTCACTTAAACGACGGTCTAGGTGAATTCGATTCGTCAGTAAGAAAACAAATTTTGTCGGTTTAAAGAGAATAGTATTGAAGAGAGATTGAGATTGGATTCGGGGATGGGTTTGATGAACAACGTGTAGACATACGTACATTATCGTTTTTTTTTTATATACGTTTCCTTTGGTATGGTAATATACTTTAATAATAATATTCCGATGAGTGGTGATGCTTTCAATTTTTGTTTGTTTAGAAATAACTAATTTTAAGATTCTAAGGGCCTGTTTCACATTCTCTGAGTAAAGTTCTGATTAGTTATTCGACAAATAAATTCTGAGGCAGGGTCATATGTTCACAAATAAAAAAATATTTATGAATTTATAACTTAACCGGGTGGGTCTTAAGACAATAATTGTGAATTTTTCTTCTGTGGACTTATTACCCTGTGCTAATATTTATGTGTCGAATATCTAATCAAAACTTTATTCAAACATTGTGAAACAAACCCTAAATAGAATAAAATTATGATTGTAAATCATACAAATTAAGAAAAAACTAAATTTGTGGTTCTTTTGTTCTCTGAAGATGATAGTTGAGGGATGAATTTTTCGGTGAAAAATTAAAAGTTTGTTTTTTTTGAGTTAGGAAATGCAACCCATGTTTTACGTGAATTTGAAGGACCTCACCATGGAGTGGTAAAAAAATTAAGTTTTGGGAAGTGGAGGAAATGGAAGTGAAGGGTACGACGAGGGTTCCGGTGTAAGATTTAAGGGGAAGTAAACTACTTCCCCCTTTCGATGAGGGCCGTCACGATATTTGAGAGCACAGGTGATGGCGTAGGAGTGTTCCTGAAAAAAAAAAAGTTTTTTTTAGGGAATACTAAAGGGTGGGTTATGAAGCGCTCAGAGGACACGGCGACCTATGTCCTCCACTAAGTATGAAAAGGGGAAACAAAAAGAGATAAAAAAACGGGAACTAAATTTCGGGCTCCACCATTTTAAAAGATGGTAAGATATTCCGTCAAACAACATCTAAGACGTAGGCCTGGAATAAAAGGTAACACAGTCCTTTCCGCAAGTAACAACGACCCTCCCCATCGACGAGCTAAGCGTGGCAAACTAGCAGGCCTTCAGTTATAAGTGATAGGACACCCTTCTCGCCCCCTGCCTGGATGGGCCGATGGGTCTGTAGACATCGGTCCTAAAGGTAGGGAAGGTCGTGAAGGGAAAATTTCAGAGAAGAGAGATTTTTTTTTTTGTGGATCATACTCAGTTTTATTTTTTTTGGTTCTTTTATGAGCCCATCGAGTTTAAACCTCGGTCCAGGTGTTTTCGAAAACGGAGTGGTTCCAAAGGTCTCTCCCCTTTCTCGAATGGGTCGACAGTCGCTGGTTAAAAGATACAGCAAATCGAATAATTAAGCAAACAAAGTGATACGTGTGGCGACTTGCACACTTGTGTTTTTATATCACCGAAAGTCGACCGGTGTAATGTGTACTGGGTGGGTATACCATAACACATAAACCATACAGTTAATATATATACCGTTACAAGCTCTTTTTGACAAAGTTATGTGACTATCCTAATCCTTACTCTGCTGAAAGATTATTAAATTTGCGTTTTTTAGGTGTTTTTCAAGAAAAAAACTGAATTTTACTCAAGATAAGCAGTCAATTATCGGGGAGAGTACGATAACTCAGGTGCCAAGAAATGATAACGGTTTTTTGTATAACGTTTAATAGAAGAATTTTTTACTATAGGAGGGGGGTCTATCTCACCCCGTTTGGGCGGGGGGGCAATTTCATAAAAACAGTACCAAAAATGTAAGAAATTATTAAAAAATAACGGTAATACTGACAACTAAGTTTTATACCTTCTTTTAAAGCCAATACTCTGTTCTATTAATAAATTTTTGAATCAAGTGAAATCTATACATGGTTTTAGAAAAAACGAATTTTAATCTCAAAATTTGCGAAAAAAGCATAAAAAAGGTTTAAAGTATAATCTCTCAAAACTGTAAAATTATTTATTTATTTTTTTTTTCTGAAATTCGTTGCTCTAATTAATTCTTAATCAAAAACTGGAAACTAGATACTTCTATGTCTTCTAGTTTTTAAAAAATCGATAATTACTATAACTACCCCAAACGAGGTGAGATAGACCCCCCCTCCCATAGTAAAAAATGTTTGTATTAAACTATTCTACAAAAAAACTGTTATTAATTCTTGGCGCCTGAGTTATCGTACTCGTGCCCAATTATCGCTCCTAGTGGGAGTCCTAACGGGCCACAACTCATTGGAAAAACCCATATGAGTAGAGTGGGTGTCAGCTCATCTGATTTATGTATGGGTGTCAAGATGGAGAGGTGAAAGAGAGCTCTCCTCACTTCCTTTGTGAATGCCCCAGTCTAGCCAAAAACAGGAAAGTAGCCTTAGGAGAATAGGAACTTCTTCGAAGAATTGGGCAACATCTCAGTCTTGCCACTAAAAAACATCCTGAAGTTCATCCTTAATTCGGGACGGTTCAAGGAGGCTCAACACAACTAAGCATCCCCATAATTCCCTCCCTTTCCCTCCCCTAACCCACCAATCCATACCCTGGGGAGCGCAATGGATCTACAGAGATCCAAATGAGATGATGTGACTTTTGCCGTATTATCACCCCTCTTAAACTAGCCTTACCTAAGGGATTTTGTCAAAGGGTGGTTCCTAGGAAAAAAAAGTCTGAAACGTTGGAACACTTAAAAGCCAATAACTGTCAAATTTATCAAAATTACCGCAAATAGTAAGACTGCTTAACCTACTAACTTGCTTATCCGGCTCCCGATCCATGTTGCGGTCCCTTACACGCTCCCTCCAGTCGTCGAGACCATTAAGCGCTCTTGCGTCTGTAACCAGCCTGGTCCCAATAGCAGAAGTTCTGCCTTCCTTCACGATTTTATCTTCTCCTCCAATCGCAATCTTCGCATAGAGGACCAAATATCCGCCGAACAATTTTTCTCTCGAAAGTGCCCAGTATCAATTCCCCTTTTTTCGAGAAAGGAATTTTAAATCCATTTATTTGGCCAATCCGAAGTAGCAGCGGTTCGCTAGGGTAATTTTTCGTCGGATTTGCACTTAGGTGTCGTTCTTGGAATAAATGTTTGTTCCGTGGTTGGTGAGCTCTTTGGCTACCTCGAAATTACTGCTACCAACAGTGACGTTTTCTTTAGGTGATTGACAGATGAGGCTTTGTTTGTTGATAGCATATACTTTGTTTTGTCCTCATTCACTTCAAGACCAACGCGTTTCGCCTGTTCATCAATAGCTGTGAATGCTTCAAGTACAGCTCGCTTGGAGCGGTCGATGATGTCAATGCCGTCCACATAGCCAAGCAGTTGAGAAGACCTGTTGAAGATAGTGCCTTCCATGTAAACACAACTCTTGGGCACTATCTGCTCCAGGACTAGGTTGAAGAAATCACATGATAGCGCATATCTTTGTCTGAAACCTGTACAAGTCTGGAGCAACTCGGATGAGCTGTTACCCATTTGCACCTTGCACCGCGTATTTTGTAACGTTATGCAGCTGAATCAGTTTTTTTTCGGGATCCCGAGTTTTGACATCTCCAAAAGAAGCTTTTGACGACTTATGCTATTATATGCGGCTTTGAAGCCGATGAATAGAAGGTGCGTCTCCTCTTGAAACTCGTAGGTCTTTTCCAGGATTTGCCTCAATGTGAAGATTTGGTTTATTGTTGATCTGCCTGGCCTGAAGCCACACTGGTAGCTGGCCGATTATAGTGTTAAAGAAAGGTTTAAGATGCTCACATAGTACCTTGGATAGGATGTTGTAGGCAACATTAAGCAGGTATATGCCTCTGTAGTTCTTGCAGGACATATAGAATCGCCTGTTTTTGTAGATTGGGCATATGGAGCTATTTGACCAGTTATCGGGCATACTTTCCTCCTCCCACACTTGGTTGATGAGCTGGTGCATGCACCCTACCATCTCCTCCATACTTGAAGAGTTCCGCAGGTAGGCCATCCGAGTCACCGGATCTTTTGTTCTTAAGCTTGTGGATGGCTTTCTTAACCTCTTCAGTACTGGGCGCTTCATTGACTCGTCTCATTCTTCTTTGTTTCCCTGTCACCTCCTCTACATAATGCCCACTAAGCAGTTGCTAGAAATGCTGTTTAAACACGTCTGCAATTCCCAATTTCTTCCTTTGGGTGGTCTTCGTTTTCTTTTCGTTGGACAGTCGGGCCAGTGGTCAGAGTCCACGTTTGCACCTCGGAAAGTTCGAACGTCCAAGATGTTCTATGCATACCTAGCACCAATCAGCTCATGATCAATTTGGTTGGCGATGGCCGTCCGACCATCTGGAGATCGCACGGTTGCTGTGTGTATCCTTCGCCTGGGGAACCTAGTGCTACTTATAACCGTATTACGAGCTGCAGCAAAGTCGATTAGTCGGAAGCCGTTATCTGTTGACGTTACGTGGGACTGTACTTTCCAACTAATTCGCCAAAAATGTTTTCCTTACCGACTTTAGCATTGAAGTCTCCGAGCAAGACATTGACATTGTAATCCGGACAGGCACCGTAGGCTCCGTCCAGGAAGTCGTAGAACTCCTCCTTGTTAGACTCCTCGGTGGGAGACTATCGGTGGGGGCGTTTGCACATACCTATTAGGCTGATGTTTTGGAAGGTAGCTTAGATGCGGATCATAGCCAGGCAACCGCTAATCGTCTTAAAATCGATGACTTTCGATCTGAGTCGATTTCCCACGACGAATCCGCATCCTGGCATGTGCAGTCTTTGATGACAGGTGTAATAAATGTCGCAATCTTTTCTTTTCGTTATTCCTGATCCTATCCAATGTATCTTCTGGATCTGCCTTGTACCGCGAGAGGACAGATTCAAGTTTTTGAGTAGCACCCGGCATATAGTGTCCTTACATTCCAGATGCATACTATCTTATCGTAGGTCATAGTCCATTTTCGTTCAGGGTCTGGTTGCCATTTGAGGGGGGTCGTTATCCTAGGCTTCACGCGTTTCTCTCTCATAACAATTGTTTTTTTTTTTTTACTGTGGTCGGGTCGTTAGCCCAACGCACTAGCCTCCAATCTGTAGGGCCATGGGTTTAATGTTGCAATTCTTTCCTTGATCAACATTCGCTTTCGCACTTACAAGTTAAGCAAGTCATGGCATCAAGCCAAGACCGGTATCCGGCGGCTACAAACTTGGAGGTATTATAAAGACTTGATGTGTAGGAAAATATACAGCTCGAAGCGCCAGTTCCTACAACATCCAACCGCACCTATCTTATATCACCTATAGATAAGTTATGTTAACTTATGATAGTTTCAGCAACTCTAGAAACATTTAGCAACCGAAAATCAATTATTATTCCTTATGTCCATAGGTAGTATCCTACTCAGACAACTTAAAATAGGTATTCAACTTTGGAATACAAATTAAATAACTTTAAATGCTTAAGAAAAAGTGTTTACAAGACATAGCATACCATTGATATGTATATTTTCATTTGAGAACATATGAAAAGAAAATATACCTACTTAACTCAATAAGTCTCAAAGGCCTTTGCAAACGACCTCATATCCAAAAAGATATATACAAAGATACGCGTCCATCCATTTCATATAACCCAAGCCATCCAATTACAATTTCAGATAAGTTCCTTAATTTCCATCTTTTACCCGGTAGCCATTAATATTGAGGCATTTAACTTTTGACAACTCTAATGGGCCCCGCGTACTGAATTAGTGATAAGTGGTTTGTTTGCTTGTTTGCTTCCATTCAGCATCTCCACTTTTGAATATACGCTGCTTCTGCTGCTGCTGCTGCACCGCACGCAGCCGCCAATCTGAAGTGTTACTTAATATGTGTTCAATGATTTTAAATCATGTTCGGTCATAATTCATTCAAGATATGGGAGATGGATTATCAACTGGCATAAGCCAACTTCCTGTCTTTATGTACATTATTATTTATAATACATTTTAATTATGTTAAGGAAACCATTTTATTTTTTGTGACAGATAAAAGTCGACTTTATCTGAAATTTATAATTATTTGAACTTTAAATGCAAAATAACGAAGTGCAAATCTTCATTTTGAGGAGCATATTATAATAGCACTATTTTTATATAGGTACACTGAGAAAAAAATTCTCAATAGAATTAAAATAAAATGCACGACTGGATCGCACGTACTTGCTCTTATGTTCAGGTTGTGTGGGACTTAAGAACTTAAAAAAATATTCAAGTAATTATAGAAAATGTATAAAAAGCATTTAAATCGTTCTTTTAATTGTATAAACAGTCTGATAAATAATTTAGAGCTAAAAAAAAGTATGCCGTTTGATTACTTAAAAAAATATGAATATATGCAAAAAAAAAATTAAAATCATTGGAACCGTTTTCTTAAAAATTAATTTTTTATATATAAAATTGTTGTAACATTTTTCAAAAAACAAAGTTGTATGCCAATTTTGAGTGTATATTAATAAACATTTAAAACTAAAATTTCAAAATAATTCATCAACCCATTTTTGAAATATTGAATTTTCAAAAAAAAAATTTAATCTTTTTCTAAAAATCCAAAATTTTGGTATGCAGTATTATTAATATTCTAACAAAGCTTTTGTGTAAAAAATTTTATTGAAATCGGATGAGCGGTTAATGAGAAAACCAAAAATAAAAAAACCGTTATATGGCAGGTACCGTTAATAAATGTTTTTGGTGATTATTTTTCTTACTAAAAGGTACATCATATCTACAATAATACACTGATTTTTTTTTATCAAAATCGTTGGAGCCGTTTTTGAGGTTAATAAGCTTTTCCTTAACGTTTGTATGGCAAGTACCGTTATTTTTTGAACTAGGAAAAAATTTCAATTTCCCCTCTGGAGAGTTACAAAAAACCTTAAGTCAAAATTTGAAGGAAATCGCTTCAGTGGTTTAGGCTGAAGGTTGAGGTACGGACAGACAGACAGACATAATTGTGTTTTCTTTGTTTTTTGGGTGCTTTGCTAACTAGACATAACTTCAAAAGCGGTAAAAACTCTTTATACTAAATGTTTTATGGCTTGATAATTTGCCGTAAGTAAGTCTTAACTAGTTGTGAAAATTGAATTTAAACGTGCAATGTTTTCTATATTTTTTTGGGTCCTTTACTAGCTTGATATCAATTTTTCGTCCAATATTTTCTACGTTTTTTGGGTTCCTTGCTAACTAGACATTGAGTTAGCATTGCACCACCTCGAAAAGGGATAAAAACAGCTTAGACTGAATAGTTTATGGCTAAATATTAAATGGCTAATTAGTCATTAATAAGTTTTGGCTAGTTCGAATTTTTCATTCTATGCTTTCTATGTTTTTTTTTTATTGTAAAAACTTCTTAAACTTAACATTTTACTGCTTAATAATTTGCAATTAGTTAATCGTTAATTAGTTGCTACAAATCAAACTTTTTCGTGGGATGTTTTCTATGTTTCTGGTTTGATTTCCCTAAATTCATATGAAATCAGCAAATCGCTCCGGAAAATTTTTTAGAACCTATTATATTGAAATTTAAATTGATTAATAATATAATCAATTAGCCATTGATTGTATATGACAATTTTAACATTGTCATGCAATATTTTCTATGTTTCTTGTTTTAATTCCTTAATTCATAATGAAGTAGTAACATTCAAAAAGAGTTTACAATTGATTATATTGAACAATTTATTGGTTTATTACCTTTTCAGAAGGTCAAATAAGGTAATTTCGTAGAAAAACATAGAAAACATCACAGGAAAAATTTTATTTGTAACAACTAATCAACGATTAAATAATGGCAAATTACTAAACAGTAAAATGTTAAATGTTAGAAATTTTTACCATTTTTTGAAATAAAAGCATAGAAAACATAGAACGAAAAACTTGAAAAAGCCAAAATTTATTTATTACTAATCAAGGTACGGACAGACAGACAGACAGAATTGTGTTTTCTTTGTTTTTTGGGTGCTTTGCTAACTAGACATAACTTCAAAAGCGGTAAAAACTCTTTATACTAAATGTTTTATGGCTTGATAATTTGCCGTAAGTAAGTCTTAACTAGTTGTGAAAAATTGAATTTAAACGTGCAATGTTTTCTATATTTTTTTGGGTCCTTTACTAGCTTGATATCAATTTTTCGTCCAATATTTTCTACGTTTTTTGGGTTCCTTGCTAACTAGACATTGAGTTAGCATTGCACCACCTCGAAAAGGGATAAAAACAGCTTAGACTGAATAGTTTATGGCTAAATATTAAATGGCTAATTAGTCATTAATAAGTTTTGGCTAGTTCGAATTTTTCATTCTATGCTTTCTATGTTTTTTTTTTATTGTAAAAACTTCTTAAACTTAACATTTTACTGCTTAATAATTTGCAATTAGTTAATCGTTAATTAGTTGCTACAAATCAAACTTTTTCGTGGGATGTTTTCTATGTTTCTGGTTTGATTTCCCTTAATTCATATGAAATCAGCAAATCGCTCCGGAAAATTTTTTAGAACCTATTATATTGAAATTTAAATTGATTAATAATATAATCAATTAGCCATTGATTGTATATGACAATTTTAACATTGTCATGCAATATTTTCTATGTTTCTTGTTTTAATTCCTTAATTCATAATGAAGTAGTAACATTCAAAAAGAGTTTACAATTGATTATATTGAACAATTTATTGGTTTATTACCTTTTCAGAAGGTCAAATAAGGTAATTTCGTAGAAAAACATAGAAAACATCACAGGAAAAATTTTATTTGTAACAACTAATCAACGATTAAATAATGGCAAATTACTAAACAGTAAAATGTTAAATGTTAGAAATTTTTACCATTTTTTGAAATAAAAGCATAGAAAACATAGAACGAAAAACTTGAAAAAGCCAAAATTTATTTATTACTAATCAACCATTGAATATTTAGCCATAAGCAATTCGGTTTAAGCAGTTTTTACCCCTTTTCGAGGTGGTGCTATGCTTAGACGATGTCAAGTAAGGAAGGAAACAAAAAAAAATATAAAACATTGAACGACAAATTCGAAATTGTCACAACTAATTAACGGCAAAATAACCAACTAACTAACACTCATCAATTTGTAATAATTCCATATTGTTGTTGAATTTATGCCCTAAAAATAAGGCTAGTATTTTGACAACGAGACGTATCTAATGAGAAAGTTTTGAGTTTAGATTCGAACTAAGGGTTGCAAAAGCTATCCTAGACGAGCACTCCTATTACGATTGTCAATTAATTGATTATTGATAAGTTTGAAATTCGATATTTAGAAATCCAAAAGCTTTGAAAATTTAAAATTTAAAAGAACGGTTGATCAAATTTTTAATAAATTGAGTTTAAAACCAATTTTCAAGATTTATCAACTATGAATTTGAAAATGGATAACCGTAATAGGAGCGATAAGCAGGTTCCAGATTAAAAGACCCTGGTTGAAATTTGTTAGGTAAAGATACAAAAGCAACTTTATTTAAAAAGGAAGCAGAAATAAAAAACAAGTATAATCTTAAGCTCATGAATATGAGAACAAACTGGAACGAATTCAGAGATAAACTTGACAGTTTTATAAACCTAAGATCAATGCAAACAAATAAACAAATTGATTATGAAGTAGAACAATTTATTGCTGATGTGCAACAAGCTGCAGAAGAAAGTACTCCAACTATTTCGAACTCGAGAGAAAAAGAAATTAAATGTTCTGTCGGAGCTGATATTGGAAAAAGGAAGAGCTCGAAGAAAATGGCAAGTTACTAGATTTCCAAGTTATAAGGCAGTTTTTTTACCGGCTTAACAACAAACTAAAGAAAAGAATCTGTGAGTTTAAAAACGATTCACTTATGGCGTTTTCCATTGGTAAACTCAAATTTCAATGAAAAAATTGATTTTTTTTCATTGCCAATGGAATGCAATCTCAAATGGATTTTTTTGTGTCAATGTATTTGTGTTATTTCACGTGTATCTCATTATTCGTAACAATTTGCATCACTTGGTCCACTTTTCGTAGAGTAATATTACATTCATGAATTTTCCGATTCACTTAAAACAGCTTCCTTTTTCTATTAAAAATTATTTTCTTCTGGTTTTTGAGCTAAATTTTCACAACAGAAATAAAATAAACACATCAAAAACCA
Source organism: Dasysyrphus tricinctus (assembly GCA_963921185.1). Lineage (NCBI taxonomy): Eukaryota > Metazoa > Arthropoda > Insecta > Diptera > Syrphidae > Dasysyrphus > Dasysyrphus tricinctus. Next base: position 129,162,108 of record OY992530.1, read on the forward strand.
TATTAGAAAACTGACAGCTCAAAATTGTTTTGGTATTAGTACAGGGAGGGATTAATGTGCCGACAAATTTTAGATTAGCAAAATTGATTTTAAATCAAAAAATAAATCATTTTTTTTGCCCAATGGAACGCAAAAATTGATTTGGAGCTGTCAAAATGCAGATTTTGGCAGATCCAAATAAAAAATAAATTGATTTATTTTACCAATGGAAAACCCCATTAGTAGATTCCTGAATAGTCTGACGGCGGATGCTTTTACCGTATACTCCATGCGAAAAGCAGCTAAGCGCCTAAATAGACCACAGTCACAAAAACCACCAATAAAATCTCAAAAGAGACAAAAGGCTGATCTCTTTGCTGAACATCTCGCGAATGTTTTTAAGCATTTCCCAGCAAATGCAGCTACAGATCCCTAACAGTTTGTTGATAGAAACGACAAGTGTGAAATACCTTTTGCCCACGCTCAAAGAATTGAAAAGCATGTGTCTACTTAGTTCTCTAATAATAAATCACCTGGATACGAGATACGATCTAATAACTGCTCAGGTTTTGAAAGAAATTCCTTGTAGCCTTCTAAAAACTGCAATTTAGGTATAATTAATGCATATCTTAATCTATGATATGTATGCCACATTAAACAAGGTAAGCCACCAACAGAAGTAACATTTTTCAGTTGGGTTTGTGTGTAAATGGAAATCCACACAAGTGCAGTGCATGCTGCGCATTATACATCAATTTATTTTGAATAATTTTGAATTAACAACAACAACTTGTGTGTGTTACCACCAAGTATATAGGCTGGAGTTATAGCTATTTCACGACTGCCACCTCGATCATCAGACTCCTTTAGTGGTGCTTAGTCTGGTTATTCTCGAATTAATTGAAAAAACTCTTTGCCGTCATATAGCGAACCATGAACCTTGCGATTCAGAGGCCGATGCATGGTTAGCTCTATCCGAATGCAGGTTTCGTTGTTTATCAATTGCAACAGCGACTAGCATTTTTATTAACACACACAACATCACATCTTACAGACCTATATCGCTTATACCATTCATGGCAAAAGTTTTCGAAAAACTGCTACTGAAAAGGCTTAAACAAATAATAGAAGAAAGAAGACTTATTACGTGCCATTAGTTTTGATTTATAAATAAACATTAAATGATAGACCAAGTGATTCGGATTAAGAATGTTGTGAAAAAGGCACTTGAAGAAAAACAAGTATGCTCGGCTATATTCTTAGATATTGCTCAAGCCCTTGACAAGGTTTGGCACTTGGGACTTGAGTACAAACTGCATAGGTAACTTCCCAAGCAGTACTACGAAATACTGATATTCTACGTTACGAAACGACTCTTTAGAATACGATACGCCTAAAATTACTCGCAACTAAAGAAAATTGAAGCCAATGTACCACACGGAAGTGTCGTAGGAACAACCCTGTATCTGTTATATACAAAGGGATATGCCAGTGGGCATCAACGCAATCATGGCCACCTTTGCTGATGATACTGCAATATTGGTGCTAGATAAATCCGTTACAAGGATACACAAAAATTGCAAAATGCAGTCGATAAAATTACTGATTAGACGCAGAGATGGCGTATCAAATCAAACGAAACAAAATCTACGCATATAAACTTTACAAACAAAAACAATGTACAATGTTCAATGTACAGCAGTGCCTCACTCCAATACCGCCAAATACCTTGGAATAACTTTGCATGCAAAGCTTAAATGGAAAAAGCACATCAAAACGAAAAGAGAAGAACTAAACTTGAAGTACTGGTTACTAAGAAAGAACTCTGACCTATCTATACATATTCAGAACAAACTAATGTTATATAACTAAGCAAGTACTGAAACCTGTTTAGACATATGGCATCCAACTATGGCGCTGTACAAAAAAACGAAAGTTGAATCCATCCAAAAATTCCAAAGCAAGGTCGTTCGTGGAATTATTAATGCCCTGTGGTATATAAGAAATAGATATCTACACCGTGACCTTCAAATTGAAATGGTTACAGAAGTGGTTAAAAAACACGCTGTATCACACAATCAGCGGCTGCAAAGTCATACCAACTTCGAAATGAAGACTGTCCTAGATGTACATATTGTTCTTTTAATAATTTTGACACAAAATACACTTCTGAAAAACGTAATTAATTTCCTTGATATTAATGCGCGAGACCTCTAAGTAACATTTTAAACTTTGAAAAAAAAAACTTGGTAATATTTTAATAACCTGGCGAACATTATTCCAATTATTTATAACGGGTGATTTTTTAGCTGGTTTGGTTTTGGCAATACTGGTTTTGACAGCTGACGTGTGTTTAGTACCTTGTGTCACTGTCAAACAGCTTCAGTTTGGTTTGCAATTTAACCATGGATCGTCTTACAAATGAACAACGCTTGCAAATTATTGAATTTTACTATCAAAATTCGTGCTCGGTTCGAAATGTTCATCGCGCGCTGCTTCCATTTTATGGTCGGCATTCTCGACCTTCTGAGCAGTCTATTCGGAAGATTGTGACCAAATTTGGCACCAAATTTACTTTGTTGAACATTAAACCACCAACACGTTTACGTACTGTGCGTAGTGAAGAAAATATTGCGGCCGTATCAGCTAGTGTGACAGAAGACCGCGAAATGTCGATTCGGCGCCGTTCCCAGCGTTACTGTCAATGGTGAACGCTACCGAGCGATGATAACAAACTTTTTTTTGCCCGAAATGGAAGTTCTTGACTTGCATGATATGTGGTTTCAACAAGACGGTGCCACATGCCACACAGCACGCGAAACAATGGCGCAATTGCGAGGCGAGTTTGGTGAACAGTTAATTTCACGTTTCGGGCCGGTCAATTGGCCGCCTAGATCGTGCGATTTGACACCATTAGATTATTTTTTGTGGGGGTATGTCAAGGCTAATGTCTATAGGGACAAGCCCGCTTCGATTGACGCACTGGAAGCCAACATCCATGCATTCATTCGTGAGATACCGGCCGATATGTGTGAAAGAGTATGCCAAAATTGGACTCAGCGGATGTTTACTTTGTTTTCTACACCATGAAGCTCTGCACGTTTTTCTCTAAATCTATTGATTGTATTATCAAAAAAGGAGGTGTATTATTCCTTTTGTGTGGAGTTACTAGAATAACATAAGCTACAAAAATAACCTTCACATAAAAAAAAAATATAATTTTCGAGGAACTGACAAAAACTGAATTTTAACCCCTTTCACACCCTCTTAAAAATATCACCCTGTCTTATTTATCGCCCCCTTATTTATTTTCAAAACAAAGCTCTCGACCAAAATTCATTTGTTTATAGTTTTGCAATTTTGTTGGTTAATTTTCTTGGACTAATAGCTATACCTATACATGATTATTTTTTCTCTGAGTGCATAAACCTAAGACCAATATTGCAAAACTCAGCAAACTCCTTTAAAATAGAGAATCTCCTTTGATATAAATCTCTTCGCTGCGGGACGGCGCGACTATAAGACACAAAAGGGCAAAAAGTTCTCTCATCTTAGATAAAATTCTACTTTTGCATTGATATTCTGAAAATCCCCAGCAGATCCTTCTTCATTTCGCCTACCGAGACTAAAGTGGCATTTACTTTTGAGAATGAAATCCGCCTGAATGAAAAGACATATAGAATGGTAGATGGTATTGTCAAAGATATACCCGGCCATATAGTCGCACTTTATAATGGAAATCTAACGAATATAGAAGTTCAGGGTAAGGGATTTAACTCTAATGCCAAATAAATTATGGCCCGTGAATGTATAAAGCCCTGATTTAGGAGGAAATTCGATTTCGTTTGAATGTTTTTTTTTTCTGTTTGTTTGTTTTGTTTTGTATGAGTTTGAAGAGTGGTGTATAGATAGCCCAAGTTTTTGTTTTAAAAAGCAAAGAATATGGTTAGCAACCAGAGATATATTTACTATATAATGTATAGGTACATACCTACCTATTTTATAACACCTGATCCAATAAAATTGAAGCGTTTATCGTTTATGTGCGTAATTTGTTGAGAATATCTATGTACAATAAAGCCAAGAAGCAAGGACCTAATTGGTTGAAGCTTGAAGCCCTGGTCCATTTGGAATCTAGTGCTAACTTTTGAAATATGGTTTTAAGTATGATTTAAAGATGGAATTCCATGTATTTAATTTCAACGTCTTGTTAGCGAATAGTCTGGCAACGTAGTATTTTGAAGAGCTTGCCAGTAACTCTGAGTGCACGGATAAAATAAGTTTTATCCCACTTCTGACACCAAGGAAATATTTTCTCAGGTTCGTTCATAAAACTTACTCACTTTATTTAAATTCTCCACCTATTTATTTCACAAAATACAAACTTTACTTTTCTTACTTCAAAACAATTTATTGTTCACCACTCAACGTTACTGATCAGGTGGATGCTTAGTGGCAAAAGACAGACGTCACCCAGTTTGTCGAAAAAATATTCTCCGAGTTCTGTTTGAACCGTTTTTGGAAAGTTCATCAACCATTTTATTACGATATATGTCAGGGTGACCCGATACCCATCGAAGGGTGATTGAATTCGTTCCGCCAAGCAATCTCAATACTACGCGCAGCGATCAACCAGTTTTGACTTCATGACAGTTGACTAATTGGCTCTGACTGCCGCCTGGCTATCTGTGATATTAAAATTTTTGTTCGTCAGTTCACATATGTTGAAAGATATTTTGCAGTCTCGCAGAATAATGCAGAAGTTTGGGAGCTTCAATGATCTATTTTTGGGTGGATAGTCTGAGAAGATGCCTGACCCTACCCCTGCGTCTGTTTTGGAAGTGTCAGTAAAGACCGATATATGATTTGGGCCTAGTACCCCGGTTTTCCTTCCATAATTGCCTTGTTGGGGTATCTGTTAGTGCGACTTGGTTAAAACTATGTACGGTGAAATATAGTTCGTTTGAATGTGAAGTTCATTATAGTTCTTTGGCCACAGCCCTTTTTCCAGTTCTTACCCTCCTTTAGTCGTACAGCACTTTTGGCCGCCAACTCTTTCGTAAACAGATCGAGTGGGGCAAGTGACAGGAAAGTTTGTAGGGCTGCGGTTGGCGTGGTTAGCATGGCACTAGTTAAGCCGAAACATACCATTCTCTGAATTTTGGTCATGGCCTTAAGATTGGTTACCTTATCTGAGGCTGGCTATCAAACCAAACTGGCGTACGTCAGGTTAGGCCTTGCAATGGCTGTGTACATCCAGTGAATGGTCTTGGAGCTTGGTCCCCATCTCTTGTAAAAAATTCTTTGATATTTTCTTAACAGTTGAGTTAACGATCGATAACTAAACCAACAAATTTCGCCATGCCAGTTATATGGAGCAGCATCCTATTTACGATGAGGGGATTTATATTTGGAATGTTTCGTTTTCTCTTAAACAGAACAAGGTTCGTTTTAAGTGGGTTGACATTAAGTCCGAAGCTACTGGCCCAATTTCTGAGCTTGTCAAGGGCTGTTTGTAGGAGGTCGCAAAGAGTGGTGACATATTTCCCTGAGGCCATTATCACTATGTAATCAGCGTACGCCATGACTTTGACGCTGCTTCCACCTAGTTCAACTAAAATCTGGTTGACGACCAAAAGCCAAAGCAGGGTGATAGGACACCTCCCTGCGGGCGTTCCCTTATACGTGCTAACAATTCTTGTTTGAAGCATGGAGTCAAGCCAGTTTGACAGCATCGGGTCGATGCAAACTGGGTCTTGGGCTAGTTGAATTGCTTTATTTTCAACGTTGTTATAAAGGCCCCTTCTATGTCAAGGAATGCTCCTAAAGTAAATTCTTTTAAAGTGGATTTATTTCTCAATCGTGCTCACCATTTCATGAAATGCCGTCTCAACACATTTGCCCTTTACATAAGCATGCTGGGCCTATGAGACAATACTCTATCATTCATCGGCATAGTTTAAACGACTAAGCATTTCAAATGGTCTCCATTGATTGCCCCGTCTCTACGCTGTTCCAACGATGGCCGTCAAAAGTCGTCTATCGCCAATAGACAAAAATTGGCAATAGCACTTCCCCCTGTCTCGCACCCTGTCGCCATCGAAAGAGTGGGATAGCTGCCCAATATGTGAAACAAAACATCTTGCGTTGTTGTAGGACTCTCTTATAATGGAAGCAATATTTGGGGAATTCCCCTACCAAGAAGTGATCTCCATATACATTCACGTTTTATTCAGTCAAAGGCCTCAAAATCCACGCACATGAGGTAAAGGGGTGATTGAAAATTCCACAAACCTCTCAAGGATGATTTGCAGGGTGTTAATACATATGGTGAACACACCCGGCCATTGCGGAAGCCAGACAGATTCCTCTTGAGTGTAGACCCGACTATCCGCTGAGAATTGTGGTTGCCATTAGTTTTGGATAAACGGACAAAACTGTAATACCTCGCCAATTGTTGCAATTCCTAAGATCACCTTTCTTTGGAAACTTAACAATCACACCATCCTTTTATGTCTCTGGGATAAATTTCGTTTTCCCAAACAGCTTATATCAAGGAATGTAGAATACTAGTCGTTTTGACGGCGGCGTCAGCTTTCTATAATTCGTCTGGTATTCCATCAAGTTCAGCTGATTTGTGGTTTTTGAAAAAAGTTATTGAAGATTGGATTTCCAATTGTGAAGGGGGTTTGATGTCGATGCCCCTATAGGATCTACGCTTCTCGTTTAGCTGATGGGGCACTGCAGCACTCTGCTCAGTGGAATCTTCATTAACCAAATTAAAATCTCACATATCAAAAACTGGCAGGATTTTGTGAATGCGAGATTTCAAATGGGAAGTTTATAATTTTCGAGATTTCATACCAAACCCTCATTTTCTTTATGTATTCAGAATGGTTTTCTGTGGTGTGTTCAACTTGTGCTTATATATGGATAAATATTCAAACAAAAATCGCAAATTTGATAATTTTGTGAAGGTTTTTTTTTAATGTTCGAACTGTTCTTTTCTCTCTAGTGAGAGCTTCTGTCATACGCAATTTTATTATTTTTTTTTAGGTACGGTACAACTACATAGTTTAAATTATTCTGATAAAAGTTTCTTGCCATTCTCGAATTTAAGAAATAGATACCTAAACATGCAGTCATAAGTAGATTCATCAGATTGCTTCCCCGACACTTAATCATATAAACATTTGCGTGCAATATGGCCTAAAGGATTTCGACAGCTTCTATCCAAATTATTTGTTTCCCATGGATTTAATCACACGCACATATTCTGACTGCACAGACAGCACACACAAGGAATTAACTTGGTTATTATTTATTATCCTGCGTTTTCAACACCTTTTCAACACGCATTATTACCATCGGCCATTACAACTGAATTAGCGTGTGCATTTACTCCGTCTGCGTCTCTCTATAGTCGTCATCGTCTGATCTGATGTGAGAGATTTTTTCCTTCTTCAATCGCATAGTATTATGCGGACCTTATACCACCACACCACTGTCAGTACAGTATACAACCACATTTTACTGCATTTTAAGATGTTTCCATAACACTGCGAGATAAATTGCCATTTAGATGCAGATTTAAACTAGAAAGTGTAAATCAAGAAATATAGTTGCGAGGTTGGTTGGCAATGTGTCGGTGGCGGTGCTGGTGCCGGTGCCGGTTGCCGCCCGCCAGTCGACAGCTTTGTACTGCAGTATATATACAGTACTACAAATAAAAACAGATGTATACCCGGTTTATCTCATATAATATTATATTGCATATGCGCTTACAGGCTCACTAGTTGCATGCGGCATTTATAAACAAGGAACTGCATATGCCATAGGGATACAAAGCCAAAAACAACAACAAAATAAGAAACGCAAATTCAGGGCAATATAAATCATTTCTTGTTGAGTAGATTGCGCGATGCATGAAGTCAATCTAGTTGCATGCTAAATGTAGAATGTGCTTGCTTTGCTCTACGGGATTAGGTATGTTGCAATTGCGAAAATAATTGCATATACGAACGTAGGTAGGTATATGATGTTTGTGATATTTTTGAGCAACCAAGTTCAGGACTCTATGCGGATTTTATGAAAAATGGTTCATTTTTTTTGTAGATTTCTTTCATGTTTCGAAAATTTTAACATTTAAAATTCCAATTTTACCTACTACGCCTATACTAGCTGGCCAGTCCCGGGTACGAAGGTACCCACTCTCCCGGGATTTCTAAACCTGAACAGACTCCTGCTCTGAAACTTTAGAGTCACTTATAAGCACTCACTTCCCAGGATGTACTAGCAGTACATATATGTGAAATATATGATATAGGCATCTCAGCATACAAGTCTGCAGAGCCTGATGGAATCATTTCAATGATGCTCCAAGGCTCTAAAGATATTATTGTTCCGATTCTAGTGGATATTTATTTAGGTTGTCTTAACATCCCCTATATCTCTGTAAGATGGAGAAAAGTCAATGTCATCTTCCTTCCAAAAGCTGGCAAGCCCACCCATACCGAACCGAAGGACTTCAGACCTATTAGCCTATCCTCCTTTCTCCTGAAGACCTAAGAAAGGGTAATTGACACTCAAATTCACCTAAAACTGAATAATGGTGTGCTCTCACGGGCCCAACATGCGTACTTGAAGGACAAATCTGTTGAGACAGCACTTCATAAAGTGGTTGGCACAATCGAAAATTCAATCCACTTCAAGGAATTCACTTTAGCAGCATTCCTTGACATAGAAAAGGCCTTTAATAATGTTGATAACGGTGCTATTCGACAAGCTCTAAACTCCGTCAGCATTGATTCATCACTGATAAACTGGATTGTTTTCATGCTTCAAACGAGACTCATTAATGCAGAAATAGGTGACAGCAAGATAAGAGTTAGGACGAGTAGGGGCACTCCACAGGGTGGAGTACTCTCTCCTTTGCTTTGGCTCCTTGTCGTCAACCAGATATTGGTCAAACATTGTGTTATTGGCCTTTGGAAAATTTGTCCCCACTCTGTGCGAGCTCTTACAAGCGTTCCTGGACAAGCTCAAAAATTAGGCCAGTAGTTATGGACTAAATGTTTATTTACTGTAGACAGAACTGGTTACAGAAAGGGAAAGAAAAGCCTCAATAGCTTTCTACACTTATAGCAGAGTTCTTGGTAAACGATGGGTTCCCAGCCCCAGAACCATTCATTGGATGTACACAGCCATTATAAGGCCAATTCTTACGTACGCATGCATGGTCTGGTGGCCAGCCTAAGATAAGGAAACCAATCTAAAAACCATGACTAAAATTCAAATACTAGCATGTATTGGCAGAACCAGTGCTATTAGGACCACACCAACGGTCGCCCTTGAAACATTCTTTTCACTTGCCCCACTCGATCTGCATACGAAAGAGTTGGCGGCCAAAAGTGCTTTAAGACTTCATCAAGGTAAAAATTGGAAAACGGGCCTCTACGGTCACAGAACTATAATGAATTTTACAGACATAAACATTCAAACAGACTGCGTTTCACCGCACATAGATTTCAAACCAGTAACCATAACAGATATCCCAACCCAGGGAACTCTGGAATGAAAACAGGGTCATAAACGCATATCATGTTTCGGAGGGGGTTGGGTCAGGCATCTACTCAGATAACCCACCCATAAATAGATCTTTAAAGCTTCCAAACTTTTGCAGTGTATTCCAAGCGGAAGTGCTGGCAGTTTGCGAAGCCGCGAAACATCTTTCCTCACGCGAATTAGTCAACAACAATATTGACATTTTCATAGACAGCCAGGCGGCAATTAAAGCCATTTCCTCAATAACCACAAAGTCCAAACTGGTCGATCGTTACCAGAACAAGCTAAGCTAAGCAATGCAACGAACACAGTTACCCTAAGATGGGTCCCAGGACATAGGGATATTCATGGGAACGAAATGGCAGATGAACTGGCCAAAAACGGGTCATCTCTTGATCCGAGTCAAATTGAAGCCTCTGTGCTCATGCCACTGGAGCAAGAAAAAAGTAGAATACACCAGAGTTTCTTAGATGCTGCAAATGTCAGAAGGTCATTCATCGACACTTGTCGGGTTTCAAGGAATCTATGGCCAAGTATTTCAAGGAAAAAAACTGATTATACTCAAGCTAAGCAGGCCTCAATTAATCTCTAATGGTTGGTGTCCTTACGGGCCACAACTCAATGGGAGCCCACATGAACAGAATAGGCATCAGCTCATTGGACTTATGAAGAGGGTGTCATGATGAAGAGGCAGAGGAGGGCTCCCCTCACTTCCTTTGCAAATGCCCCAGCCTAGCTAGAACCGGAAAAGAGGCCCTTAAAGAATACTTCTTCGACGAACTGGGCGGCATCTCTGTCTTGCCACTAAAGAACATCTTGAAATTCATTCAGAACTCAGGATGGCTCAGGGAGGCCCCCCACACCTAAAACTTCCCCTTAACTCCCTCCCTATCCTTCTTCGAAGCGAATCTTTAGGGTGTGGATATCATAAGAGTCTCAAATTCTCGTTCGCTTGGGTAAAGTTTCGGATACAGCCTCCATAAAAACACTTTTTATTTCAACCCCCTTCTCGTTAATTGCTGAGTGCTGATTACAATTGACTGAAGAAGCTTTATCGTTAAGGGTGGTGACATACATAGTTACGACATATGTTGGGGTCATTTTAGGCATTCGTATTGAACTTCTAACTATTCTTGCCTCACCTTGTGATTGTCGTTGCACGGCTACGGTTCAAAGCTTGAGACTCATGAGTACTTAATGGTGGTCGCATCCCATGTCGGCATTTCTAATGGCTACTTCAAACATCGCACATTGATTTCCTCCTTCCCTGCAGAATCATGATATGGTCAATTTGGTTTTCAACTTAATTATCGGATGTACGAAGGTGACTTTGTTGCAAATCTTATGTTAAAACACGGTGGGACTGTGACTGACAGTACAAGACGATTAGCGATATAAAAGTCACCATTTTCATTCCGTGACCCCAAACCATTTTCTTCCCATCACGAGTTCCAGACCGTATAGTTATCTGATCCCACTTGAGCATTGAGATCTCCTATGACAATTATGATGTCGGCTATCGGAATACCTTTGTAAACCAAGTTAAGACGAGTGTAGAACGCGGTTTTATGTTCTTTGCTAGCTTTCTTTCTTCTACCTAAGCGTCGAACTTGTCGAGTTGTAGAAGCTGAGTAAGGTCAATGATTCTCGAGATAACCTCTCCAGATGAGTCCTGAAACCAAAGGGCGCTCCCCCAAAACTCCTTCCTCCCTCCCTCCCTCACCCCTCCCCCTCGGCGGTACGGCGAGATGCTGTCCAACGTGTTTCCCCCCCCCCCACCTGAGGTACGGCGGTGATGCTGTACGACACTCCCTTCTCGGCGGTACGGCGATGATGCTGTCCAATGAGTTACCTCCCTCGTAGGTACGGCGATGAAGCTGTCCGACGATTCCTATCATATAATTCCTTTCTAGGCGGTACGGCGATGATGCTGTCTGTCGTCTCCTTTTCCCTCACCGGTACGGCGAAAAAGCTGTTCGGTGTTCCTTCCCTCATTCCTTCTCGGCAGAACGGCGATGAGGCTGTCTGTTGCTCCCCACATCATCATATCCTTCCTCTCCCCAAATCTCCTATATTGGGCTGGATCAAGGTGTTATACGACCCGTGCCGATGATCAGCCTGGCTGAGGGCCCAATTCAAATACTAGCTCAGTCGCTAACGGAGTATTCGGACAGATGGCAATCTTCGAATTAACTAGCCTTCTCTGCATATACGGATCTCTGTGCAGAGTGACCACCCCTTCTCCGATACTCGTGGGAATCAAATGAATTTTTCAAATGATGTTAGTGGTAAGTCCGGTTCTTCTTCAAGTTCGGCCGGCAGTGCGACTGTAAAGTCGTCTGCTGTACCTCCTGTCTTGCCTGTTGGTGGCGAAACCGTGAGAAATCATGGTCTAGTTGCTGGCAACAAGAACAGTGAGAGTAAGGTAGAAATACCCAATTTCAGTGGTGGAGGGATCGTGAAGCATGGCCCTTCCACCACTACGGAGAGTAAACCTCCCCAAACTTCGCACCCTCACTTTAGTGGTGGAAGGATCGTGAAGCATGGCCCTTCCACCTCTAACGTGAGTGTAGCTCACACGGGTCCCAGTGGGGGTAGGCGTAAGCTTACACCTGGTGGGTCCTTTTACAAGGATAAGCGGAATGCTGAGAGGATCCTGAAGATCTTTGGTGCGAGACCGAAGGTTGGAGGTGACTCAAAGCATGAAGCAAAAGTAAGGTGGGCTAAGAGCTTCTTAGCTAAACACCAGACCAGCGGCGACTCCACGTCAAAGCGACAACGGTCTATTGAAGGTACCATGCCTTACGCTAAAAGGACAAAAGTGCAAAACACCAGCACTCCCCTCAAACCCCCAATCAAATCTTTTAGAGATGTTCTAAAAGATAAAATCGTAGTTGCGGTTATTGATAGAAGCGATATAGATGGTACGATATCTTCTGATCATTGGCAGATGGTGAAATTGAAGCTCTCGGCTGGCTTCTTAAGTCTTATGAGGGACAACCCGGGACCTCCTCCAATCACTAGTGATGGCGGTTGGCACCAGGGCCATGTCAAGCTCATCGCCTGCGATGATCAGAGATCGTGCGATCTCTATAAGCTGGCTATCAGCAGGATAGGAGAAGTCTGGCCAGGTGCGAAGCTTGAGGTAATTGCTAAGGAGGACATCCCTTGCAGGCCAAGAGCACGTACCTGGATCCCGGCTGAACCCTCCTGTATGGATGAAATACTCCAGATAATCCAGCTTTCGAATCCATCCCTTCCCACTCACAACTGGAAAGTCGCGAAACTGGAGGAACAAAAAGGCCTTTACAGAGGCGCAATCATTGTGATTAATAAAGAATCCCTTGTTCCTCTGGCGCAGACTAAAGGTGTGATTAGGTTCGGGTTTGAGACAATGAACCTTAGGGTCTATAAAAAAGATGAGGTAGATGCAGCTTGCGCTCCTCCACACCCCCAAGAAGACGAAGCTGTGGTCGGGGACCCTGGTGTGTCCATCACCTTCCCGTGTTTGGAAGATGATGCATCCAGGGCATCTTCGGCTCCAGTGGAGTCCTCTCCTAACGTCGACAGCCTTTCCGACATGGAAACTGAAGACTATTTAAACAGTGTTCTTTTAAGTGAGGACGAGCTTTTAAGTTCGTCCTCTGACTTGGAAGAACCTGATAATACCGTGGTGGAGGCTGATCTGCCTAATTGTAGCCAAAATGCTGCAGTTAGTTCAGATTAACCTCCAACACTCCATCAAGGCGTCAGCCTCACTTCTTCTCCGAATATCCAGCAACGGAGAGGATATCGTCCTGATCCAAGAACCTTGGATTGTGAAATCCATCGTAAAGGGACTCAGGACTCCTGGATACTACCTACTGTATGCGTCCGGTAAAGGTGAACCTAGATCCTGCATACTAGTAAAAAGTAGCATTAATGTATATTTACTACCTAATTTCAGCGATCGAGATATTACGGCTGCAAGACTGGAGACGACCAAAGGCACACTTTGGATAGCATCGGCGTATCTCGGCCATGACCACCTTGGCCCTCTCCCAGGTAAAACCCTGGAGAATTTTATCGCTGAAGCAGAAAGGCGAAATATCAGCCTCATTATTGGGAGTGATGTCAATGCCCATCACACAGTATGGGGTAGTACTGATATTAACGATAGAGGTGAGTCTCTTTTCGATTTTATCCTAAATACTAACCTTATAGTAAGTAACGTAGGCAATGAACCAACTTTCGTTACCAGAAACAGACAAGAAGTTTTAGACTTAACTCTTGTCTCCGGCAACATCTATCAGATGATTTTAAACTGGAAAGTTTCTAGTGATCACTCGTTCTCTGATCATAGATACATTCAATTCAGCTTGAACGATGAACCTCCTGGCCAGTTAACTTTTCGTAATCATAGGAAAACAGACTGGCCTAAGTACAGAGAAACACTTAAGAGACTTATTAAACCTGACATTTTAAGTGTTCCATCCAACAAAAACGATCTTGACAGCAAAGTCAATGATCTTACTTTAGCCCTAAACAAATCATTAGAAACCTCCTGTCCTCTTATTCTAATAAGGGGTAAAAGGAAGCCACATTGGTGGACTTCGGGGCTCGAACCGCTCAGAAAAAACTGTAGGAAACTTTTCAATCGAGCTAAAAGTACTAGAGTAATGTCCGATTGGGATTCCTATAAAGAATCACTAAAATTATATAAAAAAGAATTGAGGAAAACCAAACGATCTTCTTGGAGGACATTCTGTGGCAATATAGAAGAAGCCTCAGAAGCATCAAGATTAAGAAAAATCCTCTCCACAAATCCAGTTATGCCTAGCTGCCTTCAAAATGCTGATGGCTCCTGGACCAACTCTTGCGAAGAATCGCTCAATTTGCTACTGGATACTCATTTTCCAGGCAGCTCACAGACTGTTAATAGCACTGCCCTTTACAGGACAAGCGAAAAACTAACATTTCCACAAGGTCTGATTACAAGGGAAAAATTACAATGGGCACTCAATAGCTTCAAACCATACAAGTCGGCGGGGCCAGATGGCATCATTCCGGCTGAACTACAGATGAACTTAGAAGTAATTCTGCCGATTCTGGAAGTCATCTTCAATGGTTGCTTAAATCTGGTCCATATTCCGCTTCTATGGAGAGAAGTCAAAGTTGTGTTTATACCCAAAGCCGGGAAATGTTCCCACGTAAACCCTAAAGATTTACGACCTATTAGCCTATCATCTTTCCTTCTAAAAACTTTTGAACGACTGATTGATATCGAACTAAGGTCAAGCATTGATACGAGACTATTGTCTACAGCTCAACATGCCTATTGCAAAGGGAAGTCAGTGGAGACAGCTCTCCACACACTAGTTCGTACCATCGAATATTCCCTCCATTATAAAGAATATACAATGGTTGCCTTCCTAGATATAGAAGGTGCTTTTAATAACGTTGATACATCTGCAATCATATCTGCACTGGTTTCTCTGAATGTGGATGGGTCGCTTGGTGAACTGATTAATCAGATGCTTACAAGCAGGGTTATCAATTCAAAACTGGGCGGCTTTTCGGCAAGAAGATCTGTCAGTAGAGGTACACCGCAAGGCGGGGTGCTTTCTCCCCTTCTTTGGAATTTGGTAGTTAATGAACTGCTGAATACCTTAGAGGCAGAGAGCTACAGAGTGATTGCCTATGCGGATGACGTTGCTATAGCAGTATCAGGAAAACATCCTAACATTTTAAGAGATCTTCTACAAAACGCTCTAAACAAGCTAACACGATGGGCAGATCGATGCGGACTTGGAGTTAACCCCCATAAAACAGATCTTGTCCTCTTCTCCAGGAAATACAAAATTCCGCAAACAGACCCCCCTATTATTAATGGTGTTCCACTAAAATTCTCAGACGAAGCTAAATACTTGGGTCTCATCTTAGATAAGAAGTTAAGTTGGAAACCTAACATACAAGAAAGAGTGAAAAAAGCCACAGTGGCACTTTTCTCCTGCAAAAAAGCCGTAGGTAGTAAATGGGGCCTCCAACCTCGAATCACTCACTGGCTATACATTTCGGTAATTAGACCGATTCTAACTTACGGCGTGGCAGTATGGTGGACTGCCTTGGATAAAGCGACACATCGCGACAAACTAAGCAAAGTCCAAAGAACAGCATGTCTATGTACTACTGGAGCACTTCGGTCGACTCCTTCCGCTGCATTAGACACTCTTCTCCATCTGACACCTCTCGATATTTTCAGCAAACAAACGGCTGCGAGCACAGCCATTCGCCTCAAAGCCTCTTCACAGTGGATCAATAATGAGATTGGTCACTCCGATATTCTGAATTCATTCGGAACACTTCCTAGTAACACTGACTACACAATCCCACAATTGAATTTCGATAAAAATTTTGAAGTGACCATACCTTCCAGATCCACCTGGGAGGATGTGGAATTCTTAGAAGATCAATCAATTCACTTCTACACTGACGGATCGAAGACCAAAGATGGGGTTGGTGGGGGAGTGTACTCTGAAAGACTAAATTTAAGTCTCTCATTCCGTCTTCCTAATCACTGTAGCGTATTCCAGGCGGAACTTCTAGCGATAAAAGAAGTACTGTCTTGGCTCAAAGAAAACGTGATATCATGCTCGGATATCCGCATCTTCTCTGATAGTCAAGCCGCCATTAAATCCCTGGACTCTGTCCGTACAAACTCTATAACAGCCCTCAACTGTCGATCATCTCTGTTGGAGATGGCGAAACAGTTTAATATTCACCTTTGTTGGGTGCCGGGTCATAGTGACATTCCAGGTAATTGTAAAGCTGATGAACTCGCTAGAAGTGGAACATTACTACCCATTTTACCTGAAAAGGTAAACATTGGTATACCCATCGCTACGTGTAAGCTTTTACTGAAGCAAGATGCGTTGAAGAGAACAAACACAAGGTGGGAAAACATCACTACTTGTTTGGCGACAAAACAAGTATGGCCAAACCTTGACCTCAAACGCTCCAAGTGTTTAATATCTCTAAATAGAATGCATATTAGCTCTATTGTAGGTGTCATAACAGGACACTGTTTAATAGGCAGGCACGCAGCGCGGCTTGGCGTACCTTCAAACGATTTCTGCAGAAGCTGCATGGACGAGGAGGAAGAGGAAACGATTCCTCACCTTCTCTGCACATGCCCTGCTCTTTCCCTCAGACGTAGGCTCCATTTAGGAGTTTACTTCTTTAACGATCCTAGTGATCTGGCAAACACAGACATTTATAGTCTCACACGCTTCGTCAGGAGCTCAAAGTGGTTTTAGCGAGTAAGGAAAGAGTTTTTAAGATTCATGTGGTATCACAACGGACCAATTCTGGTCTAAGTGTGTCAGTACTTAGTACTGACAGCCACTTCTACCTAACCTAGCTTTCTTTTGTGGGGGTGTAGCACTGCATTTTTGTGCCGTTACAAATTTTTGGACGGAACCTTTCTGTCATAATTCTTCCGAAATGGAAGAATTGAATTCGTTCAACACAATTCTGACGTCATGCATCCTTTGACCACCCTCTCCTTTATCCTTCCCGGAATACAGAATTCTCATTTGTGCATTGTCAGATCTGTATTTGTCTACACTTTGTTTCGCTGATGCCCAGAATAGATACTGATCTTAAGATGAAGCATTTCACGCGCAATCTACCTTCCCCGTACAAGGATTGAACCTTCCATGCTCCAATTTTCGTATGTACATATATGCGGTAGCCAAAAGTATTGTGTCTCGTGAAATAATTTTAAATTATATAAAATTTATTATTATTTCAGATTGTGTATTTTTCAAAATAAAGATCTATCGTGAATAAGATCATTTCCTTTTTAGGATCTACTACTTTTTTGTTCCTTTATTACACTTTTATTTTCAAATTTTGTTTTAAAGCGAAAAATTTGGTATTTAAAATTAACTTGCTTCTTTTAAATAAGTTTACTTTCCCTCCACGAAAATAACAGCGGTAGCAGTTGCAGATCTAAAGCAATAGAAACAAGTGGTAGCATGTTGCCTAGATGGAACTTAAATCAAGTATTGCTTTTATATTCTCCCCAACAAGGAACAAGGACGCTCCTCAAGTTTGAAAACTAATGGAATAGGAAAAGGGATTTTTCAAGGCAACAAAACAAAGGAGGAATGTACCAAAAATTACCGTTTTCATTGAAAGAGGGAAAAGATAAAACAGAAAACAAAAAACCCGTGTACAAGAAAGAAATTAAAGGATACCCACATCAACCTTTTCCGTTCGTTTCGCTTGCCATTTGCCTTATCCAAGAAACATACATTTTCTTGGCCAGTTGTGTTCCTGCCTGCTCCTCTGATGCGAAAGCGAATTTGAGCTTAGTGAGTCTCCAAGGATGGTCACAGATGGCATCCTGGATCCCTTATTTGTAATTCGTCTTTCGCACCCTCGAAAATGTCAGTGTTGTAACGGTGTGTTCGTTGAGCTTAGGAAACGGTGGCAGATATATATCATTTGCCGCCACACACACCGCTATCTGTTTGCCAACCATCTCAATATCTTATACCCGAATGGTGGCAGCGTGGCGGGTGCGCGGCGGGTAAGTAGGGATGGGGACAGAGAGGACCGAGATGCTTTATATTCCACCCAACTTTTGCGGCCCACATTCTTTTTCTGCTTGTTCTAATTTTTTTTTTGCTTTGCTGCTTTCTTAGAAGACTTTGAGTTGGCGGCAGAGTTTGAGTTTCTATTCTTTACTTTTTTTTTTGCTGCTACCATTTTTCTTGAAAGTGGTTTGGGGATGCCTCAAGCTAAGTATATATGAAAATATACGTGTTTTTCTTTATCCGTTATTTTCGTCCTTTTTTCCTGCAAGAAAATAAAACATCTTATGTAATCTTAGGACATATATCACACTTAGAGGACTATGGGAGATGTATGGGAGGAAAATGCTTTATTCGTTTTTGGGAAATTTATATGTGTTTCGCATACACAGGCATAAGCTGGATATTTTCAACCCAGATACAATTTATATTATATGTATTGTATATATGTATATAACTGTGTGTATGTTTACCTATATATATTTGTGATGATGGAGACAACTTTAATGTATATTGCTTCTTTAGAGAAGGGGAATAATAATATGAGAAAAGCAGCAAAATAAGAAAAATAACAACAACAACAACAACTAAAGTCTTAAGGATGCCACCAAACAAATGTAAGTCTATAGGAAAATCGGAATTGAAGAAAGTCCTTTGCCAAGCCTCTGAATCTATTAATTCAAGGAAAGAAAAATGAGGTTAAGGAATAAGGAGGCAAAAGTCCTCTACCTACTGAAAAAACATCCCAACTTTGAAGCTCGAAAAAAAGAAGAAAGTGCGTGCGTGAAATGAAATCCTTAAATATGCACATACCATAAATTCATATGTACCTACATATGTACATATGTAGTATATATAACAATATAAAATATTTATTTGAAGCATCATCTGTTTGGAGAGTTATCAAGTAATTTAAATGTTTTGTGAAGATACAAAATTACGAAACATTTCTGTGTGATGAGTTTGCAATTGACTTTGAAAGTTATTTCCAAAATCAAAAGAAAAAAAAAATATGGCTTACCTTTTAACCTTGGATTACCTACCCTACCTTGGATTATTGCCCTATAATTTCAGTCTTATAAAAACATTTGATAATGGTTGTCAAAGTATGACGTTTATAATAAACTTTTTTTTTTGTAAATGTTTCCTTTCTGCGTGACATTTTTTGACTAATAAAGTTTGATTGTCCTATAGCGGGCTGTAGATCAAAACTTGATAATTGTTGTTAAGTTGTATCGTTTTGGGTGTGGTTTTTTTTTATCGTCGTATTTAATTAAAAGTTCAAGATTTAGCTCTAACATTTTTTTAAAATATAAATGAAGACTGACTATAAATGATTTGAATATTATTGTCCTTGCTTGGAATGTTAAGAAACAGTATAGAAAAAATATTTTTAAAAAGCTTTACTATTCTTGTGTATGATGTGTGTAAAATTTTGGTTGAATGTCGCTGATGGCCTTACAAAATATTTGGATGTTAAAAATAGAATCAACGGTGGCGTCTACAGTTCCATTTAGGTTGAACTACTTATGCTGTTTTCCATTGGACGTCCGGAAGCGTCCAGAATCGTCCGGAACGCTTCTGAAACCGTTTTATTGGCACAAAAAATACTCTTCTGACGATTCTGAGGAGAGAAAATTGATTCTTGATTTGAATTCAGAAGACACTCAGAAGCACTAGTACATGCAACACGAAACTTCAACAAAAATTCACTCAAATGTCAAAACAAACTGCAGGGCAACTTCATATTTTTTTAGCATTCCATTTTAATTAATTGTGCACTCGAAAACAAAGAATTTAATATAATTTAATGAACGAATTAAGAAAAACAAATAGAAAAATTATAATTTGTAAGTAAGGGGTAGATTCATTATTTTTTTTTTTAATTTCACTTTTTGTACCAGCAAAAAGTTTCTATTTAATGATGCACCAATATAGGGACAAAACTTCAGAATTGAGTAGAAGTAACAAGCACTGTTCCATTGGATTCAGAATGAGTGTCTTCTTGAGTGAAACAAATGGAAAACGACATTAGTGAACACCTTATACGGGCTACTACGACATATTCGGAGCTCAGGCCTATAAAGAGCGGTTAATCCGGCTCCCCACCCTTGGAGTTATATTGTAAGGGTCTGGTCCTCCAGGTTGGGTGTCGTGCCGTCGGGGTGACTTCCCGGCCACGTAAAGCTTTTTTAGTTGCGAAGCAACAACAAGCCTCGGATACGGACGGATTTACTGTTGACGAACCTAGCAAACGAAATAAAGACAACGAACTTCGGATCTGCACGTGGAATGTTCTGTCTCTCTATAGACCACGTGCAGCCGAACATTTAGCGGAGGCCCTAGACTGCTACAAAGCAGACATCACCGCCATCCAAGAAGTGCGATGGGATGGGCCGGGCAAGAGAAAACTGAAAGACTGCGATATCTACTATACGGTGACTGTTACCGACCACAAGGGTAGCGTCTCTTAGGATGTGGATTCGTCTTTAGAGGCAGACTTAGGCAAGAAGTCTTGAGTTTCAACTATGTGAACGAGCGCCTCACGACAATTTGCATCGAGGCTAAATTCGCCAACATTAGCCTCATATGTGCGCATGCCCCCACAGAGGAGAAAGATGACGACACCAAGGATGAGTTCTACGAGCTCCTGGACAAGACATATGAGCAATGCCCTAGCTATGACATTAAAATTGTCTTGGAAAAGAAGACGTCTTTGGTGGCACAATCGGAAGATACAGCCTGCACGATACCACCTCCGATAACGGACTCAGGCTAATCGACTTTGCTGTGGGGCGAAATGTTGTGGTAGCTAGTACGCAGTTTCCGCATCTCGATATACACAAGGGGACATGGCGAATTCCTGGTCAATCAACCGCCAACCAGATTGACCACATTGCAATCGACGCTAGGCACTCCTCCAGCATCAAGGATGTCCGAACGTTCCGAGGAGCCAACGTTGACTCGTACCACTACCTCGTTGTAGCCAAGGTAATGCTATGGATATCCAGACCAAAGCCAAAACAGGGAAATACTGTGAGGAAGTTCGACGTCGGACGGCTACAGTCGCAGGAAATCGCCAGGTCCTTTTCCGATCGAGTCTCTCGCGCCCTCTTAACTAGTCCTTTGCCCGCAACTGCAAACATCGAGAACCAGTGGAAAAACTGCCAGGAAGCCATCAGAGATGCCGCCTCTGACGTGCTGGGCTTTGCTCGACCACCACAGCGAAACCCCTGGTTCGACGAAGAATGCCGACAAGGACATGCAGCCAAACAACAGGCATACAAAGCGGCGCTGCATAGAAGGACGATGGAGAATGCACGCTGCTCAATCAAGGTCGGCAAAGACCTCACCGATACCTTTGATGTCAAGAAAGGTTTTAGGCAAGGCGACGCGCTGTCATGCAACTTCTTCAACACCGTTCTTGAAAGAATAGTGCAAAACTCTCACGTCAACACCAGAGGCACAATCTTTCAAAAGTCCGTCCAATTACTCGCTTATTTTTTATTTTTATTTAAGCTTAATTCAAGCATATATGAATCTTAAAAACTAAACATCAAAATTCTTAAAACTATATTAATATAAAGATAATAGTAATGGATAAACAGGATGGAATGTCAGGGATGGATAGTTATTGGAGAGCAATCTTAAGGGCAGTTTTTGAGGAACTTAAATCGAAAACGGTTGAGTTGTTGGCTTTTCTCAGCATTCTTGTGAGAGGTTCATTTTGGCCGTATTCTGTTCGGTGAAAGGGTATCGAAAAGAGTGGTACAGATCTAAGACTACGTTGATTTGAGAGCTGTGTTCACTTGGCCCGCAAAAGTCTCCAATTTTTTTTTTTTTTTCGTAAAAGATGACCATTTAAATGACCACTTTTGACCACCCTTTAACTTTTTTTGACCACCCACAGTTTTCGAGAAAATCGATTTTGAAAAATAGTGGGCCAAAAGAACGCTGCGCCTCAAAAATCGATTTTTTCAAATTTGATTAATGTTTTCGATAGATAATTTTTTGAACATAAATGACCACCCCTTAACTTTTTTTGACCACCCTTAGAAATATTTTGTTTTGATTTTTGAAAATTTTTTTTTTGATTTTTTTTTTCTGTATATTCCCTTTCCATTTTTTTAAATTTTCGAATTATGAAAGATGACCATTGTGAAAAACTCAATTATCTAAAATGACCACCCTTCAAAATTACTCTAACTTATCAAAAAGTATTTTTTTTCGAATTTTGAAAGATGACCATTGTGAAAAACTCAATTATCTAAAATGACCACCCTTCAAAATTACTCTAACTTATCAAAAAGTATTTTTTTTCGAATTTTGAAAGATGACCATTGTGAAAAACTCAATTATCTAAAATGACCACCCTTCAAAATTGCTCTAACTTATCAAAAAGTATTTTTTTTCGAATTTTGAAAGATGACCATTGTGAAAAACTCAATTATCTAAAATGACCACCCTTCAAAATTACTCTAACTTATCAAAAAGTATTTTTTTTCGAATTTTGAAAGATGACCATTGTGAAAAACTCAATTATCTAAAATGACCACCCTTCAAAATTACTCTAACTTATCAAAAAGTATTTTTTTTCGAATTTTGAAAGATGACCATTGTGAAAAACTCAATTATCTAAAATGACCACCCTTCAAAATTACTCTAACTTATCAAAAAGTATTTTTTTTCGAATTTTGAAAGATGACCATTGTGAAAAACTCAATTATCTAAAATGACCACCCTTCAAAATTACTCTAACTTATCAAAAAGTATTTTTTTTCGAATTTTGAAAGATGACCATTGTGAAAAACTCAATTATCTAAAATGACCACCCTTCAAAATTGCTCTAACTTATCAAAAAGTATTTTTTTTCGAATTTTGAAAGATGACCATTGTGAAAAACTCAATTATCTAAAATGACCACCCTTCAAAATTACTCTAACTTATCAAAAAGTATTTTTTTTTTCGAATTTTGAAAGATGACCATTGTGAAAAACTCAATTATCTAAAATGACCACCCTTCAAAATTACTCTAACTTATCAAAAAGTATTTTTTTTCGAATTTTGAAAGATGACCATTGTGAAAAACTCAATTATCTAAAATGACCACCCTTCAAAATTACTCTAACTTATCAAAAAGTATTTTTTTTCGAATTTTGAAAGATGACCATTGTGAAAAACTCAATTATAAAAATTCGAAAAAAAATACTTTTTGATAAGTTAGAGTAATTTTGAAGGGTGGTCATTTTAGATAATTGAGTTTTTCACAATGGTCATCTTTCAAAATTCGAAAAAAAATACTTTTTGATAAGTTAGAGTAATTTTGAAGGGTGGTCATTTTAGATAATTGAGTTTTTCACAATGGTCATCTTTCAAAATTCGAAAAAAAATACTTTTTGATAAGTTAGAGTAATTTTGAAGGGTGGTCATTTTAGATAATTGAGTTTTTCACAATGGTCATCTTTCAAAATTCGAAAAAAAATACTTTTTGATAAGTTAGAGTAATTTTGAAGGGTGGTCATTTTAGATAATTGAGTTTTTCACAATGGTCATCTTTCAAAATTCGAAAAAAAATACTTTTTGATAAGTTAGAGTAATTTTGAAGGGTGGTCATTTTAGATAATTGAGTTTTTCACAATGGTCATCTTTCAAAATTCGAAAAAAAATACTTTTTGATAAGTTAGAGTAATTTTGAAGGGTGGTCATTTTAGATAATTGAGTTTTTCACAATGGTCATCTTTCAAAATTCGAAAAAAAATACTTTTTGATAAGTTAGAGTAATTTTGAAGGGTGGTCATTTTAGATAATTGAGTTTTTCACAATGGTCATCTTTCAAAATTCGAAAAAAAATACTTTTTGATAAGTTAGAGTAATTTTGAAGGGTGGTCATTTTAGATAATTGAGTTTTTCACAATGGTCATCTTTCAAAATTCGAAAAAAAATACTTTTTGATAAGTTAGAGTAATTTTGAAGGGTGGTCATTTTAGATAATTGAGTTTTTCACAATGGTCATCTTTCAAAATTCGAAAAAAAATACTTTTTGATAAGTTAGAGTAATTTTGAAGGGTGGTCATTTTAGATAATTGAGTTTTTCACGATGGTCATCTTTCAAAATTCGAAAAAAAATACTTTTTGATAAGTTAGAGTAATTTTGAAGGGTGGTCATTTTAGATAATTGAGTTTTTCACAATGGTCATCTTTCATAATTCGAAAATTTTAAAAAAATGGAAAGGGAATATACAGAAAAAAAAAATCAAAAAAAAAATTTTCAAAAATCAAAACAAAATATTTCTAAGGGTGGTCAAAAAAAGTTAAGGGGTGGTCATTTATGTTCAAAAAATTATCTATCGAAAACATTAATCAAATTTGAAAAAATCGATTTTTGAGGCGCAGCGTTCTTTTGGCCCACTATTTTTCAAAATCGATTTTCTCGAAAACTGTGGGTGGTCAAAAAAAGTTAAAGGGTGGTCAAAAGTGGTCATTTAAATGGTCATCTTTTACGAAAAAAAAAAAAAAAATTGGAGACTTTTGCGGGCCAAGTGAACACAGCTTGATTTGAGTTCCACTTTACTTTTCGAAATAAGTCTACGCAATCAATCCCTCCAGTTAATAACTGGTGTAAGAAAAGTAGGTCGGCATTGTCACGACGATCGCTAAGGGTTTGTAAATTTATCAGTTTAATTCGGCTTTCGTAAGGAGGGAGTATAAATGGGTCGTCCCATCCAAGGCCGCGCAGGGCAAATCTAATAAATCTACGTTGAACGGCTTCAATACGCTGAATGTGGACATGGTGATAAGGGGACCAGACCTGAGAGGCATATTCAAGCAGAGGCCTAACAAAAGCAACATATAAGGATTTTGTGACATAGGGATCTGAAAATTCCTTGGACCAGCGTTTGACAAAACCGAGAGTTGAATTAGCCCTGTTGATAATGGAATCATAATGAGCTCGGAAATTAAGCTGATTGTCACAAATAACCCCTAAGTCACGAATAGAAGCGACAACTGAAACTTGTACATTATTCAAAAAGTAGTAACGCTGTGGAAAAGGTGGGCGTTTCCTTGAGTAAGTGATGGCTTGACACTTGTTAACGTTAAGCTCAAGAAAATTATGTTGACACCAAGTAAAAAAATTATTTAAATCTTTTTGTAGTGACTCAGCATCTGTAGTGCATGAAATCTGTTTAGAAATACGCATATCATCAGCATAAATTTCCAGGTCGGATCCTTCTAAAATAAGCTCAACGTCGTTGACACTTAACAAGAAGAGCAGAGGGCCAAGGTGACTCCCTTGTGGGACACCTGATGTTGAGTATATAGGGTTGGAAGTACAACCCCTGAACGAAACTGTATATAGACGATTGTGTAAATAGGACTGAACCCAAGATATGAACAGTGATGGGAATCCGTATGATTTCAATTTGAAAATGATTACATTGTGCGAAATTTTATCAAATGCTTTGCTAAAATCTGTTGCAATTGCATCAATTTCATGACCAAGTTCCATAGCACAGATAGTATTGGATACGAATTCAGTGAGATTAGATGTTGTTGATCTACCTTTGAGAAAGCCGTGTTGTTTATCTGAAAAAAGTGATTTGCAATGAAGAAGTGTATTATCATGAACTATACTCTCAAATAATTTAGGAATGCATGAAAGTTTAGCAATCGGTCTGTAGTTTGTGACATCGTTTTTAGATCCTTTTTTATGGATAGGAATAATGAAAGAGTCTTTCCATAAATTCGGAAACACTCCCCTAGAAATAGATAGTTGAAATATCGCCGTTAGTGGTTGACTTAGTTTTGAAATGCACTTCTTAAGAACAATAGGAGGAATCCCGTCAGGACCCGATGAGAAATCGTCTTTGAGCAGTTGAATTTTCTGAATCACTGACGATTGACATATGTTAATCGATACAAGTGAGGTCTGAGTACAGCCATTCATATAAGTAAAGAAGTTAAGATCTACTTCAGAGTTACAAGAAGAAAACGCCTGACCAAAGAAATCAGCGCTGACGACATTGACATTATCGGACGAACAAAGCGTGATGTCAGTGGTGCTTTTGTGAGCATTGAGAAGAAAGCCAAGAAGATGGGTCTAACGGTGAATGAAAGTCCCAATAAGTGTTTTAATTTTATTTCCAGTACTGTTTGGTGACAACTTGATTGAATAATTATTTAAAACTCTCATTAAAGAGTAAGTTTAACCCTTGATAAATGTACCGCCCATAGAAGTGAATACTTTTTCTTTAATTGGAACTAAAGATGTTAAATTGTTTAAGTCTTTTTTCATCTCATGTTTTCTCAATAAAGAGTCTACAATTTTTGTGCTTTAACCATTTATTTTAGCTATTCTATGAATAGTTGCGACTTCTTTCTTATAGTTATCTTCATTAAGTGGAACATGAATTGCACGGTAAGTATACGAATTTTTACGGGTGGTACATTTATCAAGGGTTTAACTTATTCTTAAATGAGAGTTTTAAATAATTATTCAATCAAGTTCTCACCAAACAGTACTGGAAATAAAATTAAAACACTTATTGGGACAATAAAAGATAAGACTGAAACTCTTGATAAATCTGGGGTTTATTCAGTTATTTGTCAAGATTTTGTTGCGATTTATATTGGTCAAACCAGAAGAACAGCTAAAATAAGATGGTCAGAACATTATAAATCAATTCATTCTAAGACATTGAATGAGTCAACTCCAGCCGACCATATGATAAACAATAACCATAATTTGGCAGGTTTTCGTTTGCTAAAACAAATAAATAATCTAAAATTGTTAAATACATATGAAGAAATGTACATACACCGTACAAATAATTTAAATAAAAAAAATAACATTTATGAACACTCTTCATTGCATAAATTCTTAAAACCATTAACCTCCAAAGACATAGGTATTTGAGGCAAAATTTTAAAACGCGTTTATTCAATTATTCATAATCTATATAAATAAAAATGGAAATGTACGTTTGTGCAAAACCTAGGATCTCTGAAAGTTCTTATCCGATCACCTTAAAATTTTGTAACAATGTATAATTGGATAAGGGGCATGTTGTTACATACCTTTTATTTTGAAAAGTGCAATGTAGTGGAGGTAAACGCATGAAAAGCTAAAATTATAACTTAGCTCTATGATAGAACAAAATTCCTTCGTTATATTATTAAATTTTACTATTAAAAAAAATTAAGGGAAACAAATTTTATTTGATTTGTCAATTTTTAATTTTTGTAAACTACTTTTGTACATATGTATGTATGTAAACTTGTGTATGACTGAATTATGTATATTGGTAAAATTCGCGATTGGAATTGGAATAGAATCTATCACAGGTTACTGAAGTGAGTAGGTATACATGTGTATGCAGTTTCTTTTTCTTAAGGTATCTTTTTCAAATGTGTTTATTTTTGTGCGTGAAACAGATTAAGCCAGCCCTAGAACCAGGGCCGTCAACAGAAACAGCACGCTGGCCAGCAAATATTTTTCAATCACATTGCTACCAGCACCGTCATTTCAACTGTTTGGCATTCCACGTAGAAACTAAACTTAAAAAAAAAACAACAAGTTCCATGTCCAAAGTATGTATTTAATTCTTTTACGTGTGGTGCTCCAAGAATATTGTTGCGGAAAAGTTGCCTGCACTGCCCCAACATCAGTAAATTTAGGACTTTGTAACGACGCTGTTGACGTTGCTGTTGGTTTTAAAACAAAGGCCACCACAGTTGCAGGTGTTGGTTCAATCTGTTTCACGCTTTTAGTGCAATTGCAATTGAATTACTGCAGCTATCCTAATTTTTTTTGCTGATTTTTGTTCTTAAATCATCCCTTTAAAAGATCTCATTCAAAAAATTTATTAACAAAAATTTCAAATTAAATATTAAGACGCTCAGTTTTATGGTGTTTTTATATGAGAGAGTTCCCATGGTAATAATCGAGGCGAAAAATTCGATTTTTTTTTAAATTAATTTTTGAATGAGGTCTTTTAAGGGGATGACTAAAGAACGAAAATCAAAAAAATTCGAGAAGACACAAATAAAACGTGAAAAGAGTGAAAATCCCACACAAATTTGTTTGGGAAAAGTATGGGCTTAGACCCACGTGTAAATGGCCTCCGACAAAATTTTGTTTGGCCAATTTTCTTTTAGGGCTTTTGATTTGGGGGGTGTCTCGTATTTAAAAACGATTTTGGGAAATAACGGACATCCTAATGTACATACCTACATGTATGTAAGGGTGTCCCTTATTTTAAAAATTTTGGAATTTTTGTGTGCTTACGGGCTCAAAAGTAAAAAAAATATTAATGATTTGATGAAATATTTTTAGCTCTTTTATTTTGTTTTTTTAATCTACAAAATTGTTTCCTTATTCGCGTAGATAGGCAAAGAAGATAAATCTCATACAAAGATAGTTAAATTGATTAGTGTTCAAAGTTAAATTGATCAGTGTTCAAAGTCAATTGATCCTGTGAACGCGTTTCCTATTAAAGAAATCAGCAATTTAATATAATGTACATATGTATTGCATTTAAAAAAATACCTCTAACAGACAATACAATGGGGGCTATCGTAAATAAAATTTCCTATAGGGAAAGCTTTCCGGGGGAGATTCACAATATCCCACAGCAGAAAAATGTTTCAGGCAAGAATATAAATGCGAGGAGGTTCTTGGGGCCCAGCGAAGCGGGCGGGCAACAGCTAGTGTTTGATAAAATTACTCTAAATCTATATGTGAATTAATACTATTATTTATAATTTAATCATATTATTTTTTGATTTATATGTTTGTAAAATTAAAAAAATATATTTTCATAACTAGCCTGAAGATGAGAATGTATATGTTCTCGAAAACGTTAGCAAATAAATTAAAATTTGTTTGAGAATAAGAATAAATCTTTCAATTTATCCATTATAATTTGAACTCGTACATTAGTTCCATCAATAAATATTTGACAAAATACATATTTACGAATTTATAATATATTTTTTAGGATTTTTAAAAAAAACGGTTCAATTTTTTTTTTGAAAATACATTAGACACTCGATATAGTGAAGTGATAAAAACCAAGCCTGTTCACTCTTTCGAGATTGTTCACTGTTTCGAGCGGGTGTTTTCTAAGGCTTTTTAAAGGTGAATTTGTTCCAAAATGCACATTTCAGTCAATGTGAATGTTTTAATTTTAATTTAGCATTAAACAAAGCTTTCACTTGGCTTAAACAAAAAACAGAAACACTTCCTCAGAGCTCTCAAGCTATGTACAATGCTTGCGCGAAATTTTTATACAGAATACGTTTTAATATAAAATTTTGTGTGTTCAGTATTGTGGATAGTTCACTATTTCGAGATTCACTAAATGGAGCGTCTACTTTAAATTATTTCGAAAACGACATGAACGAATTTTTCAAAACTCTATGCTTAAGAGGGGTTTTTGTGTGTAAATGGAAATCCACACAAGTGCAGTGCATGCTGCGAATTATACATCAATTTATATTGAATAATTTTGAATGAACAACAACAACTTGTGTGTGTTACAGATGACGGCAAAAAGTTTATCAATTAATACGAGCATTACCAGACTAAGCACCACTAAAGGTGTCTGATGATATCAAGGTGGCACTCGTGAAATAGCTTAAACTCCAGCCTATATACTTGGTGGTAAACACACACAAGTTGTTGTTGTTCATTCAAAATAATTATTCTATGCTCTCTAAAATATTTTAAGAAAAAAATTTACTTTTTTGCAAAATTAACGGTACCTTCCATTCAAAAGTTAAAAACCGTTAAGGAAAAAATTTTGTTTTTGTCATAAACGACTCCTATGATTTTGATTAAATTTTATTCATAGGTTAAAATTAGTGCGATCTATCTACTACAAAAAATTTCAAATTTGACACTTATGGCCGATTTCATAAACAAACACTAAAATTACTTTTATCTAAACTGCTTCTCAATTCTGTGGCCACAAGGAAAAACAACATAAGTCGACTTATGTCGAAATTGAGTTTTTGTACTATGTGATGCGCAATATGCGATTCTATTTGCCATATTTTTTTCGTATTTTCAATCTTTTACCGCTTCTGAGTTATAGCCAAGGAAAAAACAACATAAGTAATTTTCATCTAACTTTGCACAAGGAAAAACTGCATAAGTGCAATATACTAACAGTTAAATTTTCTACTTATGCTTTTATGCCAAAACAGCAAATCAAACCAACACACGCATAAGTAGACATGTGTTCTTTTTTCCAAAACTATAAAATTTTCTTTTCAGCACATAAGTTAACTTGTGTCGTTTTTCCAAAATTTATTTGTGTGTTATAAGAAAATAACTTGACTTGTGTAGTTTTTCCTTATTTATTTTTTGTAAGAAGACTGAACACAAGTTAACTTATGCTGTTAGTCCAAAAGACGTTACTAAAATCCTAGAAAATAGGCAGTAGCGTAGCTACCGCGGTATCAGCCGTATCAATGATACGGGGCCCCCGAGGTATAGGGGCCCCGAGACTCAGAGTACTTGACGTGTGTAAGAAACTTTTCATTGAGATGCATTCGATATACAATTCTAATACGTTCGCTCCTTGAAGTTTACCTGAGTAAGGTTTTCTTGGCAATCACAAGAATTGTCAAAAAAAACTGTGTCTTCGGTTTTCAAAAAACACTAATAGGTTCTCAATTGTGAAATAAGCATGAGTCAGCATTTTCTTTACAAATTAATAATTAGACGAAAAATAGTAAAGTTAGGAATAGTTCTCATAACGCTGAATTTCGATGGAGAGCTCCATTTTACTTTACCTTCTTATTATAAAATAAAATGTTTGGATGGAAGAGGTAAGGAGAAGGCCGTTTTTTCAAAAAAGGGTGTGAGCGGTGAATTTGTTTTCTAGTACCGCATTCGAATTTAATTTTACAACGAATAATTGAGGAACCAGAAACTTTCAGACAGTCATATTATCTAAATAATCAGCTATTAATGAAGTCTTAAAGTTATAGCGTTTCAAAATTTGACTTTTGATTTTGACCGTAAGGTGACAAACAAATATTTTTGGAAATATATCTTGAAAACCGTTATTTTTTCAAAAATCTGGCTGGTCTACATTTTTTTTATATAGAATTCTACACAAGAGAGATTATTTCACTATTTCGTTAGAGCAACAGATTTTGGGAAAAACGTGCACAAACGTTACAAAATTATTATTGATATCTTTTCAACACTCAAAATTTGTTTCTCATACAAAAAAAGTGTTATAATCTTTCATTCGTATAATTTCATGAGCTTAGATTTAAATCTTTTGAAAAAGTTAACGGTTTTCGAGATACATATTTATAAAAACAGTTGTTTGTCCCTTTTATGGTAAAAAATCAAATATCAAATTGAACTTATGTATCTAATATGCTGATGCAAGTATGAAAGTTTATACCTAAGGCTGAGCACCTGTAAGGAAAAGGAGGGCCCCTAAAAAATATTTGATACGGGGCTCCCAAAGTGTTCGCTACGCCACTGAAAATAAGTATACTTGTTCCGTTATTCCGAGAGCAAAATAATGTCCAGTGTGTGACTTATGCTCTTTTGTTCTTATAAACGTTCTGTGCTGGTAGGTTGCTGTGTCGCAGTTTTGTTCCGGTTTTTGTCTGTTTTAACTGCCGTATGTGTTAAAATTAAACTTAAGTTGTGAATTTTTTTTAATGTTGAAGTAAAGAAAACTTATTATATTGAAAACTTAAAAAAGAAGTGTGAAATTCATTTAAATAAACAAATTATGTCACGTGGCAGCAGATTTTTGGCTTTGGCCATCAAGAGAGCTTCTGCTCTAAGTGAAATACATCATGTTTCTGGAAACACAAACCTTATAATCTAAATTTGTTATTTCTTAGATGTATTTAATATCGTTTCTGTAACTTATGTATATATGGCAAACTATAACAAGTGTTTCGAATTTGGGTCCTATTTTAGTGTTAGTAAAAAAAATTTACCAAATCATTCTACGAACAGTTATAAAAAAATATAAATCCTAGATAGTTAGATAGATAGTCAGAAAGATTCAGTGATCCAAAAACGACTTCATCAAGAAACGTAGATATACAATCCAATGGACCTTCAGGATGTAAGTTCAAAATGTCCGATCGCTTAGATTATTATTCTGAATATTATATTAAATAAAGAGCATTGGGGTAAGGTACTTGAAAATTCTGTTGAGAAAGTTTCTTTGAATTCAGCGGTAAAATGCATGTTTCACCAGGGTATATTGACAATTGTGAGCCAAATGAATCACCTACTACTGAAGAAGGCGAAAATATTGCTGGACCTTCAAATATTAAAGTAATACAAGAAACTTAAAAAATATCGTCAACAACAAAGAAATAGAGGTTTACCATACGATACTAGATAAAAAACAAAAAACTGTTCAGGCCAGAAAATTAAAACCACTCTCTTCATGTAGAAACAATTGTTGTTACAAAATATCACTTCAAAACCAACAACTATTATTTAATAATTACTGGGCTTAAGGAAATTACAATGCAAGAGTTCTTTATATTAATTCACTTATTTGCTTGAAAGAAAAGTCTACATTAAAATCAAAAAAGATCGGAGTTAAGCAGAAAAACCGAAAACTTACATGTGATTACAGTGTTGAACTTTCAGATGAAAAGATTCCAGTGTGCAAAATTTGTTTCTTGAATTGTTTTGGTGAAACAAATGGTTTTGTGATAAGTAATAAGTAAGAAAATGAATTCTCCTTCCACAACCTTAGTTGATAAAAGGGGAAGCTCTAAACCCCCAAATGCACTCTCCACTTTTAAACAAGAAGAAATAAAAGGTCATTTTTTGAAGTTTTCAGCGTATGAAAGCCATTATACGAGACGGGATACATCGAAGAAATACTTACAACCTGGTTTAACAATATCTAAAATGTATGACCTATATTCTTTACAAACTGAATCGCCCGTGAGTTTGTCGTAGTACTCACAAGCTTTTCATGACCTGAATTTAAAAATAAAATCACCCCAGCTTGATACGTGCGGATCTTGCGATAAGCTAAATCATAAAATATCAGCTATTGACAACCTAGATGAAAAATCAAAGCTGACAAGTGAGCTGACAAGCCATCAAGAAAAAGCTGATTTTGCTTACGCATGTAAGAAAAGCGACAAATCTCTGGCAAAAACAAATAACAATGTTGCAGCATATTGCTTCGATCTTCAACAATGCTTACCCACCCCATTTTTGAAATCGAACATTGCCTTTTATAAGCGCCAATTATGGACTTATAGTTTAACCGTTCATGATTTAGCAACTGATCAACCATATTGCTATATGTGGCATGAAGGAGTGGCGAAGAGGGGTGGTAAAGAGATGGCATGTTGCCTTTTCAAACACATTGACGAAAAGTTTCCGTTGTTGCCAAACACATTTTTTATAGCGATTCCTGTGCAGGTCAAAATAAAAATTTGCATGTAAGTTGCATGTTCATAGCTGCTCTGGCTAATAGTGAACAACTTGAAGTAATTTACCACAAGTTCCTGGAACCGGGTCATACTCACATGGAATGTGACGCCGACCATTCCGTCATTGAAAGGAAAAAGAAGAAAACTTCGGCTAAGATTCACCATCCTTGAGACTGGCAAAACTTAATTTCTAGTATAAGAGACAAAAATCCTTTCAAAGTTATTGAAATGAGGCAAACAAATTTCCTAGACTTTGCAGCAACCTCCAAAGAAAAATTTGCGTGGCGAAAAGTTAATACTGATGGAGAAAAGTATTCATGGAGGGAATTTAGATGGCTCAGGTACAAAAAATATGAATTTGGTTCGTTGTTCTAGAAAAAACGTGACGTCAATTCTATTAAAAACTCCGACATCAAAGTAATTCAGAATGTCCCCCCTATTTCTAAGGAAAAAGCACAAGATCTTCTCTTTCTCCTAGACTTTATAGATCCACAATTTCATGGATTTTATAGAAGTTTGGTTGTTGATTCTATAACCAAACTGCCACGAAGTTCACCCAGATGTATATGACAGTGATGTAGACAATGTTCAAGAATAAATAACAATATATTTTTTTATTATTTTTAAAAAAACAAATATACGCAAAAGAGGATGTCACTGAATTTTAAAAATAAAAAATTAATTATAACTTTTTTAAAATCCTTGGATTTTTTTTTTTAATTGTTGCATATTATTACGAAAAAAGTGTTACTATATCATTCAGTGTCTGCACGTAAGTTATTACTTTGAATTCTTATACGATTTTGACTTATTATTTATATTTTCAAAAAACAGTTTCGGAAAAAGAACATAAGTCGATTTAAACCAGTGTACTGTTTAAATTCTGATTTGGAAAAACAACATAACTCTACTTAAAAAAAATTTGTCTATAAACTCATTTAGGAAAAAAGACATAAGTTGACTTAATTCAGAATTATGTTAAAATTAGAAAAAGGAAAAACGACATAAGTCTTATTTTAAGCAAAATTAACTATTGATTAACAAAAATGTGAATGTTATTAATATGAAATTGAATCTCATAGTCATTTTTTTTATTTCTGCGTTCACAGTTTATTCATAAGTTGTATACTTTTTTTGTAATCACAAAGCAAACATTCAAACTGCTCTCCTGAAAAGTTGCAAAAACTGACTTATGTTGTTTTTCCTTGTTGCCACAGAATTTTATCAGACATTTAAGATTTTTCAGTTTCACCAATGTAGAAAAGGGATATTTTAGGGATATTTTAATTTGACTGACTTTGCTCACATCTCTGGACTTAAAAAAAAGAGGTTGTTTCCCTCGCACATGCGAAGTCGGTGAGAAATAGTGAAAAATCATTATGGACAGTGATGCTACACGTAGGGAAAAATCCCTGCACAATAACACTGTAGGGAAAAAAGGACGGATTTTTGAAATATTAGATTATTCTTTGAAAGCGAAGGTACTTTCAGAATTTATACCTAAATAATTTGCATTACTTCACACCCAGCAGAAGTTCATAGGTATACTAAAATATATTTCTTTCTAAAAATTTTAACTCACACCTTAAATTTAATTACAAAAAATGTATATACATTAAAAAAAAGTCCTTGAAAAGCGTAAA
The DNA here is from genome assembly GCA_963921185.1 of Dasysyrphus tricinctus. NCBI lineage: Eukaryota > Metazoa > Arthropoda > Insecta > Diptera > Syrphidae > Dasysyrphus > Dasysyrphus tricinctus. Next base: position 129,197,323 of record OY992530.1, read on the forward strand.
TTCGATTTTCTCGGTTCCTATTGGCAGTAGAGTAATATTTTTATTTTTAGTTTCATAGATATAATATTTTATAAAGCTTTTACCTACAAATATTTTCCACACCTCTTTCTTATTATAAAAGTTAGTGTCGAAATACTGTCAAAATTTAAAAGTTTAAAATGGTTTTAACGTTATTTAACTCGCCTCTTGTTCATCTGAGCAAAAATATAGGTATGTATGAATTAAGACATTTTTTTGTAGAATATATTTCTAACATTTTTGTATAAATTAAGATTTTGTATGAAACAAAAAATATTTAAAATGCAGCATACAAAAATACAAGTAGAAAACAATTAAGTGAATGTCACTCTTGACTTCACTTCAAAAATGAAAATGTCATATATAGGAACTAGATAAAAATCTTTTGTGAGTTGCGTTATTAAGAAACAAGATAAAAGTTATGATATGATGGGTGATTCCGTCTCAACTGTGATTTATTTGTGTCCAGTGCTTTTTTTGTTATTCAATGTAAAATGTTCATATATATTTTTGGTTTGTATTGTGTAAATGGCTATTTACTACAATTTACATTCGATATCATGACCAAATTTGCTACTTCTTCCACATGGCTTGGAAAAGTGTAGTTAAAATGTCAGGAGCGTGGCATGTCCGTTCCTTGTTTTTCCGATTAAATCTACTTATTTTTCTTATGAAATACTCCATTGAATAGAAATGTTGTCCTTAGAAAAGTTTGAGTGCAATACTGCCTTGAAAAAATTATGCAAAAATTGAGTCAAAACACTTGTTGCTCAGTAAAATAATTATGAATAAATGTTGTCGGAGGATTTTCTTTTTATTTTGAATTCAAAAGATTTCTCGCTGCACTGCCATTTTGTTTTAGATTCAAGACGTTTGTATGGTGGTTTTCTAAAAGTGGCACTATTAATGTATACCTACTTAGATAACACCATTCGTTTTATTTTTTTAACGTTGTTGTACTTTAAGAGTGATATGTTTTCTTCTTCCTTTTAACGACATAATATTAAAATTGTCAGTACCGTGGCAACGTGAACGTTAATTAAATTATTTCTTGCGATAATATTTACTTTCTACCAATTTTCTTTATTAAAACGGTAGCAATACTTCGAAAGAACCAAACAAAAATGATTGCGTGCAATAAAAACTAAGTAATAACCCAGCACAATGAAAAGGGTTGCCATTCAGAAGAATAGACCACAAAAATCGAAAAATTTTATACATATTTAAAGAAAATAAGGGAAGTAGAAATGTCAAGAGGTCTAAACATAACAGTTGATCTAGAATCTCAATAAAACTATGGTCAAAAAGAGATAAAACAAAATACAAATAAAAAAAAAAGAAAAAGAGTTTCATTATCGTCTATTCCAGTTTAAGTACATTTCACCATATTTTTTGCGTTCTTTAAAAGTTGTAGCAAAATGACTTTACAGATTTGATACTCTGACTAAATGAAGACAGAAAAACAAAACAAAAATAATTTCAATGTTTTTATTTTTGAAAAAAAAAAAGAATCACAGTTGGCAGAGAATCACCCATATCTCAATTTGTTTCATTTAATGGGTTATTTTGTGCATCTTGTTTGTGTAGGGGAAAAGTAGGGATTTTTTGCATATGCCGTAGGTATTTTTCTTGTTTCCGTGTACCATCACTGATTATGGATGGGGGACAATTATTCTGAAAGCAAAATATCAGCTGTTGTTGACTGGAATGGTTTAGCAAAAAAGACTTTTAAAATTTAATGAGACAAAAACGAGCTTTTAGTTTACAAGGGAATTTAAAATCTTCTTAAATATAAAAGCATTTGGTGAAACCAAAAAACATGATTTAAAGGCTAAAAGGCTTTTTAAATAATTAAAAGCCTTTCTTGAAATCGGCCATTAGCAATTATTACTAGAACCTACCTATGTCTCATATATAATGTTTTTTATGTTGAATTTTCTTATTATCAGCGAACGGATTTATATAAAATGTTTATACATATTATTTACAAACTTCAAATAAGTTAAAATAATATTGCAAGTAAAAATTTTCGAAAAAAGAAAGTTTTTAATTTAAAAAAAAAGTTTAAAATTATTTTTTTGAAAATGCGATAGATATCTCGAAAACGAGATGATAATTTTTTTTTAATTTTATTTTTATATGGACATAAATAAATACTTAAGATTCAGATACCAACAATTTTTTTAAAAATTTTTTTAAGAATTTGAAATAACTAAAAAAAAATAATTTTTTTTAAAAAACCGCCCAACGATTTTTAATTTTTTTTTCGTACAATCATATTCAATCAAGAATTTAAATAACGTTCTTTTTTCACTTCAAAGTATCAAAAGAGTTATTTCAGGTAGTTTAAATATCGTGTTTGATGTTTTTCAACATTTTTCTCTCGTAATTTCCATATCTATATACAATTTTCATAAGCCCTTAGCCTCTTGAACATTAGAGCAACGACGTGCGATCCAGTCGGCATTTTATTTTTAATATTAGGAACATTTTACAAAATTCCAAAATTTAGAAAACCGTTCCAACGATTGTAAATTTTCCATGCATGGGTGGTCCTTATTTTAAAAACTTTTGAGCACCCGTTATTTTTGTTCATTGACATCTTAAAACACTACCCTATTTTTTTTATTTTTTTAAATCACGTTAACACGTGCCGCATTGAGCTTAAATTTGATGGCCCTGTGAGAGTTAGGGATTATTTAAATACTGTTTTAGCTCCTAAAATAACGGTACTTGCTATTGTATAGCAAGTTATGAAAAACCTTATTTATCTTAAAAACAGCTCAAACGATTTCGATAAAAATTCTAAAAATTAGTGTATAACTACTCGAATATTTTTAAAAATTCTTAATTTCCAAGCAAATTGAACTCTTTGAGCAAGAACGTGCGACCCAGTCGTGCCTTTTATTTTTTTTTCTTTGGAAGCAAGAGTAGGTTACAGATTTGAAAGTGCACTTTATTAATTCCTCCATACAAATAAGGACCACCCTAATGTATATTTCCTCAAGCAATCAAGTGGCAGACTTGTTTTGGACTTTAAGCTTTTTTTACGAATTTTGTATAAAGTTAAAGGAACAATTTAAATGCTTTTTTATTTTTAATTTTATTTTTTTTCTATAATTACACATAAATCCTTGCATATTTTAAAAGTTATTAAGTTGCAAGAAACTTGAACATAACAGCAGGAACGTGTGATTCACTGGTACATTTTATTTTATTTAAATTTAAAGATAGTAAGCGCTTAATGAAAGACCCTCTATATCTTTGTAAGTGACTACATTTGTACCAAAATTTATTTTTTTAAAGTTTAATTTTACATGTGGTTTTTTCCGTCAGGGGCCGACCAACGCAGGAAAAAATGTGGATATACCTAAGGTATAAGGACCACCCTAATTAAGATACTAACCCACCAAAATTGTCCATCGTTTTACATATTTTAACAAATTTTAAATAATTTATATATCAAAGAGCTCATAATTAGATATACATACTTATGAAGGTACAATCCGTAACATTTCGATATTTTTATATTTTTATTAAAATCAACAGTTTTTGGCATTTTTTTAATGGAAGCACACGGAATTGAATATTAAATCACAAGTTCAGATAGCCTTCCTGAGATTGAGCTTATTTTTAACTGATTTCTAGAAGCTGGTGGAGTTTCTTAAGCTAATTTGGTTTGCTGTTACTAAAATTAACGTTTTTTTCTTTGCATCATTAGAATAGCCCACTTTGCTTTTTTGCTATTTTAAGCCAAAATTTTGACAGTTTTAGTAACGAAAATATATTGGAACTGGTAAGACCATGATGGTTTTCGGTTTATTAAATTTTATTTTTGGAAATAAGCAGGAAAAATTGCTAACTGCACCAAAATTGGGTAAATTTGACTTCTACATGGATAAATTACTTTCTTATCTCTAGTTAAACGACCAACTACATTGACTCTCTCGACAAGGTAAGATATAAAACGGGGTTTGAAGTGAGCTTAATGACTATAATCCGGGTTATTAAAAGTGTTGAACACCTGAAGAGCCTAAAATTAACAAAATTGCTTCCATTTAGCAGGGTGCTTCATCTACACCTTCTTAATTTACAACATACCACATTGCATGGAATACTGATACCAGCATCCAACTCAGCAATTATTGACAACAAATATTTTTCAGGTGAATAAAAATTCAACTTTTTGACGCAGAAGGCATAGGTAAAATACTATATTGCCACTTGCTTAGAAAGGAAAAGCTGGTTTTACATTTCCATCAAAGCTAATAGCACTATAATAGTTTAGTTTTCCTAAACTGTAAAATGTCAAAGAGATTCAACAATATCATATTGGAAACATCCTTTCGGCAGTTTAAGGATATTTTTGGACCACTGCGGATGGTTTTTCAGCGGAACAATGGTCCGATTCATACAGCAGATGCAAGTTAATCTTGGTTGGAAAGCAAAACTAGCCAGTAACTCCCCTTTCCATCCCGCTTTCTAGATTAGAATGTTCATTGAAATTGTATTGGGTTGGCAAGAATACAGGGTGTCCCGGACCTGAGTGGAAGTATTTCAGGGGGTGGTTCCTTGGGTTATTCTAAGAAAAAATTGTATGGGGGGAAAGTTGTATCTCCCCTCCCTGAGGCAGGGAGGGGCAGTTTCTGAAACATTGAACTCAAATGCTAAAAAAAACATTAAAAATCAACGGAAACAGATTTAATAATGTGCTATAATTATTTTGAAAGCTAATACCCCACTCTTGTGTTTGGTTTTCAAATCAAGTTGTTTAAGCGAATAGTTTTTGAGAAATTAAATTTCAAAGTCAAAATTAAAAAAAAGAATTGTAATTTTTTTTTCTTAAGTCGATATTTTTCAAAATTTTACGTAATTAAGGGCATTTTTTGTGTTCAATATTCAATGCCCTCATTATTTTTAAGTTCATTACCGAAAACCAAATTTAAAAATCTCTCTTAATTTTTGAGAAATTAAGAAAAAACAAAAGGTACTTTTACCAAAAAAGGCCGAAAAAGGGTAAAATTATGGATAATTCATGAAAAAATTAATTTTTTCGGGCTTATTCGGGAAAAGTACCTTTTGTTTTTTTCTTAATTTATCAAAAACTAAGAAAGATTTTTACATTTGGTTTTCAGTAATGGACTAAAAAATAATGAGGGCATTGAATATTGAACACAAAAAATGCCCTTAATTACGTAAAATTTTGAAAAATATCAACTTAAGAACAAAAAAATGCAATTTTTTTTTTAAATTTTGATTTTGAAATTTAATTTCTCAAAAACTATTCGTTTAAACAACTTGATTTAAAAACCAAATACAAGAATTGAGTATTAGCTTTCAAAAAAATTATAGCACATTATTAAATGTGTTTCCGTTGATTTTTAATGTTTTTTTTTTGCATTTGAAGTCAATGTTTCAGAAACTGCCCCTCCCTGCCTCAGGGAGGGGAGATACAACTTTCCCCCTATACAATTTTTTTCTTAAAATAACCCAAAGAACCACCCCCTGAAATACTTCCACTCAGGTCCGGTACACCCTGTATAATGATGTATGCGTAGATGAGAAGCAGTGCTCAAGTAAACAAGAGCCAATTATAGGCATTAAACTGTTCTATAGTATAGAGCATCATTTCACCAGACTAATTGAAATCTTTGTACGGTTCTTAAAAGACTGGTATTTTTGAGGTAGTTAAAAATAATGGAAGCAGTAAAGCATTAATATAATTTTTTCAACTGCAAAAAATAAATTAAGTGTTTTCTTTAAAAATTAAATCGATAAGTTATTATTTTAACTGCTATAAACACGGTGAGGCTATTCTAATGTTACAAAAAAAAAACGTTAATTTTTGTAACTGCAAACTAAATTAGCTGAAAAAACCTCACCAGCTTGTTGAAACCAGTTAAAACTTACCTCAAAATCAGTAAGGCTAAGGCTTTCTCATCTTGTGACTCAATACAATACACAATTCCGTATGTTTACATTAAAAAAGTGCCAAGCACAGTTATTTTTAATAATAAATATGAGTGAGGCTATCCAAATGTTACGGACTGTATGTGTGTTATAAGTACCTACATAGGTATTCAAATCTCAAAATACATAATTATAATGTGTAGCTCAAAAACCGTTTTGTCTCAAAATGAGTAACTTTTGGATATTTTGCATAAAAACATTCTATCCAGCGATTAAATTCAAAACAATAAACCAGACCACAATAATAATCAACCGAATCCAGGCCTAATTCACCCAGCTGTCATTCGACTGCCATAAATTAATCTTATGAACTCGCCCTTATTGTTTACCAGAGCCACAGCACAGAGCTTGTGCATAACAAAGGATAGCTATCCATAGAAAAATGTTCGTCCTTGCTGCTAATTTCTTAACTTCTTATCCATTAATTATTTCCCTTTTAATCGAATTTAATTCGCATTTTTTCAATCCAAGGGTGGTTTACATTTTTTTTCATTGGTTTCGCCTTAAGGGTGGACTCATCGAAAAGTCGATCGGAACCTTTTTTTCAAGTGAGCACAAGGTAATTACAATTTAGGGCATTTGCATTTTCTTTCGATTGTCCTTTTTTTCACTCTAGGCATAGAATCGACGAGGCTTGCCTAAGAGGTTTTAGTGTGTAAGTTTCTTCTTCATTAGATGCTTAATATGCCTGTCTTAAAAGCCTATGGGTGTGTGTGAGTGGGTCTGATGTAAATATTCTTCCTTTTTGCGAATTACCTACTTCTTGTTCTTTTTCTGCATCTCGTCTAGTTTTATTTATGCTTCGTTTTTGTTTTTTTTCGCATGGGACAACGCCATTCATCTATCTTTGCACTGGTTGCCCAATGCTGGTCGAGAGCAAACGGCAAAATCGTAAGGGTTGGATCGGTTTGGTTAGGTTGCTATTGCTGGGATTCTTCTCTCTGGTTTTCTTTCATTATTTTCCATGGGAGTAAGTACTTACCTCTTATTTTGTTTGCAACCAAACGTTCCTCGCTCTACCATTACTCTCCTCTGGCTATATAGTGGTGGTGGCGGCGGCGGCGGTGATGGCGAGGCTATACCTAGTATTTTCCATTGCTGATGATTCTACTATACTTCGGCTGCCTCAGTTTGATACTGCTGCTCTGCCTTCTACCAGGATTTAACTCTCTCTCTCTCTCTCTCGACCGCCATCATACCACTTGAAATTTATTTCGCACACCACCAATTCAGGGTCGGTAGCAATAAATCAAGGCTGCAGCAGCACAGAACATCCCGGGCATAAAGTGTAGCAAGTTTTTCGCGCGAGCTGCTGTTTTGTGACTAACTGTGTGTCTACCCTAGGAAGATAGATGGAAATACACTAAACGAATATACAAACGTACTCATAGAACAGTCGACTCTTGCATAGTGTTCCAATGTGGTAAGGGTAGTAGATATATCACTGAGAGTCAAACTGCTGCCACACTGGTACCACCGATGCTGTTGTTGCTACTGATGCTGCTAGTTGCTGTTTCTGCTTCTGCTTCCATTTTTAGTGCTTATATAATTTATGGGGGAGTGGGAGGTTTGGAGTAATTCAATACCAACCCATCTCCATCATCATGTTTCGGAAAATCCACCCTTATCAAAGCAAATAGTAGATATACGTACATTTAGTTGCTGACTATGCACTCTCTAATAGACAACATTTTTTTTTGGTAATAGTTAAGGAAAACACAAAACATTTTTTTTTTAAATACGAGCATACCTACCTTATACCATTGAATAATTCTTATACCTATGATAGAAACGAAGTTACATATTTGTTAGAACCTATACATACACCCACGAAAAATAGTAGTTAAAAAAATTTATTTCTATAATTCATTCAACTGAACAGTGGTGTGACGTCTATAAATCTCAAATATAGTAATCGGGTTTTTTAAATATCTTCCTGAATAGATTATCTTAACCAAGAGGCAAAATAACGGTTGGTAGAGTTCCATCTCAAATCAAATGGATGTAGAAAATAAAGCGCTATTAAGAAAGGTGTTAACTTATCAAAAGATCATCTATTAGCTCAGCAAATATTTTTTTTAGAAATGTACCTTACATAAGAGCTAAATAAAATTGTATTTTATGATAACAATAGCAATGACAATGTTTCCTTATAATAATCATCATCATCAAGTCCTGTAACCCGGTTGTTGCATATAGGGCGTCAACAAATCGATTCCATCATTCACGGTCTGCACGTAGATATTTTGACTGTGGCCACGTCTTTCTCTTGGAGTCTGCTAGAAATGTTGATTCCCATATTGTTTTTCGTTTTCCAACCCGCCGTGCACCCTAAGGATTACTTTGGACTGCTTTGAAATTTCATCGTTTGGTTTCCTTAGTGCAGTGGCGGATCCAGAGGGGGGGCTATAGGGGCTGAAGCCCCCCCCCCCAACAGTCGATTAGCACAATTAATTAAATATCAAAGTACAAAACATGATGATATTTCAGTTTTGGGCTCGTTTTCAAACCTTAAATTTTTAAAAACACTTGATGAAAAAAAGAATGATCTGTAAATCATAGATATAATTTTAAATTTAAGACTATTATCGTGGTTCTGAGACATTGTAAATAAAAGATGCTTTTCGGACTTACCACGATTGTTATATTTTTAATTTTAATCAACCGATTAAAAGATAATTTTCCGACGTTTCGATAGGGTTACACCTGTCGTGGTCACGGGGTAACAGTTACCCCGTAAAATAAAAAAATAAAAACAATCGTGGTAAGTCCGAAAAGCATCTTTTATTCACATAGATATAATATTTGTGTTTTTTGTGGTATTCATTAAAACAAGGTTGGGACTGAAATATTTGCATGAAAGTTGGTTTTTCTAAGCCCCCAAAGGAATTGGATGAAAAAACGATGATTAGACTAAGCAATTTGAATCAGAGTTGGGGCTAACCAATTTACGCCAAAAATTTTTCCAAGTCATAAAGGAACTGAAAAAGAATGAGAATGGCTAGCAAATTTGCATGCTGGTTGTGTTTTTTTCCCAAGCCTGACAAAAATGCGAAGAGTTTGGGGCCTTACAATTTTACATGTAAGCCGTTGTTTTCCCAACCTTCAAGGAAACTGAACGAAAATATGATGCTGGGGCTAACAAATTAACATGTTAAATGCATTTTTTTAAGCCCCTAGGGAATTGGCCGAAAAAAAGGTATAGATGAATGATATGCTGCGTTTTTGTTTAATTCCGTAGAGGCGTAGACCATTGGGCGAAACAAATGAGGTTAGTTCAGAGGTTTACTTGTTCAATGCAATTGAGGACAAAACCTCATATTTTCATTTAATAATTTGTTTTAGAAATTGAAAACCGAAATTCAAATATAAAGGTGTCTGTGTTGAGTGAAAAATGTAACCATTTGCCTTGAAAGTTCCTTTTCAAGTAAAATTTTGATTTGAGCATGCTTTTGTTTTAAGCTAAATGAACGAAACTAAGGATATCGATAGAATTCATCATTAAGGATCCTATTGAATCTGGCTACAAGAGCAATCGGGAAACTCTAGAGCTTATAACTCTAAAAACTGTTTTTCCGAGGCAAACAAATAACTTTGCATGAAATGTTTTCGAGCGACCGAATCAAACACTTATTGTTTAATACAGTGTCCTCAAAATTGTAACTGAAGATTTTTAGCTCGAAGATTTTTCGACGATTTCATATGTTTCCTGGAAAGGATGCGATTTTTAATCTAAGTTTCTCTTTTTTTTGGCTTTCTTTAAAATAATAAATAAATAAAATTAAATAAATTAATAAATTGAAAAAAAATCATTAAATATTTATGATAAGAAATGGTAGAATCATTCAAACAAAATTGCGTGGCTGCAAATGGTTGCTTTAGCCAATATCAAAAACATGTTTAAGCCAATATCTTTGGAACGCGGTCAAATTTTGCTCCCAAAAACATTCTCCCCAAAATTTTGCCTATAGTATTTTGACTGAGGGGTATGCAACTCAAATCAAATTTTCGTTTCTTATAGTACATGACCACGATGCCTGCCAAAATTTAGTGCATGAAATAATTGTTCGCCACATTATTCTCGAGATCAATTTGTACAGTTTATTTTATTCATGAGATTAAGGTGGACTTTACTTTGTTAAATTGAAAATCGTGAAATATTTGAGAAAAACCCATTTTATTTTATCAGATTTACTTTAAATATTGAAAAAGCAACATTTGAAATTGTTGAGTAAAATTTGTTTTCAGATAATGTGATATTCTCCACAAAAATTTTGTGTTAAAATAGAGCTAGCATTTTAGCTGGTGTTTGGAAAGAAAGGGAGCTTAAATTCAGAACGACCTGCGTACTGCCTCAATGTATAAATTCTACAAAAAATATACAGTATAAAAAGAAAGACATTTGAATTATCCTAACAACTTTATGTAGAGTGTCTGTATATGTATATCTTTGTAATTATCTACAGATGCTCCTTTTTCAATGACAATTTATTTATTATGTATATTTTTTTAATATGAAACAATTGTTTGATTCTGTTGACTGGCCTACATTTTGAGAAAAAAATTGAGAGGTGTCTAAAATAGGAGCCTCGAGCCCCCCCCCCCCCCCCACAGCCAAATCCTGGATCCGCTACTGCCTTAGTGTGTGTACAATCCATTGCCATTCTTTTGATATAATTTGAGGCTAGCGAATTTCAAAAATATGGCGTAGATAGCGATTCACAAAAGCCTACAAGTTCATCGAAATGGTAGCCGTGAATTTCCAGGTTTCGCAAGCATATAAAAGCTCGGATTTAACGTTGGATTCGAAGAATCTCAACTTAGCGCGTAATGAGATTGAACTAGATTCCCAAATTTGGGACAGAGACTACCGAAGGCTGCGCGAGCTTTATTAATTCCACTTTGAATGTTCAGACCAGTACCACCATTTACTGAAACAATACTTCCAAGAAAGTTACCTTGATAATTTTCCAACCTCTTTCAACTGGCGTGTCCTGAAGAAAAATACCCTGACGTGTAGAGCGGCCTGTGAGCATTACTTTTGGCCTTTGCTATTTATTTTTAGATCAGTCGACTCTCCTTTGACCTTCAGTGTTTGACACATCCCCTTCAGCCCACTGATTTTATTTGCCAAGAGACATGTATATCATCGGCATATTCTAACTGACTAAGCCTTTTAACGGTCTCCATTATTTGCCCTGTCCCTCCGTTGTTCCAACGGTAGCCATCAAAACATCGTCTACCGCCAGGAGAAAGCGATCGGGCGGTAGAGCATCCCCCTGTCTCACACCCTGCCCATGTTGGGAATATACTTTATTTAATCGAATAAAGTCACATTAGTCAAGGTTAAGACAACCAATTCCATTGTTTTATTGATTAAATTAAACAAATATAAGACACCAGTTAAAAAATGTATACATTTTTTTTAAGTTGGACGGTTGTCTTATTTAAGAACCGTTTGTTAATAAGACTTAGGTACTGTTAGGCTTTTGAATAAATTTTACTATAGAATATGTTTTTTTGGCTCATAAGCATGCTTTAAACAGAAAATGATACTAAATTCACCCATGCGCTTCTGAGAGAACGGTCACACGGGCCACTTTTCAATATTTTTGATATAACACGGAATTTAAGCCGAATCCGTCAATTTTATACCTAAGTTTCAAACTTTTTGTTCAAAATTAAATTTTCTATTGAAATTGATGCTTTTAAAAAATAAAAAAAAAATTTAAGCAGGAAAAGCTAACAAAACCCAGCAAAAATCGAAAAATTAATTTTTTTTTCTAAAGTGCGCATAACTGTTTTTGGAGCAAAGATAGGCTCAAAGCATACAGTAACAGAAAAAATTAAATGCACGACCTGATCGTACGTAATTGCTCTTATGTTCAAGTTGCTTGGAACTAAAGAACTTTTAAAATATGCAAGTCATTATAATATAAATAATATAAGAAAATATAGAAAAAATACATAAAAAGCATTTAAATCGTTCTTTGAATTGTATAAACAACTAGTAAAAAGGTTAAGCACTCAAAATCAAGTATGCCATTTTATTATTTGGAAAAATAGAAAAATATAAAAAAAATAAATAAAAATCGTTGGAGTGGTTTTCTTAAAAACTAGTTTTTTATAAAAACAATTTTGGCTACAGATATCTTAAAAACAAAATTTTGGAATGCTAGTTTTGAGAATTTATTTATATACATTTATAAAATAATTTTCAAAAAAATTCATCAACCCGTTTTCAAAATATTTAATTTTCAAAAAAAAAAGTTTAATATTTTTTTTAAAAAAATACAAAATTTATTTTTTTCAAAATTTTGATATGCAATATTATTCATATTTTAAAGAAGCTTTTGCATAAGAAAAATTATTGAAATAGGTTGAGCCGTTAAAGATAAAATAGAAAATCAAAAAAACCGTTATATGGCAGGTACCTACCGTTAATAACAGTTTTTGGAAATTTTTTTTGCATGCCAAAAAGTACACCATATTATACAATATATATTCAATAATATATACACAATGATTTTTTTTATCAAGATCGTTGGAGCCGTTTTCGAGATAAATTAGCTTTTTTTTATCGGTTGTACAGCAAGTACCGTTGTTTTTGAAGCTAAAAAGAAAATTTCAATTTCCCCTCTGGAGAGTTACAAAAAAACCATAAGTTCAAAGTTTGAAGAACATCGCTTCAGTGTCTTAGACTGTAGGTACAGGCAGAAAGAATTGTGCCACCCACTTTTTTCGTGTTCTCTATCATCGTAATGTCATGTTTGATTGTTATCTCGAATTTTTTTTACACGAATCCAAAACTTGTGCTAAAGTACGTACATACATATGTACCTACATATATCACAAGTAAAAAGGAGAGGCTGAAATATTTAAACTAATTTGTTCAAAAAGTAGTTTTTATTTAAAACTGACAGAGATATAATATACCCATTCCAACTTTACCATTGCAGTTTTTGCCCGAAACACCGAAACTGAAAAACAGAATAAACTGAAACTGTCACATTTCATGAAAATCTTGAGTTTGTATATTTCTACAAATATGAAATTTGCCATATATGTACAATATACATATATATTGAAAAGTGGGAGCAGGCAGCTGGTGCTGTACAAGATTTCAAAGTTGATGTGGTGGTAACATTCTACGATCATCTGCTCACCAATGCGGGACTCCAAATTGAAATCAATGAAGAATCTGGCACTAGAAATTTACAAATGCTACCAAACCTTGAGTGGAATTTCAACAACTCAGCTAGCTATCAGATCAATCTCAACTTTTCGCTAATAGCCCAGGAAAATTAGACTTTTGTTAAGGAAAAAACCCGTATTTTTTGGTATACACCTTCTTTACACCCTGCCTTATAAATCCTGAAAAGTCCCCATCGACTTTTATATAACGGTTTTTTCAACAAAAAAAATCTGTTTTTTCAAAAAAGTTTTTTCTCCATTTCTAATGGGTTTTCGTCTAAAATACTTAAATCCATAATTAAATTAAATAAATTTTCAAACAAAAAATTCTAAACAACTATTATTGATAGAAGTATAACGGTAGCCGACTTATTGGCTGTTAAAGATTTTGATTTTTTCTATACTTGTCGCAAAAACATAATTGTAAATTTGCCCAAATGAAGTGCCAAAAACATTTCATGACCTTGAAAACAAAACTTTAAAAAAATCGTATAAAAGAATTTATAGCTGACCAATTACTGAAACTAGCTAACCTTTTATATAGATGTTAGCAGGGCCTTTCGGGTGGATTAATTTTTTGCATGGGGTGCCAAAAATCGCGATTGACCTCGAGAAAGCTTAAGCCTTGATTACAAGTTATCTAGGGCTGACCAATTTCTGGGACCAGTTGGCCTTTTCTGACCAATTAGATAGAATTTTTTATCAAATTACCCTCATATGATGTGCCAAAGGTCCAGAGCCGTTCTATCTGTTGCTGAATTTGAGCTACATAAATGCATAGATATTCGTGCATACTCGCACATCGTATTTACTATTTATATTGAAATAAAAAATACAAAGCAAAAAGTATCACTCCGTTACGTATTTAAACGCGGAAATAACCCGAAACACACCGAAACAACCGATTTCAGGTTTGTGGTGTTTAAAATGATATGGCCCAAGGAAAATCCACCATAATGAACACACACCCATTTAAATATATGTATATGCATTTTGTTCATTCATTGGTGCCTTTAATACCTATAGCAAGAATAGATTCATCCACACATTCCTCATTTTATGTGTAATTGAAATTTAAGGATTCAATGCAGACTAAACTGCATTTTAAGCTCAAAACCATACATGTACCACAACTGGATTTTCAAAACAATGGCGGCATGTACGCTGTTATATCAAAACCACTGACTTCACATACTTACAGTGCGGTTAAGTCAGTTAGATATGATCTATTTTTTGTGGACTTTATTTGGATCCCATTAGGTGTATGAATATGTGAGTTTTTAGCCAATAACCTGAAACGATAGGTTAGGTTAGGTTGAAGTGGCTGTCAGTCATGAAAACTGACACACTTAGACCATAAGTTGGCCCATTGTGATACCACAAGAATCTGGGAAGCCTTTTTCCCTACTCGATGAACCATTTGGAGCTTCTTATGAAGCGTAACAGACTACCTATGTCAAAATTTACTAAATCACTAGGATCATTGAAGTAGAAATCTCCAAGATGGAGTCTTCGCCTATGAGATAGAGCAGGACAAGTGCATAGAAGATGAGGAATCGGTTCTACCTCTTCCTCGTCCATACAGCTTCTGCAAAAACCTGAAACGATAACTTCGCAGTGAAAATAACAGTGAAAAATTGATTTTTGGTAGAACCTTCTTGAAATCGTATAATGGCACAATGGTGACCGACTGACGGCGACGTGCAGCGACAAAGTAAGTTTCTATCTATGACAGTATGAAATAAGTTTCCATTAACTTGTACGACTAGACGTATAGACTTTTTAACGAAATCAAAAATGCACTTGGGAACCAGACAAAAAAATGTTTTCCTTATTGTTCATTCCCATTTATTGGTATATGAGGTTATTGAGAAAGCTGACGATATTAGCAACTCTTAACCGAAGAAATCGGCTGGACCGGATGGGGCACTTAACTTTGTCCATAAAAGGCTTCCACAAAAAGTGAAGGTATTTTTAGCCATCATCTTCAACAACTGCATAAACAACAGAAGTATGGAATACTCCAAAATAGTGGCGATTCCCAAAAAAGGTGCTAGGAGCGTGGTCACCAACTACAGGCCTATATCACTATCCTCAACAACATACGATAGCTCTTGGAAGAGCTGATACTCAGGAAGTTCTTCGGCGAAGGCAACATCATCCCAGACATGTAGTTCGGTTTCCGGGTAAAAACATTCCACCCTGCATCCGCTCCTGAAGTTTCATCATGACATCACCATAGCTTTGAACAATCTTCAAATGCTTCCTGGATGTCGAGAAAGCATTCTCTTCTTTCTTCTAGGAACTTTTTCGTGCAACTGGAGAACAATAAACAATAAAGAGCTTAGTTACTTACTTACTTATAGTGGCGCGGCGGCGCTACAGTCCAGTGTGGATCGGGGCCTTCACCAACAAGCTTCTTCCAGCCGGCTTAGTTTCTACGTAGCTGTCTCCAGTTTCGCATGCGAAGTTGGTTGAGATCCTCTTCCACTTGCTAGCGCCACCTTTTAAGCTTTCCACCTCTACTGCGCTGTCCCACGGGGTTGGATTCAAAGACTTTCCGAGCCGGAGCATTGATGCTCAGTTGCTCTAAGTGACTCAGCAATCTCGGTCGTTGGCTGTGGCTAGGCCGGTGTCACTGTACAGCCCGTACAGCTCGTTGTTGTATCTTATTCTCCATTCCCCTATCAAAACCAAAAATCCACCGGAGAATTTTCCTCTCAAAACAGCCTAACGCGTTCTCATCCACCGTAAACACAGTGTCCATGCCTCTGTACCATACATTGGGATCGCGATGATAAGCGTCTCATATGCGACTTGCAAGAGCAATCCTTCGTTTGCTTTCAGCACTGATATCGTTCACTGAGTTCTTGGCGGTTGCTAGGTACACGCAAAGTCTCTGACCGACTCAAAATTATAGCTGTCTATAGTGACGCTCTGTCCGAGACGTCGATGTTGGGTGTCCTTTTTTGTTGACAGCATATAATTCGTTTTGCTTTCATTCACCGTTAAACCCATCTTCTTGACTTCCTTCTAAATACTCAATAATGTCAATGTTGTCAGCGTAAGCGAATAAGTGGACGGATTTTTGAAAGATTGTGCCTCTAGTGTTGACGTGAGAGTTTTGCACTGTTCTTTCATAAACGATGTTGAAGAAGTAGCATGACACAGCATCGTCTCTCCTAAAACCTTTTTTTAAATCAAAGGCTTTCGGTAGGTTTTTGCTGACCTTAATGGAGCCGCGTGCATTCTCCATCATCAACCTGCACAAATGGACGAGTTTATCAGGGATGCCAAATTTAGACATTGATCTATATAGCTCGTCTGCTGTGATACGTAGTCTTGAAATGTATGAAAAGGTATTGGGTATCGATTTGAAACTCCTAGGTTTTTTTACTAGATCAGCCGTAGTGCGAGTATTTGGTTGATTGTGGACTTCCCTGGCCTACAGCCACACTGATATAGACTTATCAGGTTGTTTTGGAGTGGCTTCAGGCATTCACAAAGTACGGCAGAGAAGATCTTGTATGCGATATTAAGAAGACTTATGCCTCTGTAGGTGCAGTCCAGAGGATCGCCTTTCTTGAGTATTGGGCAAACAAAGCTGAGGTCTTATTCATCGGGCATGCTTTCCTCTGACCATATTTTGCAGATGAGCTTGTGCATACTCCTATCCTATTCAACATCAGCCACTTTAAATAGGTCAGCAGGAAGGCCATCAGCTCCAGCAGCTTCATTGGACTTATGTTTAGAAATAGCTATCTTTACTTCGTCGAGATCGGGTGGATGGAATTGTTGGCCTACATCAGCGTTGTCCAGGTTGAATGGTGTAATCTGCATAACAGCGGAACTCGATTCCAAAGCACCGTTAATTTGCAGAAATGATTTTTCCATATCCTCAGCACTGACTGCGATTCTTCCACGATGTTCCCCTGATCATTCTTGCAGGCTTTGGTTCGGGCTTTGTAATCCTCGGAAGTCCGTTTTACTTTTTTCTAAAACTACCGAACTTTATTCTTGCAATGTTATCCCCCTATTTCTTCAATCCCGCGATTCTCATGCTCTTTCTTTTTCCTGCTTAGAAGCTTGTGTTTATTTCTTCTCTTCTGCTCGTAGAGCTCGCAAGCAGCTCTGGTCCTTCTATGCAGTGCCGCTTTGTACGGCTGTTGTTTGGCTGCATGTACTTGCTGGTATTGTTCATCAAACCAGGGGTTTCATTGTGGTGGTCTTGCGAGGCCCAGCACGTCAGAGGTGGTATTTCAATCTCTGATGGCTTCCTGGCAATTCTTCTACTGGTTCTTGATTCTTGCTGTTGGCGGCATAGAACTATTTAATATCGATCGGAAAAGGACCTGGCGATTTCTTGCAACCTAAGCCAAACAATGAAGAGCATCACAGTTACAGTTGCCTAGGGCTCGAAATTTGAACCACTTCTCTACAAATGCATGACCTCTGACCAACCAGTTTCAAGCGAATGTGAGAATCTTCTCTTCTCTGATTCGCTAAAATATTATTAATTACTGTCTCCATTGAAGCCTATACGTCCGAAAACTCTTCGAATCACCAAGTGGGGTGTGTATACGTATCAACTGATCCAAATCGGAGCTTGTCTGTTTCAGAAGACCTGGGGCAGACGCAATCGCCCAGCTGGAAGCTGCAGAAGCATCACCCTAGCACAAACAGACGGAACTAGATTACTACTCAAACGTATCAGTGCCAAGTACCAAGGAATCAACATCAGCGAGCTGCGGAGATTCAGCCCACATTCACGAGCTGTCCTCAAAAAAGCCAACTTTGCTTTTCACCGCCTCTACCCACTGACGAAAAAGAGAACTGGGCTTAGCCAGCAGACAAAAGGTTCTTATCTATAAATAACTCTTGAGACCAGTTATCAGTTACAGGTTCCCAGTTTAGTTTACTATCTCCAAAACAAATATGAAGGAACTGCAAATATATTCGAGAGGAAAATCCTTGGGATCTGCACTGGACTTTACTTATAAATCTCTCTTAATTTTTGCTGTGTTAAATAGGTATCTTATAGGATGTCAAAAATCATAGTATCAAGATATTTTTTTGTTGAATAAAGTCTAACCATGTGAACTGCAGTGTAATAGGAAAACTGCTTTTCGTTTCAAAGATTTTGCACAATCAAACGCAAAATGGTAATGTTGAATTTCATTCAACAAACTACCTATAACAATGGCCCAGAAACGAGAGGAAACAGATTAAACATGACACGATGCAGTGTCAGTTGTTTAATTGAATCCCTTTCTTCGTTAAAATTATATTCTTCAGCTCCGCATATCCCTCCATCCACAGAGAATGTTGCTTACCCTTTATAGCAAAATAACCGACTATGCATATACCTATATAAAAGTCCGTCTTTCCAATGTTTATACGGCTGAAAAGGCTCTAGGATTCTTTAAAACTATTCAACCAAATTCACTGCAGTGCATCTAGCAGTAACTTTCCAAAAAAACAATAGTCCCTCCCGAATCCGACCACTCGAGCATCCTATTCACATGTAAATTCACTCAGCCGACCTCTGTTCCGTTTTAACGAATTATTGCACAATGAAAAATGACACTCTGTGACATCAGCATATACAGTGCCAGAAAGAGAGACAAGAGACTTAAAAATGGAATCATATTTTAATAATAATAATTATTATTATTGTTTAATGTGAAAAATATGCGCAGTGAATTATTTTGTGAATAAATCTTTCTGCGGTTTTCACACTCGCAACTCATCGCTTGGTTGAGGTTGAGTGCACGCTAGAATCGCGTTTTGGGTGTCGTCTGGGTTTGGTGAAAGGATAATATGTGTGCGAACAGGAGATAGGCCCAGAAACAGGGAGGTCATATTATACCCGGGCCAACAGGCTTTCAACAAGCCATACCATCACCGCTTCAAAAGCTAGTCGTGCATATTTTAACGCAATTACGTATTTGTTCGTTTGGTTTTTGTTTGTTGTTGTTGTAGGTATAGTAGTGTGTGTAGTGTGTTGTGTCCTCTTGTCGCTTGTCATGGATTCCATAGATTCTGGGAGAAGGGATCGGCAATGTAGGACCAACATAATAAATGTAGGGTGGCGTGGCAGTTGCTGTCGTTTTTTTATATAAATACACCACATAGATGGCCCGTGTCGTCGTCGTTGTGTTAAAAGTTGAAAGTCAACGAAAAGGGGTGATTTGTTGGGAAGAGTTTATAACACCTACCGAAAGAGTATAATATTATTTTGGGTGCGAAAAAGATTGTAAATTATATCACCTAACTAAATATGAGTTAAAAATTACTCAGTAGGTTATAATCGTTGGCATACATAGGTATTCTATATAAATACATAGGCTGATGATGTTTGCAGCAAGGGTTGGAAAATGATTTATTTGCATGGTGCTCACCAATTTTTTTTTTTTTTTTGAATAGACAATTTATTTTTTGATATCAAATCAGTCGGAATTTAAATCATATGAATTTTTAAGAATGATTTTTTACAAAGTGATTGAAATATAAACTGAATCTTTGTGATAGTAACATACCTAACTTGATTTACTGAAACAAAATTAAACTAAGCAGTTTAAATGCTTTGAAAATAAAGTTAATTCATAAACTTAGCTAACAGTTCAGGTATTGAATATTCGATGTAGCGCATCATTAAGAAATTGATTCAGGATTAGTCGTCATCACTACAGCTCAAAGTCTTAAGAAGCGTCCACCCAAAATGTCGACTACTACGGCCTCAACCCACAAACCACTCCAGCAAGCTCGGTCCCTAGAAAGCTGTCTCCAGTTACGCTACACACTCTTAGTTGGTTGAGGTCGTTCTCCACTATTGTGCGCCACCTAAGGTTAGGTCTTCCTATGCTGCGCAGACTATCAGGGGTAGATTCGAAGACTCGTTGGGCTGGTGCGTCGCTGTCTATACGCTTCACATGTCCCAGCCATCTCATCCGCTGTATTTTCAGCTTCTTGACCAGGTCAACATCGCTGTAAAAAAAAACTTTTCCTCCATACTCCATCGATTCAGCGTCATCTTCATACCGAATGCTGGCAAGCCCACCCACACCCAACCGAAAGACTTCCAGGCCTATATAGTCCAGTCATTAGGTCATTTGACCTTGCGCGCAGAGGCACTGTCTGATTTTTTTTCATGGATCGATAGAGGCTCATTTAAAAAGCTTAAATCCAAATTTGCACCACCTGACAACTTTTTTTACCAAAGTTATTGGTAAAAATGTGTTTTTTGCCATTTTTTCGTCTTTTGTGAATATCTCGGCTGCAGTATGTCGCACAGACAAAAATAAAGTATTGATTTATTTATAATAAGATTTGCTATTATATTGTAAAAAAATTAATTTGTTTAAACAAATAAAAAGAAAGTTATAGTAAGTTGAAGTAAGTTTTTATTGTTTGAAAATCACTCTTTCTTGATTATTAAGAAAAAAGCTCATTTAACGATGAGGTTTTTATTTTTTACTTTTAAAGTCTTTGTAATTACCTACAATTTAAAAAAAAACTCAGCCCTTAACTACTAACACAAGCCGAGAAATAAATTTATGAACATAGGTAAGTCGGCGCCCCCACGCAATTTTATGTTTTTAGGTTTTATTTTATATCTCAGCCCCATTATGTCGCAAAGTTAAAATTAAAAAACGTTATTGTTTATAATAATTCTTTCTATCAACTTGCGTTAAATTCAATTTGTATAAACAAATAGATAAAAAGTTGCAGTCCATTAATAGGTTTTTTTGTGTTGATTTTATACCTTTTTTCATAACTATTGAGAAAAAAACTGTATTTAACGGTACTTTTTTTTCAGGTTTACTTTTTTTCGTAGTCCTATAAATTTTCTATAAATTAAAAAAATTAGTCCATTACGACAAACAGGAGCCAAGTTATTCTTGAATTAAAAATGAAACGCATAACAATATTCTTTCTTTTTTTTTGTGAATATCTCGACCTCTGTGTATGCATGGTATGGAATGAAACTTTTAGTAATATTCATTATGGACTTAAAGGAATTTTATTTTCTCCAAGTAGATATCTACATACCTACAAAAGTTAAAGTTAGTAGCAATTAAGTTAAATTTTTTCTTATTCCGCCCACGCTAACTCTTTTCCGCACCATTAATCCACTGCAAAGATCAATTAAATTGGTCTTATTCTCAACCGTTTTGGGCGTGAGTGCATTTTGTATTATAAAGATGTCTGCATCTTCTAAGGCCTGGGAGACTGAAAAGCCACGATTTCGAAGATATTTTTCAAGAAGAACGATAAAGGTATACAGTATTCCCCGTTTGATTGCACCTCGCTTATTTGATTTTCTCGCTTAATTGATCTCAAAAAAACCATAGCTAAGAAACTAAAAACATGTTAATGTTTCGGTCAATTGAACTGCCCGGTTAATTGATCAAAAAATTAGACAAAATGGTCGGTGCAATTAAGCGGGGAGTACTCTACCTTCTATCTACCAAAAAATTGAGCCTTGTATTTATTTATTTATTATAGTCCTGTAGGGGTAAATTAAATTTCCCCTTTTTTTCTGCATACTAGAAAATTCGCGTAAGATCTGCCAAAAAATTCAGAGCATGTAGGTGGGAACCATACAAGAAAAAAATCCGATGGGAGGGGGATATTATCTCCCCCCGCTTGGGCGGGAGGGGTAATTTAATAAAATATTTGCATAAAATAGAAAAAAATAATTAAAAAACAACGGCAATACTTACAGTAATGATTTGTAGCTTTTTGGAAAGCCAGAAGTCCATTCTTACGGCTTGTTTTTTAATTAAGTTTTTTTGATGAACAGTTTTGGCAAAAAATTGTTTCAAACTCAACATTTTGAAGACAAATTATTATTTTTTTTTTAATTATAGGTTTGAAAACAGAATTTGCTGAAATTGTTTATTCAACGAACTTTTTTTAATAATCATCTATTAAAATGGACTTCTGGCTTTCCAAAAAGCTACAGAACATTACAGTCGGTATTGCCGTTGTTTATTAATAAGTTTTTTCTATTTATGCAATTATTTTATTAAATTGCCCCTTCCGTCCAAGTAGTGGGAGATATTACCCCACTCCGGTAGGATTTTTTTCTTGTCTACTTCTCACCTACATGCTCTGAAAAAGGGGAAATTTAATTAACCCCTACAGCGAAAATCTGAAAAAATAACGGAATTTTTTTTCTTCATTTAGAGCTGATTTAGGTCCATCCATCCGGATCTACATAGATCTAAGTGTGACGGTAACGAGATCAACTGTCAGCCCATCTACCTTACCTAACCTAACCTAGGTCCATCCAAATAATAAAACTAAAAAAAAACATTATAACGACCACCCTAATATGTACATACATACATAGCTGAATCAAACACTTTTCCTCAGCCTTCAGCATTTGTACATGTCGCTGCTGTGACACAACCTCTGCTTTTTTTCAAATCTGGAAAAAGTAAGCTAATCTCTTCGCTGAAGAAAGCTCCAAACCCTTTGAAAACCGTGAAGATTTTTAAATCCGAAGAAGCCGCGTCTGTGGGGAAAAATGTATTTACTGCACTATATGGAGGAAGCAGTAAGGAAACATCGCTGGACCTTCATTTCTCACGCGCGAGTGTTAAAATCAAGTCCGATCCTGCTTCTTTGCCACCTACAGAATCAGCAGCAGAACAACACTCATTCCGGACATTCCATCAGGTATACAAGCTTGGTTGGGAAATACTGGAAACAAAGTTCAAGGGCCGTTCCCACCCACACTCATCGACATGATTTCCTGCACGTGTACGAAACAATGCGGTGCAACCTGCGGGTGTCGAAAAGCCGGACTGAAGTGTTCAGCCGTCTGCAAGATCTGCTGCGGGAAAAGCTGCTACAACGTAGTTGATATTGCTGATGACTCCGAAGACGAGGAAAACTACGACCTTGTGCTCACGACAACAGCTTTTTCTAACGAAAATGAAACAGAGCAGAGACCAAACCTTGAATGTCATAACACTAATCAAGAGAGTGAAAACGAAATACCCTCACGCCCAAAACGGTTGAGAATAAGACCAATTTAATTATTGATCTTTGCAGTGGATTAGGCCTACAGGGGATACCATACAAGATTTTAAAAAACGCGCCTCATACTCTACCCCTTGGGTGGTGCGGAAAATGGTGCGGAAAAGAGTTAGCGTGGGCGGAATAAGAAAAAATTTAACTTAATTACTACTAATTTTAACTTTTGTAGGTATGTAGATATCTACTTGGAGAAAATAAAATTCCCTTAAGTTCATAATGAATATTATTAAAAGTTTCATTCCATACCATGCATACACAGAGGTCGAGATATTCACAAAAAAAAGAAAGAATATTGTTATGCGTTTCATTTTTAATTCATGAATAACTTGGCTCCTGTTTGTCGTAATGGACTAATTTTTTTTAATTTATAGAAAATTTATAGGACTACGAAAAAAAGTAAACCTGAAAAAAAGTACCGTTAAATACAGTTTTTTTCTCAATAGTTATGAAAAAAGATATAAAATCAACACAAAAAAACCTATTAATGGACTGCAACTTTTTATCTATTTGTTTAAACAAATTGAATTTAACGCAAGTTGATAGAAAGAATTATTATAAACAATAACATTTTTTAATTTTAACTTTGCGACATAATGGGGCTGAGATATAAAATAAAACCTAAAAACATAAAATTGCGTGGGGGCGCCGACTTACCTATGTTCATAAATTTATTTCTCGGCTTGTGTTAGTAGTTAAGGGCTGAATTTTTTTTTAAATTGTAGGTAATTACAAAGACTTTAAAAGTAAAAAATAAAAACCTCATCGTTAAATGAGCTTTTTTCTTAATAATCAAGAAAGAGTGATTTTCAAACAATAAAAACTTACTTCAACTTACTATAACTTTTTTTTTATTTGTTTAAACAAATTAATTTTTTTATAATATAATAGCAAATCTTATTATAAATAAATCCATACTTTATTTTTGTCTGTGCGACATACTGCAGCCGAGATATTCACAAAAGACGAAAAAATGGCAAAAAACACATTTTTACCAATAACTTTGGTAAAAAAAGTTGTCAGGTGGTGCAAATTTGGATTTAAGCTTTTTAAATGAGCCTCTATCGATCCATGAACAAAAATCAGACAGTGCCTCTGCGCGCAAGGTCAGGCCCTTTTTCACGACGTGATGACTGGACTATATAAGCCTCTCCTCTTTTCTTCTCAAGACCTTGGAAAGGCTAATTGAAACTAACATTCACCTTAAACTGAATGATGGCGTTCTCTCACAGGCCCAGCATGCATACATGAAGGGCAAGTCTGTTGAGACGGCGCTTCACGAAGTGGTCGGCACAATCAAAAAATTAATTCACTTCAAGGAATTTGCTCTGGTAGCATTCCTCGACATAGAAGGGGCCTTTAATAATGTCAACAACAGATAGTGCAATTCGACAAGCCCTAAAGTGGATTGACTCCATGCTCCAAACGAGACTTATTAATGTGGAAATGGGCGATAGCAAGTTAAAAGTTAGGACGTGTAGGGGTACTCCACAGGGTGGAGTCTTATCTCCTCTGCTTTGGCTCCTTGTTGTCAACCAGATTTTATTTAAACAAAATATGAGTGATGGTATCAAGGTAATGGCATATGCCGATAACATCGTGTTAATGGCCTCAGGAAAATTTGCCCCTACCCTGTGCGAGCTCCTACAAACGACCCTTAACAAGCTCAGCGATTGGGCCAGTAGCTGCGGACTTAGCGTTAACCCACAAAAGACAGAACTGGTTTTGTTTACAAGGAAACGTAATATTCCGAACATAGTCCCGCCAACCATTGACAGAATTCCGTTACAGGTTTCGGGTACTGCCAAATATCTTGGCGTTGTTCTTGATCGTAAACTAAACTGGAAAGAAAATATTAAAGAAAGAGAGAAAAAAGCCTCAATAGCTTTCTACACTTGCAGTAGAATTTTTGGTAAAAGATGGGGTCCCTGCCCAAGAACCATTATTTGGATGTACACAGCCATAATGCTATGAGAACTACACCAAAGCAACGGCAGCCCTAGAAACATTCCTTTCACTAGCCCCACTCGATCTGTTAACAAAAGAGAGGGCGGCAAAAAGTGCTTTAAGACTTTAAGAGTCTAATAACTGGAAAAAAGGCCACTACGGTCTTAAAATCATAACGAACTTTAGAGACATAGACACTCAAACAGACTGCATCACACCGCACATAGATTTTAACCCAGTGGCCATGACAGATATCCCAACAAGGGAATTCTGGAATGAAAACAGGGTCATTAATGCAAATCATGTTTCGGTGTTTACTGACGGTTCCAAACTAAACGAGGGGTAGGCTCAGGTATCTACTCGGTAAACACACCTATCAACAGATTAATTAAGCTTCCAAACTTTTGCAGTGTATTCCAACCGGAGGTGCTTGCAGTTTGCGAAGCTGCGAAATATCTAATCTCTTATGAAGTAGTCAATAGTAATATTAACATCTTCAAAGACAGTCAGGCGGCAATTAGGGCCATTTCTTCAATCACTGTAAAATCCAAACTGATGGATCGTTGTCAGATTGAGCTTAGATCTCTAGGCACAACAATCACTGTTACCCTAAAATGGGTCCCAGGATATCTCTCGATCCGAGCCAGGTCAAATCCTCTATACTTGTGCCACTGGAGCAGACAAAAAGTGAAATTCACCAGAATTTCCTCGAAGCTGCAGACGTCAGATAGTCATCAATTGACACTTGTCGGGTTTCAATAAATTTATGGCCGAATATTTCGAAGAAAAGAACTGAATATTTACTTAAGATAAGCAGACCTCAACTATCGCTCCTAATTGGAGTCCTAACGGGACACAACTCAATGGGAACCCACTTGAGGAGAATGGGCATTAGCCCATCGGACTTATGTAGAGGCTGAGGAGGGCTCATCCCATTTCCTTTGTGAATGCCCCAGCTTAGCTAGAACTAGAAAAGAAGCCCTTGGAGATTATTTTTTCGACGAAATGGGCGACATCTCTTCCATGCCACTAAAGAATATCCTGAAATTCATTCAGAATTCAGGATGGTTCAGGGAGGCATCCCGCACCTAAACTCTCCCCGATCACCCACCTTCCTCAAACCTACCTACCTTAATCCTGGGGAGCGCAATGGATCCTTGGAGATCCGAGTGAGATGATGCGGCTTGCCGTATCATCACCCTTTCTAACCTAACCTAACCTAACCAAACCATCGGTACAGCAGGACCGGAATGATTATAGGGTCTTACATAAGGTCTCCTTGGTTCTTTGAGAGAGGGCTTTACTAATCAAATGCCTTCTTAGCCCGAAGAAACAGCAGTTGGCAAGAGTAATTCTTCGCTTTATCTCTGCACTGATGTCATTTTGCGATGTAATAGTGGAGCCCAGGTAGACAAAGTCCTTGACGACTTCGAAGTTGTACCTATCCATCGTGACGTTTTGCCCGTGTCTCCACTGCTTCTCTGCACATGGTGTTGGTGGCGGGCTTGCTGAGAGATTAAGAGAGACGTGGTCTGCAAAGGTCCTGGCGATCTCTTGTGACCTTAACTTCGTGACGTTAAATCTTTTCACAGCATCCGGTCGTCGTTGTGGCGTCGTCGATATCCGCATTCGTACCTGCGCTACCACCAAGTAGTGATCCGAGTCCATGTTGGCACCTTGGAATGTTCGGACATCCAGGTGTAGTGTAATAAAAGCATTCTTTCATTTCATTAACGTAAAATCATTTCTCATTTCTCAAACGTAAACAAAGCCACATGTAGTATTCGATCGACACAATTGAAATAGTAATTTCATTGATATTCGAAACTATAAAGTTTAAAATCAAATTTATTTATTTGTTTCTTTTTGTCAAAACTGAGTGTTGTGCTCAGGACACTGCCACCACTTGGGTGACTATGCACATGAAGTGTCGTAGAAGTATTTTGTTACACTATGTTCCAGATTCATAATTTCATTGAGTCATAATTATTAGACTGCCCCAACATATTGTAAATATTGAAAATAGAATGCTGATGCAGCTCAAAAGTATTTGTAATATAGTTCTTAAGCATAAGTGGGGATAACCCAATGATTTTTAAGTAGTATAAATAGCGGTGAAATATTGGATAATAAAATCAGTTCTAAAACTATCAACATAAAACTTTATTTTTATAATTGCGGCTCATTAGCCAAATTGTACAGCGAGCTGCGCTTTAACAAGCGAACATAGGTATCCCCGTACTACCACCACACAGGATTTGGTTGACGGTTCGTTAATCCGGAGATCACCAGGTCCCTTTGTGTATATTGAGGTGTGATGATGGGAATCAAGTGCTGGCTATAATGACATTACACCCCGCCGAAAAGTCAATTAGTCTAAGTCCCTTACCACAAGTTTTGTCGTCTAGGCTGTGTCCTCCGACTATCGAATCAAAGATGCACTCCTTTCCGATCTTCGTCGCCAAGAATAATTTTGACGTCGTACTTGGGGCACCTATCATACGTATTCTCGAAGAGATCGTAGAATTCTTCCTGGGTTGAGTCATCTTTATCTTCCATTGGGTCATGGGCACAGACATAGGCGCCCGCAGGATTTTGACCAGGGGGCAGACACCAACACAATTCTGAGATATCGAATTTTCAAAAAAAAAGAAAAAAATGTATTATGTATTCAAACAAATTTTTTTTGAAATCCAATATTATTTGAACTTTTCTGAAGTTTTTTAAAAATAATTTCATTTAAATCCGTTCAGCCAATTGTGAGAAAATTCAAAATAAGTTTCTATTGGAGGTATAAATGATAATTACTGTAAAGCGTAAAATTATTGTATCTTTAATAGTAGACCGTATACTTATTTCAGCAGACAGACATTTTTGTTATCAAAATGAAATTTTCCTCAGCGATGTTTTTACTTTTCTATGGTAGGAATCATTATTTTTGCATAAAAATGAAACATTTTTTGTAAACTTTAAAGGGTATTAAAAAATCGTTACGTACCAAATTGCAAAGCAAATTTAATAATAATTTTAGAAGATTATAATGTATTGAATTTTCCTGTAAAAAATTTTAATATTTCTTAAGAACTAGTACAATACTCAAACTTTTTTCAAGCTTCTGCATTAAAAAAATATCAACACCGTTCTTACCGTTTTCGAGAAAATCGAAAGAAAAACTAAAACTAAAAGTAGTTTATTGATTTTATTTCTAATCTGTGGGTTATTTTTGAGAATATTTAATTGGTGGAAAAATCATATTGCAGAAACCGTTAAATTTCTTCTAAGAAAATGAAAAACTTGTGTAGAATTACCAAAAAACGCTATGTACCAAAATTAAGGAAAATGGATCCAGTCGTTAAGACTGTAGCCAAACAGACAGACAAACATACAGACAAACAGACAGACAGACAGACAGACAGGCAGTCAGACAGAATTGTAAAACCCACTTTTTTCGTCTTCCGTATCGGTGGTCGTTTGATCAAAGCTCGAGTAAATTTTTTTTACGAATGCAAAATTTGTTAAAAATAATCCAAGACTCTTTGGATAAGTTTGTGTTGTTGTAAGCCCTTGAGAAACAAAAGCAACTCAGGATAACTAATTGTTGTTAAGGTATATAAGCTAGATAGCGTAGCGGATAGGTACTGGAAAGCAAGGAAAGGTTCTTGGTTTGGTGTCAGAAATCAGAAAACCACTCACAAAAAAGATTTTAAATAATTTTAAGCAAACAACAATTCGCAATTAAGTTGACCATTTTCTTGCGAGGCAGTATCCTTCTCACCCTGACCGCCCCCCCCCCTCTCCCGTTTGCAGCCGCCTTAAACCGTCCACAGGGATTGGAATTCCATCTTCAAGGTACTAGGCACCCGATGTTCACCAGAAAGAATATGGTTCTTTGGGAGGTAACGTTTATAACCACTTTTTTTTTAATGGTTTCCCACCAAAAAATTGCCTTTACTAAAAGTAATTTATTAAATTTTATTTATGAAAAGTTGTAAAGCCCTTTTTGAGAAAAAAAAAAAACGGTTATGTAAAATTGCTAAATAAAAAATAAATAAATGGCAGGTACCGTTGTTTTTGGTTCTAAAAAAAAAATTAAAAAAAACGTGTGGGCTGAACCACCAAAAACCATTATGCACCAAGTTTAAATAAAATTGGTCAATAGGCTGTAGACCAGCCATACTCAACCTTTTTTTCATAAGGGCCACAAAGACGTTTAGTTATGTAGCCTCGGGCCGCAACATGAAATATTGTTCGCTCTTAGGTGTAAAGTACCTTAGATTGAATGGTTTACTATTATTTTTAAGGCCTAGTACGCAGTTCGAGTGAAAATGAAATTTCCATACAGCGATGGAATTCGAAACGAGAGGTGAGTACCCTTATTCGAGAGCGAAATATTAACTGGCTCGTTATATATTTCCTGACATGATTCTCATTTCTCAACGTACGACCACTAAGAAAAATGATTTAGATGTGGGAAAAGTCTGACATTTGTCAATGAATTTATTTCGGTCAAAGAAAAATTTTAAAAAAGTAAAAAAGATATGCTTAAACCCTTTTTTTGATTACTACATAGTTTTTCTTTGTGTATTTTATTGTTACCGATAACGACAATCAAAAATAACACAACACACAAAAATACAACAAAATACGAAATCCGAATTAATATTTCTTTAATAAAATTCCAAGATTTTGTCAAATAACTATCATAAAAATCCATTTAGTTTTTTTTCACACAAAGTGAGTATTAAAATCCCAAACTGAGTATCAAAAATTCACGTGAAAGAAGAATGAAATCTTCATAATGATAATTCACGTGTATTTTGAAGCTGTTTAAAATTTTCATTTCACATGAGGTGAGTAATACAAAAATTAATTTGATTTCTGAAATTTAGAACACTATTTCCAGATCTGGCTTGTTCCTGCATGCTAACCTAATTCGTTTATTTCCTTACACATTTTTTGTAGGATAGAAAACAATGATTCCCAAACGTATTTAGATCTAAGATATGTTAATTTTTCAATCCAGCATCGATTTTCTGACTTTTTTTCTGTCAGGAACATTATCTATTACCTGAAGTAGAAGGAGAAAAATGTATGTTTTTTCACAGTCTTTTCACAGCAAAACCGGTCAAACTTCTCAAAATTACTTACGATTTGAGTTGAATCAGCTGCAAAATCAGTGCCTTACCATCCAGCCTATCCATTTTTTTCATAATTGTTTCATTTTAACTCCAAATTTAAGTATAATGAAAATGCACATTGGCAATTCCAAAATTAAATAACAAATTATAAATATTTGGCAATTTTGACGCTTCAATTGAGCGCATATATTCGTGCTTCTGGTTTTGAATCTTTCTTCAAATCCAGAATCGTTGCTCTCTTCTTTACAGAGGAGGAACTGTCATCTAGTGCCAAATGAACTTTTCCAGACGCTCCGGGAGGATCAAACAAAAACCCTCTCAGTCATTCGTTAAAATGAAAAGACAAGGCGACATTTCCTTTGCCGATGGAGCTATTTGCATTTGTCTTTCAAATTTGAAAATGTTTCCTATTTTAGGCTTTATTTCCCATTTGATTTATTATTTCGGGCATTGTTTCATTTTATAAAAGAAAGCCACGAAATAAGGAAATATCATCCAATTGTTTAGTCATTTTTTGGGTGTTATTTCCAAATTGATGTAGTTTGGCAATTTTTCCAAACAGCTGTTAATTATGGTATTCAGTTTTTCTATGCAATCGCATATTTATTCAAGTATGCCAGGTGGGCCACTTAAAATACTCGACGGGCCACATGCGGCCCGCGGGCCGCAGGTTGAGTATAGCTGCTGTAGACGAACAGACAGACAGCTGGACAGACAGACAGAATTGTGCCACCCACTTTTTTGGTCTTCCCCATCATCGTAATGTCTTGTTTGATTGTTATCTCGAAATTGTTTGCACTAATCCAAAACTTGCACTATAGTATAGTACACGTAAAGAGTTTTATGAGAGGTAGGTACCATTAATAGTTGCTGAGTGTAATATTTTTAATAATTTTTAATAGTAGATTGCACTAGGTTTTTAAGAAACCAATGTTTTCCTTAACGGTTTTTTAACATTTTGTATGGAAGGTACCGTTATTTTTTGATAAAAGAAAAAATTTTCTTAAAATATTCTAGAAAGTGTTAAAAAAAAAAAAAAAAAAGTTAAATACCGGCGCTATAGCTTTCAAAATATTTGAAATACTGTAGCATTTTTAAAAGTCCAAAAAATATTTTTTTGAAAATTATGCTAAAAAACTATTTATATTTTTCTAAAAGCTTATATAGTAACCATTTTTTGAAAAAATGGTTTCCTATCCAAAGGTAGCCTTTTTACTAAAGAAAATTGATTGAATTTTTGTTTGAAAAGTTGAGGAGCCGTTTTTAAGAAAAATAAAATTTTGTAAAATCGCTAAGAAAAAATGTGTGGCATCAGGTACCCTTATAATTTGGTTCCAAGAGAAAATAAAAAATGTGTGTGCAGAATCACCATCAGAAACCACTATGTCCCACCTTTAAGCAAATCGATTCAGCCCCTTAGCTTAGTAGGTGATGAAGAGGCAGACAGACAGACAGAAATGTGAGACTCACTATTTTTGTCTGTCTATTATCATTATGACAAGCCTTATCAAAATCTCGAGCTCAATTTTTTTACGAATGTATTTTCTTTCAATTTCGAAAGTTTTTTAATAAACTTTTTTGAATTAGGTATAGTTTATTAATTACTTGAATAAATGATTTAATTGCATTAATTCATAGAAAGGAATCGCAGAATTATTTTGAGTTAGGTTTAGGTATTTTCTTTTGTTTTTCATTATATCTTTATAAGCTATAGTTTTCGTAAAAAGGATACAATTTTTTTTATTCACTGGGTGAATGGGCTTTTATGTGACAGGCCCGATTTTCTAAAATCTATTTTAAAAAGCTTTTTGGTAACCGACTCTAAACCTTCTCATAAACTCCATGTGTGAAAATATTATTTGTATATTTTCATTTACATTATGTCCATATAAATATATTTGGAAAAACCAACCCATCCTTATCTCATATTTCCGTCACGCTACCTAATCTAATGAAGGTATAAATAACCACCCCATCCTGTCATATCAGCCCCCATTGGCATTCTATAAAAATGAGAAATTTGTTGTTGGTGGCCATCACATAACATTGTGTGCTTCAGCTGATGCGTAATGCACGTATAAGGCGTAGAGGTATATATGAATCAGAAGAAAACAAAATTCAAATGAAAAAAAAAAATGCGGCAAAATAACTTGAAAAGAAGAGAAAAATAATATTAGATCTTAAAGGCTCTGTATAAGAAAAATCATCGGTTGTCAGTATCGGTAGTGGGTCGACAACGACGTTCTTACGCGAATAAAAGGATCCCAGGATCTATAAAAATGCGGGAGAGAAAAATGGTGAAATTCTTTGTCCTCTTATCTTTATGATTTGTGTGATTTTTTTTGGGCACAACCCTCATCAGTTCCGTTTCTTTCCAATCGCT
Organism: Dasysyrphus tricinctus; assembly: GCA_963921185.1. Taxonomy (NCBI): domain Eukaryota; kingdom Metazoa; phylum Arthropoda; class Insecta; order Diptera; family Syrphidae; genus Dasysyrphus; species Dasysyrphus tricinctus. Next base: position 129,230,020 of record OY992530.1, read on the forward strand.
TCATGTTGTATTTTATACATGATGTGTATTGTGTGTGTGAGTGTTGAAACTTTGGTAATTCTTCACCCTATTTCAAATTATATTTCTTTCTTCGATCCACTCATATATGACCGGCAGAGAAAAAAAAAGAAATCGAATATTTCACACATAAATATCTATCTATCTATCTATCTGCCACCACCCTTTCGAAATGTGTATACACAATTTATATGCTGTTTGAAAAAAGGACCCAACAATTTATTTATCGAAGAAGTCCTTGGAACATCCCTATACCTCCCTTCAATGCGTATTTTCTTTGGTATAGTCAAATGAAAGCAGCTAAAGGAAGCCTTTACAACATGCCAATGCTTTCGACATGTTTTGCAGATTCTATAGTAACGGTGGTGTGGCAGCGGTGGGGGCGGGGATGACAACGACGTTCCTATATATTGGATGAAAAGATACATTTTTCATTGATACAGCCCAAAAGTCTAATATAGGAAGATTTATGGTTTGACATTGAGCATTTTTTTATATAAGAACTTTAATACTTGGTATATTATGTACATGTACAATGTACATACATATACATAGGCACCTCTCATAATAAATACAACATTAAAATGTATTTAAAAAAAGTAGGTACATACTTATAAGCGGATGTATTTTTTGTTGTAAGGGTGGAGGAGTGTTTTGACCTTTTATAAATGTGGCATCAGCGGATGAATTCTACAGTTTCCGTCAGGTTGAACTATTTACTGAGCACCTTATACGGGCTTCTAAGACATATCCGGATCTCAGGCCCATAAAGAGCGGTTAGTCCCGCTCCCAGCTCTTGAAGTTACACTAATGGTCCAGATTGGGGGTGACTTCCCAGCTTTATTTCAGGAGCAACAACAAGACTCGGACATCAAGGATAGTTTGACGAACCTAGCAAACTAAATAAGGACAACGAGCTTCGGATATGCAAGAGGAATGTTCTGTCTCTCTATAAACCACGTGCAGCCAAAAATTTTAAGTGGAGGCCCTAGACTAGACAGCTACAAGGCAGACGTCAAGTAGTGTGATAGGATAGGCCGGGTTAAAGAAAACTGAAAGACTGATATTTATACGGTGACTGTTACCGACAACAAAGACAGCGTCTGAATTCGATGTGAACGAGCACCTCACAACAATTTGCATCTAGCCTAAATTCGCCAACATCAGCTTCATATATTTGCATGTCCTCACAGAGGAGAAAGATGATAGCACCAATTAAACTCATAATTTAAGCTCCTAGATAAGACTTATAAGCCGTGCCTTAGCTATGATATCAGGCCGTGAGTGCAATAGTGGCCTAACTTTATTTTTCATTATTTTCAGTAGAGCAAAAATAAGAAAGACTTTATTTTTTAATGCTTGTAGTTTTAAAATTTCTTAAACGCTTGTAGTTTTAAACTAAAGAAACATGGTTTTGATGTTTTTCTTGCAATATGATTGAAAAATAAAAGGTTTTTGATTTTGCATTGAAGTTCCATCAAAATACCGTTAGATAAAAGCCACTCTTGCACTCTAGCTTTAAGTTTTTGGAGGTTGGCCTCTAAGTGAAAAAAGGGCTGTAACTATGGCAATAAAGCTTCAATTCAAAAATTTAATTGCAGAAATATTACTTAATTCATACAGACTCAATTTTTGTAATAAAAACAGGTTAAATAAAATTGCAGTTAGGCCAATATTGCGCTCACGGCCTCTTACCAACATTTTTTTGGGTGATATTAATGCCAAAGGAGCCAAGATGTTTTTGTCAGCATAATCGGCAGATATAGCCTGATGCACGAGACCACCTTCGATAACAGACTTGCAAGTTAATCAACTTCACTGCGGTGCGAAACGTTGTATCTAGTACGCAGTTCCAACATCTCGATATCCACAAGAGGACTTGGTGATATCCTTCTCAATCAACCGCCAACCAGATTGACTACCATGCGAACGACACAAGGTACTCCTCCTGTATCAAGGGATGTCGAAACGTTCCAAGTTGACTCGGACCACTACCTCATTGTAGCTAGAGTAATGCTACGAAATCCAGACCAAATCCAAAACAGGAAAAATAAAATGCACGACTGGGTCGCACGTACTTGCTCTTATGTTCAAGACACTGCGAGTTTAAGAAAATTGTATATACAAACATGGAAATTATGAGAGAAAAATGTAAAGAAGCATAAAATACGACATTTAAATTAGCTAATACAACTCTTTTGACATTTTGAGGTGAAAAGAAAGTATGCCATCTTAATTCATGATGGAATATGATTGTATGGGAAAAAAAATTTAAAAATCGTTGGAGCGGTTTTTTTTTAAATTAATTTTTTATATATAAAATTCTTGAAACATTTTTAAGAACAAATTTTGGTATGCAGACTAAAATTTAATATTTATGTGTACATAAAAACAAAATTTAAAAGAAAATTGTCAACACGTTTTTGAGATATCGAATTTTCAAAAAAATAGTTTGAAGCTTTTTTTAAAAATCCAAAAACTTTTTTTTTGAAAATTTTGATATGCAATCTTATTTGAAATTTGTATATAAAAAAAATTCATCTAAATCCGTTAAGCCGATAACGAGAAAACTCAAAATAAAAAATACGTTCCATGACAAGTACTATTAATAGTAGCTATGTGTGAAATTTTATAATTTTTGATGGTAGATCGTACTAATTTTAGTATATGAAAAAAGTTTAATCAAAATCGTAGTAGTCGTTTTCAAGCAAAAAAATATTTTCCTTTGCGGTTTTTTCACTTTTGTATGAAAGGTACCGTTATTTTTTCATAAATGTAAAATTTTTTCTAAAAATATTTTAGAGAGTACTAAAAAAGTCTTAAATATCGAGTTTCAAAAAAATCTATGATGCCGTTTTCGAAATATTTGATTTTCCAAAAAGAATTTTGAAATATTTTTTAAAAATCCAAAAAATATTTTTTCAAAAATGTTGGTACACAAAACTATTAACATTTTTTGGAAGCTTCTGCGTAAAAAAAAATAATTGAAATCGGTCATTCCATTTTGAAGAAAATCAAAAATTAAAAAATGGTTCCTTGGGAGGTACCATTAATAACCATTTTTGAAAAATGGTTTTCCATCCAAAGAAAGCCTTTACTAAAATTAATTTATGGAATTTTTTTTAAGAAAAGTTGGCGAGCCGTTTTCGAGAAAAATACGATTATGTAAATTTGCAAAAAAAAAATGTATGGCAGGTACCGTTATTTTTGGTTCTAAAAAAAAATGAAAAAAATGTGTGGGCATAATCACCAAAAACCACTATGTACCAAGTTTGAAAAAATCGATCGAGCCGTTTAGGCTGTAGACGAACAGACACACAGACAGACAGAATTGTGCCACCCACTTTTTTGGTGTTCTCTATCATCGTAATATCATGTTTGATTGTTATCTCAAATTTTTTTTTTTGCACGAATCCAAAACTTGCCTTATAGTACCTATAATCGCAAGTAAAACTGTGAGGAAGCTTGACGTCAGACGGCTACCGTCGCAAGAAATAATCAGGTCCTTTCCCGATCGAGTCTCTCGCACCCTCTCAAATAGTCCTATATGCTGTCAACTTCATGCTTCGAGACCCAGTTGAAGAACGGCCAGGAAGCCACCAGAGAAGCTGCCTCTGACGGACATGCAGCCAAACAACAGGTATTCACAGCGGTGCTGCATAGAAGGACCAGAGCTGTTCACGATCCTTACGAGCAGAAGAGGGGAGAGGAACACCCAAGATCTCAGAAGAAAACAGAAGCAGCATTAGAAGTGCGTAATCGAGGAAATAGAGGAATGTTTTACCGGAAGTTTTACCAAAAGATTAAAAAAAACTCGCTAAGATTACCATAAGGCTAGAACCGAAGGCTGTATGGACAATCAGGGGAACATTATACATATATGTTCCCCTGACTGTCCAAACAGCCTTCGGTTTGGACAGGAGCTGGTGCTGAGGATATGGAAGAATCATTTCTGCAAATTGTAAAACAGCGGTGACGAACCGAATTCCGCTACCATTCAGATTGCACCATTTAACCTGGACGACCGCAACGTAGGCCAACAATTCCGTCCACCCATCTCGACGAAGTGAGGATAGCTATATCTAAACTTAAGTGCAAGAATGATGCTGGAGCTGATGGTCTTGCTGCTGAGCTATTCAAAGTGGCTGGCGATGAATTGGTTAGGAGTATATACCAGCTCCTCCGCACAATATGGTCGGAGGAAAGCATGTCCGATGAATGGAATCTCAGCATTGTTTGTCCGATCCTCAAGAAAGGTGATCCTCTGGACTGCACCAACTACAGAGACATCAGTTTTCCTTACAGTGCATACAATATCTTTTTTGTTGTACTTTGTGAACGCGTGAAGCCATTCATCAACAACCTGATACCTATGTTATATCAGTGGAGGATGCATGCTGCTTTATCAAGGTCGGCAAGGACCTCACCGATACCTTTGATTTCAAAAAAGTCATAGACAAGGTGGCGCGTGGTCATGTGACTTCTTGAACATCGATCTTGAAAGAATAGTGAAAACTTTAACGCCAATACTAGACGCACAATCTTTCAAAAGTCCATCTAATTATATGTTTGTGCCGAAACGATTTTGATATAATCGGACGAACAGAGCGTGATGTGGTTGGTGCTTTCGTGAATATTGTCGAGGAAACCAAGAAGATGGAATTAACGGTGAATGAAGGCTAGACTAAACATGTGCATATATGCTGTCAATTAAAAAATATTCCCATCATCGACGCAACACATCTCGGACAGAACATCACTTTAAACAGCTATAATTTTGAGGTTTTATTGCTTATTGGTCGAAGGGAAAAAGTGTGCATACAACAAATATTTAGCTTGCAATTTTGAACAATTGTTGTCATAGGTCAGACTCTCTATAGTTAGTCCCTAAGAAGATAGAAAAAAATTAAATTTCCAAAATCACTCACGTAAACACATAAACCTGACAGCGTAAAGGTGAAGAGAATTCAACTAACTTTTCGTGCGAAACTGGAGACAGCTAGCAAAAGACCGAGCACGCTGGAAGAAGCTTACTGGTTGAGGCCTTAGTTCACTCTTGACAGTAGCATCACCTTAAGTAAGTTAGTCAGTAAGTATATGTTAGTGCTAGAAGCTAGACCCCGCAGGAGACTATATCAAAGCTTTGAATAGACTTATTTCTTAAAGGTTCGTATTAGAGACTAAATACCTTAATACTGGATTTGAGATGAGACATATTCAACAATATTCTAATCTTGTTGGATATAGTTTACAGTGGATTTTCGTTAAAAAATTCATGTAAGTTGAACTGAACTTAATACAAATTGCGTCTGACAAAGCTCTCACTATGTCACTGATGAGTTCAAGTGAGTAAGCCGAACGAAACGCCAATTTATAGGACTAAAGGCCATAAAAAGTTATTTTGAATCAATAATTCAACAAGTCCAATCCTTAATGCTAAGTCTTCTACTTGGCTGATTAATTTCAGTAGTATATAGAATTTGTATTATAAAACCTTCTTATAATATTTGCTGTACTCAACTCATTTTACTCACTTCTTGAAGTGAGAATGGGTACAGTACCTGATGTTGCTCCAGCTATCTGAGTAAGCTCTGAGCAGAGTATGATCAGAGCTCTTCGAGACACATCTGAGCTCTGAACTGTCTTACGATTGCGATGTGATAGGTTCAACGCACAAAAATTTAGTACTGACTTTTAATTTTCATCTGAAAGCTGGCCAATTAAAAACTCGAAAAATTCGAATATACGAACTGAAATTGATATGTTGAACACACCCATTTGAAATGAGTGAACAAAAGAGTGAAGTTGGCTCCGCTCAGGCAGGTACCTACACGGAAAAGAATTGAAAAATCACTAATTAAAAAATTTGCAATTTAGGAATCATGTTTTATTCGTAAATTAATGCATTTTTATCAAAATTTAATACAAAAACTGGTAATTTAACATTCAAAACTTAGCTATTTGCAAAGTTTGTTTCTTCGAGATTTGAAATTAAAATCCATGAATCAAGCTTGTACTTTTCATAGCAAAATACAACTTTTTTGGCGTAATTTACTCTCAAAAAGAATAATTTCACATTAAGCATCTAAAACTATTGATTTGCGATAAATATTTAGCAATCTCCATTGCACAATCACTGATTTACGTTTTTTCTGTCGCAATTTGCAACTCCATGAGAATAGTTGCAAATCACCAGTACAAAATTCTTAAATCACGACTTTCTTGTGGCAATTTACTTCTCGAAGAGATAAAGCACCACAGCATGGCATGTATCTTATCATTAATGTGTGACACCAACGATCTGTAATGCAAATTGGCCTAGTGGTTGCATGCTCGCTCCGCAACTGCAGGGTTGCGAGTTCAAATCCAAGTAGAGCGGAGCGTAAAGTATTTATTTCAAATAAATTAAATTAAATGTGTATACCTGCTAAATGAAGAGTTAGAGCAAGATTGATCTTTCAAGTGGCAATATCACGAAATAAAAGTGGTGATCACAAAATTTCTTTTGCAAACTAACAAATTATGCAATTAAGGAATATTTGGATCAAATTGCGATTTGTTGTTCGCAATTTATGTTTTCCCTCGGTAGAATAATTGGTACTCAAAGAAGGCTGTTTTACGATTTTTGAGTATATCAATATCTTCATTTTGCTCAGTTTTGCAAATTGCAAACAAATAGTAACGATATCCCAAGCCAAGGTATAAATCGGGATTAATTTTTCGTAATTTGCATCTCGTTTTTCGTGATCTGATCCAAGAATTCTTTCCGTGTATTTACTCTATTCTCTCCGTCCTTTTATTTTGAGCACATGGAGCGTACTCGGAGCTTGCTCCGATTTTAAAAAAGAAAAAAATTGAGCGCTCTGACTGCTCTGAGCCTAAAAAGAAACACAGATTCACAGATTTTTTTGGCAGCAAAGTGCTATACTCTGAGCTAAAAAAGAAAAACGCCTTATTTTGTACTGGTTTTGTTTTAGTTTGTGAGTTCCACTTTTTCTGTGCACTTTTCCAGTGGTATCTTGCTTGAAAATTGACTGCACTAAAGTGATTGACCTGCGTGAATAAATCAATTGTATACATTCATGCAGACCTCTAGTTCGTATCCATTTGAGAGTAAAAAGACTGCGAGTATAACTCTTAACCCTCTACCGCATACAAACCCATATATGGTTCACCAAATTCATTATCATTTATTTCCATTATTATTTCACGAGTAGAACAAAAATGCACTATCGAATGAAACTATGTCTATTTTACTATAATCCAACGGATTTTGTTTTTTGGAAAAGAGTCGTCATTCCCAAATAAGCTCATTGTTCAAAGGGCACTGGCCAAGTGCAGCTAAATAAAAAAAAGTTCGATCTTTGGATACATTTTTTATAATAAAAAGATAAGTTCCATCAAATACAAAATTGTTCTGTTATGTATTTAAATTTCTTTTTTATGTTTATAAGCTTTATTTCTGGTTTATTTAATTGCTTATGACTTTTTTTGGGGCTTTTTCTTTGAGACCATATATGGTCTTTCATGCATTGTAGGCTTTTTTATAAAGTCCATATATGACCTTATATGCATTAGTGACTTAACTGACTGAATTTTGCAAAAATATGTTTCAACTTGTAGAAGAAAGTCAAATAGTTTTTATGGAAACTATAAACTAATTAATGATATACCTGGCGATAGTTTTCGAATGATGTGAGTCTAGTTTCCGATTCTGGTGATAAATATGTTCCACGTAGTGAATTTCAACATCGTAGAAGCTCCAGTTTTAATTCCGGAGATAGAGAGCGATTACTCCGATGACGAACCCGAACCAAATCTTCCGAAGACGACGAGAACGTGTTTGAAAAAAAAAACTAGGCCTGTTAATTTAAAAGGGTAGCGAAACATTAGACAGTCATACAAGCCACAGAAGCCCAGGGCCGTCAAAAATTCAAGAACGCTCAGAGGAAAACGAGATAGGATATATGATTTTTCGTTGAACACTTTGAGATGTAATAATTATTATGATCATAGGCCAGAATGGCAAAAAAGAGCCATAAATGTGGAATTTGTGGGATAAAAACATTAACGTTGTGCTGGAAATTTAACGTATTATTGTGTCTTAATGATAAACGGATTGTTTGACAAAACTCCAAAAGCAAAACAAATTGAATTAATTTATCCTTTAATGCATAATAAACCATAAAAGGGTTCTTAATTTGTAATTGATAATGGCTTTAGTGCATGATAACCCATATATATGGGTTCTTATGTAAAACATTATATACATGTATGTAAAAAAAAACTCTATGTAAAACCTTTTCTTAACCCCAAATAAAGGTTAATTAATGTCCAATTATTTTTGTTTTCATTTCCTTCATAATTCATGCAGTAGAGGGTTAAGCTGCTTTCGAAAGCAAAAATTGCAAGTGTACACATTATGAATTTATCTAACAGAGGATAAGACACTAGACAGCTTTCTGAGATTCATGATCTAGTAGTGAAAGTTCTTTTAGATGGAAACGCACCTTTAAATTCATAGAATTCAGATATTGAGAGGGCCACACATCCTTAATCGTTCCCGTTTAAAGTACCTACTATAGAAAAGTCACATAATTTTTTTAAAGTAATTTCTATCTTATTCCTAATTCCATTTAAAAATTAAACCAAAATTCAAATTTCTATTTGTTCACAACCTTTCCAGCTGTTCTTCACATGCATATTGGGTTCACCGAACAAGAATAATACCACAAAATCAAAAAGTACGTCCTCGGGATACATAGAAAACCACTGCAAGGTGCTTTAGTGTGGTCGCACATACGCTTGTACCTATACTCCTTCGAAACATACGTAGGTACTTTATGTTATGGTCCTCTTATAGGAGCTCTATCTTTTCCATCGCGAAGGTGCTTGAATGTCGGTCGCTTATAAGTCCGTGTTGTTGTTTTTTTTTCGTTTCCAATGCCTTCATAGTCGTATCGTCATCGTCGTCGTCGGTACCATATTTGCAAGGCTCCTTCAGGTTTAACCGTCATTGGTGCACCAAATCGAACGCAATCGGAGTTGTGGCATCCTTTGGTTTTTGTTTTTATCATTTTTTTTGTTTTGTTTTATGTACTGCCTAGGTCTGGGATGCTGCCGCATATGCATGCATATATGAATTGTGCATATCTTCTTCTCTGTGGATCGCTGTAAGTGCGCAAAGTGCTCGTTAAGTCAATAAATTTACATGTAAAGACGTACGTCCGCTCTGGTTACGGGAATTACCTGATGGCTTAATCGATTCTCTCAGGCCAAAGACGGGCGAAAAAAAAATATATCGGCTCTGGCTCTGGCTCTGGAAATTGAACACAAAAGGCGAGTCATTGTCTATAGATAGGTATGCTCTAACCAGTTACACGAAAGATGGCAATTTTAGCACACATTTTGTTGGAATTATTGTATTGATATGATAAAAGATTAAACAAAAATAAGCTTGTTGGTGGGTTAATTTGGTTACGTATAACATTTAATTGATTGTGCCTATATACTTGACCCAAGTAGATACCTACCTATATTTCTCAAAACCGAGTAATTGAGAATATCAATTTTTATACACACAATGGAATCTGAAAGACGAAAATAGTACCATAGAGTATTATTCTATAGTAATTACTATTGACAAGAGGTGTTCCGTGATAGACGAGAATTTAGCCTGTTGACGGTCTTCATTATAATATGTTTGTAGTTCACGTTTGTTTCAATAGTGCATCTCCGTAAAATTTCGCGTACAAAGGTTACATTTTTCATCCTACCAATAAAGATTGGTAAATGGTGGAAACGTCTGCATCAAAGATGGAAACAAGGCTGACAAGTCGAGTCAACAGACGTTCACTGGAAATCAACATTTTTAACGATAGTATTGTCCTTTCAGTAATCCGGATGTAACTGGAGTCTTCGGCAACCCCAAAGAAGTGGATGAGCCATAACTTATATATTCGACGACTTAGGAACTTGTATGAGTATTTAAGCTCCAAATTTCAGGAATAGGTTAGGTCCAAATTTTGAAGTCATTAACTTTAAAATAAACTTCATACTGACCTACAAACTTATCAGTGAAATTAAGGACTTCAAATTTTGAACATATCCTATCGATGAGATGCAAAAAAAACTTCACAGTAGAACCAACCTCAACCCAACAATTCTATGAATTTGTTCTATGCGGACGAGTCGCTAATATTGGCCAAATCCATAGCACCAGTCATTGCTGAATTGAAGCTTGAATCAAACAAGAGAACATGAGATGGCTTTGTGCAGATGGGAGTTCTTAAACAACATGGGGCATCAGAGTCAACTCAACTCTGTCAAATCTGAATTGGCTTGCCTTAGAAGGCCAGCGGGACATCGAAATACAGCGTCAGTTGCCAGCTGCCACGAAATTACCATCAATCTGTCCGATGGGATGTGACGGATAACAGCTGACAACCAAACCATCGCACAATGGAATGAAAAACTGAAAAAGTGGACACCGTCAATCGTCTAATAACTTATAAGCTTAGGTTAGGTGGAAGGGCTGACAGTTGATCTTGTTACCGTCACACTTAGATCTATGTCGATATGTATTCTGTTAGCAGTCAAGCCTTTTAGAGGCATTGTAGAAGTTTCGAAGGCTATAAAGCTGAAGTTATAGAAAGTTCTAAGTCTTCCTAGGTGTTTCTTTTTTAACTGACAGAACGCTGGACAGTAACAAGGGAATTAAGGAAGTGTATAAGGTATCTCATGTGCTTCTTCATCGCTGCACCCTCTACAAAGTTCATCGGCACTAAGTCTAATTTTCTGTTTGTGGTATTCCAGTAAGTTGTGTCAGGTGATTATGCTGACAAAGTGACAAAGAAACGAAGATGTTTCTTGTTCATTTGCACAATATTGTTCTGTCCTCGGCTTATTGAAATTTCGCCATAACTTTCCTTATGTGCCACAAGTTCCGAGCCGGTTCCATTTCTCATTGATGTTTTTTTTTCTAATATTTTGTTCCCAATATTCTGTTTGATGCTACAGGTTGGTACGTTTATATGGGTGATTCTCTGCCAACTCTGATTCTTTTTTTAGAAAATTTTCAAAAATTAAAACTTCTTGGAAACAATTTTTGTTTTGTGTTTGTGACTTCATTTAGTCAGAGTATCATATCAGTAAACGCATTTTGCTACAACTTTTAAAGAACAAAAAATATTGTGAAATGTACTAAAACTAGTAGAGACGATCTTTTTCTTTTTTTTCTTTTTAATTTGTTCTCCCTCTTTTTGACCATATTTGTGTGGAGATTCTTGATTGTCTAATACGTTTTGAGTTCTTGACATTTCTTCTTCCTTTTTTTTCTTTAAAATATTATCTCTTTCTCGGTTTTTGAAGTTTGTTCTTCTGAATGGCAACCCTTTTCCTTGTGCTGGGTTATTACTTAGTTTTTATTGCACACGGAATGATTTTTGTTTGGCTCGTCTGAGGTACTGCTACCGTTCTTACAAAGAAAATTGGTAGACAAAAATATTATTGCAAGAAATTATTTAATTTTATTTAATTAAAGCTCAAAAAGTATTTAAAAGCCACGGTACTTACATTTAGACAGTTTATGTAACCTCACTTCGCTATGCTTTTGAGAAAAATAATTTCCAGGACAATTTTAACTTATACCGTTAAAAGATATACAAAATTCTGATAACCAGCCAAAAACATGTTATAACATGCTTTAAAAATACTTCCATGGTACTGACAAATAAATTTGTGACATACTTTCATCGCATGAAAACATATCACTCTTAAAGTACAACAGCGTACAAAAATTAAAACGACTGTTGTTAACTTATACATAAATAGTTTATCTTTTAGAAAACCACAATACATATGTGTCAAAGCTAAAACAAAATGGCGGTTGAACGGGAAATCTTTTGAATTCAAAAATAAAACTAAAACCTCGGACAGCATTTATTCATGATTATTTTATTCAGCAATAAGTATTTTGACTTAATGTTTGCATTATTTTGTCAAGCAAGGATTGCACTCAATCGAAAAAACAAGGAACGGACATGCCACGGTACTGACATTTTTACTACACTTTCCCAAGCCACGTGGAAGAAGTGGCAAATTGGGTCATGATCTCGAATGTAGGTTGTAGATTTACTACATTTAAACAATTCAAACCAAAAATATATACGAAGATTTTACATTAAATATAAAAAAAAGCACTGGACGCAAAGAATCACAGTTGGGACGGAATCACCCATATATCGTTCCGTTCAACTTGACTTGAATCAAGTACCGATCGCGTACTTGCCAGCTCATTAGCTCTTTTGTTTCCTTGTACTTCACTATGACCAGAAACCCAACAGGGTCTTATGTTATGTTGCATGCGAAGAACCCTATGCTCTTCGCGACTGCAAGCAGGGCTACCTTTCTAGATTTTGAGAAAGAGCCAATAAAAAGAGCATTTAAACAAAAAAAGAGCCACCACTGCAAACGTCCCCCAAATTAAAAAATGCCAAAAAATATAATTTACAATTTTGAAAAAAATAACAAAAACTTAAGTAAAACTGTTATAAAAAAATTACGTTATTAACTTTGTTGTCCAATTTGGTAGCTCTTTGTTAACAATTAAACTCAAAGCTGAAAGATTTGATTGGCATGTTTCTACTTTAAGGAAGTTTGTAAATTTATTTTTCATTGAAAACAGTTTTGAGAAAAATATCCCGGCACACACGCTACTATGCGAGAGCGTAAAAATGTGTGATGGAAAGTTGTATAAGTCGGGAAAGAATTACTCGTCCAAATGATTTTTAATATGAACAATATGAACATATTTCCAATTTTTAACCAAAATTCCTCTATAATAGTGATTACAAAATAAATTCTATAAGCCTTTTCTTTTGCTTTTAATTCAAAATGTTTAAGTCAATTTAACTTTTTCTGGATAGCTTATTAAATGGCAGAATTTATAACCTAGATCAAAACATAATAAGGGTATTCATGCAACGTCGTAAGTTTACAAATTGTGTAAAATGATAAGTTTACGCAAAAGTTTGCATGAACGACCGTTTTATTAATTTGGTTAAATGCTGTGTAATTGAATCAGCTGTTCGTTAAACGTCAAATATTTGGGCGCGTTCGGCTTGGGTCGAGGAGTTGGTTTTACAGATATTGCATTATGGTCTGTTTATTTGCATGTGTGTGTACAAATATATATTTGTTTTAATAGATACGTGTAGTAAGTACTCCTGTTAATTCAAATATATTTGTTCTGCATTGAAACAAATACATCAATGCCATTCATTTTGCTGGAATCTCAATACCATTTCAACTGAACTCAAGTGACAAAAAAACTAGAGCTCCCGATCCTTCTTGTAAACGTAGTAATTTTTAAATAGAGAACCTCTCCCGAACCAACGTGAAGTCGGAAACTCGGAAGGATAAAATAAAATGTAAAGCTAGAACTATTAAGGCTTTCTCAAACCAATGCGAAATATTTGGAATGACAACGAAAATTTTGCCTGACAAAATCTATGGGTTTAACCCGCGAAGAGTTGCTTTCCAAACAGTCAAAAGAAGAAGTGAGGAGTACTCCACTTAAGTAAAATGAATCATCCCTCTCTTTTTTTCGTTCCAACTTCACCAAATGTCAGTTTCACTCCCGTGAGATGAGTATGGTTTTCATGTATTCGCTCATTTTCAACCGACCACTTCAGTAAACTATAAACAATTATTATAGCTCTACCTTAATATACATGACAATAGTCGCGTTATAAGGTAGAAATATATTAGTCGCAAGCTCACGGCAGTGGTCGGATGAAAATCAGCGAATACAAACAAATCATATGTCACGCCCATAATGTACTTTTCTTCATTTTCGTTAACTTTTGCTTTCGGAGGTGAATAGAGCGCCCCGAGTACACTTCACGGAAGTGAAACTGAAATTTGTTGAGGTAGGAACGAAAAAAAGAGAAAAAGTGAATTATGGCTTAGTTCTGATTTTGACACTTCAGAAAGATACCTTGGCTAATGACATCTGTTTCTAACAGCTTCCGACTATTTAGAATCTTCTAAACCAGTGCGAATCATTCGTTGACCACAACAAAAACATTAATAACATCGCACGTTGTTGTAAATGATAACAACACGTTCGTCGTCGTCAACGAAATATTCGCATTGGTTTGGGTGAGAATTTATAGTTCAACCAATAATTTACGAAAAGTAGCTTTCCTAAAGGCTCTCCCAAACCAACACGAAATTAAAGTGAATGATCTCAATACTAAAAAACAACAAAAAGCTGTCTTTGTGAATGCTTCGCTATAATTTCGCGTTGGTTGGGCAGAGCCTTTAATCGTTGAGTAAATTTAGACCTTCTAATTATTTTTTTTTGTGTAAACTACGTCTTAATTCGCAACTTTTATCACCAACTAATTGCAATGCAATAATTACAGGACACATTCAGAGCTTTTTTGTTCTCCGAGATATCATTTATATCATGTTTCTAAACATGCCTAATTCTTAAAGTCACAAACACGCCTAATTATATCTCTAAAAGTCACAATGACGTTTGGATAAGTTTAACCAAATATTTGGTTAATTTTCCGCAGCTAAATCCTTGGATAAAATTAACCAAATTGTGCAAACCATTTCCCATACAAAATTTGACAGTTCATTAACCAAAAGATAAAATTAACCAAATCGTAAACTTATCTAGTGTTTTACGCAGTTGCATGAATACCCCTAATATGTCTTCATCAGAATTAATAATGAGTGGATCTAAAAATCTTAGCACAAACAATCTTTTATACTTATTTGAAATCAATTCTTAACGTGATTTCATCGCAATTTGTCTCATAGTAAAGTAAAACACTTTCTTATAGCAACAAAATCATCATGAAAAACATTTTCTTTTTTCAAACAAGCTTCAGCTTCGTGGCCTATATAAATATCTTCCAATTTTTTAATGAGCAATTCGTTTTCGTAGTGAATATTTTGAATTTGTTTGTATTTCAAGAATATACATCGATTTTTTAATGAAAGAAATTTATTTTTTTTAATGAAAATGAACGCGAGTTAAGTTCTTGCAAGTTAAGTTCTTGCACTTTACTTTTGTTGATTGCACAACTTTTCAGCTTTAAAAGTAAGGAAGGTTAAATAAAAACACTTTACTTTCTGCTGGTCAGTCAATGAATGAATCTTTTTTATAAATTTCGCTTACTTACTAATTTATACATAATCAGCAGTTTGATGGGAAAGGAAATGAAATGTTATTTGATTCGTTTCCGTTCCTATTATCACATTTATTTAAAATCTGCTAGTTTTTGATATTATACAAGGTGTGACGATGTCAATGTCACTCTTATTGGTGGTGTCATTGACCACATTAATAACACGCGTTCAGATTTTCAAAGAATTTTTACTCAGAAGAAGAATTTCCAAGAATTTAGGTAGGTAGATATATTAAGTCCTAACTACATTCAGTTCTTTTTTGTACAGAAGTGAAAAAGTGTTTTGTCTTTTTCCAATAAACTGCTCAGTCATATCTTTTATCTCAAGTTTTAAAAAAGTAAAAGTAAAGCGTTCCTAACTTTTACTTTAGCAGAAAAGTGAAACACAACTACATCTAAGCAGATAGTAAAAAAATTTGTTTCATAGATGTCACTCACATCGATTATAGTTGCTGAACTAAAGTAGAACTATAATGGTAAGAAAGCCACTGAAGCTAATGTCAAAAGCCAACTAAAAGTAGCTTTCCATGTTCTTATCATCTATCTCTTTTTGACATTCCTATTTTGCCCAATGTCATTTTTACTTACACGCTCCACTCCGCAATAATAGTCACGTCATATGCTTTCTTTGTATTTGCTTGTTTTCTTCTGACCACTTAAGTGCCCCTGCGAGCATTATAGTGTTCTAGCTCTAGCCTTTTCCGTGTTTGAATGCATTCAGCTCAACTCAAATCCCATATGCTTTTTCGCAGGAAGGTGTCATTAGAATATATTTGTGTTTTTCACTTTTGCACTTTTGTACAAAAGTGAAATGAATGTAGTAAGGCCTTTATTCTGAAAAAGAGTGAAAAGAGCCACGAAAATATCAAAAAGAGCCAATTTTGGATGATTTTAGAAAAGTGGAGCCAAAGAGCCATACATGGAAAAAAAAGAGCCAAAGTGGCTCTTTAGAGCCATGAAGGTAGCCCTGACTGCAAGTTACAAGCTTCTCGGTCGGTGGCAGAAATTGCTTTAATCGCTGCTTGGCTATCCATAAAGAGGGTGATATCAACTCGTGGTACCGTCATCATTGATATTTGCGTATAGCTGCTTTGCTTTGGTCACTGCCAAGACGTTAGCTTGGAAGACACTTCAAAAGTCTGGAAGTCTGAAGGAGCTCGCTAACCGCTAGTCCAAGAGTATCCGAGGAAATTTCTGCACCAACTCCAGTGATCATCTTAAAACCATCATAGTACAGTCATTAGGTCATTTGACCTTGCGCGCAGAGGCACTGTCTGATTTTTTGATTTTTTTCATGGACGATAGAGGCTCATTTAAAAAGCTTAAATCCAAATTTGCACCACCTGACAACTTTTTTTACCAAAGTTATTGGTAAAAATGCGTTTTTTGCCATTTTTTCGTCTTTTGTGAATATCTCGGCTGCAGTATGTCGCACAGAAAAAAATAAAACATGGATTTATTTATAATAAGATTAGCTATTATATTATAAAAAAAAATTAATACACCCAGTTTGAGTGTATTATCTAACAAGTCCAATAAAATAGCCAAAAATGTCATTCATAAAGCTTTAAAGCTTAAAATCAGCCCAGTTTGAACGACTATTTCTCGGTCGATTTTTATCCAAACCGTTCCTTTTTTTAATTTATTTAAAGGAAATTTTATTATCTTTCTTTTATAGAAAGGAATACCTATACCTTTCTCTGTTGGTAAGAAAATTATAAGCAAATACGTAAAAAAAAAAACAAAAAATGCGATTTTCACATTTTTTGGCAATGAATTTTTAAAAATTTTGCCAACTAAAAATTAAAATTTTTTTTTAAAATCCATTTTGATAGTGAATTGTATTCTCTAAAAAAAAGTTTAGAGAATTATCTCGAAATTTTGCTTCGTTTTCGAGTTATATGCAAAAAACCAAAAAGGGTGGTTTTGTACCCCTTTCTCCAAAATGCACCCTCTAATTTAATGGCACTCCGCGGTTTTCTCATCTTCAAAGACCCCTTTGCAGATTGTTACAATAAAATTCCATGAACGTCTTACTTCCTTATTGACCTATTTTTTAGGACATACATAGATAATCAATAGCCTATTCACAAAAAAAAGAAAGAATATTGTTATGCGTTCTTAAACTGACGCGTCATTTTTAATTCATGAATAACTTGGCTCCTGTTTGTCGTAATGGACTATTTTTTTTTTAAATTATAGAATATTTGTAGGACTACAACAAAAAAAGTAAACCTGAAAAAAAGTACCGTTAAATACAGTTTTTTTTTCAATAGTTATGAAAAAAGGTATAAAATCAAGACAAAAAAACCTTTTAATGAACTGTAAATTTTTTTCTATTTGTTTAAACAAATTGAATTTAACGCAAGTTGATAGAAAGAATTATTTTAAACAATAAAACTTTTTAATTTTAACTTTGCGGCATACTGGGGGTGAGATATAAAATAAAACCTAAAAACATAAAATTGCATGGGTGCGCTGACTTACCTATGTTCATAAATTTATTTCTCGGCTTGTGTTAGTAGTTAAGGGCTGATTTTTTTTCAATTGTAGGTAATTATAAAGATTTTAAAAGTAAAAAATAAAAACTTCATCATTAGATAAGCTTTTTTCTTAATAATCACGAAAGAGTGATTTTCAAGCAATAAAAAATTACTTTAACTATAACTTTTTTTATTTGTTTAAACAAATTAATTTTCTTATAATATAATAGCTAATCTTATTATAAATAAATCCATGTTTTATTTTTTTCTGTGCGACATACTGCAGCCGAGATATTCACAAAAGACGAAAAAATAACTAACTAATAAAATAAAACCAATAACTTTGGTAAAAAAAAGTTGTCAGGTGGTGCAAATTTGGATTTAAGCTTTTTAAATGAGCCTCTATCGATCCATGAAAAAAAATCAGACAGTGCCTCTGCGCGAAAGGTCAGGCCCTTTTTCACGACGTGATGACTGGACTATTAGTGAAGACAGTTGTTATCGTAGATTCGTTTTTTGAAGGCTTGGTTATTTTCCCACTCCTCTATATTAGGAAAAGAGGTAGTGTTGTAGTGTCTGTTGAAGTTTAAATGTGGAGTTATGTAGTCATAGCAAACATTAATTCCCACACATCTCTGAAGAATCTGAGTATGGCATGTTGAGCTTTGTATCCAAAGGGGTTTTAACCCCCGGCCCCAAAACTGAACAAAATAAAATTTCGATACTATACCTACGTTCTTAGAACTTTTCCGGAGCTCTTAAGTGATTTCATATGAATTTAGGGAAATAAAAAAAGGAACACAGAAAACATCGCACGAAATAATTGAATTTGTCACAACTAATAATGGACTAGTTAATCGCAATTTACTATGCAATAAGGTATTCACCCCGATTACAGAATCCGACGAATGAGCTACGGAGAGAATCAGACTCAATTTTGACATTTTTACTATGAGCCAAATGTCAAAATTAGGTCTGTTTCCTTCCGCAGATCATTCGTCGGATTTTGTAATCGGGGTGAATATCTTTCTTTTATATATCAGGCAAATGCTAGTACCTATATCTGCTGGTAAAAAAATTATTGGCAAATAAGTAAAAAGGTAAAAATGTAATTTTTAACATTTTTAGAAATGTTTTTTTTTTTTTTAATGAAAACCCATGAATATCTTCTAATTATTTATTTGGTCTGTATTTTAGGACATAGTCAATAGCCTAAAAGTTCGGAAATTCGCAAATACTCAAGCTGACTGTTTTTTTTTTTTTTATATTTTTAATTCCTCCTTTCATGGGTTGACGTCATTTTAGCATCAAACTTCAGTCACGTATGTTTATTTGTACCTATTTACTAGAAGAAGAAGAAGAAGGCTCACTTCAAAAAGGTTAATGAAGTTGGTACACAACCAGCATATAAGGCAATGTAAGGCCTCACCTAAACCCAACAACTATATGGGTATTTTATCTACATTCTTCCTGCAATCAACACTTAACCTCAATAAGCACGATACTCTAATTTGGCTTAACAACTGTGGCTAAAAGGCGTGATTGGAATGCCTGCGTCCTTTCATGTTATTTTTTTTTTTGTTGCTAAGCTCCCCAGTCATCACTTCAACAGACTGCGCGGTGCATCCGAAAATAGACGCGTCTGTGCATTAAACCATACAGGGACTGGCCCATGGAATCGTAATGTGGTGATTTTATGCTGCGTGCGTGAATCTAGGAAGGCCAGAGACCACATATCAATGATTTGAAGCAGCTGTCAGTGATGGGGAAAAAATATCGAATCTAACAAGTCGAGCGAGAAATAGACAGCCATGGAGTGCGCTGCAAAAATAAAGCACATAAATTGATGGCCAAATGGAACGATGGATGTGAAATGAGTTGGACTGAGCGTCCGTAAGGGGAAATATACTCAAACTGTGGACACATAGTGCAATTTTGCTGGCGATGATGATGGCGAGGATAGATGTCTTCCTCCTTGGCAAGGTAGGTTTAGTGGTATTGTGCTGAGTGGCAATTATTACCGCTTGGCTAGCTCCGTGCCGTGCGTCGCGTCGTCGTCGTCGTCAACGGTCTCTCAATGGATAGGTTAATTCCCTGCTTAGTGTGCTCAATGCGTACCACGCGTTCGTTCGCGGATGTAAATTTATTTGAATAGCTATATTCTGCCCCACTGTACAAAGGCTCTGGACTCTTTATGCCTTCAAAGCTCATCAAATGCCATGATGGTGATGTTTCATTTTCATTTAGAAGTTAAGGCTAGGCACAGACACGTTTCCTTACCGCAGCATATACACAGAGCCATAGCCCAGCACATCTGAATTTAAATTTGCTAATTTCAAATCGTATATAGTAGGTATAATGGGATTTGAGGGGCATTTCGGAATGTCCGCTTTCGAAAGGAAATTTAAGTTTTGGAAAGATCTCAGTTTTATTGTTATTTACTGCTTATTGTGCTGCAAAGGCATATGAATTGACATTATGTTATGGAAAGTGTCTTCGTTGTTTTTTGCAATGGATTTTCCATAACGAATACACTTGCAAGATTATACTAATAATACAAATTAGTTGGCTTTAAAGGTAAGAGCTGGAGGTATTGACCTAAGCAAGCCATGGCACAGTCATTTTTGTGTTAACATTGATGACTGTACATTTTTGAATTAAGAAAATCTTCTTACTTCAAAATATTATATTGGTATATCTTAAAATGAACGATTGGGGGGCTGAAATTAACACCAACAAAAAATATTGGTGCACCTTAGAATTATCTTCGACTTTGACAGTCGACACTCTTCTTTATATTCATAAATGATCATCTGTTTGAAGCTTCAATATTCTTACTCCTTAAACGGTTTCGCAGATGACATTACTCTCAGCTTTTCATATTCGTTTTAAGATTCCCTCCCTTTTCTTTGGATGCGGAACTACAATGTCAGTGTATGATAAAAATAAATAAATAAATAAATTGGGTGGCGCAACAGCTCGTAGAGAACCAGGACCTAGTGACTTTAAACTCTCAACCATTCCTGTGTGCGTAATGTTGGGTTGAATAGAGGGGACCTACAGTCTTATGCCGAGTCCCAACGGCTAGATGAGAAGCGAAAGCGACATACATTTTGAGATCGATTAGAAGGCATTTTTTTTCCTAGTAGCTCTCCATATTAGGATAACGGTATATCAACATTATTCCAATATATTTTTTTTTCTGGGACAGAATGTTTTAGCCCGGACTTTATGGCCCTTAATATGACTTGCGATTCGCCAAGTCGAATGTTCAGCTCAGCTCGAACGTTCGACATTTCAAAAATAAAAACTGCGATTTTGTTCAAAGTCACTTAAAATTACAGTTTGACATCGACGATAGAAGCGAACGTTTGCTAAAGCTATAAATGACATTCAAATTTTCCAAATTTTAGCCATTTAAGGAGAACTAATGCGACTCGCAAACGGAAATGCGACATAGTCACATTCGAACGTTCGACTCAGCGAATCTTTAGTCATAATAGTTGCCAATATTTTTCGTCAAAGCACAAAGATTCATCTCTGCAGTGATAAAGTCAATGATGTCGTCAGTAAAAAAACCATTGGCGTGTCATGGTTTTTGACATTCAATCAACGTGATGCATAGCCAAAGAATGCAAATTCAATTACATATGTGTAGTCTCATTGAGCTTTAATACCAGATCAATCTAGCAAGCTTTTTTGAGTCATTTGTAACAGATCTGAACACTCTTTTGAATTTCCCAGAAGAAGGTGGAATTGTTGACCCGGTATAGCCTCAAAATATGGCAAAGAAGATCGTTGCCTTTTGAGAGATTTGAAGCAGGAATTTGGAATGACAGATAAAGTGGATCGCCTTAGCGCTGCTGCATCAAAAATAAAAATTGAAGAAATGTTTGGATTGTCGATTTCGCAAAAATTTAGGTATGCATAGACTTCACAGCTTCGTTAACTTGCTGGATGCATTCTTCAATTACTTAAACATCATCCTCCGACATATCCGTTAAATTATTAGACTCAATGTTATCAGCAACATTATCAGAATCACAGATATTAATGCTGTTAGACTCGTAGCCCATTTCTATAGAATCGATGAATTCAGCCAATGGATCATCAGTCAATTCTTCCAAATTAATTGAAGTTTTCGAAGATCCATCTAACCAATTTGAGTTTAATTATATTAAAATATTCTGATATTCGTTTTAAAATATGTGTTTAAGCACCGAAAACAGAACACAACAAAAACGTATATTTTTTTTACAAGTAAACCGACAAGACGGTCTTTCATTTTTTGCTTCCAAAAGACACAAAGCATTGCTTATCACTTCAATTTTACTATTGAACTTAAATAAACTACATTATCTAGATACTTAATGAAAAATAACGAGTTCAAATTTTTGATTCTGGGATTCTTTTAAGAAGTTTCAATAACCAGAAGATGTAGTGTAGATTGATTTAAATAATATTAAAAAATAATTTTCTGTGGTTTTAATGAATATGTATTTAAGCTGTAACATTATACTCGCATTACATTCAAAAAGAATCTAGTTCAAAAATGTAAGAAAACGTTGATTCTTCAAATTTTCAGCAAACATTATAGCTTTCGTTTTGTACTCCTTCTTAATGTCTCCAATGCACAACTTTTCCGCACTATTGCAACTTGAGAAAAAAAAAACTAAATTTTGGTTTTCTGGCCCACTTTACAGCACATCCTTTTTCTTGAAAATTAAATATAGCGGCTATAACTTTACGCAAGGACTATTCATATAAGAGGTTTTCTACTATGTACATTAATCTGTGGCAGCTTTGATAAAAAAAAATAAAATATTAAGTTTATATAAGAAAAGTAAAAAGGCACGCGGTTATGACAATTCATTTTTTTTTATAGAATACAACAGCGGTTCCCAATTTTTAAAAGTGCGGAACCCCAAACAAGGTCCAAAAATATTTCGGAACTCCAAACACTTAAGCAACGACGTCTGTGAGATGTGGTTCCTGAGATACACCATGTGACCTCCTAACTTCACTTTGAATTTGGCAGGTCACTCAATTACACCCGTATTTGGCGAATGGCGAACTGCAAAATCGGGAATAGAAATGCAAAACAAAAATGCAAAAATCTGCAAATTCCTGTCAAGGTCCCATTTGCGTGGGTGAAAGTTGCCCTTCACAGACATTAAGCAACGATTAGACGGTCAATGCAAATGAATTAATGCGTTGACTCTCTCACCACAAAGTGGCCTGAAATTCTGTCCCAAAGTTGTCTTGTCGTATGATCGTCAACGCAGAATACTGTCCATGTCCATGGCTTGATGGTTGCATCGACACTCTCTTTTACACGAATTTAAGGATCAATGCAAAGATTATTTTCGTTATCCTTGTAATCACTCTGTCAACAAAGTTAGGATACGTTGACAGAATACTAACAAATGCGTTGAATGTAATTTTACCTTGACACACAGAATTTTCTGCCACGTCAACGTAGCTTACGTTGGCCTACTTATCAATCTCGAACATTTTGGATTTTGTTTTAGGATAATGCATGGACAGTTGATGGGTTGATGGCAAAAGTATATTTCTATCCGGATGTCGCACCCAATTGCCCAAACATCTTTTTACTTGCGATTATAGGTACTATAAGGCAAGTTTTGGATTCGTGCAAAAAAAAATTTTGAGATAACAATCAAACATGATATTACGATGATAGAGAACACCAAAAAAGTGGGTGGCACAATTCTGTCTGTCTGTCTGTCTGTTCGTCTACAGCCTAAACGGCTCGATCGATTTTCTTCAAACTTGGTACATAGTGGTTTTTGGTGATTATGCCCAAACGTTTTTTTAATTTTTTTTTAGAACCAAAAATAACGGTACCTGCCATACATTTTTTTTTGGCAAATTTACATAATCGTATTTTTCTCAAAAACGGCTCGACAACTTTTCTTAAAAAAAATTCAATAAATTTATTTTATTATTATATTTATTAACCATTTTTCAAAAATGGTTATTAATGGTACCTCCCAAGGAACCATTTTTTTAATTTTTGATTTTCTTCGAAATGGTACGACCGATTTCAATTATTTTTTTTATGCAGAAGCTTCCAAAAAATGTTAACAGTTTTGTGTACCAATATTTTTGAAAAAATATTTTTTGGATTTTTAAAAAATGTTTCAAAATTTTTTTTGGAAAATCAAATATTTCGAAGACGGCATGATAGATTTTTTTGAAACTCGATATTTTAGACTTTTTTAGTACTTTCTAAAATACTTTTAGAAAAAATTTCACATTTATGAAAAAATAACGTTACCTTCCATACAAAAGTGAAAAAACCACAAAGGAAAATATTTTTTTGCTTGAAAACGACTCCTACGATTTTGATAAAACTTTTTCATAAACTAAAATTAGTACGATCTACTATCAAAAATTATAAAATTTTACACATAGCAACTATTAGTAGTACCTGTCATAGAACGTATTTTTTTATTTTGAGTTTTTTCGTTATCAGCGGAACGGATTTAAATGAATTCTTTTATATACAAATTTTAGATAAGATTAAATAATATTGCATATCAAAATTAAAAAAAAAAAGTTTTTGGATTTTTAAAAAAAGTTTCATTTTTTTTTTTGAAAATTCGATATCTCAAAAACGGGTTGACAATTTTTTTTCAAATTTTGTTTTTATATACACATAAATATATAGTTTAAATCTGCCTACCAAAATTTTTTCTTAAAAATGTTTTAAGAAATAAATATATAAAAAATTAATTTAAAAAAAAACCGCTCCAACGATTTTAAAATTTTTTTTCATATACAATCATATTTCATCATGAATTAAGATGGCATACTTTTTTCACATCAAACTGTCAAAAGAGTTGTTTTAGCTACTTTAAATGTCGTATTTCATGCTTCTCTACATTTTTCTCTCATAATTTCCATGTTTGTATAATACAATTTTCTTAAACTCGCAGTGTCTTGAACATAAGAGCAAGTATGTGCGACCCAGTCATGCATTTTATTTTTCCGGGGCAGTCAGGAAACTTCCACAAAAATTTCTGATTTGTATTAGCTTTTAAATCCATCGATACCATAGCCATTCTTCAAAGGAATTTGACAGTTGACAAATAGGGGACCAACTATATTTTGACAGGAAAAGTGTATTTCAATCTAATTGTCCTTAACCATCTAACGGGTAAGACCGTCTCAAGACTGCCTTCTGCTATTTTCCTCCAGTGTCAAACTTAATATGTGCTTTTGTTTAAAACAGAGGGTCCCAAACTTTTTTTCCTCGTAGACCACTTTCAAAATTAACCTGGTTTCGGTGAACCTCCCTTCTACAACTCAACAAAACTCGTCAAAAAATGCGAAAATTAATCTAAAGATGGAAATCTGCATCGCAGCTAGGTTCCAACCCTAGATTCAGGCGCCACCGCACGCCGCGCCGCTTTGCAAGTCTCAACACGCGTTGCACTAAATATCAAATATCGACGGCTTTCTGTTTTGAAAAATTGCTTAGAAGACACAAAAACCAAATTTAAAAGGTAAAACAATGGAATTATTATAGCCAATTTCATAAACAAACACTAAAACTGCTTTTATCTAAACTCCTTCTAAATTTTATCGGACATTTAAAACTTTTCGGTTCCACAAATGTAGATAAGGGATATTTTAGGGATATTTTAATATGACTGAGCTTGCCTCACATCCCTGGATACAAACAAAAAGGTTGTTTCCCTCGCACATGCGAAGTGTATGAGAAAAAGCGAAGAAGCATTATGGATGAGAGACAATTATTCTGACAGCAAAATATCAGCTGTTGTTGACTGGAATGGCTAAACAAAAACACTTTTAAAATTTATTGAGACAAAAACGAGCTTTTAGTTTACAAGGGCATTGAAAATCTTCTTAAATATAAAAGCATTTGGTGAAACCAAAAAACATAATTTTAGAGCTAAATGGCTTTTTAAATAAATAAAAGCCTTTCGTGAAATTGGCCATTAGACCGTTAAAAGTTTTTAAACTGGTTGATAGCCTCAAAAGGTACCATAACATAGTTACGAGTTATTGATATTTGAATTCTGTGATTTGTTTTGATCTGAAATAGCTACATTGAAATGGCATTTAAGGATTTAAGAGGTTTTGACAGAAAGCCGATGATATGCAAGTTTTTACAAGTAACAGTCGCTGATCTTCTTGGAATATACTTCTCCAAAAAATTAAAGAAGGTTTTAAGAAAAGCGAACTAATGCTAAATAAACAGGCTATCTGTATGCCAGCCTAACTGAAAAAAAAATTTCAAGCCCGCGGACCAAAAAAAAACAGCAAAAAATTAATAATATTACTTTTAGAATATTATTGATTGGACTGCATGAGAAGCTCCTAAAAAATTTTAGCCAACATTATTGAAAATTAGAATCTTATTTCTTAACGCTTGAAGCGTTAAAGTCGCAAAAAGCCTGTCAAAAATGGTGCCGTGACATAGGGCCAAGTGACATAAAGCCAAATTTAAATATTTGGCCTTATGTCACTTATCGTAGGCAACAAATGAGGCCAAATTTTAAAAGTTGGCCTAGTATCAGTTTTGCAAAATGACATATATAAGGCAAATTTGGCCTTGTGTCACTTTTAAAACGGCGCGGCGCAGGGTTAAATGTCCTTGAGCCAAAAGTTTAAAATGCGGACTTTTGGCTCCCTTGGGTGGGTTAAAAGTCCATGAATGCATTATGAACTTATAATTCGCACACAAATTGGCCAAAACCCCAGAAGGAAGTGGGTCGTTTGGTTTTTTTTAAGAAAGTGGGACAAAAGTCCGTACTTAAGTCAAACAAACAATTTAATTCAATTAGTATTTGAAGAAAAAATTAATGAATATCAATAAAAAAAGAAACAAGAAAATTAAATTCTTTAAATGCAAAAGAAACTTTGCATACATCCAACCTCGCACCCAACCCAAATTTTTAGTGAGCCCAAGGAGGTACAAATTTGGATTCTTTTTTGTTCCCTTTTTTTTTTTTGACTAGTGTAGGTAATATCTGCCTTCATTGACAGACAAGGCAAGATTTTTGTTCTTTACTTTCGAAACCATATACATTATCGTGGAACCCCACTTACAACTGATGAACCCCCATATTTATTTCATGTCAACGTAGATCCCGTCAAATCTCCCGTGGACCCCTGGGGGTCCACCTGGACCACTTTGGGAATCACTGCAGTTTAAAACAACAGAAACTTGTGTTTGTTTAGTTTTCTGCATATTTTGATACTTTTTTCATTTAATTTCAACCACGCATTTGAGTGGTGTCTTCAATTAAATGCAAAAATTTATTGAATTATCATCGGAAATTAAATTTCAATTTTGTCAATTTTCAATTGTTAAAAAAAAATTGGTGGATTAAATCTACACTAGGATTATCACTGATTCTGTTTAATCCATAGCTATGAATCTCTAATAATAATAATAATCCAAGAGTGTTTGTTTACTCAATTTTCAGTTTGATTAATAAATCATGGTTTTTCCAATAATCTTTCCATTTTCCAGTCTTCCTGTTAAAGCATTAGTCAGGCGTATTCTGTCATCAATCTAATTAATGGTGAGTTAGTTTTCGAAAGAATATTTTTTTTTTGTAAAAAACAATCACAATCAGCGTCTTGGAATTGATTTTGAGTTTGATTTAAGATTATTATTACAGAATCCAACATAAAATTTGTTTTTATTTTAATACGGCTGACAAAAATTCCTGCGTTTTGTGATTAAAGTTGATGTCAAAATGAAGAGTGCTCACTAGAAAAGTTGTAGATCACATAAAAACTTACAATTAATACATGCGTCATTTTTTGACCTAGCCCCAAAATTTCCAAGATATTGATAAAAAACCGTCTTTTTTTTGCGTTTTAATAACCATATTTTTTTCAAGTAAAACCATAGAGTAGTTTTTGAGGTATTCATTTTTTTCGTTAAAAAAACTTTTTTTTTTAATTGAAAATGTACTTCAGAAAATCATCGAACAAAGTTCATTCAGGGCTCATTAATTAATTATTCAAAATAATGATAACATATTATAGAAACCACTGTCAAAAATGCAAAAAAGCGACGAGTCCGACCATAGGAAGATGCTGTTTTTATAGTTAGTTTTGTTTTTCGGAACTCTAATTTTTGCAAATTCGCGGAATATAATGGAAGAACCATAGTCGAATGCTGCATCAACAATGAAAAACTATCCATCATCCCCATCTGCATAAACTGCAACCATTGGACAGAAGATTTGCTCATGGGAGATTGTAACACAAGGTTAGGCGAGGCTCAAGTCCTAAACCATGAACAAGAACTCCTTAATACGAATTTCACTGCGGAAAGAAAAACTCAAGATTTAGTAACGGATGGAAAGAGCAAGAAATTTCTAGATATGTGCGTAGAATTTGGTTTAACTCTTTTGAACGGTCGGAGCAAGAGTGATATGGAAGGAAATTACACGTTTTTAAGAGGCAACAGCTGTTCGGCTATCGATTTCTGCCTAATTAAAGGAGCGTGGTTAAAATATTCAACGGACTTCAAAGTTCAATTACTACAATACTCAGACCACATGCCACTCGTTACCTTTATAAATTCTGTCAACAATCCGCGATCTGTGAATACCTTATCTTTGCCCGCCAACTTAAAATGGAAAGACACGAAAAGCACTATATTCAAACAAAACCTCAGCGACGAAACAACTCGGTTGTCGGAACGAGACCTGGTCCCTGAATATTTTTCTAATGCATGTGTTTCGGTGATCAAAAATGCAGCCCAATCTTTCCAAGGCCCTTCAACGAGCCATAATAAAGAAGCTTGGTTTGACCAAGATTGTGCAATTGCGAGGAAAAAGTTATTTAAATATCTGAAGCTGACGAGAAGAATGAACACGAACTTATCCAAATTAATGTACCAAGAAAGTAATAGGGCGTATAAGGAACTCTGCGAACAGAAACGAGGGTGTTTCATCCAAGCAGCTATAAACGAACTTTCGCAAGCTAAGGACTCGAAAACTTTCTGGAAGATGCTGAGGACGATCAACGGATCGAAAAACGTAATTGGTTGTAATGTCAATACAAGCATCCTTGCAATACATTTTCAATCCTTACTGAATGCCAACTCCTGTATTACCTCTCACTATTTTGCTCTCCCATCCGTACAAGTGGAATATTTGGATAGAGATATCTTTAGAGATGAAGTTGAACAAGCTATAATCAAGAGCAAATTTAACAAAGCACCCGGAGAAGACAGGATAACATTTGAATTTTATAAGAACGCAACACCAGGTTTCATCCAGTTCCTGACGGATGGTTTCAATAATATTTTCAGGAAAGGAGATGTACCGGAAAGTTTCCAAAAGAATATTATATTTCCAATTTACAAAAAAGGAGATCCGAATGATCCGAGAAACTATAGAGGGATTTCATTCCTCAATACGCTCTTAAAACTACTAACAAGTATACTTCTGGACCGACTGACGATCTGGGTTGAAACAAACGGATTGCTAAACGAATTTCAGGCGGGTTTCAGGACAGGCTATTCAACGGTAGACAACATCTTTATACTAACAAATATTGGGAGAACTTATCTTAGCAGTGGCCGCAAACTGTATGCCTTTTTTATCGATTTCTGGGCTGCCTTTGACTCGGTGGACAGAAGAGCACTTTTCCTGAAATTTAGCAACATTGGTTTATCCTCAAAAATGCTTCGCTTACTTCAGAGTATGTATACAAATAACCAAACGGCGGTATGGGACGGATTTCTGATGTCTGAGTGGTTCAGCACTTCTTCGGGAGTCAAACAAGGTTGCCAGCTTAGTCCGCTTTTCTTCGGCTTGTTTTTGGACGATCTTTTACATTCTTTACCTGGAGGAATAGTTTTTAATGAAGTCCAGATAAAAGGTTTGATGTTTGCAGACGATATTGTTCTGCTAGCGGAAACTCCAAACATGCTTCAGCTCATGATTAACCGGCTCGGTGAGTACTGCAACCA
Source organism: Dasysyrphus tricinctus (assembly GCA_963921185.1). NCBI lineage: Eukaryota > Metazoa > Arthropoda > Insecta > Diptera > Syrphidae > Dasysyrphus > Dasysyrphus tricinctus. The sequence goes on from OY992530.1 coordinate 129,259,719, forward strand.
ATGGAATCTCCATATTAATCCAACAAAGTCGAAGGTAATGGTGTTCCGTAACAACACAGGTCGATACACAAGGGAAGAGAGATGGTTCCTTAGGTCTGATGCCCTAGATGTTGTCAAACAGTATCGATATCTTGGAATTACGCTCACACAAAAATTAACTAACACTCTACACCTGCAAGATAAACTGAAGGAATCAAAAAAAGCTCTGAATTGCGCTTGGAATAAGGTGGTAAGTCAGAAAGATGTTACGAGCAAATCCAAGTTCAAACTCTTCGAGGCAACGGCAAGAGCCATAATGTGCTACGGTAGCCAAGTTTGGGGATATGAAGATCACGATGAAGTTGAAAAGCTGCAAAGATACTTTATAAAACACCTCTTCAGGCTCCCATACCCCCACCTACATGCTGTATGCTGAAACGGGTCTACCATTGCTGCGTCTTTTCACGTTGAATATGCACTTCAAGTATGTTATAAAAATTGTTCAACTACCAGATCACCGCCTACCAAAGGTAGTGCTTTTGCATCTTCTGAGAAGGAAAACGGGTTTTTTTGTGAAATGGCAACAATTAAGTGAGGAGTTAGAAGTGGAGTTGTCTCTTAGCTGGGTGAATAGATCGACATGGAGATTATCATTGGAAAATATTCTTCAGAAGCTGGATGAGAAAATCCACGCTGGATTTTTGGAACAAGCTGCCAGTTCATCTAGTCGTTTAGTGTACAAAGAACTCAACCACAGTCTGTTGGAACGGAACTATTTTCACGACGACTACAGCCAGCAAGAAATCAGCATCATATTCAAAACAAGAGGTGAACTGTTGCCTTTGAACTTCAGACCACATAGAGAAGATTTACCTACACTTTGCACCCTCTGCTTACGAGAAAAGGAAGATGTCGTTCATCTATTAGGGAAATGCCCAATACTTCAGGAGACTAGAAGGTATCATTTTAACCAATCCTTTCTGACGAGGGAAGAAGTCGTGGAGATATTGAACGGATCAAACTGGAAAATTCTCAGTAAATATGTCACTGATGCGCTAGCTTATAGAAACCAATTTATGGAAGATTAAATCTTATGCCACTAAATCGATAATAGAAAACCACCGGCATAATGTCAAGAAACCAAAAATCCATCTGGAAAACCACACGAAATTCGCGGAAAAAAATGATCCAATTTCAAATTTGTTTTATGTTTCAAATCATTAAAATTGGCCACCAACCACAAATGTATATTGTAATTGCCTGCTACAAATCAATAGCTTACTTTTAGAACAACAAATATGTATACTTGTAAATAAGTTAAAATAAGTATTAATAAACTATGTATTTACCATACACCCACAAATCATCCAAATTGTCAATCTGGCTGACGGCTTTTGCCAATGCTCTAATGAATTGTAAACAAAATTAAACTGTAAATATTTTATGATGATGAATAAGAAATTCACTACTACTACTACTGTTTTTCGGAACACTTTGAAGTAAAATGAACAACTTTTCCGAGTATAAAGCACTTCAGGATATTCTTACCTTTTGACAGTCTAAGAAAACATTGACAATCTGCTTCCAGAACATGATCCTCACCATTCTCATAGTCAGGGATAGGATTATGTTAACTTTGCGTTTTTTTGTGCGTTATCGTATGATAGTATCGACCTTATACAAATACGTTTCATGTCCTCCTGATTCCAAAAATATACATTTTATTTTGCCGTTTTTTGCTTTTTATACCCTTTTGTTCCTTTTTTTCTTTATTTTCCTATTTGGCTTTATCTGGCCTTTTTCGCACTTTTACGCCTTTTTTTTCTTCAAAGTTCATTGTTTTTTAGGATAAAAATATAAAAATAAATTTAGTAGTTTTGAATATATACCCGCTTTCATGAGACATTAAATATCTCACCTTCTACGGTCTCTAACGACCTAGCTACATACGCTTTGCACCTACAATCAAAACGTTTGCCTTTCGTTAATCACAACCAGAATCCAAGCCTTTGACTGTAATCCAGTTTTGCAGCCTGTGTCCTCTACTAACCTTTCTCTCTACTACCAGAATGTTAGAGGCCTCCGTACTAAGACTTCTAACGTATATCTTAACTCCCAAAATCTTCCTTTTGATATATTTGCCCTAACGGAAACAAACCTTTGCCCTGATTTTCTGGATAGTGAGTTATTTACATCAGATTTTGCTGTCTTTCGTGCGGATGGTCAAATAAGTGATCTAGCTCCCACTGGGCGCGGTGTTCTTTTTGCAGTCCACAATCGTCTCAACGCATCTCTAGTTGATATCTCCAAATCACCGTTATTTGAATTTGTGTGTATTAGATTGTCTATCTCCAAGAGGTGCTTTTATCTTTTCTGTTGTTATATTCGTCCTTCGCAACCCAGCTCTGTTTATCAACTATTTGTTGATTCAGTTAGTTCCGTAATTGAAGGAGCTACTTCCAATGATGATTTTATCATCCTGGGTGACTTTAATTTACCTGATTTGATATGGATACCGTCCGAGGATGAATCGTGTTTTGTTCCCTCTAACCCCACTTCTGAAAAAGAATGTATTTTTACGGATCTTCTAGTCGAATCAGGCCTATTTCAAGTTAGTGGTATTTGCAATAATTTAGGTAGACAACTTGACCTCATCTTCTCCTCGGACCCATTCAACTCCGCTGTCTACGACAGCTGCCATCTTCTTTCTACCCTTGATAAATATCATCCTCCCTTATCTCTTATCCTCTGTTTTTTTGATAGCTCTCCAACTATGGAGTCTGAAAACTCTTCTTGCTTCAACTTTCGCAAAGCTGACTTCAATCAACTTAATTCTCTTCTTACCAACATTAATTTCAACCTTTTTCTTAATATCACCACTCCCATTGATATTGCCCTCTCCTTCTTCTACACCTCAATCTTTGCATGTCTTATCCAATGTGTCCCTTACACGATACAAAAAAGCTGTGTTACATCACCCCCTTGGTACACAAAAGAATTAAAAGCTCTCCGTAATATTAGAAATAAGTTGTGGAAAACTTACTTGAAACTCCAAACGCCATTAAACTACTCTAACTACCAACAAGCTTCGTCTAACTTCTCCATTCTATGCCAATTTCTCTACCACTCATACCTAAGCAAAATGCAATCTTGTCTCGTCTCGGAACCTAAGCGGTTCTACCAGTTCATAAACGTGAAAAGAAGATCCGATGGTCTACCTCCGACGTTCAATTTCCACGGCACATCTTCCTCAGACGCAAAAGTAATAGTTAACCTCTTTGCTACTTTCTTTAACCAATCCTATAGTAATTCTGCAAATGAACCTGACCTTGAATACCACAAGTTTCTGTCAACTAGCCCCAATACGTCTCTCACGTCTTTAAACATTAGTTCCCTTACCGTTTGTGAAAAGTTAAGTTTACTTAAGGACGACTTTTCACCGGGCCCTGATGGTATACCAGCTATTTTTCTTAAAAAATGTGCTAGTGCACTCTGTGAACCCCTTACTAATCTTTTTCAACTCTCGGTCTCACAAGCAGTTTTCCCCTCTCTTTGGAAAGAATCCTTTATTTTTCCAATATTCAAAAAAGGATGTAAGAACGAAATCTCTAACTATCGACCAATTGCTAAACTCTCTGCTATCTCCAAGCTCTTTGAAAGCATAATATACGACAGTCTTTATTTCCACTCCAAATCAATCGTTTCTCCACTACAGCACGGTTTCTTAAAGGGTAGATCCACCACAACAAATTTAACCCAATTTGTCACCATGACACTCTCGGCACTGGAAAAAGGCTGCGATGTCGATGTTATTACTACTGACTTTAGTAAGGCATTTGATAAGATCAGCCACCAAATTATCTATGTGAAACTCAAAGCATTTGGCTATCCACCATTATTTATCCAATGGATAAAATCTTACCTAGAAAACCGTATATATAGGGTTGTTTTCAGAAGTGCGGTATCTAAACCAATCTTTGCCACTTCAGGCGTTCCTCAGGGCAGCCATCTTGGCCCACTCCTATTTGTGCTTGCTATTAATGACGTGAGTAGTATACTCTCCTTCTCTGACATGTCTATTTATGCAGACGATATTAAAATAATTAAAGTAATCACTTCTTCTCACGACTCTTCCCTTCTCCAATCCGACCTTAATACCTTTCTTACTTGGTGCAATAATAACTTTATGGAGCTTAATGTCAATAAATGCCAATCAATGACTTTCTCCCGCAAACGCCTACCTGCAGCTACCCGAACATATTACTTCGCTAATGTACCTGTTCCTCTTGTTTCCTCTATTCTTGATCTTGGGATATTATGCGATAAAGAGTTGAATTTTCGGTCTCACATAGATCGTGTAATTGCAAGAGCAAATTCCTCCCTCGGGTTTATCAAACGGTGGTCTAAAGAATTTTCCAATCCTTATGTTGCCAAATCCTTATACACAACATACGTTAGACCTATCCTAGAATATGCTAGTCAGGTTTGGTCTCCTTTCCATAGCACTCAATCGGCTAGAATTGAAGCAGTGCAACGAAGATTTCTCCGTTTCGCTCTGCGTAACTTTTCTTGGTCCAATCCCCTTATTTTACCCCCCTATGAAGATCGTTTACAGTTAATAGATTTACACACCCTTGCTCATCGCCGTGCTGTTGCTGACATATTATTTGTCCACAACCTTATCACTGGCACCATAGATTCTCCAGCGTTGCTGCAGCTTATAAACATTAACACCAATCCCTGTAACATAAGATCTGTCCCCCTCTTCCACCTCCCCACACACCGCACCAATTACGGCCATTTTAACCCTATGTCTAGAATGTTACGTTTAGCTAACACCGCACAACATATCCTTGATTTCTCCCTTAGCTCTCCCTCCCTCAGAGAATCTCTCCACAGCCTCTCTCTATAAGTCCCCAACCATCTTTAATTACACTGGTCAACAAAATTTAATTATTTTTTTGTTACAGAAACCAAAATATACTTTTCCGTAGGTTTTTGGTGTGTTAAACTTGAATCTGAAGTCAGAAAAATTCTATCGGGCCACGTTTTTGAGATATTCCCGTTACAAAATCGAAAAACCCGTTTTTTTGCTGTTTTCAAAGTTATATTGTAACGTGAAGTAAATTGTTTCAACAAAATTTTTAATGGTTTCTGAAAGATCTAATTTTCTTCTTTTAAAATCAGTTTAAATCTTTCCGATACCTCCTTTCTTCTCGGAGAAATCTTCAGTTAATTGTAGGCCTTCCATTTATGACATAAATACAATGTAAAGGAGAATGGGCACAAATTTATGGGAAATGGTTCATTTCCCAATACGAATGTGTCATATATCGTTGAAAAGGTTATTTTGAGTACATCATTTCATTATATGACCGTTAAGCTCTAAACCATGGGGTTCACGAGATATTCAGCTAATGTGGATTGGGAACACATTATTGTTCTTTCGGTGCTTTGAAGCTGAATATCTCGCGAGCCCCATGGTTTAGAGCTTAACGGTCATATAATGAAATGATGTACTTAAAATAACCTTTTCAACGATATATGACACATTCGTATTGGGAAATGGACCATTTCCCATAAATTTTTGCCCATTCTCCTTTACATTGTATTTATGTCATAAATGGAAGGCCTACAATTAACTGAAGATTTCTCCGAGAAGAAAAGAGGTATTGGAAAGATTTAAACTGATTTTAAAAGAAGAAAATTAGATCTTTCGGAAACCATTAAAAATTTTGTTGAAACAATTTATTTCACGTTACAATACAACTTTGAAAACAGCAAAAAAACGGTTTTTTCGATTTTGTAACGGGAATATCTCAAAAACGTGGCCCGATAGAATTTTTCTGACTTCAGATTCGAGTTCAGCACACCAAAAACCTACGGAAAAGTATATTTTTGTTTCTGTAAGAAAAACCTTGTTGACCAGTGTTATCTGATATTATTATTAAGTATATTGAATAATGTATCTTTATTGTTATTGTATCCACTTTTATGCACATTTTAACTTGCTATATTAATATAATATATAATATAATACACACTTTTAATAAAGCCGAATAAATATATAACACCCACATAGTGCACCCTTTCCTTAAACCCAGTTTCCCCTCCCTTAGCAGAAATCCATACTCCAATTTTACATAGCCCTAATTTTGTAGTTTAAGTCTAGATTAAGTTTTTATCATTTTATTATTTAAATTTATCTAAATATTGTTATTCTTATTTTTTTTCTAACCAGCTTGTAGTAAGCGAATAAATAAATATTTGTGTATATTAGGGTGGTCGTAATAATGGTTTTTTTTTAGTTTTTATATTAGGATGGGCCTAAATCGGCTCTAAATGAAAAAAAGAAATCCTAATTTTTTCAGATTTTTATTTTTCATCCCCTATAGTCGCTGTAGGGGTTAATTAAATTTCCCTTTTTTTTTGGAAATTCGCGTAAAATCTACCGAAAAATTCAAAGCATGTAGGTGGGAAATTAACAAGAAAAAATCCTAGAGGAGGGGGGTAATATCTCCCCCGCTTGAACGGGAGGGGCAATTTTCTGGCTTTCTAAAAAGCTACAAAACATTACTGTAAGTGTTGCCGTTGCTTTTAACTATTTTTTTTATTTTATGCAAATATTTATTAAATCGCCCCTCCTGCCCAAGCGGGGGGAGATATTACCCCCCTTCCGTAGGATTTTTTCTTGTCTACTTCACACACATTCTCTGATTTTTTGGAAAATTTTACGCAAAAAAAAAAATGCAAGATTTACCCCTACAGTGACTATAGTGTACCTAAATAAAAATCGTAAAAAAGTATGAAATTTTTTTTCTTCATTTAGAGTCGATTTAGGCCCATTCACGATTACCTTTTTTTCAGCGACCACCCTGGTGTAGGTACATACTTTGTTTCGATTAACAAAAACGGCCACCAATTTTTGCCCTCTTCCTGTTCCACGATTCAAAAAATGGGCTGTATTGGGGTGAAAATTTGGAAAATGCTTTTGGCTTCAAGTTCAAAAGTAAGTGCATGCTTAAAATGTTGAGCTAGTTAATGCTGTAAAGATGGCGACATAAATTATCCAAATTTCCTGAAAACGTTGAATGAATGGATTCTATAGAATTTAAAATAGGATCCACTCATTTCTGCGCTTTAAAAAAACCAATCGAAGAAAACTGTTACCCGAGAAATTTAAGAAGATGTTCATAGTTGAATGCCTCTTCAAGGATTTTATTTTGCCTTTTTTGAATTTTTAAAGTCAACAAAATTCTTTTCCCTGCTTATAATCTTTTCAAAGTTTCTCCGTTGTGCTGGAGCAATTTTGCATTTAACCCGGAAAGTGGCACTATATTTCATCTCAACCTCCAATTGCTTTCCAACAAAATTACCGAAATGGTCTGATTTACGGCACATCAGCGATATACAAATTTTAAAACTCATTTAAATAGTGCGGTCATTTTACATCCTCGAGGCATGATGGTTATAGTGTGTAGAGGACTGTCATGCCGAAGGTTTAAGTCTTACTATTCTTCACGTGAATCAGCTCTGACGATTTCAAACTCAAAAAATAGTCCCAAGCATCTTCTCACCTGCAACACACCATTCTGCGGCTTCATTTTCATCCTCTTCCTCAGGCTACAATTTTAACAGATAATAGGTATGGGCACATAAATCTTTTAACAACCGAATGCTTCTCATTAAAATTTTCCAGCTTCCGTAATTGCTCACCGAAAGATGAGTTTATCACAATACCAAGTTAAGCATTTCTAAATGTGAATTTTTTCCATTATGGCCCCACTGTGTGTCGGTCTATGGCTGCGCGTACATACGTACGTGCGTGTGTGCGTCTGTTTGCCTGTGATCCCAGTCTACATCAAGTTTGAGCCTAAACGGCTTAAGGGGTTTCTTTGGTACCGAACATTATCATGTGATTCCCTACACACGTGTTGCTGCCATACAACAATTTTCTCAAAAACGACTTTAAAAACTTTGATTAAACTTCGTTCTTGTGATTTCCATGGCAATTTCAACAAAAAATGCATTCATTTAAATATCATTTAACTGTAGATACATAAACCTTGAGAAGATTCGGACAAAACTTGAGCGAAGTCTTTAATAAAAATAATGGAACATCAATTTTGTTCAAGGCAATTTTCAGTGGAATGACACTCTAGAATCCTTTGATTTTGTTTTATTCATTTGTGTGTAGATTCAAACAAATTATAGATGAAGTTACTTCAATTTCTTTTAAACCTAGAAAAACACCCATCAGTTGACTCAATTCAAAGGAACTAACAAATTAACCATTTGCTTTCGTTCTAATTTATTACCAGACATGAAGAATGGTTTTATGAGTAGAGAAAGAATTTTTTATCAAATTGTTCTTATACTACTGTTTGGCTAAGGACGTGACATTGCTTATATCCAGATCCAGCCAGAGGCACCAGTCATGTTTCTAACAGGTACCTAGGGCATGTAATAGTTTTTCTTTTTCTAATATCCCATGTGCTCTCTGGCGGACGACAGAAAAAAAAGAACTCATAAATCATATTTTGAGTTCCGAATTTGTCACTTTGTTTTCATAACTCTTATGTTCACCGGAAATGCACACATTCCTTTGGATATGTGCAGTCACAGTCACATTATTTGTCCTGCAAAGATTTCGTTCATATTTCCTGCAACCGTTCAGTGCGAAATTTGAGTCTCTATTTTTTAGTACCTTATTTGCAAACATGTCCTTTTGCACATTGATTTTTTTTTATTTTTCTTGTCAAGTGAAATATTCCTATTTATTAAAATTTATTGAAATATTTTTGTCCTTTCTCTCTTCTTTTATTGGTTTTGTCTGCCATTCATTCGTACAGTGTGATTTACACACTACTATGTATATATGAATATGTATGTAGGTTGGGACTTCTACACGGTTCCCATTTGGATTTGATTATTATTATATTCCTATCTGTGAAAAAGGTAGGTTAAACTACCTCTCTGGGTTGGCAAGGTAATAAACCCATAATCCGTGGCACAAACGCACACCTAGACCTAGAGACTTATAGATCCCAGACAATGTGCTGTATAGATAGAGTAAAAAAAAAACAAAAGCGGAGAAAAAAAGGATATCAACAGGTTCACTACCTCTTATAGATTTTTATGCAATAATCGTAAAAATATAGAACACAAAAAGAATACAAAAAATAAAACAAAATAGGAAACACCAGTCCCCAGTGGATTTGGTTGCGATGGTACGCTATGGGACGTGAACGTCCTTGCAAGGGTCTGGATTTCCGCTTTTTATATGCTCAAGGTTAACAAAACATAAACAAAGGTTTCTACAGCAAGGATTTTTATGGACCATAAATGTTTATTTTTCTGATGATTTTTGCCGCAGAGCGCAACCAATTTGTGCACACTGTATATAGCACTCGCAACGGAGAGCAAGGTGGTTGGATTTTTTTTATATATAAAATTTTTATGACATAGAAAAATAAAAATATATAAGATCCTGCAGGTTGCAATGGGTTTTTAGAAGGCCACAATCCGTTATTCACTGAGAGAGTCATTTAATTTTATAGGTGTTTGACTTGTTGGGTTTGAGTATGTCCTAACCTCTATAGTCATAAAATATTCTGAATAAAAGAAAGCGAAAGTCAGGTTAAGGAACTGAGTACCTTACCTATATAATTGGTGATGTAATTTTTGCATTGTTATAAAGGGTCCTTCAATAAGGACATTCAATATCACAATAATGGTCGAATTCAAGAGTTTTATTTAAGTAACTAGATCGTAATCTTCCGCTTATTGTAATGCTGTTAAATGTGTTGTTCTGAGTTGTAACTCAATAGAATTCTCCGAGTGATTTGACTGTAAATCCTTATTGTTTACAAATCATGAGCTATTGTGCCCCCACCCCCCACCTAAAACTGGATGAGATTGCTCATCTTACAGTTCTATCCCCAACTTATGTATATCGCTCAGAAATTTGAGTACTTAGAGGACTTTTAGAGAAGAAAGTTCGTTTTCTTCTACTTGGTAGTGTCCCAGCTGTTTTTTTCCTTTGTTGCATAATAATTGCATCACATTTTCTTAATATATGGTATGGTGTTTCCTCCTGTATGCAGCAATATCTGCATCCCAGCGGGAAATATCGTCCTCAATGAAATTTATTGCTGAAATAATCAATGAATTCACTTGACAAATCATAAGAGAAACGACATGCAATGATTTAGTAGGTGAAGAGTAATGCAAAGTTTCCCCAGTTCGTAGCTTTGATTCCACTTTCTGCTTTGTGTTTATGAAACGACCATTTTTTTCGGTGAATTTAAAAGGGAAAAGTATGTGATGAAAAAGTTGTGGAAAAGTAATGTACAAGATCATCAGTTCATTGTTTGAATCCACTCATCTGCTTTGTAAAGTGTTCATAGCAAGAACAAAAAAAAAAAAAAAAATGTGAGTGAAACTCATGGTGAATTGTAATCGATGATTCCAACGATGAATAGTAATGCACAAAGTAGTTTATAATTTTTTGGCAACTATAAATTCTCATTTTGTTGGATACAGTTCACAGTGACTTTCTGTAAAAAAGTCGATGTAAGACGAACTGAAGTCAATAGAAATTGCGTTGGTCGAAACGCCAACAATTTTTGATTTGAAATGGAAACAACTATTTGGTTTGTTTTCATTTTAAAATAAAGGGTGCATTACCGATGGGATTTATTAAACAATACAAATGGGAGGATTTAATTGATGAAAAAGAAACTACCACTAACCTGGTGATTTCATAGCTGAATTTTCATTAGATTTTTCATCGAAATTATTGAACTGATGAATAAGCTAAATACCCGTATGTAGTGAATTCACAGATTATGCAATCACCATGTTTTTCATCACCTGGGTCGGTGAATAAACAACTTCCATTGAAGTAGTGAATTCGTTAGTGAATTTTCATCGAGAAAGTGGCATGTGCTTCCCGCCAATGACACGCCCATGTTAAATTCATCAAAGGAATAAGCTGAAAAGTGGCAGGTACAGCTTCCATTCCTCAAGGAAAAAGCAGGTTTTTCCTCAGTGATTTTTTTAATTTTTCCCGCTGGGATGTTTAATTTAATTTATTTAATCCGTTAAATACTAACGCTAAACACATACAAATTATACATTATACATAAGGGTTATACCACAGATACTATAGTTACTCTAGTATCTGTGGTTATACGTATTATATTACAATATTGTATTAAAAAAGGTTTCTTTAAATTTGATACATTTTAAATTGTCATTAATAGGTGTAATAAAAAGTAATATTTATTGAAAACTGAAATCAATTGATTTAGATTTTAGAGGACTATTGACACCATAGTTTGATCTTTAATCGACACAGAGCTGATGAAGATGTTATTGAACCGTTCACTATTCCAATAATGTAACAAAGCTGTAGGTACTGCCTATGTTTCGAGAGCGAAGGTAGGTTTATCAACTTAAGTCTTTGAATATAGGGGGGTAGAGACGTTCTTGTGGACCACGTAAGAAAACGAAGACAGAACCGCATAAACCTCCTTTGAACTGCCTCCAGTCTATTGATGTGCACAGAGTAGTATGGCGCCCATACAACACACCCGTATTCGAGGACTGGTCTCACAAATGATATAAAAAGAAGCTTGAGGACATAAGGATCTTTGAAGTCACGATAAAACGCTTAATGAATCCAAGCAATTTGTTAGCTTTTTTGATAATTAAGTTAAAGTGTTCAGTAAATGTCAATTTAGTGTCGAGAACTATGCCCAGGTCAGAAAACACAGATATTTTACAAAGAGGAGAAGAATCTAATGTATTATTAAAAGTTATACAAGTTTTTTTGCGTGTAAAGCACATAGTTTTACATCTGTCAATATTCAATAAAAGATGGTTAGTACTGCACCACGCCCTAAACCTATTTAAATCTTTTTGTAGAAGCAAACAATCCTCAATAGAGGTTATTTTCTTGTAGAGTTTTATACCGTCGGCATATATAAGAACCGAGGAATGTTGTGAGAACAAAGTTAAGTCATTAATAAATAGTATAAACAATAGAGGGTAGTACCTCGTGGCTTGATGGTTAGTGCGTAGGACTGTCATGCCGAAGGTCTGGGTTCGATTCCCAGCCATGCCACCTAAAAAACAGAAATGTTTAATCCGAGGTACTGCCTCTTGCGAGGAACTGACAAATCCTCCAAGAGTATACTTGTCATGAAAAAGTGCTTCTCGTTTAGCCGTTCGGAATCGGCAAAAAACTGTAGGTCCCTTCCATTCCTGCCAACAACACGCACAACAGGAATGGTTGAGAGTTGTAAGTCACTAGGCCCTGGTTCTCCACGAGCTGTTGCGCCACCCAATTTATTTTTTATTTTATAAACAATAGAGGACCCAAGTGGCTGCCCTGGGGAACACCAGAGTTAACATTAAATTGGGTACAACAATCACTACGAAAAGTTACACAGTAGTTTCTATTTTCTAAGTAAGACGATATCATCTTCATTAAATCCAAGATTTTTAATTTATAATTTAATGGTTTGTGACAAAGCTTGTCAAAAGCTTTACTAGAATCAGTAAATATACAGTCAACTTGTTTTCGATCTTCGAAAGCATCCAGACAAAAAGATGTAAGGTGAAATAGATTTGTAATAGTTGACTTTTTTTTACGAAACCGTGCTGACTGTCACATAATAGAGCTGCAGTTAAAAGACAAGACGTTATAAATAATAGACTCAAACAGTTTTGGAATTACTGAAAGTTTGGCAATAGGACGGTAGTTTGTTACATCATTCTTAGATCCTTTTTTGTGAACTGGTGTTATAAAAGCACTTTTCCACACCATTGGAAAAATTGAAGTACTGAGAGATTTGTTAAAAAGAACAAATAGAGGATAAGACAAATGAGATACATATTTCTTTAATACACAGGACGGAACGCCATCAGGACCAGGACTATAGAACTTTCGTCAAGTTCCAGAATGTTTTCGATGATACAAGTCTCAGAAATTGCAAAATTAATTGAACTGAGGTGCGAATAATTTTGTGAGGAAGTTGGAAAGGCTAATGGTTCATTATAATTGGGGTCTAAGAAAGCATCTTTGAAAAAATTTGCGAACATGTTAGAAATTTCCTTGGAATTATGGCTTGTTATATTATTAAAGGACATTGAGTTTCTTTTACTATTTACAAACTTCCAAAAATGTTTCGGGTTACATTTAAGCTCATTTTCGGTTTTTGAAATATAGTTGGAATACAAATCATTGGAATAGTTAGTAAACATGTTTTTAAATTTTAAGTATATACTGTAATCATCGTCAGCTCTGGACTGGCAATATTTTACCCATGCCTTATTTCTTTTATTTTTTAGATTCTTTAGCTGTGTATCAAACCATGGTGGAGCGCTGAAGTTACTGCAAGACTTGCGTAGTGGAACAGTATTGTAGAAACAATCAAATAATATATTATAGAACTTGAAACACATAGCTATCATCAATATTACAATGAAGAAAAAGTTGATTCCAGATGATTATATAGTAGATAAAATAAAAAGTTGTTCATAATTACATTTTTTAAAATTAAATTCAAGTTTTTCGTTAGAGTTTTCAAAATGTTTACAAACATTTATGCTCAGACAAATATCAAATGCTGGGTGATGACGATCTTCTTCTACTAGTATAGTATTAGAGGGCACTACAGCTGTGTTAGCGTTCATTGTATCGGAGAAAAAAACAAGGTTCAATATTTTTTGTAAACGGTTTTTAGTACCATTGAATTGATTAAGTCCACAAGAAGCCATTCCGTCGATGGTTGAGATCTCATTAGCACTTGATGGATTTAGGGGTAATAAGTAGTTATGCTCAATAGATTTAGACCAGTCCAAGTTCCAAAGGTTAAAGTCACCCAATATCAGGAATTCGTCACATGGTAACGCAGATGATTTCGACGTCAGATGAAGGGAACGCATCCACTAAAGTGCATATAAGAGAATTTTTAATTCCTAAAATTATTCCTCCACCAACTCTTTCCGAGTTATTTGAGTAATGTCGGTCACGTCTGAAGATTTGATAAGTCATATCGAAGAGCTCACTATCTAAAAAAGAGCTGTTCAGCCAAGTTTCCGTCAGTACAATGACGTCGTGAGGAAGATTATTTAAGTTTTTATAGACCGTGTTGGTCTTTGTCCTAAGTCCATTAACGTTCTGATAGTAAATCAGTATCTGTTAGAGCTGATTCTTCGATGATGTAGCATTGTCTGGGCCTTTAGAAAAGGATTTTGATTCGCATTTAATCCATTATTTTGTCTGTTAACAAATTCGTGTATTATTATTCCCTTTGGCCAAAGTGAGGAGGAGTTGAGTAGATGGAAAACTAAGTCTGGAACACGTATTTTGAAAGAAGAATATTTGGAGTGGTTTTGGTGAATAAACTAGACCAAACATGTTTAAGTGTCTATTTAGTTTACAGTGACCATCAGTGAGAGGATACCAGTTATTTTCCTTAGGTTGTTCCTACTCAGGTTGATGCAGTCTGTAAAATATGCTCGGTTGTATATTTACCAAGTAGGCCGTTTTCGAAAACGTCATCTGCGTCAAAAATGCATTTGCAGAATGTTCTTTAACGCAAACTGCTAAAGTCACATGTTCGAAAACATCATCTGCAGTGCAGCTGCGCAGTTAAAAATCGAGTTGACGATAAAACAAAATTGAGAAACCAAAGAGCGTGATCATAAATATACATAAATGCGTTTGCGAGTAAATTGAATATGTTCATAAAACCGATTTTGTGCAAGACAGGACGATTGCATTATGACGATTGCAGTCTGCGTCAAAAAATGACGATCTTTTGACGATCAAATTGACTTTGACATAACATAATCTCCTATGTCACAATAAGTTTCATGCTCCACTAAGGGAACCATTGCCCTTATCTTCGCTAAGGACATTCAGCTTGTTTACAAACGGCATAACTACTTTCGAGCTGATGCTGAAAGAGCTCAGTGCCTTAAGTGCGGCTTGACATGATGGCAATGTTTTGGTTTCGGCAATTTCTTTCGAAATTACGATCTGCACACTTCGCTATGGTGTGAACTTCTGAAAGATGCTAGTAGACTGTCTCATCGGTATGGAAAGTTTTGTTCTAGGCCCAAAGATTCCAGCCCCAGTCACTTCAGTTGTTCTCGATCCATCAGTTTGGTTTTGGGGCTTAGTTTACTCTTTCGCCTACATACTTCTTTTTGCTACGTAACTTCTTTAGAAAGTTCTTCTCAAAGTTGTATTTTTTAATCATGCCAGCCATTTCTTGGAATGTCAATAAGGTTTTTTACCTCTGACTTTGGAATGCAGCCTCTAACCCTGAGACTAATGCATTTGCCAGTCCCGGTTCCCTTTTTGGCAAACCTTATGATGGCTCTCTTTGCAGCGCTTAAGGGGTATAGAAAGAGGATAACTTCAATTGCTGCCGTAGGGCAAGCATGCGAGCATTTGGGCTTTTTCTATTTTTTCTATTTATTTCCTATTTGTTGACTCGGTTCTTTTGTGCCAAGCGACCACACCATAGATAATGATGGGTCTTACCACCATGGTGCATATCCACCTAAGGATAGTTGGTTTGCAGCCCGATGATTTACCTTTTAGTCTCTTGTAAATCATTAGGGCTTTAGTGGCTTTCTCGACGGTTTCTTCTGCATGATTATTCCATAGGAGTTTAATGTCTAGTGTAATACCTAGATATTGAACCTCACTTTCTTTATGGGGGTGAAATACCCCCAACTGAATGAGTCTCATGTGTGGCAGAAGTCTTTTTGTAGTAAATGGTATTACCGTCGTCTTATTAGAATCAATGGGCACGGTAGTGTCGAACCCTATTCATAAGAACAAACTGAGTCTAATTTCGTCCACCCTCTTACTTCTGTACCAATCAAGTCAGAAACTTCAAATTCACAGTATCTTCTGAACTGATCAAACACAGGTGGTTTACCAAACTTCAACTCTTTAGCATTAGTAATTCCCGAGATAGAGGTCTTCAAAAATCGCAAGAACCGTAACTCACTGACCGACTGACTGACTGACTCACTCACTGACAGAACATCAAAATTATGGAGCACTTCCCGACATCGAAGAAACTGAAAATTTTGCACAACGGTAGGCCTTGTAGTGCATACAAAGGAAAAAATTGAAAATTTGCAATTTTCTATTCAGGGGGCGTGGCTTCCACCCACTTTCTTAAAAATTCTTATAATGTATATGGAGCACTTCCAATTGTTGTAGAACGATTGAAAATTAATAGATCGGTAAGGCTTGAAGCGTTTAGAAAGAAAGAAATCTACTAATACGTCCGATCTTATGAAGTTGTCGATAATTTTTTCCAGAGTTTTTTATACAAAGGATTTAGGCTTATCGGCCTGAAAGACTTTGGATGGGTTGTGTTTTTTTTCCCTATTTTAGGAATAAAAATTACTTTAGGTCTTCAAAGGCTTGGTACATACCCTAGAGCTATATACTACTTCGAAGTTTGCTAATAAGATAAGGCATAAGATGATCTTTACCCTGTTGTAATAGGGCTGGAAAGTTGCGCCATCCACGATAGGTGATTTAAAAGAATGAAAGGTACTAATTGCTCAATAAATCCTTTTACTTGAACAGATAGTTGCAGTTAACTTCCAGTCTTCTATTTTTGGTTTCAGAAGTGTTCTCTCTACCTACAGAATTCCATTTTAGAGGTAGACTGGCTAGAAAGTACGGGTTAAGTAGTATAGAATAAACCTCTGCTCCTCATTTTCCGTGAAGCTTCCATCATCATACCTTAATGCTAATTATGGAACTGTCTTCTCTTTTGCAAAAGCAGCAGCAGGGGTCAGGCGCGGATTCAGGATTTCGTTCAGGGGGGGTTAATTTTCGTGAGCTTCCACAATCTTGATGAGATCTATAAAAAATTGGAGAACACTTCATACCGCTATACACGCCTGGTCACAAAAAAGCAATGTGAGTGGATGACTTTATAATTTGAAGAAAGTAATTATCGCTTTCATAACTGCCAAAGTTGTTCCAACAGCGGGTACTTTGGAACTTCGTGAAATGAAGCTATGTAGTTTGTGGCTGTAGTATAGCGTGCTAGCCTTTTTGAGCTCCCTCTTGAATCCACGTAATACCACCTTGAATTTTCGAGAAGCATATTGGCACATCGGTATGTTCCTATTCCCACAGATGGCTTTCCAGTTCGAGTGAAGGTTTCAGCCTCTTATTTAGCTGGGACAAAATAATTTTGCCATTGGCCTTGCCACTTAAAGGCTATTTTTGAAAACGTCATGTGCGTCAAAAATGCATTTGCAGAATGTGCCCAAACGGAAACTGCAAGTCTTCTATTTTTGATAATGCAGCTTTCTAGTGTCAGATGCTCGAATACATCATCTGCGGTTAGGGCTGGTCACGATACCAAACCAAACGATACTTTGGTTTGGTGAGTATTGTCTCGGTATTGTCGAAATCGAAAAATGTAGGTGTAATACTCTCCAGTTGTTCGTAATTAGAAATAAAATGTTATTTATGGTTTTATATTATTTTATTAGTTTTTAACCGTTATCGTGACGATCTCTCAAAACAATCAAAACAATTAATAATAAAAATAAAATTCTAAAATCATTTCCAAAACATCGCTTGATCATTTTATAAATTCTAAGTTAACAGGTCTCCACATCCCTTCGATGTTTTTAAGCTTCAGTCGTAACCTTGGATTTCCTGGATTACTTGTTTCATCAGTAGTCACGTGGGATGAAGATTCTGGAAAAGAATTAGATTCACTCTCATCTTTTTTTCGGCTCTGTAGTTCTTGATTTTCTTTTGGTATTTTCTTTACGTGATTAATGTTTCGTCTACACACTTTTCCATTTTCAGCTCGTACCACCACCTCATTCGGTTGTCGTTCAACTACCTCGTATTCAGTTGAGTCAAATGCTGACGAAAGTTTATTTTTAGGACCTTCATTGCGAAGTAGCACCTTATCCCCAACTTTAATGTCGCTGAATTTTGCACCACGTCTTCTATCTGCTATCTGTTTTCCTTTTTCCTTGTTTGCTATGTCCAGGTCCCGCACTTCTGAATCAAGAATATCGTCGTTTATATCTTGAACAGACGGTATCTTATCTCGAATCATTCTATTAAGTAACAGCTCAGATGGTGCCTTCCCCGTCGTGCCATGAGGAGTAACATTATACATAAATGTGAATTTTTGAATTGCTTGTTTGTAATCGGTGTTGTTTGCATGTGCTATTTGGAGACGTTTCAAAATTGATCGATTCATATTTTCCACTTCGCCGTTTGCCTGTGGCCAATATGGTGGTGACGTTATAAGTTTAATACTTTTATCTTCACAGTATTCCTTAAACTCTAGACTCACAAATTGGCGTCCATTGTCAGCCTTGATTGATTTCGGATAACCAAGTCTGCAAAAGATTTCTTCTAAAATTTTTATAATTTCCGTAGAGGTTATTTTTCTTATGAACTTAGTTTCTTGGTATCGAGAATAATAATCAATTATGACGAAAACGAAATCATGATTTGGTAATGGACCCAGTAAATCCATTGCTACACACTCCCATGGTCCATCTGGAAACATATGTCGTTTTATTGGTACAGGACGTTCAGGATAAGAAACCAATAGGCAATCTCTACATTTCTTTACAAAATTCTCGATTTCTCTATCCATTGCTGGCCACCAAACCTTTACACGAAGTCTTCTTTTCATTACAGTCTCACCTGGGTGACCTTCATGTGCCAATGTTAATACCTTAGACCGTAAAGCAATAGGAATAACTATTCTTGTACCACGAAGCAATATGTTACCCAACGTACAAAGTTCCATCCGATATGGGAAGTATTTATTTTTACTTATTGGACTCCAATCACTGTTTTTCGTATTTTCCACCGCTTCTATCAGTTCCTCATGATGATTGCTGTTTTCAGCAATTTCACTTATCGTAAGAGCGCTTGGCATCATTTGCTCAATTATTGCAACAACAGTTTGCTCACAATGGCTATCGAAAGCATTAACATCCTCAATTTTGCATAGTCGAGACAGCGAATCTGCAATGTTAAATTTACCAGCTTGGTAAACAACTTTAAATTTGAATGACTGCAGCCGAAGAACCCAACGCTCAATCCTTGCTGGTGGTTTTGATGTAGGCTTGAATATTGCCTCCAGTGGCTTGTGATCAGTTACTAATTCAAACTCTATTCCTGCCAAATAGTAGTAAAAACGTTCTGCTGACCAAACCAAAGCTAGACTCTCTTTCTCTGTTTGTGAGTATCTTCTTTCAACTGCAGAAAGACTCTTGCTGGCGAAGGAAATCACTTGTGGGGTATCGTGGTCAAACTGAAGAAGAACTGCTCCTAAGGCAACTGGACTTGCATCTGCTACAAGGCGAGTACGCTTTTTATGGTTGAAGTATGACAACGTTGGAATTTTTACAAGTGCGTTTTTCAACCTCTGAAAAGCTTCTTCTTGTTCCCTTTTCCACATAAATTTCACATCTTTTTTGATTAAGCTCCATAGTGGCTCAGTCACGTCTGACAAATCGGGAATAAACTTTCCTAAGTAAGTTACTAAACCCAAAAAACTTCTGGTTTCCTCTTTCGTATTCGGTGGTCGAAACTCTAGAACAGTTTTCACTTTTTCTGGATCTGCAGAAATTCCTGTGGTTGATAAAATGTGACCCAAAAATTTAAGTTGAGAGACTTTCCAACTACATTTGTCTTTATTTAGTGTAACGTTCATGCTACGGAAAATATTTAAAACTCTTTCCAGTTCTATATCATGTTCTATTTCAGTTGATCCAAAAATGATAATGTCGTCAAGATAGTTAAGAGTGTTTCGGCAAGTGGCTAGAATATTTTCCATAATCTTTTGAAATATCTCTGGAGCTGAATTGACTCCAAATAACAAGCGCTTATACCGGAATAACCCTTTCTGTGGCCACAAGCAATAACCGCTTAAGTCGATTTAAGACAAAAATCAGTTTTTTGTTTCATCATGTTCTCCATGCTTCATTGCATTTTTGAAAAAAATCCCCTTTAATTTAACCGCTTTTTTCATAAAATAAAACCAATATGAAAAAACCGCTTAAGTGATTTTCACTCTAAACAACATATGCAATAAACGCTTAACTCAAATAAGAATTCACAAAAAATATAATGCAGTTTACAATAACAGCTTATATTGACATAAGCTGCTTTTCTAAATTGAAAACCCCTCCAAACACAGAAATGTGTATAAGAGTCAAAAACAACTTATTTCGATTTAAGCGCTTATTGCAAAACGAAAAAGATATTTTCATCGATACTAAAATTAATTAAGTCATTTTTGCAAATTTTTGTTTGTATCTTGAGAAATCTTATGTTACTTAAGCTACTATTGCAAATTGAAAATTCTCACATACAGAGAATTAAATGGACTTAAGCTGTTATCTCGAATGCATGAAGGAATTTTCCATGAACTTAAGTGTTTTTTGAAGGGAAATAGTAAAGTGGCAGATTATAATATTGAAGAATTTACAACAAATTTTGACTACCTCAAACAAAAATTTATAAATTAGTATGAGTTACATGTTCTCAAAATGGTGAACCATAAATTTGATTTTTTTTTTTTAATTTGAAAACAGGTTACAATTTGTATTAAAGTTAAATAAATTGGGTGCCACGACAGCTCGTGGAGAACCAGGGCCTAGTGACTTACAACTCTGTAGGTCCATCAATGGAGGGGACCTACAGTTTTTTGCCGAGTCGGAAGGGCTAGATGAGAAGCACATATTCATGACCAGTAAATTCTTGGAGGATTTGTCAGTTCCTCGCAAGAGGCAGTATCTCGGATAACAGATCTCTGTTTTTAGTTTGCACGGGTGGGAATCGAACCCACACCTTCGGCATGACAGTCCAACGCACTAACCATTATGCCACGAGGTACTGACGTTTTAGACATCTAGAAAAAGGGGACAATCACTTATTGTTAAACAAAAGAAAATAATTAAAGAAAATTTGTATCGACATATCTCATATGAATAGATATTCAAAACAACAAC
This sequence comes from Dasysyrphus tricinctus, assembly GCA_963921185.1. Classification (NCBI taxonomy): domain Eukaryota; kingdom Metazoa; phylum Arthropoda; class Insecta; order Diptera; family Syrphidae; genus Dasysyrphus; species Dasysyrphus tricinctus. The sequence goes on from OY992530.1 coordinate 129,280,758, forward strand.
ATTCAACAAATCTAAATATTCTTTTCAAATGTTTGGTGGCAATGTTAGTCGAGAACTACACTTGTTCAACTTCAATTTAGATGATTTTGTCCAAATTTCAGGAAATCTGATGGATTCTAATAATATCAAGGTTTCAGAAATTAGTTTCAACTTAGATTATCCTGATGACTACCTAGTGAAGATTGCAGATGGGAGTGGTACAGAAACCTGAATATAAAACCAAAAGTGCCTCTGCTACAGTGGATGCGTAATCTCATGGACAATTCTGCTGCTAGTAACTATGAAAGCATTTATAGTGTATGCGTTTGGTTCGTCAGAAGGTGAATGGAATTGTCACAATAGATCAATGGATTTTATTTAAAAGTTTATTGGAATTCCAATTCATACATCCGCTTCTGACGAATAATTTCAAAGAATTCGTGATCGTGAGAACATTTTTTTCGTCAGATCCACTCTTTTTCTTTGTTTTCTAAGATCACTTATGAAAAAAAGTTACATTATAGCTTCATATAAGAAATTCACACAAACTGATCGGTAGTAGGTTCCTGAGTATTTCTGCTGGAAAAATATTTGGGAGTGATTCGGATAGTGTGAAAGCCTTTACAAATAACTTTCCAGTCTACAAAAGTGATTTTTTGCTATTGTTACTAGGTACTTGCAAATACTTTAACACAATATCTGTCGTTGACGGATAGCTACGCTTTTTTTTTCTTTAAAATTGGAAGACAAGCTCAATTGTGAGCTGTTTTTCTGTCGTAGAAGAAGAAAAATAATGGAGTAGATATATTGTCATCACCTGGCTCTATTTTGTCGGGTTGCTAGAGTTAAAACCTTAATTAAGCAAAGAGAAATGATTCCTCAAGACTTTTTTGACTTCTGAACATTTCAGAAATCAAAACTATCGTGGAAATGCAGATTCAAAAAAAAATGTGTTGCAAAACTAAATTGGCAAGATGCAGCAGCCAAAAATTGGAAGAATAAACTATCGAATGAATCTAGATGTACATAAAATAGCCTGAGCTTCTTATCAAGGGAGAGCGCATGATGTCGGTCAGGGAGGGGAGCAAATCTCATATTTAAAAATTAGTATTAGCAAAGAAATCTAGCTTTAGCCTCCCTACCCCCACTTGCGTACGCCCTTTTCCTTTAATATGCCCAAACGTGGTATTTATGCATTTATGTTTATTAATTTATGTATTGAAGTTGATTAAGATGCCGTTACTTCCTATGAAAATCGATTATTAAACTCTTTTTAGCAATACGTAACATATTTTTTTTATATCTGTTTCTAACAAAAAAAAATAATTTTGTATCATTACTACAAAAATATTTCAATATTCTCTCTACAAAAATAGCTTACATATGAAAGACATAAGAAACTAAATTTGTAAAAACAGCTTACATCGTTATAAGATGCCAGTGAACTAAAATTTTGATTTGCAATAACCGCTTAAGTGATGTAAGTGAATGAGATGTAAATTATTTATAAAAGCAATAACAGCTTAAAACACGTTTTTGGCAATAACTATTGCAAATTAGTTTATTTGTAAACAAAAAAATGTTTATTTACTTATATTAAAACTATATTTTAAAAATATGTATCAATTTGTAACATAAATGTTTGGAATTTTTTAAAATCTTAAATTGAAAGTTAAAAGTGCTTTTCCCAAAAAGTTAGTTTTCAGACTTAAGCGGTTATTGCTTGTGGCCACAGCTTTATGAGTTATGAATGTTGTTATTTCGCGACTATCTTCATCCAACTCCAGTTGGTGGTATGCATTTTTAAGATCTAATCGAGAAAAGAACTTCCCAAGTAACAATTTTCCTCTCATAAGAATTTCCAAGCGGCTTATGAGACTATATTTCGGGAGCTAGTGTTACTCTAGGAGACTACTCCAACATTCTTATGAAAGTGTTACAAGCGTTAAATGGCCCACTTACGGGAGTTAATTTTCCTCTTATAGAAACATTTTAATTGTTCCTATGGGATGACAAACGCCCTATTAATCTTGCTAGGAGAATGCGTCTCTTCTTGTGGGAGTTGATGAAAAGAGAACGAGTATGTGCAAAATTTAAAAAAACATATACACATACAAATTTATCTTTCACCTTGTCTATACATTTTTTGGAAGTAGGTACGAAGATATTACTTTTATCTGTATGTGTCATCGTCATTGTCTCATGGCGAAAAACTAATGTGTATTTTATATTTTGATATCATGGTGACGTAAATATATTTATAGTTTGTCACATTATGTGAAGCTAAATCTTAGTGCGATTGAAACTTGTTCTACTAACTTAAACATTTTACTTCGAAAAATAACAAAGCGCTTTCAAAATTATTGATATTTAAATTATTTTATTTTTATTTTGAAATAGAAAAAGGGTTACCTTGATGTTTGTTTTGAATCAGAATAATACTTTTTATTCTGATATTATTTATGGTTTTATTCATGTTATATGACGAAAAAGGTATAATAGCAGAAAATTTGTCGATTTGTTGGTCTTATTCTTGTATACTTGTTGTTTATAATCAAATAATTTAAAAGAGGTTAAGAGACGTTTTAATGAAAAAAAAAGAAGTTGACAAAATAAACATCAATAGCCCTGTTCTTTAATGCATTTTTATCTTTGCTTAAAAAAAGTAGTATGAAAAATACAACAACAATTTGGTATAATTCCGTTTTGTTGTTGTTTTAAACATGCTACTTTTTTAAGCGAAGATAAAAATGCACTAAAAAAACAGGGCTAATATAAATACACTAATACTGGTAAATATATCATAAATAGATTCATCATTATGGAAACCCAAATAAATTATTTTAAGATTTATTTTCAAATCACGGTAACCCTCAAACTATACAAACAACACTTCGTTCAAATTGAAATATGGCTGCTGTCCACTCGATACTTTTAACTCTTGAATAAGCATTTTTATGAGAGTGTTGTTACATTTATGTTGGCATGAAAACAAACACTTGTTATGAGAAGTGAGATGCTTCTATGTGACTTTTTTTGACAGCTATCAAACAAACCAAAAAAAACAAACAAATATCGGTGATGCGTTCCTTTTTCTAACGAATGTTTACTTTTGTTTATGTTTCAATAAAAGTTGAAATGTCAAAGTAAGAAATATGTTTAGTTTTTTGCATAACCGTTTCAGAATGATAAATTTACATTATGGCGTCATAAATGTTGGAATAACTGAACAAAGAATATCAAAAATTAGCATTCCACTAGGCAACTAAATTATAATTATTTGGTCAAATTTACAAGTGAAATAATGTCAAAAAACTTAATATTACACCGAAACAAAAGAAAAAAAATCACCGAAAGTTTACATTCGTCAAAAATAAAATAAATTTTTAATTGTAATATACAACATCCAGTGTTTCCATTCAGATAGCAAATCCAATAGAAAACTGAACGTCAGAAAACAATGAACACACAAAACTTTAAGAAAAAGAACGACTTGTGTATGAATCAAATATAAGCAGCTGTGGATGCAATATTTCATCTCATATGAATCCTATAGTTAGTGTTTTGTTTTTGTTACTTTATTTCCTCTTGATAAGAGATTTTAAAGATTAAAAAATGATGTTTAGAGCTTAAATTTGATAGCAAGATTATTACAAGACATTAAATTTACATACACGAGGAATAATTGTTCTAGGTATAAAATTAAAGCGATTCGATGTTTGAAAAATGCTAAGCTCGTGTAATAAAAACGCTAAAAGACGAATTTTTGTTTCATAATGAGAGATCATGACTTTAGTATAGCAATAAGATCTGAAAGAGAGTTATGGGAGTTATTTTGAGAAAACAAGACCTAAGCTCTGGAGAGTTTGTTAGTTGGGTTGGCACCCTTAAGCTTAGTTAGAAATGAGTCGAATGTCGGCAGTGGAAAATTCTCTCTTAAAATAGCAGAGTCTGCTCTTCGCATATCAATTCACAATCGAATATCTCCACATGCCTTATAAACGATCACAATAGGAGATATCCAAGAGCTTGGTCCATAAACAGGTTCTATAATATCCTGACTAATTGCTTCGTTCAATTTTGCTTCCACTTTTTCTTCCACTGCAGATGGTATGCGGCGTAAAGGTTGTTGTACTGGTCTAACCGACTTATCAATAGACAAGTGTATTTGGATACCCTTAATTTTTGGAAATGGTTGCGGGCTCTCGAGTTGGTTAACGGTAAGCCCTAATTTAAGAACTTTTAATTTCACAGCTGTTTCACGACCTAGTAACGATTGCCTACCATTTTTAATTACGTAAAACGATGCAATAATTTCTGTTTCCTTATCAACGCTTATTGGAGCCTCAAATACAAATTTTACTTCCAAATTTACATTTCCAGCGTATGCTCGAAATTGATTATTGGTTTCTGTTCGAACATTTCCCAGTATAACAGCGGATTGATAAATTTCCTTCCAGTCTGCTTCTCCAATCAAATTAAATCTTGACCCGGAATCAATAAGCATGGACAACTTAATGCCTCCAATGAAACAATCGATATACTCATACTCACTCATGTGCTCATCTACTTTATTTGTTACTTGGAAACAATCATATGGGCTAGATTTCTGTGTATTAAGTTCCTTGCAACTCGAGTTTTCCTCTTCAACACACCGGACTTTTGATGGTTCAAATCGACGACGCTTAAAGTTTGAATTTTCGGGCAATGTATTCTTTCTCTTTTCCATTTTCGTTTGGCATTTCCTAGCAAAATGACCTATAGCTCCACACTTACTGCATTTCAAGTTTCTTGCTGGACAATGTTTGCTTTCCCCCAAATGATCAGTTCTACCACATCTAAAGCACTCTCTTTTTCTGTCGGAGGGCTTATCAATAATAGAAGCGGAAATCTTATTCACACCACTTGACGAAATTGAAGGAATCATGGCTTCTGTCTGGAGCTTTATTTGTTCATGAATCTGACACATTTTAACAATGTTGTCCAATGATTGCTCCTTTTCTAGAAGACGCTTTTTGAGTTCATTAGGAGCCCACACATCAATAAGTTTATCCTTAAGATTAATATCTAAAATCTCCTGCTGTGTCGTACCAAATGAGCATTTAGCGGCCTGGTTTCTAATACGAATTAAAAGTTTGTTAAAGCTTTCTCCCTCCTCCGGCTTAAGTGTTCTAAACAGATGTCTCTCAAAAGTTGAATTTCGTTTTGGGGAAAAGTATTCATTAAGCTTTGAAACCAAAACGCTAAACACATCTCCACCAGTGGTACAATCAAATGCGCCAGGAATATTGAAGATTACCTCTTGTAATTGCGGTCCTCCTAAGTGTAGAAGCTTGTTTTTCTTTTTGACAACATTCTTTATTTCTTCGGATTCCAAATAAAGTGAAAAAGACCTGAACCATTTCTCCCATTCAAGACGGACTAACGACTTATCAATCGTGTCACAGAGGAATGGCTTTATGGCAGCTTCTCCCATATTTCAATATACAATATTTGCGTAAATTCTTACCAAATTGTATATTCTTTTTTGTCTTTTTTTTCTGGAATTATCCAAAATAACCATACCATACTATTTTATGGACATTATATCTGTATCATACCTTTTTCCGATGAATTCTTTTTCTTTGTTTTTTTTTTATCTCAGTTTTCTTTTTTTTTAAACCTTTCTATTTCCTCTTGTATCAACTTTTTTACAAGGAATTCTCTCTTTCCTCTTTCACTAGGAAGAAAAACGATACATGTATTTCTCTATGCATAAACTTTTTTGCATTAAACTGGGCGAATTTAATCACCACACATTTTTTTTTAATTTTATATTTACCTCGTCGCCAATGTAATACTCTCCAGTTGTTCGTAATCTATATTAATAAAGCTCTAATCTTGCTTTGTTTGTTTGTTTGTTTGTGAGGGCTAATCTCAGAAACTACATACCTGATTCCAAAACTTTCTTTTGATGGTTGAAAGTTTATAATATGAGGATCATTTTAGGGTTAAAATTTTGTTAAAACTCCGCAATTTAAATATGAAAAACTTTAAAAATTTATTTTTGAAAGTTGAATTCATATGAATCTATTTACATTTTGACGGGAAAAAAGAGAACACTCTATGATTCGCAGCGAATTCACTATTGAGAGTTTAATAACCGGCATAACCGGCATGACTCTTTCTCTTTCTTAAAAGACAGAAAAGTGGACGAAACATTTGTGTATCTTTAAAGTGGCGTACACACTGTTGAATTGTGTACATCGGTGAACTTTTTTCTTTTTTTTACATGAAATTGGTAAATTGAAATTTTATACAAATATGCACAGATTTTTAGTAGATAAATTTAAATTTTCAAGTTTGCTTGAATAATTTCAATAAAAAAATCCACGGCGGGGTAAAAAACAAAAACTAAAACCAAAACAATAAATGTTACTGTTAATGTATCTGTGCCGGATTTCACTTTATAGAATTGAAAGAAAAAATCAGTTCAGCGAGATTTCTGTTCACTCTTCATTTTAAATTTAACATGGTCGAAACATCAAGTTGAACGACTGAATTACACAGTGACTTTTTTGCCGTGTTTTTTACAGCATTTTTATCTCCACTTAAAAAAATACTTATTAAAAATACAACAAAAATTTGGTATAATTCTGTATTGTTGTTGTATTTAACATGAAAATTTTGTTTAAGCGAAGATAAAAATACCTGCCCTTAAAAACACGGCGTTTGCCTCTGATTCTTTTTGGTTGAATGAATGTAAAAATTAGGGTGATTTATTTGTATAATGAAAATAATTTTTATTTTTCGTTTGTATTCTACATGTATTGAAAATGCAAAAACATTTTTTTTAAACAACTCTTCAACCCATGTTTTTTTCACGAGCGAAAATTTGCCGTTATTTCTACCGTTGAGAGCAAGGTGTACATTTTGACCCGTGGTTCAGTAATTTTAACTCAACGATTTTGGTGGATTAACTGGAGTTCAACTATTGTACAACTCGATTTTATCACATACTTATCACATACATATCCACCGAAATCGGAGTTCAAATAGCTGAACCACGGATCAAAATTTGAACCAAGATTGTACAACTGGCTCTAATGGCCAGTTTGTTCACAGTTGATTCTAATTTTAATATGAATTTAAAAGTCTTTCGATAATAAACAAATGAAACTATGGATTCATGTAGCAAAGTATTGTTAGATAACGACATTCGATGATTTACCAGTTGTAATAATCATTGCTTAAAGATGATAAGCTGTGAACAAACTGACTTTTACTTTCCATTAATGACATTGGTTTTAATATTCGCCAATATTTTCGTCATAAAATAAATGGCAGAGCTGATTGTCATTAGGTATTGTCATTTAGACGACGTGTAAACGTAGTGACACGATTTTGCAAATAATATACCTGTTTGGTAACGTGAAATATTCACCAAGTTTCCCAAACTTGGGTTTTTCTTCTTTCACTTAGTGACAATTCATTTATTCAGCATTAGGTGTGTTTTTTTACTTGCCTTAATGGGCTTGGACGAAAAAAAGGCATCGGCGCTTAGCTATGCCAACACAGAAACAAAAATGGAGTTTCCATACACACTATCGATAACAAGTATGAAATTCGTGCCGGTAACACAGTTTTTATCTGGGCTTAAGTTAAGTCCCGAAAATTCACAAATGTTTCGTCCAGTTTTTTATCAACCTATTTAAGAAAGAGAAAGAGTCATGCCGACTCTTTGAATAAAGGAAGCGTTGTATAGTGTACGTGAGTGAGGCAGCAAGATCTCAAAAAATAAAAACAAAAATCGAGGTTCATCTGTCATTTTAATGGGAAGTGCATTGAGATTTCAAATCAATAAACAAAAACAAGTGAAAAAAGTTTATTAAAATAAATAAAAAAGTGAAACAAAATAAGTATAGTGAATACTTGCAGTTACTAAGCCATATATAAAGCAATTTGTGGTGGTACGTTAAATCCCGTAAAAACGCCTATTATAAGGAGTGTTCAAACATTTCATTTCACAAGTGAGTTGTGTCTGATAATTCCACATAAAGTAATGTGAAGTGATGTTTTTAAGGTAAATAAATTATCGTAGAATACTTTTAATTTGGTATTTCATGGCATTTGGCTTTTAAAAAAAAAGAAAATTAGATGGAAATAAAAATGTACTTTAATCCAGAGATTTAGTAGAAATTGAACTGTCAAATGAAAAATTGTACTCCAGGGCGGGTTCGTTTTTGTTGGTGATTGCAAGGCGCTCAAATCCGTTAAGTGCCCGTAGTTCTTTCTGCTGTATCTCCTATCTATCATGTCGGTTTTGTATCTTTGTCAAGAAGTATTTATATCAGTTTAAAAGTATTCTACGATAATGTGACCTAAAAAATATCACTTCCCATATCTTAAATATGAAAAAAAAACCTTACATGTGAAATGAAAAATATCACTCCGTATTATACCTAGGCATTTTTACAGGATTTAATGCATCATCGCATGTCGTTTTATATTTTTGTTCGTAAATAAAGTATTGCAAAGTTTTCACTATACATATCTAACTTTTTTAATCATTTTAATAAGCTTTTTTTACTTCTCTATTCAGAGCTGTATTCTGAACTAAAAAAGAAAATCTCCTTATATGCCAACTATTGAACTCGCAATAGTGGACTCGATGCTAATCTTAGAATTTTTTTCTTTTTTCGGATAGATAACCTCATCTAAATTAATTTTTTTTTATTAAAATATCAGTTTTCTTTCAACCCTTTATTTGCTAGAATGTTGATAAAATTTTACTACTAAAGCCATCCTTAAATGATAACTATAAATAGTTATAACTCCAGCCTATACCTATATTTGGTGGTAACACACACAAGTTGTTATTTTTCATTCAAAATTATTGAAATAATAACCTGTCAAACACCAAATGGGTTTGAAAATTCAGTTGTGTAGTTTCTTACAGCTGGCCATACACGACAGAGCCAAAGAGACAAGTTGCCCCGCATTTGGATTTTCAGCCAATCTTGAGATCAGCGCTCAGTAACAAACAAACAATAATTATTATGTTCAATATAAACCAAACTAAGATTTGTGCCCGAGCGGAGCTGGGCGGGTCGGCTAGTTAGAAATAAAATGTTATTTATGGTTTTATATTATTTTATTAGTTTTTAACCGCTATCGTGAAGATCTCTCAAAACAATCAAAACAATTAATAATAAAAATAAAATTCTAAAATCATTTCCAAAACATCGCTTGATCATTTTATAAATTCTAAGTTATTTATGTAAATTTACTGAACAGGTCTCCACAGTAGGTATCGTCTCGGTCTCGGTCTCGGTCTCGGTATTGGAATAATTGGTATTGGTATCGGTATCGGTTTCCTCTGGTGTCGGTTTGTTCTCAGTCGCTAATAAAATGCACGACTTGGTTCTAGGTTCATGATCTCTTGTAGCTGAACTCTCTACACTGCATTAAACAGGCCAGCTGTTTTGGCATTAAGTGAAACCCAAGTGGGCTACAATACCGATTACACGGAATTCAATCTCCATGGGTATAACTTAGTTCCATTATTCTTTCCCCATCATGGTCTCGCCGTTTATTGAAGAAATTATGTCGCGTACCAACTTCAGCAACAGTATGGTTTGTACTCAAACACAATTTTTAACTTCATGTGGCTTAAATTTTCGGTCAATAAGCACATCATTCACACTTGTTTCATTTATAGAAGCCCAAACTTGGACAGAAACTCAACTTTTAACGAGTTTGATGCTCTGTCCGACTCCATTCAAAGAATTGTTACCCATTATTCGCTCGCACTGAAATCGTCATTGCGGGTGATTTCAATGTACACAACTCTTCGTGGCTTCGCTTTTTGGGCCAGATAACATACGAAGGAAGGTATGTTGAGTTCTTCGCTGAGTTAAACCAACTGACTCAGCTTGTTGTGGAGCCAACTCGAATCCCTGACGTTGTAGGTCAATCCGGGAACACTCTATGATGAGAAATTTTATTCCAAATAGGATAAAATCTATCAAACCGAAAGAAAACTCATGGTTTGATTCGATCTGTAAGGAGGTTATTAGGGCCAGAGAAGTAAGTTTCCGATGTTAAAATTCCAACCCTACTGAGGAAAACCGGAAGAAGTTCAAACAAGCTAGAAAGACCTGCAACGGCCATATTCAAAGAATAAAATTTTTGCATGACCAAAAATTACGGCAAAAAATACTACAATGTCCGAAAGGTACCTAGTAAAATATGTTGGTCATTTGTAAGAAACATTCAAAATAGTAGGTACTTCGTCCGCGGTTCCAATGCTAGTCTTTAATGACCACTCCCTATGTAAGCTCACAAGAAAAATTTGCTTTCAGCACAGTTTGCTATTAACTCGACGCTGCCAGAGAGCACACTGCCTGTGCTTGAAAGCGCCAATAATTTTATGGGACAAATCTTCTTTCGCACTCGTGCAAAAGCAAGAGTTTTAAAAGATCTCGACGTTCACAAATTTACTGGCCCGGATAGTATCCCTCCAATTGTTCTGAAGAGGTGTTCATCAACGCTGGCAAAACCACTGCGTAAGCTTTTTCATCTGTCCTACTCTACCGGCCTTTTTCCGAGTGGATGGAAAACAGCATTTGTCCAGCCTGTCCCTAAAAAAGGCGTATCTTCTTCTCTCTCTAATTATCGCCCAATTGCACTTACGTCCCTTTTTTCCAAGGTCATGGAAACGCTGATTAATTATCAGTTTAAGAAATATCTTGAAGAACGAAAGCTTTTTAATTACCGACAGTATGGCTTTCATAGCAATAGGTCCACCTGTGATCCAATGGTATATCTCACCGAACAGTGGAACAAATCTTTACATCGTTTTGGAGAAAGTAAGATTACTGCACTTGATATTTAAAAGGCATTTGATAGAGTTTGGCATCAAGCTCTCTTATCGAATGTGCGTGCTTTTGGTTTCGATGAATCTCTTCTTCTTTGGATTAGAAATTACCTTTCGGACCGTTCAATACAAGTCGTCTTGGATGGTTTCAAGTCTGATATCCATAAAATAAATGCTGGTGTGCCCCAGGGCTCCGTTTTGTCTCCGACTCTCTTTCTCATTTTCATTAATGAGCTTTTGTCTGAGACTTCTAATCCATTAAACTATTTTACTGACTATAGCACCCCCAGCTTTTCATATTCGTTTCTTTATTCACATCTCTGTCCTTCGGATGTGGAACTTCAACGGCACCGTATAATAAGCTAATTAAATACTGATCTTGACAGCATTGTCCAATGGGGAATTTAAAATCGTGTTGAATTTAATGCTTCAAATACCGAATGCTGTCTGCTGTCGCGGAATCAGAACCCACCCTCAATGCCGCTATTCATGAGCGGTACTTGCATAGAGGAAACTGAACAGCTCTCAGTCCTCGGTATGGGCATCAGGGTTGTCAGATTGGGCTATTTATCATAAATTGGGTTATCTTTTCCCTAAATTTGCGACAAGAATTTAAAAAAGTAGCCCAATTTCATATAACTTGTTATTTTCTTTTAAAGAAAATTCGTTACATAAGTCCAGCAATATTTAATTTGTCCAAATTTTAAGGACCTAGAAATTATAAAAATAAAGAAAAACGTGGAATATATAAGAAATTGTAGATTTTTTAAACGAGATTGGGCTAGTTTTTGGGCTACATTTAGGGCAGCAATTTTGGGCTACAAGAATTCTGAAATTGGGAGAAACAAGTGCTTCTTGACCTGGCAACCCTGATGTGCATCCCAGATCACCTTTTGTGGAACGATCACATATTCAACGTCGCCAAAAACGTTGCAAAGTGTTTAAGTTTTCTCCGAAGATCGATGTAAGAAATTCTTTTCCCCTTCTGATCTGTCTGTAATCTATAGATAAAGCCTTCATCCAACCCAAGGTTGAGTACAACTCCCACATTTGGGCAGGTGCTCCTATATCTCACTTAAATCTCTTAGATAGAATACAAAAGAGAGCCTTAAAAATGATAGATGATAGATCTATTACTCAAACAATTACAATTCTGAAACATTGCCGCCATGTTTCATGTCTCTCATTATTTTATCGCTAATTTTATAAGCAATGATCTAGTGAAATAACCAGTTGCATTCCTCCCCTTAAACAATTCAACCGTAATTCTCGCGCTTTTAGGAATGTCTATCAATTTACCCTTGAGCCCAATTTCAGATGTACTGTCAAGTACAGAGATTCTTTCTTTAGCCGTACAACACGAATGTGGAATGCTTTACTAGGTTCTGTTTTTCCCTTCGATTTTGATATTCAGACCTTCAAAACCAATGTGCATCGGTTTCGGTATCTCCTCTTGAATTCTTCCTTATTTTCCTGATCGTAAGAAAATTATAAAAAAAGAAAAAAAAGTCTAAAAATTTCATACAAATCTTTGGTTTCAGAGAAAATAGGGTGTGGCAGTGGTTGGTTCTAATTTAAATCATTGCCTAAGCCTTCTTGCTGCTAAAGGGAAATCTGTGAATATGTCATCCAAATCGTTAGAGCCGTTTACGAGAAACCAATTACAAAGGTTGTTTGTTTGTAATAAATTAATAATAATATTCAAAACCCGACAAAATATTTGAGAGGCCAGAGAACGTGTTCGTAAACGTCAAATGTCTTTGCAAGAATATACGATTGCATATATTTGACAAAATCAAGTAGATGTGTTTATAAGAAAATAAATAGAAAAAATATTTAAAGTCAAGGACTAGGTATAAGCAATAAATCCATTTATTTCTTAATTTCTGTGGAGTTTATGAATAAAATTCTATTGAAGAAAGGTTTTTGCGGCCTTTACTCCAGAATTCCTTTCGCCCTGGTATATTTGACAATGGCAATATTTGCGTTAAAAAATGACGTTAATTTGACTATCGAATTGACGTTGACTTAACGTTTTCTTAACTTTCTTTATATATCTTAATCATGTAGATCCTTAGCATTTGAAGTAAAGTAAGAGTTTTTTGAAGCTAATTCAATCGACTTAGCTATTTTAAAGATTTTGTTACTTTTCTAAGATGAGGGTTGTGGTAATAACTTTTTAAAATATTATTTTTCAAAATTGTGAAATTTTTCATTCACATTTGCCTTTTTGAAAAGTGATATTCAAATTGATTTGGGACATAATCTGCATTCTAGTATGAAATAATTTGTCTCTTCTCAAAATATGCTATACAGTAATGAAGGCTGACATGTTTTCTTAAATTAGAGGCCTTATTTTTGAAAATAGGTGATTTAAAACCGAAGTTATAAGCTTTCCAGTTGGTCGATTTGAAGACTATTTGTGCATAGCGGAACAACCATCACGAACCACTCATTGCTCCAACGCTGCGCAGCGAGTTTAGAAATATTGACATAACGCTCTTGAGTTTATCTGCTCCCATAAGAAAATGTTTTATTCACTTTCGCTGCATGAAAAAAGCTGCACGTGTCTTTTAGCCATTAAGGTAAGGCTCAGCTGGGAGAGGTGAGATACCTACATCGGTTGTTTCATTTAAATAATTTCGTGAAATGGAAAATCAGAAAAATGGAAGCGTGAAGTCCTCTTTTGGATGCCAAGAATACATTTTATAAAAGTAGAACGAAAAAACATTTTTTGAGGCCTCAATTAACACCAACCTTTCCAAATTCAAGAAAAATGAAACACCAAGGGAAACCTATCTCCAGATGTTCCACGAAATGATTTACACCTTCCAGAAAGACAATTGGGATATCCTTTTCACTGACGACTCAAAAACTGATGATAATGCAGGATATGCTGTTGTCAACTGTAATAGTTCTCCTATATTTGCTGAAAGGATTCCACCTTATTTTTCAATCTTCTCCATCGAAGCACTAGCTGTACTCAAAGCTACAGAAAGTGCATGCAAAACCAAAAGAAAAACTGTTGTATGCACGGATAGCCTATCGACAATAACAGCTGTCCAAAATATAAAAAATCAATCACCTTACATCATGAAAATTCGGAACAATATGATCAAACAAGATAATAACCTCAAACTAATCTGGATACCAGGACATATTGGGCACGTTCCGCTGGCTATTCTCAGCTATCTGGATAGCTTTGTGTTGTTGTAATTCCTTGTTAAAAAACAGCTGATAACAGCTGACGCAACAACAACTCAAGTTATCTCAAAATTTTTGGGATAACTAGATAGCATAGCGAATAAACATTGGAACGCGAGGATTGGCATTCAAGGTAATGAAATCGCAGACCAAGAAGCTAAAGCGGTGTCCACGGACACCAATACTCACATTTCAAACTACCAGCCTGTAAAAAAAGACCTCCTTAAGCTGCTTGATTCCCATTGGAAACAACGAAAAGAAGAACAATGGACTCATTACATTCACCACTATTCCACCATCAACCCCAATCCAACTCCTGCTTCTTACCCTTACAACCACAACTACAACACTAAACAAAAATTTTCTAAGACTAAGAATTGAACACACCAGTGATGAAAATTGACTTTTGTCGATTGTACTGAAAACTGAAAAAAAATTGTACTGAAAAAGACCAAATAGTACTGAACTTTTTTAAATTATAAAACAACGCAAACAATTAAAATAAATATTTTATTAAAACAAAAATACATAAATTAAATATACCTGCATATACATTTCATTGGTATAATTTAATTCTAAAATAAGTCTCATAGACGGATAGCAAATTTGGCACAGGTCTTTTCTTTGTATTTCCATTCTGTTTTCTTACTCTAAAATTTCTTGATCGGCAAGTGGTTTACTCGGTAAATGTCTGTTCAATAGACTTTTTTGAATAATGAAGCTGTGACAGCATTCATTTTTAATTAGGTTTTTAGTTTCTATTAGTGCAGAACACGTGTCCACCAGCATTCGGTTTCTTAGTTTTGTTTTAATAATATTTTGATGATGAGAAATTAAATCTTTTTTTCACATCTTCGAGGAAAGCTATATAGAACAACCGTGCATGACTTTTAAAGCTATAAATTTCGCTTTCAGTTAAATTTTTTGAAGTGTAAAAATTTCACTTTCGGTCCCGCAATAGATTTCCTCGACGGGAAGGTGGTTTTCTAGTAAGTCTATTGACAATATGGGTCTTTCATTAAAAGCTTCTTTACGTGAAGATGTGGTGAAGTCTGACTGAACATATTTGTTTGATTTTAGAGATTTATGAAAGTTGACCGTTTCAAAAATTTAAATAGTACAAATAGTACTGAAAATTGAAAAGTGGTACTTGCGTACTCGGGAAAGTCCAATAGTACCGAATTCAGTACAATAGTAAGCCTTTTTGCAACTGTGGAACACACTAAGCTGACCCATGGTTACCTACTTAACAAGGACCCTCCACCGACATGCCATTTTTGCCAATCCAGCCCTATTCTAACCATAAAACATTTGACAGTAGATTGTAATTACGTTAAGAAAATCTCTAACGAATTATTTAACAAAGATTTTTGTAGTCTTCTTAAAGTTCCCTCTGAACAAAACATTAAAAACGTATACAAACTTTTAAAAAAAATTAAAACTAGAGAGTAGTTTATAACGTAATAAAGCCTCATCTCAGTTCCAGGGCGGTCGAGAGAGACCTTAATCTTACTAAGCCCTCTCTCGACCGCCCGCAAACTGGGTTTTATTTATAATCCTATCCTATCCTACTAATATTATAAATGTGAAAGTGAGTTTTTTGTTTGTTTGTGACGCTTTCACGTCTAAACCACTGAATCAACTATGATGAATTTTGATATAGAGATAGATGGGACTCTGGAAGCGTCAATAGGATACTTTTTTTTACCATATGAGACAAAAAAAGAAAAAAATATTTGGTACTAAAACAACTTAATATTATATAGGAACGAAAATATATCAATAAAGTTTGAAAAAACAATCAATCAATTTTGATATTTGAGATAGTTTGTTTTTTGTTTTATTATTTTGAGGTTTTTGTAAACTATTGTTTCACAAAGGATGGTTTAAATTAAACAGGAGCTCATCGCAATCCCGGGCTTGCATTCATGTCAAATTAAGGAGGCTGCCTTGAGAGCTGATGAGACACTGGCCGTTTTCGAAAATGTCATCTGCGTCAAAAATGCATTTGCAGAATGTTCCTTAACGCAAACTGCTGAAGTCACATGTTCGAAAACATCAACTGCGGTGCAGCTGTGCAGTAAAAAAATCGGGTTGACGAGAAAAATAATTGAAAAACCAGAAATCGTATTCGTAAACATCAAATACGGTTGCGAGTAAATTGAATGACGTTGATCAAACCGACTTCGTGCAAGCAGGAAGATTGCATATGAGGATTGCAATATGCCTTAAAAAAATGACAATCATATGACGATCAAATTGATTTCGATTTGACGTTTTCGAAAATGGCCACTTTCTTAAAGAAAGCACGGGAACTGTTCCATAGCCAGCTTCATATAGATATGTAGCATATTCGCGTGTGCCCATTGGCCAGAATTTGTATGTTTACGCCAAATGGAAGGACATTCATTATGTACACTATACAGCAGCATCCTCAAGAGCCTGCAGAAAATTCTGTGATTGAACGCATAGCCAAAATATGAGTACATATGTATATGAGGGTTTGTAGGTTCACGCATCTTGATATCGAATGCAAAAGTCTGGCAGGATTTTTTGACTTCCGTGCTTGGGACGCGGGGTTGAAAATAGCACTTTTAAAATGTTTGTGTCAGGGGTAAATTGTGCTCTGGAATTTTTCCTAGGTCCACAAACTTTAATTTTATGATCAAAGCCTTATCGGCCTTATTTTTTGTTTGATTTTTTAAATTTCCATAAATATTTCTGGATATGGTGTACCTTAAATGGTTATATCTCAAGTATTTTTGATCGGATCGTAAAATTAAAGTCCATGGATATAGGAAAATGAATTGATGTGGTTCTAACCCTGTCACAGAAATTGGAAAACAGCTATATATTTTCAACACCCCGTCCCCAACACGGGTGTCGAAAAAATCTTTCCAGACTTTTGAATTCAATATTAAGATGCATGCACCTACAGATTCTCAAACTCATATTTTGGCTATGCGTGCACCCAAAAAGTTTGCTACCAGCAATTGGAATAATAGTGGGATATTCAGTTCGCAGCGAGGAAAAACCTATGACTCTGCAGTAAATATTTTTCATTTTGTAATAATTTTATCTCAATTTGTATTAACCAATAAACTGAAATAAATAAATAAAAAATTTGTTCGTTAATGATTTCTGTATCGATCGACAACCAGAATCGAAAATAAACATTAGCGCGAGCGAAGCCACGGGTAAAGGCTATATCACTATATTTATCTATTTCTTATTTTAAATGCCTTCAGCCTTAAGCCCTGGTAGGTCTAGTGCTGTTTATTATTAGGCTGTACATTTATATACAGTTTAATAAATTGTAATAATAATAATAATAACATTTTTTGATAACATTTTATTCAATTCATATTTTTTGTTTCGTTAGTTCTTGCCCAAGGGGATGAGGGCGGGGCAATTGCACCCATTGCCTTTCTCCTGTATCCGCGCTTGGCAGGGGTTGAGGAAATAATCAAAAGATGCAAAACTATTCCTCTTGGCTTTTTTTAGCTACTTGTTATATTTTGTAAGTTCTACGGAATAGCTAGTTATGCTTGATTTCATGAAAAAGATTGCGAAGCGTGTAGTTAACCCATCAAAACGATTAAGGTGTCTGTATACAGCGATACATTTGTTCTCTAGGGCATCATTGGAGAAAAAATTTAATTTAGTGCTCTAGTTTTTGCTAAAAGCCTCTAAGAAAACGAGAAAATGGCAAAAATGGCTGTTTTTCAAAGCAAATGAAGCTTGCACTATAGCACTTTTTGCAAAAAATGTTTAATAACATAAAATTCAATACTTTTATTAGGGCACTATTGGAGAAAATTATTAATTTTGTACCTAATACAAATTTTAATAATACGCAAAATAAAAATGCTTGTTAATTTTGAAAAAAAAACGCAATTTGACAATCAATTTTTTAACGGTATTTGTTTGACATTTTTTTTTTTAGTGGATATAACTTTAATTTATTATTCACGATTTTCATGAGGCTGTGAGTGCAAAAGTGGTGTAACCCACTTTTTTTATCATATTTTTCGTTTTGAATCGATTTTTAATATAGGCCAGGAAAAATGGTTAAATACTGAAAACAAGCTTCCCACTGGGGTTTTGTGATTTTAAAGTCAATAATTTGATAAAATTTATTGAAGAATTCTTCTGAAGAAGTTAAACTATTGCAATAAAAGTTTTTTGTTTTTTTGCTATGATTGGGTGATTTTATTCCTTTTTTTTCACTTTGTTGATTGTTTGAATTGTTATCAGCTTGGTTCTTTGAATTTCTTGAGAATAAGTACGCATACATGTCTCTGGGCCTTTGGCACCTCATATGAGGGAAATTTGATAAAAAAAATATTCCATCTAATTGGTAAGTAATTGGTCAGAAAAGGTCAACCGGTCCCAGAAATTGGTCAGCCCTAGATAACTTTAAATCAAGGCTTAAACTTTCTCAAGGTCACGCGCGATTTTTGGTCCCTGATTTATGAGAAATTTGCAAAAATTTAATACCATCGGAAAGGCCCTGAGAACTATATAAAAAGTCAACTAGTTTTAGTCAGCCATATTTTTTTTTTGCTTAAAATCAATAAAATTATTTTCTTTTATGTTTCAAATCATCAAAATTGTTATGTAAGTATACCAATATATATTAAAGAGTAGTATAATATTGCTGTTCTTAAATTTGAAATGAGTGTTTTTGTATACTCAAATCTATTTTTCGATTTCTTATTTTTTCTTAAATTTTTCTTTATATTTTTCATTTACATCACTGAAATGTCAAATCAGGCAGACGGCAGGATTGCCATGTCCTTATTTTTAAGAAGACACTATGTTAAATTTGTTGATGAAATAAGGAAGTTATCTATACAAGGTTATCAGGTTTTTTTTTTAATGAATATTTAAATTATTGTTCACAGTCACGCGCGACTTTTAGCACCTCATTAATGGGAAATTTTCAAAAAATTAATACCACCCGAAAAGCCCTAAGATCGGCTAGTTTCAGTAATTGGTCAGCTATATAGATTTTTTTTTTACGATTACTTAAAATATTTGTTTTCAAGGCCACGAACGATTTTTGGCATAAGGATACGAATTCATTAAAGCAATCTATGCCTGACCAATTACTAAAACTAGTTGACCTTTTATATATGTAGCTCTCAGGGCCTTTCTGATGGTATTAAATTTTTGAAAATTTCTCATAAATCAGGGACCAAAACCCGCGCGTGACCTTGAGCTACCTTGATAAAGTTTAAGCCTTGATTAAAAGTTATCTAGGGCTGACCAATTTCTAGGACCATTTGACCTTTTCTGACCAATTACTGACCCATTAGATGGCATTTTTTTAATCAAATTTCCCTTATATGAGGTGCCCAAGGTCCAGAGCCATGTATACGTACTTATTCTCAAGAAATTCAAAGAACCAAGCTGATAACAGTTCTATGTGAAACAATCAACAAAGTGAAAAAAATGGAATAAAATCAGCCAATCATAGCAAAAAAAACAAAAAACTTTTATCACAATAGTTTAACTTCTTCAGAAGAATTTTTTTAATAAATTTTGTCAAATTATTGACTTTAAAATCACAAAACCCCTGTGGGAAGCTTTGTTTTCAGTATTTTAATCATTTGGGGTGACCAAGTTCAGTTAGTTGGAATCACAGATTACAAACTTATCAACTCCCTGACAAGAGTATAAAAGACACAAGTTTCTAATGCATGTTATTCATTTAAGTGTTCGTTTTAGTTTAGTGATTTAAGAAATTTGAACTTGAAGTAATAAGCTCAACGATGAAAGTAAAGATATTGTGTTTTTTGGTTTTTGCAACAACAACTGGTGTAAGAATTTTTCGATGCATTTAAGATAACAAAGATTTAGTTTCTTAATAACTCAACAGTTTTTCTATGCTACGTCAGTGCCGTTTAATTCCGATGAACAAGAAGCTAGATACTTTGCTCAAAATGCTAGTTCAAAATTGTACAAATACTACGATGAAGAAACCAACAAATTAATAGAAAATATTTTAACAGATGACACCGATATAGTCCTGAAAGCAGGTTTAAGAACATCTAAGATATTTTACGAAATTGTAAATGAATCAAAACAATTTGACGAAGAGAAATTTACTGATCCCGAATTGAAGTATGCATTTAAAAAAATTCGAGAAATAGTCAGGGAAGATGTACTTAGCGATGGTGAAATAGCTGACATGATTGAATGCACAAAAGAACTCAGAAATCTACCACTTTATAGTAATACCCCTTGGTACCATAGCACAGACGTAGAATTGAAATTACCATACGATTTAATAAAAGATACGATATTGGAATATTCCTCTGATCCAGAGGAAATTAAACACTATTGGATAAAATGGAGAGATATTATTGGGGGTACAGCAGCTATTAATATTATGAAATTGGTTCAACATAGAGAAGAAGCCGCTAAAAAAATTGGTAAGTCTAAGATGTATACTACGAAAATATTTTACAGTTATAAACAGGGGTTTAGTGATTTATTTCATGGAAATAATGAAGAATATAATTTAATTATATTATATTTTTTATTTATATTTTTATTAATTTATAATTTAAAATAGTCAAAATAGCACAGTTCGAGTGCACAGGATAGGTACACAAATTAAATTTAAAACAAAAAACATAAAACTTTATTCCTGTTTTTTTAATTTTTGATGGCAACGTACATATACTGAGAAAACTGAACTATGTGTTATTTAAAAAGATGCATGTTTGATTGAATGTTTAATTTATACAAATAGAATTCGGTTTAAACCTAATTATAATCTGTTTAAATGCGAAAATACTATTATTTTAGAGTAAAGTGTGTTTATATCAAACTGTTTCATGTTTGAACATTTCATTAGAACCTACAAATATCAAAGGGCACGGTAGTGCCCAGCCAAGTTCGCGGCACTACACCCTTTTTACAGGAACAAACTCAAGCGATTTTCAACCCCCCTCTAACTTCAGTACCAATAAAGTCAGAAACTTCAAATTTGCAGTATTTGCTGAGCTGATCAAACACAGGTGGCTCACCAAATTTCAACTCTTTAGCATTAGTAATTCCCGAGATATAGGACTTCAAAAATCGCAAAAACCGTAACTGACTGACTGACTCACTGACTCACTGACTCACTGACTCACTGACAGATCATCAAAATTATGGAGCACTTCCAGACATCGTAGAAACTTGAAATTTCGCAAAACGGTAGACCTTGTGGTGCATACAAAGGAAAAAATCGAAAATATGCTATTTTCTATCCAGGGGGCGTGGCATCCACCCACTTTGTTAAAAAATCTTATAAATTATATGGAGCACTTCTGATTGTTGTAGAACAATGAAAATTGGTGGGTCTGTAGGGCTTCAAGTACTTAGAAAGAAAAAAATTGAAAAATTGGAATTTTCATTCAGGGGGCGTGGCATCCACCCACATTCTTTAAAATCCTTATAAATTATATGCAGCACTTCTGATCGTTGTAGAACAATGAAAATTGGTAAGTCGGTTGGGCTTGAAGTACTTAGAAAGAAAATAATTGAAAAATTGGAATTTTCCATTCAGGGGGCGTGGCATCCACCCACATTATTAAAAATTCTTATAAATTATATGGAGCACTTCTGATTGTTGTAGAACAATGAAAATTGGTAGGTCGGTAGGGCTTCAAGTACTCAGAAAGAAAAAAATTAAAAAATTGGAATTTTCCATTCAGGGGGCGTGGCATACACCCATATTCTTAAATTTGTTTATAAATTATATGGAGCACTTCTGATTGTTTTAGAACGAGACAAATTGGTAGGTCGTCAGGGCTTAAAGTATTTAGAATGAACAAAATTGAAAAATTGGAATTTTCCATTCAGGGGGCGTGGCATCCACCCACATTCTTAAAAATCCTTATAAATTATATGGAGCACTTCCGATTGTTGTAGAACGATGAAAATTGGTAAGTCGGTTGGGCTTGAAGTACGTAGAAAGAAAAAAATTGAAAAATTGGAAATTTCCCTTCAGGGGGCGTGGCATCCACCCACATTATTAAAAACTCTTATAAATTATATGGAGAACTTCTGATTGTTGTAGAATAATGAAAATTGGTAGGTCGGTAGGGCTTGAAGTACTTAGAAAGAAAAAAAAATTGAAAAATTGGAATTTTGCATTCGGGGGGCGCCATCCACCCACTTTATCAGAATTGCTATTATTTATATGGAGCACTTTCGGTTGTCATAGAATTATGCAACTTTGTAAGGCCCTAAGGCTTGATTTTCTCCTGGTAAAGTTAATCTTTGCAAAAAGGAGTGAAATCACAACAAAAACATAAATGTTAAAAAAAAGAGCCAAGTTCTTATATGTACAAGAAACTTGTACGTAAAAAGTCAGCCAAAAAAAGTAATGAGATCTAAAATATATGCCAAGTTTTAAGTACATAAAGCTCAATATCAAATATCTTAAGTAGAGAAATATCAAAGCAATTCCAAATCATGACAGAAATTTGGTATTTAATGATTACTGATTAAAATTTGGTGGATTTACTTGGCAAGTTTTCTCTTAATTACTTACTTAATCACAATTTTAAAATGTATGAAAACTTGACCAGTGAACCCACCATATTTTAATCAGTAATCATTAAATACCAAATTTCTGTCATGATTTGGAATTGCTTTGATATTTCTCTACTTAAGATATTTGATATTGAGCTTTATGTACTTAAAACTTGGCATATATTTTAGATCTCATTACTTTACGTGTGCGTGCTAATGGCTGGAATAGAAGGGACCTACAATTTGATACCGATTCCGAACGGCTAGATGAGAAGCACTTATTCATGACAAGTATACTCTTGGAGGATTTATCAGTTCCTTGCAAGAGGCAATACCTCGGAGAAAACTTTTCTATTTTAAAGGTGGCAGCGGCTGGGAATTGAACCCAGACCTTCGGCATGACAGTCCAGTGCAGTAACCATTATTCCACGAGGAACTATACCAATTACAGATATTGGAGTAACATATATATCGCATCCAATGCAGACAAAAATGATAACTTTTTCAAACAAACTTGTTTGCTTGACTTTTCTCTTTTAGCTCTCATATCCAATTAAATTAATCGAACCTTATAATAATGATGGCTGATAGGTCCTAAGATCCCACGAATGAAAAGTAATCATTTTTTTCCTCTGCGTGCGATATCAATGGAACTTATGTATCTGTAGTACTTACTATTGAAGATCGTTGAATTCGGTGTAAAATTTGTGAGGTAAGTCGAATGCAAACATAGAACGAGGCGCAGGCGGTGCTACCCCAACATATTTTTTCATCAGTTTCCAATAATGTTCATTGAGCTCTGTGATTATAAGAGATCCAGAAATAAAGTCAGCCATGACTTTAGTATGAACGAAGTTCAATTGTAAATTAAACAAAGTATCAATACCCTGAGGATATAAAACATTAAATTTGATAGAAACAAAGATTTTAAGACATCGTTCCTCCTTACTGTTCTCAATAGATGATTCATTTGAGGATTTTCAGTGAAATCAAGATCGGGAACCATTCCAATTTTGGTTAAATGTTTATATGTTGAGGCTGACAGAATAACTGCTTCGCCAACAGGGTGCTGTAAATTATAAGAATCAAAGTAGTAAGCCGGAAGATCCTTTTTTTCTCTGGCATAGTAGATTCGGCCCATATAAGAATGAGCTTCACGGAACTTCATAAAATTCAAAGACTCAGCACATCGCATGTTAACGTTAGGTGACACATCGAATATTGTTGTTTTACTTCCATAATATCCTGAATATTTCGGCAGCATTTTGAAATTAGTACCCCAATATTCATCGGGTACAGAATCGAAACCTAACGACTTATAAAACTGATCGGCCGTTTTTAACGCTTTCCAAGTTGTATAGTTGCTTTTTGTAAGAATTCTTTCATAATCTATTTCTTCTGGTTTCCATATAAAGATTGACCTTGGTATTGTTTTAATATAACGTTCGAATATTTTATCAACTATAGTAAAAGTTTTAGTAGTCCAAGCTTGATCCAATACATGTTCGAATAGATGATAAGGAATTGGTTCATTTGGTTTGATAACCAAGTCACCATATTTTGTATGCAATTGCTTGCGAATAAGTCCATGTAGTTGAATGTATAACGGCTCGATTTGCATCATTACGTTTTCCATTTCGGTGATATTGTTTTCTTTAAGAAAAAACTTCAACGGTGTGATGCCTGAAATAATATTAATCTTAAGTTAATAATGAAAATTATTAAAAAAAAATAAAACAACACATTTATCTACCAACAAACTTTCTTTTTCTGATGGTTTGCAAGAAAATTCTAACTCGACCAATTATTTGAATGATTTGATGTTACAAAATATCAGGCTATTTTGTGTCACTTTCTTCTTTATGCAAATAAAATAACTTTATTTCATATTTTTACCCAACGTTTCGTTGGATTTTCCCAACTTCTTCAGGGGTTTTTTATTTAAACCTTACAAATAAAATATGTTTAAACATTTTACACATTTGTTTCACAATTTTTTCCCACTCACATGAAATGTTAAATAGTTGACATTGATTTTTAAAATTTGTTATTTGTTACAATGAAATAAATTATTAATTAATTCCAAAACTATATTTCAAACTTACAAACACGACTCAGATATTGTTTATCACAGTATTGTAATTGCATCACGTATGTATGCTTTCTCTTAACGCCAAAGCGTAGCCCAGCGGGAAAAATTAAAAAATTCATTGAGGAAAAACCTTTTTTGGTTGTTTTCATCTTAAAATAAAGGGTGCATTACCGATGGGATTTATTAAACGATACAAATGGGAGGATTTAATTATTGATGAAAAAGAAACCACCACTAACCTGGTGATTCATAACTGAATTTTCATTAGATTTTTCATCGAAATTATTGAACTGATGAATAAGCTAAATACCCTATAGTGAGTTCACAGATTATGCAATCACCATTTTTTCATCCCCTGGGTTGGTGAATAAACAACTTCCATTGAAGTAGTGATTTCGTTAGTAAATTTTCATCGAGAAAGTGGCATATGCTTCCCGCCAATGACACGCCCATGTTAAATTCATCAAAGGAATAAGCTGAAAAGTGGCAGGTACAGCTTCCATTCCTCAAGGTCCTCAAGGAAAAAGCAGGTTTTTCCTCAATGACTTTTTTAATTTTTCCCGCTGGGTATTGTAGTATTTGGTTTGTGAGCGAATATGACGTTCTCTTTTTGGGAGATGGACACAATCCCGAAATTCTGAATCCAGAAAACCCAAAATCCCGAAAATCCAAAATCCCGAAAACCCAGAAGCCCGAAAGCCCAAAATCCAGAAAAACCAAAATCCCGAAAACCCAGAGTCCACGTAGGTATAATGAACGGGTAACTTCTTAACACATACACGCACGCGTATGATAGCACCGTTTACTACTACCAGTATACACTTCGTAAGGCAGTGCATGCATGTGACACATGTATTAGAAAATCACCATAAATTGATGAAGTGGTGAATTTGGTGAAGTGATATATACTGGAAAGATATCATATCGTTTTTAATAAGAAAAGTTATCAAGCGGACAAGTTGTCTATCTGTGTGCCAGTTAACACGTGTGTTAGGGAGCGGATGGATATCAGTTTTTTATTAATACTGCTGTAAATATTTACTTGCGATATAATTAAAGGAACTTTTACAGCAAGTAAAGCATTCATGAATGAAAATGTAACTCGATTGATCACCATGGGCGGATCCAGATTTTTGCATTTAAGAACCGTACAATTTTTGGTCTTTAAACCTTAGGGCATACAAAATTTATTTTTCTCTTTTGTATCGTAACGCGAAGGAACTTAAGTAACTTACTACTTTCTTTAATGACATCACATCCTCTGCAAAAAACAGAGGTATGTCTTCATATAAAACGCTGAATTCCCAATAGTTTCTATCAAGTTGCTAGGTGGGCGAGTGCAAGTAAGTGAGATATTCCCAAAAAAATGGGTAAAATCTGCAAAGCTTGGAATCTTTAAAAAAAAAAAAACAAAATGATGAATAACGAAATGTCACATTTTCTCAATAATCTCAAATACTTTGAATTATAAATTGCCACAAATCGAAAAACAATGTGCATATGGACGTTAGAGTCGTTTTTGAGACAAAAAATATTTTCCTTTGCGGCTTTTTAACTTTTGTGTGAAAGGTATCTACCAATATTTTTTCATAGGTATGTAAAATTTTTTTCTTAAAATATTTTAGAGAATACTAAAAAACTTAAATATCGAGTTTCAAAAAAGTCGATCATATTGTTTTCGAAAAATTTGATTTTCAAAAAAAATTTTGAAACATTTTTTTTTGATGTCCCAAAAATATTTGTTCTTAAATTTAAGTACACAAAACTATTTATATTTTTTGGAAAAAGTTATTGAAATGACTCGTACTATTCTGACGAAAATCGAAAATTAAAAAAAAAATGGTTCGTTTGGAGGTACCATTAATAACAATTTTTTGAAAAATGGTTTTCCACCCAAAGGAAGGTTTTACTAAAAGTTATTTGTTGACTTTTTTTAAGAAAAGTTGTGGAGCCGTTATAGAGAATAATACGATTATGAAAAATTTCTAAGAAAATTGTTTGGCAGGTACCGTCATTTTTAGTTCTAAAAAAAATAAAAAAACGTGTGGGCATAATCAACAAAAACCACTATGTACCAAGTTTGAAGAAAATCGATCGAGCCGTTCAAGCTGTAGACGAAGAGACAGAATTGTGCCACCCACTTTAATGGTGTTCTCTATCATCGTAATGTCATGATTGATATTGTTATCTCAATTTTTGTTTCCACGAATCCAAATCTTGCCTTATAATACCTACATACATAATCGCAAGTTAAAAGTATTAAACAATATAATTTTAATACACTGAGAAAAATATTGAATATATTCATGTTTAAATCAAACTCAAACACATACGATTTGGCATGGAAGCGATTTCTGTTTGAATTTAACAGAAACGTATTTATTCATTGTAGACTAGATTTAAACGTGTTTTTGTTTAAATTAAATATGCTTTCTATTTGATATGAACATATTTCTCTTTGTTTAAATTTACTTCATTTAATGTTATTTCAAATAGAATCATATTATTTTTTTTGAACATTCGCATGTTTAAATCAACTATATTTTTTGTTTAAAATATGTATAGAGATGCAAATTTACTTACCCAAACTTATTTTCTATTTTTACTCCATAAAACTAACCAAAACACACAAGAAAACAGTAAAAAGTCTATGAAAATGTCAAAATCTTTAATAGAACATGTCAATCAAAAACAGATTAAGTTTATAGTTAAAGATAAAACAATTTAAATTAATGAAAATAGGCTTAAAAATTGTAGATACTTTGTATTCCATTGCATTAATGAGGAACGGAAATCTGTGGAGCACCTGTAATTGAAATAACATTGTTAGGTTTTCTGCTTAAAGTCAAAGAAGGATTACCTCTTCATGTGATACTTACTTTAAATGTTTGGCTTAAAACTTCAAACTCCAAAGTGAGCCTTAAAGAACAGCATTTCAGAATTGCAGAAGGCTGATTTGTGACAGTCGAGTGGCTGGACTTAAGATTATCCCAAATACAGATTCATAGAAACAATCATCTCAAGCTATTCCACTACAGTTTTGGAAATGGCAATTATTCTTCCCTTCCTGGAGAAGAAAGAAACAACTTGGTTTAGTTTTCATATCAATATCTAAAAAAAAGTTATAACTTACCAAAAACCTCCTTTTAAGATTGCAAGTTATCCAAACAAATTTTATTTTGAGTTTTGATATCTCATCTTCTCGAAGGGAAAATTTTTCCAACAATGACATCATCACAAGGTAAACTTATCCGCAATTTTTCTTCGTTTGAGTTCAATTCAAACTGATTTGAGTTTAAATTCAAGATTTTGTTCAATCTCTTTTCTTTTTTAAAATTTTCAGTGGGTTCGTATTTGAAACAAACTCGCTCATGTTCATTTTATGTTAAATAATTTCAAATGAGAAAAATAATTAAACAAGCCTTTCAAAAATCAAAGTCAAACCAGTTTGAATCACGTAAGAAAAATCACAACAAAAACATAAATGTTAAAAAAAAGAGCCAAGTTCTTATATGTACAAGAAACTTGTACGTAAAAAGTCAGCCAAAAAAAGTAATGAGATCTAAAATATATGCCAAGTTTTAAGTACATAAAGCTCAATATCAAATATCTTAAGTAGAGAAATATCAAAGCAATTCCAAATCATGACAGAAATTTGGTATTTAATGATTACTGATTAAAATATGGTGGGTTCACTGGTCAAGTTTTCATACATTTTAAAATTGTGATTAAGTAAGTAATTAAGAGAAAACTTGCCAAGTAAATCCACCAAATTTTAATCAGTAATCATTAAATACCAAATTTCTGTCATGATTTGGAATTGCTTTGATATTTCTCTACTTAAGATATTTGATATTGAGCTTTATGTACTTAAAACTTGGCATATATTTTAGATCTCATTACTTTTTTTGGCTGACTTTTTACGTACAAGTTTCTTGTACATATAAGAACTTGGCTCTTTTTTTTAACATTTATGTTTTTGTTGTGATTTTTCTTACGTGATTCAAACTGGTTTGACTTTGATTTTTGAAAGGCTTGTTTAATTATTTTTCTCATTTGAAATTATTTAACATAAAATGAACATGAGCGAGTTTGTTTCAAATACGAACCCACTGAAAATTTTAAAAAAGAAAAGAGATTGAACAAAATCTTGAATTTAAACTCAAATCAGTTTGAATTGAACTCAAACGAAGAAAAATTGCGGATAAGTTTACCTTGTGATGATGTCATTGTTGGAAAAATTTTCCCTTCGAGAAGATGAGATATCAAAACTCAAAATAAAATTTGTTTGGATAACTTGCAATCTTAAAAGGAGGTTTTTGGTAAGTTATAACTTTTTTTTAGATATTGATATGAAAACTAAACCAAGTTGTTTCTTTCTTCTCCAGGAAGGGAAGAATAATTGCCATTTCCAAAACTGTAGTGGAATAGCTTGAGATGATTGTTTCTATGAATCTGTATTTGGGATAATCTTAAGTCCAGCCACTCGACTGTCACAAATCAGCCTTCTGCAATTCTGAAATGCTGTTCTTTAAGGCTCACTTTGGAGTTTGAAGTTTTAAGCCAAACATTTAAAGTAAGTATCACATGAAGAGGTAATCCTTCTTTGACTTTAAGCAGAAAACCTAACAATGTTATTTCAATTACAGGTGCTCCACAGATTTCCGTTCCTCATTAATGCAATGGAATACAAAGTATCTACAATTTTTAAGCCTATTTTCATTAATTTAAATTGTTTTATCTTTAACTATAAACTTAATCTGTTTTTGATTGACATGTTCTATTAAAGATTTTGACATTTTCATAGACTTTTTACTGTTTTCTTGTGTGTTTTGGTTAGTTTTATGGAGTAAAAATAGAAAATAAGTTTGGGTAAGTAAATTTGCATCTCTATACATATTTTAAACAAAAAATATAGTTGATTTAAACATGCGAATGTTCAAAAAAAATAATATGATTCTATTTGAAATAACATTAAATGAAGTAAATTTAAACAAAGAGAAATATGTTCATATCAAATAGAAAGCATATTTAATTTAAACAAAAACACGTTTAAATCTAGTCTACAATGAATAAATACGTTTCTGTTAAATTCAAACAGAAATCGCTTCCATGCCAAATCGTATGTGTTTGAGTTTGATTTAAACATGAATATATTCAATATTTTTCTCAGTGTATTAAAATTATATTGTTTAATACTTTTAACTTGCGATTATGTATGTAGGTATTATAAGGCAAGATTTGGATTCGTGGAAACAAAAATTGAGATAACAATATCAATCATGACATTACGATGATAGAGAACACCATTAAAGTGGGTGGCACAATTCTGTCTCTTCGTCTACAGCTTGAACGGCTCGATCGATTTTCTTCAAACTTGGTACATAGTGGTTTTTGTTGATTATGCCCACACGTTTTTTTATTTTTTTTAGAACTAAAAATGACGGTACCTGCCAAACAATTTTCTTAGAAATTTTTCATAATCGTATTATTCTCTATAACGGCTCCACAACTTTTCTTAAAAAAAGTCAACAAATAACTTTTAGTAAAACCTTCCTTTGGGTGGAAAACCATTTTTCAAAAAATTGTTATTAATGGTACCTCCAAACGAACCATTTTTTTTTTAATTTTCGATTTTCGTCAGAATAGTACGAGTCATTTCAATAACTTTTTCCAAAAAATATAAATAGTTTTGTGTACTTAAATTTAAGAACAAATATTTTTGGGATTTCAAAAAAAAATGTTTCAAAATTTTTTTTGAAAATCAAATTTTTCGAAAACAATATGATCGACTTTTTTGAAACTCGATATTTAAGTTTTTTAGTATTCTCTAAAATATTTTAAGAAAAAAATTTTACATACCTATGAAAAAATATTGGTAGATACCTTTCACACAAAAGTTAAAAAGCCGCAAAGGAAAATATTTTTTGTCTCAAAAACGACTCTAACGTCCATATGCACATTGTTTTTCGATTTGTGGCAATTTATAATTCAAAGTATTTGAGATTATTGAGAAAATGTGACATTTCGTTATTCATCATTTTGTTTTTTTTTTTTTAAAGATTCCAAGCTTTGCAGATTTTACCCATTTTTTTGGGAATATCTCACTTACTTGCACTCGCCCACCTAGCAACTTGATAGAAACTATTGGGAATTCAGCGTTTTATATGAAGACATACCTCTGTTTTTTGCAGAGGATGTGATGTCATTAAAGAAAGTAGTAAGTTACTTAAGTTCCTTCGCGTTACGATACAAAAGAGAAAAATAAATTTTGTATGCCCTAAGGTTTAAAGACCAAAAATTGTACGGTTCTTAAATGCAAAAATCTGGATCCGCCCATGGTGATCAATCGAGTTACATTTTCATTCATGAATGCTTTACTTGCTGTAAAAGTTCCTTTAATTATATCGCAAGTAAATATTTACAGCAGTATTAATAAAAAACTGATATCCATCCGCTCCCTAACACACGTGTTAACTGGCACACAGATAGACAACTTGTCCGCTTGATAACTTTTCTTATTAAAAACGATATGATATCTTTCCAGTATATATCACTTCACCAAATTCACCACTTCATCAATTTATGGTGATTTTCTAATACATGTGTCACATGCATGCACTGCCTTACGAAGTGTATACTGGTAGTAGTAAACGGTGCTATCATACGCGTGCGTGTATGTGTTAAGAAGTTACCCGTTCATTATACCTACGTGGACTCTGGGTTTTCGGGATTTTGGTTTTTCTGGATTTTGGGCTTTCGGGCTTCTGGGTTTTCGGGATTTTGGATTTTCGGGATTTTGGGTTTTCTGGATTCAGAATTTCGGGATTGTGTCCATCTCCCAAAAAGAGAACGTCATATTCGCTCACAAACCAAATACTACAATACCCAGCGGGAAAAATTAAAAAAGTCATTGAGGAAAAACCTGCTTTTTCCTTGAGGACCTTGAGGAATGGAAGCTGTACCTGCCACTTTTCAGCTTATTCCTTTGATGAATTTAACATGGGCGTGTCATTGGCGGGAAGCATATGCCACTTTCTCGATGAAAATTTACTAACGAAATCACTACTTCAATGGAAGTTGTTTATTCACCAACCCAGGGGATGAAAAAATGGTGATTGCATAATCTGTGAACTCACTATAGGGTATTTAGCTTATTCATCAGTTCAATAATTTCGATGAAAAATCTAATGAAAATTCAGTTATGAATCACCAGGTTAGTGGTGGTTTCTTTTTCATCAATAATTAAATCCTCCCATTTGTATCGTTTAATAAATCCCATCGGTAATGCACCCTTTATTTTAAGATGAAAACAACCAAAAAAGGTTTTTCCTCAATGAATTTTTTAATTTTTCCCGCTGGGCTACGCTTTGGCGTTAAGAGAAAGCATACATACGTGATGCAATTACAATACTGTGATAAACAATATCTGAGTCGTGTTTGTAAGTTTGAAATATAGTTTTGGAATTAATTAATAATTTATTTCATTGTAACAAATAACAAATTTTAAAAATCAATGTCAACTATTTAACATTTCATGTGAGTGGGAAAAAATTGTGAAACAAATGTGTAAAATGTTTAAACATATTTTATTTGTAAGGTTTAAATAAAAAACCCCTGAAGAAGTTGGGAAAATCCAACGAAACGTTGGGTAAAAATATGAAATAAAGTTATTTTATTTGCATAAAGAAGAAAGTGACACAAAATAGCCTGATATTTTGTAACATCAAATCATTCAAATAATTGGTCGAGTTAGAATTTTCTTGCAAACCATCAGAAAAAGAAAGTTTGTTGGTAGATAAATGTGTTGTTTTATTTTTTTTTAATAATTTTCATTATTAACTTAAGATTAATATTATTTCAGGCATCACACCGTTGAAGTTTTTTCTTAAAGAAAACAATATCACCGAAATGGAAAACGTAATGATGCAAATCGAGCCGTTATACATTCAACTACATGGACTTATTCGCAAGCAATTGCATACAAAATATGGTGACTTGGTTATCAAACCAAATGAACCAATTCCTTATCATCTATTCGAACATGTATTGGATCAAGCTTGGACTACTAAAACTTTTACTATAGTTGATAAAATATTCGAACGTTATATTAAAACAATACCAAGGTCAATCTTTATATGGAAACCAGAAGAAATAGATTATGAAAGAATTCTTACAAAAAGCAACTATACAACTTGGAAAGCGTTAAAAACGGCCGATCAGTTTTATAAGTCGTTAGGTTTCGATTCTGTACCCGATGAATATTGGGGTACTAATTTCAAAATGCTGCCGAAATATTCAGGATATTATGGAAGTAAAACAACAATATTCGATGTGTCACCTAACGTTAACATGCGATGTGCTGAGTCTTTGAATTTTATGAAGTTCCGTGAAGCTCATTCTTATATGGGCCGAATCTACTATGCCAGAGAAAAAAAGGATCTTCCGGCTTACTACTTTGATTCTTATAATTTACAGCACCCTGTTGGCGAAGCAGTTATTCTGTCAGCCTCAACATATAAACATTTAACCAAAATTGGAATGGTTCCCGATCTTGATTTCACTGAAAATCCTCAAATGAATCATCTATTGAGAACAGTAAGGAGGAACGATGTCTTAAAATCTTTGTTTCTATCAAATTTAATGTTTTATATCCTCAGGGTATTGATACTTTGTTTAATTTACAATTGAACTTCGTTCATACTAAAGTCATGGCTGACTTTATTTCTGGATCTCTTATAATCACAGAGCTCAATGAACATTATTGGAAACTGATGAAAAAATATGTTGGGGTAGCACCGCCTGCGCCTCGTTCTATGTTTGCATTCGACTTACCTCACAAATTTTACACCGAATTCAACGATCTTCAATAGTAAGTACTACAGATACATAAGTTCCATTGATATCGCACGCAGAGGAAAAAAATGATTACTTTTCATTCGTGGGATCTTAGGACCTATCAGCCATCATTATTATAAGGTTCGATTAATTTAATTGGATATGAGAGCTAAAAGAGAAAAGTCAAGCAAACAAGTTTGTTTGAAAAAGTTATCATTTTTGTCTGCATTGGATGCGATATATATGTTACTCCAATATCTGTAATTGGTATAGTTCCTCGTGGAATAATGGTTACTGCACTGGACTGTCATGCCGAAGGTCTGGGTTCAATTCCCAGCCGCTGCCACCTTTAAAATAGAAAAGTTTTCTCCGAGGTATTGCCTCTTGCAAGGAACTGATAAATCCTCCAAGAGTATACTTGTCATGAATAAGTGCTTCTCATCTAGCCGTTCGGAATCGGTATCAAATTGTAGGTCCCTTCTATTCCAGCCATTAGCACGCACACCAGGAATGGTTGAGAGTTGTAAGTCACTAGGTCCTGGTTCTTCGAGCTGTTGCACCATCAAAATTTAAATAATTTAATTACCTACAGTCGGCTCCCTCTAAGTCGAACTACCTCTAAGTCGAATTTCCCTCTAACTCGAACTTTTCACCCGAATTTCTATTCCACTCAAAATTTAAACCATATTTCTCTCTAACTCGAATTTTTGCAAAACTCTCTCTAACTCGAACTGATTTTGATATCGCGTGAAAATTCGACTAAGAGGGAGTCGACTGTATTTATAATTTTAATGGTACTGTTAACACCCAAATATTGAAGTTAGCTATATAAAACTTAGAATTTTTGGGCAGCATTGGTATAAAAGTCTTTTGTTTTCATAATTCATTCCGAACATTCTTCAACTGTTTTCTTGGATAACTGTATCAATATACTTGGCACGTGAAGTTGGTTGAGGTCCTCTTCCACTTGCATGCGCCACCTTTCACGCTGTCCACCTCTACTGCACTGTTCCACGGGGTTGGATTCAAATTCCAACCAAATTTGGTGACCCAGCCATCTTAGTCGTTGGCTTTTCACATTTACATTCACTGTACAGTTCGTTTTTGTATCTTCTGCTCCATTCTCCATCTATGCAGACGGGACCAAAAATCACCCGGGGCCTATTTCAGCGCTACTACAACATAGCTACATCAACTACATCGTACATTAAAATCCTTTAACTACATCATTTATTTTTGTCTGATTCAAACATTCAACTGGAGTTATGAAATAAGAGATAAAAAAGTTTAATAAATAACAAATGTAACTGGTGTAGTTGAAGGATGAAGCTGTAAAATGTAGTTGATGTAATTGATGTAGTGCGCAGAAATAGGCCCCTGGTTAACAGCATATATTTTGTTTTGCTTTCATTCACCGTTAACCCCGTCTTTTTGGCTTCCTTCTCCATGCTCGCGAAAGATCCACTGATATCTCGCTTAGTTCGTTGGATAATGTCAATATCGTCGTAAGGAAGGACTTCTGAAAGACAATGAGAGGAAAGAAAGTCAATGTACTAAACTAAATAAATTGGGTGGCGCAACAGCTCGTGGAGAACCAGGTCCTAGTGACTTACAACTCACAACCATTCCCGTGTGCGTGTTGTTGGCAGGAATGGAGGGGACCTACAGTTTTTTGCCGAGTCCGAACGGCTAGATTAGAAGCACATATTCATGACAAATGTACTCTTGGGGGATTTGTCAGTTCCTCACAAGAGGCAGTACCTCGGATAAAACATTTATGTTTTTAAGGTGGCAGCGGCTGGGTTTCGAACGCACACCTTCGATATGACAGTCCAACGCACTGACAATTATGCCACGAGGTACTACCGTTATTTTAAATAAATAAATAAATTTACTTGCCTGTATCTATAGCAAATTCATGGCACAAGTTCTGGGATATCAGTTTTATGAAAAACTTTGTGAAATCAGTGGACAATACTCCAGATTAAATAAATCGGAACCAATGTACAACTGTGATTTCTATGGAAGCACAAAAGCGGGCGATGCACTGAAGTAAGTGTTAATTTATTGCTTCATTATTGCTTATTTTACTATTGATTTTTGTTTTCTTTTAGAAAAATGATGCATCTTGGATCTTCAAAACCTATGCGCGAAGTACTGGCAACAATTATCCCTGAAAACCCAACTTTGAACGCTGAAAGTCTTTTGGAATATTTCACTCCTTTGAAATCTTGGCTGATTGAAAGGAATCGTGAAGACAAAGCTTATATTGGTTGGCTATGAAATTTCACAAATTAAAATCTCGCAATTACAAAATCCCGGTTTTCTTAATCTCGCAATTGAAAAGATATGTAGGTAGGTATATTTGATAGATAAAATATTTATTTAACAATACAAAATGTTACAAAATACATTCAAATAAAGAATTACAAGCATAGCATGAATGCCGTCTGCAGGATTTCTTCTGAATTTTAACATTGAGAAAGATTCAACAAATCAACAATATCTAAAAATTACAATAATTATAAAATTATAAAAATATATAAAATACAATTAAAATAATCAATAAGTGTTTATATACATATTTTAACATTTTTAATTTAATTAAGATAAAAGCTGTTTTGATAAAAAGAAATTTCATGTTGTTGAACAAATTTGTATTATTATTGCATGGGCTTTTAGTTTGGCAAAAACGAAAATAAAAAATCAGAAAAGATGGAGGTTTAAGAACTACTTTAGTGGCAAATGAATCTTCTAGAAAAAAAAATAAATTAAGTTTTATCATTGGTAATGACATATTGGAGCTTTAAGTTTGGCTTAAACGAAATTTTATTTAATGGGATTGGATACAGATTTTGTTTCAAAACATGTTTAAATATAAGTTCCTATAGTTTTTTGCTTGTGAAACATAGCGCACGCAAAAACATTGCACTAGTAACAACAATCGTATCGCGTCAAAAAACAGCCGAGTAACTCCTGCATATAGAGGGTAAAACGTTTTGAAACAACTGAGCCAATTCGTTTAAGAAATTTTGGTAAAAAACAGCTGAGTTACTCTATTAAAAACAACCGATACCATTTCCCCTGCGAAGCCTACTCGGGTGAAAATATAAACCCAACTCTGTTAAAAAAAAAAACCTACTTGCCAACCTACTCAGCTAAAATCAATCCACCTACTATGTTGAATTCAATTAGCTTACTCTGTTGAGTTTAGCAAATCTACTCAGTTTAAATCAATGAACATACCCGGTTAAATGTAGCCAACATACTCGGTTAAAATCAATCAACTTACACGGTTGAATTCAGCCATATTACTCGGTTGAATTTAGCCAACCTGCTCGGTTGAATTCAGCCATTTTACTCGGTAATTCAGCTTACTCGGTTAAATCAGCCATCTTACTCGGTTAAAAACAATGAACTTACTCGGTTGAATTCAGCCAACTTACTCGGTTGAGTTTAGCCAACCTACTCGGTTAAATTCAGCCAACCTACTCGGTTAAATTTAGCCAACCTACTCGGTTAAATTAAGCCAACCTACTCGGTTTGCCTGAGTTACTCGGTTATGAAACAACCGAGTGGACGGCTATTTTTAAACGAGGCTACTTGTCTGTCTACAACAGATAAACTCACGAGTAATCGTCACACGCAACTCATTAGAATTGCCTTGAGTAAGGCGCCAGTTATAGCTATCATTGAAACTCATCATTGAAAATTTTAATGATTGATTTTGAGACGTTTAGGAGGCAAAATCATTTATTATTTTGATGGACGATCAAAGCTCAAGACTTAATTAATATTCCTAGCCAAAAACAAAATTCAAATAGGCCCAACTTTCCACAAAAATTGACTTTTAATTTTTCAATGATCATTGGTAAGGTAGTTTTATCATTGAAATGAGAAAAGTCTTTTTATGTGGAGAGTTGGGCCTATTTGAACAATTTTTTTGGCTAGAAATATTAATTAAGTCTTTAGCTTTATATGTTCATCAAAATAATAAATGATTTTACTTCGTAAACGTCTCAAAATCAATCATTAAAATTTTCAATGATGAGTTTCAATGATAGCTATAACTGGCACCTAACTCAGGTAAATGCAACGAAGTGGACGAGACTAGTTGTTTGTTAACAACCGATAAACTCGTGAGAAATAATTACAAGCAACTCGTAAAAACAACCAAGTGGACGACTGACAACCGATAATTCGTGAGATTTCAGCAGTGCATTAAGTCTTTTAAATTAATGTAAGAAAAGTGGTTATTAATAACCCAACAATCAGCTAGAAAACAGCAACGAAGAACGAAATTGATTTTTTTCACCCAAATTACATGTTGTATTTTAACAGAGATTAAACCGAGCAGATCGGCTAAAATTATTGCAAGCCACTCGGCAGATAATAACCGTTGACTCTTGTTTTTCTAAAACGTTTTAGCTCAGCTGTTTTTAGCAACAGAAACTCATGTATTTTTAATCGAGACTAAGCAGATTTTAACCGATTTTTTTTTTAACAGAGTAAAAATGAAACTCTGTTAAAGCAAATGCTCTTGCGTGCGTATGAGCACTTTCCAGCTACTCTCCCCGTTAAGAACAGCGGAACACTCCTCGATCGACAAGAAACTGTTATTACAATGAAGTCTATGCATTTCTTGCAAAATGGGGCAGATTGGTATGAAATAGTATCTATACATCTTCGTTTTGGTTCATATTACAGAGTGATCAAGTGGCCTGTAATTAAGCTCAAGAGTTTCTGTACGTGCCTTGAAAATTAAACTTATATCTGAGGCTGAAAAGTCTTCTCCAACATAATTACTATATTACCCAAGGTTAATATTAAGATGAATGTACGTTGGTCTAGAAACTGACTCCTTAGCCTTTTCAAGATTTGATCTGTACATTTGCTCAAGAGATGCAGTCGTAGGACATATTTGTGCAATCTTCTATGCTGTTAGCGGTAAAATTCATTTATGCATTGTGACAAGGCAAGTGCATGCCAGTTTCTGAAAGGCAAACACCCATAAGAAAGTGAGGTAGGTAGGTAGGTAGAAATGGTGGCAAGAGCGTAACACTCGCTTTTTGCCCAATTAGCACTGGATTGCGCCGTTTTGATACCATAACTCGTTTGACCTGTGTATGAAAGCTGATTAAAGCGTTCCTTGCTTTGGAATAGGACGGCTGTGAAGTATGATTAATGTACCTTGTGAGTTGGGTCATAGGACACTCACTCGATCGGATCGCATCTCGCCCGAGCTTGCCACATTATGCCGAGCTCGGCAGGTTGTAGAATAGCAACGAAGCGCGATCGATCCGACCATATGTGATTATCATTGCCATTGAGCATCATGAAGCCTCTCAGAAACCCGGGTTCCGATTACTCGCGGACTTTGGATCTGGGGGGGAGCATGATGCAGAACGCAACCGATTTCGTCTCAGATCCATTTCGTGGCGTTAAGAAAACAGATCAAGTCTTTGATCTTCATTTTGGAAAGTTCGTTTTGGTCGTCAAAAAAAGCCATTCCAAACGATTGTGCTCTCATTCTGGCTAGAGCTGGACATTTACAGAGAAAATGAAGGACTGTTTCCTTTTCTCGCAGGTCTCCATTATATAGAAAGTGAAATGAGTAAGATTTTTGTATGAAGGTTGCTATCAGGTCTATGCATCAGTTTTACGAGGAAGTCCGCATTGGCCTTCAAGTTTCTTACATATATTTGCGGAAGACCGGACTCAACATAAATGGCATAGTTGGGAGTGTAAGATGGTAGGCATCGTGTAAGACGGTAGATTCGTTTGAAGAAGTACCTTTGAATAGATTCCATTTCCTCCAGCAATTGGTAAATATTTAAATTCACTGACAACTTCAATATTGACTTGACACCATCCAATTTCCAGTTCCGTAGATTATTTTCGGATCGATTTTGCAATTTAAATATCATTATTTTAGATTTGTTAGTATTGATTTAAAGATCCCATGTGTCACAAAATTGTTCCAATTTGTTTATCTGAAGCTGACTAGGTCATCGGCATAGAGAAGCAACTTCACAGATATATCACCATAAGATACACCGCCCGGCAGGTGGTTCTCAATATCATATGATATACAGGGCTCAATATACAATATTGTGCGACACCTATTTCAGATCTAAAGGATTACAATTTGTTTTTACCACCACATACCATCGCTGAAGTTTCCAATAACAGCTGTTCATACACCAAAACAAACTTAGTTGACAGGCAAATTACTGCTAGCTTATATAAAAGTGATCTTCTATTGATGGTATCGAAAACAGCTTTAAAATCTACAAACAAAATGTATAAAGGCTTCTTTTGTCTATAAATCGCTTTGCGATGCTTGTTAGGGCAAACATTTGATCAGTCGTTTACAGACCAGACCGAGACAACTTATCATATTATTTGTCTCAATCCAACTTGCAAATCTAGAGTATAATATTT
This sequence comes from Dasysyrphus tricinctus, assembly GCA_963921185.1. Lineage (NCBI taxonomy): Eukaryota > Metazoa > Arthropoda > Insecta > Diptera > Syrphidae > Dasysyrphus > Dasysyrphus tricinctus. The sequence goes on from OY992530.1 coordinate 129,320,708, forward strand.
GGGCAAATAGTTTTCTAAGTAAGCTTAAGACGGGGATCCCTCTGTAGTTTTCAGGAAGATTCAGTTCACCTTTTTTTAAAAATGGGAGATATGCTCGCTAAACGGAGACATCTTGGAAACGTCTCCTCGATAAACATTTTATTTAACAACCCCAAAATAAGTTCAAGGAACTCAGGTGTTGCGTTCTTATAAAATTCAATCGGAATGCCATCTAACCCGGCTGCCTTTTTTTTTTCAAAAGGGCAGTCAAGCTCGGCAAACACTGTGTTTTGCAAGGCAACCAGCGATCGGTGATTTTCATGATGAAAATGCAAAGCCAGGGAGATAGTGCGAGTAAGCAGGACCGTCGGGTTTTCAACTGCGTTGGCTCTCTCCAGCAAAAATGGCGGAGAGTAGCTGAATGATGATGCGACCGAAAACCACGACCGCTGATTGGCTGAAAGTACTGGGGTTGACAAAAAGTAGAGGCCGTCCAGGTTAATGGAAAACCTGTAAGGGCACTTCTACTGTGATTCTCGAAGAAACCAGAAGTTTTTTGGTTTGCAGAAGAAAAGTAAGCTAAGAAGAAGAAGAAATTCAAAGAGTTTGCAGAACAAGTTTGGAAAAAAAAGGAAATTGTGAAGAGGAAAAGTGGAATTAGTTTAAAACTGGTGGAAAGAAATTATTAGTTTGATATATTGCATTGGAGGAAATTGGGAGTTGATGAGCTAAGTATTCTTTTCTCATAAATGTGAATTTTGGTATTAGGTATTCTCTACTAGGTATTTGTGATTCGATTTTCGAGTTATTAAACTCATTAGTAAATTCTCATTTGGGTTTTGCTCCGTTAAAAATTCCGTAAAAGCGGAACGCGTGACCCGTTTATTAATTTCTTTGTCCATTGGGACCGAGCGTTAAAGGTCCATCTTCCGTTGTCTTTAAAAAGTCTTTGTTCTCTGAAAAGATCTTGGGTTTTCATCTTGTTTAAAAGGTTTCCCAAGCAATTGAAGTGATTAAAAATTCATAATTTTAAATATACAAATCTTCCTCTTTTTATTTTATCTATTTTCACCGTCGGTTTCGCTCCGAAGGTTTGTGATTTCCTTTTATTCAAAAAAAAATCACTGGCGCCCTAATTTTTTTCTTCCAACAGGAACGCTCCTGTGGTAATCCAAGTAAGTTTTATTAATTCATATAATCTTTTTTTATATCAACCATCATCTTTTTATCATCACTAAAAAAATAACTTCGTGAATTTACCCCCTTCTTAGCATAGTCGTGGTGGCAGCACTTTTTTTGCTGCCTGTTGCACTTTTATTCGCTCGCTTTTTTTGTATCGCCTTCTCGCCGACTGTTTGACAGTTCGGCTTCGGTATTCTTTTTTATAAACATTTTCTTTTCTTGTGCCGGTCGGTCGTGTTTTTTTTTTTTTGTATTTGTTTGTAGAAATACAAAAGTTTTCCTTACTTAGGTACTTATTTTTGATGGCGCTACATAGCGAGGTGCCCCTGGGCCTTACTTAATATGCCCCTCCAGCCGGCTCGATCTCTAGCCTGCCGTCTCCAATTTCGCACTCCAAGCAGTCGGAGGTCTCCTTCTACCTGATCTTTCCATCGAAGATGAGGTCTACCTTGGCTTCTTACTCCCTCTGGTATGGCGTCGAAGACCTTACGCGCTGGAGCATCGATATCCATCTGCTCTACATGGACCAGCCATCTTAACCGCTGGATGCGGATTTTTTTTTACTAGGCTTATGTCGCTGTACAGCACGTATAGCTCGTTGTTGTATCTTCTTTGCCAGACATTGTTTTCTCGATCTACGCAAACAGGACCATAAATCGTTCGTAGTACTTTTCTCTCGAATACAGCAAGGGAGCTTTCATCCGACTGGGAAAGGGTCCATGCCTCTGCACTATACAACAGGACCGGGATGATGAGTGTTTTGTAAAGCGTCTTCTTGGTTCTTCTCGATAGGACTTAATTCCTCAATTGCTTACTTAGCCAAAAGAAACAGCGATTAGCAAGAGTTATTCTACGTGTGATCTCCGCGCTGATGTTGTTTGCCGCGTTTACAGCAGTGCCCAGGTAGACAAAATCACTGACCACCTCGAAGTTATACCTATGAATTGTCACGTTCTGACCAAGTCGGTGGTGGGATTGGACTTTTGTTGATGAAAACATATACTTCGTCTTGTCCTCGTTTATGGTCAGTCCCATTCTACCAGCAGCTAACTCCATTGTAGTGAAAGCACCGGTTACTGCTCGCTTTGTTCTTCCTATCACATCATCAATGTCGTCAGCAAACCCAAGTAATTGTGTTGATTTATTGAAGATAGTGCCTGCTGTACTGGCCTGGGTGTTTCGAACTACCTTTTCAAGCACAATATTGAAACAGCTGCATGACAGTGTGTCACCTTGTCACTTGCAACTTTTTAAAAATGCAAGTTGCAAGTTCAAGGACGTCTGTCGAGGATTTTGGTGCCACTTAGACGTCTGTCACGTACATATTCGTACTCAGGGAGTCAAGACCTTTCATTTGAGACATATGTATTTCAAGTGGTTTCCCAAAATTTTAAAAACACGAAAAAGTTGCAGTTTCAAGGACGTCTGTCGGGGGCTTTGGGGCCACTTAGACGTCTGTCACGCACATATTCGTACTCAGAGAGTCAAGACCTATCATTTGAGATATATTTCAAGCGGTTTCCTAAAATTATAAAAAAGTGAAAAAAGTTGCATTTTCGGGGACGTCTGTCGGGGGTTTTGGGGCCACTTAGACGTCTGTCGTAACCATATTTGTAATCAGTGAGTTGAAGACTTTAGGAAATATTACATTTGAAGTGGTTTCCCTAACTAATTCAATTTTGCAAAGAGTTGTACTTTTGATGCACTTTTTCTCGTAAACGGGACCACTACGTGCTGGCAAACGAACATATTCGTTATCACCTTCGCCAGGACTACCTGTAACATTAATATCGTCTGGTTTCCACTCACGTCAAAAATATGTTGTGAGCTCTTAGACTATAAGGACCTATTAGATCGTCAGCAAACGGCTTAAGACGTTCACATGATACGCTCGATAAGATCTTATAGGCGATATTTTTAAAAGGCTTATGCCTCTATAAATTGGTGCAGAGTATAGGCGGTCTCCTTTTTTGTGGATCGGGCAGATGGTACTGAGATTCCAATCGTCGGGCATACTTTCCTCCGACCATATTTTGCAGATGAGTTGGTGTATACTCCTGACCAGGTCATCTCCAGCGTATTTAAAAAGTTCAGCTTGTAGACCATCGGCTCCAGCTGCTTTGTTCGATTTTAGTCTGGTGATGGCTACTTTTATCTCATTTTGGTCGGGCGGATGTAACTCTTGGTTGTCATCTAGATTGATTGGTTCGAGTCGATGATTGGCAGGATCTTGGCTGTCATCGCCATTCAACAACTGGTTAAAGTAATCTCTCCAGATGGCTAACACCGACTGGATATCTACTACCGTGTTTCCATCCCTATCTTTGCAGGGCCCAGGGCGGCTTGTGAAACCTGATGTTGATTGTTTCACTCTTTCTGTAGAAATTTCGCACCTCTTTCCTGCTACAGCATCTTTGCATCTCCTTGACTTCACGTTGTTGGTGGTCTTTTTTCTTTCTCCTTAGCAAGCGTTTCTCATGTTTCCTTCGTTGGACGTAGAGATTTTTGGACGCTCTAGTGTCCCTGTCGATCCACGACCTGTAAGCCTCCATTTTGGCTTTGTTTGCCTGAGCACATTTGGAGGTGGTTGTGAGAAACCCAACACTTCTGACGCTGCGGTTCTTATTTGGCTTGTTGACATAGCTGCCATTGGTCTTCCGGGTTCATTTTTACAGTCGTGGGATTTCTCGCAAGCTCAAGGGATACGCGGTCGGAGCATAGGCTGTAGCGGTCACTCCCGATTGTAGTTGTCCAACATTGAATTTCCTCTGCGTGGTCGTTGATCGCCCTAGAGCTTCCATGGATATCCGCACTCGAAGTTTGGCACCAACAAGGTAGTGATCCGAATCGGTTGGCTCCTCGGTATGTGCGAACATTCAGAATGCTTGAGGAGTGTCTTCCGTCAGTCGCGACATGATCGATTTGGTTGCAGGTTCGACCATCTGGTGACCTCCATGTGCCCTTGTGGATGTCAAGATGTGGGAATCGTGTACTGCTCACCACCATGTTTTTCCCAGCTACAAAATCGATGAGCCTGAGTCTGTTATCGGAGGTGGTGTAGTTTAGGCTATGCCTTCCGATCGTCCTACCAAAGATGTCCTCTCTCCCAATTTTGGCATTAAAGTCTCCCAAGAGAATTCTGACTTCATGTTTTGGGGCATTGCTCGTATGTTTTGGCGAGGAGCTCGTAGAAACTTTCTTAGGTTTTCCGAGTTGTAATAATCGTGCGAAATAAAAGTGTAACACTTTCAATCCATCTTAGTTTGTCATCGTCAACAGACTCTTCAACATGAACATGGTTGCTCTGAGAAGTATATTCACACGGAGCTAAAATCGGTAGGTAGATGATTTGAAAAATTAGTAGGGTGTACTTCAAAATCGTTGATTAAATCAAGCCACTTGCCTTTTACTACACAAAACTCAATTACAGAATAACCTTGGGCCGATTAAAATGTGTAATTACCATTTGAATCACCCTTTGAAACATTGTTGCCAAATCAAAAATTCTCCCCCCAGAAAAATTTTGAAACCCCCCAGATTACCACATTGAAACAGAAAAAAAAGGCCCCTAAATTTGTTTCCAACATTTCACTTTTTTTTGCATTCCAAACTCATAAGTTATTCATATTATTTCAGATGAAATTGAATACAAAATAAAATGCACAACTGGTTCGCACGTACTTGCTCTTATGTTCAAGACACTGCGAGTTTAAGAAAATTGTATATACAAGCATGGAAATTATGAGAGAAAAATGTAGAGAAGCATGAAATACGACATTTAAATTGGCTAAAACAACTCTTTTGACAGTTTGAGGTGAAAAAAAAGTATGCCATCTTAATTCATGATGGAATATGATTGTATGGGAAAAAAAATTAAAATCGTTGGAGCGGTTTCTTAAAAAATTAATTTTTATATATAAAATTCTTAAAACATTTCTTAAAAACAAATTTTGATATACAATTTTTTTTTGAAAATTTTTGATATCCAATATTATTTAATTTTATCTGAAATTTGTTTATAAAAAATGCATCTAAATCCATTGAGCCGATAACGAGAAAATTCAAAATAAAAATACGTTGTATGACAGCAAAGACCGTATAATACCAAGATATTGCATCTAGTGTAAAAATTCGCAGTCAAAGCGCTAGTACTGTGACGACCCCAGTGGTGACCCCATAGATGTGTGAGTGAGAACCCCGTCTATGTATAAGTTTTACAATCGTCGGTGGCGCGGTCGCTGAGTCGTGGGTCTGCGGCGAATAAAGGCTTGCATGTCTGTATATGTTATGTGAGTTCGAATGTGAATGAGGATGTGATACAATACGTGGGAATGTTTCCCTTCCCCCGACCGACCGCATCTAGAGCTGATTTTTGGTGGTTGGTTGAGATGCGGTATCTTGGTATTATACGGTCTTTGATGACAGGTACCTAGGTACTATTAATAGTTGATAAGTGTAAAATTTTATAATTTTTAGTAGTAGATCGTACTAATTTTAGAATAAGAAAAAAGTTTAATCAAAATCGTAGGAGTCGTTCTTAAGCAAAAAAATATTTTCCTTTGGGGTTTTTAAACTTTTGTATGGAAAGTACCGTTATTTTTAGAGAGTACTAAAAAACTCTTAAGAATTGAGTTTCAAATAAATCAATCATGTCGTTTTCGAAATATTTGATTTTCCAAAAAAAAAAAATTGAAACATTTTTTAAAAATCCAAAAAATATTTTTTTAAAAATGTTGGTACACAATACTATTTATATTTTTGGAAGCTTCTGTATAAAAAAAAAAATAATTGAAATCGGTTGTCCTGTTTTGAAGAAAATCAAAAATTAAAAAAATGGTTCTTTGGGAGGTACCATTAATAACCATTTTTGAAAAATGGTTTTCCACCCAAAGGAAGCCTTTACTAAAATAAATTTATTGAATTTTTTTTTAAGAAAAGCTTTCGAGTCGTGAGAAAAATACGATTATGTAAGATTGCTAAAAAAAATTGTATGGCAGGTACCGTTATTTTCGGTTCTAAAACAAAAATGAAAAAAACGTGTGACAGACAGACGAACAGACAGACACACAGACAGACAGACAGACAGAGAGACAGACAGACAGACAGACAGACAGACAGACATATAGGCAGACAGAAAGACAGATAGAATTGTGCCACCCACTTTTTTGGTATTTTCTATCTTCTTAATACTTACTTACTTACTTAAGGTGGCGCTACACACAGAAAAAAAATGCAATGTAAAATCAACATGACGAATTATTGATTTCGATACAAAAGATGAATTTTTCAATCATTTCATTTCGATTTAATACATTTTCATTTTATTTTAACATTTCAAAACATCAATTTATGACTTAGTCCTGTTAATTTTAGATTGAAAAACAAGTAAATAGGAATTTCATTTTAAATTATACAGTTTTCGCTTTGTTTCAACTTTGAAGTTGTGTTAAAATAAAATTCGTATATAAATTCCATGTTAAAAGAAATTCATGTCGAAAAAAAGCGTTTTCATGTAAAAATAACCAGGCATAGGTACACTTAGACAACGTTTTCAATATTATTAAATCATTAAGGTTTCATTTACAAATTAATTCATGTGTGAGACCCTGTTGAAATAACATGATTGAACTCATTTAAACATTGAAATAGAATTAAAATATAATGATTCAAGCTAAAAGTTCAAATGAGCTCAACTCCATATTGCGTTTCGCCCACTCCACTTAAACAGAAGAATAATCTTTTCAAATTTTCTTCATATTCTATTATTTTAAAATAAAATGACTCGATATTAATTCCAAGTTAAAAGTACCTCAAGTTGACGCTTGGCACTAGTTTTTTGCGTAGTGAATTGGCCCAATGGATGAGTGCTATCTCCGGGTGCGGAAGGTTCCCAGTTAAAAACTCAGTTAGTATCACAAAGTATTTTTAAAATAATATAAATATATAATGAATTCCTATACTTTCAGACCATGGTGATTCAACATGACAATGGTAATGGCTTAATATTATGGTAATAATGATTAAACATACTGGTAGTAAAGATATATATGATGGTCATGGCGGATCAACATGATGATCGCGGTACTTCAACATGAAATCGTATTGATTCAGCATTCATTTGCTATGGATTCCATTTTTATTTGCAGGTTTTTTCATATTATTTCAAAATGAAAACATATTGATTCAACTATAAAGACAATGTCATTTTAACATGATATAATATTGATTTCTCTTATACAGAAATCATGTTAAAATAAAACAAATGCTCGATGAAGCAAAAACATTGGCAAAGCATGTTGAATCATTATTGTTTTTGTTGATTTTACCTCGTTTTTTTTCTGTGTGTACAGTCCGGGGTGGACCAGGGCCTCAACCATCAAGCTTCTTCCAGCCGGCTCGGTTTCTAACTAGCTGTCTCCAGTTTCGCACGCCAAGTTGGTTGAGGTCCTCTTCCACTTGCGTGCGCCACATTGTACGCTGTCCACCTCTACTGCGATGTCCCACGGGGTTGGATTCGAAGACTTTCCGGGCCGCAGCATTGGTGTCCATTCGCTCTAGGTGACCCAGCCATCTTAGTCGTTGGCTTATCACTTTTGAGGCTAGGTCAGTGTTGCTGTACAGCCCATACAGTTCGTGGTTGTATCTTCTTCTCCATTCCCCATCTATGCAGACGGGATCAAAAATCACCCGCAGAATTTTCCTCTCAAAACAGCCTAACGCGTGTTCATCCACCGTTAGCAGTGTCCATGCCTCTGCACCATACATCAGGACTGGGATGATAAGTGTCTTATACAGGGACAGTTTAGTTGCTCGAGAGAGGGTTTTGCTTCTCAATTGCCTTCTTTGCCCGAAGAAACAGCGATTGGCAAGAGTTTTTCTTCGTTTGATCTCAGCACTGGTATCGTTAGCTGTCTATAGTGACGTTCTGTCCTAGACGTCGGTGTTGGGTGTCCTTTCTTGTTGACAGCATATATTTCGTTTTGCTTTAATTCACCGTTAAACCCATCTTCTTGGCTTCCTTCTCAATACTCACAAAAGCACCACTGATATCACGCTTTGATCGTCCGATTATGTCTATGCCGTCAGCATAAGCCAAACAACAATATTCAATGATAAAAACCCGTGCACGTAATCGTTCCTTTTTAAAATGTCTATTCAATAAACTAATATATATATAACTAATATATAATACCTAAACATAAGAAAATATTAACCTATTTACATACATTTCACAACAACCAACAAACGGGCATGGTTAGCCTCAGGCCCATTTCACACATGCCCGGCAGCCGGTTAGCCGGCATCGGTTACCCGGTTTTCAACAAATGAACCGGTTCCGGCATGTGTGAAAGCTTCCATGAAATCCTCAACCAAACGACCGGTTGGTTAGCCAGCACCGGGTACCCGGTTGCCGGCTATGTGTGAAATGGCTCTCAAGGTCAGTTCAAAACTGATAAAAGTATCTCCATGAATCATTTAAAAGTTATTTGTCATTAAATTGTTTTGCTTTTCATTAAATTAATCAAACATTTCATACTTTTTACTATGTAACCTTATACAGATAAGACGCATCATCTGAAGTGCCTATATAAATACTTTTAATGTAGGTACTTATCTACTGTTTATAGACAGAAGATAACCCCTGACATGAGCTTTTATTAGATTTTTTACTAATTAATTATAGTGTTAAAAGTTAATGATAGTGATGATACAACGTATTTTGTACCTATAATATTATATGTTTATGTTTTTAGTAAAATTGCATTTATTTTTGATTGATTATTATATTAGATATTGAAAAGAATTGAAATAAATTTTGGAAATTTATTGATTTTTGTAAATCATTATTTTGATAGGCATTGCACACACACACAGACAACACAGCAACCAGGATTATACTGAAAAATGAAGGGAATAAAGAAACAATATTACGTTCAAGTATTTTTACTTGCGATTATAGGTAGGGGTAACCGGGGCAAGTTGATCCCAGGGGCATGTAGACTAACCGCCATTAACTTCAAATCCATACAACTTTGTACATGTTCTTTCATGTAGTTTCATTAACCACAGCCACCCGCTTCCTCTCACGTTGTTTTTCAATGTCTGGTTGACGTCATTCAAGAGTTTTTACGAAAACAGTTGTTTTTTCATTCTCGTGTAATTTTTCGTTTCACTTCATTTTTCTTCTTTCGTGCCCTTTTTTGTGTCTGATGGGATTTTTTTGTTGAGTATACACACTTATGTGTGTGCCTTATCATAAGAGCTTGTTCTTTTTTTTAATTTTTGTCTCTTTCTACGGAAAAAATTCCGTGGACCGTCAGATGGTCGATCGGGGTAAGTCGACTAATTTTTTTCGGGGTAAGTTGACTTGCTTTTTTTTGTGAATAACTGCCAATAACATCGAGTAGACACATCTTCTCACATATTCCTTCTTGTTGTTTCATTAAGCATATCTACGTGGCGCATGCTTAGTCTTATTTGTCTTTTATCGGAGTTGAACGTGTGTGTACTCCTCAAGTTTAAAAAAAAACACAACGCCAAGAAAGCAAATGATTCCTTCAACTCTAAGCAAAGATGAAGAAATACCGCAATCTTACACCTCGCAACCATCAACTTCAAGAATGGCACTATTACCTCGTAAGGATAAAAGAGCAAATCTTCGCAAAAGATCAAGCGCAATATATACCGACACGCCAGAAAAAAACGCTCTCGAGGAAAAGGAAAAAGCTGCCAAACAAAAGAAAATGGTAAAAAACAAAAGGCCAGCATTGAAAAAAACACCAACAAATAACGCGAAAAAAGCACGGAAACAGACATGTAAAACAACGCCTTGCGATGAGTCTTCAGAAGAAGAAGACGAAGGTTGTCTAGTCTGCGAAGAGGTATACTCATGTATAGGGTCCGGATTTGTATGCGCTAAAAAACTCAAAAAATGCGCTTTAAAAATGCGCCTTAAAATGCTAAATATGCATGTAAAATATGCAATTGAAACCATTTTATCTTAATTTTTGTTCAGAGTACAAACACATTTTATACAGTTTTTAATTAAAAAAATTCAGTCTCTTATTTTCATTGTCTGGTAGAAATGAATTAAAACGAAAATAACGTAACAATTAATAAGAAAAAAAAAATAACAAACATAAATATAACATTTTCATTTGTTTAAATGAAATAAAAAATAATAAATAATTCAAAATAAAATAAAATAATAATTACTCCTTAATTATTCTCATTTTTAAATGTTTTGTTTGCGTAAATCATGTAATTTTTTTTTGAAGTTTTCGAAATCGAAACGTTGCCGATTCGGTCTTAAAAATGTCTTATACATCGAAAAAGATCGCTCTACATTCATTTTCGTACAAATTTAAATGCGTATAATGTGGGGTTGGAAGTTGAAGTATGGTTCAAGTTCATCAAATTAATAAAAAATAGGAAGATAACAGTTTTGAGGTGCGTGTGCATTTCATTTAAGGGATACTATATATTTTTTAAATAAATCTTTGGACAATATGCTCCAAAAATATGTATTTATTTTCAAAATATGTATTTATTTTAAAAATATGCAAAAACATGCGAAATATGCATTTATCCTAAAATATGCAAAAATATGCAACTACGTTTAAATGCCATTTTAAAGAAAAGTTCATGATTCGTATACATAACTAGTTTCCTTGCTTCCAAAGCTTCCCTAAAAAAATATGTATTTGCATAGAAATCCGAACCCTACTCATGTAGTATTCCTGGAGAAGATTGGGTCCAATGTATTCTTTGTCGAAAATGGGCGCATTCAAAATGTTCCAGCGGAAATTTAATTTTTAACACTTGCCAGAATTGCAATTCCGATGACGATTTGGATAGTGATTAGTGATACTAATTAAGTTATATTTTATTCATTTGTTTTTATTAATATAACTATTATTTGTTACACACGAAGTGGAAAATTTATTTTTGATATATTATACATACCAAAAGAAGCTATTTTTATTTATTTTTTGTTTATAGCTATAACTATCTTTTTAAATTGAAATAAATCACTAAATTGATAAACTGATTTTTAGTTTTATTTTTTAATTTATTCATCGAAAAGGTACAACATTTTAACATGGTCAACTTACCCCATAACGCTAGTCAACTTACCCCGGTTCCGGGGCAAGTTGGCCCACTAGAGGTAATTTTGTAGAGTAAAATAAAAATGGTCTTAGCATAAGCTTATTCGAATGCCAATAGTTTTATTCAAAAGGTTAAATGATATTCTATTACAGAAAGCTTAATTTGTTTTGATATCTTTTTTACTTTTTTTTTAATAAAAAGAAAAGTTGAGTCAACATGCCCCGGTCTCCCCTACTATAAGGCAAGTTTTGGATTCGTGCAAAAAAACGAAAATTGAGATAACAATCAAACATGATATTACGATGATAGAGAACACCAAAAAAGTGGGTGGCACAATTCTGTCTGTCTGTCTGTCTGTCTGTCTGTCTGTCTGTTCGTCTACAGCCTAAACGGCTCGATCGATTTTCTTCAAACTTGGTACATAGTAGTTTTTGGTGATTCTGCCGCCGTACTTTTTTCATTTTTTTTTTAGAACCAAATATAACGGTACCTGCCATACATTTTTTTTTTTGCAAATTTACATAATCGTATTTTTCTCAAAAACGGCTCGACAACTTTTCTTTAAAAAAATTCAATAAATTTATTTTAGTAAAGGCTTTCTTTGGGTGGAAAACCATTTTTCAAAAATGGTTATTAATGGTACCTCCCAAGGAACCATTTTTTAATTTTTGATTTTCTTCAAAATGGTATGACCGATTTCAACTATTTTTTATACAGAAGCTTCCAAAAAATGTCAATAGTTTTGTGTACCAACATTTTTGAAAAAATATTTTTTGGATTTTTAAAAAATATTTCAAAATTTTTTTTGGAAAATCAAATATTTCGAAAACGGCATCATAGATTTTTTTGAAACTCAATATTTAAGACTTTTTTAGTACTCTCTAAAATATTTTTAGAAAAAATTTTACATATGGGTGATTCCGTCCCAACTGTGATTCTTTGCGTCCAGTGCTTTTTTGTTATTTAAAGTAAAATGTACGTATATATTTTTGGTTTGAATTGTGTAAATGGCTATTTACTATAATCTACATTCAATATCATGACCCAAATTTCTACTTCTTCCACATGGCTTGGGAAAGTGAAGTTAAAATGTCAGTACCGTGGCATGTCCGTTCCATGCTTTTCCGATAAAATCTACTTTTTTCTAATGAAATACTTCATTGAATAGAAATGATGTCCCTAGAAAAGTTTGAGTGCAATCCTTGCTTGACAAAATAATGCAAACATTAAGTCAAAATACTTATTGCTGAATAAAATAATCATGAATGAATGTTGTCCGAGGTTTTAGTTTTATTTTTGAATTCAAAAGATTTCCCGCTCAACCGCCATTTTGTTTTATCTTTAACGCTTATGTATTGTGGTTTTCTAAAAGATAAACTATTTATGTATAGGTAACAAGAATCATTTTAATTTTTGTACGTTGTTGTACTTTAAGAGTGATATGTTTTCATGCGATAAAAGTATGTCACAAATTTATTTGTCAGTACCGTGGTAGTATTTTTCAAGCATGTTATAACATGTTTTTGGTTCGTTATCAGAATTTTGTATTCCTTTTAACGGCATAAGTTAAAATTGTCCTGGAAATTATTTTTCTCAAAAGCTTAGAGAAGTGAGGTTACATAAACTGTCTAAATGTCAGTACCATGGATGTCAGTACCGTGGCATTTAAATACTTTTTTAGCTTTAGTTGAATCTAATTAAATAATTTCTTGCAATAATATTTTTTTCTACCAATTTTTTTTTTGTAATAACGGTAGCAATACCTCAGACGAACCAAACAAAAATCATTCCGTGCAATAAAAACTAAGTAATAACCCAGCACAAGGAAAAGGGTTGCCATTCAGAAGAACTGACTTCAAAAACGAAAAAGAGATAATTTTTTAAAGTAAAAAAGGGAAGCTGATATGTCAAGAGGTTATAATGTTTTAGACAATCAAGAATCTCAACAAAAATATGGTCAAAAAGAGGGAGAACAAATTAAAAATAAGAAAAAGAAAACAAGTGTCATTATCGCCTATACTAGTTCTAGTACATTTCACTATATTTTTTGTTCTTTAAAAGTTGTAGCAAAATGCTATTACTGATATGATACTCTGACTAAATGAAGCCACTAACACAAAACAAAAATTGTTTCCAAGAAGTTTTAATTTTTGAAAATTTTCTAAAAAAAGAATCACAGTTGGCAGAGAATCACCCATATATGAAAAAATAACGGTACCTTCCATACAAAAGTGAAAAAACCGCAAAGGAAAATATTTTTTTGCTTGAAAACGACTCCTACGAATTGATTAAACTTTATTCATATACTAAAATTAGTACGGTCTACCATCAAAAATTATAAAATTTTACACATAGCAACTATTAGTAGTACCTGTCATAGAACGTATTTTTTTATTTTGAGTTTTCTCGTTATCAGCGTAACGGATTGAAATGAATTTTTGTATATACAAATTTCAGATAAAATTAAATAATATTGCATATCAAAATTTTCAAAAAAAAAGTTTTTGGATTTTTAAAAAAAGTTTCAAATTTTTTTTTTTGAAAATTCGATATCTCAAAAACGGGTTGACAATTTTTTTTCAAATTTTGTTTTTATATACACATAAATATATAGTTTAAATCTGAATTTTATATATAAAAAATTAATTTAAAAAAAACCGCTCCAACGATTTTAAAATTTTTTTTCCCATACAATCATATTCCATCATGAATTAAGACGGCATCCTTTTTTTCACCTCAAACTGTAAAAAGAGTTGTTTTAGCTAATTTAAATGTCGTATTTCATGCTTCTCTACATTTTTCTCTCATAATTTCCATGTTTGTACATACAATTGTCTTAAACTCGCAGTGTCTTGAACATAAGAGCAAGTACGTGGGACCCAGTCGTGCATTTTATTTATTATTGACTACTTATGTTTGAAACTAAGTCCAATTTGACAAAATAGGTTTTTATAAAAAGCAAATAAAAATGTCAAAGATTTCTAAATTTTTTACTTAGGTTAGGTTAGGTTGAAGTGGCTGTCAGTCATGAAAACTGACACACTTAGACCATAAGTTGGCCCATTGTGATACCACAAGAATCTGGGAAGCCTTTTTCCCTACTCGATGAACCATTTGGAGCTTCTTATGAAGCGTAACAGACTACCTATATCAACATTTACTAAATCACTAGGATCATTGAAGTAGAAATCTCCAAGATGGAGTCTTCGCCTATGAGATAGAGCAGGACAAGTGCATAGAAGATGAGGAATCGATTCCACCTCTTCCTCGTCCATACAGCTTCTGCAAAAATCGTTAGAGAATACGCCAAGACGCGTTGCGTGCTTGCCTATAAGACAGTGTCCGGTTATGACACCTATCATGGAGCTAATGTGCAATCTGCTTAGAGATATCAAACATTTAGACCGCTTAAAATCCATTACTGGCCAGATTTGTTTTGTTGCCCAGCAAGTGGTGATATTGTTCCACCTAACGTTTGTTTTCTCTAAAGCATCTTGCTTCAGCTTAAGTTTACATGTAGCGATGGGAATACCAATATCTGCCTTACTAGGTAGAAGAGGTAGAGTTGTTCCATATTTAGCGAGTTCGTCGGCCTTACAATTACCTGGAATGTCTCTATGCCCCGGCACCCAACACAGGTGAATGTTAAACTGCTGTGCCATCTCCAGCAGAGATGAACGACAATTTAGGGCTGTTAAAGAGTTGGTAGAGACCGATTCCAGAGATTTGATAGCTGCTTGACTATCCGAGAAGATGCGGATATCTGTAGTTGATAACACGTTTTCTTTCAGCCAAGATAAGGCTTCTTTGATCGCCATAAGTTCCGCCTGGAACACGCTACAATGATTAGGAAGACGGAAGGAGAGACTTAATTTTAGTCTTTCTGAGTACACACCACCACCCACCCCATCATCAGTTTTCGATCCGTCGGTGTAAATATGGATTGATTCATCTTCCAAGAGAGCCGTATCCTCCCAGAGAACTCTAGAAGGAATGCTGACTTGAAAGTTTTTGCCAAACTGAAGTTTTGGGATGGTGTAATCAGTGCGACTTGTGATTGATCCGAATGAATTCAGAATGATGGAATGGCCAAAGTTGTTGTTGGTCCATTGTGAGGAAGCTTTAAGGCGTGGCTGTATTTGCAGCCACTTGTTTGCTGAAAATATTGAGGGGTGTCAGATGGAGCAGAACGTCTAGAGCAGCGGAAGGTGTCGTACGAAGTGCTCCACTTATGCACAAACAAGCAGAGCGTTGGACTTTGCTCAATTTGTCGCAATTTACCGCTTTATCCAGAGCAGTCCACCATACTGTCACTCCGTAAGTGAGGATCGGTCTAATCACCGAAGTATATAGCCAGTGAGTGATTCGAGGTTGAAGGCCCCATTTGTTCCCAACGGCTTTTTTGCAAGAGAAAAGTGCCACTGTGGCTTTTTTGACTCTTTCTTGTATATTAGGTTTCCAGCTTAACTTTTTGTCCAAAATAAGACCCAAATATTTTGCTTGATCAGTGAATGTTAGTGGAGTACCTTTGATAGAAGGAGGATCAATATGAGGGATTTTATATTTCCTTGAGAATAGAACAAGTTCTGTTTTATGAGGGTTGACACCCAGACCACACCGGTCAGCCCAGTTGGTAAGCTTATTTAAAGCATTTTGTAAGAGTTCTTTTAAGACAGTAGGATGCTTTCCTGATACGGCAATAGCAACATCGTCCGCATATGCAATCACTCTGTAACCCTCTGCTTCCAGGCATGTCAGCAGCTCATTTACTACCAAGTTCCAGAGAAGGGGAGATAGGACACCACCTTGCGGCGTACCTCTACTGACAGACCTTCTAGCGGAAAAGCTGCCCAGTTTTGAATTGATAACCCTGCTAGTCAGCATTTGATTAATCAATTCACCAAGCGTACCATCTACCTTCAGGGATGTCAGAGCAGATGCGATCGCATATGTGTCGACATTGTTAAAAGCGCCCTCTATGTCCAAGAAAGCGACCATGGTGTACTCTTTATGATGGAGGGAATATTCTATAGTTCGAACTAGAGTATGTAACGCAGTTTCAACCGATTTCCCTTTGCAATAAGCGTGTTGAGCAGTAGACAAAAGTCGCGTGTCTATGCTTGTTCGCAGGTGGATATCGATCAATCTTTCAAAGATTTTAAGAAGGAATGATGATAGACTAATAGGTCTGAGATCTTTCGGGTTTACTTGGGAGCATTTGCCAGCTTTGGGTATAAACACAACCTTAACTTCTCTCCATAACAGGGGAATGTGGACCAGGTTTAAACAACTAGTAAGAATGATCTCCAGAATTGGCAGAATTAAATCAGAATTCATTTGGAGTTCAGCTGGTACTACGCCGTCGGGTCCTGCAGACTTGTATGGTTTGAAGCTGTTGAGCGCCCATTGCAGCTTTTCCTTAGTAACAAGACCTTGTGGATATCTTGGCTCATTATCTGACCTATTATGGTCGAAGCTATTAATATTTTTGGAGCTTCCAGGGAAATGAGTATCTAGTAGCAGGTTTAGCGATTCTTCGCAAGAGTTGGTCCATGAGCCATCAGCATTTTTCAAACAGCTAGGCATCACTGGATTTGAAGAGAGGATTTTTCTAAGCCTGGATGCCTCTGAAGTTTTTTCTATATTTCCACAGAAAATTCTCCAGGAGGATCTCTTAGACTTCCTCAAAGCTTTCTTATATAATTTAAGGGTTTCCTTATAGGATTCCCAATCCGACGCTACTCGGGTACTTTTAGCTCGATTAAAACATTTACGACAATCTTTCCTGAGCGGTTCAAGCCCTGAATCCCACCAATACGGCTTCTTTTTTCCCCTTACTTGAGTAAGTGGACAGGAAATAGCCATTGATTTGTTAAGGGCTAACGTGAGATCACTGACCTTGCAGTCAAGTTCAATTATATTTGAAGGAGGATTTAAAAGATCAGGTTTTAATAGACCTTTGAGTGTTATCCTATATTTAAGCCAATCGGTTTTTCGAGGGTTTCGAAATACCAAGCGGCTAGGAGGTTCATCATTTAGACTGAATTGGATGTACCTGTGATCAGAAAACGAGTGTTCATCAGATACTTTCCAATTCAAGATCTTGTGATGAATTGTATCTGAGACAAGAGTAATATCCAATACTTCTTGTCGGTTTTTAGTAATGAAGGTAGGTTCGTTTCCCACATTACTTACTATAAGGTTAGTACTTAAAATATAATCAAAAAGAGATTCACCTCTATCATTGATATCAGTACTTCCCCATACTGTATGATGGGAGTTAGCATCACTCCCAATAATGAGACATATCTTCTGTCGTTCTGCCTGTGCGATGATTCTCTCCAGTGTATAACCGGGGAGAGGGCCGAGATTGTCATGGCCCAGATACGCCGACACTAGCCAGTACGCACCATTGGCCGTTTCCAGTCTAGCAGTGGTGATATCTCTATCGCTGAGATCAGGGAGTAAATATACGTTAGTGGTACTTTTAACTAGTATGCAAGATCTAGGTTCACCCTTACCAGATGCATACAGTAAGTAGTATCCAGGAGTTCTGAGTCCTTTAACCATGGATTTAACAATCCAGGGTTCCTGGATCAGAACAATATCCTCACCGTTTCTGGATAGACGGAGAAGAAGGGAGGCCGAAGCCTTAATAGAGTGTTGAAGGTTAATTTGGACTAATTGCAACATTTGGCTACAATCAGGCGGAATAGCCTCCTGTACGGTGTCGTTGCGTTCTTCCAAATCAGAAGATGAACTCAATAGCTCATTCTCACTCAATGGAACGAGGTTAATGTAGTCTTCGGTCTCCATTTCGGTCAGACTGTCGACATTAGTAGAAGACTGAACCTTGATCAGGGATGACCTGGATTCCTCATCAACAATGGATGGAAAGGTGATGGATGCACCAGGGTCCCATCCCACAGGCTCAGCATCAGTTTTTTGTGGAGGGACGCGATCCGCGTCAACCTCATCTCTTTTGTATACTTTGAGGACATCACTATAGGTCTTGGATACGCCGCAATGGAGAGTTCTGGTGTTTTGCACCTTGGGTCGTTTGGGCACCGGGATGGTATCATCTAGAGACCTTTGTTGCTTTGACGTGGAGTCGCCGCTGGTCTGCGCATTGGCTAAAATGCACTGAGCCCATTTTATCCTGGCGTCCAGCTCCGTCTTCCCTTCGACCTCCAGCTTTTCATTACCAAAGGTATTGAGAATCCTAGGAGCTGTCAGCCTGACCGTATAGCTGTCCTTTGTTTGCCTATTCAGCGTAGTTGATGGTAACGTCTTCGGGGGAGAACCCTCTCCAGTGGTGGGAGGACCATTATTCACAACCCTTACACCACCGAGTTGGGCTCCCTCCCGAGACGTACTCGGAAGAGGTTCACTCTCTCTAGAAGTGGTCGGACCGTTATTCACAACCCCACCACTACTGAAATAAGGTATTGCTACCACCTTACTTCTCTCGCTGGAATCTGTATCAGATGGGGGACCATGACTTGCCACAACCACCCCACTGAAACCGACCCCAGGAGTAACGGCAAACAGCTTTGACGCCGTGCTGCCGCCCGGTTTCGAAGGAGAACCGGTCTCACCATCTATCCTTGTTTTTGTCTTTTGTTTTGACATACAATTATTTTGGACCCACGAGTAGCGAATAAAGGTTGGTCACTCTACACAGAGATTCGCATATGTAGAGAAGGCAAGCTGATCCGAAAAGTGCCAAAAGTCGGATACTCCGTTAACGACTGAGCTAGTATTTTTAATTGGGCCCCCAGCCAGGCTGATCATCGGCACGGGTCGTGTAACACCTTAGATCCAGCCCAATAGGAAAATTGGAGTGGGTGAGGAAGGGGATATGATTTGATAAGAGTGGCAGACAGCTATTCGCCGTACTGTCAAGGAAAGGAATTATGTGTATAGGAAAACACGTCGAACAGCGATACGCCGTACCAACATGGGGGAGAACTCGTTGAACAGCTTTTCGCCGTACCACCGAGGGGGATTACGTGGACAGCTATTCGCCGTACCGACGATGGACAGGGATGGGTTTGGATAGGGAAGGTTTATGGATAAGTTATTTCAGGACTCAAGGGAAGAGGATATGATAAGATAAGAGTGACAGACAGCTATTCGCCGTACTGTCAAGGAAAAGGAGTAATGTGTTTGGGAAAACACGTCGAACAGCGATACGCCGTACCGACATGGGGGAGATCTCGTTGAACAGCTTTTCGCCGTGCCACCGAGGGGGATTACGTGGACAGCTATTCGCCGTGCCGACGTGGGACAGGGATCGGGTGTGGATGGGATAGGTGAAGCGCCCTTTGGTTTCAGGACTCATCTGGAGTTAGACTCGAGAATCTTTGACCTTACTCAGCTTCTACAACTCGTCAAGTTCGACGCTCAGGTAGAAGAAATTTTTTACTTAATTGAGCATACATTAAAAAAAAAAAAAAAAAAAAAAAAAAAAAAAAAAAAAATTTTTTACTTAATTGAGCATACATTTTTTCAGTTTTTGCCCGAAAGCCTATTTTCTAGTACTACATGACAAATTAAGCATTTCTTGCACCAAATCTTATATTAATCAGCCAAGCCGTTCAGTCTGTAGGTCTTGAAGCATTCAAAAAATTAGCCGGTGTATATAACTTGTAAAACTAGTATTTTCGAAACTTGAACATTTTTAAAACAGCTATATCTCGTAGGTAACTGAACACTCGCATCACAACAGCTGTAATAATACTTCTTGTTTTTAAATGGCGATATCTCCTAAACGATTAGTCGGAGAAAAAAAAGTGTGTTAATTTTTCTTATAGAAAATTAAATGATCTACAAGGTTTGTATGAAGTACTTTTTAATAGCATTTACCTTTTAACAGTTATAACTGAAAAACCAATTTGTTTGACATTTGACCTTGAATAATTTCTAACGCGCACACGATTTGTCAATGGACTTTTGGGGGAGTATTCCGTATACCTAAATAGAGATTATTGCATTTAAAAACCTTCTTTTTGATTTTTTCCGCAGTGGGCTATAAATAAACTTCTCCACTTTGGAATAGAACAAACAAGCAGAAATTTGCAGATCTTAAAATTTTCCTATATATTGCCATTTCATGTTTTATGTAAGTTTTAAGGAATACATGGTAACGTCAGTTTATTTCAATAACTCGTCGTACATAAGACTACAAAAAATAAATAAAAAGACCGAAAACTATTGAAAAAGCGATAGTATGTCTCGTCTCGGTCTCGTATAACTTGTCTTGTCTTGTCTCGGTATCGGTATCGGTTTGGTCTGTTGGTTTCGGCCTGGTCTCAGTCGCAAACAAAAATAAAATGCACGACTTGGTTACATATTCTTGAACTTGCTTGGTATTTTTAAAATTTAATAAAATAAATCATTATATAAAAATATGCATAATGTATGAAAGACAATCTTTTTAACTAAAGTTTTCTTTTGTCGACTGAACAGTTTTTAAAGGCTTGATTCACAATGTCTTAGTAAAACTCCGATTAGGTACCCGACACATAAATTTTGACGCAGAGTCATAAGCTCACATTTGAAAGAGTTGTAAATCCGAAAAATTATTTTTTTTGACTTGAGGACTATACTAAATCAAATGTGTTATATATTATTAACCAGAACTATACTAAAGTTGTGTACAATAAGACATATAATAGTTATTCAATTAATGAACAAATAAAACAAATGGTTGTATCGGTGTAGGTAAGTGTAATTGGTTTTTAAAAGAATGATTTTCACTAAAATTTTAGTGATGTTAATGGCTCTGCTATTTCTTATAAATACAGAGATTTCAGGAATATTGATTATGAGCGTTTGGAGCAGGATACCCGAAGTATCGAATTGGAACAAATTAACTTCTTACCCTATCCCAATGACCAAATTGAATTTTTTAACAGTGCTGTCGTCACCTTGTTTAATAGAAATGTCCCATTAAGATCCTAAACTACCAAGGTTGGTGAACGTCGCTGGTTTTCAAACGAATCTCGTACACTGTTGCTGCTTCGGGACATGGCCTACAATAAATGAAGACGTTACAGTCTGGATACTGACCACCAAATGTATCGTAAGTTGCGTAACCAAGTGGTTTCCAAAATAAGAACAGCAAAAGTTCAATTTTATAACAGTAAATTGAATCCTTCTATGAATAGGAGTCAATTATGGAGGAACCTAAAGGAGATGGGATTAGGGAAACAGTTCCAAAAAAGTGATGTGAATATCAATATTGACTTATTGAACCATAATTTTATTAATTTACCCTTTCCAACCCTTTCTGCCAGTTCCGCCATCACATCTGAGCCTTCTAATCAATTCTCGTCTGAAATGGTTTTTGAATTTACGTGCGTTGAAAGTACTGACATTGTTGAAAGTATAATATCTATTAAGTCTAATACCGTTGGAATCGATGCATTACACCCCGTCTTTATCAAGTCCATTTTACCTGTTATCCTGCCTTTCATCACACATATTTTCAACACCATCTTAATGACAGGTCTTTTTCCAACTCAATGGAAACTAGCTAAAATCTTACTGATTCCGAAAAATGGAAGTGCGAACGAATTCCGGCCTATTTCTGTGCTGCCTTTTGTGTCTAAGGTGTTCGAGAGGGTAATGCAAAGACAGCTAAATGTGCATCTTAGAGCACAGAATATCATTTCACCTAAGCAGTCAGGCTTTCGGGAAAAACATAGTTGCACCACAGCCATTTTAAACATAGTTGAAGGTATCAGACAAGCGTTGGATGATGATCATGTAACATTTCTTGTGCTTCTTGATTTTTCAAAAGCGTTTGATACCGTGGACCACTCTAATTTGTGCTTAAAAGTCTCAGAGTTGTATGGTATATCCTCTTCAGCAGTGCGACTGTTATCTTCCTATCTTACTGAGAGAAAACAAGCTGTTTCAGTAGGAAGTAATATTTCAAATTTCCTTCCGATCTCTAGAGGAGTCCCTCAGGGATCGATTTTAGGGCCTTTGCTTTTTTGTCTATATATAAATGAACTCCCCAATAAAATTACAAATTCCTCAATCCAGGTATGCAGATGATGTGCAATTATATAAAAGTTGTCCTCTTGGGCTAATTGAAGACTCTGTACATACACTTAACGAAGATCTAGATGAAATTTCACGCTGGTCTGCATGTAATGGTCTGTTCCTTAATCCGTCGAAGTCAAAATGCCTAGTTATCAGTAGGAAAGCTTTAAACCTTGAGTATTTTCCCTGCTTATACTTGAATAGCTTTCCTATAGCATACGTTCCAACTGCAAAAAACCTTGGTATCTTGTTTAATAAGACACTGACTTGGAATAATCACATCAACGTGGCCATCGGTAAAGTTCATGGTGTGCTCCGCATGTTATGGTCCTCTCAATATTATACTCCCCTCAATACTCGTATGCTGTTAGCAAAAACTCTTGTAGTAGGTACCTATACTCACATTTGGATGCAAAATTTTTTGTCATTGTGATGCTCTCAGCAAGCGAAGGATTAATGTTGCATTCAACAATACCGCTCGCTACATATTCGGCCTACGTAGATTTGATCATATATCTAGCTTCTCAGTTCAAGTTTTCAAAATGTCACTTGATCATCTTATGCGTTTCCGAACCCTTCAGATATTTTTTTATATAATCCAGACAAAACAACTCTGCAGTTTATACAATAGGATACAGTTTTGTTCATCTAACAGATCCCTAAATATAAGTCATCCGCGTTATTCCTGTCTGACTTCGGAAAGGCAGTTTTTCGTCAATGCTATTCGACTGTGGAATTCCCTACCTAGACACTTAGGAGAGTGAGGAGTGAATCACAGTTTCATATGGTGCAGGGAATTAACTTCACGGGAACTACCTTCACATGGGAATTAACTTCACCACTAGTGGGAATTAATTTCACTTTTTTGAAGTGAAATTATTTCCCACTGAAAGTTAGTTATAATAACGGGTGATTTTTTAGCTGGTTTGGTTTTGGCAACACTGGTTTTGACAGCTGACGTGTGTTTAGTACCTTGTGTCACTGTCAAACAGCTTCAGTTTGGTTTGCAATTTAACCATGGATCGTCTTACAAATGAACAACGCTTGCAAATTATTGAATTGGAAAGCTGGCCGAGGATCCGCTTTTTTATCGAAAAATTGTGTTCAGCGATGAGGCTCATTTTTGGTTGAATGGGTACGTAAATAAGCATAATTGCCGCATTTGGAGTGAAGATCAGCCAGAACCATTGCAACAGCTACCAATGCATCCCGAAAAAGCCACTGTTTGGTGCGGTTTATGGGCCGGTGGCATTATTGGGCCATATTTCTTCAAAGATGATGCGAATCGCAGCGTTACTGTCAATGGTGAACGCTACCGAGCGATGATAACAAACTTTTTTTTGCCCGAAATGGAAGTTCTTGACTTGCATGATATGTGGTTTCAACAAGACGGTGCCACATGCCACACAGCACGCGAAACAATGGCGCAATTGCGAGGCGAGTTTGGTGAACAGTTAATTTCACGTTTCGGGCCGGTCAATTGGCCGCCTAGATCGTGTGATTTGACACCATTAGATTATTTTTTGTGGGGGTATGTCAAGCCTAATGTCTATAGGGACAAGCCCGCTTCGATTGACGCACTGGAAGCCAACATCCATGCATTCATTCGTGAGATACCGGCCGATATGTGTGAAAGAGTATGCCAAAATTGGACTCAGCGGATGGGCTACCTGAGACGCAGCCGCGGTCAACATTTGCATGAAATTATCTTTAAACATTAAATTGCAAGGTTCAAACTATCGATTCAAATAAATATTTCATTCATTTTTTCGAATTTTTTGTGTTTTTTTTTTTTTTTAAGTTCTAAACCTCTTAAAAAATCACCCGTTACATACATACCTCACTGTTAATTCGCCGAAATGCTTTGCCTTACACAAATACAGTGCTAGCAGCAAGCATTACGGCGAATTAACAGTGAGGTATGTATGGGGGGCCATGCTGCCCCCCTGCAACCCCCCTGCTTGGGCACATTATAAGATTTGGGGTAGGTGCGAGGCTGGGTGTATGCAAGTTTCTTTTACATTTACAGAATAGGGATTTAAGGAAACACAATTTTACATTTTTATAATTTTCATCATATCATAAGTGGGAAATAACTTCACACAATTTTCGGATGAAATTATTGAAATTATTATTTTTTTATTGAAATTACTTCACAAAAAAAAGGTGAAATTAATTCTCACTAGTGGTGAAGTAAATTCCCGTGTGAAGATAGTTCCCGTGAAGTTAATTCCCTGCACCGTTTCATATAGCACTTCGAGCATATTTTCAAAACTATAGTTCTGATCTTTGCATAAATATCAAACCTATTTTATTTTTATTTATTTATTTTTTTTTAATGGAGATATAATTTTATTTTTTTATCATTATTATTCTTTTTCTTTCTTAATTTATCTTTTTTTCCAAAGGCGCATTGTCATTTTTTATATATTATAATTTATTACATATGAAAAATCAAAACTGTCTTTTTTTAACCACAACCTTGTTTAAAGTAACTTTCTTCATCATTTCATTAAAATTATTAGCTTTACACTAACTTATAAGAAGTATATTCTTAATATGTAAGCATTCATTGATAATCAATAAAAATACTAAATACTAAATGTCACTTCCTCCAGCTTAACAGAACCCAGTCTGATAATTGCATCCAAATCATTTGTTTCAGAGAAACCAAGTATTAGAAAAAAGGGCGTGACAGTGGGTGGTTACAATTAAAATCATTGCCTTAATCTTCTCCCTGCTGAAGAGAAAAAACTGTGAAATTGTCATTTAAATCGTTAAAGCCGTTTCCGAGAAACCAAAAACAAGAATAATAGTTTGTTGATAGTAAGTATTGGTAAATTTCGGTCCATAAAGTACGGTATCGGCTCGGTATCGTTTGAGATGCTTTGGAGCTGGTATCATCTCGGTATCGTTTTGGTTTCCGATATAGATAACAAACGATACCGAGATTTTTCTGGTATTGCGATTTATCGTGGCCAGCGATATCCTTTTTTGGCGTTAAAAAGGATACAAATTTGTTGAGGTCTTCAATATCAGAAAAGAAATTAAATATTTCAATAGAAGACAAGCTTGTGGAAGATGTGACCTTCAAAAATTAAATATGGATTGGGTACGATATGTCGACTTTTGAAATATCGACTCCATAAGATCGACTTTTAAAATCTCGACAGAAAAAATCTCGACTGGTTAAAAGACCGATAGATCAAAATATAGACACAAATTTGACCGACTTTTTAAAATGTCGATTTTTCAAAATGTCGATTCTCAAAATGTCGACAGTGATCGAGATTTTATGAATCGAGATTTCAACAGTCGAAATTTTAAAAGTCGACATTTTGAAAGTCGACATTTTGATCAGATCATAGTTTAGGGAATGATGTTTACAAGCGCGCGCTTGTAAACATCATTCCCTTAACTATGATCTGATCATTATTATCTAATATCGCATTGTCATAGTTCAATAAATCGCATTTTTTGTAATTTAATTTTTGTTGCCTATATATTTTTACGTCTTAATTACCCATTATTCAGGGTCTGTAATGTGTTTTTAATATTAATACAATAATAAAACATCCAGAAAATGGGGCAGTTTAAAGTTCGAAATATAAGGTATAATGTAGGTAGGCAACAAAAATGCGTTCTATTGAACTTTCTTGAAGCTAAAGAAAAGGTAATTTAAAATTAATAACTACCTAAATAAGTTCATTATTGTAAGAATCAAATAAGAACTTGTGTGTTAAACATAGTCTTAAATTTTCCACAGCATCAAAAAACTGTTAAGTTCCTGTTAAAAAATCAGACAAGAATTTATGACTCTTGAGTTTATAGTTATTCCGTGAAAACATTTAAGGCAGAGCGTTGTTCCTTGGATCACTTTCAAATGACCGACAGACAAAATATCGACAAGTCAAAATGTCGACTGGTTAAAATGTCGATTTATATTTTATATCGACTTTTCTGTATGGGAAAAATTCCGAAAAGTCGATATTTTTCTCGACTTCTATCAGGGCAGTTGACTTTTTGTCAAATCGACATTTCAAACTGTCGACATTTTAATAAGTCGGTAAAAACAAAGTCGGTATTTTAACTTTCAAAAAAGTCGATAAAAATCGACATTTTAACCAGTCGACATTTTTTTGTCGGTCATTCGTACGTAACCCTTAAATATTTGATTTGGCTGTAAAATCTCGACATAAGGTCCAAAAGTTCTAAATTAAATAAACGTTATTTTATTCAGCAAAATAAAAGTTTTTATTAAAAATCATTTCTTATTTGATTCATGAATCATGAATCATCGATTTTTAATTATTGTTGTTTTCATGAACTGATATTTTTATTTTATACAGCGTCCGCCACCATTTTGGAAAACGCAATTTATCAAAAACGAAATAATAATACATTTTTGTGAAAGCTATAATATATTCCACTATTTTTTGGTGTTTTCGTGAACATTTTTTTAAAAATTAAATTTTAAAGTCAATATTTTTGAAAGAAGTTTTGAATTTTTTCGAGCTGGTTGCTTTCAAAACTAAATAAAAGAATGGAATATGAGCTTTCAAAAAAATTTAAAATTTTTTCGTACAATGCACAGTTCACGAGATACTTGATAAAACGCATTTTCCAAGATGATGGCTGACACTCCCACTCGTGGATTAGCAATTTTAACACACTGACTTTGGCAAATTAATTGAAGTTCAACGATTGTTCAGGCATTAAATTTTCAACTATAACATATACTTGAACCTTGAAATATCGCTGAATCCCAGTAATTTTGCCGGAATCTGCCAGTAAAAATATTTGAACATAGCATCAAAATTCGAACCACGTTTGTAAAACAGGTCCTTAATGGACCAAGATCCCCGGGATTAACTTCCCTGTATCGCATAACTGCAAATCCGTCTGTTCCTATTCCCATATGACGCTGCGCTGTTCCATAGATATTATTTCCAAGTTAGGCTTACAATAATTGGTTTGAAGCAATGCAGTCGCACTTTCAACAGCACGATTGTGATGAATAAAATAATCATAATGTTTTCGAATCTTCCTTTTGTCGATAAATATCCTAAAAGCTTATCTAGGGTTTTGCCTTGAAAATTTATAGTTTTTGTCCACAACCAACACCACCAGTTGTCAAGAAGGGCAGTATTCACAAAAAACACAAGCCAAGATATTTGCATACCTCTATATGGCAAAAATATAGTTTAACATCCTGAAAAAGTTCTAAGAAAATGGAAACTTTTAGCAGAACGAAATAACATTTTGCGAATCGTTCGATCTTGCTTAGGTGTTGGGGGGGGGGGGAGGGCTTTTGCACCCAGTGTATCCACGCCTGTAATGTAACCTGCATATGTAATTCATATATGTATAATTAGAAGTTCTAGCATTTGCAGTCGAGCTCGAAATCATTTCTTTAAAATCGGGGTACTGGATGAATTCAAAGCGGTTTACCTCATCAACCTACTTTTGACCTGTGATCGAAAGTAGAAGGCCATGGCAATATTAAAAATAACACCACAATCTGTATAAACTTTATGAGTGCAGAAACCTGACCATAATTCCTATTTCTACTCTTATACTAGTAGTAGATACTGCTGCAAATGACTTGGCTTATTTTAAAATGTGTGTAATAAATGTGCTTACCATGAGTCATTATTAGACCTAGACCTATGCGTGCTAGGAAAATGGCACTTTGACCTATTTGTCACGGTCGAAAACCAAATTTTAATAATTTTTAGTTATTTTTACAATCAACAATTTGTATTTAATATAGAATACCCCACCAGTCTTAAACATTAATAAAATGTACAAAATAAGGCATCAATTCAACATGAAAATTTTATTGCTTTCTTAAAAGTCTAAAAGGCGCAAGGAATTACAATTACATTAATTTAACAAATTTTTAGAATAAAGTTTCTTTTCCAATATAAACATTTTATTAATCATCATAATCTTCACTGGAATCCAATATTACACGTTTTACCTCTGAAAATATAAAACAAAATATATACAACATTTTATTGGACATTTTTAATTACTTCTAACTTTTATTGGAGGGTGTCCATCCAAGCTCCACATTTGCCTCTTTATTCTTCTCAGTTAACCAACTCTTTAAGGGACTGTAGTATTCTAGTAAACCTTCGGAACTCAATGTTGGATTTTCCGGGAAAATTGTTTCTAGCACCTTATTTAACCGCTTTGATGATCCAAGCTTCATCATTTTTCTAAGTGCAACAGAAAATTTTCAAAGTTCTCATTTTTTTTTAAACTAAAATTCATATATTCAACTTACTTAAGAGCATCACTTACTTCTTTACTGCCAAAGAAGTCACACTTATGCAGGGCGTCATTGGTGTATTGTCCACTGATTTGGCATAGCTTCTTATAGAATTGATAGCCGAATACTTCAGCTCTGAACTTGCTATGGAAATGAGGGAAGAATAAATTTATTTCGGTACAAAATTGATCCAAATATGCATTAATTTATCCCACCTTCCTTCCTCGTTTTCATTAAGTTCAATGTAGAACTGGTTTGGAAAATCGTAAGTATTGCTCACACGATTTATTGGAGGTCCAATACCCATATACTGATCCATTAACTTCCAATAATGTTTGTTTAGAAGACCCAATTCAACTTTGCCCGCGAAAAAGTCAGCCATTACTTTTGAATGAACAAATTGCTGAGGAATACTAAGCAACGTATGGAATCCCTGTACAGGAATATTTTAAATGAGTTTACAGTAATTGCTATCACTTGCACTATACTCACCATCCTTAAAAGTCGATTAAATTCAATCTCTTGGGTAGTCTCAAAATTATCCAACAGTCCAATAGTTTTCAAATGACCTAATGTCGACGCCGAAAGTATTGCTGCTTCTCCAACTGACCTTTCTAGATTATGTGAATCAAAGAAATAAGTCGGAAGGTTGACCATCTCCCGAGCATAATACATTTGACCCATATAACGATGTGCCTGAAGGAATGTCCTAAAGTCCATTTTATGACAATAGAACAAGTAGATGTTTGGGGGTGTATCATAAATCGTTGGCTTGCAGTCAGCTCCATCTTCGTTCTTACTCAATCTTATCTCTGAGCCCCAGTAACTTTCTGGCAGGGGATCAAATCCAAGAGATATATAGAATCTATTGGCCGTTTTGAAAAGTTCCAATGCATCATAATTATTTTGTTTAAGAATATTATCGTAGTTTGGAAGTTTGTTCAGGGGGAACATTTCTTCAATGATGCTTGCATTTGTCCAAGTTTGAGCTATGACTTGCCGGAACAAATGATCAGGAATGACTCCATTGGGTTCTATAACATCGTCACCATATTTTTGGTTTAAGTGACTTCGAATGAAGGCGTGAAGTTGCAAATAAAGTGGACGGGTTTCGTTCATTATATGTTCCATTTCAGTAAGGTTTAATCCCCTCAAATAGAATTCCAAAGGAGAAACACCTGTCAGCATTAAAAAAAAAAAAACAGTTTGATATATTTTTTTTAGGTTTTAATAATTGGTTGAATTTAACTTAGATAGTGTTAACACATGAATGATCACACTCAAGGTATTATGACTACCCTTAAGCCTTAAGCAACACTTCCACATACATATGTATAAATACATTATAATCATTATGAGAGGTATCTATCATGAGTGTTATTCTTTGTTGTAACTATGAGTCAGTAGATATATCGGGTCTGGAGAAGTTCTACAGCAGTTTCATTTATTCAATACAAACATTTATGATTCAAATTAGCTTTTCAATGGACTTTAGTCCTTACAAATTGACATTTCATCCAGACGATCTCACTTGGACTCATTTCATTAGTGACAGGTGAGGTTAAAGTGAAGTACAGTAATTTTAATCAAATGGCGTTTTTCTTTTTTAACTCAGAGCAGATCAGATCAGATTCGGAACACAAAATCAGAGGGCTCAGATAATAATATTTCAATTATTTTTGTGTTTTGAATCTGATCTGATCTGCTCTGAGTTAAAAAAGAAAAACGCCAAAAATAAAATAAAATAAAATAAAATAAAATAAAATAAAATAAAATAAAATTATGATGGAGGCGTTGGAGGAAAGAGTGAGAGAAGGGTTCAGGGAAAGAGCAGGGGAGGTCTACGAAGAAACAACGAGAAGAGTGAAATCGACAGGAGTGATGGGGGAAACATTTTGGACGGGAAAGGGGGTAAGCCAGGGGTGCCCGATGAGCCCAATACTGTTCAACTTGTTGACGGCGGATATAGAAGAAGAACTGGGCAAAGGGAGCTGGGGAGGGGTAAAAGTGAGAGCAAAACGAATTTCCTCGCTGGCATACGCAGACGATGTGGTGGTAATGGCGAAAAATGAAGAAGAGATGCAAAGCATGATAAGAAGACTGGAGAAGTACTTCGAGAGGAAAAAACTGGAAGTAAATGTGGGAAAGACGAAAGTGATGAGGTTCAGGAAAGGAGGAGGGAGGAACACAACAGTAGACTGGAGATGGAGGGAAAGAAGATCGAAGAAGTAAAAGAATTTAAATACCTGGGGTATGCGTTCAAAAAGAATGGAGGGCAGGAAGCACATATTATAAAGGACAGAATAAAAAAGGCAGCAGCGGCCATGAAGGAAGCATGGGGGATTGGAAGGAGGAAATTCGAGAAGGATTGGGAGAGGAAGATGTGGCTTTTTGACACTCTGGTGTGGACGGTGATGGGATATGGGGCGGAAGTACGGGGATGGGAGGAGAGATAAGAAATAGAAAGGATGCAAGAAAGGTACCTCAGTGGACGCTAGGGGTAGAACGGCAAACTCCAGGAAACAATAAACAAAACGAGATAAGATAATGATTAGAGCACGAAAAAGGGCATGGAATTATGAAATAGCAAAGGAATGTTTAGAGGAGATGAAAGAGAGACAGAGAAAGGGACGGGAAGAGGGTCACTATGGGAACAAGGGAGAGAAAAAATAAAGGAAAGAGAAGACAGTGTGAATGGATACGAGGGAGTAGAAAGAGAAGACAGGAGAGAGCAAGAGAAGGAAAGAAGTGAACGAATAAGAGAATCCAGTTACAACAGGTGGTATAAAGAAGTAATGACAGAAGGGATTCCACAATATTTAAAAGCGGGTTGGAAGATAGAAAGAACAAGGAGAATTGCAAGAGTCAGGCTAGGGAATGAGATGAGAGAAAGTTGGTACTGGAAACGGGAAGAGGAGAGAATGTGCAGAATATGTGAGGGTGAACAAGAGACATGGGAACATGTATTAGAAAGATGCAGATCTGGCGGAGATGTAGGAAAATCAATAGGGGAAAGGATGAGGGAAATAATGGACGAAACGGGCAAGGGGGAAGAGTGGATAAAGGAACTAGAGGCAGTGAGAAAAGATAAGGTGATAGAGAGGGGAGGAGAGGGAACAGAGTAGGGGAGCAGGAGCCTTGTAGCCCTTAGGGGAGTCAATACAAGTCAATGTACTTAATGTAAATAAAATAAAATAGAATAAAATAAAATAAAATAAAATAAAATAAAATAAAATAAAATAAAATAAAATAAAATAAAATAAAATAAAATAAAATAAAATAAAATAATATAAAATAAAATAAAATAAAATAAAATAAAATAAAATAAAATAAAATAAAATAAAATAAAATAAAATAAAATAAAATAAAATAAAATAAAGTAAAATAAAATAAAATAAAATAAAATAAAATAAAATAAAATAAAATAAAATAAAATAAAATAAAATAAAATAAAATAAAATAAAATAAAATAAAATAAAACAAAATAAAATAAAATAAAATAAAATAAAATAAAATAAAATAAAATAAAATAAAATAAAATAAAATAAAATAAAATTAAATAAAATAAAATAAAATAAAATAAAATAAAATAAAATAAAATAAAATAAAATAAAATAAAATAAAATAAAATAAAATAAAATAAAATAAAATAAAATAAAATAAAATAAAATAAAATAAAATAAAACAAAATAAAATAAAATAAAATAAAACAAAATAAAATAAAATAAAATAAAATAAAATAAAATAAAATAAATGAGTTGAACTGAATTAAATTGAATTGAGTTAATTTAAATACAAAAAAATCACAAGCACAGACAAGAAAAAGTATGCAAAACTGTGAAAAACTCTGTTCAAATTTTGAAGTCCAAATTGTACAAAAAATCGAAACATTCATTTTGCACTGTTAATTTCATTTTAAAGTTAGCAGAACCAACATTATCAAATTCTTTGTATGTAAGGACTTCAATATTTGGGGTGATCCTTTTCTTGAAATGAAAATAAAACAGCAAATTCAGAGCCTCATTCAAGATTCAAAGCTAGCCTAATTGCTGAGAAATGGACATGTTCTGCTAATTTTGTAGTGAAGTTAACAGTGCAAAATTAATTTTTCGATTTTATGGTCAAATTTAGACTTCAAACTTTGAAATGAGTTTTTTCATGTGCATCCAGAACTGCAAACTTGGAGCTTTATTGCATAAAAAAGACATGTTCTGCTAACTTCACTGTGAAAAATTAAAACGTACCTACTTATTCATTTTTTTTTTAATAAGGACTTTAAAACTTGGACCTTAATTTTTCTTGGAATGCAAATTAAACTGCAAATTTGAAGGCTAACTGTAAATTCTATCTATCTCTGTTTCAGTGAAATTAGCAGTAAGTACATTTTTTTAAAGTAAGGTCTTCAAAATGGAAATCATTCAGATTGCTAGCTAAGCTAGCCTGGTTGCTGAAGGACATGTACTGCTAAATTCACACACAAATTAGCAGTACAGTAGGTTACACCCTCTATTTGGTGAAATCCAAATTCTTGCCACGGTCTCATTGGAATAGCCTTAAATTGCTATGCTAACTTCATACACATGATATAAGAAACTACCTTTTGGACAGTTCAATACAAGTTTTATTGGATGGTAACAAGGCTGATATTCATAAACTAAATGCTGGTGTGCCCCAGGAGTCCGTTTTGTCTCCGACTCTCTTTCTCATTTTCATTTATGATTTTTTTTATCTGAAATTTCTTATCCATTAAATTGTTTTGCTGATGACATCACCCTCAGCTTTTCATATTTGTTTCTTTATCTACATCCCTGTCGTTCGGATGTGGAACTTGACCAACATTGTTTGATAAGCTTATTAAATCCTGATCTTGGCAGCATTTCAAGTGGGGAATAAAAACTGTATAGAATTGAATGCTTCAAAAACACAATTCTGTTTGCTTTCGTTAAAGCAAGACCCACATAGCAACATTAGGTGCTATCATCGGTATATGCATCAAAGAAACTGAATAGTTTTCAGTTCTGGGTATATGTACATCACAGATCACCCTGCGGAATAATCACATATTCAATGTAAGCAAAATTCAAAAACATCACGTTGATCTGTGCCCACGCCCCTATGGAATAAAAAGATGACTCAATCAAAATCGGAAAGGAGGCCATCTTTTGTTCAATAGTCAGAGGACACAGCCTGCACGAAAACACTTCCTAGAAGCATGGACCCTGGGAAAGACACATGAGAATCTGCTAGGGTGCTTTGAAAGGAAAATTTTTCGGGTGATCTTCAGTCCAGTCTGTATCAATGGAGTATGGAGGGAAAGGTTTAACAATGAGCTTTACGGGCTAGCGACGTTGACCTGCTGAAGCCTTAAAAACAGCGGCTGAGGGGCTGGGACACGTGGAGCGTATGAACACTGACGCACTAGCCTGACGAGTTTCCGAATCTACCCCTGATGGTCTGCTC
Organism: Dasysyrphus tricinctus; assembly: GCA_963921185.1. Taxonomy (NCBI): domain Eukaryota; kingdom Metazoa; phylum Arthropoda; class Insecta; order Diptera; family Syrphidae; genus Dasysyrphus; species Dasysyrphus tricinctus. Next base: position 129,354,771 of record OY992530.1, read on the forward strand.
AGCAGAGGAAGACCACACCTTAGGTGGCGCACACAAGTGGGGAACGACCTCAACAAACTTGGATTGTGAAACTGGAGCTAGAGACCGAGCTGGCTGTAGGCACTTGTTGGTTGAGGCCGTAGTCCACCCTGGACTATAAGTGCCATCTTAAGTAAGTTAGTAAGTAAAAAAATGGAAAACATCTCATTGCACACACCTAACGTTGACCTTTCACATCCGTTACGTTTTCAAATTAAAATTTTGTATAACTTTTCTCACTTCTAAACTTGAATTGAGGGTCAACAACGAAGTTAATATTTGCAAAAAGAACAAACACTATTTGAATATTAGATATTCCAATCGCAAATCACCAGTTTTTTAATATCACACTGAACCACTTATAAAAGTTCATGTAATAATTTATTTATAGGGCTTTATGTGTCCTGTAGATTACTAGAGTTTTAATTTATTAATTTTTGGAGTAGTTTGTTAGTAATTAACAAAACTAGAAGTCTCACTGTCACATGCATAATGATGCATACATCCAAATACGATTTTCGAATTTGTCTAATTCATCTCCCTTTTTTTTTTTTAAGTATTTTAACAATACTCACCAGTTGCCTTAGCTGCTTCAAGAATCCCATCTGTTATTGTTATAATATTCTTCAAAACCACATTTGAGTTTTGCTCCCTCCATTGTTTCCAGTAATACTTCAATTCACTTGTGTTATTTGTATACGCAATTATTTTCTGAATATCCGGGATGTAAGCCAAATTAACTCTCTTATTACGGAATTTACCAATATTTTTTGTAGTTCCCATTTCCTCTACGGCAATCTCTGCCTCTAACATCTTTCCAATCCACCATTTACCTAGAATAAATTCATCGGCTTGTCGGCCAAGTATTTCAAAAATATACTTCAGTTCTTCATCTTTGAATTGTGAGCTATCGAATTGTTTTGATTCGCGGGTAAGTTCAGCTAAATTACTAGTTATAGCGAAATATCTATTTTCTAGATTATCTATCTCCCAGCCTTCTTTAGTTTCAAGTTCGTAGGAAAGAATTCTCAGGTCTTCGTTTAATTTTTTCATCTTATCGTTTGTAGCTCCAACGAAATCTTTCGCTTCCAATTCATTTGTGTTCAATTTGGTAGGATTGCAACTCTGAAGGATACAAAATAACTTTATGTATATTATTCCCGTTTTCATCGAATAATAAAAACAAAATTTAGATAGGTACAAGTTATACCAGTTATTAAAGAGATTTTTTTTTTATATTATTCAAGACTAAGTTATATAACGTCACTATTTCAATTAATTTGTATGCAAAATTTTATAAAACAACAATAAATATTGATTCCTATTTCACAGTTGCTAGGTATAATTTTTCTTGAATTAATATGATATTCAATTATTTATGGCAAAGAATATCCTTACACCAAAAGCTAAGATTCCTAGCAGAATCAGACAACTTATTTGCTCCTTCATCGTACAAGGAGTTTCAATTTTTTTTAGAACCGACAAGTTTTGAATTTTTGAATAAACTAAAATATATTCTCTGCTTGCTTTCCAAATTATTATACATACTAAGCACTGGGCATTAATTGATTAAAACAATAATTATCAAATAAATGTGAACCCAATCACCCCGGCTAACAATTTTGATAACTCTATAAAAAAAATTGCAATCGAAGGCCAGCTGCCGATGGATGCCATGGTTGAACTTGTAAATAGTTTAAAAATATTATAGTTTTTAATATATTTTAAGTTTCATGGGCGGATTCAGTAGAGGTAAGGGGGCCAGAGAGCTACACACACTCCAATGGCTTGTAGAGATCCACTCGAAGGAATTACACAATAAACTGTTTAACAAAAAAGTTAATATAAGTAAGTAAGTTCTTTGAGGTAGGTGGATTAAAAAAAAAAATATATTTGAAAAATATAATTTTGAAAATGTCCTGATTATAAATTACAAGCTATTAATTGTCTGCCTATTTCGTCCCCCCCACAGGGAACATTTGAATTAAAATGCATGACTTGTTCGCACGTATTTACCTACCTACTTGCTCTTCTAGTTCAAGTTGCTCAGAACTTTTTAAAAAATATGAAAGTAATTAGGTAGACCTAGATCGTAGTCGCTAAGAAAAATATAAACTTTAGAATAGTTCTTGCGGTTTTCTTACGGCCAGTTTTTCAGTCCTGAAAATAAATTTACCTCGAGGTAATGTTGACTCAGAAACAGCTTTTGAGTTGTAGGGCTAACTTTAATGAGTTTCACGCCTTTTCATAAATTGAAAACGAAACCGTGATACAGATGAAATTCTTACTTGCATACTTAAGGTAACACTACAGTCTGGGGTGGACCTGAGCATCAACCAACAAGCTTCTTCCAGCCGGCTCGATTTCTAGCTAGCTGTCTCCAGTTTCACACATCAAGTTGGTTGAAGTTTTCTTCCACTTGTGTGCCACTTGTTACGCTATCCACGTCTACTGAGCCGCCCGTCATATACGGGGCTGAATTTAAGGACTTTCCGGGTCAGAGTAATGATGTCTATTCACTCTTGGTGACCCAGCCATCTCATCATCATCATCGTGTCCTGTAACCCCGGCTGGGGCATAGGGCGTCAACAAAACGTCTCCATCCTTCACGGTCTGCTGCAAGGTACTTTAGCTGTGGCCACGTCTTTCTCTGGGATTCTGCTTCCGCTAAGACAGTTGATTTCCATGTTGTTCTTGGTCTTCCAACCCGCCGTGCACCCTGAGGATTCCATTCAAAGGACTGCTTTGCAATTTCATTGTTTGGTTTCCTCAGTGTGTGACCAATCCAACGCCATTTACGCTTTCTTATGTCGACGTCCAGCCGCTCTTGACTTGTCCTGCGCCACAATTCCTCATTTGATATTATTTGTGGCCACCGAATCTTTAGGATATGGCGAAGACAGCGATTCACAAAAGCCTGCAATTTCTTCGAAATGATAGACGTGACTTTCCAGGTTTCACAAGCATATAACAGCACGGATTTGACATTGGATTCGAAGAATCTCAACTTAGTGCGTAAGGAGATTTGACTTGATTTCCAGATTGGGGACAGAGTACCGAAGGCAGCACGAGCTTTATTTATTCTACTTTTAACCTCCAGATCCGTACCACCGTTTGCAGAGACAATACTGCCAAGGTAGTTGAACTGTTCCACTACTTCAACTGGCGTCTCCTGTAGAATAATACGCTGCTGTGTGGAGCGGCCTGTGAGCATTATTTTTGTCTTTTTGCTGTTTATTCTTAGACCACTCGACTCTCCCTTCACTTGCAGTGTTTGGCACATCCCGTTCAGCCCACTGATGTTATTTGCCAGAAGACATATGTCATCGGCATAGTCTAAATGACTGAGCCTTTCGAACGGTCTCCATTGAATGCCCTGTCGCTCTGCTGTACCTACACTGGCCGTCAATACGTCGTCCATCGCCAGCAGGAAGAGAATTGGCGATAGAACATCCCCTTGTCTCACACCCTGTTGCACTACAAAGGAGTCGGATAGCTGCCCGTTGTGCAAAACAAAACACCTTGCGTTGTTGTAGGACTCTTTAATAATGGCAACTATTTTTGGTGGAATTCCTCTACCAAGCAACGATCTCCATATACATTCTCGGTTAACTCGATCAAAGGCTTTCTCAAAATCCACGAACATGAGGTAAAGCGGTGATTGAAATTCCATCGACTGCTCGAGGACGATACGCAGGGTGTTGATATGGTCGACACACGATCGACCACTGCGGAAGCCAGCTTGATGCCTCTTGAGTGTAGACTCGATTCTCTCCTTTATTCGCTCGAGAATGATGGTTGCCATTAGTTTTGGGAAAACGGACAAAACGGTGATACCACGCCAATTGTTGCAATTCTTTAAGTCACCTTTCTTTGGCAACTTAACAATCACACCATCCTTCCAATCCCTGGGATAGCTTTCGTTTTCCCAAATGTTTTTTATCAACGGATGTAAAATACTAGCCGCTGTTACGGGATCGGCTTTCAGGAATTCAGCTGGTATTCCGTCCAGTCCAGCTGCCTTGTTGTTTTTGAGGAGATTTATTGATGTCTGGATTTCCGATTCTGACGGGGGTTCGATGTCAATACCCCTATAGGACCTGCGCATCTCGTTTAGTTGGGGCACTTCAGCACTCTGCTCAACTGAATCCTCATTTAGCAGGGCACAAAAATGGTCCTTCCATCTACGAAGCTGATCCTCAATTGATACCAAAAGTGTGCCATCCACATCCATTACAGGATGATTGGTGTTGCTTTTTTTCCCGATAACATCTTTGGCTATTTGGTACAATTCCCGGATATCTCCTCTTCTGGCAGCGATTTCCGCATTATCTGCGAGTCCATCTACCTTCACCCTCTTGTCACGTCTCACACAGCGATAGACCATTTTATGTGCAATGCGGTACTCTCTTCGCAAGTCAGCCTTTCGTTGAACATCTGCTTCAGCATTTATTTGGATTTTCAACGATTTGCGAAGTTCGATCTTATCCCAGGTGTCTTGGGATATCCAAGAGTCTCTACGTCTCGTTCGCTTGGGTACAGTTTCGGATCCAGCCTCCATAAAAACACTTTTAATTTCACCCCACATCTCATCAATTGTTGAATTCTGGATTCCGTTTAATGACGAGGCTCTGTCGTTAAGGGTGGTGACATAGTTTCGACATATGTTGGGGTCATTTAAAGCATTCGTAATGAATTTTGAGCTCCTTGCTGCATCCTGCGCTGGTTTTTGTACGGCAGCGGTTCTTAGTTTGAGACTCATCAGAACCAAATGGTGGTCGCTTCCCACATCGGCATTTCTTATACTCCGGACATCACACATAGACTTCCTCCATCGCTGCTGAATCATGATATGATCAATTTGGTTTTCGGTTTGACCATCCGGATGCACCCAGGTAATTTTGTTGCACGTCTTATGCTTAAATACAGTCCCACCTATCACAAGACGATTCGCGTTACAAAAGTCGACAAGCAAGTCACCATTTTCATTCCGTGACCCCAAGCCATTTCTTCCCATCACGCGTTCCAGTCCGTAATTGTCTGAACCGACTTGGGCATTGAGGTCTCCCATAACGACTATGATGTCGGCTCTCGGAACACTACTGTAAACCGAGTTAAGATGAGTGTAGAACGCGGTTTTGTCTTCCTCGGTCGCTTCATTTGTGGGGGCGTAGCACTGAATAATTGTGACGTTACGAATTTTTGAACGAAACCTTGCTGTCATTAATCTCGCAGAAATGGGCGCCCAGGAGATCAAACTACGCCTCGCTTCTTCGTTCAACATAATTCCGACACCATGCAGTCTTTGGCCACCCTCTCTTTCATCTTCCCCGGAATACAGCATTCTCGTCTGTCCAGTGTCTGATCTGTATTCAGCTCTTCCTCTCCACTTAGTTTCGCTTATGCCCAGGATACTGATGTTTAGACGAAGCATTTCACGCTCAACCTGCTCGTATCTACCATCGCTGTACAAGGATCGAACGTTCCATGCTCCGATTTTCGTACGTATGCGGTAGCCAAAAGTAACATTTGCGCTTCTTGAAAGACTTCTTCTATTTGTCAACGATTCACTTATTATTATGGCGTCTTGATTGACGCTCGTACATGAAAGATGCCGCACCCCCAAATCCGATGTGCGGTTTACTGCAACCGAAGCTACAGAAGGATTTTCTATAAAAAGATTACCTCTTGGGGACTCATTTCCATTTGTTGTCATAATTCATGTATTTGCTTATATCCTTCCACCATGGTGTTTTCCGAGATATGATTAATAACATACATAAGCTCAGATTTGACAGGCACACCCGCCTTTTGTATGGTCAAACACATAACTGCTCGAGGCCGCCCACTATGGGAAAACAGACGCCTTTTGTAGCCGCCCAATATGGGTTACAGACGCTACCTGCTGCTGCCGTTGGCCTTTTACCAAAAAAGCTCCTCCGCCACCAGACTATCATGCCGTTGACCGCTACCTGCAGTTCATCCGTCTTAAGGGGGCTTTTAACCATCCCAAGGACAAGTTTGTGCCCTGACCAGCAACGCTGGGTTGTCTGCTTATCCCGGCATCCATTCGGTCCCCCTGCACGTTAGCGTTACCCGCCCTCTACCACGCGGAGGTGTGCATAGGGATTTTCCTATCATTGAGCCTAGGGCCATATGGCGTCCTAGCACTCTCAAGTACTTTTAGAGGGCATCTCAGTTGTTGGATTTTCACTTTTGTGGCTAGGTCGGTGTCGATGTACAGTCCGTACAGTTCGTACAGTTCGTTGTTGTATCTTCTTCTCCATTCCCCAAAATCACCCGGAGAATTTTCCTCTCAAAACAGCCTGATGCGTTCTCATCCTCCGTTAACAGTGTCCATGCCTCTGAACCATACATCAGAACCGGGATGATAAGCGACTTATACAGGGACAGTTTAGTTGCTCGAGGGAGGGCTTTGCTTTTCAATTTCCTTCTTAGAAACAGCGATTGGCAAGAGTTATTCTTCATTTTATCTCAGCACTGGTGTCGTTCGCTGAGTTTATAGCGGATCCTAGGTAGACAAATGTAAATGTTGTCAGTGTAAGCGAGTAAATGGACCAAATTTTGAAAGATTGTGCCTCTAGTGTTGATGTAAAGGAGGGTCCACACTTTTGTTGGTTAACATTGTCGATCAACATGCTAGTGTGTTGTGTACGTCAAAAACTTTCGTAGCAACAATTTTGTGTGGATTAGAATTTTCTGATCGATGCGTCAGGATCCAACTGAAGGGATCAGGGTCGAATCCTAGGGGTAGGTATACCCAACTTTTATTTTGACATCAAAGGTTTCGGTGAGGTCTTTGCTAACCTTGATGGAGTAGCCTGCATTCTCCGTTGTCATCCTGTACAAACGGACGAGTTTTGGAGGGATGCCAAAACTAGAAATTGCTCTATATAGCTCGTCTCTAGAGCTGCTCTCATACGCGGCCTTGAAATCGATGAAAAGTGGTGGTTATTCATTTTAAACTCCTGGGTTTTATCCAAGATCAGCAGTAGTACGACTATTTGGTCGATGGTGGACTTCCCGGGCCTAAGGCCATACTAATATGGACCTATAAGGTTGTTGATGAATCCCTTCGGCTATTTTCCAAATACAAAAAACTCGTAGGTGTAAAAAAAAAAAATTGAAAAATAAGGGAAGTGGAAAGTTAAAAACTGGAGAGTATAGACTGATAAGAAATAATTTGCAATAAATTATATGGATAGGTACTCTTGGTTTTGGACTTTTGGAAAATTTTATATTTACACATGGTGAAGGAATTTTCGATTGATGTCTTAATTTTTGGCACCATCGTTTTTTGAAAATCGCAATTTTTCATTACACGGGTTTCAAGAGCTCTAATGGGAATTTTTTTTAATTAAAAAAAAAAAAAATGTAAGATTACGGATATTATTCGTTAAAAAGGAATTCATTCTTTAATTTATAGCAACAACCCTGCATGGGGTTGATGGTCAAAAATGTGTATTTAAGCTTTCCATATATTGTAGGTACTTTAACGAACTCAAGAAAAAATATGTTCCACAATCTTAAAATAAAAATAAAAACCTCTATCTGGGTTATTGAAATTAACCTCGATAGAAACCTAGATCCCATGTTGTTTTTGTAATACATGTTAAAAGATAACCTCGACCCAGACCCAGAGATAATAAAACGCAGCTATTAGTGTTTGATTATTAGTAAGGCCCTATATCTTAAATCTTAAATAAAGACCCTGTTCCGTAGCATGAAAAAAACAACCCCAAAAATAAATGTCGGCTCCTCCATGTTTAACGGTTCTTGTTACAAAGCGTGAGTTGCATTCAGCGTTTTATAATACTGTTACTGTCTTCAATGAATTAGAGCGAAAAACACAACCTTCAATAAATTAATAAATTCATCTTATCACAAAATACACATTGCTATTTATATTCTGACCACTGTTCTGCCGTATTAAGAGAAAAAAACGTAACTGACTTTTTGGCCGTTTTGAGTTAGGCTAGGACCGCACTTGCGATTTCAATCACGCGACTGTTTAGTCGCCAGAAATAGAACACATGAATTTGAATAAGAATGAACGCACATGCGACCTAGAAATCGCGACGATTAAAAGTCGAAAATTTGTTCCATTTTTCTGGCGATGCGATTGTTGAAAGTTAAAATGAAACAAACGGACTTATATCGTTGTGCTCGCACTTGCGATTTAAAATAGTGCGACTAAAAAATCGTAGTCGCAACTAGAAAAAATTATACACGCACTTGCGATTTTCAAACGTACGATTATTTAGCCACAGGAAATGAGACACATGATTTTAAATGTGAATGCACACATACGCGACTTTAAAATCGCAGCGATTAAAAAAATGGAACCAGATCTATTTTTTGAGCGTTTTTTCTGTCACAAAATTAAATAGACGCATGTGCGTGCATTCACATTAAAAGCTGTTCTTTTTCTTGCGACTAAAAAATCGCGCGATAGATAGCCGCAAGTGAGTGCATGGCAATTATTTGTTGCGACACCGATTTTTTAATCGCACTGACTGAAAAACGCAAGTGCGGTCCTAGCCTTAGGGCCAGTTTTGACATCTTTGCTATGTTTGCTATTTTATTCTTTAAAAATAAAAGCCCTTACTTGCTTTTGTAATGGCTTAAAACGCTTAAGAAAAATGACGTTCGTTCATAGAACCATGCTTTTTTTAGGAAAAATTTAAGAAAAAAAAGTGACTACCATACAAACATTTGTACATCTGATAAATAATCAAATGATTTACTTGTAAAAACGACAGAAAAACACTCAACAGCAAAACAAAAAAGATACCTAGAGATAAAAACAGAAAAACGTGTTTATCTCGAAATGTCAAAAATACACTTACGTTTTGTGTTCTTAACACGGCAGTGTTAATGTTCTCTGACAAACAATCTGTTTCTTTTTAAGAAAAACTGCTATTTTCTTGCACCTATGTACAGTAGGGTGGTCCTTAAATTGGACATTGTCTTGGATAGCCCTCATTCGATTCAAAACATTGAAAAACAATTTCCCTAATTTTTTCAGATTTTTATTTCACCCCCCTGGTCACACTTTTTTCACTTCAAGGTACACATAATGGAGTTAGGGTGATTCTTATATAACGCAAAAAAAAGTCAGAACTTTTAGATTAGATTCAGACGAACAAAAATCGTACGGGAGGGGGGGTCTATTTCCCCCCGTCCAGGCGGGAGGGTTAATTTTCTAAAAATTTGAACCAAAATAGAAAACAAATTATTAAAAAACAACGGGACCACTTACAATGGCATTCTATACCTTTTTTTAAAAGCCATGAATCCAGTCTCTAATATATTTTTTAAATCAAGTTTTTATTGTAAATAGTTTTTGAAAAAATAATTTTCAAAACATAAAAATAAAAACAAAAATAATAGATTTTTAAGTTTGAGAATTATTTTTTTCAGAAACTATTTACAATAAAAACTTGATTTAAAAAATATATTAGAGACTGAATTCATGGCTTTAAAAAAAGCTATAGCATGCCATTGTTAGTGGTCCCGTTGTTTTTTAATAATTTATTTTCTATTTTGGTTCAAATTTTTAGAAAATTACCCCTCCCGCCTGAACGGGGGGAAAAAGACCCCCTCTCCCGTACGATTTTTTTTTCGTCTGAAGCTAATCTAAAAGTTCTGACTTTTTTTTTTGCGTGTTATAAGAATCACCCTAACTCCATTATTTGTACCTTCAAGTGGAAAAAGGGAGACCAGGGGGGTGGACTAAAAATCTGAAAAAATTAGGAAATTTTTTTTTCTCCATTTAGAGTCATTTGATGCCTATCCAAGTTGGAATTTCAAAAAAACCCAATATAAGGACCACCCTAATGTACAGTACCTACATGAACGCAAGTAGGTACCAATGATTTGAAATATAGAAAACTCAATAATTAACAAATAACGGCAACACTTACACTGTCATGACATTCCTAGGATTTTTGTCATTCCTTTAAGTTTTAAACATAAACACCTGATAGGGAGGCTCTCCTCAGCAGTATCATTTGATACCAACAACAAAAAATATGAATTGTTTTGGTCACTTTTTCTCAAAATATAATTATTTGCTAACAGTCAAGAGGGGGAGTACTGGAGAGAATTGATACTGCAATCAGGTCTTAAAGCTGCCGATATTGCTTTCGTGTGCCATTTATTATGAATTTTACTTGAAATAACAATTTACTATCTAAAACCTGTTCTTCATGCACTCTTTATGTTCTACCGACTTTCGATAATACTATCGGTTTAAGGCTATAAAAAAGATTTCTCTATCAACAAGGGTTGTGACAGGGTAGTTATGAGGGCGCGCTATCGCTTATTTTGGTTGATATTTTGCAAACATTTTCTTAATAAAAGCAGAAGATTAAGAATTTTTTTAAGTCAGTCTAATTTTCAAAAACAAACATAGAAGAAGTAAGGATTGAGTTCTAAAATGAAAGCTAGATTGTGTTGTTTTGTGATCCTTGGAGCAATGGTCTTCGGGGTAAGATTTAGTTTTCAATAGGTATAGCTTATAGATGAAGATATTACAGGCAATCTATATAATAAGAATATGCCCCTGGGGCCTATTTCAGCGCTACTACAACAGAGGTACATCAACTACATCGTACATTAAAATCCTTTAACTACATCATTTATATTTGTCTGATTCAAACATACAGCTGGAGTTATGAAATAAAAGATAAAAAAAGTTTAATAAAGTACAAATGTAACTGGTGTAGTTGTAGGATGAAGCTGTAAAATGTAGTTGATGTAATTGATGTAGTAGTGCAGAAATAGGCCCCAGGTATTTTATAGAATCCCTTTGCATCAATGCATTCAAATAATGTTTTAAAAAAGAACATTTACTGCATAATTGTACTCTACCCAGAAACTTTCTAAGAAAACCAAACGTAGAGATAGGAATACAGTGACCTCTTAAAAGATACAGAGTATTTCAAAATATTAGTCAAAACTATTAAAAGAAGCTATACGTTCATAAGAAACTATAATTTCAATTTCTATGTTTGCTTCATACCTATATTGATACTTTGATAGCTACATAATAGCAAGTATCATTGCACCTTTACGTTTGAATTCCTATTTATCGTTTTATTTTTTCACTTTTTTAATTCAGATTTGCAATGGAGTCCCATTAAATTCTCCTGAAGTAGAAAAAGAACAAGAAGCTAGAAAGTTTGCAGAAGATGCTTCAAAGAAAATTTTCGACTTCTACGATGGGTTGATTTTAGACACAATGAAAATGGAAACCGATGATATCGAGAGTTTCTTCAATGCACTCGAATCTCTTTTAACCAAATCAGAAGTGATGGCTGAAGTTGTTAATAATGCATCCCTATTAGCTAAAACCAAATTCAAAGACGAAGAGCTCAATTTGATTCTCAATAAATAAAAAAAAATGGGAGATGAAGCTATTCTTGGACCGGAGCGATTTCTGGAAATAATAGCAACAATGCGTAATTTGGAAAATCTAGCTGCTGGTAAGGATATAAAGGAATATAAAAATGAAAACAAAAAGCTATCATATTTCCCTGAAATTCAGAAAATTTTCGCAACAAGCAATGACCCGGAGGAAATGAAATACTATTGGAATGCATGGAGAGAAAAGAACGAAGTATGGGCAAAGGTTAACTTTTGGGTTTTGGTAAATGGTACTAAGGATGCTGCAAAACTTAGTGGTGAGTAAAATTTAAGTCAATTTGAATGCAAATCCGCTGAGCCATTGCATTGGAGGTTTAACTTAAACTTATAGGTTACAATTGTAAAAGCTTCCATTGCTTCTTTAATTCATCTTAAGTCAAATCTAAAGAGTCGGAAATATAAAAACACCCTGCAAATTAAAATTATATTTTAACCTCTGTAAACCATTTACAATAACAACATTTTGTATTTCCTACCAGGAATATCCCCTTACGAATTCTGGATAAAGGATTTCGATATGACTCAAGTGGATGGACTTATGAATCAGATTGGGCCCATTTACCGCCAGATACACGCCTTTCTACGCCACCAATTGAATAAGAAATACGGGAATGATGTTATCGATAACAAAGGACTAATTCCCGATCATCTTTTCCAACAATTATTGGCCCAGGTTTGGACAAGTGGAAGTGTTATTGAAGAGGATTTCCCACACAAAGACCTGCCAGCATATGATCAAACTCTTACCAAAAATAATTTTGACACGTTAAAACTGTTTAAAATGGCTAATCAGTTTTATGAGTCCATGGGACTTGAAACTGTCCCAGAAAGTTACTGGGGTACTAAGCTGAAAATGAAAAGAGAAGAAGACGAAGGTGATTGCAAAGCAACAATAGTGGCGGAAAGTCCAAATGTATTTATGCAGTATTGTCATAAAATGGATTTCAGAACATTCCTTCAGGCACATGGCTACATGGCTGAAATTCACTTCGCTCTCGAAAAACCTGATCTTCCGGCTTACTATTTTGATTCTTATAATTTAGAATATGCTGTTGGTGAGGCAGTTATTCTATCAGCATCGTCTCCAAAATATTTGGCTAAGGTTGGAATAATCACTGAGCCAGAATTTAGTGACGAAGTTTTCATGAATAGACTGATGAGACTGGTGAGTTGAAGGGGTTAATTACTTTTGAAACTGACATTTTGATCCTTACACAAAATTTCAGTGCATGCACACGTTCCTTAATCTTCCTGTATACTATGTCCATACAAAAGTCATGGCTGATTTGTTTTCGGAAAAAGTTGAACTGACAGAACTTAATAAGCATTATTGGGACCTTATGGACAAATATGTTGGTGTTGGGCCACCGAGTGATCGTGTAAATAATACTTTTGATTTCCCGTATAAATTCTACTTGGAGTTGAATAAAAATAAGCAAGCAAGGTTTAACACGATTTGTATTCCATCACTTTCTTTAAAATCTTAGTCTTCTCTTATTTGTTTGCAGGAAATTCAATTCGGAAATCTTGAGTTATCAGCTCTATATGAAATTGTGTTCGATAGCTGGGCCATCTGCCCAGGGAAAGCTTCCAAATTGTGACTTTTCCGATAGCAAAGAAGCTGGTGATGCTTTAAAGTGAGTTGAGAAAATGTAATTCGTCATATACTAAAGTTTTTTATACAATTTGAATGCCTTATAGAAAAATGATCAAACTTGGTTCGTCTAAGCCTTTCAATGAGGTACTGGCAACAATTTTACCTGAAAATCCAAAAATAGATACTGTAGGCCTTCAGGACTACTATTTAACAGCTTTGCTTTGGTTGGATGTAGCCAATCGGCAGAATAACGTCAACATTGGTTGGACACATTCAGATAAAAGTATTATATTTGAAGATTGCAAATTGATCAATTAATTATTATACAATTCTATTTATTTCTTTTTCTAGAAATTGATAGCGTTTCGCTGCCTAAAATAGATGACGATTAATTTTATGAGATTAAAAAAAAGATAGGTACAGAAACTGATGAATAAATATGTTCTAATATTCCAAAAAATGCTTCTAATTGCTTGAGGAATTTACTGCAAAAAACTTTAATTTTTCAGGGAAATTGGTAAAAGTTGTAAATTTTTTTATGGATTTTCAAATTGAGACAGTGAACAAACGAACACAATTGTTTCTGTTCCTCTAAGATTTCATTTGGGAGTCGTTGAGGCACTATTTGTTTGTATCTGCAAAAAAGAAAAGTGGAATATTGTTTTTCTTGGTGTGGACACTGAACCAATGATTTTTTTGGTATGGATTGGCAAGTGGACCCGATGAGCAAACAAACATCATCTGTCCCAACGCTCCAAGATTTCATTTTGGGAATGCAGGAGTATGCAGGAGAAGAGCTAAAGGAGTTGAAGCCCTTAGGGCGAAACAAACGAAAAGAGGTGGGTCATAAGTAAAGTGAAATGATATATTAAAAGCAATTGAGGAGCTAAAGGACAACATCTGATATTTATAATCAGTGGCATATTTAAAGATATGTATTCCCGGGGCAGTAAGTTTTGCCGCCTTTAAAAATGATCGAAAAAAAGCAAAAATCGCTGAAAAATATAAAAATTTATTTCAAAATAATTGGCGACGCACAGTGAAGTGAAGCAAATTCCATAGTTGGCAGTTGGCATCAATTCAACTAGTAAACAGAAACTTAAAATTTTGAATATTTGCTTCTAACATCAATGTTTATGTGGGTATTTCCAAACCCACATCTTGACCCACTAAAACGCCCATTTTTTTTGTATGTGTTAATTTTTCAATATATGGTGTTCTTTACACACCACAAGCTTTTTTCAAAGCGAACCTCTGTATATCAACTCCAACTCTCACCTCCCAGTGGTGAACATCGGGTGCCTAGAGCCTTTAACTGAAGATGGGGTTCCAATCCCTGTGGACAGTTTTAGGCAGCAGAAAACGAGAGAGGGGGGGAGGAATGTTACCACTAAAGCACTTCTCCTTTATCCAGGCGGCAGCAGAAGAATTCTCCAGATGAAATCAACGGTGGCGTCTACAATTCCAGTTAGGCTGAACTACTTATAGAACACCTTATACGAGCTACTACGACACATTCGCAGCTCAGGCCTGTAAGAAGCGGCTAATCCGGCTCCCCGCCCTTGGAGTTATATTTTTAGGGTCTGATGCTCCTCCAGATTGGGGGTCGTGCCGTTGCGGTGACATCCCGGCCACGTAAAGCTATTTAGTTGGGAAGCAACAACAAGCCTCGGATACGGACGGATTTACTGTTGACGAAACTAGCAAACGAAATAAAGACAACGAACTTTGGGTCTGCACGTGGAATATTCTGTCTCCCTACCATGTGGAGCCGAACATTTAACGAAGGCCCTAGACTGCTACAAAGCAGACATCACCGCTATTCAAGAAATGCGATGGGATGGGCCGGGCAAAAGAAAACTGGAAGACTGCTACGGTGACTGTTACCGACCACAAGGGCAGCGTCTTTTTAGATGTGGATTCGTTGTTAGAGGCAGATCTCGACAAGAAGTCTTGAGTTTCAAGTATGTGAACGAAAGCCTCACGACAATTCACATTAAGACTAGATTCGCCTACATCAGCCTCATATGCGCACATGCCCCCACAGAGGAGAAAGATGACGACAGCAAGGACGAGTTCTACGAGCTCCTGGACAAGACATTTATGAGCAATGCCCTAGCTATGGCATTAAAAAAGGTCTTGGGTGATTTGAATGCCAAACAGGGAAGGGAAGACGTCTTTGGTGGCACAATCGGAAGATACAGCGCCTGCACGACACCACCTCCGGTAACGGACTATGGTTAATCGACTTTGCTGCGGGGCAAAACGTTGTGGTAGCTAGTACGCAGTTCACGCATCTTCTCCTAGTCAATCAACCCCCAAACAGATTGACCGCATTGCGATCGATGCAGCGTACTCCTCCAGTATCAAGGATGTTCGAACGTTTCGAGAAGCCAACGTTGACTCGGACCACTACCTCGTTTTAGCGAAGGTACGGATATCCAGACCAAAGCCAAAGCAGGGATATACTGTGAGGAAGTCGGACGGTTACAGTCACTAGAAATCGCAATGTCTTTTTCCGATCGAGTCTCTCGCGCCCTCTTTAATAGTCCTATGCCGCCAATTGCAAGTATCAAGAACCAGTGGAAGAATTACAAGGAAGCCATTAGAGATGCTGTCTATGATCTCCTGGGACTCGCACGACCACCACAGCGAAACCCATGGTTCGACGAAAAATGCCGGCAAGTACATGCAGCCAAACAACAGGCATACAATGGGGCACTGCATAGAAGGACCAGAGCTACTCCTGAGCTCTACGAGCAGAAGGGGAGAGAGGAACACGAGTTTCTAAGAAGGAAAAAGAAAGAGCATGAAAAGCACGCGATCGAGAAATTAGGAGCATGCCATTGCAGAAATGAAGTTCGGAAGTTTTACCAAAAAGTAAAAAGAACCTCCCAAGGTTAAAAGGCCCGAACTGAAGACTGCAAGGACGATCAGGGGAACATCGTGATGGAATCGCAGTTGGTGCTGAGGATATGGAAAAATCATTTCTGCAAATTGTATAACGGCAATGACGAACCGAATTCCGCTACCATGCAGATTGCACCATTCAACCAGAATGACGTAGGCCAACAATTCCGTCCACCCGATCTAGAAAAAGTGAAGATAGCTATATCTAAACTAAAGTAAAATAAAGCTGTTGAAGTTGAAGGCCTTGTGGCTGAGCTATTCAAAGCGGCTGGCGATGAATTAGTTACGAGTATGCACCAGCTCATCTGTAAAATATGGTCGGAGGAAAGCATGCCCGATGAATGGAACCTCAGCATTGTTTGCCCGATCCTCAAGAAAGGTGATCCTCTGGACTGCACCAAATACAGAGGCATAAGTCTTATTAATATCACCCACAAGTGAATAGTTGCACACTTAACTTGTTTTTTGTCTTTTGACCTACCTTTGCAAAGTTCACTTAAATTTATTTTCAATATACATAATTTCGTTTATTAAACCTTGTGTTGAAATTTCCTTCCCTTGAAACTGAAAGTGGATAGTGGAACGAGATTTTAACATAGCTCGAAAAACTTCTTTGAAGCTTGGACCAACAAGCTATATCATCCCTGCCAAACTCGTCCGTTTGTGCAGGATGACGATGGAGAATGCACGCTGCTCCATCAAGGTCGGCAAAGATCTCACCCACACCTTTTATGTCAAAAAAGGTTTAAGGCAAGGCGATGCGCTGTCATGTGACTTTTTCAACCAGCCAAGAAGAACGGTGAATGAATGCAAAACGAAAAATATTCTGCCAACAAAAAAGGACAACCATCACATCCATATCGGCGTCTTGGACAGAACGTCACTATAGACAGCTGTTATTTTAAGGTGGTCAGAGACTTTGTCTACCTAGGATCTGCTATAAACTCAGCGAATGATACCAGTGCTGAGATCAAACGAGGGATTACTCTTGCCTATCGCTATTGCTTTGGGCTAAGAAGGCAATTAAGAAACAAAGCCCTCTTTCGAGCAACTAAACTGTTCCTGTATAAGGCGCTTATCATACCGGTCCTGATTATATGGTGCAGAGGCATGGACATGGACACTGTTACCGGTGGATGAAGGCGTTAGGCTGTTTTGAGAGGAAAATTCTGCGTGTGATTTTTGGTCCCCTCTGCATAGATAGGGAATGGAGAAGAAGATACAACAACGAGCTGTTAGGGCTGTACCAAGCAACAAAAGTGAAAAGAAACGACTGAGATGGGTGGGTCATTTAGAGCGAATGTAGATCAATGCTCCGGCCCGGAAAATCTTTGAATCCAACCCCGTGGAACAACGCAGTAGAGGTGGACAGCGTAAAAGCTGTCACACGGAAGTGGAAGAGGATCTCAACTAACTTGGCGTGCGAAACTCGAGACAGCTAGTCGACTGGAAGAAGCTTGTTGGTCCATGCTTTAAAGAAGTTTTTCAAGCTATGTTAATAAAAAATCTTATAAGAGTCCACTACCCACATTCAGTTTCAAGGGAAGCAAATTTCAACACAAGGTTTAATAAACGAAATAATATTGAAAATAAATTTAAATGAACTTTGCAAAGGTAGAGGAGATAGGTCAAAAGACAAAAAACAAGTTAGGTGTGCAACAAACTATTCACTTTTCATTAGATTAACATTGAAAGAAGGAAGTATAAAAGAAACAAACAAAAATGTCCCAGCTATAAATTTTTCAAAAGTGTTGGAACTCGAAATAATTCATTGATTTCTTAACGAAAAAATCATCAAAAATGTCGTTTCTTAAAAATATTGATTTTAATGGCTAAAAGTGGGCAATAAATGCATGAAAATATCTTGTGTATATATTATCTTGTGTAGGTGGTTAACAGCTTAATTCCTCTTGTTTAAATTGGTTATTTCTTAGTTTAACGTTTCCTATTTCCCAGAACAGTTTCTTGCCTCTACTGAAAAACTAAGGTTTTTGAGTTGTGACATTTGGCACTCTTACATGTGCGAATTGCCTAGCCTTAAACGACATAGAGCAAAACTTATTTCGGTTGTCACATATTTGGTTCTCACTTTAACTTTGACTAGCACCTACATCACTGGAAAGGTCTCAATGAGTGCTATTTTTGTTTGCATGGGCATAAGTCTGTATTTCGTGCAAGAAAAGTGTTATAGTCCAATAACTTTTGCACTGCGCTATAACACATACATATAACAGTTATTGGGCTGTAAAACTTATTCCCATGCAAACAAAAATAGCACTCGTTGAGACATTTCCAATGATATATATAGATCAGAGAGTGTTACAACATTTGAGACGCAACTTGTACAAAGAAGAAGTACTTTTGCAGTCCAACAGTTACTATGGGCAATTACACTTTTCCTGCACGATATACAAACTTAAGTCCACAGAAGAAAAAATAGCACTCATTGAGACCTTTCTATTGTGGCCAGATGGTGTTACAACACTAGGGACGCAACTTTTGCAGGGAAAGACTTGTAATGCAGTGTAACAGTTATTATGGGCTTTTACATTTTCCCTGCATGAGATACAGACCTATGCTCATACAACAAAAAATAGCACTCATTGAGCTTTTCCAATAATAAAGGTCAAAGAGTGTCACAACACTTGGGTCGCAATTTGTGCAGGGACATAGTTATAGATCAGTTCAACAGTTATTAGGCTATAAAACATTCCCTGGACGAGATCCATATTTAGATATTTATCACATCTTATGAAGCCGATTGAAAATAATTACAAACTAATAAGGACAGTTCAATATCCCTCTAAACTACTGTGGGCATCAAAAAAAAGTGTACAGCTGTGAACTGGCTTTTCGTAACTCTGTGAATGAAAATTGATTCGAACTTCTAGGAAAAGACTTATCTTATTTTTTAAAGTGGTTAATTTTCAATGAATTGGAATATTTATTAAACTTAACAGAGAATATTAACGGGTGATTTTTTAAGAGGTTTAGAACTTCTTTAAAAAAAAAAACACAAAAAATTCGAAAAAATGAATGAAATATTTATTTGAATCGATAGTTTGAACCTTGCAATTTAATGTTTAAAGATAATTTCATGCAAATGTTGACCGCGGCTGCGTCTCAGGTAGCCCATCCGCTGAGTCCAATTTTGGCATACTCTTTCACACATATCGGCCGGTATCTCACGAATGAATGCATGGATGTTGGCTTCCAGTGCGTCAATCGAAGCGGGCTTGTCCCTATAGACATTAGCCTTGACATACCCCCACAAAAAATAATCTAATGGTGTCAAATCGCACGATCTAGGCGGCCAATTGACCGGCCCGAAACGTGAAATTAACTGTTCACCAAACTCGCCTCGCAATTGCGCCATTGTTTCGCGTGCTGTGTGGCATGTGGCACCGTCTTGTTGAAACCACATATCATGCAAGTCAAGAACTTCCATTTCGGGCAAAAAAAAGTTTGTTATCATCGCTCGGTAGCGTTCACCATTGACAGTAACGCTGCGATTCGCATCATCTTTGAAGAAATATGGCCCAATAATGCCGCCGGCCCATAAACCGCACCAAACAGTGGCTTTTTCGGGATGCATTGGTAGCTGTTGCAATGCTTCTGGCTGATCAGTGTTGCCAGAAAATATTTTCTGAAATCGGGAGATTACCGCACTAGAAATCGGTGTAAATCGGGGAAACGGATCTAAAGCTACAAGTCATGCCAGGGGTCAAATGCACCTGTTTTTTCCGAATGTTTTTTTTAGATGGTGAGATATTTTTCATTAACTATATGAAAATCAAATCTGATTTCTTTTCGAACAAAAAAATTGCTTGAAGGTTTTATTTATTTTATTTAAAAAAAAAAATTTTAAGTAATATTTTTAGTAAATAGTAGTTAAAACTTCAAAATTAATAACAATTACTTCCCTTATTAAATATTCTTCTATAGCGCTATTAAGTTAAACATTTATAGCCTTATTTATTAGATTTCTTAGGCGGTTGATAGTTGGAAATATGATTTATTTAATTAAATAAAAAGTCAAGTTATTTAAGTGTTATGAAACTAATTCCGATGTCTTTCGTTAGAAAAAAGTTTATAAATTTCTTATAACACCTAGTGCTTGATTAGAAATGAAAAAGTAGTAGGTACATAAGCCAACAGATACTCCAAGTATTCAAGTGTCAACGACTTATGTACATAAGTTTCGTAATTTTAATTATTTTAAATATAGGCATTTATTTTGATTAAATTTTTTGAACAAACTAATTGCTATTAGAAGGTATTTTTGACGCATGCACGCAGTCAAAAACCAAAATAAAAACAAATAATAAAATAAGAAAGGCCAATAACATGACAGATGACACATATACGCCGATTTTGGTGGTGTTCAGCAAACTAGAAACAAAAATTGCAATGGGTAAATTTGTTTACTTCAGTTTATGAAACATTAGGCAAGTTCAGGAAAATGAGATCTCAGAGCCCTCAGCAATCTCAGTCTCTTGAACAGGATTCCTCAGAAATTTTGCTGTCAAATTACTGACGAAAGAAAATATTGTATTCGCTTGCTCAGTTTTTAGCACTGAGTCCTCTGAGATCTCATTTTCCTGAGCTTGTCTATTGAAAATCGGGGAAAAGTGTCATATTTAGACCAAAAATCGGTGTATCGGAAATAGGTCTGAAAATCGGGAGAATTACGATAAATCGGTGTTTCTGGCAACACTGTGGCTGATCTTCACTCCAAATGCGGCAATTATGCTTATTTACGTACCCATTCAACCAAAAATGAGCCTCATCGCTGAACACAATTTTTCGATAAAAAAGCGGATCCTCGGCCAGCTTTCCAAGAGCCCATTCACCAAAAATTCGACAAGCGTTGTTCATTTGTAAGACGATCCATGGTTAAATTGCAAACCAAACTGAAGCTGTTTGACAGTGACACAAGGTACTAAACACACGTCAGCTGTCAAAACCAGTGTTGCCAAAACCAAACCAGCTAAAAAATCACCCTATATAATAAAAATTTAATACAAAAATAACAAAAAATACTTCATTTTTATGGAGTCAAAAAAAAGTGTACATTATTCAATTAAAGCGAAAAACTTAAAACCAATACCTCATTTGCCTCCCGCTCGTCTTAATGACAGCTTCTATGCGTCTGGGAATCGACTCTCCTAGCTTCCTTGTCAATTCGGCTGGGATTTTTTGCCACTCTTCTAATAAAATTGAATTTTGTGCCTTTTTGCTTAATATTTTCCTATTTTGGATCTGTTAATCCAGATAATCTCACAAATGCTCGATTAGGTCTAGGGCTGGGGACTGCGGAAGATCTTCTAATTGCTTAGAAGTACCATGGAGTAACCATTTCTTGACCAATTTCGATGTATGCTTGAGGTCGTTGTCTTGTTGGAAGACCCATGAATCAGCGTACCCCAGTTTCGTAGCACTACAGGGCAAATTGTCTCTTAAAATATTAAGGTAGTCTTCAGTTCTCATCGTAATGTTAATAAAGACAAGAAGACGTCATTCATCCCCAGACCATTACAGAACCGTCTCAGAAACATACCTTTCTGAAAAAAATCGAAAGTGAAAACTTCTTTATGCCAAGAAATATAAAAACTAGGGTTCATCATTATGGGAAATGATTTTGTAAGTGGACAAGAGCAAAATTGCGATTTTTGGTTCAAGACAGCCACCTAAAATATGGGAACTGAAAAACACTGAATTAAACAAGTTTCTCGCAAAAAGCACGGAGGAGGTTTTTTTTGACACATGCTTACTGGTGCATTTGTTGTGTATCGAAAAAAAAATAATGTTTTGGTCACTTTTTCTCAGAATAAATAATTGATTTGATAATAGTTCAGAGGGGGGATGGGGAGTGCTGAAGAGAATTTTTGATACTGCAATCAGAGGGTCAATTCTCGATCTGTGAAGCTGTGAAGTGATAAATTTGTTTATGTATATTTCTATATATTTTTTATGACTTCACAGCTTCACTGATCGAGAATTGACCCCCAGGTTTGAAAGCTGCGGATATGATTGCCT
The DNA here is from genome assembly GCA_963921185.1 of Dasysyrphus tricinctus. Classification (NCBI taxonomy): domain Eukaryota; kingdom Metazoa; phylum Arthropoda; class Insecta; order Diptera; family Syrphidae; genus Dasysyrphus; species Dasysyrphus tricinctus. The sequence goes on from OY992530.1 coordinate 129,376,786, forward strand.
AAAGATTGTATAGATAATTTTACTGATGCAACCGATGATAAGAATAAATAATGATCTAATGCATAAATTTCCTTAAAAGCGTATCCCACATTATATTATTATAATTTGTTAGAAACAACTACAACCTGTTCAAAAACTGGAAACTCTGCTGACTTCTGATATAGTAATCGCTTTATAGTACGGGGGGTAAATAGATTTCACTATATGGTGCTATAGGAAATAATTCAGACGTGACTTTATACTTTACAAGAATTGCACCTAAATTCATTTGGCCGCCATCTTGTTTTTAACGTTCTTATGGAGTATTTTTGTGCGGAACTCACACATTTTTGACGCTAGAAAAAAAGTTGTAGAACAAACTTGTTGTAAATTTAATTTGCTACAAAATGTTCTTAGAAATTTTTTTCTTTATAGTTACCTAAATTTCAATTTGTTAAAAAAAGGAGGGGTTGATTTTTTTTATATTCATCATCTTATTAGGTAGGTAACAATATAAGTAAAGAATTATACAATCGTAGCGATAGAGCACCAACACGCAGCAAAGGCATACAAGAGAAACAATAAAGGATCGAAAGCAACCCAAAGCTATACCCGAATGACCCGAATGGTTCTATTGTCTATCATCTAGCTGTTACAAAACCAATTGAAAAGAGATAACTCATACCAACTCAAAGGAGCAAACGAAGGAAAGCTCTTCAAGGTGAGAACCGTAAGCTTTATAAGAAAATTGTTGATGCAAAAATTATAGATAAATTGAAGAGTCCATAGCTTTAACATCGTCATTTTTTTTTAGAACAAGAAAAGAAGACAATGATAAATACGAAAAAATAAACCCCTCTTTATTTTTAATAAAATGCAGCATAACTTTAAGGAAAAAGTATACTAATCGAAAAAAGTAACTACATTATGAAGCAAATCAAATTTTCCACATAGCTCTTAATAGTTTGTTCTACAACTTTTTTTTTCTAGACGCAAAAATACGTGAGTTACACTAAAAAATACAAAATAAAACTTTAAAAAAAAGATGGTGGCCAAATTACTCTAGGTGCAATTGTGAAAAATTTTGTTTTTGGCTCGTGTAGTTATACACTTTTGAATATCGAAGTCAAACTTCATATCTGAATTATTTCCCAGCAAAAGTCTAACTACCCCGGCCCCGTACTATTAAAGCTATAAAAAAGATTTCATTATCAATGAAGGTTGTGACAGGGCGCGCTATCGCAAATTTTTGCTAATATTTTTAAGAAACTTTCTAAATATAATCAGAGAATTTTGAAAATTCTTAGTCAGTCTAATTTTGAAAAACAAACTTAGCAGTAGTTAGGATTGAGCTCTAAAATGAGAGCTAGATTGTGTTGTTTTGTGATTCTTGGAGCAATTATCTTTGGGGTAAGATTTAGATTGAAATATGTATAGCAGACGTTATTAGCTGCATTTTATTATCTTCGAATCTGGGTCGAGGTTATCTTTAAACTCGTATAACAAATAGTTTTAGGAAAAGGGACATTCCTTACATAAAAAAAATTATACATTATAGGAAAAAAGAGATGAGCACTGTTTTCGCACTAGCCCGCATCGTTTTGAATTTCTATATTTTTTCAATATTGATAGTGCACGTGATAGCAATTTTGATAGCACCTTAACATTTGAATACCAATTTTACGTTAATTTGCTTTTTTTTATTCAGATTTGCAATGGAGCCCCATTAAATTCTCCTGAAGAAGAAAAAGAAGAAGAAGCTAGAAAGTTTGCAGAAGATGCTTCAAAGAAAATTTTCGACTTCTACGATGGTTTGATTTCAGACACAATGAAAATGGAAACCGATGATATCGAGAGTTTCTTCAATGCACTTGGATCTCTTGTAGCCAAATCGGAAGTGATGCTTGAAGTTGTTAATAATGCATCCATACTAGCTGAAACCAAATTCAAAGATGAAGAACTAAATTTGATTCTCAATAAGTTAAAAACATCCGGAAATGAAGCTATTCTGGGACCGGAACGATTTATGCAAATATTAATGGCTACGGGTAATTTGGAAGATCTAGCTGCTGATAAGGATATAAATGAATATAAAAATGAAAATAAAGAGCTATCATATTTCCCTGAAATTCAGAAGATTTTCGCAACAAGCAATGACCCGGAAGAAATGAAATACTATTGGAATACATGGAGGGAAAGGAACGACGTATGGGCGGTGGCAAATTTCTTGGTTTTGGTCAATGCTACTAAGGATGCTGCAAATGTAACAGGTGAGTTTGATTAAAAATGCAGTTTGAAGGCATATCGCTGAGCTGTTGCAATAGCAACATTAACCATATTTTCTACAGTCAATTTTTCAAAAATGACACCCAATGTAAGGATGGGGGAGTATTAAATCACTCTACTCGTGTTTAAATATTTGCAAACCAATTCCAATAATTTAATTTTGTATTTCTTTTGGAGGAATATCCCCTTATGAATTCTGGATGAAGGATTTCAATATGACTCAGATGGATGCAGTTATGACACAGATTGAGCCCATTTACCGACAAATACACGCCTTTCTTCGCCACCAATTGAATAAGAAATACGGGGATGATGTTATTGATACCAAAGGACTAATTCCCGATCATCTTTTCCAACAACTATTGGCTCAGGTTTGGACTGGTGGGAGTGTTATTGAAGAGAATTTCCCATATAAAGATCTGCCAGCATATGATGAAACTCTTACCAAAAACAATTTTGACACGTTAAAACTGTTTAAAATGGCTAATCAGTTTTATGAGTCCATGGGACTTGAAACTGTTCCAGATAGTTACTGGGGTACCAGGCTGAAAATGAAAACAGAAGAAGACGAAGGTGATTGCAAAGCAACAATATTGGCGGAAAGTCCAAGTGTATTTATGCAGTATTGTCATAAAATGGATTTCAGAACATTCCTGCAGGCACATGGCTACATGGCTGAAATTCACTTCGCTCTCGAAAAACCTGATCTTCCGGCTTACTATTTTGATTCTTATAATTTGGAATATGCTGTTGGTGAGGCAGTTATTTTAGCAGCATCGTCTCCAAAACATTTGGCTAAGGTTGGAATAATCACTGATCCTGAATTCACTGAAGAAGTTTTCATGAACAGACTTATGAGACTGGTGAGTTGAAGTGCTTTGTTATTTTTGGAAAGGGCAATTTGATCTTCTTTATAATAATTTCAGAGCATTCACACAATGCTAAATATACCTGTGTATTACGTCCATACCAAAGTAATGGCTGACTTATTTTCGGGAACAGTGGAACTGACAGAACTTAATAAGCATTATTGGGGCCTAATGGACAAATATGTTGGTGTTGGGCCACCAAGTGATCGTGTAAATAATACTTTTGATTTCCCATACAAATTCTATTTGGAGTTGAATGAAAATAAGCAAGCAAGGTTTAACACGATTTTTATTCCATCACTTTCTTTTAAATCTTAGTCCCATCTTATTTGTTTGCAGGAAATTCAATTCGGAAATCTTGAGTTATCAGTTCTATATGAAATTGTGTACGATTTCTGGGCAATATCCTAAAGGAAAACTACAGAATTGTGACTTTTCTGAAAGCAAAGAAGCTGGTGATGCCTTAAAGTGAGTTGAGATAATTCAGATTAAACTGAAGATTTTAATACAACTTGAATGTTTTATAGAAAAATGATGAAACTTGGTTCGTCTAAGCCTATCAATGAGGTATTGGCAACACTTTTACCTGAAGATCCAAAAATGAATGCTGTAGGCCTTGTGGAGTACTATTTTCCAGCTTTCTCTTGGTTAAGTGTAGCCAATCAGCAGAATAAGGTCAACATTGGTTGGACACATTCAGATAAGAGTAAGATATTTGATAGTTACAAAGTGATCAATTAATTACAAAACTCTATTTATTTCTTTTTCTAGAAATCGATAGCGTTAAGCTGCCTAACTTAGGTGATGATTAATATTACGATTTTTAAGATTGAAAAAAATAATAAATAGAAACTGATCAATAAAAACTTTTTAAAATACTTAAATAATGCTTTTTAATGTAACAGGTTTCTGAATATAATTTTTATCAAATACTCTTTAAACAATATTTCTAGCAGCGTAGTTAATGTATCAACATCAAAAATATATAAGCGATATACATCGAAAAACTATCAGGCATCATTTTTTTATATTAAGGGTTAAAAGTTCGTATTCACATAAGCTACTTTCAAATAAAAAAAATTATGAAAATACGTTGCCATTGAGACAGTAAAAAAGTGAGACATAAAAAAGTGTTTAAGTATCAATATAAAGATTCTTTTGTAAACAGTGTGCTAGAATATTTTTTTGGGAGATAATGCAGGAAGAAGTTTTACTAATTATATTGCTGATAACGATAAAATTTTAATATCGAGTTGAATTGAATTGAATTGAATTGAATTGAATTGAATTGAATTGAATTGAATTGAATTGAATTGAATTGAATTGAATTGAATTGAATTGTTTTGTATTGGACTGTTTTGTGCTAAATTGAATTCAATTATTTGATAAATTCTGAAATAAATGAAGCTTATTTTGATTTAACATGGACATACAATTTTTACTTTTTGCGCCACCATTGCAAAATTCGATTTGGGGTGCTAGGTAAATTTTAGTTTTTTATTTTTCTTCTTTTTTTTCATTGGCGGACAAACTGTTTTTGCTAAAAAAAAAAAGAAATAAAATGCACGACTGGGTCGCACGTACTTGTTCTTATGCTCAAGACACTGAGTTTTGGAAAATTATATATAAAAACATGGAAATTATGAGAGAAAAGTGTAGAGAAGCATTAAATACGACATTTAAATGGTGCAGGGAACTAAGTCCCCGGGAACCAAGTCCACCGAGGGAATTAGTTCTCATTTAATGGGAACTAAGTCCACTTCAGCGAAGTGGACTTGGTTCTCATAGAAGGTGGGAACAAAATTCCTCAAAAACTGAATGGTTTTACTTCCCTTTAAATGTGTATTTAATTCCCACTTCCAAATAAAAAATCAATCTTATAAATAAAATAGAAATACTTTTAAATGCCAAAAAAAACTTTGTATACACCCAGCCTCGCACCTACCCCAAATCCTATAATGAGCCCAAGCAGGGGGGTTGCATACATACCTCACTGTTTATTCGCCGTAATGCTTTGTCTTACATAAATACAGTGCTAGCACCCAGCATAACGGCGAACAACAAGTGAGGTATGTATGGGGGGGCATGCTGCCCCCCTGCAACCCCCCTGCTTGGGCTCACTATAGGATTTGGGGTAGGTCCGAGGTTGGGTGTATGCAAAGTTTTCGCGGAATTTTGAATTTTTGTAATTTTTATCGTTGGAAGTTAGTTCCCTCTCCATATTTCAAAATGTGAACTTAGTTCTCATAAAGAAGTGGACTACTTGCTCACCTTGCCTGGGAACTAAGTCCACTTCGTTAAAGTGGATATAGTTCCCATTAAATGAGAACTAAGGCCCTCGGTGGACTTGGTTCCCGGGGACTTAGTTCCCTGCACCCATTTTAATTGGATAAAACAACTCTTTTGACAGTTTGAGGTGGAAAAAAAGAATGCCATCTTAATTCTTGGTTGAATATGATTGTATTGGAAAATAAAATTTAAAATCTTTGTAGCGGTTTTTGAAAAAATTAATTTCTTATATATAAAATTTTTAAAACATTTTTAAGAACAAATTTTGGTATGCAAATCTGAAGTATATATTTATGTGTATACAAAAACCAAATTTGAAAAAAAATTATCTACCTGTTTTTGAGATATCGAATTTTCAAAAAAAAATTTGAAACTTTTTTTAAAAATCCAAAAACTTTTTTTTTGAAAATTTTGATAGGCAATATTATTTAATTTTATCTGAATTTCGTATATAAGAAAATTCATCTCAATCCATTAGCCAATAACCAGAAAATTCAAAATAAAAAAATAGGTTCTATGACAGGTATACTATTAATAGTTGCTAAGTGTAAAATTTTATAATTTTTGGTGGTAGATCGTAGATGGTAATAACTTTAGCAGGCATATGAAAAAAGTTTAATCAAAATCGTAGGAGTCGTTTTTAAGCAAGAAAATATTTTGTGGTTTTTAACTTTTGTATGGACGGTACCGTTATTTTTTCAGAAATGTAAATTTGTTTCTAAAAATATTTTAGAGAGTACTAAAAAACTCTTAAATATCGAGTTTCAAAAAAATCGATCATGTCGTTTTCAAAATATTTGATTTTCCAAAAAAATATTTGAAACATTTTTTAAAAATCCAAAATATATTTTTTCTAAAATTTTGGTAGACAGAACTATTTATATTTTTTGAGAGCTTCTGTATAAACAAATTTATTGAAAACAGTCGTATAATTTTGAAGAAAATCAAAAATTAAAAAATGGTTCTTCGGGAGGTATCTACCATTAATAATCATTTTTGAAAAATGGTTTTCCATCCAAGGGAAGATTTCGCTAAAATAAATCTATTGAATTTTTTTAAGAAAAGTAGTCGAGCCAGTTTTGAGAAAAATACGATTATGTAAAATTGCTAAAAAAAATTGTATTGCAGGTACCTACCGTTATTTTTGGTTCTAAAAAAAATAATGAAAAAACATGTGGGCATAATCACCAAAAACCACTATGTACCAAGTTTGAAGAAAATCGATCAAACCGTTGACGAACAGACAGACAGACAGACAGAACTGTGCCACCCCACTTTTTTGGTGTCTCTATCATAGTAATATTATCATGTTTGATTGTTATCTCAAATTTTTTTTTTGCACGAATCCAAAACTTGCCTTACATAGTACCATTGAATAAATATAAATAGAAGGTGACACCGGGCAAAATGTCCGCATCGTATTCAAGTAGGTCTGCTTTCGCTTTAAACATTGAATAAATATAAATAGAAGGTGACACCGGGCAAAATGTCCGCATCGTTTTCAAGTAGCTCTGCTTTCGCTTTAAATATTATGATGAGGTTGGTGTATAACATAAAATTAATTTCCTTAATTATAAAAAGTTGGTGTATTCGAAAGGGAATTTTTCAATAATAGCATTGTTTGTTATTTTTGTTTATTATGAATTACTATGGAAACGATGGGTGTCAGGACGATTGTAGTGTCTGCTTTAGATGTTAGTTGTGTTCTAATATGAAATTTAAATTTTCTTTAGAATTTGTAGTTTTGAATGATTTTCGTTGCCTTTTCAAATTAAACTTTTTTTCAAAGCTTAGTATATAAATAATAAATGTACTGATTTTCTTGATACGAAATCTGCATAGCATTGCTGAGGTTTTCAACTTGAGTTCAATTGATCTGATCTTTTGGATAAAATTCTTAATATACAGGAGATAAAATAAGCTATATTCTTGTACCACTTTTTACTTGCGATTATAGGTACTATAAGGCAAGTTTTGGATTCGTGCAAAAAAAAAATTTGAGATAACAATCAAACATGATATAACGATGATAGAGAACACCAAAAAAGTGGGTGGCACAATTCTGTCTGTCTGTCTGTCTGTCTGTCTGTTCGTCTACAGCCTAAACGGCTGGATCGATTTTCTTCAAACTTGGTACATAGTGGTTTTTGGTGATTCTGCCGACACATTTTTTTCATTTTTTTTTAGAACCAAAAATAACGGTACCTGCCATACATTTTTTTTTGGCAAATTTACATAATCGTATTTTTCTCAAAAACGGCTCGACAACTTTTCTTAAAAAAATTCAATAAATTTATTTTAGTAAAGGCTTTCTTTGGGTGGAAAACCATTTTTCAAAAATGGTTATTAATGGTACCTCCCAAGGAACCATTTTTTTAATTTTTGATTTTCTTCAAAATGGTATGACCGATTTGAATTATTTTTTTCATACAGAAGCTTCCGAAAAATGTTGATAGTTTTGTGTACCAATATTTTTGAAAAAATATTTTTTGGATTTTTAAAAAATATTTCAAATTTTTTTTGGAAAATCAAATATTTCGAAAACGACATCATAGATTTTTTTGAAACTCGATATTTAAGACTTTTTTAGTACTCTCTAAAATATTTTTGGAAACAATTTTACATTTATGAAAAAATAACGGTACCTTCCCTACAAAAGTGAAAAAACCGCAAAGGAAAATATTTTTTTGCTTGAAAATGACTCCTACGATTTTGATTAAACTTTTTCATATACTAAAATTAGTACGATCTACCATCAAAAGTTATAAAATTTTACACATAGCAACTATTAGTAGTACCTGTCATAGAACGTATTTTTTTATTTTGAAGTTTCTCGTTATCAGCTTAACGGATTTAAATGATTTTTTTTATATACAAATTTCAGATAATATTAAATAATATTGCATATCAATATTTTCAAAAAAAAAGTTTTTGAATTTTTAAAAAAAGTTTAAAACTTTTTTTTGAAAATTCGATATCTCAAAAACGGGTTGACAATTTTTTTTCAAATTTTGTTTTTATATACACATAAATATATAGTTTAAATCTGCATACCAAAATTTGTTCTTAAAAATGTTTTAAGAATTTTATATATAAAAAATTAATTTAAAAAAAAACCGCTCCAACGATTTTAAAATTTTTTCCCATACAATCATATTCTATCAAGAATTAAGATGGCATACTTTTTTTCACCTCAAACTGTCAAAAGAGTTGTTTTAGCTAATTTAAATGTCGTATTTCATGCTTCTCTACATTTTTCTCTCATAATTTCCATGTTTGTTTAAACAATTTTCTTAAACTCGCAGTGTCTTGAACATAAGAGCAAGTACGTGCGACCAGTCGTGCATTTTATTTTAGATAGGCATGGGAGCAGAATATAGGTTGGTATGGTAAACAGAATTTCCAAACACCAAAAACTTTTTATTAATTTTTAGAAAATCGTTCGATTTTATGATTAATATTTTAAAGATAAGAAGGTTTTTGTATACGTAATACAAATTCTATATACTACTGAAAAAAAAATAATTCAACAAGTCCAATCCTTAATGCTAAGTCTTCTTCTTGGCTGATTTATTTCAGTAGTACTATATAGAATTTGTATAGTAAAAAAACCTTATAGGAGCTATGCCCGGCCCCGGACAAAAAAACTTCCAGCTTAATGATTGGGAACTCTAATCTTGTTAGATATAGTTTACAGTGGTTTTTGCTAAAAAGTTAAACTGAACTTAATACAAATTGCGTATGACAAAGGCCCGCACTATGTCACTGATTAGTCCAAGTGAGTAAGCCGGACGAAACGCCATTTTTTGGACTAAAGGCCATAAAAAGCTATTTTAAATATACATATTCAAGTTTAAGGTCTATCAAGGCTTTTGAATAAATAATGAATAAGGGTCTGGTACGTGCGTTTTGATATCGAATGAATCGAAAATCGAAGAACTGAAAAAAAAAGAGATATAACAGACTAAATTCTTGTAGGTACTACCTATATTACAATTTATCGTTCAAAATCCATCGTTTTCGTTACATTGCGATTTAGTCCAGTCGTATTGTGTTTTTAGCATACAAATTGTGGGGTAGCTTTGATCTGTTCCCTGCTTTATGGTTTCGGGGTTGCTGAATCGGAATCTGAGGTCTTCGAACACAAATTCGTCACGCAACGTGGACAAAAATGCAAAAAATGATGCAAAAGTGGATTTTTTGGGAGGTTTTTACTTATGGCTTGAAAACTATCCATTATTCGTGAATTACATCAGAGAGCAATTGAAAGCATAAATAATTTCCAAAAAATCTCTATTTTAGGTTTTTGTTCTGCGGGAACCCATTTAGACTCAAGCGCTAGTTGAAAATTGACGTGTTTTTACTGTTTCCGAAAATCCACTAGAAAACACTAATTTACCTCCTACTTTGCGTGATTTGGGCTGGGACTTAATTTTTTTAGGGGGGTAAAATTCAGTTGTTTCTTTATTTCACGAAAACTAGCAGTTTTTTTTGAAAAAATGTGAAGGTAAAAATTGTAGCTTATGTAATCTTACACAAAAAAGATTAAAATACTTTTTTCATCCAATTAATAGATTCAGAGAAAATCGTACAAAAACTTCATGGTGAAGCTAATTTTGTCAAAAAAATGTATTAAAATTTCATTAATCGATGGGCAACATTTTTTGTACGAATTGTGTTTGGCTATATCTCCTCATCTTGGAAAAGAAAGTTATTTGGTTTTTATTCAACAATTTGATCGAATTTTATTTTACAACAAAATAATGACAGAATAACATTTAGATAGTAAAATTATCTAAAAAATGAGCTATTAACAAACTCTGTAGGTTAATTAATGAATTTATATTATTGCTCATAAAATTCTACACAAAAAATATTGTGACACTTTTTTTCGTAGGAGCAACAGTTATTAGAAAAACGTGCACAAACCAGCTCATTACCTATATACCCAATGAATGATGAATGATGAAAAAAAATTCTGTACAGTAAAAAACTCTTATTATAAACGTCTCTGTCGATTTAATTTTTGAGGAAGAAGAAAAAGCTTGAAAGGAAAAGTATTGAAAATTGGTAATTTTTATATGTACTGGGATGCGTATGTAATTCTATTTTCTGTGATACTGCGCCTCTCACGTTACTCCACTCAACTAATTACGAATTCGAATTGGAATCAAAAAAATTCATAGTTTTCTATGGCAATACAAAATCAACTATAGAACCATAAACTAGAATCAAGAAGAGTCCTCGTTTCTTCATGGTCTTTAGTACAACCTCTGCGCAAAGAAGGAGGTTCTAGTGGTTTCCTGGCTTATACAGTGTCCGTATGGTGGGCTGCCATTGGCATGAATGGAGAACGCCTACGATTTTCTGCTGACTGTAGCCGGATAAAATTGATATAATCCCTCGAAAATGGTGGATGGAATAAGCTAATATTCGATTGCAAGTCTTCCAGCGTGACAGATCCCAATGCACTAGCCATTTTAAATTATGATGTTAAGTTGCATGAGTGTTTTTTAACAAAATTTTATCTAAGCAGAAACAAATAGGATATCTTTAAGTGTTATGATTTTTGCAACAAAGACTGATTTTTGAACACAGTGTATCGACTGTTATCAAGACCAAAAACAACGTCTATCTAGGTGTGGATCTGTCGATGCTTCATGACAAATCACTTCAGGCCTGAATTCACCAACTAAAGCTTCATATGTGTGGATGCTCCTACAGAGGAGAAAGATTATGACGTTAAAGACATCAATCAGAGCTTCTGAGCAAGATGTTATAATTAATTTCCTAGCAATGGACCTGTTGCACTTCTCATGGTTAAAGCCACGCACTTTAGCTTCCGGAAAGTGACCAAACGATTTCAAAAACAAAGTTTTTGTCTTGTTTAAAATATGACTTACTCTACTGAGCCAGTTAATATGTATGTACAGTACAAACATATGTTAGCTACATCCCTAAATTAAAATCTGAGAGCAAAAACTACTTTCACAGAAATTATACATACAAGAAACTAAATAGACCGAGAGCCCACAGCAGATTTTGGGTGTGAACGATAGCAAAAAAAGAAGTATAGGCGTCGAAAGCTTCATTAAAGACAATTAAAAAATCAAAGTCTTGCAGTCCACAACTGGGGCCTTTGCGAGAAACAGTGCATCGAAAAAAAAATATGAATGCAACTTGGAGGAAAATCGTGTTAGCCGAAATTGGTTTTCACCCCTCCCTAGATAAGCTCCGCGGATCCCATATCACGGAATTTGAGATCATTTGAGTGTTTAATTCGCCCTGCCAGACTGTTTAAAAAAACCGTTTTTCACTTAGAATTTTGAATTTTTTAAACGGTCCGGTAGAGCGAACTATACATTCAAATGGTCTCAGATTCCATGATATGTGATCCGAGGAGCTTCTCAAGGGAGGAGTGAAAACCAATTTCGGCCTAACACGATTATCCTCGAAGTTGCATTCATATTTTTTTTTCGATGCACTGTTTCTCGCAAAGGCCCCAGTTGTGGACTGCAAGACTTTGATTTTTTTTAATAGTCTTTAATGAAGCTTTCGACGCCTATACTTCTTTTTTTGCTATCGTTCACACCCAAAATCTGCTGTGGGCTCTTAGTCTAAAATGATAATGAACCCTCCACCCTACATAAATAATCAAAATCAACAAGTCTCTAAGCTTCTCACATATGTATATTTTTTTGTATCTAAACACATTATGAAATAATAATAAGACTATCCTGAAATAATTTTGTTCTATATTTCAATAAGAAAAATAAAATCTTCTGCTTAGCTTGAAAAATCATAGTCATGGCAACAAAAAAAATAAACAAAACCAATACCACCATACCTTATAACACAAATCAGGGCTGTCGTTTCAGTTTCACAGAAAGCAGTACTTCGAGGAAAAAAATTGCAGTACACTGCAGTACGGCAGTAAAATATATACCAACTACCAACCTGATTGTTAATGCATTTAATTTTGTTAAAATGCAAATATTGTTCATTAAAAACTATCACATATCCGCCAATTACCTATTTAACTCTAGCGCACTGCAATGGTGGTATTCATCATTATTTCATTACCTACAGAACTATTGTTGTGTTTGTGCACGTTTTTCTCAAATTATTTAAATAAATTAAAGCCAGTAAATTTTCCAGTTGATGGCCTTACTTACCCTGGGCACCACAATAACTTGGTTTATAATGAGAAGATTTAGCGCATATAATACAAAAAATATTGCTCATCGATTAATGCAATTTTAATAAATTTTTTGACAAAATTTGCAACCCCATAAATTGGCTCCATGATTTACTCTAAAACTATTGAATGCATCAAAAAACATGTAATTTGTATTTTTTATAAAATTGAATAAGCTGCAACTTTTACTTTGTTTATTTCATACCAAAAAGTTGATAGTTTTCGAAAAATTTGCAAAAAACTGAACTTTACAACTTTTTACTCCTCCAAAAATTCTTTTTTTCAGCCAAAATTTAGAAATTGGAAATTGCTCAAGACGTCAAAACAAAGCCCCACCAAAATTCAACTTTGTAGGAGTTTTGTCGAAGTACGTTAAAATCTAAATTTCATGGTCTGGATATCCATTAGTATAATTTAACATTGCTTTTGACAGTTGGGTGAAAAACTACATTTCGACGTGTGTGGAATATTTCGTTCCAAATGGCATCAAAATACCCTTAAACTTCCTTTTTTCGGATCAGAAAAGAAAATCTGAAAAATTCCAGAATTACGAATTTTTTACTTGTGATATACAGGCTTTGCCTATATTGAAAACTACGCACTCGTAAAAAATGGAACTCGAGATCTTTCTCAATACATTTCTATATACATAGTGAGCGTATTCTATACAATTTTATCTGTTTTGTTTATAAAAGAAAACATTAGATAAAAAGGACTAAAACTTTTTGGATATGATTATGATTTGAAAATGTTGTGGGAACAAATTTTCAAAAAAGCAGTATACTTTGGTCGTATTAGCAGTACGGCAGTACGGAGTTTCAAAAAGCAGTACAGATACTTCAATTGCAGTACTTCGACAGCCCTGACACAAATTGTAAACAAAATTTAAATACAAAATAATAAATTGACCCATAATTGTCATAGAAACCAGTAATAAAGGAAATATTAATTAAATAAATATCCCTTTGAGAATTGGTTTGCGTACGCAAAAGTTTCATAATTTCTATTTATTTGTTTCTATTGGCCAACATCTTCTAGTATCGCTTTGAGAAATGCGGTGTCACTTCTATTTATATTTATTCAATGATAGTACCTATAATCGCAAGTAAAAATCATTTTTTTCTGGGAGCCTGCAAACGATTTGTTTATGGATTTTGATATTGAGCTGGTGAACAAACGAGCACAATAAAGGCTGCCCCCTAAGAATTCATTTGGGGGTTAAACTCTTAACAAATAATTTTAACCAAAACGCAAATTGAATTAACAAAAGCTTGGTTTATAGTTCCAGCTGTACTTTTAGGGTCTAATAGATTTTGGTACCATCCATAATTATTGTTAAAAAGCCATTATTAAGAGATTGACCTTTCATTTTTTCGGTAAGTTTTTGGAAAAATGCGCAAAACTAGTTGAATTTACAATTGGGGTTTAGTCAAAATCTTATGGTGAACTTTTTCTTCTGTTATAAGCCTTCCATTTCTTCACCATACAGCTGAAAGTGTTTACTAAAAGAATGGACTTATAGAATTAGTTAAAGGCTAGATATGTTTCGAGATTAAGCTTCATATCTATAGGGTGAAAAGGGGTAAGAACGCAAAAAAAAGGATCCGATTTGAATTACTTTTTGTGTTGTTAAATTATATTTCCGATTTTGAACGTCCTTTTTGTATTTGAAAAGTTGTATGTAGAAAAGGATGGTCTTCCAGGACCATTCGCTTGATGTTTTCAAAAGTTAGCTGTTAAAGGCGTGAAATCATGTAAAAACAAAAAAATGTAAGTAACCAATTTTGCAATTTCTTTTTATGTTTCATAAGTTGTCCTTCGCAATCAATTTCGTATGGGTGAAATTATTGAGATATAGATCTCTTTCTTTAATAATGCCCGATGGTTGCGTGGGCCGATAGAAAAAGGTGGGTAGAGCCATACAAAATTAAATCAAATTTTATATAGAGACGATAAGAAAAACAACTCATATAAAACACAAACTTCAAAAAACAAAAAAAAAATCAATTGTTAAGAATTGAACTACTATCAACAACAAACTGCTACAAACCTGTTCATGCGCCCTATGTTTATAAGCTCTTCTGCCTTTTGATAATGTTATCGCTTTATAAAGCTGTGGAAAAGATTTCATTATCAACTAGGGTTGTGACAGGGTATTTATGAGGGGGTACCTACTATCGCAAATTTATTTTTGTTTTTTTTATTTCACACCAAATTTATAAATAAAAAGCAGAAGATTAAGAAAGTTTTTTGGTCAGTTCATTTTCCAAAAAAAAAGTTAGAAGTAGTTAGGAATGAGCTCTAAAATGAAAGCTAGATTGTTTTGTTTTGTGATCCTTGGAGCAATTATCTTCGGGGTAAGACTTGATTTAAATAGAGATAGACAAAGATTACTGCCAATATATATATATATATTAAGGTATTTTATAGAACTCCTTTGCTTTAAGATATTTGAATTATGTTTAATAGAACATTCAAACCAACTCTAGCATGGCTCTTTTTACAGTGTTTAAAAATAATTTAAACATTAGTAGATACCTTATACCGCCATAGTTAAAAACCCTTTTAAATATTTTTTTTTATTCAGGTTTGCAACGGGGCCCCACAAAATTCTCCTGAAGAAGACGCAGCTAGAAATTTTGCAGAAGATGCTTCAAAGAAACTTTTCGACTTCTACGATGAATTGATTATAGATACATTGAAATTGGAACCCGATGATAATAATTTACTGACTTTTTTGAATTCACTCGATTCAGTTTTAAACAGATCGGCATTAATGTTAGAAGTTGTTCAAAATGCATCCCGATTTACTGAAACCATATTCAACGACAAAGAACTCAATTTAATTCTCAAAAAGTTAAAAATATCAACGGATGAATCTATTCTTGGGCCCGATCGATTTTTTGAAATATTATCAGCAATGCGTAGTTTGGAAAAACTAGCTGCTGAAAAGGATATTGAAGGTTATAAGAATGAAAACATTACGCTGTCATATTTCCCTGAAATTGAGAAGATTTTCGCAACAAGCAATAATCCAGAGGAAATGAAATACTATTGGAGTGCATGGAGAGAAAGGAACGCAGTATGGGCGATGGTAAATTTCTTGTTTTTGGTCAATGGTACCAGGGATGCTGCAAGTGTTTTAGGTGGGTTGAATTGAAGAAAAGATGAACATAAATTATGGAGCCGTTGTATATTTTCATACTTAAAAAAAAATGCATTTATGGAAGTAAAAACGGCTTAAGAAAAATACTATGACAGCATCCATTGTTCTTTGGTTATTCCTTAGTCAATTTTTCAAAAACCTTAGGAATAAATATCATTTATTTTTATTTCCCTGCAGGATTATCCCCTTACGAATACTGGATGAAGGATTTCAATATGGCTCAAATGGATGCAGTGATGACACAAATTGAACCCATTTACCGCCAGATACACGGCTTTCTACGCCACAAATTGAATAAGAAATACGGGGATGCTATTATCGATGCCAAAGGATTAATTCCCGATCATCTTTTCCAACAAGTATTGGCTCAGGTTTGGACAAGTGGAAGTGTTATTGAAGATAATTTCCCATACAAAGATCTGCCAGCATATGATCAAACTCTTGCCAAAAACAAATTGGATACTTTAAAACTGTTTAAAATGGCTGAGCAGTTTTATGAGTCAATGGGATTCGAAGCTGTTAATGACAATTATTGGGGTACAAGACTGAAAACGAGAACAGATGAAGACGAAGGTGATTGCAAACCAACAATATTGGTGAAAACCCCAAATGTCTTTATGCAGTATTGTCATAAAATGGATTTCAGAACATTCCTTCAGGCACATGGCTACATGACTGAAATTCACTTTGCCCTCGAAAAACCTGATCTTCCCTTTTACTACTTTGGTTCTTATAATTTGGAATATGCTGTTGGTGAGGCAGTTATTTTATCAGCATCGTCCCCAAAGCATTTGGCTAAAGTTGGAATAATCACTGAGCCAGAATTAAGTGACGAAGTTGTCATGAATAGACTTATGAGACTGGTGAGTTGAAGAATTTCGTCATTTTTGAAATAGAAATATTTTGATGCCTGCAAATATAATTACAGAGCATTCACACGATGCTTAATATTCCTGTGCACTACGTCCATACAAAAGTTATAGCTGATTTATTTTTGGGAACAGTTGAACTGACCGAACTAAATAAGCACTATTGGGGACTTATGGACAAATATGTTGGTGTTGGGCCACCGGGTGATCGTGTAAATAATACTTTTGATTTCCCATACAAATTCTATTTGGAGTTGAATGAAAATAAGCAAGCAAGGTTTAACACGATTCTCAATCAACATATTCTTCAAATTTTAGTCCTCTTTAAATATTTTGTAGAAAATTCAATTCGGAAATCCTGAGTTATCAGTTCTATAAGAAATTGTGTTCGATAGCTGGACAATATCCCCATGGAGAACTGCAGAATTGTGACTTTTCCGATAGCAAAGAAGCTGGTGATGTTTTAAAGTGAGTTGAAAAAATTCAGAATATACTGCAAACTTTCTGTACAACTCGAATGCTCTATATAGGAAAATGATCAAAGTTGGTTCGTCAAAGCCTATCAATGAGGTATTGGCAACAATTTTACCCGAAGATCCCAAATTAAATGCTCTAGGCCTTGTGGAGTACTATTTTCCTGCTTTTTCTTGGTTTGAAGTAGCCAATCAGCAGAATAAGGTCAACATTGGTTTTATACATTCAGATAAGAGTAAGATATTTCAATTTTACAAAGTGACCAATTTGTTAGGTAATAACTCTTTTTATTTCTTTTTCTAGAAATTGGAAGCGTTACTCTGCCAATATTAAACGATGATTTATGATTTTTAAAGATATAAGAGAGAAAGGGAACTGATCAATAAAATCTTTTTAATATTCCGAAAATGTTTTTAATTATTAACTCAAGGCAGGCGGTGTGCCATCACGCAGACACCAACCGAATTTTGAGATATCAAATTTTCGAGATAAATTGTATTCTAAAATGTATTTTTTTTTTTTTAATATTTTCATATGCAATATTATTTGAACTTTTTGGAATTTTTGTATACCTAAATAGTTTAGTTCCAATCCAAGCCGTTTCACCAACAATGAAAAAGTTAAAAATCGAAATAACGTTCGATGGATTTTGTCTTAACCATGTTTGTTTAAATTGAAAAAAACCGATCGTGCTCAGAAATTTCATAATGTTGAAAGTTTATCATCTCAAACACGTAAGTATTCTCGTATCATGTATAGAGTAAATTTTTCTCAGAATACCTGCTGTCAATCTCAATCAAAAAAGACTTTCATATTCTCTTGCATAGCAAAAAAATGGTAATGTAAACACAAAAATGTGTTGCATTAAGAAAAAAATGTAAATGCAGAATAAAAATGTTTTGCATTAAAAAATAAAATGCACGATTGATGGGTCGCACGTACTTGCTCTTTTGTTCCACTACAGGTTTAAGAACATTGAATATAAAAACATGGAAATTATGAAAGAAAAATCTAGAAAAGCATGAAATACGATATTTAAATTAGCTAAAAGAACTCCTTTGACAGTTTTAGGTTACCTAAAAAAAAAGAATGTCATCTTAATTCTTGATTGAACATGATTGTATGGAAAAAAAAGGGAGCGTAACGGAAGCCCGTATTTCAAAATCCCGTTTTTTAAAATCCCGAGAAAAAAAAGTTTAAAATCCCGTTTCGAAAATATTGTTTTTTTTTTTTAAATCCCGCTTTTAATAATCCCGCTTTAATAAAATCCCGTCTCTGCAAAGCCCGCTTTTTAAAATTCCGTTTAATCCCGCTTAGCCCGTTTCGTGATAAAATAACTACAAATGTATAACTCACTTGGTATTGTACTCCTTTATGATTATTTATAACCTAGCAGTTCCCCAATGTGAAAATTTGGGCTTAACAATAAAGTTCTTTGTGGTTTGTCTAAAAATTGTTTTAATCAATTTATACCTACATAATGAAGAGAAGCTTGTATAGATCTCTCATCAGATAACGGATAACTGTTTTTCTTGTTGCATTTTCTGCAAAAACTGGTTTATAAGCGTTTGTACCACCCGAAGAGGTCTCTTCCCATTTTGACGCATTGCAAGATGGCTTGAATGATGACGAAGATGGATTAACATTTGCTGAGTGGTTCAAAATAAGGTGCATTTGAAATGGGAGTAGAGTTATTCAATACTCTCCTGACTTTAGGTCTATTTCAGACAGTGCAATACAACAGTTCCCACGAACTCAAAATAATGCTGAAGCATGGCATCGAAGATTGAAGGTATTAGTTGGACGCAAAAGTGTAGGTTTGTTTAGACTCATTGAAGATTTAAAAAGAGAAAATATTGTTGTTAAATCTGATATAGAAAAAATAAAAAATGGAGAAGAAAATTGAAAAAAAAAACTAATATTTTAAAATAAAGAGCAATATCAAAAATTATGAAAAATAGTAAAGCAATAAGTAAAACGGATTTCCTGCGCCGTATAGCTCACAATATCAAACTTTAGTGCAGTCTCTTCTTATTTGTAAAAAATATGTTCTTTTATGAAATCACTTTTTTGTTATGTTTTATGTTCTTTATTTGTTGCTTTATTGTTTTCGTTAATCAATAAAAATTGTTGATCAAATATTTGTTTGCTTTGTATCTCTTTTCTTGAGACTTGACGCCCATGAACATAATGTCCTTTACACTTAGATAATGTCACCTCACCATCCAGAGCATTAGGCCGCAGTCTATATTTAATTCCGCTTTTCGAATCAACACAAGGTGTTTTATTTTAAAAATCGCGCGATTTTTAAAATAAAACACCTTGTGTTGATTCGAAAATCGCGTGATTTTTAAAATAAAACACCTTGTGTTGATTCGAAAAGCGGGATTATAAAAACGGGAATTTAAAAAACGGTATTTTGAAAATCGGGATTTTAAAAGCAGGATTTTAAAAAAGTGGGATTTTAAAAAACGGTATAAAGAAAAACGGGATTTTAAAGACGGGATTTTAAAAAACAGGATTCTCAAAAACGGGCTCCCGTACCCAACCCGAAAAAAAAGGTATAAAATCGTTGGAGCGCCTTTCTTAAAACTATTTTTTTATATATGAAATTCTTAAATAAATTTTAAGGGCAAATTTTATATTGCAAATCTAAAGTATATATTTATTAGCAGAAAAAAAAATATCAATTCGTTTTTGAGATACCTATCGAATTTTCAAAACAAAGTTTGAAACTTTTGAGCAATATTAGATAGGTATGTAAAATTTCTTAAAAAAAATGTATGGCAGGTACCGTTATTTTTGGTTCTAAAAAAAAAATTAAAAAATTTTGTGGGCATATTCACCAAAAAACACTTTGTACCAAGTTTGAAGAAAATCGATCGAGCCATTTAGGCTGTAGACGAACAGACAGAATTGTGCCACCCACTTTTTTCATGTTCTCTAGATATCATCGTAATATCACGACATGTTTGATTGTAAGCTAAAATTTTTTTTTTGCACGAATGCAAAACTTGCCTTATAGTATCTATATCGCAAGTAAGAAAATACTTTTTTTAATGTAGATTTTTCTTCCAAAATTTTATAGCCAAAATTCGTTTTTTTTTTTTTTTTTTCGTTTTTATTTTTGTTTTTGGTGCCACCCTGACTGTCCCTCCTTAAAACTAACTACCTACAACTGTAATTCGTTTATATGTCTGTGGAAATACAAATACCTACTGATCCATCCAGATGCCAAGGTACTTTACTACACTTTTACTCGCCAGTGGCTGTCCATTTTGCCCTACGATCACCAACTTACGCCAGTTCTTTCTCGTATCCCTTGTGGCTCCACGCAACGGAGTCCTAAACAAGATAGTTTCTGATTTCTGAAAGTTGATTTTCAACTTCCAGTCATTGCAATATTGCTGGACAAAATCCTGCGGGCGCCTATGCTCATAGGTCGTAGGTATACGAGTACAATAATAGTTGGACATTTTTCTCATCAATACCTATATGATAATTTTCGTGACCTTTTTATCGATATAGACAGATTTAATTTTTAGTGGGCTGCAGGTCAATAACAAGATGTTATTTGATGCAACGTTTCGAGCATGTATACGCTCTTCATCAGGCCTTTATTGATTAACAAGAATATAAAATAATACAAATACATTAGTACATATAAACTTTTTGCATGACGTCAAACAATATTCAAGGAATTTGACTACGGTTTTTTACACTTTAATTGATTAATTTTCCAAAAGCTGGGTACCTATTCATGAATTTTTAATTAAATAAACTATAAGTAATCAAGTGAATCTGACCCCGGACAAATTGTAACAAAAGACAATTTTGTGCGAAAAGACTCAGACCATTGGTATTTAAGACATATCCAAAATTTGCCAAAATCAGCCTATGGGAGCATTGTTATTTAGTCGTTTCCAATATCGCATTTGACAAATTGTATTCAGTTATAAAGCAGACTTGTGATACATCTATTTATAATGATATTTCACGCTGATTCAAACTTGATATCAGTTTTTACCAAAATAAATCTTCAAATAAATAAGGAAAAGAATCAGTTATTATATATCTAGTACTTTACTTATGAGTAGGATCTCTAAATAGAGTTTTTTTTTGTCATTTCCTAAATTAAGTTGTTCCTTGTTTTATGAGTAGGTACTAGGTTGGTCAAGTTATTTGTTTATTTCTTGAAAAATAAAAGTCCTAGGACCATTTGGTTTTTGTGTTTGACTAAAAATTGACAAAAACATTGAATATTAAAGTCAAAAATAGTACTTAATAACATAAAATATGTAAAAAAAAAATAGTTTGAACGATTTTTTGTTATAATGTTTTCAAAATTTTGAGTTTGAAGGTTAATTTTTCAAAAACTACTGACATAAAAAACTTAATTTAAAAAAAAACATTAAATAATATACTTTTAGCTTTACAAAAAATTATATCATAATATTGTACTTATTGCCATTGGGTTTTAATATGATTTTTAAAATTTATATACAATTTTGTATCACTAAGTTGGTCTAGGTCTTTGTTTATATCTTGAAAAATAAAAGTCCCAGAACCATTTGGTCTTATGCGTTTGACTAAAAACTGACTAAAGCATTAAATTTTAAAGACAAAAATAGTACTTAATAACATAAAATTAAAAAAAATCAGTTTGAATAATTTGTTTTTAATTATATTTTCAAAATTTTGAGTTTGAAGGTTAATTTTTCAAACACTATATTAGTCCAGTAACTACATATATACATTAGACCTTGCGTCAGGTCCGGTAGCTCTGATTTTTTGCTGAGTTGTTTATGATGTTGGCCTAGTATTAAATCTGATTTTTCGACCTCAAGCGCCGAACGCAACATTGGTAAAAATCCAAAAAACTGCGAATTTTTCGCGGTTTTTTCACTTATTGGCTATTTTAACCATTACGCCTTAACTTCCGAATAAAACATTGCTCTATGATTTCAACCTTACTAAATTTGCTTCAATTTGAGTCCAAAGCCGGTTCTGTAGACATAACGGTTTCCAAGGGACGGCATTTCAAAATATAGCAATAAAAAATTTAAAACAACAAGTAGTATATGTAGGGTAAGTTCGGGCATTATGGCGCACTTAACTTCAATCTTATATTACTCTACTACGGACCAAATTCAAATTAAAATTTTTATTAAATTTGTGAAAAACAAAACATATAAAATTAAAATAAGGATAACAATTGACAAAAAATAAATTAATTTAAAAATAGCTTAAAAAAAAACCATAATGCCCTACCTTTGGGCAATATGTTTTTGTTTTGAGTCTTCAAAACAACCGGCACAAATGTTTCCTCCAAAATCTTTTTTTTAAATTAATATTGGGACATATTGAGTATGAAACTTATTTACCTGTAAGCTTGATAAGGGCATTATGGCGCAGTCGCACCATATAACGAGGCGCATTCGTGCCATAATGCCCCTACCGCATATGCGCCATATTACATAATGTACAAACATTCTCGGTACATTAAACAAAAAAAAAAGTTATTATTTCTTTTTAAATATTTCCCGTTACATAAGAAAATGAAAACTGTACTCTGCATTCCACTGTGCATATCAAACATGGGCGCTGTCTATTTACACATTTATACACAAAGTCAAACTCAAAGCAAAATTATAGTAGATCTAAGAATCGATAAATTTTTTGTGTTTCCTTTTTTTTTTTGTTGTACAAAACTAGTCGTATCGGCTAACGATCGTAGCTCAGCATGTATTCGGTGAAGACTGAAGTTTTTGCATAGTTCTTCTTTTTATTAGAGTTTTGGAAGTGTGGTGCGCCATAATGCCCACTGCGCCATAATGCCCGAAGTTATCCTATAAAACAGTATAATAACAAAAACATGGTCTTTGACATATGCTGCATCAAAGCAATAGAGCGTGTAGATTGGGCCAAAAGAAGAAAACAATAGTATTGGATGGGGGGTATACATCCCCCCCTGTAGGTGGGAGGGGCAATTTTAAGAAAAGTTGACTTCAAATAGAAAAATAACCATAAAAATACAATGGTAATATCTGGACGAAAATCCATTCCTCATCTCAAAGCCAGAAATCCATTCTTAAATTTTTTTTTATATAAAGTTTTTTTAGCTGATAGTTTTTGAAAAATTTACTTTCAAACTCAAAATTTTGAGAAAAAGACGATTGTTTTTTGTTAATCAATTTTTTTTTTTTATTTAATGGTATTAAGTACTATTTTTGATTTTGATTTCCAATGCCCTTATTAGTTCTTAGTTAAAAACTGAAAACCAAATGCTAAAATGACTTCTAGTTTTTGAGAAAACTGAAATTAACATGATCAACTTCACTGTTTTCAGTCTAGTATCCTTTTTCTGCGGGGTGGGAGGGCTCTGCCTCAGATGCGGTAGTTCTGATTTTAAGATGAGTTGTTTATGATGTTGGCCTTAGCAATAATCCAAGTTTTCGACCTCGAGCGCCGAGCGCAACTTTGTGAAATACGCAAAAAACCGAGAAATTTTCGTGGTTTTTTCAGTTATTGGCTATTTTAACCTTTAAGGCCTGGTTTTCGATCATAACTTTGCTCTACCATTTCAAAATAATTAAATGGGCTTCAATTTGAGCTAAAAATTAATTCAAATTGTGAATTTTTTCATCAACTTTTGAATTTAGAATGCTGCAAATCGACTTCAAGGGGGCTTATTCACCCCTTGTGTGAAATCGTTTGCCCCTTTTCAATGATTTTTGTATACTGTGTAGCGTGTCATGTTGGCTTTATTTTAAGATCTTAATCATGAAGATCGGATGAGTAGAAACGGGGTTATGATTTTTTAAAGTCAACCATATAAAACTCGAACTAAAACATTCACTTCAGATAAGTCACTGGTGGGTACTGAACTGAGTACTGTTTTAGTTCGAGTTTATATGGTTGACTTCGTGAACAGCTTGGATCGCAGGGTGTTTGTCGATTTGAAAGCTATTTTAGTCTTCGTATTGTCTCTATAGGTGTAGTATTGATGCGGTTGGAGAGGTGTGGTATGAAAAGCGCACTCTGGGCATCATCAATTTTGTTTATTTTTTTTCCCTTTTTTGGTAGTTGCTGATGAGCTTTTTGACAATAATAGGAGGGAAGGAATTAGAGTATAGGGTGTCGCGAATAATATTTATATTTTTATGGTGAAAAGAGCAATCTAAGCTGGGCCTTGTGTGTAAATGGAAATTCACACACAAGTGCAGTGCATGCTGCGCATTATACATCAATTTATATTGAATAATTTTGAATGAACAACAACAACTTGTGTGTGCTACCACCAAGTTTATAGGCTGGAGTTATAGCTATTTCACGAGAGCCAACTCAATCATCAGACTCCTTTTAGTGGTGCTTAGTCTGGTTATGCTCGTATTAATTGAAAAACTCTTTGCCGTCATATGGGAGCGAACCATGAACCTTGCGATTCAGAGGCCGATGCACTACACACCGCGCCACTGAAGCCACATGGTTAGCTCTATCCCAATGCAGGTTTCGTTGTTTATCAATTGCAACAGCGACTAGCATTTTTAACACACACAAGTTGTTGTTGTTCATTCAAAATTATTCAATATGAAAAGAGCAATCGCTTATTTCAAGAACTCGGTTCACAAAGTTTTCTGCAGTGCGTTTATTATAACTTGTTTGGGTTGTTTGGAAAGGAAATTAATCAAACGACCTGAGGCAGTAGGTTTTTTGTACCAATCAAAAATTAAACGGTCATTTTGTCTGATGACTTTCACAACCAGAAATGGGATCTCACCATTTGTTTCTATTTCAACCGTGAATTAAATTTTACTAATAAAAGAGTTCAATGCACTTAGTGTATTTTGAACTTCTTGAGATTTTATCACGAGAAACAGGTCATTGACATATTTTGTAATAATCTTAGGTTTGAAAAGAAGCTTACCCACGCTCTCTTCTAGCAAAGTTTCCATCACTAAATCCGCTAGAATTGGAGATGCTGGACTACCCATGGGAGTACCTCGTTTTTGTTGTTATTGTCTACCTCCAAATAATTATTTTCAATGACACAAAATCTCAGTATTTCCATAAATTTCTTTTAATGCTGGTATACTCTTTTATGCTATTCCAATTCGTGTTTATAATGTCCGAAACCAAGCCGATTGGTATGCTTGTAAATAAAGAGACCACATCAAATGACACAAATATTTCATTATTTTCCAATTTGGTGGAAGATACTTTTTCGATAAAGTCTTTGGAGTCTTTGACATTGAATTTTGATTTGTTAGTCAGATTTTGAAGAATTTTAACGAGAAACTTCGTAATCTCATAGCAAGGGACATTTGTCGAAGCACAGATGGGTCTCAAAGGTATGTCTACCTTGTGGATTTTGGGTAAACCATAAATTTTTGGGGCAATCGCTCTATATGAAAAATTCAAAAAGCACCGTTATTTTTTCTCCGGCTCTCTTGCAAAGTTTTTCACATGGAAAAATGCAGTTTTTTTTGCGTCAACTGAATAGACACACGTTTTGAAATTGGTTATAAATGCTTATGGAAGGAAATAAAATAAGTTTTTTTGGAAAAATTGTTTACTGGGCAATTCTAGTAGTGGGTAATGCCACTTTTGTTCATTAAAGTTTCATAAAGTTGATCCAGCATGGCATCGTAAAGTTTCCCTATGTTATCCAGCTAAATTTCTATCTGTGCAAATTCCATGGCTGAAATTTGGGATTTTATGGCCTTAAACTGATAGCCAGGCTCGTTAACTATTGTACTAAATATCCTCAAAAGTTTTCAATTAGGTTTTGGTAGGGTGAGTACGGTTTTCATCGAAGCAAATCGATATTTTGCCAATAAAAAGTTAACAATTTCCAGATATAAAGCCAAAAAAGACGTATATTCTGATAAAGGGCTAAAAAAGACACTTCATTTAAGCATGCAATTATACAAATTTATGCGGAAACATAGCATACGTTTAATTTGAATTAGTTGCTTGGTTTCAATTATTTATCAGATATTAATTTTTAAAACATTTACATAACATTTTGAACTTAAAATAACCCTTAAAATACATAACACCTACAGGTAGTTCATCAGAGTTTTTATCACTAGGTACTTCAATGCGTGACAGAAAAAAAAGGCATGACCGTTTAAAATTATTATGTTTGTAATAATTTTCTGTTTTACCACATATCAGGTTGAATTAACATTTGATGCGGATATTTTTACCTGTTGTATTTTACCTGTCCTCATGTTAAAAAACCCGCCCGAAACGTGAAATTAACTGTTCACCAAACTCGCCTCGCAATTGCGCCATTGTTTCGCGTGCTGTGTGACATGTGGCACCGTCTTGTTGAAACCACATATCATGCAAGTCAAGAACTTCCATTTCGGGCAAAAAAAAGTTTGTTATCATCGCTCGGTAGCGTTCACCATTGACAGTAACGCTGCGATTCGCATCATCTTTGAAGAAATATGGCCCAATAATGCCGCCGGCCCATAAACCGCACCAAACAGTGGCTTTTTCGGGATGCATTGGTAGCTGTTGCAATGCTTCTGGCTGATCTTCACTCCAAATGCGGCAATTATGCTTATTTACGTACCCATTCAACCAAAAATGAGCCTCATCGCTGAACACAATTTTTCGATAAAAAAGCGGATCCTCGGCCAGCTTTCCAAGAGCCCATTCACCAAAAATTCGGCGTTGTGGTAGGTCGGCTGGCTGGCATGGTTAAATTGCAAACCAAACTGAAGCTGTTTGACAGTGACACAAGGTACTAAACACACGTCAGCTGTCAAAACCAGTGTTGCCAAAACCAAACCAGCTAAAAAATCACCCGTTACATATGTGCATATGTTCTCAAGTGCTAAACGGGGATTGGTGATGGGATTAGTCTAAAAGGTCAGAATCAAGGGATGAAGGTCTATATGCATATAATTTGTTTCGTTTGTTTTTTTTTCCTTTTAAAAAGTAAAAATAAGAATAGTAAGCTAGAAACATAGCGGGATGAATACGTATGTATACACCGAAAAAAGTAAGCGAGATGCACTCTGAGAAGCGAAAAGATGGTATAGCTTGAAGGTAAGTCGAATCTTGATCGCAAGGGCCAGAATATCAAAACGAGATTTTTAAGTGCGGTCTATTTCATTCACTTACAATATAAAATTACTAAGGATTAGGATCGGTTTGGTATAACTAATGTAAATAAATTGTTTATATAGAATATTTTGTATAGTCCAAGATAGTTCGTGGGGACGAAAATTGCATTTTGAAATTTCAGCGCATTATGCAAAATTAGCAAAAATTCAAAAATGATGAACCATTGAACTACAAAATATTGCAGACAGTGAAAAATTAATGGCTTTTTTGATTGGAAATCTGGAAGACCTTGACTTGACTAGAAGAGGAAGAAGATCTGTCATTCTGACTCCAATCGAAAAGGCCATATGTCTTCTTATTTCCATCAACAGCCTTATCCTTTTCAAAGATTCAAGTGACCTTCGGAATTGGTAAGAAATTGGTTTTGTGAACCAGCAATGGGGTCGGGTATCAATGTACTTTGTTTGATTTTTTTTTAAATCTAAGAGACTTCCGGTCAGATTCTAAAAATTGATATTTGTGTTTGAAGGGTTGAAGTTATAAAATGGCCTTAAGAAATGAGTATTTTTAAAGATCTAGCTTTTTTAAATGATTTTAAATAAAAAATAAATTATCACCCCACCAAATTTTAACAAGGTATAAATACAGTGAAAGCTCTATTTGCGGATAGCTACGATAAGCGGAAAATTCCCTTAAACGGACATATTTTGGCGAACCAACTCTTTTCTCGAATTTCTCATATACAAATAGCGTTCCTTTATAGTTTATACGGACACTCCTTTACTGACTCGGGCACTTATTTTTGCTCATTTCAAATAGAAAACGTCACAACAAACGGACACAATGGAAGAAGCAAAGGATCTGTTTTCTAAACAGTTTCGAATTTTTGTTTTCAATACAAAAGCAAATTTCTAATAACCAAACAGATTACTGTTGCTTTGAGAGCTAATTACGGATCTCCTGGGTAACTATTCTATAAGTTAACTTTAGTTTAGAGTGTGTCATTCCTATTTCTCCCCCGCGTTTCGGCATTGTAAATGTCTTACAGCTCTTATTTTCGAAGTAACTTTATTTTGCGATGCCAAAAAGAGTAGGTTGCCATTGGGCAATCTTCCTCTTTACGACAGCTCTGATAACCAGACAAAAAAGAGGTGACGATGAGTGTTCGCTTATTGTAGCTTTCACTGTACCAGGCTATCAAGTATTCCTAAGACTCAGAAGTTCTATAGCCTAGCCTATTTAAAAAATATTCTATTACAAAGTGAGGTGACCAAGATCTACTAAACCTAATATATGAAAAAAAAAAAAATGTTTTGTAGTGTGGCCATCGGGACTGGAGTTGTTCAAAATTATATTCGGAGTTTGCCATCAACTGTATTTTCTAATGCGATACACCGTCCGCTGGGCTTAGTCTATGGAGAGTTACACTCAATTTTTTTAAAATTAATTTATGGTGAAACGAAGTTCACCGGGTCATCTAGTGCATATATAAAAATCAATCGTTGTGCGTTAGTCCTGCAAAAGCTCAAAAACGGCTAAACCGATTTGAATGATTCTTTTCAGGAAATGTTTGGTATGAACCGGTGGGTGTTTAAATGAAGTTTGGTCTAAATCGGTGTTGCGGTTTGCCAGCAACGAGCAAAAATGCAATTTGAGTGCCTGTTTTACATAAAAAAAATAAATCAATCAATTTGAGTTTGAAACATCAATCAATCAATCAATTATTAATTTTTGTCTGAAAAAATAAAATTAAAAAATTAATATTACAGTCATGTCTCCATTATCCGAAATTTCGTTAATCGAGGACTGGATTTTCAAAACGAGAATTTAAAGTGCGGCCAACATTAAACTTATACCATAAAAAAATGCCTTGCGATCGGTTTGGTAAAATGCGAATAAACTGTTGATACAGGATATTTTTACTATCTTAGATGGTTTCAGGGGGTTGTACTTGTAATTTCAGTGCATTTTGCAAAATTTCTAAAAGAAGTCAGAAATGGTATAATCCATTATAGTTGACCAATGACTTTTGGTAGTTAGAGGTAAATATGTATATAAAGTTTTTCTTGATGAGAAAATTTAAACTACATATGTATGTGCATATGTTCTCAAGTGCTAAACGGGGATTGGTGATGGGATTAGTCTAAAAGGTCAGAATCAAGGGATGAAGGTCTATATATGCATAATATACATAATGTGATTTGTTTCGTTTTTTTTTTTGAAAAGTAAAAATAAAAAGAATAAGCTACAAAAATTGCGATAGCAACGGGATCGGGTATCTACTTTGTTTGCTTTTTTTAATCTCAGAAACTTCCGGTCCGATTCTAAAAGTTGATATTTGTGTTTGAAGGGTTGCAAAATGGCTATGAGACATGAGTATTTTTAAAGATCTAGCTGTTTTTAGTGGATACTGTGAGATAATGTTAAACAAAAAAATGTATCGCTGCACTAAATTTCAGGAAGGCATAAATACAGTTAAGGCTCTACTTGCGGATAGCTACAAGTTAGATATACACGGAAAATTCTCTTAAACGGACATATGTTTGCGAACCAACTTTTTTCTCGAAGATCTCATACGGACACACAATGGAAAATGCAAAGGATATGCTTTCAGGACAGTTTCGAGTTTTTTCATTTCGTTAGTTGAGAGTGTATGATACCTATTTCTCTACCACGTTTGGCATTGTAAATGTTCAACAACTCTAATTTTCACATTAATTTTATTTTGGAATGACAATTAGAGCCATTGAGCAATCTTTCTCTTAACCAGACAGCACTGAAAACCGTACAAAAAAGAGGGGACGATGAGTGTTTGATTATTGTAGCTTTCATTGTACCAGGCTACCAAGTATTCCAAACACTCGCAGAAGTTCTAAATAAGACTATTTAAAAAAATATTTTATTGCAAAGTCAGGTGACCACGGTCTACTATACGTATACCTAATATATGAACAAGAAAAAAAAAAAAAAATCTTTGGAAGTGTTGCCATCGAGAGTGAATTTGTTCAAAATTATATTCGGAGTTTGCCAACAACTGCATTTTCTAAGAGTTACACTCACATTTTTTAAATAAATTTATGGTGAAACGAAGTTCACTGGGTCATGTAGTAAATAATAAATTTCAATATGTACTTTCAGAATAATGCTGAACGAGTGGAGCGATAGGCAGTGCAAGAGACGGCTCTTTGACGTATAGATTCATGACTTAGATACAGGGTTGATTTAACATTGAAACCTGTTAAATTAACTATAGATTTCCAGGTTAAACTAACCAGATTTTCATGTTAAATTAACAGGACTTTGAATATTGTGTCATGTTAAATTAACTATTTGTAGGTAAAATTTACAGGATTTCTATTTTGTGGAAATGTTGATTAACAAGGTGTCGAGCTGATTTTACCCGAACAGTTAACCTGATCTACCGAGTTGAAAAATAACAACCCGAAAATCAGGTATGGTTGATAATACATGCTGTTTTCTCTGAGTGATAGATAGATAGATAGATAAATAATTTTATTTCCGAAATAATTTTACAAAAACATAGCTTTGCTGGTAGTTCAAATTAAATATGACAATAACTTATAAAAGTTGCCTGTCAGGTATAAAAAGTTAACTAATTAAATATGAGCTTTTTTTATTTTATATAAATTCATTAAGTATTTGGTAGCGATATTTCAGTGCGGACTTTAAAAATTGATATAGGTTACGATAGTATTTTCCATTTAATACATCAAGAAACTGGGGCCTGTTTAACTCATAGCTTCCTAGAAATTTCATCCGGTAACCCTTGAATATAGGACAAACTCCGATAAAATGAAAGGTATTCTCCGCTGCATCAAGATTGCAGATTGTACACAAGCCTGTAGTGTTGGTTTGAAAAGCTCTAGCGTTAAGATTCAACAGTCCGCTACGTGCTCTTAATACTAGACTGATCATTTCTTGAGGGAACGCATCGTGAAAGTAGTTTGGGATATCACAGTAAGATAAGTTGCAGTACTCGTCGTGGAACTGCGATTGCCGTGCGTTACTGACAAAGATACTCCAATGTTTCTCCTTGAGGTTCGCTAAGAGAACATTTTGTGCGCTGTACAGCTCCGGCATGGTTAACGTGAAAGAAAATTCGATTGAAGCCTCCGAAAAAAGCACCATCCATTCGTTAGCCCAGTAAATATTCTTTCTAATAACAATATCCGAAAGGATCCTGGGAAGTCTGTTACTAGGTAGCCTCATAACTCTGGCTATAAATTCAAAGTGCAATTTGAGGGTAGTCAAAAATGTTTTTGGTAATCCTGTCTCTATGTGAAGTACATAATTTGGAGTATTATCCGGAAGCAGAAAACACCTTTTCAGGAAGAAACGTTGAAGCTTTTTTACTTGGACGTGTTCCTTAAATCCCCACACTTGGGCAGAGTACAGCATTATTGCTCTGGAAGCGGCATCATATATCCTGAATTTTGCTGAATGACAAACCGAATTGTTTCTAATCAACTTGGACCATGTTGAATTGATGGAATTTTTGGACGAAGTGAGTCTGTTGTTGAGGTGCTCCGTCCAAGACATATTGAAATTAAAAATAACTCCAAGATATTTGAAATGGTTGGATACTATTATTTCAGAACCATTAAAAAACCACTTTTCATTGGCTGCACGTCTTCCTCCGTTGCGAAAAATATCAATTTCCGATTTATCCAGATTGACTGTCAGGTCCCATTTGAGGCAATAGGAGTGGAAACTGTCTTTAAGACGCTGCAGTTTGGCAGAATTGTCAGACAGAAGCACTATGTCATCGGCATACAAAAGAACGTTGATCCTTAGTCCCTCTGTAACTATACCAGTTGGTAGCTCAGCATGTAAGTCATTCAAGAAAAGAATGAAAAGTAGCGCACTAAGTACACACCCTTATTTGACGCCTTTGTTCGTTGGGAAGAAGTCGGTCCTCTGTTTACCATCCCAAACAGCTGCAGTGGTATCTTGGTACATCGATATCAATACTTTAACTATTTTTGTGGAAATACCCAGTGTAGTTAGCTTATGAAAGAGAGCATTTCTATTCACGTTGTCAAAAGCTGCTTTAAGATCAATAAAAAAGGCATAAAGTTTTTTCTTTTGACTTAGCTGCAACTGAATGAGGCATGTTAGGTTGTAAATCTGGTCGATAGTGGAGTAATGATTCCGGTATGCAGCTTGAAATTCATTAAGGATGTTGTTGTCTTCAATCCATCTAGTGAGTCTTTTCAGCAGAACGGATGTAAAAATTTTGTAGAGTGTATCTAGAAAAGACAATCCACGATAATTTGTTACCACGTTGGCATCACCTTTTTTCAATAAGGGAAATATAATTGACTTTTTGAATGAAGCGGGAATTAATGCATTTTCAAAAATATCACAAAATAATATGTGAATTTCATCAAGGAGTAATGGAGTTGCATTCTTGTAGAACTCGGATGGTATTCCGTCCATACCAGGAGCTTTATTATTCTTCGATTCTGCAATTGCTAGAACGATTTCATCCCTCTCTATAGCACGATCCAACAGTGGTTCATTGATATCGGGCAGTTCCGGAAACGATAATGTAATCGATACATCATTTACAGTAAGTGCATTGCAAAAATAAGATTTAAAGTCGTCGGCTATTAGTATTGTATTTGTAATTTGAGTATCTCCTCGTAATTCTTTGGCAAGTTTCCACCATTCCTTTGTTGAGTTGACTAGCTGAAGTTTGCTGGCAATATGTTGATAGTATTCCCGTTTCTTCAATGTGCATAAACTTTTGTATTGTTTTTTTTTGCAGAATTGTATTTGATACGAAAAACATCAAGGTTATATTTTCTAAAAGTTTTAAGATGCTTAAAGGCATTTTTTCGAGCTAAATCGCATGCGGAATCCCAGAGAAAGACGTGGCCACAGCTAAAGTACCTTGCAGCAGACCGTGAAGGATGGAGACGTTTTGTTGACGCCCTATGCCCCAGCCGGGGTTACAGGACACGATGATGATGAATGAAAATTGCATGCTAGGTCAAACCATGGCTTTTTTGGTTCAAACTTTAGGCCTTTGTTACAAACTCCTCCATTTGCTTCATATATGCAGTCCTTAATTGCATTGCAGCGATTTTCGATAGAGTCAGAAGATATTATTCAGTTTTGTACAAGTGAATCTAGTTTTTGTATATATATGTATATAACATCTATTTTCTATCCACTTAAGGCGGGGAATTTGAACCACAGGGCTAGCAATGCAACTCAAATGATTAGAGGTATTTAAAGAAAAAGTAATGGGCATGTGGTCAGAAAAGGTTTCGCATCCTACCGTGAAGTCAACGATCAAATGTGCGGCTCCATATGATGGACAACAGTAATCGATTACAGAGGAACCCCTACTGCTGATAAATGTAAATTCACCGTTTTCATCATTAAAGCTCCTTCCATTAAGAATGAAAGCACCAATATCATCGAGGAGATCTAGGAACTTGTTGCAGTTGTTATCACAGATGGTATCATTCGAGCATCTCTCTTCTGAAACAGCAGCGAGGTATGTTGGACAGGTGATGGTGTCGACTGCGCCTTTCGTTCCAGTTCTGACGTTCATGTCTCCAACAAGAATGAAATTATCGAAGTCAGTTTCGGCAAACAAGGTCCTGAGTTTATCAAAGTTTGTTCTCCAATGGTTGCAGTTCAGATATGAAGGTATAAAGCTTACTTTTGTTCCTCCGAAATTAGCTTGCAGTATAGTTGCATCACTGTGTTTTATAAATTTAAGCTGACAGGTTGGTTCAATGGTTTTTCTGAATCCATACAGACAGCCACCACTGGCTCGTCCGAAGTTACTATTTTTCGTTGCTGGAATCCATACTAATTCAAAGCCGTTAAAGTATTTTTGATAATTTTTAATATTTTCAGACATTACAAAAGTTTCAAAAAGAAAAAATATTTCAAATTGACATATAAATTTTAAAAAGTGACATAATAAGGTTTTATATACAAGACCAGCTATGTTATAAGATAAAACCTGACAGGCAACGGGTTGCTAGTTATGGGACTGAACATTTGTATTAATATTAATCGATGCAACGTTAACCACGTAGTTAGAATCAGATTTCCTCAGAACATCAACAAGATAGTCTCTATCATCTTCATTGTAGGCAGTTATTAAACCATTTTTGTTGCACTTGAATCGGCGACGTCCTTCAACCATGAGTGACCAACGCTTGATCTCTACTTTGAGTTTTTTGTCGGTTTTAAGTAGACATCTTTTAACTTGACGGAGGTGGTATCTCTCATTTCTTTCACTCAGAGTTAAGTCTTTGTTTATCGAAATTTGTGTGTTTTTTAGCTGTGTCGTTGATGATAAGACGGAGCTCACATCATTTACGCTTGATAGTTCAAAAATGAAGGATGAGTCATTTGGGCTTGTCGAGTTTATTTTTCTGGCACTGTTGGCTTTAACAGAGACTTTGAGAGTAGATTGACATACTTCTTCAAACTGTAATTTTGCATCTTCAACGCTCTCAGCACTTAAGCCTCTTACAACTATGTTTAGTCTTTTCGAAAACTTTTCTGCTTCTTCAATCCTTTTTTCTATTGCAAGATCGTTTAATTTCAGTTGCTCTATTTCGTCGCGTAGTTGTTTGTTTTCTAGCTCCAGAGATGCAACTTGTGTCTTAATACCATTAATATCTTCTTTGGTAGCTATATCTTTTAGTTTTTCATCTAAAAGTTTGCTCATCTCAGCAATAAGTTTCTCTGAGTGTACAATCATATACATAGAAGACGAAAACACTTTCGAACAGATAATAAACAATTATAGAGTATTATTTTGGAAAAATACAGACGTAAATAATTTTGCTGTCGTAAAAATGTCATTTTGCAGTGTGTGCAACGATACAATCATATTCAATCAAAAATTAAGATGGCATTCTTTTTTTTACCTCACATTATCAAAGGAGTTGTTTTTAACTAATTTAACCCCCCCCCCCTATAGGGGCTGAAGCCCCCCCCCCCCCCCTCCCACGGCTGATTCCGAAAAAGTTAGACAAACAAAAATAAGATTGTGGCTATACAAAATTTAAATGTGAGCTGTGTTTTTCCAAACCCTAAGGAAATTGAACGAATTGTTGGGGCTGAACAATATTTTATGTATTTACATAAGCTGTGTTCTTTTCAAAGCCCAAAGAGAATTGAATGAAAAAAGTATCGACGACTATATACAAAAATCATAGGCTCTATTCCTTCCAAGCCCTTATTATATTAGACGAAAAATTGAGGTTTGGGGCTACACTGAGGGAAAAATGTATGCACTCAGCACATCATTTTATTTACTCATCCTATATTTTTCTGCACACATACTTTTCTGTACTCATTACCTAATGAAATCTATACTGACAACATAAACCTATAAGCAGTGAAGCAGCTACTAAATAGTTCTGTAGACTCATTACACGAATATGTACCACGCCAGCTTACGATTATGTAGTGAGAATAGATTCTATGCACTATTTTTTGGTATCATTGCGTAAATATAAACTTTCCATGGACTCAGTAAATAATTATGTGTAGGTTGTCGCATGATGATGTACTGAGTATAGCTCATATGCACTTATTAAATAAATGTAAATAAATCTATTTAGGCATTTTTTGAAAAAAAAACTATTAGTTTTCTGCGATTAGTACAGTGTCTATGCACTCAATAAATAAATATAAATATTTTATGTATGCATTTACTAAAGACAAACCGGTTATCTGTGATAAGTACAGATTCTTTGTAGTGAGGACAGATCAATTTGTATGTAATGAGTACATATTTTTATGTAATGAGTCCATATATGTACTCCATGTGTGTATGTCCTCACTACATATATTTGTATCGAGTCTATGTACTCAATTCATATTTATGTATTGAGTCCATATGTCTATGTACTCCACATATTTGTGAAATGAGTCCATATGTCACTACACATTTATGTTATGAGTCCATACATTTAAGAGAATCCTCTGTAACGTTTCACCTTATTCTGAAAGTTTATTTTCTAGATATTTATTTTATTTTAAAAATACTTTGTGATACTTACTCGGATTTGAACTGGGAACCTTTCACACACGAAGATAGCACGCATCCACCAGGCCACTTGGGGGCACAAAAAACTGGTGCCAAAACTGAATAAGTTGAAACTCATTGCTTGGATGGCTGAAGTGCTCAATATACACATAGAGTCAGTACAAGTTGCGTGGACTCAGCACTGTAGCTAGTCAATAGATACATGTGTAGGTATTGAGTATATACCGCCTGTATTGAATAAATGTCGAAATGGCACACGTCGTATTTACTCAACACATAACTTAATGTAACCTATAACAGTCTCAGTTGCATGGGTTGCGCTTGATATGTGTTGAGTATATACCGTCTGTATTGAACAAATGTCTGTGCAGGTTGCATATACTCAGTACATAACTTCATGTAATAAATGTTTTTTATTGGTGGATGGCTGGCGCTTGAGTATTAACTGTTTGCATTGAATAAATGTCACTATAGACTCAGTGCACGTTGCATATACTCAGTATATAACTTTATGTATCAAATATTTTTTATTGTTTGATATGCGCTGATTATATACCGTCTGCATTCTATAAATGTAGACATAGACTCAGTACATGTCGTATTTACACAGCACATACTTTAATGTAGTTAATAATTTTTTATTTAGATGGCTGGCACTTGATATGTGTGGGGTATTAAGCGTCTCTATTGAATAGATATCGAGATGGACTTAGTACACATTGCTTATACTCAGCACATAAGCTTAATTTTTAAATTTAAATTTTATTAAATCGAAACATATTACATAAACATATTTGACTGGCCCATAGTTTTGTAATGAGTATATTACGTCTTTATCCAATACACAAATCGGTACTCTAGATTGTTAGTTTTATTCGATACATAACTTGAATTATAACTAGTACACATTAACTTTACTTAGTGAATAGACCTTCGATGACAATCCTTTGCAAACATCGGTACATACAATTTACATTTATGGTTCTGTACGGAGTGCATTCATTTTTCCCTCAGTGTAAGCCTTTACGAAGCGTTTTCCTAAGCCTGTAAGGGAATTAGATGAAAAACATAAGACTGATGGGACTTTGCATTATAGCTGTGTATTTTTCCAAGCATTAAAGAAATCCGACGAAAATAACAGGTTAGAGCTAGAAAATTAGCATGAAAGTTGTTTTGCTCCCAAGTCTAGGAATAAAAAGGAGGTTGGGGCTCAACTATTTGCAAGCTTTGTTTTTTCCAACCCCCTAGGGAATTGGACTAAACAATAATAAGTTTGGAGCTAGTAAGTATGCATACCTAAATGCTGTGTTTTTTTCAAGCCCTTATAGTGAAGCTGCCAACAACACGTACACAGGAATGGTAGAGAGTTGTAAGTCACTAGGCCCTGGTTCTCCACGAGCTGTTGCGCCACCCAATTTAATTTTAATTTAATTTATAGTGAAACTAAAACTAGTGAGGTTGACTTTCATGCTATTATTGTTACCAAGATTTCCTTGGTCACGATCTTAACGGACCTAATACTCGTATAACTATCAATACTTAGAAATTAAAGGGCAGAAAATCGATGAAACAGGGATCGAAAGTCTATTTTGTCCATAAATTTAAGCAAAGTAGTATCT
This sequence comes from Dasysyrphus tricinctus, assembly GCA_963921185.1. Classification (NCBI taxonomy): domain Eukaryota; kingdom Metazoa; phylum Arthropoda; class Insecta; order Diptera; family Syrphidae; genus Dasysyrphus; species Dasysyrphus tricinctus. The sequence goes on from OY992530.1 coordinate 129,414,670, forward strand.
TTCCACGTGTTCTTGTTTTTTTCCCCTACAAAAAAAAATATTTGAAAAAATTAAGGCTCTCCTTAAAGCTCACATGTCTTTCAAATTTTCGTCAAAGTGTAAAAATGCAATTGACAAAAGAATATGATTGGAATTCACATTCAAATAGTTAATGTTCGGAATGTCGAACACGAATTTTTATGCTTGAAATACCAATCCACATGGACTTAAGTCATTTTATAAGAAATACTGAATGCAGAACATCAAAATTATTTTTTTTCTTTAAATGTACAAAAAGTGAATTCAAATAAATACGTTTCAACTTATTTATTGGAACAGCTACTAGAAAATACAAATATTTTGCAATTGTCTTTTTTATAGGGAACTTAAATACTTCTATTTTTCCCATTTAAAGCATTTTCTTCGATAATGATTAAATTTTAAAAACTAGATAGGTGAGAAATGTTTCTTTTGTTTCAATTTTTTCATTTAACTTTCTTACAGATCTTAAGCTAGTGTCTTATTTATTAGATTTTCTTTGACGGTTTCTTGTAAGAAAGTTTCTCAAAGTTTCTCATTAGATGGAAATATGTTTTATTTAAATATACAAAATGTCTAGTTAATCATGTCTTATGCTATGTTTCCACCAAAGGTTTATCTCCGATTAGATTTAATAAATCTTTTTGGTGTTTCCACTGCACAAAAAGATTAAATTTGACAGCACCTTCAAAAATGCAAATGGCGTTCCAATTTTTCTTATGAAGTGCGAATGAGACAGAATGTTTGATTCGTGTGAAACAATGAAGAACTGAATGCGAGTCTCGAATGAATCGTTCAGCACCATGTAAAAATAGGTTAGTTCGATTTGTAAAACTATTTGCCCTAGGAAGATTTAACAAGATTAATTTCTAATCTTCAAGATTTACGAAATAAATTTGTATGGTAAATCTCCAAGATTTGAAGGAGATTTAAGGTTAATTTCATTAAATCTCAGATTAGCGCTAGGTGGAAATGTAGCATTAGACAACCAATTCCGTTTTCCAAGTTAAAAAATTTTATGACAACAGTTATCGACAAAGTTTATCAAACTTTTCGGGGGTGGAACGCTGTCTAAAGTTAGACAAAGTTTAAAATAGACTGTACACGTATAAATCCTACAAAAAAAATTTCAATTTAAAGAAAGGTACCAACTTATTTAAAGTTCCTATTAACATAACAATTTTTTTGTACGATCTGTCATTGTGGAGAAACTGGTAAAAGTGCCTTTTTCAAAATAACAGCTGAAGCACAATAACAGATGCTTCATATTCAATCATGAAATTAAGCAGAACTTATGTATGTAGAGTAGGTACACATATTTTTGCATTATAAAAAATGTTTTTTGCTTCAGTTCCCGAATAAGGAGCGGGTCAAAATTCTGGTTTCAAAATTATGCTTTTTAAAATTCTGTTTTTTTCACGAAAATGCTGTTTTCCAAATTCAACTTTTTTTCAATTCTTTCTATTGAAATTCTGTTTTTCAAAATTCTGCTTTTCATAATTCTATCTTATAAAATTTTAAGCAATAAAATTCATTTCATTCTGATTATTTTTCAAAAACGGAAAACAAAAAGTAATTTTTAAACTTTATTGCTAAACAATTATCAGGAAGAGATTTAGTTTTTGCTCACCATTTATTTAAGTTATTTGATTGCTGCACATATTTTTCTACAACAAGTGGTTCATGTGTATGTTGACCGACTTATGTATAACTGTATGCAAATCACTCTACAATTTCTTCACTACCCTTCGTAAACAATTTGTCTTTTTTCTGTGGTTTTCACATGCCCAATTATAATTTTAGCAATTACCTATTCTTTTAAAATAAAACAACTAATCCTCCACTCACATCTTATATTTTCCTTTATTTTATACTTTAACGGGTTAATGAAGCTGTAACTGTAAGTTCAAAAGTTGTGTAAAGGCTAGCTGTTTGATTAAAGGAAAACACAAAATTATTTTGGTTTTTGGTTTTCTGTTTCATGCACAAAAAAACAATAAGCCGGCAAGGTGCAAGAAAATAATGTGGTGAATAATTTTTTTTTTTGTATGGTGGTAAAAAAATATTTATTCACCTCACAGAATTCTTTATATGCAAATGGTTTTTGCATCCAAAAATAATTTGTTTGTATTTTTGGGCCTATTTTTTATTAATTGAGTAAGTCAATAACTCAAGGCCAAGGTTAACATTTGTCGACTTGAATATTATATAAAATTATGCACAGAATAGGTGGAAAACTGTTTAGAAAATTTTGTTGTTTTTGCGCATGGAACTGTAAGCTATGTATGGTTTTAGCTACAATTATTGTCTTAGACAAAAGAGCAGTCCTATAACTGAAATGTCTTTAATAAGGAAGCGCTTAAAGAAAACAACTTGAGAGTTCGGCTTAGACTAAAATCATTTATTTATAAAAGTTCTTAAAACTAACAAGAGCTTATGTACTAAGAATAAGAGAGTGAGTGGAGTTAATGTAATCTACAAAGGTATAATATATCATTCCCTCCCCCTTTAAAAAAAAATGCTATTAATATAATTATCAAGGAACCAAAATCAATTCTTATTCAAAATTATAACTATTAACAAATGACTTCATTGTATATACATTAAATTGTGAAAAATGTTTTAAATTTGCAATTAATTAAGTATTGTAGGGATCAGTTTTAACAAAATTTTTCTTCAACTTTTTAGTTTTACTTCTTGTCATATGTGATTTTCTATTGTCCTCACTATCATCACACTGACGCCTTTTATTTTTATTTACATTTTGTACAATAGGACAGGACATAAATCTTACTTGTTTAATTCGTTTTCGTTTTATTTGATCGATATGTGCCTGTTTATGAATTCCATTGACAAAAATTAAGTATCTAAAATTACTGAGTTTTTTAATTATTTTACCAGGTATCCATTTTATATTATTTGAAAAAATATTTCGATATAATACAGTTTTACCTACTTTAAAATTTTCGATTACCGGCTTGTGTGACTGTGTATTCGAAATTTGGTCTATACTCGTCGTTACTTCTTCCTTATTAACTAAATTACTATCTGGATGCTGGGGTAATATCAAATCGAGCAATGTCTTAGGTTTAAATTTAAACAACATATTTGCAGGGGATAACTTTGTAACGGTGCAAGGAGTATTTCTATACTTTATAAGAAAATTATTTAATTTTAAATTCCAAGGTAGGTGTCGCATTTTTGGATCTACTAACATCTTTTTAACGGAGCTCTTAAAAGTTTGAACGGCTCGCTCAGCAATGCCGTTGGACTGTGGGTGGTAAGGCGGTGACTTTAAAACTTCAATCCCATTTGAAGCACAAAATAAAAGAAATTCTTTAGATTTAAACGGTGGCCCATTATCACTAACAATGCATTTTGGTAACCCAAATGTACTAAAAACGGATCTAAGTCGCTCAATTACGCTTTTGGCTTTGGTACTGCTCATAGGAAATGCTTCTATCCATTTAGAAAATGTATCTACCAAAATCAAAATAGTTATTCTATCTATTGTACAAAAATCTAGGTGGATTCTTTCAAATGGAAAACTAGCTAAAGGCCATCTACTTAATATACTCTTTTTAGAATTTTGTGTTACCTGGCACACCTCGCAATGCAATACAAACCTTTCAACATCACTATCAATATTGGGCCACCACACATATGAGCATGCTAATGACTTCGCCCGTACTACACCAATATGTCCGTCATGTACCAGTTCCAAAACTTTATTTACCAAGCTCTTTGGTATAATAATTCGATCGCCATAAAATAAGCACTCTGATTCCGTGGCCAATGACAATCTTTTCAAAAAATATGGTCTAACTTCTATCGAAACATGCTCTGGCCATCCGTTTATAACATATTTGTACACCTCCATTAACACCTTATCCTTCTTTGTTTCCTGACGTACATCTTCTAGCTTCAGTGGAAAATCAGAAATGTATAAGGAATTAATACTATCGTCCTCAACCTCCGTGCCTACCGAAAGCGGCAGCCTCGATAATGCATCTGCATTTCCCATCTGTGAAGCTTTCCTGTACTTAATAGAGTACTTGTACATTGACAACATAATGGCCCATCGTTGCAACCTATTTGCTGCCACTGAGGGAATATCTTTTTTCTCACCAAAGATAGCTTGTAGAGGCTGATGGTCACTATAAATTGTAAAGCTAAGCCCATATGTGTACTTATGAAATTTCTGAATAGCAAACACAATTGCCAACGCTTCCCTGTGTAATTGCGAGTAGTTTCTCTCAGCCAAACTAAGTGTACTGGACACAAACATCACTGGTCGTTCTACTCCATCGATTAAGTGAGATAAAACCGCACCTATACACCATACGGACTGGCATCCGCGCAAATAATTATCGGTTTCTTCGGATCGTAGGGCGTTAAAACATCGATTGCTAACACTAATTCTTTACTTCTCTCAAACGCAATTTTATGATTCTCATTCCAATTCCATGGCTTATTAATTGAAGTCAATTCATGTAAAACTGATAGCTCTCCAGATAAATTTGGAATACACTTATTATAATAATTAATTATCCCCAGGTACGATTTTAATTGAGTTTTATTAACGGGTTCAGGAGCTTTCAAAACTGCCTCCAACTTGTTCGTACTTGGCTTAATGCCTACGGCACTAATTGAGTATCCTAAGTACTCAATTTCCTCCTTAAAAAACTCGCATTTGTTCAAGTTAACTTTCACATTGAACTCCAGAAGCCTATCTAATACCGACAACAAATTTCGCATGCAATCATCTCTATCTTTACCACCTACCAGTATATCATCAAAATAAATGTGAACCATCTCAATGCCCTTTAAAATTTCACATATAATTCCCGAAAATATTTGAGGAGCTGTTTTCAACCCAAAAACAAGCCTTGTAAACCTAAACAACCCAATATGTGTGTTTACTGTCATCAGTTCCGTGGATCGATCTGACAATGGAACCTGCAAATATGCACGTGTCAGATCTAATTTACAAAAATACTTCCAACCAGCCAAACCTGCCAAAATATCGTCAATTCTGGGAATCACCGTGTGCTCCATCTCTACAAATCTATTTATCGTTCTTTTACAATTAACGCACAGCCGGATTGTACCATCACCTTTATTCATGACCACTAACGGACTTGCCCACCTACTCCTCTTTACTGGTATTAAGACACCTTCTTTACATAATCTGTCTATCTCTTGCTTAACCTTATCTCTTATTCCGAAAGGAACGGTGTATGCCTTGCAGAAAATAGGATAAGCATCATCTACAAGATCAATTTCTGCTTTGTAATGTTTAACAACCGTTTCATTGCTTTTTGAAAAAATCAAAGCGTATTTATAATTCCTTCCGGAATCCCATTTAAATTTTCAATTTTACATACCATTCCGCACTTTTCAAAAAAATATTGCCTCCAATTTGGATATATAACCTCTAACCAATTTCTTCCTAATAAAGCTTTAAAAACGTGCTCACTTTTAATAATAATCAAATCAAGATCATGCATCACTTGACTAATTTTAACTTTTACAGAAATTTTTCCAGCCACAACAACGTTATCCCCTGATAATAACTTTAGAGGTACATTTTCTTTCACCATTTGACAATGTTGGAAATATTTAAAATAATCCGATTCATGACATACAGTAACACAAGCTCCGGTATTGTTACAATTGCCTAGGCCAAATGATTGATTAAGTATATAATTATTTTTACACCTCACTGTGCACTCTGTATGCATATACATTCCGTAAGACTAGGATAGTTTAAAAAAAAAAGGGGTAATGCTCTTACTTTCGGTAAATAGGTTGCGGTAATGTGGGCTGATGGTGGGTGCAGTTATGCTTCTTGTGTAAATAAGAAGGAGATACGGCTTACTAAAATTTTTGCCAAAATGAGATGATCAAAGATAATCGATCGGCCGTTGCTCGCCGAGGACACTGCTCCTATATTCCTCATAAAACAAAAATTAAAAACGCGGGTTAACTTAGTTAATAAAGTTAAATAAAACTAAAGGCTAAACGGCAAAAACAAAAAAAAAATTATAAAGAAGTTTTTTTTTCGATCGAAAATAAAAGAAATAGTCGTGTGTAAGTCAAATTAATTAATTGGGTAACCTAAAATACCTACCTACTCTACCCACATATAATATTCGTTTATAGAAAAAAAAGAATAAAAACTGAAAAGAAAAACGTGCCAACAAAATAGAAAAAAAAGGTTAACCTATAAAGCTGATGTCCAACGGTGAAAAAAAAAAGCTTACCTGATCTACATTAAGAGTAGTTTGCTAAAAATAAAAAGTGCGTGCGGAGTAATTCTTATAAAAAAAAAATAATAAAAAAGTTTTATTAAAAAAATATATATATTTGTATAGGATATAATATCTACCTATCCATAGTGCTGTGCCTGGATCAGTCAAGGGATTATACCTACGGCGAATTTAATTATATACCCATATATATATAAAACTCTTTATATATACATATTATATAAAGATTAGAGGGGTAAGTTCGGTGAAAACTATATTTAAAATCAATAAAGCTCAACTGGGTGATTTAAATAGATTTGGCGGTCGCTGGTGAAATTTCGGGACCGCCACCCGTTTTTTTTTTGCTGCCCTGTTTGAAGTATCCTCGTGACGTTCAGTCAACAAATTACCACGAGGGATCCTGTAAGCGGTTCTTGGATCGCCTTACTACCGGCCTAGGGGTAGTTGTAAGGATTCGGCGATTTTGTGTTTGTGTTTGTCCAATATAATTACTTTTTTTTTGAAAAGGGTGCGATATTTGTAATTAATTTTTTTTTATTGTAAAACGCCTATACCAAACGGCTTTTCTTGGAAAACGGGGTTTCACTCGGGCTGCAGTCGTTCACCTTATACTATTTTTTTTTGTTGTTCTGTGCGTCCAAAAAGGGACTATACCACTCCCCAAAGAGCTCTTTAGGAAGGTAGGGCTAAATTTGTTTTCTTTTATTCCGGCGGGATACCATTTTGTCCGCATATTGTTCAAATTTGGATCGGCTTCAGTTGTGGGGCAGAAACCAAGTTTCCGGTTAGTCCTTGGGGTGGGGTGTTAAATTTTTAAAATTAATTTTCTTTCTTCTCTCTTTTCAATATTTTTTTTTATGTTATTTTCATAGTTTTTTTTATTTATAATCGAATCATCTTTTTGATATGAAAAGGATTAATAAAGCTAGATTTTTGTAAATCGCGCCTCAGGTGAAAATCGAATGCCTTCTCATTTATTTGGTTCTGTTGGCCTGAACATTAAGGCCATGTGCTGAAGGGATTTTTTTCAGGGGATGCGGTAGGGCAAGTTAAAATGCCTGTCGGCGAAGAAGGGTAAGGCTCAGCAGCATCCACACTTTAGGGGGATTCTTAACATCCGGCGGAAGAATCCCAAGGTAGGGAGGGAAAGTGCCGATCCACCGAACATCAGTGGAAATTGTATGTGATGAACCAGGCTCGTGATCAGAGGATTTTTGTTTGCGTTTGTTAATGTGAGTACCAAGGCATGATTTATGTTATTTGTTGTGGCAGCGTCGCGCCACGGAAGCAAGATCCCCGCCCCATCCGGCGAGCTCGAGCCGAGCACACAAGCATGCCAGCTTCCGTAGTGGACACCCCCATCCCTTTCCAACCTCTTTCTTCAATCCACCCCCTTCCTATTATCCCATCTGCGTGAGGTTAATACTTTGGTTATGGGTCAGTTCTCTTTTCTTTTTCTCTCCTTATTCCTTTTTCTTATTCTTTGTTGATACTTCCTGTTCTAAGGATATTCTAAATTAGTTTCCGGCTATAATTTATTTTTCTTTCATTCTCATTCCCCGGTTTTTTTTTGGTATTCCTTTTTTTTTAAGGTTTTCTTTCTTTGTACCTCATCCCTTTTCCGTGAATTATTGCCTACAGCCCGCAACAGTATCGATTTCCATTTTAAACATTATATTTTCGACACATAACTCAATTGATTAAGGTCTTTTTGCACTGTACTCCATAGAATTTAAATAATGTATACCAAATGAATTTAGTTCACATTCTTCTAAATTATTTACATTATGTGTTTCTCTATTTTTCTTCTGAAAACAAAATCTAGCATAATGTCCTATTTTGCCACAATAAAAACATCTAACACCTTTTCTACTGCTGCTTCTATCCCGCGAGCCATGCACTGTCCTCTGTTGATGTTGCTGCCTGATCTGCCTTTGACCATGGAATTGCGGTGAATTTCTTCGCTCTGCCTGATGTGAAGAAGTAGATCTACTCGACCGGTTGTTGTTGCTCCTTCGTTGATGATTTGCAATGTAATTTACATTACTGCCTCTCATCATATCAATATTGTTGTTGCTCATTTCCATGCAAAGAGCGATTTCGGATGCTTTCTCTAGCGTTTTTAGACCACTTTCATTCAAGAGTCTGTTTTGAATTTTTGAGTCATTTAGACCACATACAAATTGTATTAATAGTGCCCTGTCCAAAAAACTCTCAAATTCACACTCATTAGCCAACTGTTTCAATTCAACTATATAGTCACTAATATTTTCACTCTGATTCTGCTGTCTCTTAAAAAAATTTAAAGCTTTCTACCAAACTATTCTTTTTGGGCGCGAAATGCAATTTTAGCTTTTCAATTAATTTGGCATAGGTAAAATCTGTTTCAAATTTTGGCGCAATTAAGGAGATAAGGATTTTATATAAATCTGGACCACCAAGGCTTACAAGAAATGACACTTTTTCTGAATCAATTAAAACTTTATTTAACGAAAGTAAATGATCCAATCGTTGTGCATATAAATTGAAGTCTTCACCCAATGTGAACGATTCAATTGAACCCATAAAAAGTTTAGCACTTTCTGACATTTTGCCACAAATTATTTATTTATAGTTCGATACGAATTTTGGTTAAGAGAGATTGGGTATTCGTATATGATTGAGAAATTTTTAAGAGTTTTGTCGTAGGGTACTCCAAGCCCCCCCCCCCCCCCCACAGTGAAATCCTGGATCCGCTACTGACACTGTCTCAGGGTAAAGCTATGATTTCATTATCAACGATAAGGTTATGACAATGTAGTTGTGAGGTCACACTATCGCTAGTTTTTGGCTTATATACTTTTTAATTATTATGTTATCTACATATATATTGAGCACAAAATTTCTAAATAAAAGCAGAAGATTTAGAAAATTTCTTAGTCAATCTAATTTTCAAAAGCAAACTAGTTGTAGTAAGGATTTAGCTCTAAAATGAAAGCTAAATTGTGTTGTTTTGTGATCCTTGGAGCAATTATCTTCGGGGTAAGATTTATTTATAGATTTAAATTGGTATCGTATGAATGAATATGAAACTGACAATCTATGTAGGTTTTTTATAGAATTCCTTTGCTTAAGATAATGTTCAAAAATAATGTTTAATCGAATATAAGTTTTACTACAAACAAAATCAGATGGAAAGCTGGCAAATTTTATTGATAGTTGCGATTGTACAGTATTTTTAATTTATTTAAAGAATACATTATGGAGAAAATAGTATAAACAGGCTATTATATGGTGGAACGAAGAATCATTGCTGTGTGGGTGTCATATTTTATTCACCGATTGTTGTCTAATTGTATTCATTTAAAGAAACTCATACAAAACTATGAAATGTTTCCTATATTGGTTGCATATTGATAGACACATATATTAGCAAGTTTGATTGTATCTTACATTTTAATAATTATCCTTATTTAATATTTTTGTTTTTGTATTCAGATTTGCAACGCAGCCCCACACAAACATACCTCCAGTAAAAAAGCTAGACAGTTTGCAGAAGCTGCTTCAGAAAATCTTTTCGAAATGCAAGATAGATATTCGAATGCATTTTCAAATGAAATCAATGATTTAACGGATACACACAATGCACTCACTGAATTTTTTGATTTTGCGAATTTAATTTATGAAGTTTTTCAAAATGCATCCCGATTAGCTCAAACCAAATATAAAGACGAAGAAATCAATTTTATTCTCAATAAGTTAAAAAATATAGGAGATATATTTATACTTGAACCGGATCAAATTTGGGAAATATTAACAGCACAAGAAGAATTGAAAGCTCTAGCTACTGATAAGAATATTCTTGATTTTTTTGATAAAGATTACGATAATTTGAAATCATATTTCCCTGAAATTCAGAAGATTTTCGCAACAAGTGACGAACCAATAACAATGAAATACTATTGGAATGCATGGAGATATATAAACGGTGTGTATGCGTTAGACAAATTCTTGTTTGTGGTCAATGGTATTAAGGATGCTGCAAATGAGACTGGTGAGTTTAATTAAATAAAAAATGAATATTAATCGCTAAGCTGTTCTAATGCATTCAAAACTCACAAAAAAATAAAAGGAATGTATCAGCTTAAGGATAAAACTATTACAGCCCTATTATTGACACGATTCAAAACTAGTTTTAACGTAAAACTAGTTCTATATAGTCCGGGAGCCCACCGTAAGATTACCTATCTCATCGCGGCCACGCAAAAATTGGATGCCAACCGATAGCTTTAGTCCAAACATTTACAAAACTGCTGGTCGGACAAGCTTTATCTGGTCGCAATGGTTAGAAAATGCACTTTTCAGGTTGCATATTCCGCTAAATGTACCTATTATATAAGCAACTTATATAAATGTATCAAATGAAAGCTATGACTTTCCTCTACACGATACCATTGGTTGAACTGACTTTTTTTGGCTTTTACGATGAGTCCCACTATTTTTTAAGAAAATGGTCTTTTTTACACACTGTGTCTTACATCAGGGAAAACTGAGTAGAATCATTTCAAATGGTTAGGAAAGTGGCCTTAACCACTTTTTTTTTCATTTTCATCTAGGATGCACAAAATCTCTTATTTTAGAAAAGTGGTCGGACTCGTGGCAACAGCCAAGAAAAAACTCTGCCCGACCATTGCTATCGTGTAGAGGAGAGTCCTAGCTTTCAGTTGATACCCCATTTATATAAGTTGCTTATATAATAGGTACATTTAGCGGAAAATGCAACCTGAAAAGTGCATTTTCTAACCATTGCGACCAGATAAAGCTTGTCCGACCAGCAGTTTTGTAAATGTTTGGACGAAAGCTATCGGTTGGCATCCAATTTTTGCGTGGCCGCGATGAGATAGGTAATCTTACGGTGGGCTCCCTGACTATATAGAACTAGTTTTACGTTAAAACTAGTTTTGAATCGTGTCAATAATAGGGCTGTTAAAGCTCTATCGTTCTTTGATGTTTCTGGTAGTCAATGAAAAAAAAAATGAGAGTTGGAAATATTAAAATACCATAAACGTGAATAAATATTTGTATAACTATACTAACTCCAATAATTGCATATATTATGTGCAAACAATCAATATTTTAGACTTTAAACTTTTATAATCGCGATTGTAAATATTCATTTTAATTTATTTTATTAATTTAACGGACTTACCGCGATAATTTAATTCAAAAAATTGAATTGAAATTGATAGCCCGACGTTTCGACAAGGTTCCACTTGTCGTGGTCACGGGTTAACTGATGGCTTGTGGGTGGTAGTTGTTGTTTCTTTTTTATTCTCTCCTGCGGAGATTGTACCGGTGTGTTGACTGTGTTGGAGATGGTAATTGTTGTTGCGAATCAATGTAAGCTTGTGAACAGGCAAAGCTTACAGCATCAGCTGGTACATTGTTTTGATTTTGTTTGTTGTTTTTGGTTACCTTTAATTTGTTGATCAACGGATCCCATGCACCAGATAAATTGAAACTTTGGTCTCGATTGAAATTCTTATGCAATTTTATTTCAATTGCTTCTCGTACTAATCTTGGTACATAAAATTTCTCCGTCGAGATTGATTTGGCTTTATCGAATCTGATAAAATGATCTTCGTTGTATGCGAGATGTTCACAAATTGCTGACTTTGTAACCTGGTTCTTTTGAATGGCTTTTATATGCTCATTCAGCCTTGTTTGAATTCCTCGTTTTGTTTCGCCAATATAGTAAGAACCACAACTGCAAGGGACTGAATAAACTCCTGGATTTTGTAAAGGGATTTTATCTTTTGGTGATCGCAAAATTTGGCGAATTTTTGCTGGTGGCTTAAATATACATTTAACACCATGCTTAGATAAAATTCTCCCAATCCCTTCAGAAACTCCTTTTCTATATGGTAGAAATGCTCGTTTTTCATTTGGCTCAACTGAATTTTGTGTCATTTTTGGCTTTGGTTTCCAAGATATTTGTTCTGAACTGTAGCCATTATTTTTTAGAACTGTGTGGACATGATTCAATTCTTCTTCTTTGTGATCATGATCACACAACGGAGAGGCAATTCACAAACAATTAAGATGGTTTGGAAAACTTCGTACCAAACGCGCGCGTCTATTAAGCTCAATTGTGTTCTTAAAGAGGTGCCGTGCGGAGAAGATTATACCCAAATGTGTTGAAATAAGCAAAAAGTTGCATATTAAAGGTTCTAATAAAATCATCACAAGAACCAGTGAAGTGTTATTAAAAAAGGTAATCTCTAATAATTATTGTGAGATCAACCATGTGAATAGTGAAATGTACAAATGTCATTTATCATTATCCAAGAGCATGAGTGCAGACGATTTTGATTTGTGTGATTCACTGATGTACAACCAAAGTGAGAAAATAGCGGAAATTTGTAGGGTTCGGCACATTAAAAAGTATGACTATCTTACAAAAAAGGTAAACAACAACAAAGAGAAGTGCGTTGTTCAAGCTGTTCAAACTGTGAAAAATTTCTCAAACAAGGAACTTGATGAAAGTACGATCTCGATACTATCGAAAGGTATGAATTTCGCACCAACACCATTGAATATTCCAACTGAATCTATAATAGGAAGTGTTGAAGAGTGCATTAGAAGAAATAAAATTGATAGGATAACATCTGAAACCATTAGACAGGATGTTTCAGTTTTAATTCGAAAAGCAAAACAAATAAAACCAAACATTACTCCAAAAGAAAGAAATTCCCTAAGAAAGCTGAGTGAAGACAAAGAGTTGATCGTTCTACCGGCAGATAAAGGAAATTGTACGGTAGTTCTAAATGCAAAAGATTATGACTCAAAAATGTTAGATCTACTTAATGATAGTTCAACATACAAAGAGGTAAATTATGATCCAACTTTGAGAGTACTGAGAAAAGTAAGGCAAAAAACAACCGAGTACAGATCAATAACTAAAAAAACAAATATGGTACCCTCTTGTCCTCAGCCACCAAAATTATATGGCCTCCCAAAGGTGCATAAAGAAAATATACCATTGAGGCCAATTGTCAGTCAAATCGACTCTCCAACCTACGTTTTAGCAAAAGAATTGGCTACTCGACTTAAACCATTGGTTAATAATTGTGCTTCGTCAGTCAAAAACTCCCAACATTTTATATCTTTGGTAAAAGATATATCTTTAAAAGATGATGAGGTTATGGTAAGCTTCGATGTTACATCATTATTCACGAACGTACCGATAGTAGAGTGTTTAGAGGTCATACGAATGAAATTATCGACCTCTGAGGACGACTCCAAACTGTTAGAATTACTGGAGATGTGTCTTACTTCCGGATATTTCCTATACAATGAAAAATTTTATTTGCAAATTGATGGAGTAGCCATGGGATCACCTGTTGCACCATTGGTAGCCGACATATGGATGCAGTATTTTGAAGAAAAGGCTTTAAATTCATCTTCAGTGAAACCGACAATTTGGAAGAGATATGTTGATGACACTTTTTGCATACTCCAACGAAATGATGTGGAAACATTTCTTAACCATTTAAATTCGGTACATTCAAAAATACAGTTTACAATGGAAATTGAAAAAGACAACTGCTTACCATTCTTAGATGTAAAACTCATAAAAAAGCAAAACGGAACAATTGGGCACACAGTCTACAGAAAAAGCACACATACCGATAGGTACCTACATGCCGCATCTCACCATCACCCTTCGAACTTCAACTCTGTGGTATCTGCTCTAATAAATAGGGCAAATACGTTGTGTGATCATGATCACAAAGAAGAAGAATTGAATCATGTCCACACAGTTCTAAAAAATAATGGCTACAGTTCAGAACAAATATCTTGGAAACCAAAGCCAAAAATGACACAAAATTCAGTTGAGCCAAATGAAAAACGAGCATTTCTACCATATAGAAAAGGAGTTTCTGAAGGGATTGGGAGAATTTTATCTAAGCATGGTGTTAAATGTATATTTAAGCGGTTGACGTGAAATAACGCCAAACGAAATAAAGCCGAAATTCAAAAATTTGGTCTTATTACGTTTTCAAAACCGAAATAAGACCAAATTTTAAATTTGGTTTTATTTCATTCATGAAACCGAAATAAGACCAATTTGGCTTTATTTCGTTTTCAACTTATTTCATATTTTCAAATATCTAATTCTGCCCAAACTGAAAATTTTTTTCCTGATATGAGGAGGCTAATGAAAAGAAGTTTAATGGTAGGATAAATTCAAAGTTTCCAGATAATTTAAATGCAAAAGAAACATTGCATACAACCAACCTCGCACCCACCCCAAATCCTATAGTGAGCCCAAGCAGGGGGGGTTGCAGGGGGGCAGCATGCCCCCCCAAACATACCTCACTGTTTATTCGCGAACTTTTAAGTTTCACAAACCTAATAAACCCCTCCTTTATTTGGTTTTTGAAATTTTAAAATTCACGTATAAACAGTGAGGTACGTATGGGGGGGCATGCTGCCCCCCTGCAACCCCCCTGCTTGGGCTCGCTATAGGATTTGGAGTGGGTGCGAGGTTGGGTGAATGAAAAGTTTCTTTTGCATTTAAGGAACATGTATTTAATCATTTAATGAAATAACGATTCTCAAGAAATATTTGGCCTTAATTCTATTTTCGCATTGCAATAAGGCCGAAAAACTGGTTGAGATAGATTTGGTTTTATTTCAATTATTTTTTTGGTGTTATTTCCATCGGGCATAAGAAATAAAACCAAATTGGCGTTATTTCGTTTTTGAGATGGAAATAAGGCCAAATTCAAAATTTGGCTATATTTCGTTTGGCGTTATTTCACGTCACCTATTTAAGCCACCAGCAAAAATTCGCCAAATTTTGCGATCACCAAAAGATAAAATCCCTTTACAAAATCCAGGAGTTTATTCAGTCCCTTGCAGTTGTGGTTCTTACTATATTGGCGAAACAAAACGAGGAATTCAAACAAGGCTGAATGAGCATATAAAAGCCATTCAAAAGAACCAGGTTACAAAGTCAGCAATTTGTGAACATCTCGCATACAACGAAGATCATTTTATCAGATTCGATAAAGCCAAATCAATCTCGACGGAGAAATTTTATGTACCAAGATTAGTACGAGAAGCAATTGAAATAAAATTGCATAAGAATTTCAATCGAGACCAAAGTTTCAATTTATCTGGTGCATGGGATCCGTTGATCAACAAATTAAAGGTAACCAAAAACAACAAACAAAATCAAAACAATGTACCAGCTGATGCTGTAAGCTTTGCCTGTTCACAAGCTTACATTGATTCGCAACAACAATTACCATCTCCAACACAGTCAACACACCGGTACAATCTCCGCAGGAGAGAATAAAAAAGAAACAACAACTACCACCCACAAGCCATCAGTTAACCCGTGACCACGACAAGTGGAACCTTGTCGAAACGTCGGGCTATCAATTTCAATTCAATTTTTTGAATTAAATTATCGCGGTAAGTCCGTTAAATTAATAAAATAAATTAAAATAAACAATCTATATATTATACATATGTATGTAACACATATTTGTATTTATATACTTGCAGGAATATCCCCTTACGAATTCTGGATGAAGGATTTCAATATGACTCAAATGGATGCAGTTATGACACAGATTGAGCCCATTTACCAACAGATACACGGCTTTCTACGCCACCAATTGAATAAGAAATACGGATATGCGGTTATTGATACCAAAGGACTAATTCCAGATCATCTTTTCCAACAGTTATTGGCTCAGGTTTGGACGAATGGAAGTGTTATTGATGAGTATTTCCCATACAAAGATTTACCAGCATATAGTGAAGCTCTTGCCAAAAAGAATTTTGATACTTTAAAGCTGTATAAAATGGCTGATCAGTTTTATGAGTCAATGGGACTTAAAACTGTAACTGAAGATGATTGGGAGACAATTATGACAGATGAAGGCAAAGATGATTGTAAAGCAATAACTCCAAATGCCTCTATGCAGAATTGTCATGAAACGGATTTCAGAGCATTCCTGAAGGCACATAGCTTCATGGCTGAAGTTCACTTCGCCCACGAAAATCCTGATCTTCCGTTTTACTACTTTAGTTTTTATAATTTGGAATATGCTGTTGGTGAGGCAGCTATTTTATCAGCATCGTCTCCAAAATATTTGTCTAAGGCTGGAATAATTACTGAGTCTGAATTCAGTGATGAAGTTTTCATGAATAGACTTATGAGACTGGTGAGTTTTGAAGTGTTTTGTTATTTTTGATTTTAACATTTTAATATATAATCTCAGGCCATTCACACGATGCTAAATATTCCTGTGTATTACGTCCATACAAAATTGATGGCTGACTTACTTTCGGAAAAAGTTGAACCGACAGAACTTAATAAGCATTATTGGGGCCTAATGGACAAATATGTTGGTGTTGGGCCACCGGGTGATCGTGAGAATAATTCTTTTGATCTCCCCCCTAAATTCTACTTGGAGTTGAATCAAAATAAGCAAGCAAGGTTTAAAATGATTTTAAATCCACCTTTTTTCAAATCTTACTCATCTCAAATTTTGTTTGCAGGAAATTCAATTCGGAAATCTTGAGTTATCAGTTCTATAAGAAATTGTGTTCGATTGCTGGGCAATATCCCAATGGAAAATTACAGAATTGTGACTTTTCCGATAGTAAAGAAGCTGGTGATGCCTTAAAGTGAGTTGAGAAAATGGACCTTATACATGCATATAAAGAACCATTTTATACAATTTGAATGTTTTATAGAAAAATGATCATATTGGGTTCGTCTAAGCCTATCAATGAGGTATTGGCAACACTTTTACCTGAAGATCCAAAAATGAATGCTGTAGACCTTCTGGAGTATTATTTACCAGCTTTCACTTGGTTAAATTCAACCAATCAGCAGAATAAGGTCAACATTGGTTGGACACATTCAGATAAGAGTAAGATATTTAAAAGTTACAAAGTGATCAATCAATAAATTAATAGTTTTTAATTCTTTTTCTAGAAATTGACAGCGTTGTGCTTGACTAAAATAATTAATTATTATTTTTTATGGATTGAGATAAAAAACAAATAGAAACTGGATAGGAAAAAACTTTCTAATATTACGATAATGCTTCTAATTGTAAGGTTTCCGATAATAATCATTAGACTAATTATAAAAAATGTCATTTTCTTCGATTTTCAATGCCAGTTTTGGCATTATGTAATATGTATTGTTTATGAATTTAAAATGTGCTTTCCTATTACAAACTAAGTATCTCCACTTACTCTCTGTTTCACAATGCTTAAGATAATAACTATGTTTTCAGGAATGTATACTTAATAAGATAATTATGTACAGAAGATAATAGAAATAAAACCAGCTGTAGAAGAACATATACGGTAAAGTCATTTTCATAAAAGAATATACACTAGTCAACGAAATTAAAGGAACACATTTTTTTCAATTTTTGTAAGTGTTTTTTTAAGAGCTATATCTTTGTGACGAGTGGTCGTGTTGAGTTGAAACAAAAAGCATTCTACAGATTTATATTTTTTGCTTCGAGATTTCCTTGCAAGTTTTTTTTTTTTAAGTACCGTTATTGCGTTATTGCAAAAAATGAGACGAGACAAAACATTATTTTTGTTTTATTAATATTTTGAAGGCCCTCATTTCTATGGATAACTTTTTTTTCGTCAATAAAATGTAATGATCAGATACCTTGTTTATTCAGCTTTAGTTCAATTTTTTTTGTTGCCGTAAAATTTTTGTTTGGATTTTTTTTTTTTTTTTTTTTTGTCCGTGGGTAGGTGCAAAACCTGCATCAGGCTCTATGAGGACCGGAAAACGCGTGCTCATAGAAGTGTGAGATTCTTACTACACTAAAACCACCTCCACTTGCCGATTGCAACTAAGTTGAAACTTATCTAGCAATTTATTTTTAACGAAGTTAAGTAACGTGTTGCAGGTAACTTTCCGGTGAAAGTTTCTGCTTATTCCGTGATTTTAAAGCGGTTTTGTGTTCACCGCACCAAGTCGGAAGGTTTTGTTCTTTGCAGACGGCGTACTAAATTCAACTCGTCAAGAATGTCAATAATCGTTGGATTAGCGTGATCTAATAGCCGATTTCTATGTTTTCGCGCGAAACTCTTAATTTCGTCTCGAACCGTAGGAATCCCGAGATCCCTGTGAAGTTCTTCGTTTCTTATATACCATGGTGCATTTACAAATGACCTAAGCAATTTATTTTCAAACGTTTGTAATTTATTTAAATTTGTATCGCAGGTACAACCCCAGAGTTGTATACCGTAAGTCCAGACAGGTTTAAGTACCTGCCTGTATAAAATCAACTTATTATCAATACTAAGCTTGGAATATTTACCGAGTAGCCAGTTCATATCTCTTAATTTACTTTTTAATTCTTCGCATTTCTTTTTAACGTGCGGCTTCCATTTTAATTTCGCGTCTAGAGTCATTCCCAGATATTTTGCTTCATTCGCAAATGGTACACGACCGGCATTAAGAAAGACGGGCAATCTATTTATTTTTTTATACGTAAAGTCCACGTGGACTGACTTTTGTTCATTTAGCGCTATTCGCCATGTTTTTGTCCACTCATTAACATTATTAAGAGCATTTTGTAATTTAATCGTAGCTTCGTTAATCGTTTTGTCTACTGCTAGTATTGCAGTATCATCAGCAAACGTTGCTACGAAAGTGTCTTCTGTTTGAGGTATATCACGTGTAAATAGAAGGTACAGAACTGGACCTAAAACACTACCTTGTGGTACCCCAGCCACAATTTCTTTGAAATTAGAATATTCATTTCCGTGTCTTACACGAAAAAGTCTGTTTTCTAGATATTCGTTAAGAATTTTATAAAGTCCTTCAGGCAGAACTTGTCGTAATTTGAATTTGAGGCCTTCGTGCCACACCTTGTCAAACGCTTGCGACACATCCAAAAAGACCGTCGAACAGATTTTCTTTTCTTCAAGAGCTCTCTCAATTACGTCAGTTATTCTATCCACTTGATCAATTGTTGAATGCTTGCTTCTAAATCCGAACTGATGTTCAGGTATTAATCGTTTCTCTTCTATTATAGGCTGCAGGCGCAGGAGTAGTATTCTTTCAAAAACTTTCGATAGATATTATTGGAAGAAGCGAAATCGGTCTGTAAAAATTCTTTTCGTGAGATGGTTTGCCAGGTTTCAAAACCATTATGACTTCCGCAACTTTCCATTGGCTTGGAACATATTCTAGCCTTAGAGCGGCATTTATTATATAAAGGAGGTTAATTAATCCTTTATTAGGAAGCATTTTTAATATTTCCGCTGTTATTAAGTCATACCCCGGAGCTTTATTAGACTTTAGCTTCTTTATTTCTCTGTTCAATTCAGCAAGCGTAGCATTTCTGGTTCTGTAATTTTCACTTGAGCTAAAACTCATATTAATATTTTCATTGAGTGCTTGCCCATCGGAAGGTTTAAATGTTTCTTCCAGGTAATCGGCGAATACCGCCGCTTTCTCTTTGTCACTTTTAGCCCATTCGTTTTGGCTTTTCTTAATCGGGGGTACTGGAAGCTTTGGTTTTTTCGTTGTTTTTATAGCTTTCCAAAGTGAGTAGTTGGATTCTTTCCCAGCTGACAAGCTTTCAAGGTAATTTTCAACTTCACGGTTTTTGAAATCTGATATCGCTGTTTTTAGCATATTACACAAGCGATTTAAATGAGCTTTGTGTTGAGGAGCACGGGTTCGCTGCCATTTCTTACGTGCTTTTCGTTTATCTTTTATTAAGTCTTTTATTTCCTGCGGATATTTTATATCTTTATAGCGCGGCGTAACCCTTTGATAAGGTGTGTTATTCCACGCTGCCTTTTGTATTATATCAACAAAGGTATCTACTGCGTCTTCAAGCTCAAGAGGCGTTTGTAATGATACCCTCAATTCAACGTTGATCTCGATATCTTTCTTAAATCCTTCCCAGTTGGTTTTACCGTTTGTTAACCTGGGTGGTTTTTCAATTTTGACAAGGCTTTCGCTCATAGTGAGTATGACTGCAGAATGATCAGAGAACAGATCATGGCCTTCTGAAATTTCAATACGGTTGGAGGGTATTCCTTTTACCATAAACAAATCGATTAAATCAGGTATTTTTGACGGATCAGTTGGCCAGTAAGTTGGCTTTCCAGTCGAATGAAAATCGCAATTATTTTCCATTCCTGCCTCATAGAGCATTTGACCCTTTTGAGATATGCATCTTGAAGCCCAAAAGGTGTGCTTCGCATTAAAGTCGCCACCAACAATTAAGTTTGGGCTTAGCGACTTTATCAATGTCGTAAATTCACTCTTATCGATTTTGCAACGCGGAGGGCAATATATCGAAGAGACATTGAGAAGAATGTTTTTAGTTCTAACTTGAACACTACTCAATTGCATCGATTCTACCTCTATTTTCAGGCCTATTGAGTGTTCAATGCACTCTTTTATATATAACGATGATCCACCCCTTGCTTTATTTGAAGGATGAACAGCGTGGTAGTCAAGAAACCCGTGGATTTTAAGATTTGATTCATTTTTGGCATGCGTTTCTGATATCAAGCATATGTCGATATCATTTTCCTGCATATACATCTCTAATTCTCCAAGTTTTTGCCATAATCCGTTGGCATTCCACGTAAGAATTTTAAACTTTTCCATCATAATTTTTTTGAGAGAGATTTGGGTCGAAAACAATTTTCGAGTTTACTTAACCTATCAAAGATAAGTTTATTTGTGTCACATTGTTCCTCAAGTTTCGACAGAATTATTGAAAAGACTTTTGAAACCGGGTCTGTTTCAGTGTCGTTGTTTGCGGGTATATTTTTGGCCGCTATTTGGGCATATGTTTCTGCATTTCCTTGCTTTGATATATTCTCCGAAGGTATTAACACTGTTTTCTTTTCCTTACGGATACTAGGTTTTGGAGCTTTACTAGATTTGGAAGTCTTGGGAATTACGGTTTCTATTTGCCTTTGTGGATTTCTTTGTGTTTTGGCAGATTTCGATCGCCGCTTTTGTAATTCTTTAGCTACTTCGCAGCCTCTATAGTTTGCCAGGTGATTTCCATTACAATTAATGCACGTCGGTGGACTTTCACTTTTTCCGATGCAGTCAACGGTTAAATGCTTTCCGGCGCATTTTACACACCTTGGCTCTTTTTTGCAATAAGTTTGGGTGTGATTGAATTCTTGACAGCGTTTACACTGAGGGACTAACCTTGTGCTTTTTCTTAGAGGTTCGATCTTAACTACGATGTTTAGAATTGTTTTGATTTTATAAATTTCATCTAGTTTTTCAGTCTTATCGAACGAAAGTATAAATAGTGGAAGACCACAGCTCAGCTTTAATTCAATTTTTTTTTGTCGTACAGTTTTTGATTGCATGGTTTATCTGACTTTTAATGAAAAAAGATACTTTTAGCCTTGATTAACAATATCTCAGCAAATAATGACGTTATAAAAATTCAAAGGCAGTTTTGGAAATCTAAGAAAGCGTTTTACAAGATTTTTTTAAGATTTTGTAGAAATTGTTTTCTTTTACCCTTCACCGTTAGTTTTAAAAAAGTACTATACAACAAATTTTTGTGGTCTTTTAGTAAATCTTTTTTTTTTCCTTGCAAATATTGATTGCATGTCTTGTGTTGGTATGCAAATTTGTAGACTTTTAAAGCATCAATATTCTAGTAAATTTTCAAATTTATTCATCGAATCATTTTTCCTAACCAAAATTTCAAAGTCTTACAAAACAGGTAAAGGAACAAATTGTGTTGTTCCTAAACAATGCGTATAGCCGTCATCAAAATGACAAGAAAACCAAAATTCCAGTAGATTTTTTTCACAGTTTTAAACAAATTCAAGTTTTTTTGTTTGAAAAATGTTTGAAATAAATTTTTTTTTAAGCTAACGGTGAACAGTAATAAAAAATAATTTCTACAAAATCTTTAAAAGATCTTGTAAAACGCTTTCTCAAATTTCCAAAACTGTCTTTGAATTTATTATAACGTCATAATTTGCTGAGATATTGGTAATCAAGGCTTAAAGTATCTGAAAGCTGAATTAACAATGTATCTGATCATTTCATTTGATTTTTTTTTTTTTTTTTTTATCCGATGGAAATCTTCAAAAGACACTCGGTAAGAATCGGTACCAAGTAGCCTTAGTTCACACGGCAATGCACCGCACGTTTTTTCGCAGTATAAATCCATGCGAATGAGCAGTGGCGTATACATTCTACATAGAACCTTTCACACGACGTGTGTACGTTTGCCGTTTGGATTTATACTGACTTTTGGATTTATACCGCAAAAAAACGTGCGGTGCATTGTCGTGTGAACCAGGCCGTAGTGTGGGACTCTTACCGCACCGCACTAAAACCACCGGTGAATCAGGACCAATCTATGAAAGATCGACAAATGATTTTTATTTCTTAATTTTTAAATCGCATTGGGGGAAGTTTAAAGTAATAACACTTTCCCATAGCTTTTAGACCATCAGCTCATGAGGATTGGTTCTTCTTAATCTCCGAACATTGTTTCGTACATTTAGGACGGTCTCCATTTCATTGTATGACTTTGCAGTCGCTGATTGTGTGATACAGCGTGTTTTTAACCATTTCAATTTGAAGGTCACGATGAAGATCGCTATTTCTTATATACCAAGGGGCATCAATTATTCCACGAAGGACCTTGCTTTGGAATTTTTGGATGGGTTCAGCATTTGTTTTCTTTGTACAGCCCCATAGTTGGATGCCATATGTCCAAACGGGTTTCAATACTTGCTTATATAACATTAGTTTGTTCTGGATAGATAGGTCAGAGTTCTTTCCTAGTAACCAGTACATTTCTCTGTACTTCAAGTTTAGTTCTTCTCTTTTCTTTTTGATGTGCTCTTTCCATTTAAGCTTTGCATCCAAAGTCATTCCAAGGTATTTGGCGGTATTGGAGTAAGGTACTGCTGTACTGTTTATATAAATTGGAACATTGTTAATGTTTTTATTTGTAAAGTTTATATGCGTCGATTTTGTTTCATTTAGTTTGATGCACCATATCTGCGTCCAATCACTAACTTTATCGACTGCATTTTGCAATTTTTGTGTAGCCTTTGTAACGGATTTATCTGGCACCAATATTGCAGTATCATCAGCAAAGGTGGCCATGATAGCGTTGATGTCCACTGGAATATCCCTTGTATATAACAGATACAGGATTGGTCCTAGGACACTTCCTTGTGGTACACCGGCTTCAATTTTCTTGAGTTCCGAGTAATTTTGGTCGTACCGTACTCTAAAGAGTCGGTTCGTAACGTAGGATTTCAGTATTTCGTAGTACTGCCTGGGAAGGTCCCTATGCAGTTTGTACGCAAGTCCCAAGTGCCAAACCTTGTCAAAGGCCTGAGCAACATCTAAGAATATAGCCGAGCATACTTGTTTTTCTTCAAGTGCCTTTTCCACAACATCCGTAATTCGATGCACTTGGTCTATCGTGGAATGTTTATTTCTAAATCCAAACTGATGGCTCGGAATTAGTCTTCTTTCTTCTATTATTTTGCTAAGCCTTTTCAGTAGCAGTTTTTCAAAAACTTTTGCCATGATTGGTATAAGCGATATTGGTCTGTAAGATGTTACTTCTGTTGGTGGCTTACCTTGTTTAGGTATAACAATGACTTCTGCAATTTTCCAGTGATGTGGCACATATCTTAGTTTAAGGCATGCGTTTATTATAAATTGGAGTTTCTTGAAGGCTATTAAAGGCATTTCTTTCAAAACCTGAGCAGTTATGAGATCGTACCCTGGTGATTTTTTGTTAGACAACTTATGTTGACACATGCTTCTTACTTCTTTGAGCGTGACAAAAGGTATTTCGCATTCGTCGTTTCTATCAACAAACTGTAAGGGATCTGTAGCTGTGTTTGCTGGGAGTGGCTTAAAAACATTCGCCAGATTTTCAGCGAAGAGATCAGCCTTTTGTTTCGGGCTTCCGACCCATTTACCGTTTTGAGATTTTATTGGCGGGTTTTGTGTCTGTGGTCTTTTTAAGCACTTAGCTGCTTTCCATAAGACGGCATCCGCCGTAAGGCTATTCAGGAATCTACTCAGTGAATCGTTTTTAAACTCACAGATTCTTTTCTTTAGTTCGTTGTTAAGACGGTTAAAAACTGCCCTATCACCTGGAAATCTCGTAACTTGCCAGTTTCTTCGAGCTCTTCTTTTTTCCAATATCAGCTCCTTTATTTCGACAGGATATTTTATTTCTCTTTCTCTTGAGTTCGAAATAGTTGGAGTACTTTTGTTCTGCAGCCTGTTGCACATCAGCAATAAATTGTTCTACTTCATGGTCAATTTGTTCAATTGTTTGCATAGGGGATCTGAGGTTTATAAAACTTTCAAGTTTATCTCTGAATTCGTTCCAGTTTGTTCTCTTATTCACGAGCTTAGGATTACTTTTTTCTATTATTTCCGCTTCACTCAGTGTTAAAATTACTGGAGTATGATCTGACAATAAGTCGTAGTTACCTTCGACACTTATATGGTTTCGTTTAATACCTTTTACTATGAAAAAGTCTATAAGGTCTGGTATTTTGTTAGTATCAGATGGCCAATATGTTGGCGAACCAGAAGAATAAAATTCGCAGTTGAATTTGCGGCCTGCTTCGTATAGCCGTCTACCTTTTGTGGTTATGAGCCTAGATCCCCAGTGGGTGTGTTTAGCATTGAAGTCGCCACCAACAAGGAAGTTATGTACTCATAAATTAAGGAGTTCTGCAAAGTCTTCTTCAGTTGGAGAGCGCCTCGGAGGGCAGTATATAGCTGCTATCTTAAACTCTTTCTGTTTTATTAGTAAACTTTGGTTCTTCATAGTGTGTTAAGCACTTCCTTATAAGTATTGCTGATCCACCCCTAGCTTTGTCAGCTGGGTGCGGAGCGTGATAACACGTATAGTTTGGTAATTTATTATCAAGACATTGATCAATAGCGAGGTGAGTTTCGGACACCAAACAAATGTCTATGTGCTCTATGTCTAAAAAGATGTTTAGTTCTGATACATGTTGTAAAAGACCGTTTGCATTCCATGTTGCGATTTTAAGTGTTTTGTCCATCATTGTTTCTTAAGAGCGACTTCTTCGCTTAGCTGTTTTATGTTTAAATCTTGTTTGTTAATCCTTTTAAGGATAAGTTCAAGCATTTCTTTGATAGATGTTTCTTCGTTTTTCCGCACATTTTTTAAAATCTGGGAATAGGATTTATTTTCATCACTTTTGCTTAGTGCAATTGCTTTTGCCGGCTGATTTTTAGTTTTGTTTTCTACCGTTACTGTTTTGCTTTCAACTATTGATTTTATGTTTGTGGAGTTTCTAAGCTTGTTTTCCCAGTTCTGGTTTTTCTTTTTGTGTCTTGGAATTTTTTGGCGACTGGACATCCTCTGTAACTTACAGGATGATTGCCTTGACAGTTAACACATTTCGCTTTCTGTTCTCTGCCCATGGGACAGTTTTTAGTTGCATGCCTGCCTTCGCATTTAACACAAGCGAACTCACGATTGCAGTATTTTTGTGTATGTCCAAAGGCTTGGCAGCGCTTGCACTTGGAGGTGACGATGCGATTTTGCTCCACCAATCGACTCAAAAAAAGTTATCCGTAGGAATGAGGACCTTCAAAAAAATTTAAAAAAATATTTTTTTGTCTCGTTTCATTTCTTGCAATAACGCAATAACGGTACTTCAAAAAAAGTTTTTGCAGACTAGTATCAAAACAAAAAATATAAAGATGTAGAATGCTTTTTGTTTCATCTCAATACGACTACTCGTCACAAAGAAACAGCTCTTCAAAAACACTAACAAAAATTGAAAAAAAATGTGTTCCTTTAATTTCGTTGACTTGTGTATAAAATATACCACACCACTAGTTATTAAGTTAGAAAACGGCTATTTGGTTTCTTATTTGATATTGTTAAGCGCTCATAAGACAAATATTGGTCAGATATAAGTCGTGTCTAGATCAATTACGATAGGATACAAGGATGTCCAAAATAGTCGTTTTCGTTATACTGTTGCATCGAATAGATTAGAGATTTGATAAAATTCTCTATTAAAATGTAAGATTTTCATTTACATACTTAAAGCTATAAGAATATAAGGACATGGCTAAATTGTTGCCGTCTACATGATTGACGTTTTTCAGTAAAAGTTTATACAATATGAAACTTTTTCTTTTTCAATAGCAAGGCCTGGTACGCTGCTGATGCTAAACGAAAAATCACATACAAATATGACATCGAAACCATAAACGAAAAATTTTTCTGCAGTATACGCTTTTCGACGAGTGAAATTCATTATTGTTGCAGATTATTTAAAAAAGTTAACACTTTTTTCGCACACAATTAATAATCCAGGCCATTTATTGTGCGTGCGAAAAAATTATAAATGTGTTTTTTTTTTTTCAGATGTTTTTTTCATTACAGCATGGCTGTTTCTGTTTTCGATTTTTTTACATTTGCATTTGTTTTATATTTTAGATTTTGTGCAACTGTCAACGAATATTTTTCCGCTACGTTTTCGTAAGCATTTCGTTGTCTTGTTGGAGACCAACATATGTAAAATATTGGTTGGCATCAGCAGCCTTTTAGGCTTAAAGATTAACTTTTAACTTGGCAGTTAGCAAATATAATTCTTGATTTTTATCCATAGATTTATTTCTTCTTTATGATAAGAAGTTTACCTAAATAGATAATTTGGAATGATTTGAAAAATAATTATCCCAGTAAGAAAAGACATACAAATGCTAAAGAAAGGACAAAACTACGTTTAATACGGTTTGCAATAGCTACATTAGTTGTGTTCAAAAACATTTTGAAAAAAAACTGGTTGTTTTCGATCGTTACAAGGACCAAAAAACAGTATAAAAGCATCGGAGTAGCGTCATGACGGGTTGAACTTTGGTACACTAATATTTTATGTCCTAAATTTACTTTTAAGAAGTGGTGCCAAGGTGGCAACACTGTCAGAAGGACTAGATAAGAGTTGCCATAAAATGTTTTGTAAAAGTTTTATTTAAAACACACAACACCCCTCCACACTTAGCTTAAACAAGGATAAGTGTAACGAAACCTTTCAGAACGTCTTAGCTTTTTCTTTGGTTTGAAACCTTTCCGCTGCGAATCTTTTCTGAACGTCTCAATCCAATTACAGGTGGATTTTTAGAATTTGGTAAATCCGGGGCTTTGACTGATGATTCTTGAGATATACGTAGAAGAATGTTCTAAATTTTCAGTTTCTGAAGAGTGTCCGTTGTTAGTTTGGGCTCGACTACGAAGTTGGTCCAAATGTCTTCGCATAACATTACCATCCTGTGTGGTGACACTGTATGACACTGGACCTCTCTGCTCCTCAATGGTAGCTGTACTCCAAGCA
This sequence comes from Dasysyrphus tricinctus, assembly GCA_963921185.1. Classification (NCBI taxonomy): domain Eukaryota; kingdom Metazoa; phylum Arthropoda; class Insecta; order Diptera; family Syrphidae; genus Dasysyrphus; species Dasysyrphus tricinctus. Next base: position 129,442,383 of record OY992530.1, read on the forward strand.
GGACCACTTGAGTCGTTTCGAGCCCACACTGGCTCGTTAGCAGAAAGTTGTGTGACATGAGTTGTAGAAGGATTCTTCTTCGTAGATAGAAGCTTGTTATTATCCGGTTGCAGTTTGTCGAAGTAGGTAGTTGGGATTCTTTTCAGTAGCAATTCAGCAGGTGATTTACCCGTAGTTGAAGATGGCATAGTATGCTGACGAAGAAGGAATCTGGCAAGTCGAAGATGTAAACTGCCTTCTGAGTTTCGCTTCAAATAGTCCTTCGTCGTGCGAACCATCCTTTCAGCCTGACCATTGCTTGAGGGATGAAATGGAGCTGTAAGAATATGAGATATTAGCTTTCGTCTGCAAAACTTGCTGAATTCTTCGGAAGTAAACACTGTCCCGTTATCGGATACTATGGAATCGGGCAATCCGTGAGTAGCGAAAATTGAACGCAAACAGTTAATAGCACACGCCGTGCTAGTTGATGAGACTTGTTCTACTTCGATCCATTTGGAGTAAGAGTCGACTTGTATAAAGAATTGTTGACCTTGGAATGGTCCCAGGAAATCAACATGGAGGCGAGACCAAGGCTTTGTAGTCTCCTCCCAAGGATGAATAGTTGTTTTGTGCTTTTCTGGTCGGTTGTTTCTATGTCTTCATCTAAATTGGGCCACCACACATAGCTTCTAGCGATGGCTTTCATCTGACAACTCCTGGATGACCAGCATGTAGCGCTTTCAGAATGTCCTTTTGAGCTGCTCCTGGAATGATAAGACGGAAACCAAAAAGTAAGCAGCTTCTATTTACTGTTATTTCATGCTGATGTCGTTGATATGACTTGAATTCTTCATCTACGCAACGATCTGGCCATCCCCTCAACACCCAATTATAAACTTGCTTCAGAATTTTGTCTTTGGGTGTCGTCATGGCAATGTCGGTGGGTTGAAGAATATGAGCATCAGATTCTTCAATCATATTGATTTTAAAATCACATTTAGACTCTGTGGTGATTGGTAAACGGCTGAGAGCATCTGCGTTGTTATTTTTCTCTCCAGGGCGATGCACAATTTTGAAGTTGTAGCCATTTAAGAAAACACTTCATCTAAGCATTCAGGGTGACAGTATTACTGGAGTAGGCTTCTCTGGGTTAAATAGTCCAATTAACGGCTTATGGTCAGTCTCTATTGAAAACGGCCTTCCATATAAGAAATTATGGAATTTCTTGACACCAGCAATGATTGCCAATGCCTCCTTGTCAATTTGTGCATAGCCTCTCTCAGTTTTAGACAACGTACGGGAATAAAATGATATTGGGCGCTCTTGACCATTTGACATTACATGGGATAGCACAACTCCGATCCCATATGGTGACGCATCACATATACCAAAGCAATAGGAAGCTTCTCACTGTAATTAATAAGAATGTTATTACTTGATATTAGTGTCTTGAGTTTTTCAAAAGCATTATTATGCTCTGCTTTCCAACGCCAGACCACGCTTTTGTCCAATAATCTATGCAGAGGTTCAGCTATATGTTTGCCTTGTCTTTCAAAAATGCATGATAGAAATTGATGAGGCCAAGGAATGCTTGTAATTGTTTTTTGTCGGTAGGTGGAGATGTCTTTTTAATGGCATGAATCTTGTCAACAGATGGACTAATCCCGCGATGGTCAATATTGTAGCCCAAAAATGTGATTGATGATAAGTCGAATTTGCACTTGTCTTTTCGTAGACGCAATCCAGCATCACTTAAACGTCCAAAAACCTTTTCTAGTGTCTTTACAAGCTGAGATGAATCTTGACTTATAACGAAAATGTCGTCAAAATAAACGGTGACTCCATCTAGATCTCGCAGAAGATTTTCCATTCGCATTTGAAAAATTCCGGGAGCTGTGGAAATTCCAAATGGAAGACGTTTAACTCTGTACGCACCTTTGTGAGTAATAAGTGTGAGTATCTTAGATGATTCATCGTCCATAACCATTTGCTGATACGCCTGACCTAAATCGATTTTAGCGAATGTATTTCCTCTTGGGATGGACGCCAAAATGTCTGTTATCGACGGTGTTTGAATGCAGTGGGGTGAAAGTGCCTTGTTGACTGTGCACCTGTAATCCCCACAAATACGCACGGAACCATCAGATTTAGTAACTGGAACAATTGGGGTCATCCAGTCACTATATTCTATTGGCTCAAGAATTCCTTGATGGACCAGCTTGTCGATCTTCGCTTCAATGGCTTGTCGTTGAGCATATGGAACCTTCCTAACGGGGAGCTTGACTGGACGCACAGTCGGGTCAAGTATGAGTGATATCTTTTCACCCACGAAAGTACCCAGTTCGTCTGAGAATAATGATGAATATTTCTCCAATAGTCTTGTGAGTGGTGAATGAATATTATGTACACCTTGTACGATAATACCCAATTGGTCAAACCAGTTACATCCAAGGACACTAGTTCGGCGACCATCGGCAATGTATAAGGGAAGGTTGGAAAATTTGTTGTTGTTGTAAACGATGTCAACATGAATGAGTCCTATTATTGGAATACAATTATTACCATAATCGAAAAGACTCAAACCTGACTCCCTCATATTTATTAAATTTTTCTTCCAAATTCTGGCCGCTTCTGTCTCACAAATTATTGTATAGGTTGATCCACTGTCCACCTCAAAATCGCAGTTGATTCCGTTTATCTGTACTGTTGCTGTCTTCTTAAGAGTCTTTGCGGGTTGAATACAATTAACTTGTTGTTGTTGTTTGTTGTTGTACTTTCCTTGAGAAAAGGAATTAGCCTGGCTCTGCTTAATTCGACATACTCTCTTAATATGCCCAATACGACCGCATTTGTTGCACTTCGCCGATTTGAATGGGCAATCAACTCTTGCATGTCTGTTACCACATCCTAAACAATTTGATGAATTGTCTGTCTTGGCGTTTTGGAACCCAGGCCTATTCTTGCTCTACTGTTGGATAGCATTAATTTGAACTTCTGATAACTGTTTAGAAAAAGAGCTTGACTGGATTTCTTGTTGATTTCTTGCTGCAGCCTCTGCAGCTACGGCTTTATCTTGGACAGTTTGAAAAGTGATTTTATTTTCTGCTAGTAGGCTTTGTTGTAAATGGGTGTTTCTTAACCCACAAACCAACCTGTCTCTTAGCATGCGGTCTATGATGTCGTAATTCTGCTATGTACTCAGCGATAGTCTCGTTTGGTTGTTGGTCCCTCTTAAAGAAATTGAAAAATGCAGCAATTTCCGAGGGGGTTGGTATGAAATGCTTGCTCCACCTTTTGAGGAGAGATCAGAGTTTCCACCAAATCAAAGCAAGATGCACCACAAATCGTCAAAAAGGTTGCTTTTTGTATATTCTTGTCGGAAATGCAAATGCAAGCAGGAACATTTCAACGCCTCTTGTATGAATTCCAAGCTGTAGGATTAGAAATATCGAAAGCCTCGATTGATCCAATTGAAGTCATTTTGATAGCTCCGGGTAATTCTTTGTCTTTAACCATTTCTTCGTGGATCCTTTATTGTTTTCAAATCGATATTTTGAAAAAAAAAGAAGATTCTAGAAAACAAATCCAACAATCCTCGTCGCCAGTAAAATGTTTTGTAAAAGTTTTATTTAAAACAAATTATTTAATTTATTAGGAATGTAAGTAACAAAGAATATTTTAAGACTGGACAAATTAATTCTATTTTCGAACAAGTTTAATATCAATGATATTATAGATAAATACATATATTTTCATAAGGTAAGTATTTATTTAGCAAGTGTTCGGACACAACATGCCACATACCAGTTTAATTCCCGAAATGTTGCTTATGAATCGAAAACCAAGGGTCGGACGAAAGGGGTGGAAAAAATTTTTGAAAAGCCAAGAAAAGTTATCTTATCAATAAAATTTAAAGATGGTGTCGACGCAGAATTGCACAACTACATTGCATCCAAAGTTGATTGAAAACCTACTTTGGTTTTTTAAAAAAGTAATAGTACTGGGGAGGGGGGATATGAAATATGACATTTTCACCAATTTTCATCAACGTTCCAGTTTTGGGAGGCTACTCATGGTAGAAGTTCAAAAATGTTCCCTTTCACTGAAAAAAAAACACCCTTTAGCTATAAATATTTTTTTAGACTCTTTTGATCTTTGTTGCTTATGACAAATGAAATATATGGACCAAGTTTCGTATCAATGCTGTTGGAATTTAGTTACATTTTATTTGTTTCACTAAAAATTCAGTCATCATTTATCAAAAAGGCTTTAACTTTTTTGAAGGTGGTTGTATAGAGTTTATTCTGATTTAGTAAGATTGGGCATTCAAAAGTACCCTTGAAACATGTGTCATATGCTTATATTATACCAAGATAAATATTCAAGTTTATTAATCTTTCATATCCCTCTTCCCCAGCACATTGAATGTGCTTTTAAAACAACAAAGCAGGTTTTCAATCAGCTTTGTATGTAATGTAGTAGATTGTGAAATTCTGCGTCGACACCATTTTTAAATTTTATTGATAACAAATTTTTTACATATAACTCTTCTTGGCTCTTCAAATTTTCTTTCCCAAAACGACTTTTTTCCACCCCTTTGGGTTTGGTGCAAGGGGAGGGGAAGGGTGGGAGAAAAATAATATCGCGGTCCTATGGTTTCAAGAGTGCTGAATCCAACGAGAGTTCTCGGGTCATCATCCGATCCTTGGTTTTCGATTTATAAGCAACATTTCGGGATTTAAACTGGTAAATGGCAACCCTTCTCTTATACTTTTGACAGTGTCGCCACCTTGACAAAACTTCCTAAAAATAAAATTAAGACATGAACAACTAGTATACTAAAGTTCAACCCGTCAGGTCAAAATGAAAGGTTGGTCTCACTAACAGCCCCACTATTTATAATTAATTTTCGAAAACAGTGTTTTTAGTACCTTTTCTATTGCTCGGATATAGTAAGAGTTAATCTGAGCTGATTTAACTAATTGAAAGAGTTTTACATAAAGTTTGCAGGAAATTAAATAGATACAAATATAAGGCAAAACAAATTTGAATTAAAAAATCGAAATCACTCAAAATTGTATTTTTATACAATTTTTTAAGTGCAACAAATATAAATAATTTGATTTTAAATCAATTTGACATATCAAAGCACAGATAATAAACTATACAGATGTAGCATCCATATGGGAAAAAATGTCTATGAAAACGAAATTCGTGTAAAAAAAGAGCTTTCTCAAAAGTTTAACTTCTTAGAGAAGGGACAACTTTCTAAATTATTTTCTCTACTTCTCTAACACATATGGGAGAGCTATACACAGAAAAAAGGCACAATTTTGTTTTCTTATTTCTCGTATTTCTTCAAGAGCTCTGAGAAAAAACAAAAGGAAAAAAACCAGTTTGCTTCTCTGTTCTCTCTTTTTAGGAACTATGTGGTCATTGTTTTTGTTTTCATGATCAATATGTGCTACCGGCTACCGCAGGTCAAATTTGCTACTTCGTACTTTATTTACATACATGCGTTTGAAAGATGGTTTGTTTTACATAACATTATGTACGCTTCATTGTATACATATTTTGCTTCGCGCTTCATGAGATTTTATCTGAAAAATATTGAAATTGACTTTTTGAAAATGTTGGGAAAAAATTAATTTGAAAAAAGAGAAGAGGTTTTTTTGAATTATGTATATGAATTATTTTTAATAGATAAAGAGGGTAGTTAAGTGGAAAAGCGTCGTGGGTAAGTTATTGATATTGTATATCTACGCACTACTTCTGCAGTAATTTTCTTCTTAAGTGGTTGGAAGATCGAATAGTTTCTGCCTTGATTCAATTCATTATTCATAAATCAGGGTGATGTTTTTATTGAGGTAAATTCGTAAATTGAATGGGTATGTAAAGCCCAGGAAAAATAGGTGCAGAGGTTGAAATAATTAATTCATGAAATACTTAAATCGGTATCGACGCAGAATTACACCCTCTATAGAATATCCAAAGTCTCCCAAAATCCCCACATTGGCTTTTTGTGTAGATACATTTGAAGAGGTGAAAAAGTTGGAAGTCTTTCAAACTGAAATACTTTTATTTTTGCAGCAACTTAATTATATTATTCTACATTTTTAAGGGTAACTTTTATGGCTGAATTTAATGAGACTAAATCCAAATGATCAACTACCCAAAAAAAAAGTTAAGGTCCTTTTTATGTAATGATGATTTTTTTTAAGTTCTTACAACAGTTAAAAACAATGGTACCTACTAGAGCCTTCGATTTTGGGCGGACGATTAATTACACGGGTACCCGTGACACGGGTACCCGTGTTTTAAGGAATTGATACCCGTGTACCCGTGTACTATTTAAATACACGTGTAAATAAAAATACACGTGTATTTAAAAGAACGTTGCTTCTTTCTGATGATTAACCAGACGTCGTGCATTATATTTAAAAAAGACGCTTCGTAGCATAAATAAAAACCATTCTTTGCCTATGCTCCGTACCAGGTCTAGCATATTTGACACCTTTTTCGATTTGTTTTCGTCTCCCACTACTCTTACGTACCTACCTACTCTCATTTGAAAAAAAAAAACAAATGCTTAGTGGCTATTTTTCTTTTAACTGACTGTGTTCTTAATTTATTTGGGATAAAGATTATAATAAAATAGTAGACAAAATTACTATTCAGAATGGCAATGGAATTGGAATGAATAAAGAAAGAAAACTAGATCAAAAAGAATGGAAGCCAGTTGTTGGTAAGTTACATAGGTATAGTTGAAAATAATTGAATAACCATGGTACCTTACTATTTACATAATGTTATGCATGTGTACATATATTTTTGCTTCCTGGTGTTATTTATTGTAGAGCCAGGTACCTACGCATTATCACTCCTGCATGACAGTTTTGCTCCAAATGATAATCTATATTTTATTTACCTTTATTTACACTATCGAACAGCAGCTTATAAATTTTTTGGGGGAATCTGAAAAAAGTTTGATATGAATCCATACGATTGGTGGAAATTTAGACAAGCTAAATATCCAGCCATCGCAATGTTAGCCAGAAAATATTTGTCTATACCAGCTACATCTGTAAGTTCGGAACGCTCCTTTTCTACAGCCGAAAATATTGTCACGTTTAAAAGGGCTTCATTACTACCGGAAAATGTAGACATGTTGGTATTTCCGTATCAAAATCGAAGGTTTTTGCAAAACTAAACGTTCCAGGTACTGGTCCTTTAAATAAATATTTCTTCTCCCCCCCCCCTTAAAAGTTTCAAAAATGTCCCAACAAAATTCCATAGCTTTTAAGTTTTTTTTTACCTTCTGATAGTTTTGCTATTTTAAAAGGAAGTTTTTTATGTACATATGCTTTCAGATGAAAATTTACAATTTTTAGAAATTTTCGTTTCAAGTGTTATTTTTTTCAGAAATGTTATTAAATGGAAAAATAATTATTAGAAAACAACAAAAATTGCTACATTTCTAATGCTAGGTATATTTTTCTGTTTTCGAAGCCACAAACCTATTCTTTGTGTTTTTTAAAATTTAATTGTTTCAATAAATAGTTTGTGAAAAATAAGTTTTCAAAAATTTTGAAACACAAAGTTGGAAACAAAATTTTGTACCTAATCATTTTTTTTAAATACATTTGTCAAAAAAATTGAAACAAGTCTTGTTCCTTTAATTTTTTTGGCAAGTGTATTTAAAAAAAATAATTAGGAACAAAATTTTGTTACAAAATTTTTGAAAACTTATTTTTAAAAAACTATTTATTGAAAAAATTAAATTTTAAAATACAGAAAGAATAGGTTTGTGGCTTCGAAAACAGACAAATATACCTAGCATTAGAAATGTAGCAATTGTTGTTGTTTTCTTATGATTAGTTTTCCATATAATAACATTTCTTTACAAAAGTACGCTTGAAACGAAAATTTCTAAAAATTGTAAATTTTCATCTGAAAGCATACTTAAAAACTTCCTTTTAAAATAGCAAATCTATCAGAAGGTAAAAAAACTTAAAAACAATGGAATTTTATTAGGGGTGAAGAAGATATATTTTTTTTAACAATTAGCTTAAGGCACATAGACCAATGAAACCAACCTTATTTATGTACATAGTAAATTCATGAAGAATTAATATTTATTTTTTTACTAATAAAGATGATTCAAACGCACCTATGCATTATTTTCTTTTTCTTTGAAAATAAGTCCTTAGATTCCTTAAAGTAGGTCAGTACCTTTCGAAAGAAAACAAATAGCACTTCATACCTAACATACCTATACTTTTTACTTAAAACCTATACAACAAGTTGGTTGTAACATGCCCAAGGCGCTCATTGAAAAATAATGATAAATATAGAGAACACATCAATTTAATTTTCGACACAGTGAAACTGAAGAAAAAGCTGATTATGTTCTTTACTTATATTTAAGCTTAAAAGCTCATACAAAAATTATCAAAAAAAAAAAATGTTCTTAAAACGAAGTTTTATTAAAAAAAGAAATGCCCCAGAAGAGTAATTGTCTAACCAAAAAAAAAAGGAAATTTGTATCGCCAAAAAATTATAGAACAAAATATTTCTCTAGAGGAAAATCTAGTTTAAACATTTTAGTTTAAATTTTGGCACCCCCTTAGCTTTTGTCCTGGATGACTCCTGTCTAGATCAACTTTGAACTTAAATTATATTATATTAAATATTAAATTTCATCCAAATCATAGAAGACGTTATAATACATTGTATACTGCAAATTGCTCTTTTAAATTCTAAAATAGATTAAAATGGGAGTGACAGTAGGCAGATTGTACCAAAACTAATTTCAAAATTCTATCGAAAAATTTTATCTAAATCGGGTGAGTGGCTTCCAAGAAAAAAAGTATTTCAGTTAAACAAAGCAAAGGTCCCGTGGCAGGGGGCGGATGTATCTAAAGCCAATTTTTAAGAATTTTTTCTTTCATTAAAACAAACTCTTAAAATTTCTTCAGAATCGATATAGCCGTTCAGAAAAACCAAATAAATTTAAATATAATACAGAAACATTATAATCTGTATACAAGAAATAATATCTTAGGTAATTATTTCTTTTTATATATTATTATTTTTAATATTAATTTTAGACCTAAAAATAATCCTCGAAATATATAAGTGTATGTAAGTAATTACCAAATTAAATAAAAAAACTTTTTTATTTGAACTTTAAGATGTAAAACAAAGCATAAATATACAAATAATACAGAAATATCTGTGTTATACGAATGTACTAGTAGAAATTCCTGTCATAAAACAATTTTTTAACTATTCAAACAATAATTAGACCGATTTTCAAGTTCCTTTGCATCTGATTTACCGATTTGTGCCGATTCCCATAATAATTACCCGTGTATTGCTAAATACACGGGTAATTATAAATACACGTGTAAATATACAGACACAGGTTCATGTACGGATAATTAATTACACGGGTAACACGTGTATTTAAATACACGGGCATTAGGGGGCTCTAGTACCTACCCTTGTAAATGGAACTTGGGATAAATATATCTATAATCAAAGAACCAAGTATCAAAAAATTCCCTAAAAATATCTGAGTTGAAAAAGCGTTTTTTTAAGGGTAGGGGCAGGTGTAGAATTATTACCATAACACCCACGAAAAAACTCTTACACTCATGAAACTTGCCAAAAGAGTTTAATTTTATTTAACTTGAATTTAAAATAGATTCAGCGTTAAAATGTACCCATAAAACATGTGATTAAGTTATTGCAAAACAAATATTTCAGTTTGATAGACCTCCAACTTTTTCACCAAATCCATGCAATTATCTGGAGAAGGAGTCAAAAAAATCGCAAGAGTTTTAAAAAAGGGCACAAAAAGAGACATTTTTTTAAAAGTTGTCTCATGATCGCATGAGGCTAAACAAAGGGGTCAAAATGCGACAAATGTCGCACAGCGGCAACCGTGAATAAGTTCATAATAAATTTATGGTTCCCGTTACTCCTTTGAGAATTCTTGCATATTATTACATACTGCTCTAAGCCTATAAGTGAAGGTAAATAATGAATTTAATAATAAAATTTAACAAAATTTTTAGGTGGAAGCTTAATTTAAAGATATAAAATAATCGATATGGTCCTGCTTACTTATTATATTCATTTATTACCTTTGCTTAAATAGTTTCCAGGGGTTACAAGCGCGGACGTGGCAGTATATTGATCCCCAGCCTCCCAACCACTATCTTAATCGTTAATAAATTAATTTTATTGTTTGTTTTAGGTCTAAGTATTCATCAAATTTAACAATTTTTAATTTTTCTCTTAGGGTTTCTATTCTTATAATCTTTTTGCTTATCAAAATACCATTTGCAATTTGTCCAGAGCAAAACCACTCTTGGCAAATCAATTATATCAATTTTATGCTCATAACATTTTTCAGATAGATTGAACCAGCTTGGAAAGTATCCATTACCATTTTTTTCAGTTACTGTTATCTTTCGACATTTCTTGAACAGTTTTCACAAAGTTTATTAATTTTCTTTAATGATTTAAAAAGGGAATAGCCTGCAAGATATCTAGTGGCGTGGCGAGGTCACTGATTTTTATGTAACACACAAATACAAAATAAAATCAATATTATCCAATTTAATGTTGGTTATTCAGGACGTTATAACATTTTCTTAAATATAATACCTTCCTTCCTACCTAGGTCCACGTAGGAATATACTAGGTACATACCTGTTCTTTACATATCAAATCGAATTAAAATATTTTACTTTTCATTATTTCATTAGTATTTTCAAATTATTTTGTATTTGTTTCCTTTTACGAAACAACAAGTTGGAAATGTTGATATGCATTAGTATTAAAATTTCTTAATATCAGAAACTAGAAAATGATAAATATATGTACCTAAATAAAATTAAAAATGATAGATAGGTACGTAGCTAACTAATCAACAAATGCTCCATCTAACGAATCTAGAATAGAATACAAAAACTAAAAACTACACGCTCATTCATAATCATTATTCATAAGAAACCACCAACAACCAAAAAAAGAATACCTACATTTTTTCTATCACCCACATAAAGAATATTATCCTCCATCAATGCAGAAAAAGAGTTCATAATTTACTTCTTATTTATTGTCACCTCACCAGCCTCAGACGACCTTAACAACAACAAAAATCGTATATAGCTACAACACAACAAAAACAAACATCATCGCATTGTCTTTCGTCTTCCTCTCGATCATTGCTGACTGCATAGAATAGAAATACTAAACAGAAAAACAGGTTTTTATTCAATATTTTCCCCATTTATATATTCTGTCTGAGTAACAAAGAAAGAGAGAAACATATGAGCGAGAACGCAAGAGAGAACTTTTTGCAAAAGACAAACAGCTTTCTTTATGAGCTTTACTATGGACAGGCAAAGAGCTTTCTTGCCTGCTGATCGTCTGCTGTAAACAAAAATTGGGACATTTTTTTCTATGGGGATGCTTCATCTGTATAGTTTGTTATCTGTGATCAAAGGAAAACGATTTGCCAAGTTTCATTCGGCCTGATCTTGACCTGAAAATTTTAAGTTTTAGTTAGTTGGTTAATGTCAGCTTATTGTTAGAGTTTTCGTAGTCAGGACAAAATTGTCGGATTTGTACCTTGCTACTTTCTACATAAGACAATTAGCTGACTGTTACTGTATCAGTAAGTTCGTTGCTAAGAGTTCCTATGGACACTAAGATTCTTTTGAAACGTCAATCATATCAACATCAAGTGTACATTATAAATAATTAATATCTGTGTAGTGAGACTGTTGTGGAAATATTGAAAATTTTGCTCGCTTCCATAAAATGGTTTTAAATATTCCAAGTTTTACTGTTATCAAGAACAAAATTTAAACATTGAAAATTAAATTATTATCTACAACAAATTACTACGACCTATTCATGTATTTTATTTTTAAATCTCTATGATGAGTTTCAATAATGTCAACAAGAATATTAATTTATTGAATTAAATGCTATTAAATAGATTACATTATCAACAAGGGTTGTGACAGGGCTTACCCAAAGGTATATACCTACAATCACTTATTTTTGTTTATATTTTCTTAATAAAAGCCGGAGTCGATGAATATTATTTAGTCAGTCTAATTCTTTGACGAACTTAGTTATGTTTTAAGGATCCCGGCTAAAAATGAGAAATAGATTATGTTGTGTAGTCGTCCTTGGAGCTTTTATCTTTGCGGTGATTGAATTCTTAATAAAATTTTACTTATTGTGACTTCAGTGACGTTAAGAAATGTTCGATAATAGTTGGTGTCAGTTAATAAATGTTTCAAAATAAAATTATTGAAGATCAAAAATAACCATCGTTGCCATAATTTGCAGTTTTATTGCACCGAACTTTTCGTTTGGAATTATTTTTTTTGTTTTTCATTTAGATTTGCAATGGAGCCCCACTTAATTCTAATGAACAGGAAGCTAGAAAGTTTGCAGAAGATACTTCGAAGCAATTATACGCTTTCTACGATACAATGGCTGCGCAAACATTAGGATTGGATACAGAAAAATGGTCAACTTTATTCAATGCAATCGATACACTTTTTACAAAATCAGATTTAATGCTTGGTGTTGTTCGTAATGCATCAAAATTTGCTGAAACCAAATTCAAAGACGAAGAACTAAATTATATTTTTGATAAGCTAAAAAAGTCCGCAGATGTAGTTATTCTTGGAGGTGAACGATTCTTTTCCGTCCTATCAGCAATGGTAAATCTGGAGAACCTAGCTGTTGATAGTGATATTACGAGTTATACAAATGAAAGCATTGAGCTTGCATATTTCCCTGATATTCAGAATATTTTAGCAACAAGCACTGATCCCGAAGAAATGAAATACTATTGGAATGCGTGGAGACAGAAGAATTCAAAGTGGGCAATGAATAGTTTTCTGGTTGTGGTCAATGGGATCAAGGATGCTGCTAATTTAACGGGTGAGTTTTATAAATATAAAATTATTAAAAAATGTAGATATGTAGGGCTACTTGTTTACCAATAGAATTTGAAAATGCTGAGTCTCCTTTACGATTAAAATCACCTACCAACATTGTGCACATATATTTTCTTATTCAAAAGCACCGATTGCTTCAGATTTTTTAAGTTAGAAGTTGATATCCAGCTGTCATTGCTGGCGATTTCAATGTACATAATTCTTCGTGGCTTCGCTTTTCTGGCCAGACAACACATGAAGGAAGGTACGTTGAGGTCTTTGCTGAGTTAAACCAACTAACTCAGCTTGTTACCAATCTAGTTTTTAACGAGGCTCTAGAAATTTTTGTCTTGATGCTAGAAGAATTAAGTAACCTTTGCCGGCACGTCATACAAAAAAGTTGTCTTTTTAGGGATTCGATCTTGGGAATGTGTCAAGATAGAATAATAACAACTGGGCCAATTTTTGCCTTGATGCTAGAAGAATTAAGTAACCTTTGCCGGCACGTCATATAAAAAAGTTGTCTTTTTAGGGACTCGATCTTGGGAATGTGTCAAGATAGAATGTTAACAACTGGGCCAATTTTCAGTTCAGTTTTCCATGTCTTAAATGAATATCTATTTGAAAAAAAATTTCAGATATCCATTGTGATAATTCTGATGGAATATCTTAACTTGTCAAACCAGTTTTTACAAAGACGGACGAATATTTGACAAGTTTTCGTCGACTAGATTTCAATTCCAGAAAACTTGACAAAATTTTGTTCGTCTTAGAGAGCGCTGTGAAGTGAATTCGCAATCTCCATTTTGTTTCTCTTTTAATTTTGTGTAAGAACTGCGATAGGACATTTCCCCCCCTAGACAGTAGTAGTAGGATTAATTTCATGGTGCTATGGCTTTATTAATGTAAGAGGCACTTAGCTGATAATAAGATGATATAAAAAAAATCAAATTCACAGACTAAAAAAGGTACTATTAACGCCACTACTGTACTGATATACTTACATTTATAAAAGCTAGTAAATCTACTCGTCGCGTCGTCCGTCGCCTGTCCTCAACTGGACGGTAACTCGACCCTCGAGTATAATAATATTTTATCCATGTACTTTTTTGCTTTGCAGGCATATCCGCTTACGAGTTCTGGATGCAGGATTTTAATATGACTCAAATGGATGCGGTAATGACACAAATTGAGCCTTTTTACCGTCAGCTTCATGCCTTCCTTCGAAACCAATTGAATAAGAAATATGGAGATGCTGTTATCAATACCAAAGGACTAATTCCCGATCATCTTTTCCAACACGTATTGGCTCAGACTTGGACTGATGGAAGTGTAATTGATGAAAATTTCCCATACAAAGATCTACCGGCATATGATAAAATTCTTGTCAAAAACAACTATGACACGTTGAAACTGTTTAAAACGGCTGAAAAGTTTTATGAGTCAATGGGACTTGAAAGTGTCCCTCAAAGTTATTGGGGTAAAAAGCTGAAAAGGAAATCAGATGAAGATGAAGGTGATTGCAAAGCAACAATATTAGCGGGATCCCCAAATGTTTATATGCAGTATTGTCGTAAAATGGATTTCAGAACATTCCTACAGGCACATGGCTACATGGCTCAAATTCATTTCGCCCTCGAAAAACCTGATCTTCCGGTTTATTACTTTGATTCTTATAATTTGGAATATGCTGTTGGTGAGGCAGTTATTTTATCAGCATCGTCTCCAAAACATTTGGCTAAGGTTGGGATAATCACTGAGCCTGAATTTACTGAAGAAGTTTTCATGAATAGACTTATGAGACTGGTATGAGTTGGAGAGTTTTGTTATTTTGGAAATTGACATTATTTAAATAATATTTAATTTCAGAGTATTCACACGATGTTAAATATACCTGTGTATTACGTACATACCAAAGTGATGGCTGACTTATTTTCGGAAAAAGTTGAGCTAACAGAACTAAATAAGCACTATTGGGGACTAATGGACAAATATGTTGGTGTTGGGCCACCAATTGATCGTGTAAATAATACTTTTGATTTCCCCTATAAATTCTACTTGGAGTTGAATGAAAATAATCAAGCAAGGTTTGACATAATATTCAATTTACCTTTTTCAAGCTTCAATCTTTTGGAAAATTTTGTACAGAAAATTCAATTCAGAAGTGTTGGGTTATCAGTTCTATAAGAAATTATGTTCTATTGCTGGGCAATATCCCGAAGGAAAGTTACAGAACTGTGACTTTTATGACAACAAAGATGCTGGTGATGCCTTAAAGTAAGTTAAGGAAATGTAATTATGTATATTGAAGTTTTCTCATACAAAATTAATGTTCTTTAGAAAAATGATCAAGCTTGGTTCGTCAAAGCCTATTAATGAGGTATTGGCATCATTGTTACCTGAAGATCCAAAATTAAATGCTGAAAGTCTTTTGGAATACTATTTACCAGCTTTATCTTGGTTAAGTGTAGCTAATCAGCAGAATAATATCAGCATTGGTTGGACACATTCAGATAAGAGTGAGATATTTGCACGTCGAATAGAATACGATTTATTAAATTATGTTATTTATTTTTTTTATTCTAGAGATTGAAAGCGTAAAACTGCCTGCATAAGCTTTATTTTAACAAGAGATTTTGACTAATGAAAAGCATAAATAAACTGATACTTAAAGTTGATTGAAAAAAAGAACATTTAATTTTGTATAACAATTATTATGCTTGAAGCTTAAAACTATTTTATTTCCTATATATCTACATTCCAAAATATAATTCTACATTCTTTTAATATGAAGTTGCTATAGTTAAGTATTATACTAAGACAGTGCTGTTTATAAACCCATTCCAAGCGATGTCTTACTTTAGACACCCATCCAACTCCTAAATGTTATTTATAAACACTTAGCACCGATTGACCAACTTATCCAGAGAAATTGGTTGTCCAAATCTTATTTTAAGGAAAACACGTTTAATGAATGAGGTTGGCAAATATTTTTGGTTTTCTAATTTTCTAGTTTTGTAATGAATGAAAAGCTAGTTGAACGTGTCCCAAAGCGTACCAAAATTCATTAATTCATTCAAAAATGAATAGTTATAGGTATGTCACTGAATAAATGAGGTCACATTTGGGCACTTGTTGGAATGCGTTTATAAATACCAAGTTGTCTAAACTATTTAGGCATTAACTAGCTAGACAACTGCCCAAGCGTGTTCTATGAAAATCTAATAAATACGACTGAGAATATCCTTAACTATTCTTATTATCAAGTCAAACCAATTTAATCAATCATCAATTTGATAACTGGCAACCGCAATAGGCAGTGGTGGATTTAGTTAAGATGCCACCGTAGGCCCTGTCTTATGTGCCGCCCATTTTTGTGTTAAAGTATTTTCAAAATAAAAAATCAGTAGGTAGTTGAAAAAATATTTAAATTGTCAAATATTATTTTAAACTAGCTGGCCTGCCCCAGCTCCGCCCGGGTAGAGAAAAATTTCGAGAATCAATTAACAAAAAGAAAATTCTAATTATGTGTCCTCGATCAATCGTATTCCGGATAATCCAGATTCGACTCTATTTTTCTTTTTAGAATAAAATTTCATGATTGATTGATTTTTTCTCAAACTCAATTGATTTATTTTGTACATAAACCAGGTACCCAGAATGCGCTTCAGCACCTTTATGGCAAAACGCAAGACGGAATTTAACCAAACTTCACAAAAAAACTCTGCCAGCACCAAAGTTACCTGAAAAGAATCATCCAAATAGTTCAAGCAGTTCTTGAGTTATGGCGTGACAAAGGGAAATATGGATTCATTTTAGTTAATAAAATTAGTTTTAAGGCTCGAAATTTCAAATATCCGGTTGAACCCCGTTTTGGATGAATGCTTTTTTTACCCCTGTGATGTTCCAAATTAAATTTCGTTTTACAATTCTTTTCTTATCTTTATTTGACCGTACTTCAATGGCCTGACTTAACAACTCATCAACTGTGTAACATAACTTAAGAGCTAGGTGTGACATGCTGTGCAAGTACATAAGACTGGAGGCTTAGCGCATTACATAAGCCTATCAGTTATATATACGTACACTGCATGATTGTATGATTGTTACACTACAACCCCGAATACCATTATATAGCAGCCAGATTTTTCCTGAAAAATACTGAGAGAAACCAAATCTCGGAATCGTTTTCAAGACTATTGTGTTCAAACAGACAAAATTTTTAGAAAAGATGCACTTATATTTCTTTGCAAATAAATAACCACCTGAGCAACTTTCAATTATTCCATTTTTAAAGACAAACACTCCAATTTGATTATTACGTAAATAAGACCTGGCAGCGTTTCAATCGCATTATTGCATTTAAAAAGTGAATTATTGTAGTTTAAGGGCCGTCATAAGGCTGCAAGGTTGATGGCATGTAGTTTGAACGAATAAAAAGTGTAAGATATTTATAAAAAAAAAATTTTTTTTGCATCTTGAAAATACATTGTATTGGTCAAAGGGCCGTGGCATCGCTGCCTTGTTGTTTGTGGCATGTCAAAATTTTGAGCAAGGCTTTCACCACTCCTAGGACTAAACAATTTATTGTTCTAATTTAATTGTCTGACACTTTTAAAATCGAGTATTTCTACTTGTTTGTTATTATTTCCTATATCAATTTTTTGTTTCGACATAATTTTCCCTCAAATTCATTCTTTTTCTTATATTTTAAAAATACCGTTTATATTTTTACAATTTAAAGTAGCCTAGATCAGCGGTTCCCAAACTTTTTAAACGGTGGAACCCTAAACAATGCCCAAATATGTTTCGGAACCCCATCCTCACAATAGCAAAAAATGAAAAACAACACATTTCAAAATCAATTTTTTATTTAGTGTGAAGAATGTTCATTGTTTGATTTATAATAATTGTTTTTAAATTAACTTCAATGTCCGAAAGTTGTATTCGCATATCTGGGGCAGTGTCCAGCCTCGATCTGTATTTTGTTTTTGTGTAAGTATACGCTGAAAAGCCTACTTCACAGCGGTACGTTGTAACAAAAGGTAGCACATTTAATATAGTTTTCTTGGCAAGCTCAGAGAATTCATTCTTAATACCAATCTAAAACTCGTTTAATGATAATGATACAGAATCAAAAACAAATTTTGATGAAGAATTTGATTTCTACGAGAAATCGTTGGTTTTCGTTTTACTACCTAATTCGAAAAATCCCACAATTTGCCCTTTTGAGCACAAATTGAGGATTTTGGAATCAGGTAGCAAAACGAAAACCAACGATTTCTCGAAGACGAATGGAGGTATTTGAAAGATTCAAATAGAACTTTGAAGTAAAATGTTCACACTTCAGAATGACTACAAACATTTTTTTCGAAAAAAATTACCTCGAGAAAAAAATATAACTTCAAATTGGCATAAAAAATGCATTTTTTTAAATCTTTAGATTCGAATATCTCAAAAACGTAACGCGCTAGAGCAATTCCAAGGCCAGATTCGAACTCAGCGCGTCAAAGACCATCAGAAAAGTTTATCTTGGTTCATGTTACAGACAAAAATTCAAATTTTGTCACACAAAGTAATTTCTTAGCGCTTTGGAGTGGATTTTCGAAAACAGTAAAAATACGTCAATTTTCGACTTGCGCTTGAGTCCCAATGGGTTATCGCAGAAAAAAACCTTGAATAGAGATTTATTGGAAATTGAGTATACTTTCAATGGAACTTTGATGTAATTTTCGAATAGGTGGTAGTTCTCGTGCCATTCATGAAAAACTCCAAAGAAATGCTTTTTTGCATAATTTTTTGCGTTTTTTTTTCCATGTTGCATCACGAAATTTTATTGGCAAGCCTCAAATTCGGATTCAACACCCCCGAAAAAAATATAAAATAAGGAAAAAATCAAAACTACCCCACTATTTGCTCGCAGAGAGCTTTTTTGAGCACAAATTAACTGGACAAAGAACCAGAAATTAATTTTTCTTTCCAAAGCTGCCAGTTTGTCTCTCGCAAAAAATAATGTCATTGTTTTTTCCTGCTGAGCTGTAGCAGTTTCGTTGATCTTCTCAAAAATGTCTGCAGGATAAGCTAATTTCGTAATCCATTGCTTATCATGCAATACATCAAAAAGGTTTGCAGTTGAAGACATATTTTTTTCCAGTTTCAACACCTTCAACTCATCACGAAGTTGAAATAACCTGGATAATGCCGGATTTACACGATTGGAAAACTGCCAGTATAATGACGAAAGTAACAACAAAAGAATGGACAAATTCATTCTTTTTGTCATTATACTGGCAGCTTTCCATTCGTGTAAATCCGGCATAAAGCTTTCCCTCTGGAAAGCCATTGGATTTCAGTGTATGAAAAAGAAACGATTCGTACTGACTGCCCATATCTTTACACACTAATTTAAACAATCTCGATTGGAGAGGACGATTCTTTACAAAATTTACTATTTTCACAGCTTCACCGATAACTTTTTTTAAATCAGTTGGCATTTTTTTCATAACAAGTGTATAACGATGGAAAATACAATGACTGCTGGTAATTTTAGAAGCAAAGTTTTTAATAATTGAAACAACCTTTTTAACCTTTCCCATTATTGCTGTGGCTCCACCGCTGCATATATCAATATATTTTCTCCAATATTAATGATGTGTTTACTCATGAAACAGTTTATGACCTTGAACACACTTCGATTAGAAAATATAAACTTAAAAAAAAAATTTTAATTTTTTTTTGTGGAAATTTTTAGTTCTTTTTCTATATTGTTTGTATTTTACTGTTTATGCTTCAAGAAATTTGTGGAACCCTGAAAACTCTCCCGCGGAACCCCAGGGTTCCGCGGAACACACTTTGGGAAACGCTGGCCTAGATTACCCCGAGAGCTCTCCACTACATTCACGTAAAGCCTCATTATAAACTGTTCTTCTGTTTTGAAGAATACCGCGGACAAACAGACAGACAGACAAAAAATTTTTAAATGATGCTGGGCAATATCCCGAAGGAAAGCTACAGAACTGTGACTTTTATGACAACAAAGATGCTGGTGATGCCTTAAAGTAAGTTAAGGAAATGTAATTATATTGAAGTTTTCTCATACAAAATTAATGTTCTTTAGAAAAATGATCAAGCTTGGTTCGTCAAAGCCTATTAATGAGGTATTGGCATCATTGTTACCTGAAGATCCAAAATTAAATGCTGAAAGTCTTTTGGAATACTATTTACCGGCTTTATCTTGGTTAAGTGTAGCTAATCAGCAGAATAATATCAACATTGGTTGGACACATTCAGATAAGAGTGAGATATTTGCACGTCGAATGGAATACGATTTATTAAATTATGTTATTTATTTTTTTTATTCTAGAGATTGAAAGCGTAAAACTGCCTGCATAAGCTTTATTTTAACAAGAGATTTTGACTAATGAAAAGCATAAATAAACTGATACTTAAAGTTGATTGAAAAAAAGAACATTTAATTTTGTATAACAATTATTATGCTTGAAGCTTAAAACTATTTTATTTCCTATATATCTACATTCCAAAATATAATTCTACATTCTTTTAATATGAAGTTGCTATAGTTAAGTATTATCAAAGACCGTATAATACCAAGATATTGCATCTAGTGTAAAAATTTGCAGTCAAAGCGCTAGTACTGTGACGACCCCAGTGGTGACCCCATAGATGTGTGAGTGAGAACCCCGTCTATGTATAAGTTTTACAATCGTCGGTGGCGCGGTCGCTGAGTCGTGGGTCTGCGGCGAATAAAGGCTTGCATGTCTGTATGTGTTATGTGAGTTCGAATGTGAATGAGGATGTGATACAATACGTGGGAATGTTTCCCTTCCCCCGACCGACTGCATCTAAAGCTGATTTTTGGGGGTTGGTTGAGATGCGGTATCTTGGTATTATACGGTCTTTGGTATTATACTTAGACAGTGCTGTTTATAAACCCATTCCAAGCGATGTCTTACTTTAGACACCTATCCAACTCCTAAATGTTATTTATAAACACTTAGCACCGATTGACCAACTTATCCAGAAAAATTGGTTGTCCAAATCTTATTTTAAGGAAAACACGTTTAATGAATGAGGTTGGCAAATATTTTTGGTTTTCTAATTTTCTAGTTTTATAATGAATGAAAAGCTAGTTGAACGTGTCCCAAAGCGTACCAAAATTCATTAATTCATTCAAAAATGAATAGTTATAGGTATGTCACTGAATAAATGAGGTCACATTTGGGCACTTGTTGGAATGCGTTTATAAATACCAAGTTGTCTAAACTATTTAGGCATTAACTAGCTAGACAACTGCCCAAGCGTGTTCTATGAAAATCTAATAAATACGACTGAGAATATCCTTAACTATTCTTATTATCAAGTCAAACCAATTTAATCAATCATCAATTTGATAACTGGCAACCGCAATAGGCAGTGGTGGATTTAGTTAAGATGCCACCGTAGGCCCTGTCTTATGTGCCGCCCATTTTTGTGTTAAAGTATTTTCAAAATAAAAAATCAGTAGGTAGTTGAAAAAATATTTAAATTGTCAAATATTATTTTAAATATAACTTTAAATTGATTTGCATATTGTTTATAAAGTATGTAAGTAATATTGCTTATTAAGTTAATAATGTGCATATATTTTTTCTTGTAGTAGGTAAATAGTGAATATATTTTGTTTTAACTTAAAACGTCGATTTTTTCATCGTAATTGAGCCTCGATGGACAATAATGCATTAAGACCCATCTTATTCACTAATGTTCAACTGGCTGATAAGTCCAAAGTGGGCCAACTTTGACGTTCATTTCAAGTCCAATGTTGAACGGAAAGTGGAAAATTGCTTTTATTCCTATTCCTATTCTTTAAATATAAACTCCCCAGTTAAAATTCTAAAGTTGACCAACTTTCAGTTTCTAAAATATCCTTGGAATATTTGTGACAGATGACATTTGCTTATGGGCATTTCACGTGAAGCGGACAACGAAAAAAAGGTCGGGTCTTGAATTTCGTTCAATTTTGGGTCACTTGTACTTCTTTTGATACTAAACATAAATGCAGAAGGATTTTGAATGTTAAGGCCTGGTGCTGGAGTTATGGGTTTGTAAGGTTTCGGCAAGCCATGGGGTAAAGTTTGAAAGAAAAATATTTATCAATTAAATGAAGGGATAGGAATATTATTTGAGTACTGGAGTAAATGGTAAATTAGATGTTCTTTTCATTAATGAAATCTAAACCGGAAATCGATTTTTTGTTTAGGTAGAAAACCGGAAGTTAACATTTCAAATCAGATTTTAAGAAACTTTGACCATTTAAATTTTTTTTGTTAGGCTTGTTTCACACATATACGGTTTCATTCGGTTCGGTCTGTATTCGGTTCCTTTTCGGTTTCAGTTTTTTATTTTCACACATATACGGTTCCTATAAGGTTTGTATTCAAACATCAATTTTTAATTCCAAAAATATCAATATACTTCAGCACTAGTTGTCAATTCTAAATAAAAACGAACAAAAAAAACCTTATAGAACCGAATATGTGTGAACGCTATGATAAGTTTGTGTGCCCTTGAAACCGAATGAAACCGATTCGTGTCGAGGGGACGTTCGGTGCTATTCGGTTTCTATTATGTTTTTATTCCTGCCGTTTACATCGGTTCACACTTATCAGGTCCGACCGAAAACGAACCGAATACAGACCGAACCGAATGAAACCGTATATGTGTGAAACAAGCCTTAAGGTCTCAAAATTTAGCTTATACAATAAACAAACTACATGCCAATAGTCTAAGAGCTGAGAGCAAATTTTATGGGTGAAGGTATAACCAAAATTCACGAACGTTTATGTTGAGGTTGTTGAGCCTTGATTTCAAATCCAGTCGTCTGGCAGGATTCTCTTGTCGCCAGGGCTGGAGATGGGGGGTTAAAAACGGTGATTTTAGGGATTTTTGGGTAGGGGGTATAACCACTTTTATATAAGCTTAAACTATAGAGAACTACGCTTGGGTTATAAAGTTTGGGGTCCCAGACGTTTTAAGTGTCGCCACACCCAGCCAGACGCCCACAAAAAGTGTCAAAAAATCAATTTTTGTGGTCAGGGGTATAACCAAAAAATTGATATGTCTTATTTACTTTTTAAATCAAGTCGTTTTAGTAAAAAAAATTTGAGCAATTAAATTTTAAAGTCAATATTTGTGAAATTTTTTGTTTTAATCTGATTTTTTTCAAAATTTTGCCTTGTTGAGCATCACTTTTCAATTTAGTATTCAATGCTCTCATTAATTCTAAGTCAAATACTGAAAAGCAAATGCAAAAATTCTTCTCAGTTTTTGAGAAATTAAAAAAACAAAAGGTACTTTTTCTTATTTCTTGTTTGTCTGTAAGGCAAAAAAAGTACCATTGATCAATTGAACTTTTTTTTTTTTTACCCAAATTTTGTATTATATTAAATAGAACAGTTTTGTTTTGATTCGTTAATTAAAAGCTTGGTACCACTTGACAATCAATACCTAAAAACTGCAACAAATCAACAATAACCTATGGCGAGTTCAATCGCAATTGAGAGGGATCACGTGTTGTGCGAGGAATATCTTTTCTATAGACGAAAGGGTGAGGCAGAGATTCTAACAACAGTAATCACGTTTCTTTTAGCCATTCGGTAGTATCCAGGCAAAAAATCCTCTTCTGACAATTCTGAAAAGAGAATTTCGCTTCTCAATTTCATATGAGAATTAATCTGAGAAGCACTTATATAATATTCAACCTCATACCTACGTCAAATCAAACTGCAGTACAAATTATTTTTCAGACTTCATTATAATTAATTGTGCACTTGAAAGCAAAGTATTTAATATAATTTAATTAACAAATTAAGAAAAACTGAACGAAAATTTTCTATTTGTATTGTTTTTGTTTTACTTTTTGTGTGACAGCAAAAAGTTTCATGATCTGGGCCCAGATCATGTAACACGATTCGATTGAACGATCGTCGTTTTGATTGTACCTGTCTCTATTCACACCTACAGGGAAATATAGAGAGATAAATAGTCGAAACGATGATCGTTCAATCGAATTGTGTTACGTGATCTGGGTCCTGCATTGATTGATTGAATAAATATATGAATGAAGAAAGATCCCAAGTTTGCTCGCTAAATTCTACTTTTTCGGGGAGTTGAGAAAATCCAAAGTTGACCAGCTTTGGATTTTCTCAACTTTGGAATATCACAAGTTGAGCTAATCAACTTCGAGTGAATAAAATCGGTTTCTTAAGTTGAGAATGCAAATCCCCAAGTTGTATTCAACTTCGACTGAATAAATTGGGCCTAAATTCATCTTGACCCATACTTGCAAGTAAATAACTTTCTCCTGAGCAATTTGTGCTGGAATTGTTTAAAAAAAACTAAGAGCAATACCCACATTAGGATAAACATCGCGAAGCTTCCGCGATGTATTTATTTGGTGCAGAACAAACATCATCAGTATTCTTCAATAAATCTTTCAGTTGATAATGTAAGTGAATACGTTCTTTTTTCTAATGTCACTTTTAGATCATCCAGATATTATTTCAACTCAAAGGTATAGTCCAGTAAATAGAGAGGTTTTACCCTACAAAAGGTCGGGTAGTTCTAAATTTTTGATATGTTATATGGTATGGTTAGTGAATGAAAATTCCAAAATTCCACAACCACGCCCCCTCCGACCCCTTCAAAATCCTGGAAAAACTACAAAAAATCGGCACTTTTTTCAGTTTTTTGCTTATAACTTCCTTCTATTTTATTTTAACGGAAAAAAGTCTTTGGGAAATTTGTAGACAATAAAATTTCCAACAAAAATGATCTAAAAGTATTTTTGTACAATCACTACAATCGGCGCTATGGAGCTCCCAAAAATGTCTAAAATTTCGTATTTTGTATGATTTTCAGTTTCGTCCTTCTCTTCAGCACAATAACTCCTTAACCATCAAGTTTAGGACAAAATGTTTTATAATCAATCTTGTAGATAATTTAATTGGCTACCAATTTCATGTAACTACAGTCGACACCCTCTAAGTAGAACTCCCCCTCAGTCGAATTTCCCTCTAAGCAGAATTTTTTCACCATGTTTGTTGTATACTCCTCTCATATTTCCAAACCTATTAATTTCTCTCTAAATCAAATTTTTGACTCTCTCTAACTTGAAATAATTTTGATATCCCGTGAGAGTATCAGTTTCACAATTTCAGATAAACTATCTATGAAATTGAAATTTAGGTAAGGCTCTTCATATACGCCTTGGCTATAAGTGATGGCAACTATAGGCTAAGATTTTTATTAGATTTCAATTATTCGGTTCGACTTTTGTAGAGTAAACAGTATGTTCAGCTCGAGTCTTTTCAATCGTGCGACGCTAAGAAAGCAAATTTGATGATAAATTTGAAGTACAAATAAGCCTAATACTAAGTCATTAAATAGAGATAAAAGTAAAATTTTTATCTTCGATTCTCCGATTATTTCAAAACATCTGAAAATTGAAGTACAAAATTTTTGATGACGAGTTTCAATGAAAGCTATGACCGTTCAATGTACAATCTTTTT
Organism: Dasysyrphus tricinctus; assembly: GCA_963921185.1. Classification (NCBI taxonomy): domain Eukaryota; kingdom Metazoa; phylum Arthropoda; class Insecta; order Diptera; family Syrphidae; genus Dasysyrphus; species Dasysyrphus tricinctus. The sequence continues at coordinate 129,467,912 of OY992530.1, forward strand.
TCAATTTTCCTATAGACAAATAGCCCAGTCAAATTAGGAAATCAAATCGCATTTTTCGATGGACAACATTTTTTTTATGGAATCTGTTTGGCTACGTCTCCTGATCATAAAAACGAGTTTTTGGGATTTTTGAGGTTAGGGAAGACCCACCATCTTGAAAAAGAGATTGGTTTTGTTTTTATGCAATAACTCGCTTGCATTTTATTTTACAACAAAACGTCCTACTACAATCTTGTAGAAGATAAAATTACCTATAAACTAAGCTATCAACGACCTCTGTAGGTGGTTTCATTTTAGAGATATAACGGACCAATGTTCCCCTATGGGTTGTGTTTTGGGGTGGTATGACTTTTCTTGAGTTTTCTAGATGACCGTTGATTTTTTTGGATGATGCTCTTTGAATCATTTTGAGTTCTTGTATCGACCTATAAAATGAACCATCGATCGATATCATCGGCCACGAATTGTGCGAGTTATCCAATTCATAGGATCACACTTTATGAGTAAGGAGAAAAACATATATATATTTTTTTTTCGAAAATGTTTATCTGGTGAATCGTACAAAAAAAACTATTACTTAAAATGTTGTCCACAGTAATGATAACAATTTAACATACTTACATGGTACGTGGAGTTGCATCCGCACCACACAGAAGGTTGTAAAGCAGCCGGGAAACTTAAGACACCTACATTTCTTGTTGTTGAAAACTGAGTTATCTTTTGTCAATCCAAATGTAAAAGGTATTGCATGCGGTTTCCTAGGTACTGCGAAGAAAAACTTAATTGAATTTCAAATTTATTGATTGGTTCTTATTAACAGAATAATTTGAAAAAATGATAAAAAAAAGAGGTAAAGTGTATTTTGCATTAAGTTTTCTCTGTGAAAGTATTTGAAGGGGAGACAAATAATATTAAGGGGAGTATTTTGAGATTTTTGAAGGTCCTAGTAGCATTTTATCATCGCATCGTTTCGATCAATCAATCGTTTCGTTTGGTGTCATTTTTTCGTTATGAATCTGCAAGAGCAGGGTACTTTCATCTTTGCAATAATCTTTAGCAATTGTAATACATTTGGGGATGTTGCTGCAAGTTTCACCGCTGCAGTGTGCACAGACGGCGGAAAGTTTTAAACCCGCCTTGCGACATCCACAAGCCGCTCCACATTTTGATGCGCAGGAACAAGAAATAACCTTCATTATTTCGGGAGGAGCTGGTTCCTTGGTGGTCATCACAGGAACATACATTTTTGTATTTTTTTTTCCAACCCCACTTTTCCGGATCCTGGTCGTTTCCTAGCCACGTTTGTACCTGGTGATGCGTCCGAAATATATGCTGTCGTAGCGCATCTTTTCTGGGGGGAAGTGAACATAAATTGTTTTTCGTTTTTGCCACGGACTTCGTAAATTTTTTTCATAGAGCGCCATGAAGAATTTTTCCCCTGTCACAATAAGTTCTTCTCGGTCAGCGACTTTTCGTTTAAAAATTTTCACTTCTGCAGCAAGGTTGCCAGCATTTTTTTCCATTGTGGTAACGAATTTCATTTTCCCAGCGAAGTACGTTGCTGACGTTGTGTCACATCCCGATATAGCGTGTAAAAATAAAATGTTGTCTGATAAAATTGTGTCACATTTTATACTTTTTGTCGAAAACCATTTCTCTGGTGCGTGTGATTTTTTGGGTTTCCGAAGAAAAACATTCGCATGATGTTTTCCATGTTCAGTCAACAAAACAAGAATATCAATGTCCTCGGAAACGATTGTAACAGTTTCATGCAGAGTAGACTGCTTAATGGCTGTAGTGATAATAAGCAAATCAGCTTCACCTTTGTCCTGAAAAACTGTATAACATGCGTCCTGCAGTTTATGTCTTAGGATGCAATATGCAATATGCATGCAATACCTTTGGTTTACATTTGGATTGACAAAAGATAACTCAGTTTTCAACAACAAGAAATGTAGGTGTCTTAAGTTTCCCGGCTGCTTTACAACCTTCTGTGTGGTGCGGATGCAACTCCACGTACCATGTATGTTAAATTGTTATCTTTACTATGGACATCATTTTAAGTAATAGTTTTTTTGTACGATCACCAGATAAACATTTTCGAAAAAAAATATATTTATGTTTTTCTCCTTACTCATAAAGTGTGATCCTATGAATTGGATAACTCGCACAATTCGTGGCCGATGATATCGATCGATGGCTCATTTTATAGGTCGATACAAGAACTCAAAATGATTCAAAGAGCATCATCCAAATAAATCAACGGTTACCTAGCAAACTCAAGAAAAGTCATACCACCCCCAAAACACAACCCATAGGGAAACAGTTGTCCGTTGTATCTCAAAAATGAAACCACCTATAGAGGTCGTTGATAGCTTATTTTATAGGTAATTTTATTTTCTACAAGATTGTAGTAGGACGTTTTGTTGAAAAATAAAATGCAAACGAGTTATTGCATAAAAACAAAACCAATCTCTTTTTCAAGATGGTGGGTCTTCCCTAACCTCAAAATTCCCAAAAACTCGTTTTTATGATCAGGAGACGTAGCCAAACAGATTCCATAAAAAAAATTTTGTCCATCGAGAAATGCGATTTGATGCCCTTTTTTTGACTAATTTGGCTGGGCTAAAATAGTTTTATGAGAAATTAGGGAAAAACAGAATTTTACCCACCCTGCAGAATTTTGCCGCAGCCAAAATTTACGGAACTTTTTAGGAAATGCTTAAAACGTCAAAACAAAGCTCTCCGCACCAAAATTCAACTTTATCGGAATTTTTTTCGAGGCGAAAATCATATCGACTTTTATCAGAAATTCAGATTTTGATGCAGATTTGTTAATCTGGGCACATTGAATAGTTTTTAAAGAAAATTTGACAGCCTAACCCCTCTAAACCCCTTTAATATTGATGTCAAACATCGTAATTGTTTCCAAAACTCTCCATATGCACAGTGCGATTTGTTTCACAACTTTCCATATCCATTGTTTGCAGTAGGTTTATGGTTTCAAAACTTTTCTTATCCGTCATAGGCTGTTGATTATTGTTATATAAGAGGGAAATATAAAACGTTCACGGGTTTTTACTGTAAACAATTTTAAATGGATCATAAAAGATTGGAAAGTGTTGGAGTGCTTTTATATTAGAGGGTGCCAGCCCCGGATCTACGATTTTTCCGAACCGGGGCAAAATTTTGATTTTGGCACCCCTCTAATTTTTGAGATAAATGAAAAAAAAAATATGGGTTGATTAAAACTTTTTTATGAATTTGCACTCGATCTTACCTCGCCAACAACTTTCTACTTTACGTGTAAGATTAGACAATGCACCATGCTTAAGGCGCCAGTTATAGCGATCAGAAAAACCCATCCGAAAAACTTGATACAGTATGAAATTGATTTTTTTTTCTGATGGTTGTTTATAGCAATCAGAAAAAATATGATAGAAAACTTTACAAAAAACTATAGATTCTTCGCAAAAAAAACAAACAAACAGCCGCCAAGATTTTTTTCTGATCCAAATGTCACAAAAAGTTTTTCGGATGGAGTTCTTTCAGTGGAACGGAAAAAAATTGGAACACAAATCAGAGGAATGATTTGTTCCTTTTTCCGTCAAAAAGCAATCAGCTGATACGAAAAATGAAATTTCATCCGAAAAAGAAATAAATCCATTTAAAAAATAAGAATTATTGTTTTGGCAATTTTTTTTCGCGAAAAAAATTCTACGCTGAATTACGCGGCGATTGATATATCATTTGGTTATCAAATCGAATTGAAGAGTAATAAGAACTTAAAAAAAAATTTTTTCAGATGGTTTTTTCTTATCGCTTTAACTGGCGCCTAAGATAAAGATAACCTTCAATTCTTATGTTCCGTCAATCTTTCCAGATTTTTAAGGAGGAAGGAAAACCCAATTCAAAACACTTTGGAGCTAAACATGGACCCCAAATTACAGATGTTGAACATAAATGAGAAAAAAAAACTCTGTATCAAAATAATTTTTTCATTTCAATTTGTTTTATGAAATTTGAATAAAATGAGAAAATAGGGCTATTGAATATAACTTTTAAAAAGGAACAATAATTACGTGCAAATATTTTTATAATTGAATTTGTTTATTTGGTCAATAAGCATAGCATGCTTAAAATCATAAATTCTGAGAGTATGGTCACACTGGCCGTGGCTACTTTTAAGTATTTATTTTGTCCAAACATGTTTTAAGCCTCTTCTTGCTCCAAAAAAGTTGTGCGCAGTAAATTTATTAAACAATTAGAAATTTTTGATTTTTCGATTTTGTTTATTTTTCCTGCTAAAATTTGTTTAAAAAATTTTTAAACCATAAAATTTCGATCGAAAATTTAATTTTGAATAAAAAGTTTTGAGAGTTAAATTATCAAATTCGGCTTAGTGCCCAGGAAAATTAGACAAAAAAAAATGGCAAAACTACGAAAAAATTTTCAACAAAGCTGAATTTTGGTGGAGAGCTTTATTTTGACGTTTTAAGAATTCCCTAAAAAGTTCCCTAAATTTTTAGAGGGGGTAAAAGGGATTAAAGTTCGGTTTTAATTAATTTCTCGAAAACTATTATTTTTTTAAATGTAAAGGTTCATTTTATGGATTATGTTATTCCACACAAAAAAGATTAGCATATTATGTACTTCTTTTCATTAAATCAATAGATTTAGAGAAAATCGTGCAAGAAGCTCATTGTGTAGAAAATTTAGTAAACAAAATTATTAAAATTGCATTAACAGATGGGCAAAATTTTTTGTACGTCTTGTGTTTGCATACATCTCCCCTTTATAAAACCAAGGGATGGCCAGGTTAAGGGGAGGGCTTGCACGTAATTGTTCCTTTTTAAACACCCCTCATTTTTCGGCCTATTCTAGAGCCTTAAAGATCATATTTTACATTAGGCGCGTTTTATTGGTATTTATAGCTACCGCAGCAATGCCAGCACCAATAAAACGCTATACTCACTTTTATATTCACTTTGTATTTTTTCGGAAGGTTGGCAGACATGCCACTTAATGTCAAAACTAGTCGCCATTAAAAATTCGAACAAATCTGTACATAAAAGCAAAGGCTACCAACCTTCAAGTAATGAATAGGTACTTGTTTATAACTTAGTTCAGCGCCGCCTTGGTTTCAACTTTACGAAGCTTTATCTCAACTTTTATATTCACTTTTATACTGCCTTATTTAACAACACTTTTGGGGTTGCTGTTGTTTACCGAGGGAAATTTTACTGTGCTAGCTATAGTTTTTCCAATAAAACACGCCTATTCTAAAAATGTAGTTACTATGACCCCCAGTTTCACAGTCTCGTTTAAACCTTAAACTGAGTTCAATTGTTCTACTGAACTGAAGTTTAAACCAAAAGTGGAGTTTAAACTCTCACTGTGAAACTGGGGGTGAATCTACTAAAGCTTTACTGAGGAATACAGTTTGAAATTAGATTGCCATATCTCATTTCACTAATTCTCAATTTTGTTTAGAGAAAACGGATTTGGCGCCCCTGAAAGCCGCCGCCCGGGGCATAGGCCCCGGTTTGCCCCCCCCCATAGATCCAGGGCTGAAGGGTGCGATTGTGAGCAAACTGGCCATATCCAATCATTTGCAGAAAAACTCTTTATATCCAAATTTAATTGTTAAATATCTTTGAAACGGAACTTCCAATATTTGTTTGCTCTCAATCATAGCATAAAGATTTAAAAAATCTTTTATTAAACAAAATAAAATCTTTTCTAACATCTACCATTTAGCCTTAATTAGTTTTTATTTCAAAATGAAAATAAGGGATATGACGAGTTGTGGTTCTCAACTACTCATGTATATTTAATGTTTTTTGTGCGATATATTGGAGCCGAGATATTCAAAAAAGACCAAAAAATTACGTTTTTACAAATAACTTTGGTAAAAAAAAAAATTGTTGTTAGATGGTGCAAATTTTTAAGCCTTTTACTAACATAAGCCAAAATAAACAGACCATTCCTCTGCGCGCAAGGTCAGGCCGTTTTTCACGACGCTTTGACTGAACTAATTAGTGACGAAACTTTTAAGACCTTTTTTTTCAGTTCATTAATATAGTTTGGGAAAGTCTGACGGATTTTCCAAGATAACTCTTTTTAATTAATTCTTTTTTTATTGTGAAATATGTATACCTATACTCATAAGAGGTATTAAATATTTTCAGGAAATTTATTTTATTTATTGTGGTTAACAAGCACATTCGCGGATTTACCTCACACACTATAACTATTGAATTAAGATGATTTACTATTAACAAACTGGCCCTTAAGAAGATTAATTTCGACACTTCTAGATTTACGAAATAAATGTCTATGTTAAATCTTCACGATAAATAAGATAAGGAGTAAATCTTATTAAAACTACTTGGGGATAAGTTAATTTATTAAGTGGGGCTTTTAGTTAAGTGGCTTTCAAGTTAAGTGGATTTTACCGCATTAAATATTAAAAATTATATTGTTTTGATAACAAGCTAGACTTTAAAATATAAAATCAAGTCGTTATTAAAAACAAATAATTACTACGACCTGATGAATTTTTATAATGTCAACAAGAATATTCATTGAATTAAATGCTATAAAAAAGATTGTATTATCAATCAAAGGTTGTAACAGGGTATACTTGAAGGCGTACTATCGCTTATTTTTGTTTAGGTATATTTCTTTTGAATTCTCTTAATAAAAGCCGAAGTTGATGAATGTAACTTAGTCAGTCTAATTTCTTAACAAACTTAGTTGTCTAAAGGACCCCGGTTAAAAATGAAAAATAGCTGTATAGTCGTTCTTGGGGCTATTATTTTTGCTGTAAGATTTATTTTTTTTTAATATACCTGCTTTATCTCAATGTGTTTTAAAGTTCGCTGATTCTATGTCAATTGTTAAGATTTCCAGAAAAAAAATGTTGAAGATAAATACTTTTAGCATGACCAATAGTGTCTGAGGAAGCTTTAAATCCTTTCCTGATAAGTGCTTATCTAAATTCTAAGGCACACATGAATTGCAGTTTTATTGCACCTCACTTACCATTTAAATTTTTATTTAGATTTGCAATGGAGCTCCACTTAATTCTAATGAAGAAGAAGCCAGAAAGTTTGCAGAAGATGCTTCAAAGCAATTATACGCCTTCTACGATACAATAGCCGCACAAACATTAGGATTGGATGCCGAAAAATTGTCATCTTTGGAATTAGAAGCCGCAGAATTGTCAACTTTTTTCAACACAATTACTAAATCAGATTTAATGCTTGGTGTTGTTCGCAATGCATCGCTATTTGCTAAAACCAAATTCAAAGATGAAGAACTAAATTATATTTTCGAGAAGCTAAAAATGTCTGCAGATGTATTTATTCTTGGAGGAAAACGAATATTTTACTTATTATCAGCTATGGTTAATTTGGAGAGCCTAGCTGTTAAGAGAGATATTAAAAGTTATAAAAATGAAACCGTTCAGCTTTCATATTTGCCTGATATTCAGAATATTTTAGCAACAAGCTCTGATCCTGAAGAAATGAAATACTATTGGAATGCGTGGAGAGAAAAGAATGTCGAGTGGGCGATGCATAGTTTTTTCGTTGTGTTCAATGGTATTAAGGATGCTGCAAGTTTAATGGGTGAGTTTAGTAAAAATTGAATCATGCACAAATGTATGTATATAGAGGTATTTGATATCAAATAGTTAAATTCACAGAATTTATTTCAAACGATATCAATCACTGTAAAATTCATGTATATTTCTGATTTTCAACTCACTCCCGTCTTTAGTGTCTTGACAGCTAGATGAAACTAGCTGATATTTCAATATTGTGTTTCTGCCACGCATATTGTAGAGTAGTTTTGATTTTTCCCTGCAATATGTTTTCGAGGGAGCTGAATCCGAATCTGAGGTTTGAGGCTAAAATTTCGTGACGCAGCATGGAAAAAAAAATGCAAAAAATGATGCAAAAATGCTTTCTTCTTGGAGTTTTCACTTACGGCTCGAAAACTATGAGTAATTCGCAAATTTAATCATAGTACAATTCAAAATTTTTAAATACCCTATTCATATCTGAGAGAAAATCATAAATTAGTTGTTAGCCTTTGTCTTAAACTACCATTTTTGAAAATATGCCAAATTTATTAATTTCAAATGAGGATTTCTTAGAGAGAAATTGGAATGGATTTTTGCAGAAAAAACATTGAACTAAATTTTTTTTATAAATTGTATATGTATCTGCGTACTTTCAATCGCACTCTGATGGCATTTGTGAAAAACCAATATTTTTCGAGTTATAAGCAAAACACTGCAAAAAATGCATTTTTGTTCAAGTTTTTGCGATATTTTGCATGTTGCGTCACGAAATTTTAGTCGCCAATCTCAGATTCGGACTTAGCACCCCCGAAAAAGAAAAGCAGGAAAAAACTAAAACAACCCGACAATTTGATCGCTAAGGGACTTTTTGAGCACAAATTGACTGGACTTACACTTACTTACTTAAGGTGGCGCTACAGTCCGGGGTGGACCAGGGCCTCAACCAACAAGCTTCTTCCAGCCGGCTCGGTTTCTAGTAAGCTGTCTCCAGTTTCACACGCCAAGTTGGTTGAGGTCCTCTTCCATTTGCGTGCGCCACCTTTTACGCTGTCCACCTCCACTGCGCTGTCCCACGGGATTGGATTCAAAGATTTTCCGGGCCGGAGCATTGGTGTCCATTCGCTCTAGGTGACCCAGCCATCTTAGTCGTTGGCTTTTCACTTCTGTGGCTAGGTCGGTGTCGCTATACAGTCCGTACAATTCGTTGTTGTATCTTCTTCTCCATTCCCCATCAATGCAGACGGCACCAAAATTCACCCGTAGAATTTTCCTCTCAAAACAGCCTTACGCGTTCTCATCCACCGTTAACACTGTCCATGCCTCTGCATCATACATCAGGACCGGGATGATAAGCGTCTTATACAGGGAAAGTTTAGTTGCTCGAGAGAGGGCTTTGCTTCTCAAATGCCTTCTTAGCCCGAAGAAACAGCGATTGGTAAGAGTAATTCTTCGTTTGATCTCAGCACTGGTATGTTCACTGAGTTTATAGCGGATCCTAGGTACACAAAGTCTCTGACCACCGCAAAATTATAGCTGTCTATAGTGGAGTTCTGTCTGATACGTCGGTGTTGGGTGTCCTTTCTTGTTGACAGCATTTATTTCATTTTGTTTTCATTCACCGTTAACCCCATCTTCTTGGCTTCCTTCTCAATACTCACAAACAACTGACATCTCACCTTCGTCCAATTATGTCAATGTTGTCAGCGTAAGCGAATAATTGGACGGATTTTTGAAAGATTGTGTCACTTGTGTTGACGTGAGAGTTTTGCACTTTTCTTTTATAAACGATGTTGAAGAAGTCGCATGACAGCGCATCGTCTTGCTTAAAACCGTTTTTTGGCATCAAAGGCTTTGGTGAACTCTTTGCCGACCTTGATGTAGCAGCGTCAATTCTCCATCGTCACAAACGGACAAGTTTGAGAGGGATGCAAAAACTAAACATTGCTCTATATAGGTCATCTGCTGTCATACACGGTCTTGAAATCGATGAAAAGGTGGTGGGTATCGATTTGAAACTCCTGGGTTTTCTCCAATATCTGCCGTCGTGCGAATATTTGGTCGATGGTGGACTTCCCTTGCCTAAAGCCACACTGATATGGACCTATCAGGTTGTTGACGAATGGCTTCAGGTGTTCACAAAGTATGGCAGAGAAGATCTTGTAGGCGATATTAAAAAGACTGATGCCTGTGTAGTTGGTGCAGTCCAGAGGATCACCTTTCTTGAGAATCGGGCAAACAATACTGAGGTTCCTGATGAGCTGGTGCATACTCCTTACCAATTCATCGCAAGCCACTTTGAATAGCTCAGCCGCGAGGCCATCAGCTCCAGCAGCTTTTTTGGACTTAAGTTTAGATATGGCTATCCTCACTTCGTCAAGAACGTGTGTGAAGTTAGCATAACATTTTTGAGCTAGGCCAATGTGAACATGGCAGGAATTTGCAGTTTTTTTGCATTTTTTATGCATTTCTATTCCGGATTTTGCAGTTCACCAAATAGTGGGTGTAACCGACTGTACTGCTAACTTCACTGTGAAGTTAGCAATGCCTATGCTTTTCTCAGCAACCGGGCTAGCTAGGAATCTGAAATAAGGCTCTGAATTTACAGTTTAATTTGCAGTTCCAGAAAAAGAAAAACCAAATTTCTAAATCCTTACATAAAAAAAATCCATACTGTACTGCTAACTTCACTGTGAAGTTAGCATAAAAGTCCTTTTCTCGACAACGGTGATACCTAGAAATTTGCAGTTAGGCTCCAAATTTGCAGTTTAATTTGCAGTTCAGGAAAAATTTATATCCAAATTTTTAAGCCCAAATTTGAAAAAAAAAAATCGAATAAATTCATTTTTCACTGTTAACGTCACTGTGAAGTTAGCAGTACATACCCTTTTCTCAGCAACAGAGCCACCTAGAAAATTGCAGTTTAGGTCCAAATTTGCAGTTTTTCATGCACTTCAAGAAAAAACTAAGTTCAAATTTGTACGTCCAAATTTGACAAAAAAATCGTAAATTTTACTTTGCACTGTAAACAACAGTGTGAAGTTAGCAGTACATACCCTTTTCTCAGCAACTGTGCTAGGTATAAAATTGCAGTTAGGGTCTAAATTTGCAGTTTTTCATTTACTTCACGAAAAAATGCAGTTCAAGTTTTGAAGTCAAAATTTGGCATTAAAATCGAAAAATTCACTTTGCACTGTTAACGTGTGAAGTGTGAAGTTAGCAGTACATACCCTTTTCTCAAAAACTGAGCCAGCTAGAAAATTGCAGTTTAGGTCCAAATTTGCAGTTTTTTATGCACTTCAAGAAAAAAACTAAGTTCAAATTTGTAAGTCCAAATTTGACAAAAAAATCGTAAATTTTACTTTGCACTGTAAACAACAGTGTGAAGTTAGCAGTACATACCCTTTTCTCTGCAACTATGCTAGGTAGAAAATTGCAGTCAGAGTCCAAATTTGCAGTTTTTCATTTACTTCACGAAAAAATGCAGTTCAAATTTTGAAGTCAAAATTTGGCATTAAAATCGAAAAATTCACTTTGCACTGTTAACGTCAGTGTGAAGTTAGCAGTACATACCCTTTTCTCAAAAACTGATGCAGCTAGAAAATTGTAGTTAAAGTCCAAATTTGCAGTTTTTTATGCACTTCAAGAAAAAACTAAGTCCAAATTTGACAAAAAAATCGAAAAATTTACTTTGCACTGTTGACATCAGTGTGAAGTTAGCAGTACATACCCTTTTCTCAGGAACTGAGCCAGCTAGAAAACTGCAGTTAAGGTCCAAATTTGCGTGTTTTGATGATCAAATTTGGACGTAAAATTTTGAACTTAGTTTTTTCTTGAAGTAAATGGAAAACTGCTAATTTGGACACCAACTGAAATTTTCTAGCTGGCTCAGTTCCTTGGAAAAGGATATGTACTGCTAACTTCACAGTGATGTTAACAGTGAAAAATGAATTTAATCGATTTTTTGTCAAATTTGGACTTTAAAATTTGAGCTTAGTTTTTTCTTGAAGCGCATAGAAAACTGCAAATTTGGACCTAAACTGCAATTTTCTAGGTGGCCCTGTTGCTGAGAAAAGGGTATGTACTGCTAACTTCACAGTGACGTACACAGTGAAAAATGAATTTATTCGATTTTTTTTTTTCAAATTTGGGCTTAAAAATTTGGATATAAATTTTTCCTGAACTGCAAATTAAACTGCAAATTTGGAGCCTAACTGCAAATTTCTAGGTATCACCGTTGTCGAGAAAAGGACTTTTATGCTAACTTCACAGTGAAGTTAGCAGTACAGTATGGATTTTTTTTTATGTAAGGATTTAGAAATTTGGTTTTTTCCTTTTCTGGAACTGCAAATTAAACTGTAAATTCAGAGCCTTATTTCAGATTCCTAGCTAGCCCGGTTGCTGAGAAAAGCATAGGCATTGCTAACTTCACAGTGAAGTTAGCAGTACAGTCGATTACACCCACTATTTGGTGAACTGCAAAATCAGGAATAGAAATGCATAAAAAATGCAAAAAAACTGCAAATTCCTGCCATGGTCCCATTGGCCTAGCTCAAAAATGTTATGCTAACTCCACACACGTTCGTCAAGATCGGGTGGAAGGAATTGTTGGCCTACGTCGTCCAGGTTGAATGGTGCAATTTGCATGGTAGTGGAATTCGGTTCGTCATCGCCGTTATACAATTTGCAGAAATAATGTTTTCATATCCTCAGCCCCGACTGCGATTCCATTACGATTTTCCCCTGATCGTTCTTACAGGCTTCGGTTCGGGCCTTTTAACCTTGAGAGGTTCTTTTTACTTTTTGGTAAAACTTCCGAACTTCATTCCTGTAGTGGCATCCCTCTAATTCCTCAATCGTGCGCTTCTCATGCTCTTTCTTTTTCCTTCTTAGAAGCTTGTGGTCCTTCTATGCAGCGCCGCTTTGTATGCCTGTTGTTTGGCTGTATGTACTTGCCGACATCCTTCGTCGAACCAGGGGTTTCGCTGTGGTGGTCGTGCAAAGCCCAGCACGTCAGAGGCGGCATCTCTCTCTGATGGCTTCCTGGCAGTTTTTCCACTGGTTCTCGATGTTTGCAGTTGGCGGCAAAGTAGTAAAGTACCTACTAGTTAAGAGGGCGCGAGAGACACGATCCGAAAAGGACCTGGCGATTTCTTGCAACTGTAGCCGTCCAACGTCGAACTTCCTCACAGTATTTCCCTGTTTTGGCTGGGAGCGCTACGATATCCCGCAAACCAAAATCTCGAAGAACGAATTCTCGCATATTTTTAAAAATCTCGAATAACGAAATCTCGCAAATTAAAAATCTTCTTTTTATAATCTCGCAATTACAAAATCTCGCTTTTTACAATATAGCATTTACATCTCGAACCTAAGAATCTCGAAAATTTCAACCAAAATCTTGCAATTTAAAATCTCGCAACTTCAAATTTCACAGCATTGTCATTGTTGCACACGGCTTTTATAAATTTTTTTTTTTTAGAATATTCCTACCCAAGAGCACTTTGGATAGTTTTTCTTTTCAACTAATAACTATAGGTACCCGTCAATAAAAAAATTTGTACATCGTTTATTACTGTTTATAACCTCTATAATCATTTTGGTTATCTTTTACGCGTTCATAATGGAACTAGTTCATGGCCAAATACGAGTAATGCAATTTGCACATAACACTTTACAACTAGATATACCAGCTCCATGTTCTCTCTGTTTCTTGTTCTTTTGAAAACAATAATATTGATAAATCAAAAGTTCAAATCAATAAGTAACAGTGTGGTCTAAAAGTACCCAGACACTGGGATTGTATATTTTTCAGTAGGTTTCTCGCAAAATTGAATTGCATTGCAACAAATACATTTTTTTGATTTTGATTAAAAAATGTATTTGTTGCAATGCAATTCAATTTTGCAAGATTTTGATATGCGAGATTTTAGTTTGCGGGATTTTGTTATTGCGAGATTATGTAAAGCGGGATTTTGTAATTGAGGGATTATGAAAACCGAGATTTTGTAATTGCGAGATTTCGTTTTGCGAGATTTCGAATGCGAGATTTTGATTTGCGAGATTTCGAAGCCAACCCGTTTGGGCTTTGGTCTGGATATCCGTAGCATTACCTTTGCTACAACGAGGTAGCGGTCCGAGTCAACGTTGGCTCATCGGAACGTTCGGACATCCTTAATACTGGAGGAGTGCCTTGCGTCGATCAATGTGATCAATTTGGTTGGTGGTTGATTGACCAGGAATTCGCCATGTCCCCTTATGTATATCGGGATGCGGGAACTGCGTACTAGCTACCACAACGTTTCGCCCCGCAGCAAAGTCGATTAGCCTGAGTCCGTTATCGGAGGTGGTGTCGTGCAGGCTGTATCTTCCGATTGTGCCACCAAAGACGTCTTCTCTTCCTAATTTGGCATTAAATCACCCATGACAATTTTAATGTCATAGATGTTATATTTTAAGTTAACTTTTAAGTAAAAAGGCAGAGACGTCTTAGTATATAAGAATGAGTTTATTAACTAACTAATGATAATTCATTATCGAGACATAGGTATGTTTTAATATAAGTATCAAGGTATGTTTAAGTATAAGTATGAGTAAATGTGAGAATTTGCATGATAACAAAAGAGATAGAGAGATAGTTCATTTATTACATTACATAAGATATACAACATGCCCCTTTTTATGTTAAAATATACATTAATTTTTTTAGGTAATTCAATTTCTTTTGCATTTTACAATTCACATTATTTTTGGGCATTTTATGTTTTTATATATACTTAAATACTAAACTTCAATTACAATTATTTCTTTAAATTTCAAATTTATAAAATTCATATTTGCAAAAGAGAGTTGTACCTGAGATTGGAAACATTATTAAAACGTTATTCATTTTTTTACTAACTGTTTACCGGATCTCAATGTCAATGTGTCTTTGGGTTGTTCTGAATCGATCGTTGTTTGGATTTTGTTACTATTTATATCATTTGTTTTATCAATTATTACATCTCTTTTATTGCGGCGATATTTCTTCCCGTCAGTATCCTTTATTATTATAGATCTTGGCATTTTCATGATCTCCACTACCTCTCCCTTTTTCCATGGCTCATTAGGGAATTTTTTGAAGTATACTGGTACTTGTTCCATTATTTCAGGACGTTCTCGAGCATGCCTGTCATATGCTAACTTCATTTTATTTTGGTATTGTTCTGTTTGCTGTCTATAAAGTGTGTCATCAGTTAGCGATTGTTTGAGTTCCAATTTACTCAATGGAATTCTAGTTCTCAGCTTTCGTGACATTAATAACTGCGACGGTGAATACAGAAGATGTTGTGTTGTTCGGAGGTTGAGGAGTCCTAGGTATGGGTCTGTGTTTGTTTCATTGCATTTCGTTAGCAGCTTTTTGACTGTTTGTATAGCTCTCTCAACTAATCCGTTCGATTTCGGGTAATACGGGCTACTTGTCGTGTGATCAAATTTCCACTCATCTGCAAAACCTTTGAATTCAGCCGAATTAAAGGGTGGTCCGTTGTCTGACATGAGTTGGGATGGTATTCCATGTCGTGCAAATATTGATTTTAGATTTACAATAATTTCACTGGCTTTGTATGATTTGAGTTTTGCAATCTCAATATATTTCGAATAGTAATCAACTAATAAGAAATACAACTCTTTTTTCCATTCAAAAAGGTCGACACCTACCTTCTGAAATGGAAGATCTGGCAGTTCGTGCGGTATCAGTAACTCTTTGCGATTGTTGTTGAGATATTTAGTGCAAGTCTTACAGTTTTCTACTGATTTCTGTATATCTGCATTCATGCCCGGCCAAAATACTAAACCTCTGGCTCGGCGTTTACTCTTTTCAATTCCAGGGTGACCGTCATGAATGAATTTCAAAATCACATGGATTAGTGACGATGGAATCATCAGTGATTGGCCTTTGAATATCATTTCATCGATAACTGATAATTCATTTCGATAACTCCATAACGCTTGAATTTCAGGACTTAACTTCTTTTTATTTTCGGGCCACTGACTTTGAATTAAGAGTCGAACTTGCTGCAATGTTTTGTCTTGCGCTGTTTCATTTACAATTTGTTTCAGCATTGGTTGTGATATTGCAAGACTCGACTTTATTAATCCGACGTGGATTTTAATTTCTCTATCTAATTGACTTTCCTCTTTGTGACATAGTGGTGCCCGCGACAACATATCTGCTACTAAGAGCTTTCTTCCAGGCTTATATACAACTTCTAGATCATAGAACTGTAGACGGAGCATCATCCTTTGTAACCTAGCCGGTACATGAGCTAGTGCCTTTTTGAACAGTGGAATCAATGGTTTGTGGTCGGTTTCCACCAATGTCTTTTGCCCATAAATAAATTGATGATATTTTTCGCAGCTAAAGAGAATTGCATAGAGTTCCTTCTCTATCTGCGCATAGTTTCTCTGGCAATCTGTTAGAGTCTTAGATGCGAAGGCTAAAGGGCGGTTATCTTGTAAAATACATCCACCCACTGCAAATTGTGAGGCATCAGCTGAGATAACAATTGGTTTAGTCGTGTCAAAATAAGCCAGGACAGGTGGTTCTGTGACCAAAGACTTGAGTTTGGAGAAGACTTTTTCCAAGGATTCATTCCATTGGAAAACTGTATTTTTCTTGAGCAGTTTTCTTAAAGGCTCAGTTTCATTTGACAAATTTTGAATGAAAGACCCGAAGTATGTAATCATTCCCAAAAATCGATGAACATCTTTAACGCAAGTGGGAGATGGCATACTCATAATTGCTTCGACCTTTTGCGGATCTGTATGAATACCCAGTTCGTTGAAGACATGACCAAAATATTTGACTTCTGTCAAACCAAACCTACATTTGTCTTCATTAAGCTTTAAACCGACTTCATCCATTCGTTTGAGCACTTTCATTAATTTGGTATTATGTTCTTCGATACTGTTGCCGTAGACAAGTATGTCGTCAACATAAACAATAACATCCATACCAATGAACATTTCCGTCATGACACGGTGAAAAATTTCTTGAGCTACCTTCACTCCGTACGGCATTCTAAGAAATCTATACCTTCCAAAAGGTGTGTTGAAGGTACACAGTTCAGAGCTTTTATTATTCAGCTTTAACATCCAATATGCTTTACTAGCATCTAAGGTAGAGTAATATTTTGAACCAGCTAATTTTGACTTGATATATTCAATATCTGGAATGGGATAGTGTTCCCGCTGAAGTGCTTTATTGAGGTTTCGCGGATCTAAGCAAAACCGTAACGAGCCATCGCTCTTTTCAACCAAAACTATTGAGCTGACCCATGACGTTGGACTGTTGACTCTAGCAATGACTTCGTTTTGTTCCATTCTATCTAACTCCTTCCTAAGTTTATCGTGTAATTGAAACGGAATTTTTCGCGGAGCATCAATAACTGGAATTACATTCGCGTCAACTTTTAAATCAAATTCTCCTTCCAGACAACCTAACCCCTTGAACAAGTTATTAAATTTTGGAGGAATGCTTTTGATGATTTGACTTGTGTCATCTTTTAATTGATTGACAGTGCCTACGTTCCGATGCACCAATTCTAATCTGACGCAATCAAATTTTCCAAGCACAGTTGCGACATTTTCTTTTACGATCAGAAAATCTATATTTGTGCTCTTCGCTTCGTACAAAAAAGCGTTGACAGAACATTGACCCAAAACATTGACAGTTGACCCTCCAAATGCTCTTAAATTTCCTAGACATTTGTTAAGAATAATTTGTTTGTTCCAATTGATTGAATTAAATGTGCATAAAGACATGACATTTGCTTCTGCACCCGTGTCTAACTCTACTTTAATTCGCTTATCATTGATTTGAATAAACTCTGTAAAATTTGTGTTTGTTTTATTACTATTTTCATTAGACTTAAATAACTGTTCTAAATTAAGTGTACCAATAAAAAAATCAACATCTTCATTTAAATCAATACTACTATCTGATTTGTTATTTATATTAAGAGATTGCACTTTATTAGACTTACAATACTTAGCAAAGTGATTTAAACCTTTGCATATATGACATCGTTGACCAAGGGCTGGGCATTTGGTGCGGTGGTACCAGTTTCCGCATCGCTCACATCTCTTGCCTGACTCGTTTTCTTTGACGTTGGATTTGTTTTTGTTGCTGTGGTAACTGTTGCTTTTTCCGCTATTCACCTGCTTGTAATGTTGTTGCTTGTTGTTACTTTTGGATGTTTGTGGCCTTGGATTGCTGCTTTGTTTTTGTAAAAAGTTTATGCTGCTTTCAGAATGAACTGCGACTGTGGACATCTCTTGTGACTGCGACTGACTAAGAATATAGGATTTTGCACGTTTTTCTGCTGTTTCGAGAGTTAGATCATCTATATCGAGTAACAGACGTCTTAACTTGTCATCATTTAGACCAATGATGAAAACATCTCTGACCATGCTGTCTTGAAGTGTGCCATAGTCACACGCTACAACTAATTCCTTTAAATGAGTAAGGAACTGATCTATTGTTTCGGCTGACTTTTGTCTCGTAGACAAAAATTTATAGCGCTCGAATACAATATTTGTTCTTGGATCACAATGACTTCCAAACTTCTTTACTATTTCGGCGTAATTTAGACTTTTAGGAAATGTATTATATATACGTAGACCATCATCTCCAATGTACGAAAGAATAGCAGTAATCTTTCTTGCATCTTCTTTTATTCCCACCAGATCCAGGAAAAGTTCCAACTTTTGTATCCAGAACTTCCAAGCTGCACTCAAATTTGGTTGATTGAAATTCATTTCTTTCGGTGGTTTTGCACCAAAAGAAAACTCCATTTTGTAATGTGGACTTTGGCTATTCGATGAATTTGCAATTGTTCGTGGCGGTGGCGGTGGTGATGGTGGTGGTGGAGCTGATGATGATGGCGGCGGGGATGAAGGGCTTTCTTCTTGGTCCGCCGAAGACTCGAGACTATCGTCAATTACTTGGACGCTGGAATCAAATAAAATCCCAGAATCAGCTACAGATTCACTTTTATTATCCAGCTTTACTACTCAATGCACATGTGGTTTGCGACAAATTTTTTTTTTTGGTTATCGAGATCGACTTTGTAAAGCTGTTTGACAGGTTGATTTTATTCAATTTAATTTTTTGTTGGACTTTGACTTTCTATTATATATTTTGTTTTAATTTTTTTTTTTTTTTTTATTTTAGATTAACATCTGACACCATGTTATGTCTTGTCCAGGAGCTCGTAGAACTCGTCCTTGGTGTCGTCATCTTTCTCCTAGCCTTGATGTGAATTGTCGTGCGACGTTCGTTAAAATAATTGAAACTCAATAAGACTTCTTTCCTAAGTCTGCCTCTAACAACAAATCCACATCCAAAAAGACGCTGCCCTTGTGGTCGGTAACAGTCACCGTAGTAGATATCGCAGTCTTTCAGTTTTCTTTTGCCCGGCCCATCCCATCGCACTTCTTGGATGGCGCTGATGTCTGCTTTGTAGCAGTCTAGGGCATCCGCTAAATGTTCGGCTGCACGTGGTCTATAGAGAGACAGAACATTCCCACGTGCAGATCCGAAGTTCGTTGACCTTATTTCGTTTGCTAGGTTCGTCAACATTCAATCCCTCCGTATCCGAGGCCTGGACTTGGAGGACCAGACGCTATATATATAACTCCAAGGGCGGGGAGCCGGATTAACCGCTCCTTATAGGCCTGAGCTCCGAATATGTCGTTGTAGCCCGTATAAGGTGTTCACTAAGTAGGTCAGCCTAACTGGAACTGTAGACGCCACCCTTAATTCCATCTTGAGAATTCTTCCGCTGCCGCGCCGCTTGGATGAAGGAGAAGTGCCTTAGTGTGTACACTCCTCCCCGTCTCTCGTTAGCTGAACCCTAAACCCACCCACAGGGATTGGAACCCCATCTTCAATTAAAGGTACTAGGCACCCGATGTTCACCACTTGGAGGTGAGAGTAGGAGTTGATAGACAGAGGTTCGCTCTGAAAAAGAGCTTGTGGACGCTTGTGTCCTCTTGAATGCATCGTGTCTACCCTTTGAACATCAATTAAAAATTGATTGATCAATTAAAAATCCATTCAAAGTAAAGACGTTCAGCTCACTCCTTATAAAGGGTGTTTTTTTTTTTAGACGTGTAGTTTTCAATCTGGCAATACTTTTTTCGGAGTTGGTCTTTTTGACAGCTGTCACTTGATTTATGCTCATATTGGCTTGCCAATTCATAATGCATAGACTAACTCCTGAACAACGTTTGCAAATCGTGCAAATTTATTACCAAAGTAATGGTTCGGTTCGCGCACTGCGATGAAAAATGATGAAAAATAAAGCTGGCCATAATGTTACAGTCAATGGGGAACACTATAGAGCCATGATTAATGACTTTTTCGTGCCTGAATTAGAGGATGTTGATGTTGACGACTTTTGTTTCCAACAAGATGTCGCTACATGTCATAGAGCCAAAGAAACAATCAACAACGCGTTATTGCTGACATACGGCCCCAATTGCTGCAAAAAGTGGTCGAAAATTGGGCCTTCAGCTGGTATTTATTCGAGCCAGCCACAGCGGCCACTTGCCCGAAATCATTTTTAAAACATAATGGCAAACCCTTATCTTTATAATAAAGCTAATTCTTGGCCATATTATTAAATTATACGTGTTTTATTTCTTCTTGAAAACCACACGTCTAAAAAAACACTCTTTACAAAAACTCTCTATATGGAACTTTGGTTTTTGAAAAAAGGTACTTTTTAGGCCACAATATAAATGAACTTGACTGGAGATAAAACATGAAACTTTCAGGATATACCTATGGTTCTTTCCATGAACTTCAAATCCTGAAAAGAAGTTTTTGTTGTTTTCATTTATTATGCATACGTATTGGTGGCTTAAAGAAGCAAATAAATAGGTCAGTTGCAGTTAAAAATCCATTATTTTTCGGGAAAAAAGTACTGGATTTTGAATTTTGTTGATGCTAAAAGTCTAAAGGATAACAAAAACTCAAGTGTTATATCCCCTCCTTTAGCGCCCTCCTTCTTTTTGCTCCTTTTTACAAAACATCAATTTTACTCGATTCCTTTTGATTGCAGTGGCAAACAAATCATCAGTTATTATTTTTTAAGAAATAAACAAAACAAGTTTTTCTAACGTTTTGCGTACTTCTTAAATCAGAAAAAAAGCTGCTAAAAAAATGAAATTAATATTATAAGATTATAACGATTCTTCATGATTCTTTATGACAGTCAAGGGTTCCAAGCTAATGTACAAAAATCAGCGCTAATTTAAGTTTGACCAACTTTGACCAAAGCATTGATTTTTGTCTGCTATTTGCAACCGTTCTAGACGACTGTCTCATGTACGGATACAATAAGAAGCATAAACGCTACTAATTCTCCTTGTCTGTCTATACTAACCTCTGTCTAAGGTAACCTCGTGTCTAATAAATTTCCTCCACATTATTTTTTGCTTTGCAGGCATATCCGCTTACGAATTCTGGATGCAGGATTTCAATATGACTCAAATGGATGCAGTAATGACACAAATCGAGCCTTTTTACCGTCAGCTACATGCTTTCCTTCGGCACCAATTGAATAAGAAATATGGAGATGCTATTGTCGATACCAAAGGACTAATTCCCGATCATCTTTTCCAACAAGTGTTGGCTCAGACTTGGACTGATGGCAGTGTAATTGATGAAAATTTCCCATACAAAGATCTACCAGCTTTTGATGCAATTCTTGCTAAAAACAATTATGATACGTTGAAACTATTCAAAATGGCTGATCAGTTTTATGAGTCAATGGGATTTAAAGCTGTTAACGAAAGTTATTGGGGTACAAAACTGAAAATGAGAAAAGATGAAGACGAAGGTGATTGCAAAGCAACAATAATTGCAGCATCTCCAAATGTTTATATGCAGTATTGTCATAAAATGGACTTCAGAACATTTCTACAGGCACATGGCTACATGGCTCAAATTCACTTCGCCCTCGAAAAACCTGATCTTCCGGTTTATTACTTTGATTCTTATAATTTGGAATATGCTGTTGGTGAGGCAGTTATTTTATCAGCATCATCTACAAAATATTTGGCTAAGGTTGGAATAATTGCTGAGCCTGAATTCACTGAAGAAGTTTTCATGAATAGACTAATGAGACTGGTGAGTTGAAGAGATTTGTTGCTTTTTAAATTGACATTTTTGATAATTTTATTTCAGTGCATTCAGACGATGTTAAATATCCCTGTGTACTACGTCCATACCAAAATGATGGCTGACTTATTTTCTGAAAAAGTTGAACTGAGAGGACTAAATAAGCACTATTGGGAACTAATGGACAAATATGTTGGTGTTGGGCCACCGAGTGACCATGTCCATGATATTTTTGATTTTCCTTATACATTTTACATGGAGTTGAATGAAAATATACAAGCAAGGTTTAACACGAATACAATATCAATCATCTTTTAGACACATAAACTTTGTCCGTTTTTTTTTTTTTTTTGCAGAAAATTCAATTCGGAAGTCTTGAGTTATCAGTTCTACAAGAAATTGTGTTCGATTGCTGGTCAATATCCCAAGGTGAAGCTACAAAATTGTGAATTTTCGTATAGCAAATGTGCTGGTGATGCCTTAAAGTGAGTTGGGAACATCTATATAATGAAGCTTCTTCATGAAGAAAAATTGAATATATTTTAGGAAAATGATTAAACTTGGTTCGTCAAAGCCAATCCATGAGGTATTGGCAGCAATGTTACCTGATGATCCAAAACTAAATGCTGAAAGCCTTTTGGAGTACTTTTTCCCAGCTTTGTCTTGGTTAAATGCAGTCAATGAGCAGAAAAAGGTCAACATTGGTTGGACACATTCAGATAAAAGTAAAAATATTTGCAGGACACAATAGTAATATATTTATCATATTATTTCCTTAATTTTTATTCTAGAGTGATTTGACTCGAAAACTTATAGAAAAATCAAAATACTAATAATATATTAATACCTAACTAGTGAAAATTCGTTGTTCCAGTTATTTTATTAAAATATACAACCAAAAACGATAGGTGAAAGACCTATAGGTGTGGTAAATTTGTTCATTCTGTGGATTTTCTCGTGTGGAGTTAATTAAATTTGCCGGAAGTCGGTAGATTGTAAATCATAATCATTTCTAAAGAACTAGCAGATTAATTTCTTGGGGTTGGCTACAAAATCTCGCAAATCAAAATCTCGCACTCGAAATCTCGCGTAACGAAGTACCGCAACTACAAAATCTCGCTTTTCATAATCCCGCGCAATTACAAAATCCCGCTTTTCATTATTTCGCAATAACGAAATCCCCAAACTAAAATCTCGCATATCAAAATCTCGCAAAATTGAATTGCATTGCAACAAATAAATTTTTTAAATCAAAATCTCGACTGAGATTTTAATTTGCAAGATTTTGATTAAAAAAATGCATTTGTTGCAATGCAATTCAATTTTATGATATCCCTATACTGCAAAATATATAAAACTGTGTCTGAGTACTTTTAGACCACACTGTTATTTATTAATTTGATCTGTTGATTTTCAATATTATTGTTGTCAAAAGAACAAGAAAGAGAGAGATTGTATATCCAGTTGTAAAGTGTGATGTATGTGCAAATTGCATAAATTGTATTTGACCTTGAAGTATAAAATACTTTTAGTTCCATTATAAACGGTTATTAACAGTAACAAAGGGTGTACAATTTTTTTTATTGACGGGTGTAGGTAGTTATTAATTGGAAAGACAAATTATGCAAAGTGCTCTTGGGTAGGTATATTCTCAAATCAACAAGTTTTTCTAAAAGCCGTGTGCGATTCGTTGCTGTGAGATTTGAAGTTACGAGATTTTAAATTGCGAGATTTTGGTTAAAATTTGCGAGATTTTTAGGTTCGAAATGTAAATGTGAGATTGTAAAAAGCGAGATTTTTTCAAATTTCAGATTTTTTAATTTACGAGATTTCGTTATTCGAGATTTTTAAAAAAAATGCGAGATTTCCTTATTCGAGATTTTGGATGCTAAAGATATCAAAAGAAAAAAAAAATAACAAAATGTACCTTCCCTTTCCGTACCGTGGATACCTAAGCAGTTTACGTAAAAAATGAATCAATTTCATAACAGTCTGAATGGAGCCCGCTTTCCTTTCTTTAAATTTTCCCTTCAGTTCTACATAAATTGTTTGTAGACCTTATCTGAAGGAAATGACAATTTGAGCAGAGAATGAAGGTGGTCGATGTTTTTCTTTCAAATTTTCAATTTGATTACCAGAAATATTTTTTTAATCTTTCAATTTGATTAAACATTAATTAAAAAATTATAATTATAAATATAAATATAAATATAAATATAAATATAAATATAAATATAAATATAAATATAAATATAAATATAAATATAAATATAAATATAAATATAAATATAAATATAAATATAATATAAATATAAATATAAATATAAATATAAATATAAATATAAATATAAATATAAATATAAATATAAATATAAATATAAATATAAATATAAATATAAATATAAATATAAATATAAATATAAATATAAATATAAATATAAATATAAATATAAATATAAATATAAATATAAATATAAATATAAATATAAATATAATATAAATATAAATATAAATATAAAATATAAATATAAATATAAATATAAATATAAATATAAATATAAATATAAATATAAATATAAATATAAATATAAATATAAATATAAATATAAATATAAATATAAATATAAATAAATATAAATATAAATATAAATATAAATATAAATATAAATATAAATATAAATATAAATATAAATATAAATATAAATATAAATATAAATATAATAAATAAATATAAATATAAATATAAGCTATAATTATAAATAAATATCTCTTTAAAAATATCCTTTAATAAATATTGTGGTAATTTACCACAATGGTTGGAAAGCCATAATCACGAGTTGGTTGTGAGGCACATTATGATATATTGTGGACCCATTTTGGTGAAAATACCATTTATACTGCCGCTGGCTGTGTCCATTCAAAAATATTAAATTAAGAAAAATAATAGTTATTTACTTAAATTTTCAATTTAGTAATAGCTAGATTTTGAGTGGTGTCGAATCTTCACACAGGGGGGGAGGGGGGTACGAGACTATAAAATATAAATAAACTTAATAAAATAATTGTAGGTAGTTAATACCATATCCATTTTTTTGCTTAAAATTGATTCTTTTTGTTGTATTTGTTTCAGTGTGTGGCGTTTGTTCACTCGCGTTTGCATTAACTTTGAATTTATAATGGTTAATGGCATTGGTTATTGACTATTGAGTCCCTTAAGTTTTGAATTTTTATTCATGTCTGCAGCAGTTTTGCCAGATGAAAAAAAATATCCCCTTAGAAAAAATTAAGTAACCCCCCAGATTATCACATTTTGACAAAAAAAAAACCCTATATTTTTTTTTTAATTTCAATACTCAAGAATAATCAAAATCAAGAATAATACGATCGTCATCTTCATTTTTGTACAAGCGAAATTTTTCAGAGTTTCCTCTAACGGCGTAAAATTCTGCGAAGGAACATCTGACTAACAACACAAATGAGCCAGTGCGTACAAAAGTGGTGTAGCCCAATTTTTGTTTGCATAGTTTTCATTACGAAATTAATTACTATTTTATTTCATGTTCATGGAGGATAAGTGACATCTTTGGAAAGCTAAGATATTTAAGAATTAAGATTTTTTGCTTCTATGACTTTTCATGCATAAATGTTGGACTTCGAGACAAAAGTATCAATTTTTCCATATGGGTAACGCTACTTTTGCACTCACAGCCTTAATTAGGTAGGAACTATCAGTTATTTCAATTCCCATACGATGTATTTTGAGAATGAAGAAAATGAAGCAGTCATACAATTTTTATTTTTTTTTTTTACTTTAAAAATAATACCCCCAGCTTTCCCCCAGACATTTTATCACCCCAGATTTCCCCCTAATGATGAAAAAACCCTAAATCTGAGGGGAAAACCCCCAAACTGGCAACCCTGGTCTGCAGTGAAGAGTCATGAGTTCTAAAGTGTAAGCGCTCTAATACTGCCGTTATCTCAGCTCAACGGTAGGTACCTATTCAAGATCAAGAGTTTCTTTCATCGGCCTTTTTTCCACCCTTTAAAAGACAAATATCAAATACAGAGGAGAAGGGAATTCAGACTGCAATCGGATTTTAACGAAATTACTCTCAACCATTTTTTTTGTTTAAAGATAATTTTAAGAGGTTACCTACACTCAGAGAAAAACGTCAGGTAAATAATTAACCTGGGCCTTGTTGAATTCACGAGGTGCACAATCCCATACAAAGTTACTGACATTTCAGAAATGTACCTGATTTTAGTAACCTTTTATTCAGTGCAAAATCAACCTGGTGGACTTTCGTGCCATATTCAGGTTGATATAAGAAGATGACCTGTAATTTTAACACTAATTTCTTGTAAATAAGAAATTTTAACAAGAATATAGTGTCAATTTTAGCCAAGGTCGTGTTTTTCTAACACTGTATGATATGAATTTCTGTTTTACTACATATCAGGTTGAACTAACATTTAATGTGTTTTTTTTACCTGTTGTATTTTACCTGACCTCATGTTAAAAAAGCACTCTGCCAGTTCATTCCAGCGTGACACAAGTGCTGAAACGCATACACACTGACAATTTAAGTAAAACGATTTGTATTTAACCTGTGTCGAGATTCAGCTAATTCGAAACCGCAGGGAGTGAGTGAGATGAGTCACTTTTCGTCGAAAATCGATTCAGCTAGCAAAAGTGAGTGAGTGAGCGAGTGAAATGAAATGTCAGATTACTCGCCAGATATTTCCGCAGTGACTTGGTGTATGTGTTGGTAAATTTCCAGTTTTGGATAGGTATGTGTGCTTTTCTCAAGAATTCCTATTCATGGATAGGAAACGAAATAAAAAAAACAACAACGTAGATAGAAACAACTACCCTTTTATTAGTTCTTTAATTTTATTTTATTATCATATGCACATATATATATATTAAATAAATTTATATTCTTTTCACTTTAAACACTTTTAAACTTTTTATTTCTCAAGGGTGAAACTCACATTAAACTTTAACTATGACAAAAAAAATAATTGAAACAAAAGATACTCCAAACTCCATTATTAAAGATTCCAATGTTTACATTGTTGTATTTGTTGTTTCATTTCGTTTTGCGTAACGAGTGTGACAAGGAGGTAGAATTTAGCTCTTTTATTTTCATTCTTTGTTTCATGTTCGAAACTAAATTCGAACTTACTCATTTCACTTAAATAGCTGAATCATTTTTGCGAGTGAAGTGAGATGAGTCGGCGAGTAAGGCGAGTCATCTCATCTCACTCGCTGAAATAGCTGAATCTCGGCACTGGTCTCCTGTTAAAGAAGCAATCTGACAGTTCATTTAAACGTGACATTAGCGTTGAAACGCACACACACAGGCCATTGAGATAAAATTATTTGAATCTTACCTGGCCTCCTGTTAAAGTAGCACTCTGTCAGTTCATTTACACGTGACACTAGTGCTAAAACACACACACAAGCCATCCAATGAGTCTCAACTAAGGTATTGATATTTGGCACCAGTTTTTTGTGTAGTGAATTGGCCCAGTGGATGAGTGCTATCTCCGTGTGTGAAAGGTTCCCAGTTCAAAACTGAAGTAAGTATCACAAATAATTTTTAAATTAAAATAAATAAATAATAAATTTCTATATGTACTTTCAGAATAATGCTTACGAGTTGAGCGATAGACAGCGCAAGAGACGGCTCTCAGACGTATAAATTCATGAATTATGCCGGATTTACTCGATTGGAAAACTGCCAGTATAATGACAAAAGCAACAAAACAAGAATGGACAAATTAATTATTTTTGTCATTATAGTCGTGTAAATCCGGCATTAGATACAGGGTTGATATAACATTGAAACCTGTTAAATTAACTATAGGTTTTCAGGTTAAACTAACCAGATTTTGATGTTAAAATTACAGGGCATTGAATATTTTGTCAGGTTAAATTAACTATATTTGCAGGTAAAATTTACAGGATTACAGTGTTAAATTTTCAAATCAGGTATCAGGTTAAACAGTTAACCTGATCTACCGAGTTGAAAAATAAAAACCTGAAAATCAGGTATGATTGGCCAGAAATTGAGTGTACTTCTATTTGTTTTCAACTAGATTTGATCAAAGTTGTATTCAAAAGCTGTAGGTAAGTTTGAATGGTATTGTATGCCAAAATAATAATAATATAACATATAACAGTAATGACTTGCGAGACCTGACATACCAAGTGTTAAAATAATGTTTGGGTTTATTAAACTTCAAAATATTTACTTTACGTAACAAAATTCACATAACTAAGAATATTTGTTTAACGCAACAAAACGCTCCGCTACCTATTTTGTATTTCGTATTTCGTATTTATTAATAACAATTTCACATTAAGATTACAATCTTATTATAAGTGAAGGCTTTACAAAATTTAAGAATGTTCGAAAATGTTTAACAAAGCAAGATATACATAATAATTATTTAATTTTAAGTTTATGTTAATAGAAATTAAATCTAGCATTTTTTTTTTTTTTTTAATTCTTTATTCATTTTGTATTCTTTTTGCTTAAGTATTTCTGGCCTAGTGTTTAAAAAGAACGGGTTTTGAATGTGTTCGCGTTAATGATGTTTCTGATCGTTGTTGGTAAAGAGTTCCATAATTGAGTGGCATGGACAAAAAACGTACGCTCTGATTGCAGGCAATAAAATCTGGGTTGAATTAGGACCGTGGTTCTAAGTGAACTTCCAAAAACTAATCGGTTGTACAGGTACTCAGGTTGACGAGACTGCATAATTACATGTAAATGGATAAGTGACCTAAACTTTAAAAGATTATCGAAAGTCAGACCCATTATTTGTTTTGAGTAACTAGAAATATGCTCGAAATATCTTATATTGAAGATGTATCTTGCAAGATTGTTGTATATGACATTAAGTTTTCGCCTTGTTGAGGAGTCAACACAACAGAAAACTTCACATCCGTACAACAAATGGGAAGCAGGAGTGCTTTTACAAGCAACATCTTAGTTTTGACAGGAACATACTTTTGGGTTGACCATAATAGGCGCAAAGCACTATATAATTTACCAATTGTAGTAGCTGCATGATCAGTCCAAGTTAAAGTTTCGTTGAAAATTATCCCCAGGTTCCTGACAGAATGCACATAGTCAATGGTCGATCTACCGAGTCGAACTGGTGGAAAACTTGAAGTATCTAAAATGCGTTTGTAAATGCATAGTGTCTTTGACTTCCCCGGGTTGAAAGAAAGGTTATGCTTTAGAGCCCACTGCAGAATAATTTCTAAGTCTTCATTTATATAGCTGATAGCATTACTTATGCCATCTAACGGACTGCATATGTATAATTGGACGTCGTCTGCGAACATATGAACGTTGCAGGACTTAACTAGATGAGGGATTTCATTGACATATAGCGAAAATAATAGCGGCCCAAGACTGAAACCCTGTGGCACTCCTGCAGGGACTGCAAGATATGACGACAACTGGCTTCCCACAGTCACACATTGCTGACGATCGGTTAAGTATGAGTGCAAAAGCTTTACTGCATAAGCTTTTTACAAAGTGTAAAGTGATAAACCGTGTCAAACGCTTTGGAAAAGTCCAACAACGTTAAAAAAGTAGCACAATTAGTGTCCATCGATCTTCGAATATCATCTACAACAAGTAGAAGAGCAGTTTTGCAACTTCTGCTTTCTCGAAAACCTGATTGGTTTGAGCTTAAAAGGCGGTTTGTATTTAGGTATGCTTGGATTTGTTTTAAGATCGACTTTTCGAAAACTTTTGACAGGTATGGCAATATAGCAAGAGGCCGGTATTCAGGGTTAGCAGAGTTTTTTTTCTTACCCCGAGGCCAAACGAGCCAGAACTGGCTAGCCAGTTGGCTACACAGACTACCTGTCAAATTCCTATTCGTGTATATGCTGTGACGTAGGTGGCATATCAAACTGGCTTCTCTACTGGCCAGCATTCGGATTTTAGTCCAAATGGAGTAAATCTACTCCGATTTTAAGAAAAGAAATTTAACTACTATGATTTACCACCTTTTTCAAGAATGAAGATGTTACCACTTCATTCTATTTTCTGTGTAATGTGAAGTGACATTTTAAATACTCTATGCTCACTTAACAAGCCTGACATGTTGCAAACTGTCATTAGACGTAGTACTAAGTGCATTTTTATCTTCGCTACTTCTTAAAAAAGTAGCATATTTAAAGCAAGCGCAATACGGAACTATACCGGATTGTTGTTGTATTTAACATGCTACTTCTTTTATGTGGAGATAGAAATGCACTAAAAATACACGTATTGACGTCACTAGCATAAAACAACAAAAGCCAAAGTTTTGTTGGCATTGCTTATGTTTCGCCTTGATTTTGGAGAGCCTTAACTTATTTTTATTAAAAAATAATATTTATCGTAAAAACTCTTGTTTTATTTTTCGTGTGCAGCGATACGAAATACGACAGATACACAATGGTGAACAACAACAAAAAATTGTCGTCGGCGAACGTTTCGCGTCGGTTTGAGAAAGCATTTAATAGAACTTTTTAAGAAATAGCAATATATCACTCTCTCGTTCATTTACAAACGTCAAAATCAGCGAATTTATCATATTGAAATTAGCTATGAAATTTTTTTTTTTGCTTTGCACATTGGAACTTGACACTTCCGTCTCAATCCCAACTAACATACTCTTCAGAGTTAAGCTCCCGAAATCTACAAATCCTCTCTCATAAGGTTTTTTTAGATCCCATAGCTATACTTAATAGTTAACATCTTGTTATGAAACTTCAATTACTCTCATAGTAATTTTATAATAAGACTGCGTCTCTTTTAAAACTCAAATTCAAATTCCCAACGCTTAAGTCTATTATGAAATCAGTTTTTTCTCCCTTAGTAGGAGTGTATAAACTTTAAGTCTTATAATAATCTTATTATGAAATTTGATCTCTGCTAACCATATTGTAATGCTTATAATCCCATAGTAAAACACTTAAAAGCGCCTATGCGCGGCGGCTATGCTATACTCTACTAAAAATCTACTAAAAAGCTTTTATAGGATCTGAAAAGTAAAATAGTATAAAAACAAAATGCACACAATAAAAAAATATCTGCGTTGTAGAACAAAAACAAACAATTTTCAAAAAAAAATTACTATAATCAATGAAACAAATGAAATATTCAATATTTTACATGGGGAGAGAAAAGTGAACATGAGAAAAAAAATTATAAGAAAAAATACAACAAAAATATGCATTATTTTGAAAGCGCTTTGTTTTTGTTGGAGGTAAAATGTAAATATTAGATAGTAAATTTTCAACGGCAATCAAATTTTGGTCCAATTGTGAGAAAAACAACTATAATAATAATGTCCATATTACAGCTCAGACATAATATTATTGATTCACTCATAAGATAAATACTCTTGCAAAAATAAATATTGAAGTTATAAAAATAAAAATCTGTTAAAGAGATATCAAATCTCATATAAAATCTTTTACTCTTGTTATGAGATAGAAAATTGCCTCTAGTAACTAGGCTGTTTAAAGCTCATAACTATCGTATACGAATCTTGTAGTAGACTACCAGAGAATATTTTACTCCAATAAAATAATCTACTAAGAATCTGGCAGAGTTTTATGAAAGGAAAATTGTTACTTGGGAATGGAAGCTGTCACTCTTGAAATTGACAGATTCGTAAAATTCCCTATCAATTCATTCGCAATTTTTTTTGGCTTTCTTGTCGAACGGAAATCCAAAACACAACAGACGAGACAAGTGTGGTTCCGGCTTTATTCATCTTCAAACATTTTTAGATCGCTTATCAAATTTATAAAACTTTGAGTTCTTAGGCAATGGGCATGGACTCCCGTTTTTTATTTTATTAATATTTTGTGAAAGAAAATGTGAGTAAACTTAAGTTTTAGTCCTATTTTTCCAAACATGCTACAAAATAGTACTGCCGAGCCCTGTTACTGGCTGCTCTACTGGCTTCCCAACTGGCTACGAAAAAGGCAAGCCAGTTGACGAGCCAGTTAGGTTAGGTTAGGTTAGGTTGATGGGCTGACGGTGGATCTTGTTCCCGTCACACTTAGATCAATGTTGATCCATTGTGGTACCCTGATGGATTGGACCATCCCTTTAAAAATATAACCTATGAAATCCTATGGAGCATCGAACCATTTAGAGGCGTTGATGAAGTTCATTAAACTTGAGATGTTATTTCCTGTTGACTTCGAGATTTCTGCTAGATCATTGAAGAAATAGCTACCCAAACATTTTTTCCTTATATTGCATAGTGCCGGACATTGACCTAGGAAGTGAAGGGTGTCTTCCTCTACTTCTACGTCACCGCAACCTCTGCATAGGTCTTCAGTATTTAGTCTCATCTTTTTCTTGTGGTAACCTAAGAGATTATGTCCCGTGATAATTCCTATTAAAAGATTCAGGGATCTCTTTTTCAGGTTTATGACATGGTGCGTTTTTTTCTTATTGTAGCTAGGCCACAAATTCTTTGTAGTGGTACAAGTTGCGAGTGAGTTCCATCTGTCATTGGTAAGTTCCACTATCTTCTTACCAATTGTCTGTTTAATGGCACAGGATGGAATTTTAACACCGGAGTCCGTTAGGCTTTGATCTAACGATGAACCAGTCCTTGCCAGTTCATCTGCTTTTTCATTTCCCAGAATTCCACAGTGCCCAGGAACCCAGCAGAGTCTGATGTTGTGCTGTGTGGCAAGAATCTTTAGCTCTTCGCGACAGCATGAAACCAGCTTGGATTTTATTTCTGTTGCAGAGATAGCTTTAATCGCTGCCTGGCTATCAATGTAAAAGGTGATATCAGCCCGTGGTATCGCCAACATTGAGATCTGTTCAGCAGCCTTAATCACTGCCAGAACCTCCGCTTGGAAGACACTGCTATAATCAGGGAGTCTATAAGAGTTCGATAAATTAAGGGATTCTGAAAAGAAACCAGCACCTACTCTCGTATCCATCTTTGAACCGTCTCGTCTGTGTAAATTTCTACCATCGGTGTATCTGATTGTTGTAAACCAGCTTCCCATTCTTCTCTTGTGGGGATGGAAACAGAAAACGGTTTTTCAAAATTTGTACGGGGTGTTGTGTAGTCTGTGCATACATACCCCTCCGTAAATTTGTTCATAATTTGTGCATGACCTACAGAGTTCTTTTTCCAGCTATCGGTCTGGCTTAATCTTAGAGCACCATAGGCTGCAGTTTCTTGTACGAATAGATCTAGGGGTCTTAGATTGAGTATGGCTTCCATTCAGTCGTTCTCAATTCATCAGCGTACCACTTGATGACACAGTTTTCAGACGTGACGTTGTGGGGTGCACTCATGTCGAGAGCTTGTTATCAAAAACATTTTAAATCTCTTATAAATACATACATAGTACACTGTTTCTGCCTTTCATCTATATCTATTACTTTGTTAAATTTTTACATAACATAATAATAATGTCGTGCGGAGTTTGTAAAATAAAGATTGATAGATCTGAATTTAGAGTCGGTTGTATTGACTGTAAAAAATATTTTCATGGCAATTGTGTAAAAGTCACCGCCAGTGAAGTTGAGTTGAAGAAAAAAGCAAAATCGCCCTGGAGATGCCCATTTTGTACTACTCAAAAGAGAGGATCTTTTTCTGGGACTACTCCAAAAAAATTCTCTTCTGCACCAAAAACGTCAAATTCTACACCATCTCTTAAATCAGTCACTCATGCTTCATGTTCAACACAAAACCCAGCTGCTAACGCATCGGCCATCATATTTTGTAAAGACACCGAGCTATCCAACAATACTTTGCCTGCCAAAAGTGTCACTGCCTTTACTTCACCGCCCGCCACCACCACCGCAACAAACATTTCCAATGACACCGTATTATCCATCAACAATTTGCCTAAAACCAGCATCTCTACCTCATCAGCACCTTCCGTCCTCACTACCGCCAACACCAATTGCACTGACAGCGAATTAATCATCAATAATTTGCCAGCCAGCTTGACTGCCTCACTTGCATTATCCGCCTCCTCCACCACCACCACCACCAGCTTAATCACCACACCGCCACCGTCATCCAATAACTTTTTTAATCTCTCTAATACTCCACCGATTCAAGTTCAATCTCCTTCTGTTACTTTGGAGATGGTCTATGCAGAAATAGTTCAACTTAAAAATTATAATAAATTGCAGATTGATACACTGGTTGCCATTAACACTGAAAACGAAAAGAAAATCCACGACCTACAACAAAAAGTAAACAACTTGGAACAGCAACTCCTCATTAACAACATTGAAGTGTATAATGTTCCTATCAATGATAACGTTCCTCATATTGATCTTGCAATGAACTTTTTTCGAGATGCACTGGATGTAAACGTAAATAAGTCAGACATCGATCAGTGCTTTGTTAAAAAAATAAAAAATAGAAAACCTCTTTCAAATAGTAATAAGTTGAGCACAAATATTCTTCATGTCAAGTTTGTTTCTCACCAAGTAAAAGAGAAAATTATGAAAATTAAACGGGAAAAAAGAGAGAAACTTACGACTAAAATGTTTGGAGCAAAAGGAAAACCAGAGAACGTATACTTAAACGATTGTTTAACACATCAGGGACGTCTACTGCTTAATACTGCTCTGTCGATGAAAACTACGAAGGGAGTCAAATACGTATGGACTAGAAATGGGAATATTTTTATTAGGAAGAGTGAGGGTGACAATGCAGTAAGAATTAATTGTATTACAGATTTTGAAAAATTATGAATATTGTTAATCCTGTTCTTTCTGTCCAAAATATGTGTGATTATCCAGTTTCTCGTAGTTTTGTTGATACGTTTTTTTGCTTACACCAAAATATCCGCAGTTTGCGGAAAAACTTTTCGGTTTTTTTAACTCATATTGAATCACTTGAAACATTACCAGTTATAATAGTTTTATCAGAAATCTGGGTTTTTGCTAATGAAATTAATCTTTATAACATACCGGGATATTCACTAGTAGATTGTTGTAATGAAACCTATGCATCTGGAGGTGTAGCGGTTTATGTGAGTGAGGGTATTGCTTTTAACTACTCTAAAATAGATATATCAAGCGCAGATGCGGTTAAGTTGTCTTTCTGTTATCAGAATGACAACTTTACTATGTTGTGTATATACAGATTGCATGGGTTTGGTAAAGATTTGTTCATAGATGAATTAAGCAGAATTCTTAGTCTAAATAGAACTAATAATCTTATTATAATTGGTGATATTAACATTGATACATTAAATGTATTAGATAAAGATACAGAAAATTATTTATTTCTAATGGCAGCAAATGGACTTAAAGGATATATTAATGAACCAACCCGCGTTACTGAACAATCCAGTACTTGCATTGACCACATTTTCGCTCGTTTCAGCAGAAGTAATAACAAAATGTTTAGTAGCAGTGTTTTTGACCTTTTGATAACTGATCATAAAATGATAACTTTGAAAAGTGACCTTAAAACTACTTCGAAGTCTTCTTGTAGCAAAACTAACAGAGCACGTTTTAATACTGACTACAGACAACTTCAAGATATTTTGAAATTTGAATTCTGGGATGAAGTTTACTCGGATACTGATCCTTCCAGGTCGCTTGCCACTTTTATTTCAATTTTACAAAGTCACATCCAATCTTGTTTAATACCGGTAAAACATTCAAACAGAAATAAGTTATTAAAACCTTGGATGAATCATAGTCTCGTTAGGCAGGTTAAAAAGAAGAACGCAATTGGTACGAAATGCAAGAAACATCCTAATAATGCAAAGCTCAGAAAATATTACATTTCTTTAAGTAAAGCTGTAAGTACTAACGTCGAACTAACTCGTGAAAATTACTATGCTAATTTATTTGAAAGAGCTATGGGTAATGTAAAAGAAGAATGGAGAATCGTTGACAGTATTTTGGGGAAAGACAGGAAGTCAAGCGTAGTAGAGAACTTAGTCGTTGACGGTGTTACTCTAACGGACGTGAGCTACATAGCAAACAAGTTCAACGAATATTTCACAGATATCTCAGAAAAACTTAAACCGTCCATAAATACTGTCGACTGTTTTTGTTATAACCAGCTTAGCCCTGATGACGATTATTTACAACGTAATAGTTTCGTTTTCAATTGTATTACCTCTTTTGAGACTTACAAAATGATAATATCCCTACAAAACAAGAATTCTTGCACATCAGATGGAATTTCAAGCAAACTTCTAAAAAAGATTGCCTTATATGTGTCTGATGTTTTAAGTTTCATTTTTAATTTAAGTGTTGAACAGGGAAGTTTCCCGATACAATTGAAATGCGCCGAAGTTATACCATTGTTTAAGAAAGGCGATAAGAAAAACATATCCAATTACAGACCCATTTCTCTTCTTCCCACAGTTTCAAAAATTTTTGAAAAGCTTATGAAAAATAGAATCACTTCTTTTCTAAATAAAAATAATTTTTTTAGTGAGAATCAGTTTGGCTTCCGTTCAGGTAAGTCAACTGAAGATGCCATTCTCAGGTTATGCAGCCAACTTTATGGTAGCCTTAATAATAACAAATCTGCTATGGCCTTGTTTATTGATATGACAAAGGCTTTTGACATGGTTGACCACGACTTACTTCTAAAAAAAATATTTAATGCAGGTTTTAGAGGATTTACTTTTGAATGGCTTAAGTCTTACTTGAAAGGAAGAATGCAAACTGTGATTTTGAATGGTTTTAAAAGTGAAACTCGGAATTTGAAAAATGGTGTACCACAGGGGTCAGTACTTGGCCCTCTGTTTTTCTTGATATATATCAACTCGCTTTTTAAACTAAAGCTAAATGGTCTATCGACTGCCTTTGCAGATGACATTTCGTTCACCTACCAGTCAGTTTCTGATCTTAATTGTGTAGTGCAAATTGAAGAGGATCTTCAAAGTCTAAGAAAATGGTTTTCTGCTCACAAGCTTATCTTAAGTGAAAAAACTAAGCTTATGACCTTCAAAACATCAGGTTACCAACTTATGGACTATAATCTGTATTTTCATGCCCCAAATTGTGAACAATTTACTTTTCCTATACACAACTGTGGTATATCAAATTTTAGTCCTAGCAGGACATGTTCAGATTCTTGCTTCAATATTGAGTCAGTACCTAACTTCAAGTATTTGGGTGTGTTAATAGATTCTAATCTTAACTGGAAAGATCATATCGGTAATATTAAATCTAATATGTTGTTGGTCACTCGTAAAATGTATCTGCTAAAACCATTTTGTTCTAAAAAAGTTTTAACCTTGATATATTATGGCCTTGCGCATTCAAAACTGCAATATGGTTTAGCTAGCTGGGGAGGCTCATATACAAACACTTTTAAGCCATTGCTGATTGCACAAAAACACTTAATTCGTATTATCTACAACAGAAACCGTTTCTCAGAAAGTTGGCCTTTATATAAAGATTTAAGAGTTCTGCCCATGAGACATCTCTACATTTTTAAAGTACTGAAAGAATTTTATAAGCAAAGTGGAAATCTACCCAGTAGAAACTCATTATTATACAATCTGCGTATAAACGACTTGCACTTTGTGTATGAACCCATTGCTCACAAAACCCATTTTTCCCACTTTTATACTGCGGTTGCACCTAGATGCTTTAATAAACTTCCAATGTCTATTAGAATGACTCGCAATTATAACTCATTTTTAAGTAAAGTAAAAGACTGGCTTTTCACGGTTGATTTGAACTCTGTTGAAAATTTGTATTGTTAAGTATCTATTAATCCATTATTTTTTCGTTTTAAAAAACTATCTTTTTTTTCAAAAATTATCTTTCTCTTCATTTTCTTTAATTGATGGAATGTATGTATTAAACTTATAAACTATAATATTTGTATCTCAAAAAAATAAAAACAAAAACAAATGTTGTATGTAATGTTATTGTATGATATAAATTATATCTTTATACTTTATTACTTGTATTATATTTAATTTAAATTATTTTGCTACTGATTGTCACCCCACATCAGATACT
This sequence comes from Dasysyrphus tricinctus, assembly GCA_963921185.1. Lineage (NCBI taxonomy): Eukaryota > Metazoa > Arthropoda > Insecta > Diptera > Syrphidae > Dasysyrphus > Dasysyrphus tricinctus. Next base: position 129,505,698 of record OY992530.1, read on the forward strand.
TGATATGTAAATTGTAAAATTATTGTATCATTCGCCACTAGCTTCAAGTTATAGAATGATTACTATTTTATTTATATTATTTTATTTGTATTTGTTATTATTATTATTGTTATAATCAAGAATAAATAAAAGCTATACTATACTACTACTACTACTACTACTACTACATTCCCGCAGTGGGAGTGGACCTCATTGCCCCTGTGATTCCTATGCACGCTAGTCTTTGAACTTTGTTAAGCGTTTTATAATTACATTCTTTGTCCATCGCGCTCCACCAAACCAGGCTACCATATGTGAGGATCGGTCTTATAATGGCCGTGTACATCCACATTATGATTTTAGGGTTTGGACCCCAGGTCTTACCAAAGATCCTGTTGCAGGAGTAAAAAGCGATCATGGCCTTCTTGGCTCTTTCTTTGATGTTCATACCCCAGTTTAGCTTTTTTTCAAGAATTACGCCTAAATATTTGGCATGATCTGATAGTCTAAGTTGGGTTCCTTCTATTGACGGTAGGACAAATTCTGGTATTTTCCTTTTGTTAGTAAAAAGAACCAAATCGGTTTTTTGTGGGTTTACCGAAAGTCCACATTTCCCCGCCCAGGTACAGACTTTTGACAAAACGTAAGGTACAGGTACAGGCTTTTGACAAAACGTAATTAACCTGTTCGCTGTTTGTGGAAATAAATTTTCCGGTCGCTAGCAGCGCCAGGTCGTCTGCGTAGGCTACTACTTTGACACCGCTATTTTTCAGCTCAATCAGGATTTCGTTCATAACTAGTATCCACAATAGTGGTGAGAGAACTCCTCCTTGTGGAGTCCCCCTAGATGTGGATACTTTGATCCGTGCGTCCCCTAGTTCTGAGTTAATCCGTCTGTGTTTTAACATACAGATAATCCAGTTTACGAGGGAATTATCCACTTCAAGGTCTACAAGTGCTCTTTTTACCGCATCATTTTGTACATTATTGAAGGCGCCTTCAATGTCCAGAAAAGCTGCTAGAGTGTACTCTTTGTCCTTGAGTGATTTTTCTACTATACTTACTAAGTTGTGAAGGGCTGTTTCAACACCTTTTCCTTTCGTGTAAGCATGTTGGGCAGGTGACAACACATTCGGTTTTATATTACTTCGTATGTGTATATCTATTAGTCTTTCGAAGTCTTTTTAAAACAAACGATGTAAGACTAATGGGTCTATAGTCTTTAGCTTCCGTGTGGCTTGGTTTCCCAGCTTTTGGTATAAAGACTACTTTAACTTCACGCCACGCCAAAGGAATATATCCCCACTTAAGGCTGCTTGCAAAGAAGCTCTTGAGATGTTGGGTAACGTGTTTAGTGTTCTTCTGTAGCATCATAGGGAAGATGCCATCTGTTCCTGGAGATTTGAAGGGTGAAAACGAGTTTACCGCCCAGTTAAACTGCCAGTTGCTCAGGTTTGTATGTGTTAGAAAACAAATATGAGTGTATTGCGACTGGCAAGCCAGTACTGGCTCGTGTGGCCTCAGGGTTAGGAATTGGAAGTATCTTGGCATTCTTCCATAGTCTTGGATACTCACAAGTAGTTAATATATGGCGTTTTTCTTTTTTAACTCAGAGCAGATCACGGAACTGTCAAACAAAAATTCTATGTTTCTTTTTTAGCTCAGACATATCAGAGCATAAAAAGTGTGTTTCTTTTTTCCATCGGAGCTAGCTCAGAGCTGGCTCAATTAGCTCAGGATTAAATGACCGAGCAAATCGAGCGAAACGCTGAGCGAAGCCAACTTCACTTATTTTTTTAGTGGTACATAATTAAAAATTAATCCTCTCGACAGTCCCTGGACAGTCGCCCGTCAATTGAAAAAATTGCAAGAAATTTCACGAAATTTACCAAAAACACCTATGAAATGACAGTTCAGTGCTCAAGTGTGTTTCATAATTAAATCTGAGGAATCTGATCATAATCTGCTCGGAGCTCTGCTCTGATCGCTCAGCCTCTGCTCAGAGCTTTGCTCAGAGCCAACAAAGAAAAACGCCAATAGAGTTGAATAAATGAGTTATAAATTTTAGGATTTGAGGCAGAACAATTTTCAAAAATTTAGGATTTACTTCATCTATTCCCACCGCGTTCGACTTAATAGATAAAATAGCCTCTACTATATCTTCTTCGGTGAAATGAATAAAGTAAAAACACTGTTCAGAATCATTAGCATTTTCAATCGAATTGAAATGCTCTGAGTCATGAGTACTTGATGAATTATTTGTTGAAGGATCGGATACAGACACAAACTGGGCGTTGAGTAGGTTGCAATCTTGCAATCTATATTAGAAGGAGTCTCCTATAGATCCAGATATACTCTTAAAATGAGCATTTATTAAAACTCTCGCCAACATTTTGTTTAGACACTATAATCAAACAATCAAAAATTGAGTTCAACTCTTGTTGTAAACATCGATACTATTGTTATAATTTAAAAAAAAAAAAATAAATCGATCCACCAGTTATATCTATTTATGACTCCCCAAAAAGTTAAATCAAAAATCAGAATTTCTGATTCATTCGAAATGATGCGATGATTCGTTTTATGTAAAAGGGACGATGATTCAAAATCACTTCTCGATTTATTGAATAAAATAACTCTAATAAAATAAAAATTGAAGCAAGCGCATACGATAAAAAGGCAAAAAAATATAATCCACATAAAGTGGCAAAAGCAGATTGTTTCCACTTAGAAAAATTGCCTCCAATAATGATAAAATAAACAACACAGAACTTTATCCCAAAAACGCAGAGATACACAAGTAAGATGGCACAATATTCCAGAGGCTAACCAAGAACGAATTTATCTTTGCGTAGTTCACTCTCGTATTCTATTATGGTTTCATATGAATGAAGCTTCAAGTATTCCATGGAAAAAAGTTTTCTTTGAAATTTTAACCAACCAAAACGAAATTTCACCAGTTCCGTTATTTGATAGGTAACTTGCTTATTAACAAATACAATGTGGTGGAAATGTTTGTTTGTTTGTTTGATATGTTTTCACTGCGTTTCTTCTAAAATCTGTCTTCGTTCTGTTTTTAATCCGTCTTTAATCTGTTCTCGGTTCATTTTCTACCCATTTTCGATTCATATATAAAATTCCTTCTCGATCCACTTTCCATCTGTCTTCAAAACCGTTTCAGTCCGTCTTCGATATATCGGTGATCTGTCTATGATACGTTTTCGATCTATCTTTGGTTAACCTTAAAATCCGTCTTCGATACATATCCATCTATCTTCTATTCGTTATTGATTACTTTAAGAATCCGGTTTAGATCCATCTTAGATCTACTGGAACCGTCTTCAATCCATTTTTGATCCGTCTTTTATTTGCCTTCTATTTTTATTTTTTTTTTTTCAATCCATCTTTGAATTGTCTTCAATCCGTTTTCAAATATTCATCTAAAACTCATTTCGATCCGTTCTCTGTCTATCGACAGAGTCTGTTTTCAGTACAACCTCGGTCCGTTTTTTTCGTCTTCGATATCAGGGGCCAGTTCGGAACCAGACTTTGTCTCTGCGGCCAAAGTCAGTCATTTGACTGGATCTAAATTTCACTAAATTAAAATCATTTTTATCAAAAATTAAACACTTCTGCAATAGATTGCTCAATGATACAAAAGGATAGTTAACTTATTGTTTTTTGAGAGTAATCTATTGTTATACTGGTGAAATTGCCCAATCAAAAAAATTCTCCCCAGACTGAATCACTGAATACTGGCCGATTTATAAGTTTCCCAAACTAAAAAAAAAATATGTATGTGGAAGAAGAAGCTTTCCAAATAGGTATTGTATCTTCCTTAGCAAAAGTACTGCCACTAGGGATCTATATATTCTATATAGGTATACACTTTGCACACGGCTGGGAAGAATCTCTCTGGGGATCAACCAAAGTAATCGTTTATATGACTCCTTTTTGCCATCCACACTTAATTCGATAGAATTTAGGAAGATGGAAAATTCCGCATCTTAGAAATTTTCTAAGCAAAAAAGGCAGAAGGGGGTGAATGACGATGATGATGGCGACGACGACAACCCATGATTGTAACGGAGGTAAAATGAAGTAAGGACCTTTCCTTCTTTCCGTTTTCGGTAAATGAGGGACAGTTTATTCGATAGACACACGTAAGATCTCTGGGACACTATGAATTTATTCCCTTGTCTTATTACTTGCCCTTGAAATTGAGTAGGTACGAATGATGGAGCAAACAAAATAAATTGATGATGTTAACCAAAGGAGAAGAGACGGAACGGAAGTTGTGATAAGCTATGGCACATCATCATCAGTGCCATCCTTATCATTTAAGATTTCAAAATGTAGATATATATATGTATATTGTATATGTATATGCATATTTATACAAATGAAATGAATGTGGTTAGTACAATTGTGTTTCATATGTCAAATTTGAGTTCGTTTGTTAAACCTTACTACTTGGTAAGAGTGCTAATTTTAGTTTTCATTATATCGGTAACGTCTGTGAAGTTGGCATTAAAATTTCTACTTAGACAAATGGGACCACGAAATGTTTGCATATCAAAAGATGATCAGCGAAGTGGTATTAAAAAAAATTCATACTGCATGCATGCATACTGCTAACATCACTGTGAAGCATGACAGACCCATTTAAAAAAAAATTTGTGTTGAAATGCTTACAAAAATAAAATGCACGACTGGGTCGAACGTTCTTGCTCTTATGTTCAAGAGGCTGAGGGCTTAAGACAATTGTATACATATAAAGACATGGAAATATTTATTTATGTGCATCTAAAATTAAATTAAAAAAAAAAATTGTCAACCTATTTTTGAGATATCGCGTTTTCCCAAAAATTATTTGAACCTTTTTTTTTTTAAACTCAATTTTGTTTTTAAATTTGGTTACTTGTTTACAGCCAAAATGTACATTTGATGCCACTAATTTTTTCTTATAAATTTTGACCTTCTGAACTCGAAAATCACATTAAAAAAAATTATTATGGATAGGTTTTCAAGATATGAATTTGTGAATATTGTGTTCTATATTTCCGAAGGTACCTTACTATTAAGGCCATATATGCACTAAGGAATGCACAACCTGGCTTCAAATGGATTCAGTTGAACATTATTAAATTGTTGACTAACATCTCTTCTCTTTTTTTTTGTGATAAGTTGAGTAGTTGGAATGATATGGGCCAAAATATACGAACAAATCTTATTTTTGAACGAAAATAAGAACACCAAATCTATTATTTCAGCTAAAAAAATATTGAAACAATTTTTTTTTTAATTTTTACATTAATAAGATACTCAATCAAGGAAAATGAGATATTTCCGGAAAAAATCTACGGATTAGTTCTAAAGTTATGTTCATTTATATACAAGAACAAAAATTGGATTTTTTCATTGTTTTTTGACTCAAACCTTATTCATAGCAAAAAAATCCACAACTTTTGGTTTGGCGATGTGATAACATGCTTTTATTGCCTAATTTATCAGGTAAAATGGTCTTTTAAGTTATAACTCAGTAAAATATGTTTTGAGTGATAACGTGCCTATCGAAAATTCATCTTTAGTCACACGGAAAGAATTCTTGGATCATATCACGAAATATGAGCTGCAAATTACGAAAAATGAATCCCGATTTATACCTTGGCTCCAGATTTCGTAATTTACGATTATTTGTTTGCAATTTGCAAAACTGAGCAAAATGAAGATATTGATACTCAAAAATCGTAAATCAACCCTCTTTAAGTATCAATTATGCTATCGAGAGAAAACAAAAATTGCGAACAACAAATCGCAATTTGATCCAAATATTCCTCAATTGCACAATTTATAAATTTGCAAAAAAGATTTGTGATCACCACTTTATTTCGTGATATTGCCACTTGGAAAGATCAATCCTACTCTACCCTTCATTTTGCAGGTATACACATTTAATTTATTTGAAATAAATACTTTACGCTTGACTCTACTTGGATTTGAACTCGCAACCCTCCAGTTGCGGAGCGAGCATGCAACCAATTCATCAGGCCAATTTGCATTACAGATCGTTGGCGTCACACATTGATGATTAGATACCTGCCATGTTGTGGTGCTTTATTTCTTCGAGAAGTAAATTGCGACAAGAAAGTCGTGATTTAGGAATTTTTTGTTGGTTATTTGCAACTATTCTCATGGAGTTGCAAATTACGACAAAAAAACGTAATTCAGTGATTGTGCAATGTTAATTACTAAATATTTATCGCAAATCAATATTTTCAAATGCTGTTTGTGAAATTATGCTTTTGGAAAGTAAATTACTCCAAAACAGTTGTATTTTGCTATTAAAAGTACAAACTTGAATCATGGATTTTAATTGCAAATCACGAAGAAACAAATTTTATAAATTGCTACGTTTTGACGTTAAATTACCAGTTTTTGTATTAATTAGGGATTAAAATGTCTTCATTTACGAATTAAACATGATTCGTAAAATGCAACTGCAAATTTTTCAATTGGTGATTTTTCAATTCTTTCCGTGCAGAGTTCAAAAAGGCTTAAAAAATGTATCTTCTTTATGTCTAACTTTCTTTTTTCTAAAATTACTTTGAGGTACGAGTATGAAACTCACTTTTTTTGAGGGGTATCACAATTTAGTTGAATTTGCGTTTTCATATGTAAGTGTTTATATTAGAACGAAAAAACGCTAGAAATACGAATTTTGGGTGTTTACTCATAAAAGCTGGATTTTTGTCATCTACCGTAGGTGTTTTATATGACTTTTTTACAGACAGAAATAATTTTTTTGTTGTAAGGCTTAACATAAAATTCGGTACCTGCGATATAGATATACGGAGAAACAATCAAATCATGTAACTGGTTGTCATTTTTGTCCGAGCAAATAGACGGGTATAAAAGTGCTTTAGATGGCAGGTGAGTATGTCACAATGCAATCTGTCATGTGTCCTGAACCATATTCGAACACACTACCAGTTCCTAAGTGCCTGAAATCCTAGTAAGCTCAAAACAATATATTTTTCTATTTCTCTATATTTTCTATCTAGTGGGGTCGCTTAGCGACAAATTTCGAGATGATGTGTTTTTGCCGGACAAAAGCGCCAAATTTTTTTTAGGTACTACTTAGGTCCATAGCTTGAGATTTAGGGTAGGACCCATCTCGGCGGTCAGCCATCTTGGATTTTATAGCCGCCATTTTGAAATTCAGGTATATTATTAATATCTTGGCTTCTAAATCACTTAGGATCCCAAACTTGGTGTCTAGGTATACATTTTTGGGGTCAGGGAATACAACCACATACTTTTCAAATGTTAAAGTTTGCAAATATACGAAGGGGGCATGGGGGTCATGACTCCCTTGCTCCAAGACAATCAAATATTATATTTAGGGTCGGATAATGTGTATACACAAGTTGAAAATGTATCTGACTAAACTTACCCAAGGAGGGAAATCGAGGGTCATGACACCCCCCCCCCCTCAGAGCCCAGGAAAAAGTATAAATACAAAACAAACTTCATTTAAACACATAGAAGTGCAAAAACTGACGCGACGTATGGCTAGCCCAAATTATTTCATAACCGTAATTTTACCTTTTATGAGGCCATGGTAATATTCGCGAAGACTGTATGTTTTGTCGTATCGAGTTTTTCTGAAAGAAAAATGAATAAGTTAAATGTAAATACATTTAAGTTAGGTTGTATAAGTATATATTAATAACAAACTATCCAATTATTAAATCGAGTGACAAAAATATGTAATTCTAAGATATAAGGTTGAAAATGAAATAAGATATATGTACATGTACATACATACACACATAAAAATTTGTGTAGTGAAATTTACTAAAGCGTGTAGTGAATTTTACTAAAGTGACTTGTAGTTAAATTCACTACAGAATTGATGAAAATGTAGTACTTGTAGTAAAATATATTACACATCCAACAAAAATCTGTAGTGAAATCCACTGTATTTGTAGTGATATCTACTACACTGAGGGTACTACAGATGTAATGAAATTCACTACACAGACTAGTTAAATTCACTATCAGTGTAGTTAAATTCACTATCAGTGTAGTGAAATATACTACACTTTAAAAAAAAAAATCAGCTTGTTTTTTAGCAGTAGAAATAACTACAAGTGTAGTGAAATTCACTACACGAATAGTTAAATTCACTATAGCGTGTAGTCAAATTCACTACGGTCCATTAGTGAAATACACTACAGATGCAGTATATTTTTTAGACAATCTTATTCTTCAACCACTTGACATTTACTACAAGTATAGTGAAAAACACTACAAGAACAGTGAAATTAACTACAAAGTGTAGTGAAATCCACTACGTCAAATTGTAAAATTCACTACGTTAACGCAATGGAATTTAGACATTTTTTTCTTCAACCGCTTTAGACAATTAGTGCTAATGTAGTGAAATTCACTACACGAACAGTGAAATTAACTACATAATGTGTAGTGAAATGCACTACGTCAAATTGTAAATTTCACTACGATTGCGCAATTGAACTCAGACATTTTTTTCTTCAACTACTTTCGACAAATACTGCTAATGTATTGAAAATCACTACACGAACAGTGAAATTAACTACATAATGTGTAGTGAAATGCACTACATCAAATTGTAAAATTCACTACGAATGCGGTATATAAATACGAATTTTTTCCCTTTAATCATTTTAGATAATTACTGCTCATGTAGTGAAATTCACTACACGAAAAATGAAATTAACTTTATCAGCTGTAGTGAAATGCACTACGTTAAATTGTAAAATTGACTACGATTGCAAGATATAACATAATATAAAAAATTTGTTCTTTCATACATTTTAGATAATTACTGCAAATGTAGTGAAACTCACTACACGAACATTGAAATTAACATCACCTGAAGTGAAATTCAATCAATTTGAAATAAATCAATTTGAAAAAAATTCAATACGAATGCAACTTATCATTTAAAAACTTTTTTAACGTTTGTGAAAATTTCTACAAATGCAGTGCAACTCACTACATCAACAGTGAAATTCACTTCACAAACAGAGAAATTCACTAAACGTACAGTGAAATTCGCTACACCAACAGTGCAATTCACTACAAATTCAGTACATAATTAAGTAGCCTTTTTTTGCAAACACTTTTTTGGCAATAAGTACAGATATAATGAAATTCACTACATCAATAGTGAAATACACTATAAAAGCAGTATACAATTTAGCCGCCCTTTTTTGCAAACATTTTTGGGGCAATTACTGCAAATGTAGTGAATTTCACTACACGAACAGTGAAATTCACTACCCGAACATTTAAATTCACCATCACGTGTAGTGAAATTCACTACAGGTGCAGTATTTCATAAATCCCTGTCTACATGGTAATTTTCTGTGCCCTAAATAAAAAGCACGAACTGCGAACTGCAAATCATCAAGGGAGTTGACATTTTATCACATGTGTAATATGTTTGGTCACCAACAGCATTAAATTATCATCAAACATAAATGAACAAAAATGGTGCTTTAAAAATATGTGAGGTTAAATTTGACCCAATTTTTACTATTCGATTTGTGGAATTCGTTTTGAATTGCGAATTTATGTTTGAAATTTCGTTAAAACACAAATAAAACTATTATTCAAACATTCCTTCCTTCCCTATTTTCCTAACGCTCGCACTGTGTTAAATCATTTTAAGGGTAGTCACAACCCCTTTAGTGCGCGTATATTATAAAAAAAAAAAAATTGTTTTCTTTTAAAAATTGTTAATGGGATAGTTCATTCACTTTGTTGAAACAAAAAAGTAATTTATATTTGCGATTTATTCGCGCATGCACTGGGCGCCACTTTATGTGAAAGGCACTTAGCTGAAATTCTTGTCTACGATGCCCCCAGCTACACGCTGCCAAAAAAGCCTTTCACTTGATTATAGATACCCTTCGCTTTCTTATGAAAATCAAATCCATAACTTCTCATCTACATAGTAGAAAAATCAGTCATGCTCATACCGAGAACTATTTTTGAAAGCTGGTGTAATTTGGGTGGAATCCTTTTTTCTTTCTTTCACAATTAAAATCTATCTTTCTATAAATTATCATTGTAGGTACGACCTAATGTCTAGCGCCAACAACTGCCAAATGTCAAACAAGAGTTGATACTTGCGATTTGTTTGCAAATCGAAATCACTGGTTGCAGCTTACCAATGTGAAAAGCCCAACTAACAATTTTTCTTCCATAAGGTAAAATTCTTCAATTTATTGAAGTTAATACTTCTTTAGGGCTTGTATAAAGCTTGTGCATCGAAATTTCAAATTTTCGAAGCTTTAATTTCGTATACAGCTTCTATTAAAACTTATAAAAGTGCAATTGGAAGTTAAAAATCAGATTTAGTTTATTTAATTTCGTTAATTGTTCGATATAGCTTTTAGAAAATCGTTTGTAGAAGCATGAGAGATAAAAGCAAAGACTGAGCTTCCATTAAGAAATACATACGAAGAATTTGTATGGGGCTTGCCAACAAAAGCCTTAAGCAAATTATTTATTATTAATCAAGTGCGATAAACTTCAGATCTCATAAGCCTTGTGGAAGAAAGCCTGATGGAAGCACAATCTTCATCAAACAGTAGATTTATATAGATAGGTTGAAAATATTTGTTTTGATATTCTTTCTTTATAAAGCTACTGTTTGACAGAAGCACAGTTTTTAATCTTTCCTAAAAGTCCATGCTTAAACATTTTATTTTCTATAACTTTGTCTCAACAAAATTATGTCAAATTGTCTTGCTTCGATAAGTCCTTTAAGATTCAGCATCATAAAAGCTTAATTTTGTATGCTGCCAGAGGTGTACGAGCAGGAGAAGTATTATTTTCGTTTATTTTGTCTAAGAGAAGTGATGTCATATATTTTTGCTTCTATAAGTCATGCTCCATACAAGCTATATTTCGTGTGGTGCCAGGGAAATGCGCGCGAAGCATTGTTTTCGTTTATTTTGTCTTAGCGAGGTGATATCATCTAATTTTGTTTTTATAAATCCTGTGAATATAAGCCCCTTACAAGCTAAACTATGTGTGCTCTCAGGGAAAGGTGCGATAAGCATTTGTTTCCATTATTTTGTACAAACGAAGTAAAGGCAATTAATTTTGTTCCCATAAGACCTGCAAACATAAGGCCCTTACAAGCTTAATTTTATGTACTGTCAGGTGAAGGTGAACGAAGCAATGTTTTCGAATATTTTGTCTTAACGAAGTGATGTCAATTTTGTTTAGTTCTATCCTGCCAACATAAGCCCCATACAAGCTTAATTTCGTGTGCGAAAGGCATTTTTTCGATTAGTGAAGTCAACTTATTTTGTTCTAGTAGTTCACGAAATTTTATCTTTTGTTTAGAGTCGTGAAATTTATTCTTTAACTAAATTTGTTATATTAATACTATCTTATCAATTATGAGTTCTTGGAAACAAATGAAACGCTCGGGTACGTACAAAAGAGCAGTGCGAAATCGAAGTAAACAAATATTGAAAAGAGCCCTGGAAATTTCCAAAAACTTAAAAAAAACTCGAGCACAAATTTTGGTTTCTCAAGAGATTTTAGAAATGGCTAATAATAATGATGAAAATAATCTTTCGAGTAACAACGTTTCAGGTAATTTTATTTTATACCATAATTTATTTCTTGTCTGCAAAGGCTAATTTTCCATTTCCAAATAGTTTTGTATTAATAAAACTATCCAAGAATACAAAAACTACGATAAAAAGCATTGAATAAAATTCATAAATTAATGTTTATTATGTACCTATTTTATACAACAAAAATATAAAAAGAAAACCATTCCAATGTTTTACTGACGATAACAAAAGTAAAAAATATCTTTAAAAAAATGCCCTGGCCTTAAAAACTACATACATAATCTTTTTTTTCTTTTGTGTTCAGTACTTAAATTTCTCTTATTTTATTTAAGATGATAATCCCGAAAGTAATAATACCCTCGAAAATCAAGCAAGCAACCATCAATGTGAAGACCCCTCTGATGAAATATGGAAAGACGAAACGGAATTGGAAAAAAATATAAGATTCCGTTCTCATTTAAGAACTTGGGCGATAGAATATCAGATTCCTCACATTGCCTTAAAATCACTAGCTAGAATTATCAACACTGAAATTAAGAATATGTTGCCTGAAGATCCACGGACGCTTCTTAAAACACCGAAAGAAATCATAACCAAAAAACTTGACAATGGGGGACAATACTGGCACCATGGATTTGCAAACTGCCTTCAAGTTGCATTTCAGGACATAGCTGAACCTAAAACTATATCCGTAAATATAAACATGGATGGCTTACCAGTTTTTAACAGTTCAAGAGTTGAATTTTGGCCAATTTTATTTAACGTCACCGAAATGCCACAACTATCCGCAATGGTCATTGGCATATATAGTGGAATAGGCAAATGCCACGATTTGCAATCATTTCTAATGCCATTTGTTGATGAAATGAAAGAAGCCATGACAAATGGAATTATTATAAACTCACACAAAATTACAGTGCATATCCGTTGCATTGTTTGTGATTCTCCAGCCCGTGCATACATAAAAGGTATGAAAACTTATAATGTAAAGATTTCGAACCTTTTAAAATACGTTTTTTCTTTGTAGGTGTCGCAAATTTCAATGCACACCATGGCTGCCAAAAATGCAACACGATTGGGGAATATAGCTATATAAGTAACACCAACATTTTTCCAAGAACCGAATGTGAAAAAAGAACAGATGAAAACTTCAGGAAAAAGATGTATGGTTCCCATCATAAATACGATTCTCCACTATTAAAACTTAATATTGATATGGTAGAGCAATTCCCAGTGGGCGATTCTTTACATCTCCTTCACCTTGGGTTGATGAAACGCCTTTTGTTCGGGTGGAGGGATGGAACTTTTCGGAAAACCGATACAAAATGGAGAGCTCAAACCACCAACGAAGTATCGGAGTACCTGCTTCAATGCAGGATGCCGGCAGAGTTCCATCGGGTTGTCCGTGGTCTTGATTGTCTCAGCCATTGGAAAGGAACGGAGTATCGCACCTTCCTTCACTATGTAGGAATCATTGCGCTGAAGAAACATTTGACACCGGAAGCGTACGACCATTTTTTATTACTTTTTTGTGCTGTGACCATTTTAACATCGAAGAATTATTTCAAACTTTTGTCAGTGGCCCGTTCAATGATAATGCAATTCATTGAATTTTTTGCAGAAATATACGGTGAACACCACATGACCAGCAATATCCATAATTTATCACACTTAGTGGACGAAGTAGAGCGCTTTGGAGAATTGGATTCATTCAGCGCATACCCGTTTGAAAATACCCTAGGAAAAATTAAGCGCCTACTTCGAAATGGCAACCGTCCACTGCCACAAGTAGCTAAGCGCATATTAGAAAACTTCAACTGCACAATTGCTTCCCCTCATATACAGTTGGATAAAGACCTTCCGAAAGCACCTGTTTTAAGCAAACAGAATCAAGGAGATAATGTACCTGAAAAGTACTCAATTTCTGATGAATGCTCTTTTTACTCAAAAGTCCAACTAAAAGAGTTTTGTCTTGCAACTGACCCAGTCAACTGTTGGTTTTTGACAACGCGTAGTGAAATTGTTTGCGTTACCAATATAATCTTTTACAGAGCACAACGAAAAATAAAATTGTGCTGCAATAAGGTTGAAAAAAAAATAAATTTCTTTACTATCCCAATTGTGTCCAAATATTTGAATATCTACTGTGCGGATCTATGTACCCACCTCAACAAAGCAAATCAACAAATTTTCGAAGAGAGCGACATACAATGCAAGCTCGTTTGCCTGCCTTATCAACAAATGCATGTTTTTACTCCATTATTGCACACAATTTAAGTGTAACTTTATTGGTATTTCTTGTTATAAAAAAGTTAAAAAATAAATTAAAATAAATTAAAAAAATATAAAGGCAGGTATCGTAAATTACAGCCACAAAACATTTCAAAGAAAATAACAGCTTTCACATCTGAAAAAAAAAAATATGTTAGTTTATAAGAAACTACTGTTCAATGCATTATTATAGTCAAATAAAATTACTTGTTGATTGCCAAATATGATTTTCTTATCTAAACTTATCCTACCATCTTAGAAAAATGATTTTTGTGTTTCTGAGTTTTAATAAGCAATGCCTAAAAATTGGCATAATCAGTTTTTACTTTCACTTATATTTTAAAAATTGGTTCCTAGAGCCAACAAATCTCATTTACTTGGAAAAAGCCTCCAAATCGAGAAAACATAACTTCCATTTTCTTCAAATGTATTTGTCTGAGAGACTTTTTTTTTGTGTTTCTGAGTTCTAATAAGCAACGTCTAAAAGTTGGCATAATCAGTTTTTTATTTTCACTAGTATTTTAAAAATTGGTTCCTAGAGCCAACAAATCTCATTTACTTGGAAAAAGCCTCCAAATCGAGAAAACATAACTTCCATTTTCTTCAAATGTATTTGTCTGAGAAACTTTTTTTTTGTGTTTCTGAGTTCTAATAAGCAACGTCTAAAAGTTGGCATAATCAGTTTTTTATTTTCACTAGTATTTTAAAAATTGGTTCCTAGAGCCAACAAATCTCATTTACTTGGAAAAAGCCTCCAAATCGAGAAAACATAACTTCCATTTTCTTCAAATGTATTTGTCTGAGAAACTTTTTTTTTGTGTTTCTGAGTTCTAATAAGCAACGTCTAAAAGTTGGCATAATCAGTTTTTTATTTTCACTAGTATTTTAAAAATCGGTTCCTAGAGCCAACAAATCTCATTTACTTGGAAAAAACCTCTAAATCGAGAAAACATAACTTCCATTTTCTGCAAATGTTTTTGTCTTAGAAATTTTTTGTTTAAGTTTCTGAGTTCTAATAAGCAACGTCTAAAAGTTGGCATAATCAGTTTTAAATTTTCGCAAATACCTTAAAATTGGTTCCTAGTGAATACATTTGAAGAAAATGGAAGTTATGTTTTCTCGATTTGGAGGCTTTTTCCAAGTAAATGAGATTTGTTGGCTCTAGGAACCAATTTTTAAAATACTAGTGAAAATAAAAAACTGATTATGCCAACTTTTAGACGTTGCTTATTAGAACTCAGAAACACAAAAAAAAAGTTTCTCAGACAAATACATTTGAAGAAAATGGAAGTTATGTTTTCTCGATTTGGAGGCTTTTTCCAAGTAAATGAGATTTGTTGGCTCTAGGAACCAATTTTTAAAATACTAGTGAAAATAAAAAACTGATTATGCCAACTTTTAGACGTTGCTTATTAGAACTCAGAAACACAAAAAAAAAGTTTCTCAGACAAATACATTTGAAGAAAATGGAAGTTATGTTTTCTCGATTTGGAGGCTTTTTCCAAGTAAATGAGATTTGTTGGCTCTAGGAACCAATTTTTAAAATACTAGTGAAAATAAAAAACTGATTATGCCAACTTTTAGACGTTGCTTATTAGAACTCAGAAACACAAAAAAAAAGTTTCTCAGACAAATACATTTGAAGAAAATGGAAGTTATGTTTTCTCGATTTGGAGGCTTTTTCCAAGTAAATGAGATTTGTTGGCTCTAGGAACCAATTTTTAAAATACTAGTGAAAATAAAAAACTGATTATGCCAACTTTTAGACGTTGCTTATTAGAACTCAGAAACTTAAACAAAAAATTTCTAAGACAAATACATTTGCAGAAAATGGAAGTTATGTTTTCTCGATTTAGAGGTTTTTTCCAAGTAAATGAGATTTGTTGGCTCTAGGAACCAATTTTTAAAATACTAGTGAAAATAAAAAACTGATTATGCCAACTTTTAGACGTTGCTTATTAAAACTCAGAAACACAAAAAAAAAGTTTCTCAGACAAATACATTTGAAGAAAATGGAAGTTATGTTTTCTCGATTTGGAGGCTTTTTCCAAGTAAATGAGATTTGTTGGCTCTAGGAACCAATTTTTAAAATACTAGTGAAAATAAAAAACTGATTATGCCAACTTTTAGACGTTGCTTATTAGAACTCAGAAACACAAACAAAAAATTTCTAAGACAAATACATTTGCAGAAAATGGAAGTTATGTTTTCTCGATTTGGAGGCTTTTTCCAAGTAAATGAGATTTGTTGGCTCTAGGAACCAATTTTTAAAATACTAGTGAAAATAAAAAACTGATTATGCCAACTTTTAGACGTTGCTTATTAGAACTCAGAAACACAAAAAAAAAGTTTCTCAGACAAATACATTTGAAGAAAATGGAAGTTATGTTTTCTCGATTTGGAGGCTTTTTCCAAGTAAATGAGATTTGTTGGCTCTAGGAACCAATTTTTAAAATAATAGTGAAAATAAAAAACTGATTATGCCAACTTTTAGACGTTGCTTATTAGAACTCAGAAACACAAAAAAAAAGTTTCTCAGACAAATACATTTGAAGAAAATGGAAGTTATGTTTTCTCGATTTGGAGGCTTTTTCCAAGTAAATGAGATTTGTTGGCTCTAGGAACCAATTTTTAAAATACTAGTGAAAATAAAAAACTGATTATGCCAACTTTTAGACGTTGCTTATTAGAACTCAGAAACACAAAAAAAAAGTTTCTCAGACAAATACATTTGAAGAAAATGGAAGTTATGTTTTCTCGATTTGGAGGCTTTTTCCAAGTAAATGAGATTTGTTGGCTCTAGGAACCAATTTTTAAAATACTAGTGAAAATAAAAAACTGATTATGCCAACTTTTAGACGTTGCTTATTAGAACTCAGAAACTTAAACAAAAAATTTCTAAGACAAATACATTTGCAGAAAATGGAAGTTATGTTTTCTCGATTTAGAGGTTTTTTCCAAGTAAATGAGATTTGTTGGCTCTAGGAACCAATTTTTAAAATACTAGTGAAAATAAAAAACTGATTATGCCAACTTTTAGACGTTGCTTATTAAAACTCAGAAACACAAAAAAAAAGTTTCTCAGACAAATACATTTGAAGAAAATGGAAGTTATGTTTTCTCGATTTGGAGGCTTTTTCCAAGTAAATGAGATTTGTTGGCTCTAGGAACCAATTTTTAAAATACTAGTGAAAATAAAAAACTGATTATGCCAACTTTTAGACGTTGCTTATTAGAACTCAGAAACACAAACAAAAAATTTCTAAGACAAATACATTTGCAGAAAATGGAAGTTATGTTTTCTCGATTTGGAGGCTTTTTCCAAGTAAATGAGATTTGTTGGCTCTAGGAACCAATTTTTAAAATACTAGTGAAAATAAAAAACTGATTATGCCAACTTTTAGATGTTGCTTATTAGAACTCAGAAACATAAGCAAAAACTTTCTTAGACAAACACATTTGAAGAAAATGGAAGTTATGTTTTCTCGATTTGCTGGGTTTTTCCAAGTTAGTGAGATTTGTTGAATAAATTTTTAAAATATAAGGGAAAATAAAAAAACTGATCATGCAACTTAATAGAGGTTGCTTAATAGAACTCAGAACTCAAACATTAGCTTGAAATATTTTGTCCAGTGATAAACTGGCTAATCAACAAGCAATTGTATAAAACTTAAATTGTATAAATATCTCACCTTAAATAAGGGTATCACTACTGCATGCAGATTCAGTATCTACATCGGAATTGGAAGTATTGAAGCTCTTTTTTCCTCCTTCGTTGTCAACTTCAATTGATATGGAGTCCATTTCTTTTGGAACTTCATTCGACTTAGGATCTTTGCGTCGTTTTTGGATACTCCCAAAATGTCTTACTGATGACATCCTTCTGATGGTGTTGTGTGGCAACGATACTTCATACCGACGTTTTGAGTTGTTTATAATTTTAAGAAAAAATTGTTTTAAGTTAGCTTCTGTGTAGCTTGAGTCACATCTTTGTACCAGGTGAAAAAAAAATTTGAAGGTATTTGTGAAGCGGCTGAAGCTTTCATTTTTTTTTACTCTCGAATTGCCAGTCCACGATACCAATGTAAACAATCGGCGGCTGAACAAAGCGTCTACAAATTTGTAGCTTATATTGTCTCCAACTAAACCAGTTGCTGGACCGCAAACGCAATAGAACTTGGGACACTATAAGAATAATAAGAATTATTTAAATTGAGTTATATAAGCCAAGTATAATCTGCGAATACTTACCAAATCATTAATAAATTCTTTATTTACTAATTTTTTTTCAAATTCCGTTAATTCATCGATTGAGTCAATTGGTTTAAAATTTTGAATTTCGAAATTTACTTTTTTAGTTTCTGTGGTGTTAAGTTGCTGGCCAAAATGTTGTTCTTGTTGAGCAATCAAAAACTCCAGCCGTTTCTCTAGCCTGGCGATGCTTTCAACGATCGAAATAAGAACACCGCTGTTAAGTCCTGTTGATGTGTTCCCACCATTCGTTTCAACGCATGTTGGATATAAATGGATCTCGCCATCATCTCCAACAACAATCATTTGGTCTTGATGCTGATTTTGTTGCAGTTGTTGGTTATCACAAGGTTGCAGCCCCAACTGCCCGTGTTGTTGCTGCGGTTGTGGCTGATGATATTGTGGCTGTTCTTGTTGGTATTGCACTATTTGTTGTTGTCGTTGGTCCTGAAGTGGGTTTTCATGCCTTGCTTTTTCCCCCCTTTGTTGTTCCTGTATTTGCTGTGTTGTTTCCATCTGTTGCCTTTCTTCCAATACATATGACCAAGCCTGTTGTTCCTGATCTATTTCTGGTTCGTGATTTTGATCTTCTTGTTCACATTTGTAGGACTTTGATTGAATGGTTTGTACCAACTGTAAAATATGAAAATAATTTGTTTATTTCCAATTGACTGAATAAAAGAATGTGAAGATAAATATACCTGGTTAAAGTTATAGCTCTCTTCATTTAGATTTTTTTTCTTACGAATCACTGCAGATCGTTTTTTTGATGGTTTTGGGGTAGCCAGCATCAATTCCGACTCACTTGTGTCGCTCCTATCAGACATTGATCTTATTTCAGCCAGAGCTTGGCTATAAGTTGGAATGAATGATCTTTTCAGGATGCAATTATACTGTGTCCATCCGTCCTTTGCAGTTCCTGGTATCATTAGTGGATTTTTCAAGGCCATGTCTTTTTTATTTTTCGGTGGCCACATCAAAATGCCATTATGTTCCCAGAGTCGAGGGACTGGAGATAAAAGTGCCTTCCCATTTTCGATTGTCTGAACAATCTTATAGAAATTAGGCTCATTCTATTGCAAAAAAGGAAGATTAGACAAAACAAACAAATAAAAGGAAAATTACTACTTACCATTTTTAGAAACACTACAATGTTTGTTTATTATTATTTTCTTTTTAAATCTCACGAGCCACCAGGTAGTTGAAAATAACTTTTTCGAATGCACTTAGGTGTGTTCACTTTTGTTTACTTTGTTTTGTTGCTTCGTGTGGTGAGCTGTGGTGAATTGTGGTAAGTATGTGCTTGCCATGGGAAATTCTTGTTTTACACGGCAGGCATTTGCTATCCTTCGTAAAGTATTTAGTTTCTGTGAAAAGCTGTTGCTTTTCAAGACGAACTTAAGCTTCGAGTAGGAATGTGAGACTTCGTATGGAAATAAGTTGCAATGCTGTGAAACTATATGTCAAATAATTCATGAGGTGACCGTATTTGTGTTTATAATTCATCGGTAGATAATGCGAAGATAAATATTAAAATATTTCATGCATATATTACATGATTTTTGAATTCAAGAAGTGCTCGTAAATTTGCACACAGACCTTGAAATTGATATAAACGATAGGAACTTGAAAAAGTTGAGTACTTAACAAAACTATTTTTTTTGTCAAACAAAATAAAATATTTGTTTGGAAATCTTCAATTTAACCTCTAGGGAATACAAAAAAAAACTTAAGTTCAAAATTTAAAGAAAATCCCTTAAGGCTGTATGTCGAGGTACAATCAGATAGATAGACAGAGAGAACTGTGCACCCAGTTTTTTCGAATTCTTTATCATCGTAATGTCATGTTTAATTGTTATCTCGAAATTTTGCCCTATATAGTACCTATATTACATGTAAAAAAGATGGATTTGTTTGTCCAAGGGAAAAACAAACATTTTGAAATACCCACATACCTAATAATAATCTCAATTTGAAAAACGTGTTGCCAGTTAAAAAATAAATTTCAACTTAAAATATTTGTTTTTACTGTCTACAAGTGCGTGTTGGAAATGAGGATAATATATTTTCATAATAATAAAAGAAAATTTTCGGTAGCCGTTTCAGAAATTCCAGTTTTAATTCAATTTATATATTATTATTAAAATATTTTGATTAGTAAAATATTTTATGGGAATTAATTTTGTATGGAATTCTTATACTTAGTTAATATTTACTAAACTAATAAAGAAAAAAATTACTTCGAAACACAAGACGGATGGTCACCATATTTTTGAAATAGAGCAGTTCATCAGGAAGCTTGAACGAAGCCCTTGCGAAGCTTATTTCGGTTTCAAGTGGTTACGATTTGAAACTAAATTATCATATTGCAGATTAGCTCGATGCATAGGGTACCTGACTCTCAACCGGAACAACCATGGTTCGAATCCCATAAATTCCATCAAGTAAGTAATTGTTTTATATCTTAATAATAATAATTGTACATTTAATTTCAGAAAAACATCATTCACTGGACAAAAATATCAAAGAAAATGAAAAAATAAAAGTTTTTGTAAAAGGATTTTATTTTGTTTTCAATTTATTTGCATACTACGAATGTGCTTCTGCTAGGCTTCGATAAGTCTTGTATAAGGTCTCTCCAGTGTTCTGAGATGTTTTAATCGAAACAACATTTGGAAATGAACTGCTTCCCTGTAAGTACAGTAGCCTATAGTGGAAAGTCTTAATTTGCTTTCTCAGAGCTTCTTGATAAAAGTAATAGCCTTCATGTAAAGCTTGTTCATAGTTTCTCTGGGAAACTAATAGCTTCCCACATTTGCAATTGTTGAAACTGTTTCTTTCTATAAGGTTTTAAGGAAATATAATGAGTTCCCCCAATCAACTGTAAAATGATTGTTTAAAAGCCTTTCAAGCTTCTCAAGTGGGCCAAATACACATATCTAAGGCCTTATACAAGCAAATTTGTTTAATATGACTTAACTTCGATAGCCCCTAACAAAAGTTAAATTGTTAGTTGGGAGTTCTTCACTGAAAGTCCTTATCATAATCCCTGTGGCCACACGATTCCGAAAAAAGCCTTTACGTTTAATATAACCTTCGTTTTCTTTGTGTGAAATGACCAGTGTAGACAGGACCTAAAGCTTTTTTTATAAAATTTTCGCAATTACTACATATGTAGTTAAATTCACTACACGAGCAGTGAAATTCACTACCCGAACAGTGAAATTCACTACACGAACAGTGAAATACACTACACGAACAATGAAATCCACTACAAATGTAGAATATGCTTTAGCCGCCTTTTTTTGCAAACATTCTTGGGGCAATAACTACAAATGTAGTGAATTTCACTACACGAACAGTGAAATTCACTACACGAACAGTGAAATTCACTACACAAACAGTGAAATTCACCATCACGTGTAGTGAAATTCACTACAGATGCAGTTTATCATAAATCCCTGTCTACATGGTAATTTTGTGTGCCCTAAATAAAAAGCTCGAACTGCGAACTGCAAATCATCAAGGATATTGACATTTATTCACATGTGCAATATGTTTGGTCATCAACAGCATTAAATAGTCATCAAACATAAATTAACAAAAGGGGTGCTTTAAAAAAATGTGAGGTTAAATTAGACCCAATTTTGACTAGCTGATTTGCGGAATTCGTTTCGATTGCGAATTTATGTTTGAAATTTCACAAAAGTTTAAAGCATTGTTTTCTTTAAACATTGTAAATGGGATCGTTCATTCAGTTTGTTGAAAAGCTACAACAAAAAATAGTTTATATTTGCGATTTATTCGCATGCACTAGGTGCCACCTTATGTGAAAGGCACTTTACTGAAAGTTTTGTCTATGATTCCCCAAGCTATACGATGCCGCCGAAAAAAGCTTTTCACTTGAATATTCCTCTCACTTTCTAATGAAAATCAAATCCATAACTTTTCACTTCCAAATTAGAAAAATCCACATAGTGGAATCTTTTTTTTTCTGTCTTTCACATTTAAAATCTATCTTTCTCTAAAATTATCATTGTAGGCACGACCTAACCTCTAGCGCCAACAACTGCCATATGTCATTAAATATAAACAAGTAAAAAGGGTGCTCAAACAAAATAAAAGGTTGTCAATAATTGTGAAGCTGCGTTTGACAGTTTGCAGAAGTTATGTTGCTGGCTGGGTTGAAAATATTAAAATGCAAAGTATTGTTATTAAAACTAATAATTTTAGGCAGTGTTTTCCTTAAAATATTAAATATATTTCACTTCGTTGAAAAGCTATAGTAAAAAAGAGTTGATATTTGCGACTTTTTCGCAGTCACTAGTTGCAGCTTACCAATGTGAAAAGTTTCTTACTGAAAGTACTTATCATGATCCCCGTGGCCACACGATTTGCACTGAAATCTCTGAACATAAACCTCCGTTTTCTGATGAAAATCAAATCCATAATCTGTCAATCGCATGTTAAAAAATTTGTCATGCTGATACCGAGGATTATTTTTGAAGGTAGACTGTCGGTGGATTTTGGTTGGAATCCTTTTTTCCTACTTTCACACTTAAATTCTACCTTTGTGTGAAATGACCAGTGTAGACAGGGCCTAAAGCTTTTTTAATAATTTTTCTCAATTACTACATATGTAGTTAAATTCACTACACAAGCAGTGAAATTCACTACCCGAACAGTGAAATTCACTACACGAACAGTGGAATTCACTACACGAACAATGAAATCCACTACAAATGTAGTATATAATTTAACCGCCTTTTTTTGCATACTTTCTTGAGGCAATTACTACACATGTAGTGAATTTCACTATACGAACAGTGAAATTCACTACACGAACAGTGAAATTCACTACACGAACAGTGAAATTCACCATCACGTGTAGTGAATTTCACTACAGATGCAGTCTATCATAAATCCCTGTGTATACATGGTCTTTTTTTGTGCCCTACATAAAAAGCAGGAACTGCGAAATGCAAATCATCAAAGATATTGACATTTTATCACATGTATAATATGTTTGGTCACCAACAGCATAGAACTGTCATCAATCATAAATAAGCAAAAGGGGTGTTTTAAAAAAATGTGAGTTTAAATTTGACCCAATTTTAGCTGCTAATTTGCGGAACTCGTTTTCAATTGCTAATTTATGTTTGAAATTTCGCAAAAGTTATTTTTCTGGTCGCGTAGAAATTGTTAAAACGCAAATAAAATTATTATTTTAACCAATTTAAAGCATTGTTTTCTCTTAAAAATTGAAAATGGGATCATTCATTCACTTTGTTGAAACAAAAAAATAGTTTATATTTGCGATTTATTCACATGCACTTTACTGAGAGTCTTTTCTTCGATCCCCCCAGCTACACGATGCCGAAAAAGCCTTGCACTTCAATATACCCTTCGCTTTCTTATGAAAATCAAATACATAACTTCTCACTCGCACAGAAGATAGATCCGTCATGCTCATGCCGTCAGTTATATTTGAAAGTGCACTGCTAGTATAATTTGGGTGGAATCCTTTTTTTCTTTCTTCGACACTTAAAATCTATCTTTCTCTAAAATGATCATTGTGGACAAACCCTAACGTCTAGCACCAACAACTGCCAAATGTCATAAAATATAAATAAGTAAGAGGTTGTCAACTGCGAAGCTACGATTGACAATTTGCAGAAGTTATGTTGCTGTTTGAGTTGAAAATACTAAAATGCAAAGTATTGTTATTAAAGCTATTAATTTAAGACAGTGTTTTCTTTTAAATATTGTAAATGAGATCGTTTATTCACTTCGATGAAAAGGTATAGCAAAATAGAGTTGATATTTGCGATGTGTTCACAGTCACTGGTTGCAGCTTACCAATGTGAATGGCGCTACACGATTCCGAAAAAGCCTTTCCGTTAAATATAACCTTCGTTTCCTGATGAAAATCAAATCCATAATCTGTCAATCGCATGTTAAAAAATGTGTCATGCTGATGCCGAGAATTATTTTTGAAAGTAGACTGTCGGTGGATTTTGGTTGGAACCCTTTTTTCCTACTTTCACACTTAAATTCTACCTTTGTGTGAAATGACCAGTGTAGACAGGACCTAAAGCTTTTTTAATAATTTTTCTCAATTACTACATATGTAGTTAAATTCACTACACAAGCAGTGAAATTCACTACCCGAACAGTGAAATTCACTACACGAACAGTGAAATTCACTACACGAACAATGAAATCCACTACAAATGTAGAATATAATTTAGCCGCCTTTTTTGCAAACATTCTTGGGGCAATAACTACAAATGTAGTGAATTTCACTACACGAACAGTGAAATTCACTACACGAACAGTGAAATTCACTACACGAACAGTGAAATTCACCATCACGTGTAGTGAATTTCACTACAGATGCAGAATATCATAAATCCCTGTCTACATGGTAATTTTGTGTGCTCTACATCACCTTCTCGTAAGAATGTATTAAGCGACATTTCCAAATTTTTAAATTCAATTTTTAAAATACTTCTTATGCAGTTATTTATTTGGGTATTTTGTTGTAATAAACTTTTTGAGTTGAAAATCCCGATCCAAATGTTTTTATTTTTTAAAATACATAAATAAATAACTGGACCAGAGGTTCTTTTCGATGCCTTTAAAATTTTTGAAATGTCGCTTAATACATTCTTACGGGAAGTTATCGATATGATCCCCCTAGCAACACGATGCCGCCGAAAAAAGCTTTTCACTTGAATATTCCTTTCACTTTCTAATGACAATCAAAACCATAACTTCTCACTCGCACATTAGAAAAATCCACATTGTGGAATCATTTTTTTTTTCTTTCTTTCACACTTAAAATCTATCTTTGAGCCTGATTACATGATTTGTTTTTTCGTTCGTTTTGTTTTTCGTCTTTTTGACAGGTACGTACTTTCGTGACACAACGAAGAAAATCCATTCGTGATTTTGACGTTCAAAAAATTAGAGGTTAATTTATTGATAAATAGGCAGTAATAATAATCAAAAATATTTTGAAATCACTTCTTGTTCAAATTTATAGCTATTTAAGTATAAATACAATTTTTAATCTATTTTAATTTTTTAAGCATCCCCCGCCTCTACTCGTTTGTCAAATCATAAACGTCAAAGTTCAACCAGAAAAAGTCTTGAAATTTTCATACGTGCTTTCGTCTTTCCGTTCCCCCTAACGAGCCGTGTAATCAGGCTCCTTCTCTAAAATTATCATTGTAGGCACGACCTAACATCTAGCACCAACAACTGCCAAATGTCATAAAATATAAACAAGTAAAAAGGGTGCTTTAAAAAAATAATAGGTTGTCAATTGCGAAGCTACGTTTGACAGAAGTTTTGTTGTTGGTTGGGTTGAAAACATTAAAATGCACAATACTTTAATTTTAGGCAGTGTTTTCTTTCAAATATTGTAAAAGATATCGTTTATTCACTTCGTTGTTAAGGTATAACAAAAAAGAGTTGATATTTGCGATTTGTTCGCAAATTGAAATCACTGGTTGCAGCTAACCAATGTGAAAAGCTCTTCACTAAAAGTCTTTATCACGAACTCCGTGGCTACACGATACCGAAAAAAACCTTGCCTAAACGGCAACCTTCGTTTTCTGATGAAAATCAAATCCATAATCTCTCAATCGCATGGTTAAAAAATCCGTCATGCTGATACAGAGAATTATTTTTGAAAGTAGACTGTCGGTGGATTTTGGTTGGAACCCTTTTTTCCTACTTTAACACTTATCCTCTACATTAATGTGAAATGACTAGTGCAGACAGGACCTTTAGCTTTTTTTAAATCATTTTTGGCAATTACTACAAACGTAGTTAAATTCACTACATGAACAGCGAAATTCACTACAGAATTCAGCAAACGACGCCAGCACTGGCATTGGTGGCGTCGTTCATATAATTCAAAATGGTGGCTTAGCAACTTGTTATACCAGATTGAAAGAATTCGTGTGTGCGTCGCGTCGTCGTCTCCATAATTGTTCGGGCAAATTTTTCTATAAATTAATAAAAAGCAAACAAAAGTGAAAAAAAGCATTAAAAAGTGAGAAATAACAATTGAATATTGTTTGGAAGCATTTATTTAGGTAAGTTTTTCACAATTTATTACTTTTATTGAAAAAAACAGAAATCGTCAAGCATGGTGGTCAAAAACGGGCTTGTCTACAGCCAAGCTTTAAATGTTTTTTACTTTGGTAGTCTCTAAAAGTACAAATCCGGCATATTTTTCGTGTTAATTGGTTCCTTACTACAAAATTTACATATTTTAATGTCTTATTAAAAGAAGTTCGCATAACCCATAAGTTTTTCATTCTCTCTATAAAAAAAAATAGTTCTACAAGTGCGCTTTTGATCTCCACCTCATCGTTTATTACTTTTTACGTAGCTCACAAGCTCCAAGTGGTTTCCAGACTTTGTAAAATAAAATTTTAGTATGTGGTATCGCCATTGAGCAGCCTGTGCGACAGGGCGTTGGCTGGCGGTGCCTAAAAAAATCTGCCGTCGTGGCCTCCATAATGCTCAGAATCATACATTGTCGTTCAAGGTGAAGACGGGCAAGGAAAGAACGCACCGAAAAAATTCATGTTGTAAATTTTTACAATGAGCACCACGAATTTTTTTTTACCAAATCCATAGTGAAGCAGTCAGCAATCCTGCTGGAGGCACCCTCAACCCCATACAAATAACAGATTATTAAAAAAAAAATGAAAAGGGTAATTTTCGAGGCCATTTTTTAAGTAATGTTTTCCGAAATTATGGAATTTCAAAGAGAACACAAAATATACCTATACTTTTCATTTGGGTTTTAAAAATAAGACTCAATATCATTTAAAATTCCATTTCATCTTCCTTTAAATTTCCATCCTCACATTCCATATCGACATTTTTAAGATACTTACATTACATTCATTTATAGGTATCGCCCGTCGTTCTATGAAAACTCCCTAAGTCCTCGTTTTAGTTCTGTAAAAGGTATCTAAATCTTATGTTGCTCTATTTCTAACAAAAAAAAAAATTGCATTAAATCAATCATTTTCAAATTCTGGTCAGTAAAAATCCATAAAAAGTACAGAAGTCTCAAAAAAATAATGTGCTTAGGGGGTTTTCATTAAATGACAACGATATGGAATGCGAACAAAAATTTCCTAAAACCTGTCTTTGATATAAAACATAAATACAAAAGAACATTAAAATTAAGATTAAAAAAATCCATACCAAGTTTCTAGGTAATTCAGTTTCAAAGAAATATGATTATTTGAAAGTTATTTTTTTTTACATTGTTGTTTTATAACAACTTGACTTAGAAACATGGTTCAATATATTTTTTTAATCTCAATAAGAATAACATTCTATTTCATCTTAATAAATCAGCTTAAAAATCATCCTCAGATCCCAATAGAGAACTGTCTTGGAGAAGTGCAGGAGATAGCAGTTTTATTTATAATAAACGTTAAAAAGGAAGCGAGCTTTTCAGAAAGAAGTTCTGAAGAAAATTTTGAGGTATGCTTTTTCAAATATTTTAAGATTTAAAATAAAAACAATATACAGTACGCCCTCATTAAAAGCAACCAATAAAAATTTGAGCAGTTGCGTTAATTGAGTTTGTTACTATGACCGAGTCACAAAAAAGTATATATAAAAATGCTTTAACTGAGGTATTGCGTTTATTGAGGGTTGTTTTTGCCGAGGGCGTACTGTATATAAATATCTTTATACATCTACAAAAGTAGGGTAACTCACTTTTAATTGATCATATTTTTCATCTTTAATCGATCTTGAATACTATTTCTTTGAGATTTTAGGAGGATAAGTCACATATTTTTAAAGCTTAATAGTTTAGAATTAAACATACCTATTCGCTTTGATGACTTTTGATGCATAAATGTAAGAATTCAAAACAAAAATATCAAAAATGCTAAAAAATTGGTTAAACCCTTTTTGCACTCACGGCCTCATAATATGCTTTAATCATTTTGGGTTCAAAACAATATGAAAAAAAAAATCATTTTGACATTATCCATCTTATTTTTCTTAAAAAAAAATCCAGCTTTCCATATATGTAAATGTTTTTATTGATGTACCCACCCCACATACAAATATAACATGTAGTTTGAATGTGAGAATGTTTTTCTTTTAATATTGTCGAAGTTGCAAAAAAAGTTATCCAATTTCGGAAGTGCATTGAAATTGGGATTTAAAAAATCCATCCCAAGTTTCTAGAAAAATCAGTTTAAAAAAATAAGAAATAATTTTCAATTTTTTTTGCAATTTCCTATAAGGCTACTTATGCATTTGAGTTTAAAAAAATAAGACTCAAAATAATTTTATATAACATTTCACCTCACTTTAAATTTCCATCCTCACATTCCGTATCTACATTTTTATAAGATACTTATAATTACGGTGACCATATTTTAGAATGCCGAATAATGAACAAAATTCCACTTAAATTTCAAGTTAAATTACTTTATCTCAAATAGAATATAATTTAAAAATAGAATAGAATATAATGAAAAAAAAATAAATTTATTGCATTTCACATCGGCAGTCGTTTTTTTCAAGAATTTTTACTATTTTTGCTAGTCACCATTATATCCATGGCGGTCGTGAAGAACCAAGTATAAGTCGAGATACCTGAAGTGAATTTTTAGTTTTTTTTTTTTAATGAATAGTTAACAATATTTTACAAAATTTTACCCTCATCTTATACTTTCCTAATATATTGCGAAATACATGATGAACACTTGTTTTGACATTAGTTAGATTTTATGAATGACTTTAAACATAGACCCCAACCTTCCTTATTTGTTTAGTCGTTGAGTTACCTAGTTCTTCACGGCCGCCACGGATATAAGCATTGTCTCCTCTAGGTGGCATCAGGGTAAACTTATTTTTTTGGATTTTTGTAGATAAATTCAAGTAAAATTTAAACATTTCAATTTCAGTACGCCACGGACATTAATGCAATTTCTAAGTATCTATATTGAAATAAGGAACTTAAATAGTATATATGTAAATCAGTTTTCAAGAAAAAGGTATAATGATTTGAAATTTAGTTTTTGTTGTATTTTATATTACATTGGTATACATAAATATAGTTATTTGACCTACAAACATGGTTGGGATGATTTGATATCCAATTTTCAAAGTAGGATTCAAAGCAGTATATTAAAATTCATTACAACAAACCATTTCACCCAACTGCAATCGACTTAAAAAGAAAATCATGCTCAGATTCCAAATAAAATTATTATTGATAAACAAACATTTGTATTTGGAATATGAGGATAATTTTCTTTTAATGTTTTCACAGATGCAAAACAGTTATGCATTTTTTAAAGTGCATTGAAATTAGGATTTAAAAAAATCCATACCAAGTTCCTAGAAAAAAAGTTAAAAAAAATAAGATGATTTTCAATTTAATTTTTGTTACATTGTACATTTAAGTGCTTTATTTATGTACATACAACTACTTGACATAGAAACATGGTTTGGTAGATCGTATATGTTAATTTCATTGAAAATTGAATTACTCTTTCTGATTTGAAACAGTAACAATAATCATTAAATCATTCTATTTCATCTTGCTTTCATATATGTACATCCACTTAATAAAATTATTTTCAGATCACAAAATACGACCTTTTTTGGAGAACCTTCCATATGATCAAGGTTGCAGTTTTTAATAAGAGTGAAAAGGAAGCCAAACAGAAAAAAGTCCTGAAGAAATTTTTGAGGTATGTTTATTCAAAACTTATAAGATAACAAACAAAAAGGAATAAATATACATATATTTTTATATTAATCTTGTTGGGTACAAAACAATGTAACCAAAATTCTATTTAACGTTTCATTTCATTATTCGTACAAAAATCATCTTAGGATTCCATACAAAAAAAACGTTGGTATATAAATGCATATACATAATTGTAAATTTATGAGTATATGGGACGGGTGACAAAAATTCACTGTGTAGAAAGCCATGTTTTTATGTTTCTTTTCTTGTTTAGTCAAAAATCTAAAAAATGGTTTTTAGAACACGATTGTATGTAGGAACGTGATTTAGTGAATTGTGTAGATTTTATTTAAACCGTCCCTAAAATAGAATTGATGTTTTTGGTTTGAAAATATAAATAAAACCATTTTAACATTTTTCCATTCCTTCTCACGTACAGAATTCATCATCACACTCCATATCGATATTTTTAAAAACTTTTAATACATTTTTTTATAGAATGTGAAAATGATTTTCTTTAAATATTGTCCTTGATAAATAACATACATAAATGTATTGCATTTTTAAGTACATAAATAAGGATTTGAAAAAATCCATACCAAGTTTCTAGGTAAATCGGTTTACAAAAATATGATGGTTTTGAATTAAGTCGTTGTTAAATTTAAAATTACGTGTATTTAAATATAATTATGTATGTAGTTTACCACGGAACATGGTTCGGAAAGTTTGATATCGGAATTTCAACCTTCTTAAAAGATTGATTTCTTTTCCGGGTTCAAAGCAATATATAAAAATTATGACAACAAACTTCAACAGACTTTAAAAAAAATCATGCTCAGATTTCATATAAAATTTTCAGTGATGCACAAACATTTGTTTTTGAAATGTGAGAATGTTTTTTTTTTTAATATTGTCCATGATGCGAAATATTGATGCAATTCTTAAATGCATTGAAATTACTATTCCAAGTTGAAAATCTCCAATATCAAATCAAAAATAGTTAAATAACTATTGAATTGGGACTATTTGCCGTATCAACAAGTAAATAATTTTCTTGATAAGATTATTTCCAGGTCTACGAATGTTTGTTTGGTAGTTACGTATTATTTTCCTAATAAAAAAACGCAGATACGTCAATTTATCTTAAAAATAGCATGGTTCTTTGTATATATTCGTCACATTTCCTAGGCGTTTTCAAACATAATAACAGCTAGATAGTGCTCTTACTATTAAAAAATAAAATAATAACCATATCAAACATGTCAAAACTGGCCCTAACTTTAAACAGCCAAAAAAACAAATACGTTTTTTTCTCTTTAACGTGGCAGTATAATATACATGTATGTGATGTAGGAACATAATATTAATCTGGTTGGGTTCAAAACAATATAAAAAAAATCATTTTAACATTCCATTTAATTTTTCGTCAGAAAAATCATCCCTAGATTCAATACAAGCATTTTTATTGATACATATGCATTTATTTATTTCGGTTGTTAAAATGATTTTCAATTAATATTGTGCGTGATGAAAAACATTTATGCAATTTTTAATAAAATTAAGATCAGGATCTTAAACAGTCCATACCAAGTTTCTATATAAATCAGTTTTAAAGAAATATGTATGTATGATGATTTGAAATTTAGTTCTTTTTACATTTGATATTTCAACTGCTTCAATTAAA
This sequence comes from Dasysyrphus tricinctus, assembly GCA_963921185.1. Taxonomy (NCBI): domain Eukaryota; kingdom Metazoa; phylum Arthropoda; class Insecta; order Diptera; family Syrphidae; genus Dasysyrphus; species Dasysyrphus tricinctus. Next base: position 129,537,289 of record OY992530.1, read on the forward strand.
AATATCGTTTTGTAAAGCATAGATCCTATAATTTTAATCTATTTGCAAGTAGTAGCTTGTGGTTTTGACTGATTGTAGTTCAAATCGCGATTGCACGTTGATTCATTTTTCAGAACTATAATAATGGTTTAGCTACTAACTAGCTAGTTAAACCAAATAGATTGAATCCACATGCACGTCGTCGTTTTAGTTGTTCGGACGAATTTTTCTTTGAATATTAAATATTAAATGATCAAAAGTTAAAAAAACATTAAAAAGTGAGAAATAACAACTAAATATTGTTCAGTAGCAAATTAAGCGCATATTTTATGTAGATATTTCAAAGAAAAACGAAAGTGTATAGCAGGTTTATAAAAGTACCTACTATATACATTATACATATGTATATATGGGTATACGGAAGAGGTGGCGAAAAACACTTCGTCCAAAGCCATGTTTTTATGTTTCATTCTTTATTAAGCTCTTATTTAATCACAATGTTGAATGTACCTATACATAATATACAATTACTTTACATATAAAAAAACTTTTCTAAGGTTTTAATTTCAACCATCTTTAAAATAGAACTTACCTTTATTGGATTCAAAAATAAAATAAAATCATTTATATACCTATTTCATTCAATTGTTTTAAGAACAAAATTCATTCTCACATCGATATTTTAAATACTTCTAATACATCTTTTCATAGAATGTGAGAATGATTTTCTTTAAATATTGTCTTGGGTATAAAACATTAATGCAATTAAAAAGAAATTAGGATTTCAAAAGTCTTTACGAAGTTCTAGGTAAAAGCAGTTCGAAAGAAAAATATATGAAGCAAAGGTGACATTTTCACTTTTTCATTTTTCTGAAAAATTGAGAAAAACAAAATCAAGGGTTGCCTGTCCAATTTTTTAATTTTTGTTTTCCTTATGTGCGTCACAAGTTGACTGTATTTGTTGTATTTATAACTTCTTCAGTAGGTTTTGAGATAGAATTAAAATATTTAATAAAATATTTTGAATTGGTCACCTTTTGATCCAAAACCAAAATATCGGAAGGAAAAATGTAACTTTTGATCCGACACAAAGTAAATAATTTTTAAAATTAAATTAAAAATGTCACCTTTTTGTCCGAAAGTGATTTTTGAAGTTTAATTTTCATTGATGCATGTTATTATCTTGACTAAATCTCATTGGCAATCGACTGAATTCAGGGTTCTGGACCTGATTCAAAGAAAAAGTAGGAAAATTGAAAATTTCACCTTTTGTTCCCAAGCTCTTCATATGATGATTTGAAGTTTAATCTATTATACACTTTACATTACAGTGGTGTATTTAAATAAAATTGAGTACTTTACCAAGGACATGGTTGGGAAAATTGGTATCCGAATTTCAACCATTTTGAAAGTAGAGGAAGTGTACTGATTATGGAATAATTTAAGTTATCCCAAAGGTTGAGCTTTTTCCTAATAAAACGGAATAAAAAATATGTTTAAGCTAGAACCGATACAAAAATATAAGAAAAATAAGCTCTCAATAATTTGTTACGCACTTTACCAAAACACTACTTTTAATAACTGCTCATGTCTACAAAGATCCTCTTCCACAAGGATAATAAAAACGAATATGCGCATGAAAACAAAGCTTTACCTGAAATAAAAAGGTACAAATATTACGCAGTTTTCAAAATATAGCACTATTCCATATTAGGAGCGTCCATAATTGGTACACTTCCTCTATGATTTCTTCTTTCCGATTCAAAACTATACATTATAAAAAATCATTATAACAAACCATTTCATCTTACTTCAACCGACCTAAAAAATCATGCTCAGAATTCATATAAAATGTATAGTGATAAACAATAATTTGCGTTTGGAATATCGTCGGCCTTCTTTCAAAATCTCGACGGTCCTGACATTTTAATGTACATTACTTTACATTTACTTAAAATCAAAACAAAAATCAATGAATTAGAATATCAATGTCTCGTAACTGTGTCATGGTTTCTTTTGGCTCTATAAACAAATTTTTAAACCTTTAACGATCTAAAAACGCTATTTTATTGCCTTTTAAATCGGTTTTTTGTGTTTTCTAAGTAAATTTTCAAATTAGACTTACGAGGTTTTGACAGAAAGCCGACAATATGAGAATGGTTTTCTTTTAATACTGTCACTGATGCAAAAAGTAATGCAATTTTTAGGTGCTTTGGAATTAAGATTTTATAAAATGCCTTACAAGTTTATAGGTAATTCAGTTTTTACGAAATATCATAGTTTGAAATTTATTTTGTGTTACATTTTACATGACAGTGGTGTATTAACATACTGCTACTTCACATAGAAACATGGTTTGGTAATTATTATATTTTAATTTCAGTTCACTTTATAGTTTAATTATCCTTTTTGGATTCTTAACTATATACATTAATACAAACATAATTTTAATACTCCATTTCATTTTACTTAAATCCAATTAAAAAGCTCATCCTCAGATCTTAATAAACATACAACCTGTTTGAATTTTAGTTTGTTACGTATGCAACACACAGTGGTTTATAAACATTCAAGATTCAACTTTACTTGACCTAACAACATTTTATGTTAAAGCTTAGATCTTTATTTCAATACTCTTTAAAGTAAAATTATTTTTAACATTCAAAATGGTGGTGTAGCTACGATGCTACGAGGTAGTGGTTTAGCTACTAACTTATTAGTTATACATACCATAAAAACCAAATTAATTGAATTATGGTGCGTCGTCGTCTCAATTTTTCGGAGGAATTTTGGTCTTAAAATTAATTATTTAATGAAAGAAAGTTAACAAAAATAAATATCGAAAATGTATATACCTATGTATGTACATATGAATGTATGTACGCACATATAATATGTATATATATCTATATTTGGGAGGGGGTGGCAAAAAAAAGGCTTGTCCAAAGCAAAAAGTTTTAAAAGTGGTTTCGGAAAATCATGACATTTGGAAATCTATGTAATTTTTAATATACTGGATACAAATACTTGACCTGGAAACATGGTTCAGGAAATCTTCGATCCTTATTCCAATCACCTTTAAATTAAAATTACTCTTTTTGGACTCAAAACAATATACATATGTATTATAAATCATTATTACACTCCATTTCATATTTTTTCAACTGATTTAAAAAAAAAAATTAACCTCGGATTCCATAAATGTTCTTATTTATATTATTGGAATGTAAAAATGATTTCTTTTTAATATAGTATTTGATATATAAGGGGTATAGTTTCAAAACTCTCCTATTCCAGTTTTTTTTTTTTTAAATGAGTTTAGTATGAGGAAATGTTCTTTAGAAGGTCCTTCATAAAAACTTGTAATTTCCTACATTTTTCTGTACTTGAAAATTGGTGTTTTTTCAAAACTACATTATTCCACTCAGCCTTTCAATAAAAAACTCATCTATTCCCTTACAAATCAAATTCTGAACCAAAAATCTTCTTTTTCTTTAAGGTTTTTATATTTTCAAAACTCCTCTGTTCCTATAATCGTAACTTTCAAAACTATTCTTTTCCAAATTAAATTGATTTTTCATAATTTGTAGGTTCACCAAATATGTTCAAACCCCTAAAGAATGGATAAAAGTCATCCGTAACTTATATTTTAGCGTTAAAACTAATCGCTTTTATCATTTGTGTAGCTTTTAACAGTTTTTTTTTCATTTTACTCAAAATTTTTAAAAGTGGAAAAGAAGAGTTTTGAAACTATACATACCCCTCATATATTACATGCAGTTCTCTCCGTAGGTACTTTAGTTAGGTTTAAATAGTTTTAAGAAATATATTGGCGCAAAAGTTTATTTGATATAGGGTGATATTGAAATTATTTGACTGCTTCGTAGTATTCTGCGTAAACCAAGGCATAAAGTCTCACCCAAACCGACGCAAAATTAGCTAACCACAGTTTTTTGTGGTTGTTTAGTATAAAGTATCTGTCATATTTTGCATATATCGTTTCGAATGATTCGATATGATTTCGCGTTTATTTCTGGAGCCTTAAGACTGTTTAAAATTGGGTGCCTTTCGCAAGGGCGTACGCAGGATGTCAATTAATCAATGTTGGGAGGGGAGGGAGGTGAGTAGAGCTATCAAAAAATTATTATTAGTTAAGAAATCTAGTTTTGATATGCATTTAAAAGAAAACAAATTGAGTGAAAGGAAAGAGGCATGCACACAGTTGGTTTGAAATTGATTTTTTTTCTAAATGTTTACAAAACCTTATCGTCCGTTATGTCAATAGCATAAATCTGCAAATAAAAATATTTTTGAGGCGTTTTGATATCCCTTCGGTATTATGTCACCCTGGTGATGAATGTGCGGACATCTAAGGGAACATAATATGTGTTTTAAAATATTATTCTAATTAACTTTTCAAATACCAACATTTGTATGTTTCTGACACGGGGGCCGATGGGTAAAAAAATAATTTCTTATAGGTATGTAACACCAAACTATTTTTTTTTCTCATAGATCCCAATTTATTGAAGATATCAGAAGATTAAGAAGTAATCAAAACAGCTTTAAAGGTAGTTCAATAATTTTTAAACATGAATTTCATGCTTTAAAAATAAAATGTGTACTTAGTCAATTTTTTGAGGATGGAGCGTATTTTGTTAGTTTTTATAATAAATAAAATAATATTAAATTATTTATGTATGTTATAGAACCATAAGTAAAGTATTTTAGTTTATAAATGGTTATCTCTTGTTTTTTCTAAAAATTTAATATCTCAAAAACGAGTTTATGAATATTTTTTAACTTTTTTTTAAGAATCTTTATATTATACCTATAATATACCTAATAATAAATTTTGTTTTAAGCCGTAAAAATACAAATTACATAACAAAAAGCCTTTAATTAGATACGTACAATGGCTGACCCAGAAAACAAAAGTGATGAAGAGGCAGAAGGTGATGATGTGAGTTTCATTGAAGAATTCTTAGATGTGGCTAGTGAGGCTGATTTGGGGGAAAAAAATGAGAACATTGATTTAAATGAGCAAAGTTTAAATAAACCCTCAGTTGCTGTAGAATATGTTTACTCATATAGCTTACAAGATGAGGCAGTTAGCGATATATTGAAGCGATGGGAACTTCCAGACCTCTGTGAATTATTTGTTGGTAAATCAAAATTAATTAATTTTAAACTCACCATTGTTTCATAAAATAGTGTTTTAGAAAGAAAAATTGATTCAGATTGCCTGGAATATATAACAGTTTCTGACATAGACAATTTAATTCCCCAAGAATTGATGGGACTTCGGATAAAGTTTAAGGCAAGGTTAGCTCAATGGAGAGCTTTAAAGGTAAGATGTCTTAAAGGCAAGGAAGGAATGTTTAAACATAGTTCTTTACTAACAATGCTTAATTAAACCTTAGAGTCTACCCTTGAGTTCAATATCTGAAGGGCTAGCTGTGGATTCAAGCAGTACTGTCTCCGTATCCAGTGACATAATGGAAATGTTTCCCAAAGCAAACATGGTTTTACGATCCGATTCTGAATGTAGTTTGAACCAAGAACTACAATATCTGGTGAGTCAAACTCGTACTGAAAGAATAAAAACAGAGGTCAATATTTTATCACCATACTTGTGTACTTGTAGATAATATTTAGTTAGTTTCATCAATATTCTGAAAAAAGTAGGTATTTGAAAAGCAATAGGAAAGTTCTTCAATCTTTCGAAATAAATTTCAAGGAATATTGAAAATATGAACAAGCTCGTATGCGATAACGATCTTCTTACATTTTTTAAACTATACAGAAAACACCAAAAACTGAATAATTTTGCTTTAAAGAAAAGATTTAAAAGATATTTTCACATTAAAACTCATCCACTTTACACTTTCTTCGCACAAAAAAAAACTGTTTTCGTAGACTCAATCAAAATCAGCATTAAAACCAAGAAAAAATCTTGATGAAATGAAGACTCGTACCAGGGCTTACATCTCACTCAACCTACAGCCTAGGTGGCAAGTAAAAATTTATTTTATTTAATATCAGATAACATACATATTATATAACCAAATAGCCTTTTGTGGGCTCTGATTCAGCTTTGAAATTAATGCAAATATTAAAAAAACTCTTATGCTACATTGATGATTAAGAATGAATTTTCCCTATCTTGGATTTGTTCAAATTTTCGGCGACAGAAAAACTATATAATTTTTAAAAGAAAGCAACGCATTTTGGTGTACATAAATCGGTCTTAAGGACTTCCATAATAGCATTTTGTTTGTTTTCGAAAACGGAATTTGTGTCAGAAACCAGTTGCATAATGTTCTTAACCGCAAACTGCAAAAGTAAACTGTTCTAAAATCCTAATCGAAATTTGTATGCAAAAGCATTATTTTCGATGACGATGATGCAGTTTGGTAGATTAATATGTCAGATAACATTATTTGCGGCACAACTCTGTAGTTAAAATTCAAGTTGACGGCGAAAATATTGAAAAGGCAAAGAGCGTATTCGTAAACGTCAAATGCGTTTGCAAGAAAATTGGCTGACGTTGATCAAACAGGTTTTATGCAAGCTGGACGATTGCATATTGGATGATACAATATCTGTCCCATGAAAAATCACGATCAAGCTGACGTTGCTTTGATTTTTTCGAAAACGCTCAAGTTTTCAAGCCGATACATACACACATATACATATACATGAAACCATACATTACATACTTATTTTTTTTATTGAGAATAACTGTGTGTACTTTTACATTAGAACGTTCAACAGATTTTAAAGTCGAATTCAAGAGGGAAAGTGTTGCTTTCAAAGAAATCACCGTTTAATTCTTCAGAGAGAAAAGATCTCATTTCCTTAATAGTAGACTTTGCTCTATTCAACGACATCTTTCTTGGCACAAAAGAAATAAGCTTATTAGCTGAACAAATCATCAAAATTTTTCCATTTGAAGCCAAGGTCTTATATTGAATCTAAACGAAAATAGTTACTAATGGCAATTTCTTATAGACTTCTTATTACGTTGCTAGTGGAAGTGGAGGAAGAGCTAGAGGTCAACTATATTCATCCTATAACAATAAAATTAAGACTCTTAGAAAAAGAGGTGTTTTGTCAAGCCGCTCAAAACTTCGTGTGTGTTCAAGGTCTGAAAATTCATCTTCATCATCACCTTCATCGCCATCATGTTCATCGCAAGCAGATAACACCCAAAGTAAGAAACATGGCATTAATTATTATGTATACAGCGTATTTATAAACTCTATTATTACGATGCTAGAAATCTGATGTAAGACAACAGATTAAATTTAAAAAAAAAGGTTCAATTAATTAAGCTGCATAAAATCTATTCGCCCTTTTAAAAATAGAAACATATTTAAACGCTGCTGCATATAATTTTATTATACACAATTAAAGCATTTGTCTTTCATCATTCTAAAAACATATTTAGTTTATTTGATCTGATTTGTTATAGTACCTATGCATATAAAAAACAGCATTTTATTCCTGCAGGTTTAAATGAGAAGGATTGGCTGAAATACAACTCACAGCCATTAGAGTTGGTAGTAATAAAGTGGAAAAACTGCTTCAACATAAGGCGGACAGAAATTTTGGAAAAGACAGCAACAGAAATTTTCAATGACTGGCCTCTTTTTACCCAATCTATTGGCCTTCATTTGGTAAAAAAAAGTTATATTATTTAAAAAAACGCTCCTAAAAAATATTATTCTTATAGATCGATTTAGATTTCGTTTCGCTTTTCAATGAAGAGAGATCAGTTTGCTTGAAAAAAAATGGCCTGGTTTTCAAAAAAATTTTTTGCAAAGTGTCGTTCAGCAAATTGGAAGTGCGAGCAAAGCTGTTAAGCAGTTACTTGCGCAAATAAATAATACTGATGATCAAGGTTGTAATGAAATAATCCTTTTTTTTATTATTTAAATAAATAAAATAACTTTTCCCCTACAATAGTAGTTGCATTTCAAAAGCAATATGCATTCTTCATTCATACCGTAAGAATAAATTAATTTCTTTTCAGATTACAAAAACTTTTTAACATTCAAACTCATGCACTTCAAACTCCCTCCATCCCAAAATATTTCACTGGAAAGCGGAAAAAAATGGCACTTCTCCATACAAGATTCAATCAATAGCAGCATTATTGAAGTTGAAAACCAAGCAGACATCTTGGTGAAATATCGACAGATGAAAGACTCGCACAAGGATTTACATCTCAACCTACAGCCTATAGTGGTGGCAAGTGAACATTTATTTTATTTAATATCAGATAATATTTATCATCAAGCAGACTGTTTTTTATCAGCCCTTGATTCAGCTTTTAAATTAATTTATGTATTTAACCTTAAGTATCCACTACAAAGCCAAAATGTGTGGTTGTTTATTGAAAGCTTCTTTTTTGATCTCAATTCAAGCGTTCTAAGTTCATCATTAACAGCCTTGATAAATGAGCTAAAAGCTTAACAATGCTAAGTCCTTAAAAAAAAGTTTACTTTTGTTATTCAAAAAATAATATGAGTTTGATGCTTTAAGACAGATCAAACTATTAAACTTGATACTTTCTTATAAAAACATCTGAAACTACTTTATTAAATCACTCTATTAAAGTTGACACTTATAAGCTATTGCAGATAACTGCTGTTTTCTTATAAACCATCCTTCACTTCCTTATTTGATATATCTCTGAGCTTTTACTGATATCTGTTAATTCCTTTTGAATCATACTTCACTACTTTATTGATCACGCTATTATTATTGATTTTCTTAGCTTTTGCAGATTTCCATACAAATCATTCTCCACTCGTTTTTTTGATCAAGCCTTAGAAAATATATGCTTTTTCTTATATTAAGTTTTTGTTGATCAAGCTATTAAACTTGAAACTTCTACGCTTTTGCTGATATTACTTATTTCCTTGCAAATCGTACTTCGCTGCTTTTTTAATCGAGATATTAAATTTGATATTCCTGAGCTTTTGCAAATATCTGTTATTTCCTAACAATAAATACTACACTGATTCATTTAATCAAGCTATTAAACTTTATAGCTTTTGCAGATTTTCTTACATTTCCTACTTCACTCTTTTCTTTCATTAAGCTATAAAGGTTGATGCTTTTGAGCTGTTGAATATTTCCTTACAAATCATAATTCATGTTTTTTTTAACCTATAAAACTTGATACTTCTGAGCTTTGACAGATATCTGTTATTTTTTATAATAAGCTTTTCCTGATTAAGTTATTATACTTGAAACTTCTGAGCTCTAACTCACACAAGGATTTACATCTCAACCTACAGCCTATTGTGGTGAACATTCATTTATTTTATTAAATATCAGATAATATTTATCATCAAGCAGACTATATCCTATATCAGCTATTTCCTCACAAATCATAATTCATTACTTTTTTTCATCAAGCTATTAAATTTGATACTTTGAGCTTTTGTGTATTTCCTTAATTCATCGTATCATAATTCATTGTATTTTTTATTACCGATTAAACTTGATGTTTCTGAGCTTTAACAGATATCTGTTATTTCCTTATACTAAGTTTTTTTTTATCAAGCTATTAAATTTGAAACTTCTGAGCTTTTGCTGATATCACCTATTTCCTTACAAATAGTACTTCATTGCTTTTTTTGATCAAGATATTAAATTTGATATTTCTGAGCTTTTGCAAATATCTGTTATTTTCTAACAATAAATACTACACTGATTCATTTAATCAAGCTATTAAACTTTATAGCTTTTGCAGATTTTCTTACATTTCCTACTTCACTCTTTTCTTTCATTAAGCTATAAAGGTTGGTGCTTTTGAGCTTTTGAATATTTCCTTACAAATCATAATTCATGTTTTTTTTCAACCTATAAAACTTGATACTTCTGAGCTTTGACAGATATCTGTTATTTTTTATAATAAGCTTTTCCTGATTAAGTTATTATACTTGAAACTTCTGAGCTCTCACTCACACAAGGATTTACATCTCAACCTACAGCCTATGGTGGTGAACATTCATTTATTTTATTTAATATCAGATAATATTTATCATAAAGCAGACTATATCCTATATCAGCTATTTCCTCACAAATCATAATTCATTACTTTTTTCATCAAGCTATTAAATTTGATACTTTTGAGCTTTTGTGTATTTCCTTAATTCATCGTATCATAATTCATTGTATTTTTTATTACCGATTAAACTTGATGTTTCTGAGCTTTAACAGATATCTGTTATTTCCTTATACTAAGTTTTTTTTTATCAAGCTATTAAATTTGAAACTTCTGAGCTTTTGCTGATATCACCTATTTCCTTACAAATTGTACTTCATTGCTTTTTTTGATCAAGATATTAAATTTGATATTTCTGAGCTTTTGCAAATATCTGTTATTTCCTAACAATAAATACTACACTGATTCATTTAATCAAGCTATTAAACTTTATAGCTTTTGCAGATTTTCTTACATTTCCTACTTCACTCTTTTCTTTTATTAAGCTATAAAGGTTGATGCTTTTGAGCTTTTGAATATTTCCTTACAAATCATAATTAATTTTTTTTGTATTAACCTTTTTTTTCAACCTATAAAACTTGATACTTCTGAGCATTAACAGATATCTGTTATATTTTTATATTAAGCTTTTCCTGAATAAGCTATTAAACTTGAAACTAATGAGCTCTGACTCGCACAAGGGTTTACATCTCAACCTACAGCCTATGGTGGTGGCAAATGAACATTTAATTTATTTAATATCAGATAATATTTACCATCAAGCAGACTATATCCTATCAGCAATTTCCTTACAAATCATAATTTATTGCGTTTTTTGATCAAGCTATTAAAATTGATACTTTTGAGCTTTTGTATATTTCCTTGCAGATCATAATTCTTTGTTTTTTTTTGTATCATCCTATTAAACTTGATTCTTCTGAGCTTTAACAGATATGTGTTATTTCCCTATATTTAGCTTTTTTTGGTCAATCTATTAAACTTGAAACTTCTAAGTTTTTATGACATCAGTTTTTCCATCCAAATCATGCTTCATTGCTTTTCTTGATCAAGCTATTACGAGTAAACTTGATTTTTTTTGAGCTTTGCTAATTTCCTTACAATTCCTAATTCACTCTTTTGTATCATCAAGCTATTTATTTTGATACTTTTGAGATGTAAAAGATACCTGATATTTCCTTATATTAAGCTTTTTTCGATCAAGCATTTAACTTGATAATTCTGAGCCATTCCTGATATCAAATATTTCCTTACAAATCATACTTCACCGCTTTCTTTTATAAAGCAGATACTGAAATAAAACTCGAGAGAAAGGATCTAATAATTTAAATAAGAGACTGCTCTATATAACGATATTGTGCAGGACACAAAAGAAAAAAAAGTCGTTCACAGAACAAATCATCAAAATTTTAGCTGGAAACTGCAGTTTCCTTATAAATCATGCTTCGTTTTCTTATTTAATAAATCTCTGAGCTGTTACAGATACCTGTTATTTCCGTATAAATCCTTTCACTACCTTATTTGGCTTAGCTATTTAAATTGATACATACGAGTTTTTGCAGAATCTGTTAATTCCTTTTAAATCAGACTTCACTTAATCATACGTATCTGCCTTGTTTGAACAAGCTATTAAGCTTGTTACTACTGAGATATTACAAATATCTGTCGCTTTCTTATATATAAATCATACTTTTCGCCATTATTTGATCAAACTTTTGAACTTTTCAAAATACATTGAGAATTACAAATAACAAAAGCAAACTCTTTTATTTTTCTTTTAGTGAATGTAAAATATAAAAACTAGATGAACTCAAACACAAAAATAAATCAGCCTTTTGTTGAGTTGTATCATTCATACGTAAAAACCATTGTAATTTTTATTATTTTCCTTTTCACTGTCCTTCATATATAAATACCTTTGATATGTTGTATACATTTTTTTTTTGTGATACGATTATAAGTTATATTTACTAAAATTTGAATTGCAAACATTTAAAAAAAAAAATTATCTTCGTTTAGTGATTTTATCATGTAATTTTTATTAAATAATAATTTCTTACGGTAGTATTACCATAAAATTGTATCAGTCATGTTTAGTTGCTTTGCTTGTGAATTAAAATTTTTAAATTTAGATGATTACTATTTTCATTTAAAATTAAGGCATAAATTTGAAAAGGGAATATATTGCAAGCAAGGGGGCTGCCCACAAGCATTTACCGAACTTCTCGGTTTTAAAACGGCATTTAAAGAAATTCCATTCCGATTTATGTACCAATTCTAACTCCTCCATTAATACAGCCACTTCTACTACTGCCCACCCTCAGGAAATATCGAACAGTTTCAATCAAGACATCGGATTGAATTCCCCATTTCCATCTCAAAACTCAGACGGTGTTTGTATTCTAAATAGTTTTGATGAAAACTTTACAAACTATTTTGAAGAATCGGTCAAAAATAATAAAGATGTCGACCTCTCGGAATGTGCCTTAAGATTTACTTTAAAGTTGATGAATCACAATTCCGTTCCGAGAAATTTAGTTTTCAATGTTTTGGCAGACATTCAAAAACTTTTATTTGAGCCTATAAAATGCTTTATTGAATTAAATGATGCAAAGTTAGCAGTAAAAAAAATAAGTCAATTTTGTGGTACAGCTTTTTCGCAAATAGACACTGAACATAAGCTCATAAAACACTTGACAGAAAAGAAATTACTTGAATTACCATATAATAGTACAGTTTCTTCTGAAATTCAAAATACAATTGAAAAGGGTAAACCAATTTTAAAATATAAGGATATAAAGGGAACTATTCTATCAATTCCTTTTATGATAAAAGCATTCTTTGAAACTGAAAATTTGCTTAAGAAAACTTTGAAAGAAATGGAGGATCTAATGGCACACTCCAATGATATAAAAAATTTTGTGTGTGGCTCTGTTTGGAGAGAAATTCATTCAAAATTTTGCAATGAAAACAAAACTGTTGTTCCATATTTTCTTTATAATGATGACTTCGATCCAGATAATGTGTTAGGCTCTCACGCCGGAGTGAATTCAATTTCTGCCTTCTATATCAACTTTCCCACTTTACCAGAGCATAAACGGTCTTCTTTGATCAACATATTGCCTGCCATGCTAATCAAAGCTGATTATTTTAAGAAGTATGAGCGTCAGGATGTCCTTCATAACCTTCTTCAAATTTTACTGGACTTAGAACTGAATGGCTTAGTGATTCAGACGGAGGGTATTGAGAAAAGGATTTATTTTGTTTTAGGATTAGTAACGGGTGATAATCTTGGGCTAAACAAAATCCTGGGCTTCAGATCCTCCTTTTCAGCTCTCCATTTTTGTCGAATTTGTAAAGCTTCAAAAATGGAAACACAAAGTCTTAGTCATGAGTTGGAAAGCAGTTTAAGAACGATCTCAAACTATGATTCGGACCTTTTACTAAATGACCCAAAACAAACAGGAATTTCGGAAGTATGTGTTTTCAATAGCCTTCCGTCTTTTCATGCCGTTGTGAACGTTTGCGTTGATATTATGCATGATCTTTTCGAGGGGGTTTTGAAAAATGATATGTGTGATATTATACTATATTTCATTAAAACAAAAAAATATTTTAGCCTCGAAGATTTAAATGACAGAAAACAGCTTTTTGATTATGGCATCATAGACTCGAAAAACTACTCTCTTCCGATAAAACTTGAAGCCTTACAAAACAAAAATTTAAATATGCAAGCAAGTGAAAGCCATTGCTTTGTGCATTTTTTTTCGTTAATGGTTTGGGATTTTGTACCCAAGGACGATAAATGTTGGCTGTTTTTTTTAAATCTTCAAAAACTGGTCGATTTATGTTTATATTCTTCATTTAATGAAAATGATTTAGACGAATTGAAAGCTCGAGTAGCTGATCATAATAAAACGTACAGAGAATTATTTAATAAGACCCTTAAGCCCAAAGCACATTTCTTGACTCACTATCACAGTGTCATCAAGAGAGTTGGGCCACTAAAAATGATTTGGAGCATGCGAAATGAAGGCAAACATAAAGAATTGAAACAATATGCTCAGAGCATAACATGTAGGAAAAATTTATGTTACTCCGTTGGAGTGAAGTTGTCTTTAAAATTTGCTAACTTCATTTTTTTAAATGAAAGAGATATTAAAGTTAAAATTTTTAAAAGCAAAAATGTCTGTGTATCTCAAAAACCGTATTTTGAAGATCTTAAAAAATTTGGGCTTGATGGTATTCAAACATTTTCAGAAAATATACTTTTTATGGGAACACAATACACATCTGGTTTTTTTTTGTTTCAAAAGCAAAGCAATTTCATCTTTAAAATTTCTGAAATAGTCGTAAGCACACAAAATGTAATAATTGTTTCTACAAAATATTCGTTTCAATATGATATCAATATTAATGCTTTTATTATAAAAGATAATACAAATATTTTAAGTTTGAAATTAATAACAGAATTTCAATATTATCCTGCTTTGCCACATAATCTTTCTGATGGCAGAATGGCACTTAGGTTTAAGAATATATGAAATTAATTTTATTTATTATCATTTTCATTGTCATAATAACTTTATATCAAAGCTTCTCATATTATATTGTATTGCCAATAAAAAATAATACCTTGGTTCAAAATGTACAAAATTAAAATAAGAGCAGAAAATAAAGTAAATAATACGTAAATGTACATATTGTTGGATTGTTATTGCGAAGGTAGATTTTAAAAAAGAGAACATTGAAAACAAGAAGATGTTACTGAACTTAATTTCAAGGACGAAAGCTTCGACACCAAGTAAGAAAAGAATCATCAGTACCTATAATTTTCTATACAGGTACATCATGTAAGTAAATTCATAGGTAACTATTTCATTAAAGATTTCGCAAGAACATTTGAGTTTTGTCACATTTGTATTGGATTTAACTGCAGCTGCAGCTGTTGTTGAATCCATTATTTATGAAATAAATCTCACAGCAACTGCAATAGACTTCACTGTTTCTAGTAGTGAATTTCACCACTGTAGTAGGGTGGAACTTACTTTTAAAATTATTGAATTAACCCCCCCCCCCCCACCCCCTCTAAAAGTGATACAGGTACAAAAAAAATGCAATTTTTTTTAGTTCGCTTATCGTTAACACGTGCCGTCAAGCACTTGAAATTTCGTATACAAAACAGTCTTTTACTCAAAATTTTGGAAAAAGTATGAAAGTGGATCGAAAATCTTTAGTACTTATACTGAGTATACTATAATGAGTATACAAAACAAATTATTTTCATTTCTCTTAAACAATATTTACCCCGTTTAAAATAAAAACAAATACACAAAAAATGACATTAATTGTTGTTTTTAACAGGGTAAATAATGTTTAAAAAAATTAAAAATATTTTTTTTATATACTCCTTATGATACTTCGTATTTGTACAATTTTTAAAGATTTTCAATCCATTTTCACACCTTTTTCAAAATTTTAAGTAAAGGACAGAGAAATATTCATATATTTTGTAAGGGAAATTTCAAGTGCTTGCCGGCACGTGATAACATTTCATAAAAAATTGCATTCATTTTTTGATTACCTGGATCACTTTTAGGGGGGGCGTGGGGTAAAAATTCAAAAATTTTAAGAATAGTAAGATCCACTACTATTTGTAGTGAAATCCACTACAGATTGTAGTGAAATGCACTACAAATTGTAGTGAAATCCACTACAGATTGTAGTGAAATCCACTACAGATTGTAGTGAAATCCACTACAGATTGTAGTGAAATCCACTACAGATTGTATTGAAATCCGCTACAGATTGTAGTGAAATCCACTACAGATTGTAGTGAAATCCACTACAGATTGTAGTGAAATCCACTACAGATTGTAGTGAAATCCACTACAGATTGTAGTGAAATCCACTACAGATTGTAGTGAAATCCACTACAGATTGTAGTGAAATCCACTACAATCTGTAATGTATTTCACTACAATCTGTAGTGGATTTCACTACAATCTGTAGCGGATTTCACTACAGTCTGTAGTGGATCTCACTACAATCTGTAGTAGATTTAACTACAATCTGTAGTGAGTTTCACTGTCACTGTAGTGGATTTCACTATCACTGTAGTGAATTTCACTATCACTGTAGTGAATTTCACTATCACTGTAGTTAATTTCACTATCACTGTAGTCAATTTCACTATCACTGTAGTGAATTTCACTATCACTGTAGTCAATTTCACTATCACTGTAGTGAATTTCACTATCACTGTAGTGAATTTCACTATCACTGTAGTCAATTTCACTATCACTGTAGTGAATTTCACTATCACTGTAGTCAATTTCACTATCACTGTAGTGAATTTCACCATCACTGTAGTCAATTTCACTATCACTGTAGTGAATTTCATTATCACTGTAGTAAATTTCACTATCACTGTAGTGAATTTCACTATCACTGTAGTGAATTTCACTATCACTGTAGTGAATTTCACTATCACTGTAGTGAATTTCACTATCACTGTAGTGAATTTCACTATCACTGTAGTGAATTTCACTATCACTGTAGTCAATTTCACTATCACTGTAGTGAATTTCACTATCAGTGTAGTCAATTTCACTATCACTGTAGTGAATTTCACTATCACTGTAGTCAATTTCACTATCGCTGTAGTCAATTTCACTATCACTGTAGTGAATTTCACTATCACTGTAGTGAATTTCACTATCACTGTAGTCAATTTCACTATCACTGTAGTGAATTTCACTACAGTTAATATTTTGTGTAGTCAATTTCACTGCATCTGTAGTGAATTTCACTATCACTGTAGTTAATTACACTATCACTGTAGTGAATTTCACTACAGCTAATATTTTGTGTAGTCAATTTCATTGCATCTGTAGTTAATTTAACTATCACTGTAGTGGATTTCACTACAGCTAAAATTTTTTTGCAGTCAATTTCACTATCACTGTAGTGGATTTCACTACAGCTAAGATTTTTTTGTAGTCAATTTCACTATCACTGTAGTGAATTTCACTATCATTTTTTAGAACAACTGTAATAGATTTCACTGTTTCATGTAGTTAATTTCACTACAGGTGCAGTGGATCTTAGAACAACCTAAAAATAGGTTTACTGTTTCGTGTAGTGAATTTCACTACTGCTGTAGTTAAATTTACTACAGTTGTCAAAAATTTATTTTACTACAGACTGTAGTGAATTTCACTACACGTTTAGTCGTTCGATATTTCACTACTTTTGTAGTTAATTTAACTACAGGTTTTAGTTAATTTCACTGCGTTTTTCTATCTGTGTACATGTACATGTAGTACCTCGTGGCATGATGGTTAGTGCGTAGGACTGTCATGCCGAAGGTGTGGGTTCGATTCCCAGCCGTGCCACCTAAAAACAGAAATGTTTTATCCAAAGTTCTGCCTCTTGCGAATAACTGACAAATCCTCCAAAAGTATACTTGTCATGAAAAAGTGTTTCTCATTTAGCCGTTCGGACTCGGCAAAAACCTGTAAGTCCCCTCTATTCCTGTACACTGTTGAATGTGTTCACTGGTACACCATACTCCTGCCTGATATATACAGCCCGCTTTGAGTGTTGAAGTAGTGCATCTTTTGTTGGTGGAAGTTTCTCCACTGTCTTAGTCTTCTGACAAAACAGCTCCTTGCTGACATCATTCACACTGTCCGAATTACTGTATTTATCATATAATATTACCGTGAAGCGTTCTAGCCTTTTAAATGTTCACCATCAAGCTCTGTGTAGGGATGTAATGCTATGCATGTTAAGGTATGTGTCACCTCGTGATAACAATTCCATGCCTCCAACGCAGATTTCTTGCCGCGTCCGAAAAATGAAGATGTTGTATCGCAACCCGTAAAACTGTGAAATACGGGGAGGCCAAGGATTTTTTTACGCTCAGTTTCTCGTTAATAGCATTGATGTCTATATAATTAAATGATCTGCCCGTAACAAAGACAACAGAAATCTTTAAATTTGTGCACAAGTTCATCAGGTGATGAACTTGCCAATGAGGATTACCACCACGTCCGTGTCAACAGTACGAATCATA
Source organism: Dasysyrphus tricinctus (assembly GCA_963921185.1). Classification (NCBI taxonomy): domain Eukaryota; kingdom Metazoa; phylum Arthropoda; class Insecta; order Diptera; family Syrphidae; genus Dasysyrphus; species Dasysyrphus tricinctus. The sequence continues at coordinate 129,555,369 of OY992530.1, forward strand.
CAGCTACTACAGCCATTCTTCATTATGTTCGAAAAGAGTCAGAGGCAAAGAATCATCGTGTAATAGGGGACTTAGAAAAATCTTGCGTGAATGGTCGCATTTAGACAACTTACCAAAACATAGATATTGCTTAAAACAGCTGACAAAGAAATTAAATTTTAAATTTGATATAATGATCATCTATATGATATTTTAAGATTTTTTCTATTTCTGTTTTCTTGTTGAACGTAGTCCAAGATGATGAAAATCTGCATTTTGTATTTGCATTTAACTTATTCATTTTCCTTTCAGAAAAACTCGATACGACAAAACATACAGTCTTCGCGAATAATATTACCATGGTCTCATAAAAGGTAACATTACGGTTATGAAATAAATTGGGCTAGCCATACGTCGCGTCAGTTTTTGCACTTCTGTGTGTTTAAATGAAGTTTGTTTTGTATTTATACTTTTTCCTGGGCTCTGAAGGGGGGGGGTGTCATGACCCCCGATTTCCCTCCTTGGATAAGTTTAGTCAGATACATTTTCAACTTGTGTATACACATTATCCGACCCTAAATATAATATTTGATTGTCTTGGAGCAAGGGGGTCATGACCCCCATGCCCCCTTCGTATATTTGCAAACTTTAACATTTGAAAAGTATGTGGTTGTATTCCCTGACCCCAAAAATGTATACCTAGACACCAAGCTTGGGATCCTAAGTGATTTAGAGATATTAATAATATACCTGAATTTCAAAATGGCGGCTATAAAATCCAAGATGGCTGACCGCCGAGATGGGTCCTACCCTAAATCTCAAGCTATGGACCTAAGTAGTACCTAAAAAAAATTTGGTGCTTTTGTCCGGCAAAAACAGATTTTCTTGCTAAGCGACCCTACTAATCATACATTTATATAATATGGCCTTATTTTTTTGAATAGATGCGAATTTACCAACCTACTTTTCTTTTGGATTCACAGTTGAAATTTCTGCCCAGATAACCTTGCTGATAAAAATGCCAAGTATGGTAAAGATTCCACCAAAAATGCATCTTGAGATGAGTTTATAATATAGCTTTTACATATATAAACAACCATAGTATAAACTACTTCTCAAGATGCATTTTTGGTGGAATCTTTCACCATACTTGGCATTTTTATCAGCAAGGTTATCTTCTCATAAAAAAAAACGGCTACCGAAAAATATGGAGGACGATCCAACATCCAAAATCATTTCGAAAACACATATTTTCTCTCGAGATGGTGAATCTCTATCAAAAAATAATATAAAACTCAAACTAAAGCAATGTATAAGGAATAAGTCCCGAAAATTATTGAAGAAGTTGAATTGTTTAACTTCTACAAAAACGGTCATAACCATAGAATTTATCTATAGATTTTGTCCGTAAATGCCTCATTTTTATTGCAATAGACCCGGCTTTGGGTAGAATGTTCAAAAATTATCATAGTTTTGTAGTATATATTTTTCTTTTGCATAAGAATACATTTCTGACCTCAATTTTTATTGAAAAAATTATGTTTTTTTAAGATTTCGGCTAATTGCACTTATAGGTACTTGACCGATTGGGATAAATAAGAATTATTTTTGTTGGAAATTTAAAATTGTTTGATTTAAGATACTTTCCAAGCTGATTCTTTACGTCACAATTAAGATATGCACCAAATACTAATAATACTTTCGAAAAAAATTAAAAAAATCGTATCTCGAAAACTTATCCATAGAAATTTTTTTTAATGTGATTTTCGAGATCAGTGGACCCAAATCTATACGAATAAAATAGCGGCACTTTATGTACAGAAAATTTTATTTATTTTGTAAACTAGTGTTATTATTTGAATTTTTTTGAAATTTGTTTGTAAAAAATTAATTTAAATCTTTTCAGCTGATAATGAGAAAGTTCAAAATAAAAAAAAAAAAACATTCTATGAGAGGTATACTACTAATAGTTGAGTTGCTAAAATTATATAATTTTTGGAAGTAGATCGCACTAGTGTTGGCCTATGAAAAAAGTGTAATCAAAATTCAAGGAACCGTTTTTGAGAAAAAAGTATTTTCCTTATCGTTATTTTAACTTTTGTATGGAAGGTATCGCTAGTTTTGTATAAAAGTAAATTTTTGTTCTTAAAATATTTTAGAGAATATTAAAAAACTTTTAAATTTATCGAGTTCATATAAAGCCGATCATGTCGTTTTCGAAATATTGGATTTTCAAAAAATAGTTTTTAAGCATTTTTGGTAACAAAAACTGTTTATAATTTTTTAGAAACTTCGGTTTTAAAAATAATTGAAATCAGTCATAGTGTTTTGAAGAAAATCGATAATAAACAAAATGGTTCTTTGGGTGGTATCTATCAATAATAACCATTTTTTGAAAAATTGTTTTAAATTGTATGGCAATTTAAAAGGGGAAATTATTTTTTTAGATACCTACTGTTATTTGTGGTTCTAAAAAAAACGAAAAAACGTGTATGCATCAGAATCACCAATACCAAGTTATTAGGAAAATCAATCCAGCGGTTAAGGCTGTAGCCGAACATATACAAATACAAATTAAATAAAAAAAAAATTATAATTTCGATATGCAATAAATGTAAATATCTACACTAGTAACAAAAAATAACGGAACAAGCTTTTTTTTCAATTTTTGTTAGTATTTTGTGAAAAGCTGTATATTTGGTATGAGATGTTGTTTAATGTTGAAACAAAAAGTTTTCCACAGATAAGTGATGTTTGTTTCAAGATTTGTTTGCAAATCAATTTTCTTGAAGTACCTACTTGCGTTGACCTTGGTACTTCATTGAAATGACACGAGACAACAATTTATTTTCTTTTTTTATTTATTTTTTTGAATGTAATTTTTTTGGTTTATTTCTTATGAGTCAATCAAATAAAATGGTCGACTTGTTTATTCAGCTTTAACTTATTTTGTTGTTGTTGTTGTTGTAAAATTTAGTTTTGCATGGTTTATCTATGACTTTCAGTGAAAAAGATACTTTTGGCAACATCTCAGATATTTACAAATAACTGTAATTTATTCCTTTTACAGTAAAAATCCGAAAGTGTTACTTTGACTCGTTATATCTTCAAGACAAATTACTCTTCAGAGTTGGTTAATAATTCATTTCTTAGATAATTTTATTGACTAAATGTTATTCTCATATAATTTTGTTATAAAATGAAATTCTATCATGATGTTGAATAAAAACCAAATCACTTTCCTTTTCAAGATGGTGGCTTTCCCTTTACCCCGACCACCCCAAAAATTTGGTTTTATAATGAGGAGATATAGCAAAAAACAAATCGTATACAAAATTTTTCTCATCAATTAATGAAATTTTAATACATTTTTTTACGAAATTTGCTCCACCATGAAGTTCTTGCACGGTTTTCTCTGAATCTATTGTAGCCTATTGAATAGACCTTTTAAAAAGGAACAATTACGTGCAAGGGTTTTTAATATTGAATATGTTTGTTTGGCCCATAAGCATGCTTAAAACCCAAAATGCTACTAAATTCACCCATGCATTTCTGAGAGAATGTTCACACTGGCCACTTTTCAGTATTTTTGGTATAACTCGAAAACTAAGCGGAATTTGACAATTTTACATTTAAAACTTTTTGTTCAAAATTAAATTTTCTATCGAAATGGATAGTTTGGAAAATTTCTTAAAAAAATTTAAGCAGCAAAAGTAAACAAAAACCAACACAAAAAAAATCGAAAAATCAAATATTTTAAATTTTTTTTCTAAATTAAGCATAACTTTTTTCGGAGCAAAGATACGCTCAAGACATGAGTGAACAAAGTAAACTGGAGTTTAAGGGCTTTAATATGACATGTTGAAAAAGCCATATTATTTGAAAACTGACAGAGATATATCCATTGAAACTTTACCATTTCTCATCATTTTTTACAGTTTTTGCCCGAAAGCCTATTTTTTGGTTCCTTATGACAAAGTTAACGTTCCTAGCAACTAGTACCAAATCTTATGTTAATCGGACCAGCCGTTCGGTCTGTAGGTCTGAAAACATTAAAAAACAGCCGAAAAACGAAATTGCGAACTTTTATCCTTTTTATTAATTCTCTATAGTTCTAATGTCATATTATATCGAAATTTTTATTTCGAACATTTTTACGAAAGTGAAATTTGCCATATTGTACCGAAAAAGGGACTTTCGGGCCAAAACTGCAAAAAATTATAAGAAATGATAAGGTTTGAACGGGAATATCTCTGTCAATTTTGAACAAACATTAATTTTTGAACATGCCATATTAAGGCCTTAAGTCTCTACTTTATTTTGTCTCTCCATGTATTGACCCTATCTTTGCTTCAAAAAAAGTTATGCACAATTTATAAAAAAAATTAGATATCCTGCTTAAATTTTTTCGTAAAATTTTTTGAACTATCCATTCCAATAGAAAATTTAATTTTGAACAAAAAGTTTTAAATGTAAAATTGTCAAATTCCGCTTAGTTTTCGAGTTTTACCAAAAATACTGAAAAGTGGCCAGTGTGACCATTCTCTCAGAAACGCATGGGTGAATTTAGTAGCATTTTGGGTTTTAAGCATGCTTATGGGCCAAACAAACATATTCAATAATAAAAATCCTTGCACGTAATTGTTCCTTTATACCCCTCATTTTCCCGTCTATTCAATAGGCTATTGACTGTATGAACAAATGTACCTATTTCAATCTTTTTTGTGTAGAATTACATAATTTACAATATGTACCTTCAACTTTTTTCAAAAAAAGACTGATAGATTTCGAGAAATAAAGAAAACATTGAATTTTACCCCATCTACAAAATTTAGCCCCAGCCCAAGTTGACGGAACTTCTTAGGAAATTCCTAAGATGACAAAACAAATCTCTCCACCAAAATTCAGCTTTGTCGGAACTTTTTCGAAGTGAAAGTCTAATATTTTCCTGGTCTAAAAATAAATATGTAAATAAAAAATATTTATCTCGTGTTATTTCTTGCAATAACTCAAGAAAAATTATTTTAAAACAAAACTCGAAACAATAATATAAAGCTGTAGTTTGCTTTTTGTTTCAACTCAATAAGAAAAACCATTTTTTTGAAATAAGAGTAAGAGTAAGAGCGGGTGAGATGGTATACTTTTTTTGTTTTCTCAATATCTCCCATAGTAAGGTACTTTTTACTTTTATCAATTTGAAATATATATTCTTTACTATATTATTTAAATATTATTAATTTGTCAAAGTTGTATTTTGTATTTGAAAAATTAAAAGATATTAAGAAAAACCATCTCCTCCTTTAGGGTTGGGGTGATGGTATACCAAACTTTGCCACATGCATAACCTCAAAGTCAATACCATAATAAACTTTCAGTTTGCGTTCTCAACGACTTAACTATGCATGTAGATATGTCTGTTATCCCGTGCGGCCCTTTTAAGAAAATTTCAAACAAAGCAACGCAATACGAAGTTAGAATTAAAACAAAAAAAAGGGTATACGGCCACAGTAGTACACCAAAGCAAAAAAGTGTGATGTTGAATGAGCCATCTCACCCTCAAAAAACTGCGCCATTTATCCCAATTTGTCATAATTACTTATTTTAACGCATAAAAAAAAACGAACGGCAGTTTTACAAAGATCACATAGACAGGTCATAGACAATACTTATGTATATCTTTTGATGTATAGTAGACATTCAAGCATTAACCAACTTACAGAACGATAAAAAAAAGATAAAAAAAAAAATTCGGAAAAAATTCCCAGCTGATTTTGGTGTCATACTTTTTTCTTTTTTTGCATCATGGAAGAATCGGCGAGTACAGGCTACTTCGATTTTAAATACGAAAGCGCATATTCAAAAGGTTTAAAAGATTGGATTGGATAATAAATGTAGTCCTACAAATTGGTCAGCCCTAAAGATTACGTGTACCTAATAAAAACTTAAATTTTTTAAAGGTTACACAAGGCCACGTAGGATTTTTGCCACCTCATATATGGGAAATTTGCAAAAACTGTATATATGTATACCATTCGGAAGATCTCTTGAACGTGAAAAAGGTCAAAACTTTTCAGTAATTGGTCAGCCAAGGTCAAAGAAAAATTTTTTGACACCTCATTTGGGTCATTTCCAAAAAAAAATATGCTACTTCGCGGCCAAAAAAATCCGTTATTTTCAGTTATTTGCAGCCATACACCTACATGTTTTTTATGAATTCTTAATGAATTAAAAAATGTATACCATCAAAAATATGTCTAGATCTTTGTAAAAGATCAGCTAGTTTCAGTAATGTGTCAGCAATAGATTTTTGTTTTATGATTTTTTAAATTATTGTTCAAAGTCATAGCGATTTTTGGCACCTCATTTACAGGAAAATTGCAAACAATTAATAACAGTTATTTTATTGAGGGTAGGCTATAGAATTCTATTTATAATTTTTAAACTGTAACCTTGAAACGAACCTTAAAAAAAACATATACAAAAAATCTTTCGCTGACCAATTACTGAAAATAGTTGACCTTTTAGCACGCAATATAGAACTTTCGGATGGTAATACAGTTTTTGCAAATTTCCTACAAATGAGGTGCCAAAAATCACGCGTGACTTTGTGTGACCTTGAAAAAATTCAAGTCTTTAAAATGTATATAGGGCTGACGAATTTGTAGGACTTGTTGACCTTTTCTGACCATGACCAATTAGATGGCAATATTTTTTTTTTAATAATTTTATCTATAGCCAAAAATGAATAAAATTATGTGTGAGGGATCGAGTAAAAACCACTTTGTACCAAGTTTGAAGAAAATCGATCCAGCCAGGCAGGCAGAATTGTGCGCCCCACTTCATTCGTCTTCCATATCATCTAACGATATGTCTGATTAAATTCTTGAGCTCAATTTTTTTAACGAATACATTTGAGTTACTTGCCATACAGTATACTTAACTACACCTACCAATATTTATAGTACCTAAGTTAAAAATCCAAATTTTCAAATTCTCAAGTCGTTATTTAAAAAAAAATCATACTAACTACACCTAGTTAAACGATAAACTTCATTATGAAGTTTGCATGACATGTTCTTTTCTCAGCAACCAAACTAACTATGAACCTTTAATACGTATTAGGCTTCCAATTCGGAAATTGATTTTTTGGTATGTCAAGAAAAAAACAAAATCAAAATTTTGAAAACAAAAATTGAAAAATTCGAATTTTTTAACTTGGACTATGGTTTTTCTTAATGTACGAAGAAAAAGTGCAAATTTGTTGCCTAGTTAACGAGTGCGTAGGCTCATTAGAAAAAAACATGTCATGCTAACTTCACACGGAATTATGTATTTAATTTTTTACTAAACAAGGACTTCAAAACTATAATTAAAGTTTTTCTTCAAGTGTGTTAAACTGCAAATTTGGAGCTAACTTAACTTCAAAATTCTTGCTGCACTATCTTGAAACTGCCATTTATGCTAAGCAGTTATGTATTTTACGATTTTTTTTAAATTAGGACTTCAAAATATAGACCGAGTTTTTTTCTTGAATATGTATACAAACATTTTTGTGCTTGAAACTTAGAAAAAAGCTGTTCAAAATGAAGTTTACTTCCAATGCTATTTATTTTAAACTAGTACTTCAGAATTTGGTTGAAATTTTTAACTTAAAGTGCATAAGAACTTATTAATTATTATTTATTCAAACGAAAAGTTGGGGTCTTCATGGCATTGTGATTCCTATACTTTTAAGCAATTGGGCTAGTGGAGTTCGAATACCTTCGGCGTTAATGGTTTTAAATTCCATTAACCTTACCATTATTTGTATATTACTACTTATGCACTGCAGTGGGGTGTTACTAGTCTAGTTGGGCTGAGATCTTTACTCGATTAACCGGAACAGACATTGCTTACGTTTAATGAAAGATAAGAATAAGACCACCACCTCCAATTCTTGGGAGTATGGATCTTTTGAAGGAGGACAGGACTTAAAACCAGTCATTTTGAAATTTGTTTTGGAGTTCAGGATGTATAGATCTAGACGTATAATGAGAAAAAAAACCGAAAAATTCAAGTGGATAGATTTTTTATTTGATGAAATTTTAATGGCAATAAAAAAGCTATTCAAAACTTTATACCTGAGCAAAACCTTATTTTTTAAAAGATTAGGAGTGTCTTCGATGAAGATTAAGACTGGAACTATGTATGGCTTACACCTTTGTAGCCTAATATACCATCTGCAACACGTCTGAACTTGAATGGCATTTTTTATCAAAATCAAAAGTAAAACTGCATGTTTAATTTCTGATATCTCTTTCAATCCATTGAAGATAGAACCGCTCCTTCCCCACAACACCTAAACTATATTAAAAAAACACACACATAAACTGTCTTAAAAAATGAGTTAATTAAGAGAAAAATCCTCCAACGTGATCCAAATTAGTTGAACATAAAAAAGAACAAGCCTTTGCGACATGTCACCTCACATGCCCTGCAACGATATAGATGTAGGTACTATGCTGGGGCTTTAAATGCGGACAAATTGTTACTAGCATTCGATATTTTGCGCGATGACGAGGACGTTTAAAACAGCGAATAATGTGTGTGGGCAGTATTGCCATAGCCTCATCGTCACCAAAGTCCTTCTCCTGAAGATGCAACATGAAACTGCAATCGCAAATCGGAAGACAGCGACACTCATAACATCATCGCGCCCACCTTCCACAAAAGATACACTCAACACATTGCGCTGATGCTCCAGGTTAGGACTCCATGAATGTTTCATGTTTGATTTCTTCTTCATTAAAAACAAAAACAAAAAAAAACGAGAAAGAAATGTTAGCTGGACTCTCATATTGCCTACAGGTGCATGCAACAGCGCAGCGCCCAGCAGAGCAAAGCGTTAAACTGACGAAATTTGCCGCCACTGGACTGGATTGCCTTGTGTTTATGTTTGATTCGCGTATCTGCCTGCTTATCGCATGGAGTGCTAATTGATGGTTTCTGGAACGGAAACGAAAGAGACTCCAGAACGAGAGGATAATATGCGATACCCTTTAGGAATTTTTTGAACTTGACCCTCTATTTTCAAGGAGCCTGCAAAATTTTACTGAATGAATGAAATAATTTCTTTTTTTCATTGGCTTCAATGAGCTTCAATTAAAGAACAAATATTGTTAGCACAGTAAAATGAATAAATAATTGGTTTTGTACTGATATCATGGATGGCACGCTCACGCAATCAGCTAATTTTGGTCACAACAAGATGAAAGAAGAAAAATACAGTAGGTACTTTCGGTGTTTAATTATTCCTTGAAGTCTCATCTTTTTTTAACTCTTTCCGGATTACAATTAATTTTTTTTCTGAGCATTTTTACTTTAAAAATAACATAGTGCGCAGATTATCTTGAATTATTTTTAATAAACTCATTTCATCGTCTAAAAATTTTTAAACAGCTAAATAAACCTTGATACTAAAATTATTTTATCAATGAGTTTGCTTCCCCCTCCCCTGATTGAAATCCTGCGTAGGTAGGTAGGTGCCATTATTATTTGTTTTTTATGTAAAATATTATTTAAAAATATTCTTGAGAGCATTTAAAAAACTATTAGGTACTATTAGGTACCAAGTTTCCAAAAAAAACTTAAACGTCGGTTTCGGAAAATATTAAGTTAACAAAACAAAATTGGAATATTTTTTAATAATGCAAAGAATGTGTTTTTGAAAATTTTTGTACACAATACTTTTTATATTTGTATAATAGTAGGATACCTTATCCATAAGAAAAATTTAAAAATCACTCATACCTTCTGTTTTCAAGAAAACCAAAAAAAAATAAAAAAAAGATGCTTGGTTCTACTCAAGGGCGTACGCAAGGGGGCAGGTATTAAGCAATTAATCTTCTTTTGAAAGCAATGTAAAGCAAAATTTCTATTTTTGAATGAATTTGCCCCCATTACCCACCCTCCTCTAATAAAAACGACCTACAGTGGCAACTTCCCATTGGTGCCCTCGGAGGCTAGAAGCCCCATGTTATTTTGTAAGTAAGAAATCGAAAGTTCAAGATCTTCGAAAAAGCTTTCAGGAGTTCAATATGCAATCAAGTGAAGACAAAATGTTGTTTTGCCTTCGAGATATTAGAGATCAAAACATTGTTTAGTAAATAATTATTTTAGATTAAAAAATAAATTTTAATAATTAAAAAAGAAATCTTATCTACTATGAGATGAAGAACAAAATTAAACCGAATCAGCCAATATTATTGATTTTATTTTGATATTCGATGAAAAACATAAAATTTTTGATTAAGTTTCTTGTTGTATTTTTTAAGCTATTAGCTAATCATATCATTGTTTGTCTCTAAATATTCGGACGAAAAAAAATATTCAAAGATTTTTGGTAAAGTTTCTTGTAATTTTTGTTTACTTCAAAAAAAAACATCTTACTCCTTCCGTGTTTAAGATATTCGAGTCAAAAAACTTTCTAAATAATTTTCAATACTTTTTTTATAAAAAAAAGCAGCTGACCTGTATTCATTTTTTATCAGTTTTCTGCTACTTAAATAATGTGAAGAATAAAATCAACCCGATATTATGTAGTTGTAAAGGGTGTTTTTTTAGAAGTATAGTTTGAATCTGGCAATAGGCACTTTATTCGGAGTTGGTCTTTTTGATAGCTTTCACTTGATTTATGCTCAGTTTTTTTGCCATTTTTCATAATGAATAATAAAAAATAATAGTTCGGTTCGCGCTGCGATGATAAATGAAGCCAGCCATAATGTTACAGTCAATGGCTATAGGGCCATGATTAATGACCTTTTCGTGCTTGAGTTGGAGGATGTTGATGATGACGATCATTGGTTCCAAAAAGAAGGGGCTACGAAAACCAACGAAACAATCAACAAGGCGTTATTGCTGACATACGGCCCAATTGCTGCAAAAAGTGGTCGAAAATTGGGCCTCTTGACTGGAATTTATTCGAGCCAGCCGCGGCGGCATTTGCCTTTATTAATTTAACTTATCGACTTTTTTTAAGAAAAGTTGAAAAACTTTCTCGATAAAAATAAAATTTTGCTAAATTCTTAAAAGTAATTGTATGACAGGAACCGTTAGTTACTCTCGTCTCATCGTTATGTCATTTTTGATCAAAATCTTCAGTTCGGTTTGTGGCATGATGGTTAGTGCATTGGACTGTCATGCCGAAGTTCTGGGTTCGATTCCCAGCCGCTGCTACCTAAAAACAGAAATGTGTTTTCCGAGTCTTGCGAGGAATTGACAAATTCTCTAAAAGTATACTAGTCACGATTAATAGCTTCTCTTCAAGCCATTAAGACTCGGCAAAAAATGGCAGATTCCCTCCATTCCTGGTGCTCACAACACGCACACCCACACTCAGAGAAAAAAGCAGGTATTATCAACCAATTTCTGGCCAATCATACCTGATTTTCAGGTTGTAATTTTTTAACTCGGTAGATCAGGTTAACTGTTTAACCTGATACCTGATTTGAAAATTTAACACTGTAATCCTGTAAATTTTAACTGCAAATATAGTTAATTTAACCTGACAAAATATTCAATGCCCTGTAATTTTAACATGAAAATCTGGTTAGTTTAACCTGACAACCTATAGTTAATTTAACAGGTTTCAATGTTATATCAACCCTGTATCTTTTTTTTTTTTTTTTTATCTTTGTATCTTTGTATTTATTGTAATAATAGCTTGATTTTAAGATTTACATCTTGTTTATAAAAAAGCTTAAAAGTGGACTTATTTAATAGCAATGCAATATTTAAAGTTAAAAATAGCAAAAATTAAGTGAATAAACTTTATAAAAATTAGAGATTAACAATTTATAAATAAATGAATAAAGAATATTTACACTGTACAAGGTATTTTAACCAAAAGGAAGAAAAAAGAAAGAAAGAAGGTGTAGCAAACCCAACAGAAACAAAGTCGAAAAAAATTAAACTATTGCATCGAAAAATGCACGAAGGCATTTCTTTTAAAACTAGTTAAATTATCTGTGTTTCTTATATGGCGTGGTAAGGAATTCCATAACCGAGAAGCATTGACAAAAAACTGTCGCTCCGATGTAAGACATGAAAAACGTGGAATTATAATTTGGTTTGATCTTCTAGAAAGCGAGAATTGGACTCTATCATAAAGGTACGAAGGCTGGCGCGTTTGGACTATATTGAAAAACATTATCAGGGTTCTAAGTTTTAAATGGTTATCAAAAGTAATCCCATATATACTCTTGGAGAAAAATGAAATGTGGTCATAGCGACGTAAACCATAAATATAACGAGCGACACTGTTAAACGCAACGTTAAGTTTTCTTTGACTTACACTGTCGAGCTTGCAAAAAATTTCACAGCCATAAGTCAAGATTGGCACCACCAAAGCTTTAGCTAACATTTTCCTTGTATCCAAAGGGGTAAAGCTTCTGGTTGGCCAAAGCAAACGAAGAGCACCATACGCCTTGCCTACAGCCTGTGTAATATGGTTGTTCCAGCTTAACGTTCGATTAAAGCATATGCCTAGATTCTTTGCTGTATGCACAAACTCCACCTGAGTGTTGTTTAGTTCAATTGCCGGGAAGTTAGAAGCATCGATTATTCTTTTTGATATAATAAGGCATTTCGTTTTTTGAGGATTTAGAGTGAGGCCGCATTTCATAGACCATCGGTTAATTGATGAGAGATCCTCATTTATCTTTGTGACGCAGTCCTCTATCATACCAATCGGACAGTTTTTCATTAATTGAAGGTCGTCAGCGAATAGGTGCTCATCACAGTGACGAATTAACTTTGGAGCTTCATTAACGTAAATGGAGAAAATCTATCTATCTAATGCCGGATTTACACGACTTGAACGCTGCCACTATAATGACAAAAATAATTAATTTGTCCATTCCTTTTTTGTTGCTTTTGTCATTATACTGGCAGTTTTCCAATCGAGTAAATCCGGCATAATTCATGAATTTATACGTCTAAGAGCCGTCTCTTGCGCTGTCTATCGCTCAACTCGTAAGCATTATTCTGAAAGTACATATAGAAATTTATTATTTATTTATTTTAATTTAAAAATTATTTGTGATACTTACTTCAGTTTTGAACTGGGAACCTTTTACACACGGAGATAGCACTCATCCACTGGGCCAATTCACTACACAAAAAACTGGTGCCAAATATCAATACCTTAGTTGAAACTCATTGGATGGCTTGTGTGTGTGTTTTAGCACTAGTGTCACGTTTAAATGAACTGACAGAGTGCTACTTTAACAGGAGGCCAGGTAAGATTCAAATAATTTTATTTGAATGGCCTGTGTGTGTGCGTTTCAACGCTAATGTCACGTTTAAATGAACTGGCAGATTGCTTCTTTAACAGGAGACCAGGTTAAATTCAAATCGTTTTACTTAAATTGTCAGTGTGTGTGCGTTTCAGCACTTTTGTCACGCTGGAATGAACTGGCAGAGTGCTTTTTTAACATGAGGTCAGGTAAAATACAACAGGTAAAAAAAAACACATTAAATGTTAGTTCAACCTGATATGTAGTAAAACAGAAATTCATATCATACAGTGTTAGAAAAACACGACCTTGGTTTAAATTGACACTATATTCTTGTTAAAATTTCTTATTTACAAGAAATTAGTGTTAAAATTACAGGTCATCTTCTTAAATCAACCTGAATATGGCAAGAAAGTCCACCAGGTTGATTTTGCACTGAGTAAAAGGTTACTAAAATCAGGTAAATTTCTGAAATGTCAGTAACTTTGTATGGGATTGTGCACCTCGTGAATTCAACAAGGCCCAGGTTTATTATTTACCTGACGTTTTTCTCTGAGTGCACACAATGAATTGTTGAGTGTTGTAACTTGTATGTCACTAGGCCTTGGCTCTGTATGTGCTGTTGCTCCAGCAAATTTATTCTTACCCAAATGTACACTCAGAGAAAAATATCAGGTAAATTATTAACACAGGCCGTGTTAAATTAACAAGGTGCACTATCCCATACAAAGTTTCAGCAATTTCAAAAATTTACCTGATTTAAATAACCTGATATTCAGTGTGAAATCAACCTAGTGTCTTTCAAGTTGATTTAAGAAGATGTGTTGTTATTTTCATCCTAAATTCTTGTAAATAATAAATTTCGATGAAAGCACAGTATTTATTTTAACCATGGCCATGTTTTTTTAACACTATCTATATGTTATCAATTTCTATTTTACCACAAATCAGGTTTAATTTACTTTTTTTATGGTTATTGTTACAATTCTTACCTGTTGAATTCAAGCTGGCCTATTGTTAGCATAGCACCCTGCCAGTACACATACAGGCCATCCAAATAAAAAGATTTGAATTTAACTTGTCCTCCTGTTATAAAGGCCATCCAAATAAAAAGATTATGAATTGGAATTTAACTTGGCCTCCTGTCAAAGTACCACTCTGCCAGTTAATTTCCAGGTGACACCAGTTTTAAAACACACGCATAGGCCATCCAATGAGTTTAAACTCATTGATTTTTGGCACCAGTTTTCCCCATAGTGGATTGGCCCAGTGTATGAGTGCTATCTCCGTGTGTGGAAGGTTCCAAGTTCAGAACTAAAGAAATATCACAAAGTATTTTTAAAATTAAATAAATATTACAGCAAAACGATTTGAGCGATAAGCATCGTTAGAAACAGGTGATATTCATGACATTATTTATGTCATCAAACAGGGTTGATTTAACATTGAATCATGGTAAATTAACTAGATTTTCATGTTTAATTAACCTGATTTTCATGTTATATTTACAAGGCATTTAAAATGTGTTAAATAAATTGGATTTCCATGCAAAACTTAACCAAGTTCTCATGTAAAATTTACAGGATTATTATTTTGAACCAGTGTTAAATTTACAAGATGTCATGCTGATTTTACCTGCAACCTACGATGATTTAACACGACATTAAAATCAGGTATCTGGTTAAATAGTTAACCTGATCTACCGAGTTAAAAAATAACTACCTGAAAATCAGGTTCGATTGGCCAGAAATTGGTTAGTTATACCTGCTTTTTTCTCTGAGTATAGTACATAGCTAGGTATTTACAAAAAGAAAATTATTATTTTTTTTACAAACATTTTATGAAGCCACTTTTGATAAAAAAAAGATATTTTTAAATTGCTAAAATAGAAATGTAAAAAATAATAAAAAAGGTGTGGGGGAAGGACCACATAGACAGACATACATCAGACAGAATATGAGTCCCACCCAACTAACAATTTAAGTTGTTTAAGTGTCAATACAAGCTATTTTCTGACTTGTCTAGAAACTAATATTAGCCTTATGCAAATCATTTTGGCGCACATTGAAGAAGCTATTTGATTCCCTTAAAACCTTTCGTCACAAGTCCTATACAATTTAATAGCTTTCCAACAACATTGTAAAAAGGTCTTAAAAAGACAAAATATTGTTCAACTAAACACGTTATAATAAGGCTTACATAATAAGGCTTGTATAATAAGGCGTTGAAAAGGCCATACAAAATGTTTACATTTAGGCCTTATAAAAGCCACTCAATGCAGTTGTGTAATAAAAGAAATTTGCTTGCTTGGAATTATTTAATTTAATTTTTATTATTTTTATTTTGTCAGTTTATTTTCCTTGCGGGAGCTTGGATTACGTTTTTCTATATTCTGAAATGATAAGAATATTATTTAATTTATAAAAATGTTACTTACTTAGATGACTCTTCCGAGGATTGAACTCGCATCCCTCCAATCACATATCCAGCACGCTATCCACTACGCCAATTCGCAATTCAGAAGGTGCATGTTAAAATTCTAATGAGTTGATACTTGTGCCTGTACAATTTTACCAGCAATATACAGGTAGTTAAGGTCACGTTTTGGATTTAAACAAATTTCACTCCAGATTTTAATCCTAATACTACGATGGCAGAGAACATCTACAACTATATATTTGAAGATGAATCTTCTAGCCAAAATCATACTGATATGATACGATTTTCTTGATATTTGTTACTTTTTTTAAGTTTAAAAAGTGCGAATCAATTAATTCTTGAAGGGTTTGAAAGAAAAAATATACAAGAACATACGAGTTTATGTAATTACGTATGGTGATATAAATCTTAAACAATTGTTTCTACATATATGCATTCTTATGAAAGAAACTTCCTTTTAAACAATTTTAAGTAATTATGTGAAGCTACATAACCATTTGAATGTAAAACGAGTGAATTATTTTTAAAAGATCACACTTAATACATCTATTTCTATCAAATCACAATTTGAAAAATAAATTTTCTCGTTAAGGAAAAAACTTAATTATAACAGCAAGTAGGTACGTGCGACTCGTTGGTGTATTTTATGTTTACGCTGGTAGGGTAGCTTACTGAAGAAGGTAATCATTTCAATAAGTTTGCTACTAACATTTTATAAAAACTATATATTTCGTCATAGATGTGCACAGCTGAAATAGCTCACGAAATGAGACAATAATTTCATTAAGTTCTTCACAAACGCTTTATAAAAACTATACATTTCCTCAAGGAGGTACACAGCAACACAGCTGTCACAAGCCAAACGAAATAGCTCACCAAAGAAGACAATCATTTGATTAAGTTTGTACTAACATTTTATAAAAACTATATATTTCCTCACGTAGGGATACAGCTGTCACAAACAAAACTAAGTAGCTCACCAAAAAAGGCAATAATTTCAATAAGTTTGCTTTAAAAATTTTATTTTATCTTTCCAAACAAATATAACATAATTACGTATAACAAATTTCTTGTTGATTGATAATCAGAAAAACTAAGCATAGGAGTTATAAGTGATTTAATGCCGGAATCCTTACAACCATTTAAGAACAGAATGGAACTAGTAAAAATTAAATGTTTCTTTTTCTGGGATTGTGTGTGCCATTTGTCACTAGATTTGAGGCAAACAAACCAATGCGCATACAAATTCAGAACAAGCATTCATAAGTGCATTCATTTTTTTGTTAGATTAAAAACAAATATATTTACGAGAAAAGTTGCAAAACTAAACAAAAAAAGTTATGCATTCATTAGAGTTAAGAAAAAAAAAAACACAAATTCTATCAAGAAACACATCAATCGAGGAACACATCGGCGAGCGCGCGCTCCATAGTGTTAAACGACTTTGGGCACTTGAAATTCATTGATATTTTGATAACTTCTTATTAATTATCCACTATTTTTGACAATTAGATTTTTTAATAATATATTTGTTTTTAATCTTTTCAAATGAATGACGAACACCTTAGAATGTCTGACCAGACCCGCTGCAAAATATTTGCAACTCCAGAGAAATGTCAAATCTTGCTGCTGTGTGTTGTATAGCTTATTTAAGAAAGCCGTATACGAATTGTTTTGTTTACTTAATAATAAATATAAGGCAAAACAACTTGGGCAGGCCTTAAACAAGGCTTTTATACTTAAGCATACAAGCCTTATGTATAACTTGTCAATTTCATTATAAAAGGCATTAAACAGGCTTTTAACAAAAATAAATATTGAAAAATGGGTGAATTGTATAACAAAGCCTTATATTAGTTCTATGTGAGCTATAGCTTATCAGATTTTAAAAATCGGACCTAACAATTTAATAGTTGGGCACAAAATCTCGAGTTCAACTTTCTTACAAATGCATAAATTCCATTTTCAATTTCAAAGTTTGTTCAAGATTTGGAGTTTGAAAAACGTTTTTGTCCAAACTTTTGTTGATCTTAATTCGAAAATAAAAACAAAGTAATGGATTTCTAGCTTTAAAACCATCATATACTTACATATGTATCCTTTTCAAAATTGAGTTCTTATTCATTTGATGATTTTTTTCTTGTCTTTTTCTAATCTATATAAGGGTTTTTCCATCGTTACGGGTGTGACAGTGAAATAAAAACCTTACTATTCTATAGGACACCTGAAGCCCTTTTAAATAAAATGCACGACTAAGTCGCACGCACTTGCTCTTATGTTGAAGACACTGTGGGTTTAAAAAAATTGGATATAAAACATGCAAATTAGGAGAGAAAAATGTAGAGAAGCATGAAAAACGGCATTTAAATTGGGTAAAACAACTCCTTTGACAGCTTGAGCTGAACAAAAAGAATGCCATCTTAATTCGTGATTGAATATGATTGTATGGGAAAAAAAAATTTTAAATCGTTGGAGCGGTTTTTTAAATAATTAATTTTTTATATATAAAATTCTTAAAATATTTTTAAGAACAAATTTTGGAATGCAAATCTAAAGTATTATATTTATGTGTATTTAAAAACAAAATTTGAAAAAAAATTGTCGTTTTTGAGATATCGAATTTTCAAAAAAAAATTTTGAAACTTTTTTTAAAAATTCAAAAACTTTTTTTTTGAAAATTTTGATATGCAATATTATTTAATTTTATCTGAAATTTTTATATAAGAAAATTCATCTAAACCCGTTTAGCCGATAAAGAGAAAATTCAAAATAAAAAAACACGTTCTATGGCAGGTACTATTAATAGTAATAGCTAAGTGTAAAATTTTATAATTTTGGTAGTAGATCGTACTAATTTTAGTATATAGAAAAAGTTTGATCAAAATCGTAGGAGTCGTTTTTGAGACAAAAAATATTTTCCTTTGCGGTTTTTTAACTTTTGTACGGAAGGTACCGTTATTTTTTCATAAATGTAAAATTTTTAATAAAAATATTTTAGAGAGTACTTAAAAACTCACAAGTATCAAGTTTCAAAAAACTCCATCTTGTCGTTTTCAAAATATTTGATTTTCCAAAATCAATGCAAATCTAAAGTATTATATTTATGTGTATTTAAAAACAAAATTTGAAAAAAAATTGTCGTTTTTGAGATATCGAATTTTCAAAAAAAAATTTGAAACATTTTTTAAAAATCCAAAAAATATTTTTTCAAAAATTTTGGTATACAAAACTATTTATATTTTTTGGAAGCTTCTGTATAAAAAAAATAATTGAAATCGGTCGTACTGTTTTGAGGAAAATCAAAAATAAAAAAAAATGGTTCTTTGGGAGGTACCATTAATAGCCATTTTTGAAAAGTGGTTTTCCACCCAAAGGAAGCCATTATTAAAATAAATTGAATTTCTTTTAAGAAAAGTTGTCGAGCCATTTTTGATAAAAATACGATTATGTAAAATTGCTAAAAAAAATTGTACGGCAGGTACCGTTTTTTTTCGTTCTAAAAAAAATGAAAAAAACGTGTCGGCAGAATCCCCAAAAACCACTATGTACCAAGTTTGAAGAAAATCGATCGAGCCGTTTAGGCTGTAGACGAACAGACATACAGACAGAATTGTGCCAACCACTTTTTCGGTGTTCTCTATCATTGTAATATCATGTTTCATTGTTATCTCAATTTTTTTTTTCACGAATCCAAAACTTGCCTTATAGTACCTATAATCGCAAGTAAAAATTTGTATAGTAAAGTATGAAAAATTAGTGGTTCAGTTATAGGATGCAATTAAGTTGCGTTACGGGTGTGACTTTAGAAAACAGGTGATTTGCGATTAAGATATCCAATTTGTATGTGGTGTAAAATATTACATGAAAAGTATATATTATTCTTTTGCAAATATTAACCCAGTTAGTTGATCTTCAGTTTCAGTTAAGAAATGAGAACCAAAACTACGAAAAACTATACAAAATTTGTATTTGAAAACGTTACGGGTGTGACAGATCATCGTTACGGGTGTGACCGAGTATGATTTTTATGAATGAAAAAAAAAGTATAGGTACTATATTCTGACGGGAAACTGTTGTCATCGATGTATAATGATTTCTCACATGATGTCAGAAACACTTTCTCTAGAAAAATTAAGTTTTTCTCTCTGAAAAGTGAATAGATTTCTCACTTCAATGACATTTGTTCCATTTTCCTATGATTTGAAATGCCAACCTGTAACGGGTGTGACATAGACTTTAAATTTTAAATACGGGGTCAGTTTTAATTTCAAATACTTGTAAATTTTGTCTGACAGTAGATCATATAGTATTCTCCTTTTTTCCCCAAATTATCTAGACTTAGAGCCCACAGCAGATTTTGGGTGTGATCGATAGCAAAAAAAGAAGTATAGGTGTCGAAAGCTTCATAAAAGGCTATTCAAAAAATCAAGGTCTTGCAGTCACAACTGGGGCCTTTGCGAGAAACAGTGCATCGAAAAAAAAATATGAATGCAACTTCGAGAATAATCGTGTTAGCTGAAATTGGTTTTCATCTTTACCTAGATATGCTCCGCGGATCCCATATCACGGAATCAGAGATCATTTGAGTATTTAATTCGCCCTGCCAGACTGTTTAAAAAAACCGTTTTTCACTTAGAATTTTGAATTTTTTAAATGGTCCGGTAGAGCGAACTATACACTCAAAAGGTCTCAGATTCTGTGTTATGTGATCCGAGGAGCTTATCTAGGGAGGAGTGAAAACCAATTTCGCGTGTTATGTGGATCGCCCTGAACCCATAATCGGAAACTTAATGTGAAAATAGGGGAGGAAGGGGATGAAACATAAAAATATAAAAAATAGAGGAATTGTTTTTTAATATTAACCAGAATAAGGACTATCCAAGACTATGTCCAGTGCAAGGATCATCTATGTATACGTTAATCAACAATAGGTACATTTATAAAATTACATTTTTTGACTTAATGTCATCAATTTTACAACTTCAAATAAATTTTTCGTAAAGAGAGAATCCTTTTTCTAATTTTCTAAAAAGATTCAAGATGGTAACTAATTCACATCAGTTTTGCCCCATCTTGTACCTATGGTAGATAAAAGAGAACTTATCCAGGGCAAATGGATATGACACTGATACACTCAGGGGTGCTTGCTTTCATTGTAAATGCTCATTATTCATGATCTTTATTTTGGTTTTTTTTTTTGGATTGACAGTTCTAAGGGATTCCTATTGCAAACCGCGTTCAAAATAAATTGTAACTTGTTTGTCACGGACTTCCACATTATGATCCTTTACACATTGTTCCACGTGCTGTATTCGGTTAATATAAAAGTGGAGGTATAGATGAGCATACAAAAAATGAGCCTGTATGGGTGGGTCGAGGTTGGGGCAAGACCCAAGACGATAAAGGGAAGAGTCTGCAGGAAGGTATCAAAGCAGACGCATTGCCAATGATCGATGAAGTAAGTATAAAATTTACGACGTGAAACTGTTGCTGTTTTTATATTCGATGGGTTTTTGTGTGCAACATTCTGACCTGGGTTTCCTTTGGAGACATTTATACAAACGTGCTATATAGGGGTGCACGCACAGCAACTGCACCGACTAAAATATACACCCAGAGTACACAACTCTTATGGGTAAGTTGCAACAGGGAAACGAATCGTACAAAAAAGTTTTAAAACAACAAAAACAAAAAAAAAACATAGTCGCGCATTCCATTTGAACGAGCAAAAGGAACAAGGGCACTTCCCGTTCCTGCAGTTTAGACCGAACGGAAATATATGACTTAATTTAATGTCTCGTGTGTTTGGTACGGCACTTAGGTTGACTATATTGTTGTTGTTTTTATTGGTCTTTTCGTGGTCTGGTGCTTGCTTGCTTGCTCGCTTGTCTTGTCGCCCGCCTGCCTGTTCAATTCTACACACACACAATCGCTAAGCGCGCGTGCATGAATAAAAACAATCAGTCAATTTGATCAGTGGAGTCAATAAATATAATTCCATCGATCGATGGAGTCCTCAACAACAACTAAGGAAAATAAAAAAAAAGTAAGAACACGTTTAACTTTAAATTGTTTCGTTCAATGGGACATGTTTATTCGGGTAATGGCGCAAGGATACATTGATTTGTTCTCTTATAGGACCACAAGATTATTATGAATGCTAAAATGGAAATATTGACTTGGATTTAAAATAAAAACTTTATTATTTTTTTTTTTTGTGATTTGAGTGAAAAAATCAATTTTCATTCATCTTTCAAAGTTTGTATGTGTAAGTAGACTGTATATGTAGGTACACCTTCTTTCAAAATTTCAAAATTTCAAAGTTATTTTGATGCCAATAAAATTTTGCACCTTGAAGATGTTGTGGATATATATATAGGTACCTCAAAAAGTTTAGATTTTGGTATTATTTTATCCATTTTTGTAAGTTAATGTTGTTGTGAGAATAACGTCATATTTCCGTTTAATTCAACATAATTCATGATATTACCTAAGTCGCGGTAAAATAATTCAATCTCAAAAACATTTTTATTCTCAATACTAATTTGGAACCTCACAAGATCATAATTTTTAAAGCAAAGTTAACTCTAAGAAAAAGCTTACATTTAATTGATTCCAGAACAAGAACAATAAATGTTTTAATTTTAGTATTATGAGTAAAAAGTTGAGATGTATTTAGAATTAAGATAGATCAAGAAGGTGAATAAGAAGTAATATAAATTTGGCTCGTGGAGTAGTTGTACGATGAGGCTTGTTTTAATTTTTTTCAAATCTTATTTGATTCATCTTAAAATAGCTTAGTTCTATAAGAAGTCTACTTCACGTGCTGTTCCGCCAAATTTTTTTTCTTTGGAGCTAAAAAAAAAAACAAAAATTAGTAGTAAATCGTGAAAAACCATGGGTTTCATTTTCGGTGTATGTAAGCTTTAGAAAAAATACATGTGTTATATTATATTCTATTTAGTTATGGAAACAATTAAACAGAATTAATGATTCGAGAGCAAAATATATAATAGGCTAGGCATGTCTTCCTCATTCCCTCAAAGACATGACTCATTTCAGCTTACATCATGTGAACTTCATTCCAGTCCAGTCTTTCTATGTTTTTATATGATTTCCTTAGTATGTGAAGTGAGCAGGTCATGTATGAAATTTTATTCGAATCAAAGACCTAGAAGATTAATATAGACGAGTCAATATAAAATTTTTAGTGGGACATATTATTCTAACAAAAGGTTTTTTGATTTTTTTTTTCAAAATGGTGACCGGTGACCCTGAAAATCAGGAAAGAATTCTGAAATTTATTGGTAATTTTTAAATGATTTTTGTATCTACTCCACCCGTTGTCTTGGGTTCTTAGGGTCGAAAAATTAATTTCAAGCAAACAAATGTAAACAAATTGGATCTCTGTTCCAAGCATCTATAACAAGTATTCTTCACAAACAACAAAACCACCATAGAGCGGATGAGAAGAGCCTTGACGAAAATTAAATCCAATAACAGGCGATATAATTTTTCGAAAAATATTTCACCATTTAAGCTTAGTATACTTACCTACAGTTCTTTTGAGTAAAACAAAGCTTGGTGGTGAAAAAAAAAATTGTACTCAAAGAAAATGTCCATGCTGTAATCGATTTTTGTATATTAAAGCAAATTTCCAAACGCATTTTTGTTTTGGCAAAAAAATGTCACTGATATTTTTTGCGCAAAAATAAATTCGTCGCAAAAATGTATGCAAATATTTTCGCATGTCAAAAATTATTGAGGTGAAATAAAAAATTACTTGTTTGCATGATTGGCTTACAGTCAGCCCCGGATCTATGGAGGGGCAAACCGGGGCCTGTGCCCCGGGCGGCAGCTTACAAGGGCGCTAAATCTATGTGACTGAAAAAACTGATAATTGCGACGCTTAATTAAATAAAATGAATTGAGATGCGGCAATGGAATATTCGATTGTATTTCTCCGTCAACCTTTAGCAGTTTTTCTATTAGTATTTCTCCATTTAAAATTAAAAAATGAAACGAGCTATAATACATTGTTAAAAGTTTTTCTGATGTTTTTTTAACAATAGTTTTTTTGCTTTGTATGTAAATGTATTTTTACAAAACTCTCCTTCCTCCCTAAACTGAAGGAGAAAGATCCTCCTTCTTCAATAATAAAACATTTGAACTGTGTACCTCAACAAGCATCGCAC
Source organism: Dasysyrphus tricinctus (assembly GCA_963921185.1). NCBI lineage: Eukaryota > Metazoa > Arthropoda > Insecta > Diptera > Syrphidae > Dasysyrphus > Dasysyrphus tricinctus. The sequence continues at coordinate 129,579,256 of OY992530.1, forward strand.
CAAGCCGTACAAATCCTAGTCTTGTCTAAAGAATTATTTGCTGGATACTGACAACCTTATTATACTGAATTTTAGATCTTTTTTAATTCACAAAAAATCTAAATACCCACAAATGTAAGAAATCAGGTGCTCTAAAAAACTGTTTAGTAAAAATTCTTTCGGTTCGATGAACAAAAAGTGAGATAAACGCTGAAAACCATTTTTACAATTTTCGACAACAATTTTTCATGGTGTCGATAGTTTTTGGAAACAAAAAATTGAAAAGATATTTTAACTTACAAAATCAAATAAAACATGTTACTCTCCGAGAAAATTGGATTTACCTTTTTCAACACCCTTTTTCAAAATGGCGGATAACACTAAATTTCCCACCAGCCAAAGACTGCTCTCACGAGTATCGAAGAACCAGCCAATTTAAAATTACTTGTGTTTTGACGTTGCTTAGCTCTCGTACTATTAAGGTTGGAAATTGTGTGTGTCAATTTCATTGAAATCGTTTAAGGAGCAACGAAGTTATAATATGTTAGCGTTTTTTGAAAGATCCTGTTGTGTTTCCTGTTTCCGTTACAATTCTGTATCAGCTATCACCTGAGTAAATTTCATTGCAATCTCTAAAGAAAGAACGAAGATGCAAAATTTTGACATATTTTAGAAACATCCCATTTTGAAAATATTGTTTTCTGCTGTAACTCTGTCTCAGCTATCACCTCTGTCAATTACATTGAAATCGCACAGGGAGCAACAAAGTCCCGAGGATTTAAAAACTTTTTTCGGAACTTTGTACTTCGATACTTTATCTTGCGTAACTTTGGCTTTTCGATATTGTGTCCTGTCGAAAATTTACATTTTTCTTTCTTCGGTTCAGGGAATGTATCTTCAATAGTTCTCCCATGATAAATTTGGGAACGAACCATATTTTACAGATTCTTGCAGATTTGATTCGAATGAAAACGAATTTTATAAGGAACCAAAAAATAAGATTCGTGATGGAATCAAAAACAAAATTCTTTTGAATTGTTCACGAGAGAATGAATCATATTTTATCGTTCTACGAACCTTGGTTTTGTATCGTCTTTGTTTAGACATTGTTAATTTTCTTATCTTAAGCAATAAGTTGCTGAATAGGTATGGGCTGCACATCCATTAAAAAGTTTTATTTTCCCAGTGATAAAAAAATCCGACCAAGCAGATATGTGTTTTTTTTTTTATTTTTATCAAAAACGGCAAGGGCGCCAAAATCAAGTTTTGCCCCCGTTCGGAAAAATCGTAGATCCGGGGCTGCTTACAGTTTCATACAAAAAGGAACCATTGCTGTCATAGAATTACAAAACAATTGGGCAATTGTGTCGGGTGAGATAAAGTGTGGTGATGAATACAAATATTTACACTTCCAAGCAAAGCAGCATTATTTGCATGCAAATTGTTTTTGAATCTAAAAGGTATTATTTTCCATTTTTAGACCTAAAATTTTTTAATATGGAGTTACTTAATGCGTCAATGGGTGGCTTAGGCAAAGGTAAGCATTTTGTGCCTAAAATATTACATAAAATTAAGTACAGAATAAGTGGAAATTTTTTTTGAAAACTTTGATTTTTCTTTTGTATGGGAACTGTAAACTAAACTTAAACGTTAAACATTTAATTTTGTGTGCAAAACTCATTCCTACGAAAAATATAGCATTCGCAAATTAAGTTTACCAAATCGCAAATAGGTTTAACCTAAACGCAAATAAGTTTCACCCACGCGCAAATAGATTTAACCCAAACGCAAATAAAATTAACCCAATCGCAATTCGAATTAAGCAAAACGCAAATATAGTTAAACTACATGCAAATAATTTAAACTATTAGCAAATCATTTTAACCAAAACGCAAATTGAATTAACCAAAGCTTGATTTATTGTTCCAGCTGTACTTTTTGGGTCTAATGGATTTTGGTATTATCCATAGTTTAAAAAGCCATGATTAAGGGATTGGCCTTTTAGTTTTGAATTGACAATTGGGATTTTGTTAAAATCTTATGGTGAGCTAGGTATTCCTACTGTTATAAACCTTCCATTTCTTCACCACACAGCTGGAACAACAAATTGAGCCTGGGTTAATTCAGTTTGCGTTTTGGTTAAAATGATTTGCTCATAGTTTAAATTATTTGCGTATAGTTTGACTATATTTGCGTTTTGCTTAGTTCGAATTGCGATTGGGTTAGTTCTATTTGCGTTTGGGTTAAATCTATTTGCGCTTGGGTGAAACTTATTTGGGTTTAATTTAAACCTATTTGTGATTTGGTTAATTTAATTTGCGAATGCTATATATTCTTCCCATATTATAACTTCTTCAGTGTTAGTCTCAATTTGTCAATGAACTGACATTAACTCCAACCCTAAAAGTTAATCTTCATCGGTGGAATCGCTAAGGTAAGTTTTTGGACGTTTCACTGTCGAAAAAGTTCTTTCCGTTGTGCATCTTAAAACTGTTAGAGTCACGAAAATTGTAAGAAGCTTGCGCATGTAAATCATATTGTGAATGGCATTTTGCCTACCATATCATGCGTTCAGCCTTTAAACTTAAAATTGCCACGATCTAAAATTTGCTCAAAAATTGAAGTTTTCTTCTATACTGCCGTGTCAAGAAGAAAAAACGTAAGTGAATTTTTGGCATTTCGAGATAAACACGTTTTTCTGTTTTTATCTTTATCTTTTTGTTTTGTTGTTGAGTATTTTTCTGTCGTATTTACAAGTAAATCATTTTTTGTTTTGCCTTGATTATTTATCAAATGTACAAATGCTTGTATGGTAGTCACTTTTTTTTCTTAAATTGAGTGCTAAACGTCAATTTTTCCCAAAAAAGCATGTTTCTTTGAAAGAACGTCATTTTTCCTAAGCGTTTTAAGCCATTACAAAAGCAAGTAAGGGCTTTTATTTTTAAAGAATAAAATAACAAACATATCGAAGATGTCAAAACTGGCCCTAACTCAAAACAGCCAAGAAGTCAGTTACTTTTTTCTTCTTAACACGGCAGTATAAATATTTGTTCATTGTTGCCATCAAGAATTGAGGGAATCAGAATACACGAATCCCATTTTAAGCTGAATTAAGAAATCATCAAGATAGCTAGGTACCTTACTATGTTCAGTTAAAACTATGCACTACGTGAGCTAAATTAAATTAAATTAACTAATAACTATCGCAGAAATTTAGGTAATTTTTCATTCTTAAATGGAAAAGTATATGATTTACAAATGCCTCTATCAAAAATTGGGGGGGGGGGGGGATCAAACCCCCTTGATTTTTGCCCTGGCAACGGCCTTGTTATTGGCTTATGAAATATTTACTCTAATTTCTGTTTCCGTACCATTATTTTCAAAAGGTTTTCAGTGTAATAGGAATTTTACCTGTTGTACTTAAAAAATCATCATCATCATCAAGACCTGTAACCCAGATTAGGGCATAGGCTCAATGAAAGGAAAATCCCTATGCACACATCCGCGCGGTAGAGAGCGGGTTACGTTATCTTGCAGGGGGACCGAATGGATGCCGGGATAAGCAGAACAACCGAGCTATGCTGGTCAGGGCACGAACTTTTCCTCGGAATGGTTAAAAGCCCCCTAAAGGTGGATGAACTGCAGGTGGTGGTCCACGGCATGATAGTCTGGTGGCGGAGGAGCCTTCTTTATTGAAAGGCCAACGGCAGCAGCAAGTAGCGTCTCTAACCCATATTGGGCGGCTACAAAGGCGTTTGTTTTCCCAAAGTGTGTGGCTTCGAGCAGTTATGCGTTTGACCATACAAAAGACGGGTGTGCCTGTCAAATCTGAGCTTATGTATGTTATTAATCGTATCTCGAAAACACAATGGTGGAAGGATATACAGCTTACACATGAAATATGACAACAACTGGAAATGAGTCCCCAAGAGGTAACCATTTTATGGAGAAACCGTCTGCAGCTTCGGCTGCTGTAAACCGCACATCAGATTTGGGGGGTGCGGCATTTTTTGTGTACCCGCTTCAATCAAGACGTCATAACAATAAATGAATCGTAAAAAATCATCATTTCATAAAAATGACTATAACTTTTTTTGTGGGTAGTCGTATCATTTTGGATTTTATCTCATTAGATTCAGCGTTAAAAGATACCCTGATCGCATGTATCACATGATTCGTTTGTAGCAAAACGAATATTTTAGTTTAATAGTCTTCCAACTTTTTGGCCTCTCCATCTATTCAAACGCATCTACACAAAAAACCAACGGGGGATTTTGGGAACTTTGGATATGCTACAAACGGTGCAGTTCTGCATCGATACTAATTTTAATATGTCATGAATTAATGAAAATTAACCATTTTAACCTCTGGTTCCATTTTGCTGGCCTATACAGTGGTGGCCATAGAATTAGAAACAACAATTCTAAACGCACTTTATCAACCATAATATTTTTTGTAAGCACCAGCGTGCGTGGCTTGTGTCGTTGGTCTTTGACAGGTGACATGTTTGTTCTAAATATGAATGTCCTTGAACGCGAACAGTTTATAAAACTTTTATAAAATTATTTTAGAAAATTCATTTATAGTCGACATTTTTGCTGGACACGAAATTAGAAACGACAAAAGAATTGGTAAATTTAAAAATAAAGAAAATTTTTATCAATGAGTGAGTTGATTGTTTTCCGTTTTTTTTATTATTTTTATAATATTAATATTAATTAATTAAAAATACAGCGACGAAAATGGGCAAAAATAAGTCTTGTAAGCCAGAACTCCGGAAGCTAATAGTGCAGTGCTATCAAAACGAAAATGAGTCAATTGATTCCATAGCAAAAAGATTTAGTTGCTCGAAAAAGATAGTATTTGATGCTATTCAAGTCAATAAAAGGACTGGCAGCTTTGAAAATAGTGTTGCTTAAACATCGATAGTTTCCATTTCCGATAGTATCGATATTTTTGCAAAAAACTATCGATAGTATCGATACTATCGATAGTTTTACCAATTCATTTTTCACACATTTTTAAAATGCCTTAAAAAGACTTCTATTGCAAAATCCATTGAATTGTAAAATGAGTTATGATTTTTGAAAAAGAGAAAAATATATTTCGTTATAAAAAGGTCTCAAAATTTCTTATTGAAAATTGAATTTAAATGAAATGAATTATTTAGTTAAGCTCATTCAAAATTACAGTAGAAGCTCGATATAGTGGAATAATAAAAACCAAGGCTGTTCACTCTTTCGAGATTTTTCACTTTTTCGTGCGGGAGTTTTAAAAGGCTTTCTAAAGATGAATTCGATCCAAAGTGCACTTTTTTTTCGATGTGAATGTTAGTTCTATTTAAGCGTCTACCAAAGCTGTCAATGAGGTTTAAACAAAAAAATGAAAACAACTCGTCAGTGATTTTAAGCATTGTTTAATGTTTGCGGGCAATTTGTATACAAAATACTTTTTCATATAAAATTTTGTGTGTTCATTATTTTAGATAGTTCACTATTTTGAATTTCACAAATAAAACGTCTACTGTATTTTCGTTTAATGTTTTTTTCCATTTTTAAAGTTTCAAGTACCTACATATATAACCTATCTTTGGTCTCAACTATTGACATATTATATGTCTTGTAGCTCTTAACCAACAGGGCCATAGTCGTCGTTTGGACGTTCGGAGTACGCCTTTTCTACTCCATTTTCACTCCATCCACTCCAAAAGTCCTCAATTGGCTGTTCGTCGGAGTACTGTTTTTAGAGTCTTTTTCTGTTCCCGATTTGAAGAAGGAGTAGATTTGGAACACACGCATGCACATACAGTTTTTCGTCGCACTACTTGTCAAAAGTGATGAATACTTGAAGAAGCCATTTTATAATATGGCGTCATTCAGTAGTGTGTGTGTAAATTTGACAACACGATGTTTTCGTATTCTATTGGAATCAAAAAGGAGTAGAACAGTCAGAAAATCCAATCGAAAACGACATTAATGGCAGGATTTCAGTATAAAAAAATAATGATGGAGACAATAGACAACCTTAAAATATCATACGTTTTTTCTTTAAATTTTAATGGTCACAGGCCTTCATTGCACAATTTGAAATTATTGAAACTATCGATAGTTTTTCAAAACTATCGATGTACGCGATAGTTTTTTACTATCGATACTATCGATAGACTATCGATGTTTAAGCAACACTATTTGAAAACCCAAAAAGAAAACCAAAAGATCGAAAATTCACGCCAAAAGAGGACAGATTGATATGCCGAATTAGCAAAGCTAATCCTTTTTTGACTTCTGCAAAAATAAAAGAGGTTGTTTTGCCCCAAACTAGTCAAGAGCTATCAGCTAGAACCATAAGGCGCCGACTTCTAGAACATGGGCCACGTGGATGCATTGCCAGGAAAAAACCACATGTTTCCAAAAAAAATTAGAAGAGGCGTTTGATGTTTGCTAAGCTTCACGCAAATAAAGCCATGGGATTCTGGAAAAACATACTTTGGAGGGATGAATCCAAATTTAACTTGTTCGGGTCAGATGGTAAAGTGTATGTTAGACGCCCTCAGAAGAAGGAATTGGATCCTAAATATAACGGGTGATTTTTTAGCTGGTTTGGTTTTGGCAACACTGGTTTTGACAGCTGACGTGTGTTTAGTACCTTGTGTCACTGTCAAACAGCTTCAGTTTGGTTTGCAATTTAACCATGGATCGTCTTACAAATGAACAACGCTTGCAAATTATTGAATTTTACTATCAAAACTCGTGCTCGGTTCGATCCGCTTTTTTATCGAAAAATTGTGTTCAGCGATGAGGCTCATTTTTGGTTGAATGAGTACGTAAATAAGCATAATTGCCGCATTTGGAGTGAAGATCAGCCAGAAGCATTGCAACAGCTACCAATGCATCCCGAAAAAGCCACTGTTTGGTGGGGTTTATGGGCCGGCGGCATTATTGGGCCATATTTCTTCAAAGATGATGCGAATCGCAGCGTTACTGTCAATGGTGAACGCTACCGAGCGATGATAACAAACTTTTTTTTGCCCGAAATGGAAGTTCTTGACTTGCATGATATGTGGTTTCAACAAGACGGTGCCACATGCCACACAGCACGCGAAACAATGGCGCAATTGCGAGGCGAGTTTGGTGAACAGTTAATTTCACGTTTCGGGCCGGTCAATTGGCCGCCTAGATCGTGCGATTTGACACCATTAGATTATTTTTTGTGGGGGTATGTCAAGGCTAATGTCTATAGGGACAAGCCCGCTTCGATTGACGCACTGGAGGCCAACATCCATGCATTCATTCGTGAGATACCGGCCGATATGTGTGAAAGAGTATGCCAAAATTGGACTCAGCGGATGGGCTACCTGAGACGCAGCCGCGGTCAACATTTGCATGAAATTATCTTTAAACATTAAATTGCAAGGTTCAAACTATCGATTCAAATAAATATTTCATTCATTTTTTCGAATTTTGTGTGTTTTTTTTTTTTTTTTTAAGTTCTAAACCTCTTAAAAAATCACCCGTTACTTTAAAGACCGTTAAGCATGGAGGAGGAAACATAATGGTTTGGGGTGCGTTCTCGTAGCATGGAGTTGGCCCAATAGTAAGAATAAATGGTCGAATGGACAAACATATTTATAAAGGCATCTTGGAAAATGTCATGGAGCCTTATTCATTTGCACTCATGCCCATTAGTTATGTTTTCCAGCACGATAACGATCCAAAGCATACCAGCACAGATTGTTAAGCGGTGGTTTTTTGATACAAAAACTAATGTTTTGGATTGGCCCGCCCAAAGTCCAGACTTTAATCCTATCGAGAACTTGTGGGCAGACGTGGAGAAAAGGCTAAAGTCCAAGAACCCAAAAAATTCTGAGGAACTTTTTGAAAATATAAAGGAGCTCTGGGAGAGTATACCCCCATCAAGATGCCACGCCTTGGTAGAAAGTATGAAGGCAAGCATAGGCGCCCGCAGGATTTTGTCCAGGGGGGGCAAACACCAAACCAATTTTGAGATATCAAATTTTCGAAAAAATGGGTATTCAAAAAAATTTTTTTTTTTAATTTTAATATGCAGTACAATTTGAGCTTTTTGGAAGTTTTTATAAATAATCTCATTAAAATCCTTCAGTCAATAATGAAAAAAATCCAAAATAACGTTCTATGGGAGGCACTGTTAATAGTTATCCAGCGTAAAATTATTTTATATTTAATAGTAGACCGTACTTATTTAACCACACAGGCATTTTTTTTGAAGTTTTTGTATAAAAAGCAAGGTTCATAGAACAATAAAATATCATTCGCTCACTCGTGAAAAAATCAAAAGGGAATGTTATTTTTGATTCGATTAAAACAAAATTCATTTTCACGATCGAACCAAAAATGCTAGGATGTGGATCTATAGAATATGGTTCGTTCCGAATTTATTATGCGAGAAATGTTGAAGATCCATTCACGAACCTTTGAAATAAGAACTAAAAACAACGAAGTTGACATTTTTTTTAAAGCTCCCTGTTTTGAAAATATTTTTTTCTTTTTTAATTCTGTATAAGCCATCACCTGTGTCAATTTCATTGAAATCTTTCAAGGAATAACGAAGTTGCAAATGTTGACATGTTTTTTAAACACACTGTTTTGAAAATATCCAACTTCCAACGAATTTCCCTAATGGCCTCTTCGATTGGCAATCCGGAAGACCGATTCGATACGTGTGAACACTTTTGAAATCAAGTCCGGAATAATTTTCTCTCCTTTTCAGAACAAGAACTGCCATTCTATCCCCATTCGAAAAGGCCATAAAATCACATTTTTGTAAAAAATGGGAAAATTTCTGATTTCTTTTCTTAAAGCATTGACATCGTAGCCATTCTTCAACAGACTTTGAAAATTCATTGTTTGACAGATGGGGGCCATTTTTTTTTAAATAAAAAGCTTCACAGCCGCAGTGAATGTATACTTGATGAAGAAAGATTTATTTTAAGGACCTTTTCAGATCCTTATTTAAATCCGTTTAGCCAATGACAAAATCCAAAACAACTTTGGACGTACAAAATGTTCAGCGTTAAATTATTTTCTTTAAATACAGGGTTCCCTGTAAATAATGGATAACCTTGCAACTGGTTGTAGCAGGCCTTATGACCTTTCCAGAAAAAAATATAAAAAAAATATTTTCCCAGTGGTTACTATGTTATGATGTTTTTTCCAAAAGTTGTTAACAAGTACTACTTTCCTCAAATACGTGAACGCTACGACCATGGATGAACAATTTTTGCTATTTTTCTATTTTTGTAATATTCTAGAATATCTGTTGTAATAGATGGGTGGTAAAATTTAATAGTAGTTACTGTATTTTTTTTATTATAATTTTTTAAAATATTTTTTTCAGTACAAAAATTTTTTTTCACAAAAGTTTGATGACCTCTAATAAATTAAAATTGTTTGAAAATATGAATGGCCAATTGCTTAAGAAAGTTCTCTATTTCATGCACTTTCCAAAGTGGTATAACACATGCTTGTGTATTAACGAAATAACCAAGAAAATTAGTCAATCATCTAATAAAACAGCTTTTAACATTTTCGCAAAATGTCTATCAAAATGTTACAATAACCTCCAAATTTATGTTGGACAAAGATTTTCTCTTTTGATGTGTAAGGGGGTTCAGTGCAAGTATAAAACTCGATTTTAGGTGTTGAAAGCCTCACCATTTGGCCACCATATTGAAAAACGAGTTCTTAAAAGGTTTCCGTGGCAACTTAATTTTATTAGTCTTAGAAAAAAAAGCTATGGTACAAATTTGTAGCAAATTCAATTCTCTTCAATTTATGTTAACACACTTTTTACCCTAAAATTCAAAACAAAAATTTCGAGTTTAGCCCAGTCAAATTAGGAAATCAAATCGCATTTTTCGATGGACAGTTTTTTTTATGGAATCTGTTTGGGTACGCCTTCTTATCATAAAAACGATTTTTTGGTATTTTTGAAGTTAGGGAGAAGCCGCTATCTTGAAAAAGAGATTTGTTTTGTTTCTATGCATTAGCTCGCTTGCATTTCATTTTACAGCAAAACGTCCAATTTCACCTTTGTAGAGAATTAAATTTTCTATAAAATTAGCTATCAATGACTTCTGTAGGTTGTTTAATCTTTCAGTTAAAACGGGCCAATGTTCCCATAGGGCTGTGGTTTGGGGGTGGTACAACTTTTCTTGAGTTATCTCGGTTACGTTTGATTTTCTTGGATGATGCTCTTAGAATAATTTTTAGTTCTTATAACGACCTATAAAATGAGCCTTTAATCGATATCATCAGCCACGAATAGTGTGAATTATTCAATTCTCACTTTATGAGTCAAGAAAAAAAAATAAGTATTTTTTTTTCGAAAAAGTTTATTCGATGAATCGTATAAAAAAGATGTTACTTAAAATTTTGTCTATATAGTAATGATATAAACTTTACATTTACCATACGTGGAGTTACATCCGGGAAGGCAGGGCACCGTAGTTACTTGTTGTTAAAAAGTGAGTTATATCAAAGAATATAAAGTTACCAAAAAGTCGCATCTCATACAAATTTTGACGGGTTCCAATGTTGGAACCCGTCAAAAGTATCCTCCTTTTTACTATCTTTATAATACGAATATTGAATATTATGGTATGCCGTGGTGTTTGCCAAGATTGTATGAGAAAGAGCTTTTCTCTTAATTATTTTTTGTTTCGTTCTTGTTATCATGATTTCGAAAAAAACTTTCGGAATCGGATTTTATTTTAAGATCCAGATAATACTTCTTGGTAACTTTATATTCTTTGGTTATATATTTTCATTCCAAGTGTAAACCGAAACGGTATTGCATGCGGTTTTCCTGGTGAAACGAAAAAAAATTCAACTAGATTTCAAATTTATTGATTGGTTTGTATTAACAGAATAATTGAAAAAAATGATAATTAGAGGTAAAGTGTGTTTAACAATAAGTTTTCTCAGTGTTAGTGTTTGAAGAGGAGAGAGGATACATACATAAGTAGTGAATTTTGGTAAAATAATGAAGGGGAGTATTTTGCGATTTTTGAAGGTCCTGGTATCATTTCGTTATCGTTTCTTCTGGTATTATTTCGTAGTGAAGAATCTGCCAGAGAAGGGTACTTTTATCTTCGCAATCATTTTCAGTAATTTCAATACATTTGTGGATGTTGCTGCACGTTTCACCGCTACGGTGTGCACAGAGGGGCAACACATCAAGCCCGCTTTGCAACATCCACAAGTTGCTCCAAATTTTGATGCGCAGGAACAAAAAATAATCTTCATTATTTCGGGAGGAGCTAGTTCTTTTGTAGGGGGTAGTGAAGAAAGATTATTTTTCGTTTTTGTAATGAACCTCGTAAATTTTTTCTAACGAAGTTGTCTTTCCTCCAATATAGAGTGCTAAAAAGAATTTTTCCCCTGCCACAATAATTTCTTCTGGGTCAACGAATTTTCGTTAGAAAATTTCCACCTCTGCAGCAAGGTTGCTGACACTTTTTTCCATAGTGGAAACGAATTTCATTTTACCCGCGAAGTTCGTTGCTGACGTTGTATCACAGCCGGATAAAGCGTGTACAAATAAAATGTTGCCTGATACTATTCGGTTATATTTGATACTTTTTGTTGAGTACTATTTCTCTGGTGCGAGTGATTTTTTCGGTTTCCGAAGAAAGACATTCACATGTTTCCCATGTTCCGTTAACAAAACAAGAATATCGGAAACGATTGTAACATAGTCATGCAGATAAGACTCCTTAATGGCTGTAGTGACAATAAGCAAATCAGCATCACCTTTGTCCTGAAAAACCGTGTAACCTGTGTCTAGCAGTTTATGCTTAAGGAGTTGGAAAAACTTATTTCTGTTCTGCTCATTGGCTAGGAATGGTTCTTGGAGAACTTATGAATTGGATAATTCACATAATTCGTGGCTGATGATATCGATTAAAGGCTCATTTTATGGGTCGTTATAAGAACTAAAAATTATTCTAAGAGCATCATCCAAAAAATTCAAAGGTAACCGAGATAACTCAAGAAAAGTCATACCATCCCCAAAATACAACCCATAGAGAAACATTGGACCGTTATAACTGAAAGATTAAACAACCTACAGAAGTCATTGATAGCTTATTTTATAGGAAATTTTATTCTCTACAAAGTTGAAGTTGGATGTTTTGCTGTGAAATTAAATGCGAGCGAGCTATTGCAAAAAAATAAAACCAATCTCTTTTCAGGATGGCGGCTCTTCCCTAACCCCAAAAAACTCGTTTTTATGATAAGAAGGCGTACCCAAACACATTCCATATTTAAGCTGAACTCTTTCTATCTTTTGTTAAATCCGTCAGCTTCCCCTCTTACATATTCCAGGTTACTTATTGTTTGTTTTCTCTTTTTTACTGCCACACATACAACAAATTTTGCCCATCGAAAAATGCGATTTCATGCCCTTTCTTTTACTAATTTGACTGGGCTAATTCCGAATCAAACTTTTTCTTTTAAATAAAAAAACCTCCACTTTTTATTTGTGAACAAGAAGGTATTTGTTATAATTCAATGTAAAAATGCTAGTTGTGTGGTATTGCCAGGGGGGGGGGGGGGGGGGGGGCAAACCATGAACTCAATAAAGAAGCTATAAAGAAAATATCCACATTTTCCAACAATATCGAAACTAAGGATATTTTCAGATACATTTGGTATGATCCAGAGCCAGGGGGGGGCAAATCATGGAGAGAAGGCAAAGTATTTGTTAAAATTCAAAGAAAAAAAAGAAAAATTCCTTATTTGCGTGGTATTGTCCAGAGCAAGGGGGGGCAACTGCCCCCCCTTGCCCCCCCTCCGGGCGCCTATGAAGGCAAGATTAGCTGCAGTGACAAAAAATAAGGGATTCCCTACAAAATATTAATTTTTCATCGAACATTTTTTATGAAATACCAATTTTTTCTTTGCGTTTCTAATTGTATGGCCAGGTGCGATTCGGGTTTAATAAATAATAGTAATTATCTACTGTTAGTGTCACGCTTTTATTTTTTATAAAATATTCAGAAGTGTAATGTCATGGTCTATTAAAAAAACCACTAACCAACCTCAACAAATTTCCTAAAAAAAGTTATGCAATTTTACATTGTTACAAAATTCTTGTTTCTAATTCTATGGCCACCACTGTATGTACAGCATTTGAATTAGTACGTAGGTTCCTATATATTTTTAATTTGTAATTAAATTTTTGGTCTACCTTTGACATCACATAGAAAATGAGTGCAGAACTCAAAACTTCTACCCTACGTGTGGATGATGGATTCATGTATGTAGATAAGTTATGTACATATGTATGTATATTGTACACCTATAACTACATATTGAATATCAGCTCAGGTATAGGTACCTATCTGTGATAGTAGCTTTGTAGGTATCTAGGTATCAATCCACGTTAATTGCTTAGTTAATTTTTGTGAATAAAAAATCTTACAAGAAAATTGTTGATTTTGTGGAACCTATATTTGGCTGTAAATATGAATTAAACGGAAAGGTAGCTACGCAACTCAGCCGGAATTGTTTTAAGAAGCTAAGTACTGAGCGAACAATTTTGCTATGAGATACCTAGGGGCAAGATCTTAAGAAAATTTCAGTCTTGTCTCATTTAAAAATTCTGATGAATTTAACACTAAATAACCTTCCATTGTGGAACCTCTTCATATGATTAGAATACCGGCAATTTCCATACCTACCTACATACTTGTAGATTCACAAAACCAGCGATACACATTTAATTTTCTAAAGAATAATCCAATAGGTAGCAAAACAAACCCTTGAAAAATAGGAGGAATTTCACCGTCACCTTCTTTGTAAAAAAAATACAGTCCTTAAATACTGGTATTTTTTATTATAACTCAATCAAAGCGTCTTTTCTTCCTTTCTTCAGCGGATACGCATATCAACTTATACTATGTAGGTACCTTATAGGTAGGAAGGTAGGTAGGTACATATCTACATTATAATAGCTACTACAATATTCGATTAATAATATGCTCTATTTCTACAACCCTTAAATTCAAAACACATCATCATTATTGCTATACCTTACTTATACCCATCTATACAAGTTAGGTAGCTAAAGCTATGTATGTAGTATAGGTAGGCAGGGCCGGCCCGAGTGAAATTAGCGCCCTGCGCATACTTCATCATTTCCGCCCATCAATTGCGGTCAATGGTGGAAAAAATCATATCCTCATTTTACCCAAGGGGTAGACTTTGCAATGCTTTTTTTTATTTAAAACTTTTTTGTGCCTACCTACTTTCTTAACTATGTTGGTAGGTACCTAGGTTGTAGATGGACACGACACTTTTGTAAATACATAATGAAAACTGAATTTGTTCGAACTATGTAAGAACCACTTTAATGTTTATACTTCAGAATTATATTCAGCCTTTAACAAAAAAGTAAACACGCTAGACGTTATATTTATAAACTAATGACTACTGGAATCTGACTCTACGCATAGCAGATCTACATATATACTCTCAATATAGATTCTTTTTTCCCTTCATTTGTTTTGAGTTTTTTAGTTTGACCACAATAACACTGGCACACAAATAATATAATTAGATAAGTCAAAAAATCCTTTTTTCTTAATGAAAATAATGCCTGGCAACAACAAAAAAATAGAGAAAAGGAGAAATTGAATAAACAAGATTCCCTCATTAACGACAAACATCATCATAATCATAAATCATCGCATCATCATAATTCATTATTTCCATATTTCAATCCTTTGTTTCAACATACAATAAGACAGTGCTACAATTTCATATTTCACTCATCAATGGAAGCCAATGCCAAAATAAAACATAAAAAACACTCAACCGGAAGAGTTTAATTCGTAGACGCAAATTTTTAATTTGCGCACTGGTATGTCAATGAGTATGAATTTTTCACTTAGAATTTCTGTTAAATTAACATTTCTGACTTCGATTTCATATAGAAGAACTGTTATCGCGCTCATGTTATCACCATGCTGGCTGTTAATTGTCTGTATTTGCAGTTGAAGAATTTTGTTTTATGTTGCACAGCATAGGGGTGGGTTTGGGTTATGAAAATAAAATAAATGCCTTCACGCACTCACACGATGGTGAGTGAGCTGAGAATAACGTCGACAGTTTGAAAAAGAGAAAAATAGCAAATTGGTAGGTATCTGTTGGTAAAGGCGAACAAAATCGTGCACATTTCAAAGATTTTGTGATGTAGTTTTTTGTTACTGTGGGTGAGAATAGGAAGATAGACATCGACTTATTTTTGGAACAGTAGATAGATGTATGTATATTATAACTGTCTTTAAGTTCAGAATAAACTGGTAGTTATGTACTGGATAGGATATCACTATTGGTGTGAGAAATAAAAATTTAAAAAATAGGTAGGTATAGGTATAGGTAGTGGTTACGAGAAGTGGCTTTGTTAATTAATGCCTGCTCAAGGCGCCCCTTGGGTTCAGCGCCCTGTGCATTTGCACTGTTTGCACGTATAGCTTGTCCGGCCCTGTAGGTAGGAAGGGACATAACCAAATTCCTAATAGGTAGGTAGCAAAAATATGTAAAAAAAACTTTCCTTCAACAAATTACCAGCGGCTACCTACATATAATACAACACACGGTAATAAAACATCCCCCAACCAAACCCTTTCCTATTAGAAGAAACCTGAACGAAAGTAGGGTAGGAAAAACCGAATGTAATTTATGTTTTTTTTTTCTCTCCCTTACTTATATTTTCGGCAAAACAACAACAAATACCAATTTCAACTAAGCGCGCGGTGAAATAAAAAGAAAATACCACCTACCTACATAATAACGAAAAAGAACTCTGTGTGTACGTGAGTAATTCCGCCATCAAATTTGAACGCATTATAATAATACATCATTCGCACACAATTTTCCTTCATGTCTTACACACATAAATTTCTCTCCGCCAGTCACTCACTCAACCAGGCACACACTACAAACAACACAACACCAACAACAAAAAAAAAAAGAAGAGCCACCAGCCATCCGTCTGTCCCAAGAGTATAAAAGTTCTCAAGTCCCCCAATTCATCGGATTTGAGGGAAAACTAAAAAAAAAAATATTCGGGAAAACTCAGCTTGGAAAAATATTACTATACCCAGCCCAATACCCAGCCAACACACAAGACACAAAACCCAGCAAAAAGCAGCAAAGATCCAACAACAGTAAAAATCCCACACAGCCACGTTTCTTTTCTTCACAGTTCACACTCGTTCACTTTCTCTCGCTCTTCGCCAACGATGTGTGTGCAGTGTGCCAGTGCCAGAAGGAAAAACTCAGTCCTCCAACCGCCCCATCTCTGAAGGATTTATGTGTGAAATATCATGGCTCTCACATAAAGCATAATTCGTCACACTTTACGCACTTTACTCCTGTTCTTTCTCTATCTCCTACTCTGTCTAGCACTCAAGTCATCCAAATACAACTATTCCCCTCGTACAACACATCCATCTTTTTTAAAAGTCTCTCTCCTTCAGAGAATGCTTTATGGGCTCGCTCCTCCCTTTTTATTGCCATTGCCGTCCCAGCGGCAACGCGCATTGCTGTGCAACCATGTTGCCATTGAAAGCAACAGAAACAGAGAAACACAAACAACACACAAAGCACAGCACACAGGTAGCCAAGTAAATTTTATTTTCCCAGAGGGATTGTGTGTGTATGGGCTTGCTAAGCGGATGAAGGCAAAGTGGTATCGAATGAAGATAGGAATGGCGGGATATTTGAATTTACAATGGATTCCCGACGGCAAAATGGATTTTAAAAAATGATGATGCCGAAAAGGAAATTATTGAGGAAAGAAAAAGATGCATGATGAAGATTTTTTTAAACTAAAGAAATTGCAAATTAAATGACTTGTGATTGAAAAATATTTAATTATAAAATAAAATAAAACAAAATAAAATAAAATTAAATAAAATAAAATAAATGTTTTTATAATAAAACAAAATTGATTTATGAAGAGTTCGGTAGGTATGTACCTATACCGAACATGTGATCCATGAACATAAATTTGTCCTTTAATTTATCTATAAAAGCTTTTCTAACATTACAAAAAAAAGCTGAGTGGAAGTAGTGATTTCAATGCGAATAGAGCTTCTATAGATTTAATTAAGCTCAATTACACTTGGGTTTGTGATATTGTGACTGTTTGTGTAAATATGTCAGTAGGGGTTATTTTCTATATTTAACTAACTCGAAAGGATACTTTACGAAATGTCTTTGGATGGAAGAAGGAAAATAAAAGTCTTTGGGGAAAACTCTTTCACTCATTTATTTCTTTTGCTTTTCATTCATTATGTAGCCAAAAATGAGTGGAGAAATTATTGTGTGCGCGAGATTAGAAGGTGTACAAAAAATATCTATCCGAATTATTCACAAATAAGTACCTAATAATTAAGCTGAGAAAAGTGTTGCTATTGGAGTGCATTTGGTATTTAGCTATAGAATTTATCCTTACTATGGACCTCATTAGGTAATTTTGAAAAAATAAGTCACACAAATTTAAATTTTCAAGAATCGCTGGAGGACTATACCTACATCGCAATTATTAGAAACATATTTATCGCCATCACCTTAAACCTTTAATTGGTAAACAGATTTCTCATCACAATTTGTTAGTTTTTTTTTCTACAAAAATAAAATATTTAGGCCTTAATTCGCTGGGCTATCTATGGTCCATACATATTTAAAATGTTTCTCTTACCCCGAAATATTGAATTCATAGAATTTTAGTAAAATCTTAAAATTTTTCACTAGCTGTTTTATTTTCATAATAAGCTATTCATTACAGGCTTTTTAAGTATAGTTTTCTTTGGCAACGGTAGGTGCCTTTAGAGTGGACACTTTGCGAGTCCAAGGGTCTTCTGCCCTACTCACACAACACGATTAGGATACCTACCTTAGGTGGCCCACTTGCCGATAGAATGGTGGTAAACACCTGTAATGAATTATAATTCGGGGTTGTTAGAATTTATATGCGTGCTCTGGGAAATAGATAATTCAGGCGTGCAGTTTGACTTCGATATTCAAAAGAGTACAAGTACAGGAGCCAAAAACCACTATTTTAAAAACTACACCTAGAGTTATTCGGCCACCATTTTGTTTTTAACGTTTTTTTTTCCGACGTAGCTCAAGCATTTTCGACACTAAAGAAAAGGGTTGAAGAACAAACCTGTAGAAAATTTAATTTAGGAAAAGTTTCAAAAAACTTTTTGTAGGAAATTAAATTCTATACAAGTTTGTTCTACCTACAACTTTTTTTCTAGCAAACAAAATTGAGTTACGTGCGAAGATATAAGAACGTTGAAAACAAAATGGTTTCTTAGCTCTTCAATATCACCCACAATTTTTGGCACCTATATTTCTGAGATCTTCTCAAAAAATATGTATCATCACAAAATACTTACCACAATCATGAATTACGAAGTCTCGCATTTTTTCATCAATCTCAAAATTAAAAAATCCCATTTTAAACAATTTCGCAACAAAAATTCTCGCAAATTAACCGAAATATCGGAAATTAAAATCTCCAATATCGAAATCTTGCAATTTCAGTATCATTCGCTTAACGTAAATGTGGTATTTTGGTGCAATTTTAATTTTTTAATTTTCAAGATTTCAAATCCAACCAGAAAGGCCAAGTTCGTGATAAAAGATGGATTTTGTTTAGGTAAATGATAGTTTTGTTTTTGATCAAGGCCACTCGAGCTCATTAAAAAAATTTGGAACCTCATTTATGTTATCTTAAAAATGTACCAATGAAATTAATGTATGTAATAGATTTTAATAAAAGGTCAGCTTGTTTCAGTTATCAGTTATTGGTCATACATTTATACATTTTCTTAATAAATTTTCAAAGCTATCTTTTCAATACATCATAGTGGTTTTGGCAAGGTTTTCTCAAGAATCGTATAAGTACCTTCCCTCCGAAAGGCCACTGAATTATTTGGAGGTCAACTAAATCATACTGTGATATGATTTTTTTTTTTTGAAATTTTTAAAAGAAATCTAGATAGGTATGCCTGACCAGTGACCAATTACTGAAACAAGCTGACTTTATATAACTTTTAGTGACCTTTGAAATGGCACTCGATAGGGTTAAAACAATCCAAAGCACCTGGCCTTTCAGGTATTTCACATTGATAACTTAAATTAATGTCAATATTCGATTTAACTTTTTGGTTAAAAGGAATTTGTAAAAAAGACAATTTTTGGTACATGGGTGATTCCGTGCCTGTGATACTGTGATTCCTTCTGTCCAGTGCCCGTGGCACCGTGAGCTTTAAATGAATTATTTCTTGCAAAACGGTAGCAATACCTCGAAGGAGCCAAACAAAAAATTATTCCGTGCAATAGAAACTAAGTAATAACCCAGCACAATCAAAAAGGGTTGCAATTCATAAGGATAGACTACACAAACGAATAAGTTAAACATTTTTAAAGAAAATAAGGGAAGTAGAGAGAGAAGTATGGTTAAAAAGAAAAAGAATAAAATAGAAATAACAAATAGTTAAAAATATGTTTCATTATCGTCTATTCCAGTTTTAGTGCATTTCACCATATTTTTTGTTCTTTAAAAATTGTAGCAAAATGCTTTTACAGATTTGGTACTCTAATAATTAAATGAAGCCACAAAAACAAAACAAAAATTGTTTCCAATAAGTTTTATTTTTTTTAAATTTTTTAAAAAAAGAATCACAGTTGGCAGAGAATCACCCATATACCTTTGTGAACAGCAATTTTGACAAAATCATCCAACCAATTTTAAAATAACTTTTGCGCTAAAATTAAAGTTAACATAATATAAAGTTGAATTCTATTATTATTTCCTTAATTGATTTATTAATCTTTTATTTAGTAAAACTGAACGAAAACGCAGTTTTTGCAACTACTTACATATATCATTACAAGAAAATTGTTTTTTTTTTTTTTTACTTTTTATTTTTCTATTTTGTATTATGTTCTCAAATACCCACAAATGTCCGTAGACGAATTTTGTCCTTTGAGTAGTGAAACCATTTTTTAATGATGGAATTTATGTATATTCAATTCAATTCAATTCAATTCAATTCAATTCAATTCAATTCAATTCAATTCAATTCAATTCAATTCAATTCAATTCAATTCAATTCAATTCAATTCAATTCAATTCAATTCAATTCAATTCAATTCAATTCAATTCAATTCAATTCAATTCAATTCAATTCAATTCAATTCAATTCAATTCAATTAAATTCAATTCAATTCAATTCAATTCAATTCAATTCAATTCAATTCAATTCAATTCAATTCAATTCAATTCAATTCAATTCAATTCAATTCAATTCAATTCAATTCAATTCAATTCAATTCAATTCAATTCAATTCAATTCAATTCAATTCAATTCAATTCAATTCAATTCAATTCAATTTATTATCGATTTCTTATACACAGTAAGATATAATATCTTATAATTTAGTGAAAAGCTAAAATTACAAACTATAAATAAGTAGAAAATACAAAGTAGTAAATGGTAGGTTCATATAATCTTTTAAAGTAAATCATTTAAATTTAAAATTATTTACATGCATGTTTCTCACTTATTCAAACATTTAATGAAGAAAGATAGGTTTTTATTTCTTTTTTCAACTTTCTTTTATCTTCGATTCTTCTGATATCACGTGGGAGGCAATTCCATAAACGAACACTGTTAATAAAAAATTGACGTTCAGATGTTAAGGATGACTATCATAGATGTATGAGTTGTCCGGATCTACTCGAGGAGGCCATACGTATTCTTTCGTAAAGATAAAGCGGCTCGTGTATTAGCGTATTAAACACATTTATTACTTGCGAAGAGCCCCAGGGGGGGTCATGACCCCTATGACTCCCCCCTTTATCCACAAATGCAGTAAATAGCCTATTTTCAATCGTTTGAATGCTTAGATCTGAAATTTCTTACCTACACTACAACCTTTTAAGCCACTTGAATCTTTGATCCTTTTCTAATTATGTGTGCGATCAACTTGTTTGGATTAGGACAATTGATGTGTTTAATGAAAAATAACTCTACGTCAATTTATTTTATTTTATCGTTAAGCTGGTAAAACACTAAGTTGGGACAAAAATGGAGAGGTTTACTGCAGAATCACAGAAGATACGGAAGGAAGAAAAGTTGCTTTGAAATCGCTTTCAATAACGTGCACGCCTCTCTGTATTTATGTAAAAATGTTAAAAATTTAGTGCTCTCTATGCAATTATATCAATTACATAATTTATTTTTTAACCAGATCAATGTGGGACAAGATAAAGTTGAAAACCATTTTTATATTTATATATTTGTTTATAGAGAAGAGTTGTCAAAAGTGTTAGTTAGACAAAACATTTGGGGAATACTTTTTCTACCAAACTAAATAAAAAAAAATAGAATTCTTCTAGGGTTAACTGGAGTCAAGGCATGTTGGCGTCTTTCTCAAATAGAAATATAATTTGCAGTTTGTCAAAATATTTCATTTAACATTTTAAATCTTTTTCAAAAATGCTCAGATTATTCCCCATTACTTGATGCTAAATTCAGGAAGTCGAAGTCGAATATTGATTTAATAGGTATGTAGCGGAATGTTTCTGAATCATTGACC
This sequence comes from Dasysyrphus tricinctus, assembly GCA_963921185.1. NCBI lineage: Eukaryota > Metazoa > Arthropoda > Insecta > Diptera > Syrphidae > Dasysyrphus > Dasysyrphus tricinctus. The sequence goes on from OY992530.1 coordinate 129,600,900, forward strand.
CCCAGTCTTGGAGAAAAATTGAAAGTTAATTTCACCTGTGGCTAAACTTTTGCATTAATGAACTCGATTTATACAAGCAATTCCATGTCGATTTTTGGGCTCTGGACCTTTGGCATCTCATATGAGGGAAATTTGATAAAAAATAATGCCATTTTATTGGTCAGAAAAGGTCAACTGGTCCCAGAAATTGGTCAGCCCTATAGATAACTTTTAACTAAGGCTTAAACTTTCTCAAGGTCAGGCACGATTTTTGGCACCTCATTTAAGGGAAATTTGCCAAAAATGTATACCATCCTAAAGATTTCTAGATCATGATAAAAGGTCAACTATTTTCAGTAATTGGTCAGCCATAGATTTTTTCTATGAATTTTTGAAGTTTGTTTCAAGGTCACAAAAAAAACTTAAAGTATGCAATTTGAAAGGCGTCTTCACGGTTGTAAGAAGTCAGCTTTTTTCAGAAATTGGTCAGCCATAGATTTTTTTTTATGAAAATTTAAAGAACTTTAAGAAAAAAAGTTCAGGTTCAAAACGATTTTTGGCCACCACATTTAGGTATGGGAAATTTGCAAAAAATTAATTTCACCCGAAAGGACCTAAGATCTATATAAAACGTCAGCTAGTTTGAGTAATTGGTCAGCTATAGATCCGAGGTACTGCCTCTTGCGAGGAACTGACAAATCCTCCAAGAGTATTACTTGTCATGAAAAATGCTTCTCATTTAGCCGTTCGGACTCGGCAAAAAACTGTAGGTCCCCTCCATTCCTGCCAACAACACGCACACAGGTATGGTTGTGAGTTGTAAGTCACTAGGCCCTGGTTCTCCATGAGCTGTTGCGCCACCCAATTTATTTTTATTTTTATAGATATTATTATATGATTTTTTCTGTTTTTTTTTCAGTCATGAACAGTTCGTGACCTTGAAAAAAATACTTTAAAAAATCTTAAAAATTAATCCATAGGTGACCAATTAGTGAAACTAGCTGACCTTTTATGAAGACCTTAGGGCCATAAATGAGGTGCCAAAAATAGCGCGTGACCTTGAACAATAATTGAAATATTCATTACAAAAAAAACTATGGCTGACCAATTACTAAAACTAGCTGACCTTTTATATAGTTCTCAGGGCCTTTTTGATGGTATTACATTTTTGCAAATTTCCCATAAATGAGGTGCCAAAAATCGCTTTGACCTTGAAATTTTTAAAAATTCATTAAACAAATATCTATAGCTACCTGCCCAATTACTGAAACTAGCTGACCTTTTACATAGATCTGAAGATCTTTCAAATGGTACACATTTTTTGCAAATTTCCCTAAAATGAGGTGCCAAACATCGTTTTGAACTTGATTTTTTTTTTTATTCATTAAATATTCATAAAAAAAATATCTATGGCTGACCAATTACTGAAAATAGTTGACCTTTTATCATGATCTTGAAATCTTTAGGACGGTATACATTTTTGGTTGGCGCAAACTTCCCTTAAATGAGGTGCCAAAAATCGCGCGTGACCTTGAGTGACCTTGAGAAAGTTTAAGCCTTGATTAAAAGTTATCTAGGGCTGACCAATTTCTGGGACCAGTTGACCTTTTCTGACCAATTACTGAACAATTAGATGGCATTTTTTTGGTCAAATTTCCCTCATATGAGGTGCCAAAGGTCCAGAGTCGGATTTTTGATTTAAAAACTCTTTCGGTCGAAAAGTGATTGGGACAATATGTTTGTTTTATTAATTGGTTCCTATCCATTATCTGTATCCACATTATTTTGTTCTTCGAAATTTGTACACTCGTATTCAATATAATTTGATCTATGAACGATCTAAAAGTAAAACTGTCAATGAGGTGACTGCTAACAACAGCCAACTACCTTAAAATGGTTAAATGGGATTTATTGCTTAGTTATCAGCTCACACAGTTTTCAGATTTCATCCAAAGGTCTTACAACTACATTACCAGATGGTCAACCTGATAAGGACCTCATAATGACTTCTCTGACAGCACCAGGCATTGTCAGACATTTATGAAAATGATAAATAGATATGTATAGAGATAAATAAAAGATATTATTTTGAATAACTTAAAAACACTTATTTTATTTATTTATTTACTTAAATGCATTTCGGAAGCAATGCTTCCATCGTCAGTAAGTTTTATATAAAATAATATCTTTTATTTATTTCATGAAAAAACACGTTGAAAATCTCCAATATCAAATCAATGTATAGAGAAGAGAGAAACATTAATTTAAATTAACATAAAATTGCACTTGCAACTATTTGAAATAAATGCAGCAAGTCTTGTGCATTCATTCATTTACATTTCCGCCCATCACCATTATGCTGGCTCTCAAACAAAAATTTGGAAAAATTAATTTTTGATTTTTGTTTTTGAACAAAGGAACGCAATCTTGCTTTTAAAATCTTGCAATAATAATTTCACGTTTTCCTTTCACAATCTCGCATTATAGAAAGCTATGATTTTTGAAATGTTCTCCTTATAAAATGAGAAATGCAGTTTTTGAGATTATTAGCATAAAAACAAGGTAATTTTTTCATCAAAGCTTGCAACGATAGCTAAAAACATTAAACTTTTTTCTTCAAAATTCAGTTTCAAGCTTTTCAATAAATATTTTTCCTCTCGGAGAAATATTTTGTAAAAATGTATGTGGTAAAAAAGAATTGTTTCGCGATGCTATATATAACCTCGTAGTACCTCGTGGCTTGATGGTTAGTGCGTAGGACTGTCATGCCGAAGGTGTGGGTTCGATTCCCAGCCGTGCCACCTAAAAACAGAAATGTTTTATTCGAGGTACTGCCTCTTGCGAGGAACTGACAAATCCTCCAAGAGTATACTTGTCATGAAAAAGTGCTTCTCATTTAGCCGTTCGGACTCGGCAAAAAACTGTAGGTCCCCTCCATTCCTGCCAACAAACACGCACACAGGAATGGTTGTGAGTTGTAAGTCACTAGGTCCTGGTTCTTCATGAGCTGTTGCGCCACCCAATTTATTTATTTATTTATTATATAACCTCAAAAATTTCAAAAAACATTTTTGTTTTGACATTTAATAACAGGATTATGTCGAATGCCTGACGTGATAGCGGAAAATGGCTGACGGATTTGACTTAAGTACCAAAAATTAACTGTTTCGAAACAATAAATCTATAATAGGTATTTCAGTGGACAAACGAAAATTAAAATAGATGGAAGTCAAAAAAACCAAAAAAGCTTCGTTAGAATTTCTGCAGCACATACATTTTTTTTTTTTTTTTAATTACGATGAAAAACAAATTTGATTTGTTGATGCAACTCAACTTAACCGACAGAATTAATATAAAAATTATGAAATATTTGGACATTTTCGCTATTTTCACACAAACATTAACCTCAGCCCAGTTATTTTATTGCTCCAATTTATCCCCTGAACCGCTTGACGGTTTAATGTAGCTACCTACTTTAGGCGTATTTTATTGGAAATGATTAGGTAGTTAGGTTCATGCTAGCGCAGTTAAATTTCTTCGTTAGACACAACATAGCCACTTTTATTTTTTTGGTTTTGTTGTTGATTAGGTACCGAGGGAAATTTTAATGCGCTAGCTTAGTTATATGTAATATCTACTTTCCAATAACATTCGCTTTATAAATGGCTAGATCAGGGTAGGTATGGGTTGGAAGGTACATAACTTCAAACCTCAGTCATCTTCGGTTTCTGTGACACTATAACTCTTCAACTAGATTCAGCTTCCTGACCCACCCACATAATACAAAAAAAAAATAAGGTTTACCCATCACCTACGTAAAAATAATTTAAACAGAGTGAAAACGATATCGTTTATGGTCAATTAAATAGCTGCTTTGACCATAAAAATAGGTTAATATTTCATCAATAAAATCAAAAGAAAAAAAATAATCACATTGCTCTAATAAAATATGAGTAGGTATAATCCAATTTACTCATGGCAACACTTTTCACCATTCACACACTACCTACAGTTAAAAAATATGCCTGTGTCGTCATAAGTACACAACAACTGCTACCCTCACCCCACCCACCATATCAAACTCCCCCAAAATAGAAAGAGCAAGGACAAAAACAAAACCACAAGGCAAATAAATATAACACAAAATTTACGAGAGTGAGCGCGCACATACATAGTAGATAGCACTCAAGAACTCAAGAACCGACACACACAATAGCTCAAAGCGTCGGAGCACAAAAGAACTCTAACGAATGAGCAACAAATCGCACAAAATTGAATTAATACACAAAAGGCTATATCCACTCATTCAAAATATAGAGTCGGGTATCTGAATTTTACACCTACTACCACCCTCTCCAATATAAAAACATCTCTAGACTTATTCGTCCCCCCAGATTCAAAGACGCAGCAAGAGAGAGAAATCTGCCGCACAGTGCCGGGGCCGTCGTCACTGCCACTGCCACCGCCGCCGCCGGCCAAAAGCTTGTTCGTTATATTCCGTCTTCGTTTATCATCATCGCCATCGGATTCAGATTGTAGCGTAGTTCTTCTTCCACTTTCGCAATGTTTATGGCTCATTTTGTCAGCTGTAGAGCACCGAGCAAGACTCGACCAACTCGACATATTCCTCCTGCCGGAGCCGGATACTCCGCACGCACGCACACAAAAACAACCCCCACATCTCTTGAGCTCACCTATACAACAGCCGGTTCGGTTGGTGCAGAATTTTTCCTTCAGCTCAGCCATTGATATCCTACAAGTCGGAGAACATAATACATCTAAACTATGACCATGTGAAAGATACTTTATTACGTGTGTACGGTTACGTACGGCAGTGGCGGCACGGCCGCACCAAAAGAGGCCCTCTGCGCTCTGCTCTGTGTCCTCTGGCTTTGTGTGATGTGTGGCTCTCGTATATTTTATATTCAGCCACCGCCAGAATGTATCTAGATACTTATTTATGTATTATATGCCATCACACCATGGCAATTTCTCGTACATTGGCGTAATATCAGTATTTTTTTTTTCTCTGTTCCTTTCTTTCCACTATGACTATAGATATACTATATTGCTGCCGATGTATTGTTGTTGTTGTTTTTCTTGTTGTTGTTGTTGTTGTTGCTGCTGCTGTTGCTGAAGTTCGCCTCTATAGAGCTGGCGCTGGCTGGCTGATGGTGGTGCCTCACTACCTCTGCCTCTGCTTCTTGCCTTTGCCTCTTCCTCATGCCATTTGCTTGCTGCTGCTGTATGTCGCTTTTTTGGTATTTTTTTTTTTATTTCTGGATTAAGGAGTTCTCGGATTTTCACATGTATATGGCACGAATTGAATGCTTTATGGGTTTAGTTTGATAGAAGTCGTAAAGAAATCAACATCTTTTTTGGGGAGCTGTAGTAGTAATAAAAATAATCATAATCGTAATAATAATATCTATTTAATAGTTGTAGGACACACATTTATAAGAGCCAAGCTATATCATCAAGAAAATAATAGATAAAAAGGATTTGTTTTGATAGTTTGAATTGCAACCATCATCATCGTCAAACTGTTTACGTCTACCTACCTTCCTACCTAAGTAACTATAAAAAAAAGATACTCGAGACGTCTGGTGAATAATTTTGTTTATGATGTTATTATGTTCTGTCCAATGTGGCGTGGGAATTTGTTTTTGTTGGTTTTTTTCGTAGCTTGATGGACTTATTATAAATCATATTTACTATTAGACTTTGGTCATTCTAATTGGAAATAATTATAGACCTATTTTTGATGGACAAACATCTTTAAATAGTTGTGTACTTAATTAAACATACACACGCGGTACATAACTTAATTATAACTATTTAATACGTAATAATAAATATTAGTGCAATAATAAATAAGAGTGTATCTATGTATCTTTTAAAGGATTATAATACCTTCTCGTGTTTAATTTGATGAATAGTGTCCTTCAGTGTAAGATACCTACAATACAAGCAAAAAGATACACTTTCAAACACTCTCAGATACAGTGATTCAGTCTGATGGTTACAGTCTGGTGCGCGCCAATTCAAAAAATATTTACGAAAAATATTAAAAATTCTTCCTTTTAAATAAATGTCAAAAATATAAATCGACTCTCACTCTTGTTCTCTCTCACTCTCGCTCTGATGTATTGAGACATTAATTATTAATGAAATAATCGTGCTGCAATCGGTGTTTTTCGCGTAATTTTTGGTGTTGTTATTGTTATAATTTGATGGATATCCTTATCTTTGATTTGCATCCAATGTCAATCAATAAAAAGTGCTAAATTAAAAAAAATAGAAAAAAGCAATTAATCTTTTATAAATTTTAAGTGTTCACAAGTGTGATTTAGTATATTTTTTTGCAATATTTTTCTTTGTTGTTGTCTTCTTTAAAATATTTTTTTTTTAATTTAATTTATTTTTCTCGTCTAAATTGCTTTGCTTTCTTGCAATCCTGTGGTGTTTCTAGTCCTTTGCCTATATAAGTAATTTTAAATATTGAAAAATTAACGAAAATAATAAAATTTCATCGGGGTATCTTTGTGAATTCGGTATTACCTAGTCACAATTTTTTTTTAATCTATACAATATGGAAATCGTCGGTTTACGATCGTGGAATTCATTCGTTGCATATCCAATTGTTGCCACCGCTCACGAAGAATAGAATAATCCTTTTGCATTTTGAAAGCAGCAACTTTGGGGATATAACGTTAAACGTCATCGGTTTTCTTGTCTTTTTTTTGTTCGTTTGCGAAATTGCAAGTGAATATTGCAATTGACAACAACGCGCAACTGCAGCAGAAAGGATTGTCATCAACAGCTTTTTGAGAGGATAATGTAAGTAACTTAATACCTATATGCATATGTATGAACCTATACTCTACCTTAGTAGTTTTATGTTATAAGGTTTTTGATTGAATATGAGAAAGCTGTATAAAGTTAGAAGCATTATTACCGTGCCCATGTTATGAATGGTTTAAAAAAGCTTCAAGAGAAGATAATTAGTAGATATCTACCTACCTTTTATGGTTAAACAAAATAAATAAACACAATTGAAACATACCTATCAATGAAATTGCGCAGACTAGTAGTAAAGACAAGAAATAAGACACAAAAAGTTTTGATACTTTTCACTTAAGAAATTCTTCATAGAAACCGAATTTTTTAGCATATTCTGAATAAATTTTTCAATTCAAACTAATATCGCAAGGCGAACCAATTTGAGAAAATGTATGACATCCATACAATTTTTAGAAAAAATGTTCAAAAGTAAAGCCGTAAATAAATATTTTATTATCAAAGGAATTTCAAAGGTTAGGTGGCTACTTTTGTTTGTTTGGAACATGTTATTCAGTGTTAAAAAGTGCAATGTTTCGGTATCATATTTCTTTTAGTTCTAGATACTTTTTTTTTACAAAATTGGAAGGCAGTCAAAATACAGTTGTACAGGTATCTTTTACTTCCATTTAAGAATTGAATCCTCAGTTTATTTTGAAGCCTTTTAACATGTGATTAAATTTCGTTTTGAATTTAGATTCAATAGCTATTAAAACATTTTCAAGTTTTGTTTTTCTTTAAGGACCTTAAAAGCTTAGATTAAATATAAACTTTAAAATTTATTTTAATAGCATCAACACAATTTTGAGGTTTCATATCCCCATGATCTCACTTGAATTCATCATAGTGACTAGTAAGGGCCTTTGTCATACGCAATTTTTGTATAGTAAGTTCAATTCATCACAGATTACATGGATTTTTTGACAACAAAAAACACTGTGAACTAATTCTGCAACAATATTTGAAATCCTTAATCTTTATAAAGCTGGGAGATTTTTAAATACCTTCTTTAACTTGTTGAACTCATCAAATTACTTTACGTTTATGATGGCTAAAAAGCTAATAAAAACACTTGGTGCTACCCACCCACTTTACTAACCCCCTCTCAACCTCTTTGTGTTGATGAGTTTAGAGACAAAAAGTGACATTGTCACTTTTGGTAATTTTTTTTTTTGTGAGTAGGGTTCTTAAACCTGAAATCAAGCGAATCCCAAAGAGATTTAATCAAGAATAATAACAATCTTCAATTAAAATTCAGCTTGAACAAAGCACTTTCGGGACAAAAATGAAATTTTCATTCAATCAAGGCTCATTTTCAAAAGGTACCTACCATTTTGCTATAGCAAAATTCCTGAAAAGAGAGTGTTTCGTTCAAATGTACCTAAGACTTTTTTCTTAATCAAAAGGTGACATTTGAATATAGTGAGATTCAGAACGAGAAATTTTTGTTGGTTTGGATCAAAAGATGTCAAATACAAAATTATTTATTGTAGGATATTGGCTTTATATCTCAAATTCTACTGAAAAACTATTAAATATAACAAATACAGTCTGCTAAAATGGCAAACCTAACGAAAAAAAAAAATAAAATAAAAAAAAAACACTCAGGCACCTTCCTATATGTATACATGAATTTCGTTTATCTCAATTTCTGAATATTATAATAAAGTCTAAATCTTTTGGTCCTTAGCTCCTCAAGCTTCATATATAAGTCATTCAACGACGTAATTTCCGTTTGTTCTTAATTGTACTAGCATCTGTCCAGGCAGTCAAATAAGCCTAATTGAGAACTCTCTGGCCTCATAACTCACTAATCTACTTTAAAATTCATTGTAAAAGGGTTTTCAATAAAAAAAACATAACAATTATTTTGCGTTTAAAAAATTGAGCAGAGATACATATAGGTATTATATGAACACTGCTAGTACGTTTAGACTGATCGATTATTGAGAGCTATGTAATTTCCCACCACTCTTTCACATTAGAATGATATCTCCTGAAACATTGTTGTCTGGTTGATATAAACAACCAAACAACTTAAAGTTAATACTCGTACATATAAAATAGTCAACCGATTTCTTAATTTGCCAAATTTGCCATTTAAGGAACGGATTAGGTATACTTCGTTGCATACAAACGCTTACATTTTCGTATTTTTAAGATAACTATTATCCATAAAAATATTAATATTGGCTACAAAAAATCAATTTTAGGAGTGCCTGGTAACATTGTAGCACTAAGGACCACTACAAACTATTTTGAGTTAACAAGTCCAATTCAATACTAAGTCTTCTATACTTGGCTGATTTATTTCAGTAGGTAGTATATAAAATTTGTATTATAATAACCCTCTTATTGAAGATCGTTTCCTAAAAAAATTGGCACATTAGTAGTATAAAGTTATATATATTATTGCATGCATGTGATCCATGTATACAAATATTTCCACAATTTCATAGTGATGATGTGCACTCAGCTATCCCGAGTAAAACAATATTTAAAATTTTTATAATTTGATAGTTACCTAGTGAATAGATCTCTCTAGTTAATTGGTCATTTTATAATAAAAAAACGAAAAATTCCTACATTTTTTTTTCCTCAAAGATGAAATTTTAAGAAATAATTTTTCAACATTTATAAATATTTTTCCTATTAATATTCGTAGGGTAGAGCGAGGCTAGTTGGACCACTTTTGACTTGAAGTTTCATAACTTTTTACCTATTCCTTACAAAACAATGAAAATGGAATTAATGGAAGGAATGTTACTTCGGCTTCTTAAATAAATTTGATAAGATTTAAAATATTTTATAGCAGGAGAATAAGATTATGTACTTTAAGTGCACAAAGTCCAAGTGGTCCAACTTGCCCCACTAGCGGGGCCAGTTGGACCAGTTGGTGGGGTAAGTTGGACCAAAGCCTAAAAAGTGTATAAAGGAGCTTCATTAAGGTCAAAAGCACTGTTAGTTTGATCTTAATTTGATCGCAAACTATAACTTAATTCAAAGCACAACATAAGATAACGTAAATGACCCCATGGCACCATGAACAGTAATAGAGAATCTTGTATGGGCCTGATTTCAGCAAGACTGGCATAGCACCCACTCCTCGTCGGGTTAAGTCTCAGAATATGCTTCCATACACATCGATAATAACATACAGCCATAACATTCTTCTTCCTCTTTGGAACTTTATCTGTTCAAAAATGTTCACATTATTTTCCAATATAAAACATCTATTTTTAATTCAGCGGGGCAAGTTGGTCCGCCTGGTCCAACTTACCCCACACCTAGCTTGATGAATATATTCCGTCACTTTGCAAACAACACTTAGAATTCTTCAATTTCAAAATGCAAATATTCAATAACAGAACTCACAAAATTAGTATTACTTTGTTAAAAAAATCCCATGTTTTCATCACGATAACACAAAAAGAAACAAATTCGATTTTTTTACTTTTGTACCCAAAAAACACATATTAGCTTGTGGTTCTCCTTTGGCAGAAGAAATCCACCTTAAACCAGTTTACCACGTATGATTTAGTAACAATGCTTCATTCGTGTATGATCGTCTTCATTTAGCTCTTGTGGCTTCTGAGTTATTCGCGTGGTCCAACTAGCCCCTCTCTACCCTACATATATTTTCATAAATAGGTGAAGGAAATATTATTTTACAATTTTTTTCAAAGTCCGCGAGTCGACCGTAAGACTACCTATCACCTCGCAGCCACACAAAAATAGGATGCCAACCAATATCTTTAGCCCAAACACTTAAAAAACAATCAATGGGCTGACAAGCTTTATCTAGTGGTAATGGTAAGAAAATGCACTTCTCAGGTTACCAATGTTGTTGTTTTTTTAATACTATGGTGAAAATAAAAAAAAATGGCTTACGCCACTTTCTTAAGCTACGTACAGACGGTTGTCAGGTCTGCAAATATTTTCAGATCTGTCAGTGAGAAATTGTGCCAAAAGTCTTACAACCGTGTGATATTACAATTAATTAACTGACAGAAAAAGCACTGTCAGACCATTGTCAGAGTATCATCTGATAATGAAGATGTCTGATTTCTGGCAATTGAACCATTGTCAGGCAAATTCCAGCAATTTAGGACATTATCAGGCTCATTCAATATTGCCAGATGTGCTATATGCAATGACATCTTCTGACCTTTCATTTGCAGACAGTTTATGTATCTTGTCGTCGATGTTTTCAGCGCTACCGTGGATATTAGTGGTGACTTTGAATTCTAAATTGTACTTCTTAAAAATGTTACTTTAATTTAAATTAATTTCCCCATCTTTTTCAACCTTTTTATAATTGATAATAACGAAATGAAGTAGGAACATTTTGTAATAGCAATATGAATGTATGTGGGTCAATATTTCAAAATATTAATATTTCAGTCTCCTTCATTTTTGAACCGAAGTACAAAATTTTACTATAGGTTTGTTAATTGGATTGCTTGAAACAAACGGGTTCTAATATTTGCTCCAGAAAAAAAAAGTTAACAAAAATATCATACCCGCTATCTCCATCTAAACACCCAAAATGTCATTCCCCTGACGTGTCCCCAGGCCTACTTACCACACTGCCTGAATTTTAGCAACGAAACTAATAACGATACAAAAAATCTAATGATGCAGTCTTTTTAATAATATATGCATTCTAACTAAAAAATATTTAAATGATTTTTCGTTGCTTTATTTTTGTAAATAGGGGCTATTAAGTAAGTGTCCCCCATAAATTGATCATTACTATCCCACCAATGGAAATTAAAAAAATATATATATAGGCTCTAAAAAGAAAACTGATTTTTTTTTTTGTTTAACGGTACTTCGGTACCGGATCACCGGAGTTAATATACATTTTTGTCATTCCTCAGTACAAATGTCAATTCCCTGACTTAAAAAACCGTTAGAATTAATCAAATACTATGACCCCTTGTTTTAAAGTGGTTATTAAGGAGTTATTAAGAGATATAATTGTTATTCTAGCAAAATAGGTTGTTTTGAGCAAGGGTCCAGTTTGGATTGAAAAATATTAATGTTTTGAAATATTGACCCATGTACATAAAATGAAAATAAATATAAATTAAGAACAAAACGATAAAAAGGAAGAAACAAAACACTAGAAAACATATGCCGCCGGTAGCAAGGTATCGTTACGTCAATACAAGCTTCTCACCCGCTGAAAATCCCCCACCCATTTGTTTCTTGCTTTTGGAGTCACCATAAGCTAGAAGATTATATCGAATCGTTCTGAATCTATACGCAAAAATTGCAATAGAATTCTGGCTACACAGCTTCCAATTCGGTGAGAAATTTAGCATAAAATCCATTTTGCTGATGACGCGACGGGTCAGCCAATCCTTTGTTCAAACACTTCGATGTTTTTTTGTGGCAAATCTTGATCTTCACTTCCTTGTTCCTTATATACATAAACGCACCCAAAATAGTAGCAATTTAGAGAATTTGCTTATATTATAGGTACTCATAGGGAAAAATAAATTTTCTAACCATTGTCATCACCAGATAAAGCCCTTCCCACCAGTGATTTTGTAAAATTTTGGACTAAAGCTATCTATGAGACGTATAAATCTTACAGTCGGCTCTAAGTCTTTTATAGTATAATTAAAGTATTCTCAGCTTAGATCCAATTTTTCAATAGGTTCAGATAGAACTATTGTGAAAAGTTTAAACGATGATTAAAAACCAGCTCTTAATCACTTATTCCATGTAGCTACATGTGTACCTAAATTATTATGTACGTAAATCAATGCACACTTTGTAAGATAAATTTGTATTTGTAAGATAAGGCTTGATCACTCAATCCTGGATGGCAACAGATAATTTTCGATCTGTGAAGCTAACATTAATATTATGTTAGCACTTACATGCATATGTCATTTTTCATTTTATAACTTAACCAACACACTGTATGGGCGATTCTTCGTCGCACTAAGTGTAGATTTTAATTTAAAATAAAGATTCTTTTGCAAAAAAACTATATCAGTCAAAATATTTTCCCAATAAAAATTTAAGAAAAGTTTAAAAAACACCTTTCAAAAATGGTTCGATCCATAAATAAAAGTATACCTAATGTATATGATGCTCGAAAAAAACGTAACTCAAATCAATTCCTGTTTCTAATATTAAAGTCGAGGTCTAATAAAATAGTTGGTAACTTTAAGGTAGGTACTAGGTACATGTCACAGTCACAGTAGTGGTTACAAAATGGTTTTTATTTTTTTTTAATATATGTAATTAAAACTATTTATTTTTTTTTGGAATTGAACTTGCCATATATTGAACACGTGCTACGAGCTGGTATACAGTTGTATAAAGTAAAGAAAATACTTACACCTAAGATCGTCAAGGGACATACAAGTATCAGTTTGCTGAGATTCACCTATACATTTATCAAAGTGTGTACCAAAAAGTACTTTATTACAAATGCTATCATTTGTTTAACCTTTGAGTTTTATTTTTTACTTTAATTTGTTGTGATTGATGTCCCAATTACACTGACGCAAGGATAGCTATTTATGTATGTGGTTTTGCAATCAAGATTGTGTAAATTTTTGTCATGACTATATTTTGACGGTGATACAAAATTTATTGTGAGGCTGTAATTGTATTTGCGCTTAATTTTTAACACATACGTATGTACGTATGTATTTGAAATAACTAAGCATAAAGTTGTTAGAAATATTTATATTGCATATTATGCGTTATAAAAATATGCCAAATATATGTATCTGAATCTTGAATTTATTTTAATATTTTAAAAATCTTTACTACGAATTATATTTCTCCATTTTTTCACTTAAGAATATCGATATAATTATAATAAGGGTTTTTCTTTTTTAATTCAGAGCAGAGTCTGAACTGTCAAACAAAAAGTTGTGTTTCTTTTTTAGCCCTGAGCGTTCAGAGTTGAAAATTTGTATTTCTTTTTTCGTTCTGAGTGTGTTCTGAGTTTGTTCAGAGCGTGCTCCATGAGCTCAGAATAAAATGACTGAGCAGACTGAGTTCAATGCTGAACACATAGCATTTGACAGCTAGTGTTCAGGTGTGTTTCAAAAATGGTTCAGGGTGGTCAGAACAGAACTTGCTCAGATAATGTTCAGAACACGCTCGACATGCTCGGCCTCTGTTCAGAGCTCTTTTCTGAATTAAAAAAGAAAACGCCTAATAAGAAATGGTGTGCTTACTTTACTTTTTCCTTAATAATATTTGTTCTTTAATAAAAATATCAAAAATATTGATGCGCACTTAATGCGCATCATAGACTTTTCGGATGCATTTCTGTTTTGGCTCGTCCTCTGTGTTATCTTTTTAATCTATCGATTCAAACAGGTATTTTCCCAAACATTTGGAAGTCTTCATATATTATGCCACTTTTTAAAAACGGAAACAAGTGTAATATTTCTAAGTATAGAGGCATTGCTAAGTTATCGTGCATACCTGAATTATTTGAAAAAATAATCCTAGACACGATTGAAAAAAGATACAAAAATGTTATTACGTCACATCAACATGGATTTATGAAGGGTAAATCCACCGCAACCAACTTGATGGAGTTTTGCTCAGATGTTCTTGTTAAAAACCAAAATGGATTTCAAACTGACGTCGCCTACTTGGATTTCGTAAAAGCATTCGACCGTGTGAACCATACCTTGCTTATCAAGAAACTAATGACCATTGGGCTCCCAAATTGGTTTTAAGCTTGGCTGGAGTCATACTTGTCTGGCAGATCGCAGTTTGTTTACTTTAAAAACAAAACATCAAAAAGAATTATGGTTCATTCAGGTGTCCCTCAAGGAAGTCATTTAGTCCATTTTTATTTTTATTATTTATTAACGACTTACAAAATGCAATTAAACACTCAGATCTTCTTCTGTTCGCCGACGATGCTAAGCTCCGTCTGTTTTATAAAAATAATATTGACTGTGATTTATTTGCAAGCAGATTTGAATAGTGTTTCCCTCTGGTGTAATGTCAATGACATGGAACTAAATGTATCAAAGTGCAAGTGTATGACTTTTACTTGAAAACGTGCCCCTTTTTAAATGTCTATTTTTTATGTAATAAACCACTACAAAGAGTTGATAATCTTTGTGATCTTGGCGTTAGAATGGACTCAAAATTAGACTTTAATAAACATTGACTATATAATTAATAAAGCAAAATGCAGATTAGGTTTCGTATGCCGGTTTTCAAAAGAGTTTCGTGATCCATACATCTTAAAAACTTTATACTGCTCTCTGGTGCGATCGAACATCGAATATTGTAGTAGTGTATGGAGTCCGAGCTACCAAACCAACATTAATCGACTGGAATCTGTGCAAAAACGATTTCTTCTATATGCACTTAAAAGATTTATAGAACTTTACAAACTCAAAGCTAATAATATGTTAATTTGTAGCTAAATAAATAAATAAATAAGAAATACGCATTTAAAGCATTTTGGAACTCAGCCAATTTAGGATTCAACTCAGAATTAACTAACCACTAAAGATAACTTGTAGTTATCTATCTTTTATAGCAAGTTGTCGGTAGGGGAAATGCGGGCGACTTGAGCCACTTTTCGTACAATTGTTCATACAAACTTGTCTGTTTACCGCAGCCACATGATAGAGAGGTACATTTATGTTATGGTTCATCTATTATAGGATAAGCTTTGTTGGTTTTAAGGAACAATTTTGGGTTCAAGTCTCCTTATCCATCAGGACCGGGAGACTTGAACAGTGAGCACACCCTTGATGAGACTTGAACAAATCCAAATTCGACTTTTAAAACTATTGTCAATATATTTAACGTATTATTTGCTAATACAAATATTTATTTTATTAATACATTTGTATTAATAAATTTTTAAAATATTCAAAGAATGAGATCGTCCTTAATATTATTTGATGTAAAGTATTGCGAAAAATACATTTAGGTACCTACTGGTCAAGGAACCTAAAGCAAATATTGATCCTGAAACCTTATCTTAGCAAATAGAAGTTCACTTCCTACTTCGGATATAGAAACACTTAAGGGATTAACATACAAATCTCTACATACCAAATTTGGTACCGCCCATTAAAGGCGTTCAAACTCATTCAAAGACACAAATACGCACAAGCGCACATAAATATGGGTGCGCATAGTGTATCTATTAAAGTCCGCATGAAAGATATACAGTAAATTATTTCTGTAGACTTTTCCATCTCAATGATAGTAGGTAGGTATTGATAAAATTTAGTAGGATTTCAAATTTGTATTATTCTTCTAATTCACCGAGGAGCTTGTAGAACTCGTCCTTGGTGTCCTCATCTTTCTCCTCTGTGGGGCCATGCGCGCATATGAGGCTAATGTTGGCGAATTTCCAAAAAGACGCTGCACTTGTAGTCGGTAACAATCACCGTAGTAGATGTCGCAGTCTTCCTGTTTTATTTTGCCTGACCCATCCCATCGCACTTCTTGGATGGCAGTGATGTCTGCTTTGTAGCAGTCTAGGGCCTCCACTAAATGTTTGGCTGCACGTAGTCTACAGAGAGACAGAATATTTCACGTGCAGATACGAAGTTCGATCTCCATATTTCGTTTGCTAGGTTAGTTAAGGCTTGTTGTTGCTTCGCTACGAGGCCGTGAAGTCAACCCGACAGCACGACCCCCAACTTTGGAGAACCAGACCATTACAATATAACTCCAAGGGTGGGGGCTGTATTAACCACTTCTCATAGGCCTGAGCTCCGAATATGTCGTAGTAGTCCGTATAAGGTGTTTACTAAGTGGCTCAGACTGACTGAAACTGTAGACGCCACCTTGATAAAAGGAGTGGTGCCTTAGAGGAAAAACTTCTCCCGGTTTTTGTCTTCAAGGCTGTTGATCGCACCCTTGATTCTCTATGCTGAGTTCTTCCGCCGCACACCATATACTTCTGATAAGCTAGTCCATGACCTTAGTCAAATTCTGCAGCCAGTCATTTCCGATAGAAGATTAAAGTGTTTCTATTTTTGTCTTTTGTACAACACCCGCGCTTATAAGTTTAGCAAGTCAAGTCC
The DNA here is from genome assembly GCA_963921185.1 of Dasysyrphus tricinctus. Lineage (NCBI taxonomy): Eukaryota > Metazoa > Arthropoda > Insecta > Diptera > Syrphidae > Dasysyrphus > Dasysyrphus tricinctus. Next base: position 129,617,774 of record OY992530.1, read on the forward strand.
GGATGAACGAGACCAATAATTATAGTATTCGTTGCATCATTGGACGTCACCATATGTTGACGCCAATCAGACTATACCAGCGTCCTGCAACGCTCAGCCATCTATGGACGAGTAACAATTTTCCAATGAAGATTTAAATATAAATGCTCTGAAAAAAATTTTAAGTCGAGGTCCGGTAGATAGTCCAGTCAACGAAATATAAATGCAATAAATCATGCTCTTGGGGTTATTATTTAGTAGTTTTCATTATTTTCAATTTTCTCAAAAACTAAAAACTCTACAACCGTCTGGTTTTCAGCATTCGACTAAGGGCTAACAACAACACTAAATAATAAAAGAAAATTTACAACTTTATAAGGTAAAATAAAAAATGAAAAATCATTTGAAAATTTTTTTAATTTTTTTATTAATTTTGAGATTTCAAACGAATTTTTCAAAAACTGTTGATTTGATTTGACTATATAATAAAAGAATCTGTTTTAATCGTTTAAAAAAGATGAAGCACAATATTGTTTTAAAATTGCTATTTTTCTATTTTCATTCAATGTTTAGGGAATTTGTCCACCCTTATAGAAAGGAGGGGAAAATATACCTCCCCTTCTATAGAATTGATTTCTGAGGATATGTCCAAAAAAGCTTTAATAAAGTAGCCCGTAACTTGGAAAAACTCTGTGTAATTCTTACCTTTGAAGAAACAGTGTTTCTCATATAAAAATAAACACTGTATCAAAAAAAAAAAATAAATAAGGACATTTTAAAAACACAACCAGCTTCTGTACACTTCAACTTGCTCTCATGACGTCACTGAAATGACCATGAATCAATATATACGTTTTTTTCCGGCTATTTCTGGGTTAATTGACCAAAAACCATTGATTTTGTAAGACACAAACATTGTTTTTCAAATTTTTGAATTTTCTACTCCCCGTATCTTTCTTAAAATTGCTTCTACCAAAAATATGAATAAGACTTTTTTGTTAGAAATGTATTATTCTTTCATTTTGAGTGTACACACAAAATATTCCCGAAAAATAACAAAAGGGGACCTTTAATCTCACCTCCTGGCTAAAGCTCACGGCCCTGGACTAGGGACTTTTAATATGTTATACCTGAGGGTCAACCCTACCACATAAAATAATAACCCAGAGAGCATGATTTATTGCATTTATTTTATAATTTTGAGTCTTCGTTGACTGGACTAAGATGCATAGACAGAATTACCAACGTCGTCGTGACAAAACCCACTTGGTTGGACTAGATTCAAACCTTGTTTTTTTCATCATCATCAAGTCCTGTAACCCCGGTTGGGGCATAGGGCGCCAACAAATCGTTTCCATCCTTCTCGGTCTGCAGATAGATATTTTAACTGTGGCCACGTCTTTCTCTGGGAGTCTGCTTCTGCTAGAACTGTTGATTTCCATGTTGTTCTTGGTCTTCCAACCCGCCGTGCACCCTGAGGATTCCATTCAAATGACTGCTTTGCAATTTCATCGTTTGGTTTCCTCAGTGTGTGACCAATCCATTGCCATTTACGCTTTCTTATGTCAACGTCCAGCCGCTCCTGGCTTGTCCTGCGCCACAATTCCTCGTTTGATATAATTTGTGGCCAGCGAATTTTTAGAATATGGCATAGGCAACGGTTCACAAAAGCCTGCAATTTCTTTGAGATGGTAGTCGTGACTTTCCAGGTTTCGCAAGCATATAACAGCACGGATTTGACATTGGATTCGAAGAATCTCAACTTTATGCGCAAGGAGATTTGACATGATTTCCAAATTTGGGAGAGAGAACCGAAGGCTGCGCGAGCTTTATTTATTCTACTTTGAACGTCCAGATCAGTACCACCATTTGCTGAAACAATACTTCCAAGGTAGTTAAATTGTTCAACCTCTTCAACTGGCGTCTCCTGTATTAAAATACGCCGATGTGTGGAGCGGCCTGTGAGCATTATTTTTGTCTTTTTGCTATTTATTTTCAGACCACTCGCCTCTCCTTTTACCTTCAGAGCTTGACACATCCCGTTCAGCCCGCTGATGTTATTTGCCAAGAGACATATATCATCGGCATAGTCTAAGTGGCTAAGCCTTTCAAACGGTCTCCATTGAATGCCCTGCCTCTCTGATGTTCCAACGCTGGCCGTCAAGACATCGTCAATCGCCAGTAGAAAGAGAATTGGCGATAGAACATCTCCCTGTCTCACACCCTGCCGCACTTCGAAAGAGTCGGATAGCTGCCCATTGTGTAAAACAAAGCATCTTGCGTTGTTATAGGACTCTCTTATAATGGCAACAATTTTTGGGGGAATTCCTCTACCAAGAAGTGATCTCCATAAACATTCACGGTTTACTCGGTCAAAGGCCTTCTCAAAATCCACAAACATGAGGTAAAGCGGTGATTGAAACTCCGCAGACTGCTCAAGAACGATACGCAGAGTGTTGATATGGTCGACACAAGACCGCCCACTGCGGAAACCAGCTTGATGCCTCTTGAGTGTTGACTCGATTCTAACCTTTTTCCGCTCCAGAATGATGGTTGCCATTAATTTTGGAAAAACGGACAAAACTGTAATACCTCGCCAATTGTTGCAATTCTTAAGATCACCTTTCTTTGGCAACTTAACAGTTACACCATCCTTCCAGTCGCTGGGATAGATTTAATTTTCCCACACAGCTTGTATCAACGGGTGTAGAATACTAGCCGTTCTGACAGGGTCAGCTTTCAGGAACTCGGCTGGTATACCATCAAGTCCAGCTGCTTTGTTGTTTTTGAGAAGATTTATCGAATATTGAATTGCCAGTACTGTAGGGGGCTCGATGTCAATACCCCTATATGATCTACGCATCTCGTTAAGCTGGGGCACTTCAGCACTCTGCTCGACAGAATCCTCATTAAGCAAGGCACAAAAGTGCTCCTTCCACCTGCGCAGCTGATCCTCGATTGATACCAAAAGTGTACCATCCACATCCATTACAGGATGATTGGTGTTGGTTTTCTTCTCGACAACTTCCTTGGATATTTGGTACAATTCCCTCATGTCTCCTCTTCTTGCAGCGTTTTCCGCATTTTCTGCGAGACCGTCTAACCTCACCCTCTTGTCTCGTCTCACACAGCGATAGACCATCTTATGTGCTAAGCGATACTCTCTTCGCAATTCAGCCTTTCGTTGAGCATCTGCTTCGGCATTTATTTGCATCTTCAACGATTTGCGAAGCTCGATTTTATCCCAGGTGTCTTGGGATATCCAAGAGTCTCTAACTCTCGACTGCTTGGGTACAGTTTCGGATCCAGCATCCATAAAAACACTTTTTATATCACCCCACATCTCATCAATTGTTGAATGTTGTATTCCGTTTAATGACGAAGCTCTGTCGTTAAGGTTGGTGACATAGTTACGACATATGTTGGGATCACTTAAAGCATTTGTATTGAACTTCGAATTCCTTGCTGCACCCTGTGATTGACGTTGTACAGCTGCCGTTCGTAGCTTGAGACTCATGAGAACCAAATGATGGTCGCTTCCAATGTCGGCATTTCTTATGCTCCGAACATCGCACATTGACTTCCTCCATCGCTGCTGAATCATGATGTGTTCAATTTGGTTTTCAGTTTGACCATCCGGATGTACCCAGGTGATTTTGTTGCAAATCTTATGTTTAAACACAGTTCCACCCAGTACAAGACGATTAGCGTTACAAAAATCGACCAGCAAATCGCCATTTTCATTTCGTGACCCCAAGCCATTTTTCCCCATGACGCGTTCCAGACCGTAGTTGTCTGATCCGACTTGGGCATTGAGATCTCCCATGACAATTATGATGTCGGCTCTTGGAACACCACTGTAAACTGAGTTAAGATGAGTGTAGAAAGTGGTTTTGTCTTCCTCGGTCGCTTCATTTGTGGGGGCGTAGCACTGAATTATTGTGACGTTGCGAATTTTTGAACGGAACCTTGCTGTCATTATTCTTGCAGAAATGGGCGCCCAGGATATAAGACTACGCCTTGCTTCTTCGTTCAACATAATTCCGACACCATGCAGCCTTTGGCCACCCTCTCTTTCATCCTCCCCGGAATACAGCATTCTCGTTTGCCCAGAGTCAGCTCTGTATTCGGCTCTTCCTCTCCACCTAGTTTCACTGATGCCCAGGATACTGATCTTAAGGTGAAGCATTTCACGCTCAACCTGCTTGTATCTACCTTCGCCGTACAAGGATCGAACGTTCCATGCTCCGATTTTCGTACGTATGCGGTAGCCAAAAGTATCATTTGCTCTTCTTAAAAGACTTCTTCTATTTGTTAACGATTCATTTATTGTTATGGCGTCTTGATTGACGCTGGTACACGAAAGATGCCGCACCCCCAAATCCGATGTGCGGTTTACAGCAGCCGAAGCTGCTGAAGGATTCTCCATAAAATGGTTACCTCTTGGGGACTCATTTCCATTTGTTGTCATATTTCATGTATTAGCATATATCCTTCCACCATGGTGTTTTCATAGATACGATTAATAACATATATAAGCTCAGATTTGACAGGCACACCCGCCTTTTGTACGGTCAAACACATAACTGCTCGAGGCCGCCCACTATGGGAAAACAGACGCCTTTTGTAGCCGCCCAATATGGGTTACAGACGCTACCTGCTGCTGCCGTTGGCCTTTTAACAAAAAACGCTCCTCCGCCACCAGACTATCATGCCGTTGACCGCCACCTGCAGTTCATCCGTCTTAAGGGGGCTTTTAACCATCCCAAGGACAAGTTTGTGCCCTGACCAGCATAGCTGGGTTGTCTGCTTATCCCGGCATCCATTCGGTCCCCCTGCACGTTAGCGTTACCCGCCCTCTACCACGCGGAGGTGTGCATAGGGATTTTCCTATCATTGAGCCTAGGGCCATATGGCGTCCTAGCACTCTCAAGTACTTTTAGAGAGGGCAAGTCAAGAGCGGCTGGACGTTGACATAAGAAAGCGTAAATGGCAATGGATTGGTCACACGCTGAGGAAACCAAACGATGAAATTGCAAAGCAGTCATTTGAATGGAATCCTCAGGGTGCACGGCGGGTTGGAAGACCAAGAACAACATGGAAATCAACAGTTCTAGCAGAAGCCGACTCCCAGAGAAAGACGTGGCCACAGTTAAAATATCTATCTGCAGACCGTGAAGGATGGAAACGATTTGTTGGCGCCCTATGCCCCAACCGGGGTTACAGGACTTGATGATGATGATGATTGCGAAAAATACATTTAGGTATCAACTGGTCCAGGAACCTAAAGCAAATATTGATCCTGAAACCTTATCTTAGCAAATAGAAGTTCACTTCCTACTTCGGATATGGAAACACTTAAGGGATTAACATACAAATCTCTACATACCAAATTTGGTACCGCCCATTAAAGGCGTTCAAACTCATTCAAAGACACAAATACGCACAGTCGCACATAAATATGGGTGCGCATAGTGTATCTATTAAAGTCCGCATGAAAGATATACAGTAAATTATTTCTGTAGACGTTTTCATCTCAATGATAGTAGGTAGGTATTGATAAAATTTAGTAGGATTTCAAATTTGTATTATTCTTCTAATTCACCGAGGAGCTTGTAGAACTCGTCCTTGGTGTCCTCATCTTTCTCCTCTGTGGGGCCATGCGCGCATATGAGGCTAATGTTGGCGAATTTCCAAAAAGACGCTGCACTTGTAGTCGGTAACAATCACCGTAGTAGATGTCGCAGTCTTCCTGTTCTATTTTGCCCGGCCCATCCCATCGCACTTCTTGGATGGCAGTGATGTCTGCTTTGTAGCAGTCTAGGGTCTCCACTAAATGTTTGGCTGCACGTAGTCGACAGAGAGACAGAACATTTCAAGTACAGATCAGAAGTTCGATCTCCATATTTCGTTTTCTAGGTTCGTTAAGGCTTGTTGTTGCTTCGCTACGAGGTTGTGAAGTCAACCCGACAGCACGACCCCCAACCTTGGAGGACCAGACCATTACAATATAACTCCAAGGGTGGGGGCTGTATTAACCACTTCTCATAGGCCTGAGCTCCGAATATGTCGTAGTAGTCCGTATAAGGTGTTTACTAAGTGGCTCAGACTGACTGAAACTGTAGACGCCACCTTGATAAAAGGAGATGTGCCTTAGAGGAAACACTTCTCCCGGTTTCTGTATTCAAGACTGTTGATCGCACCGTTGATTCTCTATGCTGAGTTCTTCCGCCGCACACCATACTTCTGATAAGCTAGTCCATGACTTTAGTCGAATTCTGCAGCCAGTCATTTCTGACAGAAGATTAAAGTGTTTCTATTTTTGTCTTTTGTACAACACTCGCACTTAGGTATAAGTTTAGCAAGTCAAGTCGAGACGAACGAGTTCAATTATAGTATTGGTTGCATCATTGGACGTCACCATATGTTGACGCCAATCAGCCTATACGAGTAACAATTTTCCAATGAAGATTCAAATATAAATGCTCTGAAAAAAATTTAAAGTCGAGGTCCAGTAGATAGTCCAGTCAACGAAGGAAAAATAAATCCAATAAATCATGCTCTTTGGGTTATTATTTACCTAGTAGTTTTCATTATTTTCAATTTTCTCAAAAACTAAAAACTCTACAACCGTCTGGTTTTCAGCATTCGACTCAAGGCTAACAACAACACTAAGTAATGAAAGAAAATTAACTACTTTATAAGGTAAAATAAAAAATGAAAAATCATTTGAAAACATTTTTCAATTTTTGTTTTAATAATTTTGAGATTTCAAACGAATTTTTCAAAAACTGTTGATTTGATTTGACTATATAATAAAAGAATCTGCTTTAAGCTTTTAAAAAAGATATACCACAATATTGTAAGTATTTCCGTTGTTTTAAAATTGCTATTTTTCTGTTTTCAGTCAATGTTTAGGGAATTTGTCCACCCTTAAGGAAAAGAGGGGAAAATATACCTCCCCTTCTATAGAATTCATTTCTGAGGATATGTCCCAAAAAGCTTTCATAAAGTATTGGCCTGTAACTTGGAAAAACTCGGTGTACCTACTTCTTACCTTTGAAGAAACAGTGTTTCTCATATAAAAATAAACACTGTATCAAAAAAAAAATAAATAAGGACATTTTAAACACAACCAGATTCTGTAAACTTCAACTTGCTCTCATGACGTCACTGAAATGACCATGAATCAATATATACGTACTTTTCCGGCTATTTCTGGGTTAATTGATCAAAAACCATTGATTTTGTAAGACACAAACATTGTTTTTCAAATTTTTAAATTTTCTACTCCCCGTATCTTTCTTAACCTTGCTTCTACCAAAAATATGAATAAGACTTTTTTTGTTAGAAATGTATTATCCTTTCATTTTGTTCTGTACACTTTTCCACGTAAGCGCTTAGTTTTCAAAATATTCCCGAAAAATTACAAAAGGGGACCTTTAACCCCACCTCCTGGCTAAAGCTCATGGCCCTGGGCTGGGGACTTTTAATATATTATACCTGAGGGTCACCCCTACCACATAAAATAATAACCCAGAGAGCATGATTTCTTGCATTTATTTTATAATTTTGAGACTTCGTTGACTGGACTAAGATGCATAGACAGAATTTCCAACGTCGTCGTGACAAAACCCACTTCGTTGAACTAGATTCAAACCTTGTTTTTTTTTACACGAAACTAATTCATTACTTCCCCATAGTGCAAGCAAAAATGATATAGAAACTAATTTCTTCCAACTTCAATATTTACAAATATTGACGTAAAATTTAAAATATTTAAAACCAGCTCTAAATCATTCTTAAAATAGGAGTCCGATCTTGAACAATTTTTAAATCAAGATCAAGATTAATAATTATAAACAACGTTAAGCTAAGATGATCGTATAGCTTTACAAACACCAAAACGCCTTCTTATTACATAAAAGTATACATAGGTACCTGCTTCCTTTAATCACTGATAGAGTGATAGAAAATACTTAACATTATGTTAGTTAAGTTTTAAATACATTTTAATATGAAAACTTCTTGTGTGTGGATCATTAATCAAGCTTGATTAGTTTGAAATTAGATTAGATTTTTTTCTTTCAAAACTTGTTCGATCAATTGAAATAAATTATATCTTAATATCTTTATTTATACACAATGTTTGCCCTATTTCAACAAATGATACCAACATTTTTTTTTGTTTCCAAAAAAAAAAATAGAAAGTGGAAAATTAATTCTTTACTATACCTACCATCGTTTGTTTTCTTTTTTTTTTAATTTATTTGTTTTCAGTTCAACATTTTATTTTCAACTAATTAAAACGTTTAAAGACAGTTTTTTTTATTAAAAATGTCTTATTAGCATACAATCTGCTGATTGAGATATGGTTGATGGTCATAATGTTTGTGCTTTAGGATTTTAATTAATTTTTATTATTTGTTTGTTTATATGTAAAAAAAAAAACAAAAACAAGAAGAAACTTTTTGAAATAAATCACTCAACTGAAACAATGGACCACTTAATATGTTTCTATTTCATTTGCACTATGTCATAAGAAAATATACACAAAATACAAAACGTAATACAAAATGAACGTTTACATAATTTTATTTTGTGGTTTCTTTTTCACCAAATTTTATTCAGCTGAATTAGGGAAAAGAATTTTCAAAAAAAAAAAATATATAACTTCAGTCTTGATTGAATTAATTCCCCTCGTATATAGCAATATAATGTACGATCATGGCTCAAATATATTCTGATTTATATTATCGCCTATTTCTTTTCCTGCTTGCACAGTAACAGTTTCTTTTTTATCTTTTATTCTGAATTCTGATGGCCTTTGAAATTCCTCTCTGTGCCACAGGAGGAAAACAATTGAATTTTAAACCAAAAAAAAAAAATGTGTTTGTTTGTAGGTCTGCGTTCGTAGCGTTTTCTGTGTGTGACTCCCTTTTTCTATATAGACACAATAATTGTCACAAATATTCAAGGGATAAGAAAGAAGCAATTTAAATGGAAAAGTTTAAAGTAGAACGAAAAACTTTGCAAAGCTATAAAATAATTATTGATTGAGTTTTTTTCAAATTGAGCAAAAGTTTAGATTCACACAGTTTATACTGTTGTTACAGAAATTTTTAAGAATAAAATGATTACCATTATGTATATAGTTTGAGTGTATTCAATTATAATTTTTTATTGGAATAATATATGAAATTAATTATGAAATGCATGACTGGATCATATCTATGAGATATATTGCTCTTGTCCTTGTGGTTCAAAATTATAACGTACCTATGTATATCTATCTAAGCGCATTAGAAGTATATAGTAGATACATACAAGTTAACGAATTAATGCTAATTGTTAGCGAAAATCTTCTTTGATTAAAAAAAAATAGTTTATCAGATTTTGGAACACAAAACTATTTGAACTAAGATCTAAGAAATACCTGCGTGCAATGTTGGAATCAAATTTGTTGAGCTTTTAATCAAATATCCGGAAATAACTAATAAAACATAAAATTTTTCACGAAAATTGGTAAGACTCTACTTCGGTTTTACCCAAAAATGGCGGATGTTAAGACAAAACGCATTTTGTTGTACTTCTATATCATCGAACTTTTAGGTTTGACTTTTTTATTTCAAGAAAACGAATAATGCTTATTGGTTCCCTTAGGCGCAATGTAAAAGTTTGTTGGACCCTTCTTTACCTACTGTTACAATGTTATCTATCTATTATTTGTATCAAAAAAGGAGCTTTCTCCCCGTGTATTTAACTATTTCATTTCATTTAGGTATTGTTATTGGCTCTAGGAACTTGCAATAATGCTCCAAATTTGCATTTTTTTTTAAATTTCATGCTAGGTCAAAATTTTGAAACCCTTTTTTTGAAAAAAATTTCATACCGACCTGTTAACTTCACAGTGACTAAGCGTTTCAAAAGAATTCACTGGATTGCTGTCGTTCGTACCAACCGTAGCAGTCAGGTCATCTTCGATCTCCAATAAAAACATAATTGATTATTGATGAAAGTAGTACCTCGTGGCATGATTGTTAGTGCGTAGGACTGTCATGCTGAAGGTGTGGGTTCGATTCCCCGCCGTGCCACCTAAAAACAGAAATGTTTTATCTGAGGTACTGCCTCTTGCGAGGAACTGACAAATCCCCCAAGAGTATACTTGTCATGAATAAGTGCATCTCATCTAGCCGTTCACGTTCGGACTTGGCAAGAAAATGTAGGTCCCCTCCATTCCTGCTAAGAACACGCACACAGGAATGGTTGAGAGTTGTAAGCCACTAGGCCCTGGCTCTTCACGAGCTGTTGCGCCACCCAATTTATAATTGATGACATCTCATCTCCTTGTCTTTCTCCTTGACGCACCTTGAATGAATCAGAAAGCTGTCCACTGTGCAGCACGCAGAACCTTGCTTTGTTGTATCACTCCTTATTATAATAGCAACTACTACTTTTTCCTCATGATAAGTGATCTCTAGATACATTCGTGATTAATCCTGTCGAGTGCCTTCTCAAAATTGACGAACCTGTGGTATAGGGGCGACTGATACTCAGCTGATTACATGGTGTTAATATGATCGGCACAGGATCGGCCACTGCTTCATCCAGCTTGGAGCCTCTCGGGTGATGACTCTATTATCATTTCTCTTATCCGCTCGAGAACAACAGCTGCCATTAATGTCGAGAACATAGACAGAACAGTTATTTCACGTCAGTTATTGCAAATTTTAAGATCGCCTTTCTTTGGAACCTTTACAATACCGCCACCTATCCAGTCTTTGGGATAGGTAACGTTTTCCAAAACATCCTGAACTAGTGGAAGCTAAATAGAAGCTGTTGTTTCATTATAAAGCTTAAGGAACTCGTGTGGTATACAATCCATCAAATTCAGCTGCTTTGTTTGTTTTCAGGAGAAGGATCACTAGCTTAAGTTCTGCATAGGTTGGTGGGCCCGGCCGGTGTCGATGCCCCTAAAGGATGTGCACATTTGGACCATTTGCGAGTTTTCGTGCACATTCTGTTCGTCGTTGAGCAGTGAACATAGTTGTTCCATCAATCTTCTTAGCTGATATTCCATTGTGACGAAATGATTGCCGTTTATATAGAACACAAGACAGGCTGTGGTGTTAAGATGCCAAACAATTTCCTTGGTGATTCTGGACAACTCTCTTGTGTGCATGTCCCACGTGTCTTGGGATATCCGGGGATCTCTAGATCGTATCTGCCTCGGATAAGTTGCGGAGCCGGTTTCCATAAAAGCACTCATTACTTGGTCCCACCATTTTGAACGATGCTTCCATGAGCTTAACAGTGTAGAGGAGAAATATGTTTTGATCAGTTGTAACGCTTGTTAGGACTCTTGGTCTCCTTTCTATTATCCTGAGTGCCCCTGGACAGCCTCTCTTCGAAGCTGCAGCGTTGCTGATAATGGCTAATGGTCGCTGCCAGCAGAAGCTTTACAAACATTCCGTTATCAGCGAGTGATTATATCCGTTGTTGTATTATGAAGTGATCGATTTGGTTTTTGTTCGACCATCCGGATGATTTCAGGTAACTTTATGACAAGTCTTGTGCGGAAACAAGGATCCATCAACCAAAAACTGACCAGCGTTGCAGAGCTCAACGCAAGAATTACCATTTTCTCTGACCTTCGTGATGATATCCCAAAACGCATTTATTCATGACCAACTTTGGCATTTAAGTCACCCACGTTTTGGAATGCTACTGTATACCGAAGTCAGAATAGTGTAATGAATTTTTGTCGTCATATTCTGCATCATTTGTTGGAGCCGTTAGTAGTCATTTCTCCCTTCGCTCTGCCACCGCGCTGATGCTGGTTGTTTTCCCAGATAAGATTTATAACATCCTAAGCCAAGAGTTCGACTGGCACACCACCCATTGGGATGGTCCAATACATGCTAAAACTAGGCCGCCTACTATGGGAAACAAACGCCTTTTGTAGCCACATAGGTACCTAATAAGTGATACAGACCCTACATGCTACTACCGTTGGTATTTTAAGATAGGCTCCTCCACTACCAGACTCTCATGCCGTTGATTTTCACCTGCAGTTCCACCGCCATTATAGGGAGCTCTTTTCAACCCAAGTTCAAGATTGTAACTCTACCAGTAATGCAGGCTTGTTTGTTCATACCATAGTAACCCATCGATCCCCTTTCACGTTAGCATTACCCATCTTCTACTACGGGGAGGTGTGAATAGGTAGTTAACATTCACCGAGACTGAGACCACTCACGTGGCATTTCTCAGTTATCTCCTGTGCTTCAGAGGACAAAAAAACTGTTATACTCACTTTTTTAAATTATCAGATTAAAAAGATTAACAGCCAATTGTCCACAGAGGCATATAAGGACCAGTACAACGCTGTACTATTCTTCAAATTAGTAGGTACTCAATTCGGTATTTTTCTCATTCATTCACACTTTTTCTATGTAAAAATGAGGGGCTCTGATTCTGATTTGTGTATTGACTTTTGTGATGAGATAGGTAATCTTATGGTTGGCTCCCGGATTAAAACCATTCTGGTATATAACTCTATTCACACGACTGATAAATTGTCATTATTTCTGCTATACCTACAGTATTTGAATTTATCGTGAAATTATTCCATGATTTGACAGTTTCTTATAAAAAAAAAAAATTGCTTCTCATCTAGCCGTTCGGACTCGGCAAAAATTAGGTCCCCTCCTTGCCTGCCAACAACATGCACACGGGAATGGTTTAAGCTTAGTCTAGATGGTCTACGTAAATGGTCAACGGAAACATCGTCAATATACTGTCAACGTAGACTGTGTCAGCGCATAAAACATTGCCGATTACACGAATGAAGGCATTTGGTCAATGTTGTCCAAAAATTAATTGACGTGGTATCTATGTCAATGCAATTGTTACCCTCAGATGACAATGTAGTGTAGTGACACGTGAAACGTTGACGAATTCACTATTACTTGACCTCATCCAAACATATGAACGTTGACGCAGAGTTGACAAGAGCGAAATTGAGTAATTTTTTACGTTGACATCACATGATCGCACGGTGTTTTCGAACAATACAAGATGGATGGATTGAAAAACCTCTAAGAAATCAGAAATTCTTGATTTAAGGGCAACTTGATGATATTTGCATCGAAATATACATTTGACACCAAAATATAGTTTGTCTTCCATCTGCTAAGCCATCAATTGTCAAATTCATTCGAAAGATGGCTACGATGTCGATGGATTAAAAAACAGCTTAAGAAATCTGAAAATTAAAAAAAAATATTACTGCTCGGGAAAAAAGTGATTTGAGGGCAATTGGATGACATTTGGATTGAAATATACTTTTTTCGTGAAAATAATATAGTTGGCCCCCTTTATTTGTCAAGCCGTCAACAACTATTGATGTATTAAAAATCCTCAAAAAATGCCAAATGTTCGAGATTGAAATTAAAGTCAACGCAGGGTACGTTGAGATGGCAGAAAACGTAAGGATAGAGTCAACGCGTTGGCGAGTAGTCTGTTATAGTGTCCTAACGGCCTTGACAGGGTGATTACATAGCCAACGAAAATAATCAACTGTCTTAAGAAAATCATATAACACAAACGAAACTGATCCTTATGTTTGCCACCCCCAAGGTCAGGAAAATGACAAACATTTAGAAAGCGTTCATGATTGGTACCATCAAATTCATCAATTAACATTCAGGTCATAAATAAAAACACCTTGCATTAATTTCAGAACATGGTAAAAGTGTCCGGTGTCCCATCAATCAATTTAAATGCATGTCTATTGAGAAAATATGGTATTTTCCTCAAGGTTCTGAAATTTCAGAAACTATCATTGCGTAACAAATAGAAACAAAATAGCTACATTACCGTCTAGACTTCCCAATCAAATTGATCATAATTCACCTGCAATACCAACAAATTGGGTACTTCGTAACGTTTTTTTTCAACAGATTTGTCCTTGAAGACCAATACAGTTATTCACATAAACCAAATGTGTCCTTGAGCTTACATAACCTCTCGTCGTAGATATTTACCTCTAAGTCAAAAAACACAACAAATCTGTATTCCATTAGTATCCACCTGCAAATACCAAGGACACTTTGGTATTTCCATCTATTTCTTTTTTTTTACAAAATTATGTCCTTGAAAATGAAATCAAAAGTTTTTTGTAAGAAGATTCTCTAACGACTTTGAATGCCTATTACAAACGACCTCTTTAATGATGCAATAAAGCCACCTGTAAGTAATTTGTTCCGTAATGTACGGCAAGACAAGAGGTAACATAACGAGTCCTATTAATGGCTCAAATTTAGTTATGCAATCTCATTATCCTTGAAAACTATTTACCCATAATTTTAAAGGATGTAAAGATATTGTGTATTGTGTATATACCTGTAAGCGTTTACCACACCGCGAGTGGTTTAGCATCATAGAGTCTGTGTGTATATGAATAATGTCCACAGAGATATTTATGGTTATTTATGATAAAAATGGAATGTTTAGGATTTTACGTGATCTTATGAACTAAGCCCATCGCAACAGGTATCTTGATGAGACATTTAAATTTGATTTTGGAAAATTTTCCTTTCCCTGTCGTCACGCAGTAAGTAATGAGCTCTTAACAGGTATGAAATCATTTTTTTTTCTGACTTTGTTAACTTTCAAAAATTCATTCATGGACGCATTGTTTCTAACAGCTCGACCAAACAAAAAAAAATTATGAAAAAATATGATATTATGTGGAAAAAATTGTGAAAAAAGGTCAATTTCTATAGCATAACCTTGTTCACTTGTAAGGAGGTATAAGTTAGGTATACATAGATAGGCATTTTATCTAGATGCGCGAAATTTCGTATTTTTTTGGCTTTGTTTTATTTTTCTTAAATGTTTATTACTTTTTATTGCCACCTTGAAATGCTGACATGAACAGAAGGCAAAATGTCAAAAGGAAACAAACAAAAATTGTCAAACAATGCAAAACCCTAAAAAAAGAGAAGAAAATAACAAGGCATTTTTGCGAAACTTCACAAAAAAGGTTGTCAGTCGTTGTTAGATTTTTGTGTATATTCCTCTTACTGTGATGCCGAAAAATTTTCTACGAAATCACATTTTTTCGTATATTCTTCTCGTATGTGTATTTTTTTTTAATTTTTTTTTTTTTTTTAATTTTGTTAGCTGCGTGATCTTGTTCTTTTGTCCGTTGAACTATTTCGGGCAATTTTAAAAGGAAACAACAATAAAAAAAAAACTACATACATCTTTTGTTTTAACATGTTGTGTTTGTTTTGCAAACATGTTTTTTGAGTTTTATTTTTTCTTGCTAATTCTTCTTTAGCTTGACCGCATTATGAAATATAAGTTTCCATATGCAAATTTCATATGCGCGCATACAACAGGATGTCATCCTAAACAACAGTTTTTATAGTCTTATTGTTCGATAAAAAGAAAATAAATATGATGGCATGCAAAATTAAGTCCATTGTCAGATCACCGTGAAATTTGAACATGTGTGATGGAAATATTAGTTTTTTTTTGTTCCTATTTCTTTCAATATAAAACAAAAATTGGTTCAAAAAGAAGACTATTTGTATGCAATAAAGATTTATTGCAAAACAACACGCGTGGGAATTGATGCACACTTTATGCTACTTCTGGGGTGCTTCTAACTTTTACTGCGATTGAGTTATGAAATTGTTTACCTTTACGCATGCAACAAATATAAACAAGGGTGGCAGTTAAGAAAAAAGGACACATTAACCACAGAAACTACTCAAACAGTAGCGTGTCTTATTGGTGAATATTGTTGAAATATCAAGGAACTATATTTTTACGGCGGCATGTTTTATTCATTTCTTATTGTAAACAGTAAATATTATGGTCCCTTAACTTAATCTTTAGTTTGCTTTTATTAAAAATGTTATTCTGGCTTCAGGTCTTAATATATAGACCAATAGCTGACAGAAGACTTTGGGAGTGGATGTATGACCAACATTGGAGATTTTAATTACATGGATCGTGATATCGAACACAAAAATCTGACAAGTTTTTTTTCTCAGCCTTTGGAGGGAGGCTAAAACCAGCTTGGTTTCTTATCTATGTGGTTGGGTTATAAACACTTCAATTCACTTTTAAAAAATAGAAAACGATATTCTGTCTTAAGACTTTTATCTAGGCGATCCGATAAAGAGGACACATGATTTCAGCATTTTAAGCAAACCTTATCGGCGTTTTTGCGGAGACTGTATTTATTGATTTTTTGTATTGCTGAAAATCTCAAAAAAAGGGACGATAAGGTTCACGTTAAATGGTTTAAACTCTGGTATTTATGCTTAGAAAAAATGACAGAGCATCAAATGCAATTTTTTAAATTTAATAAAGAGGTCAGCTATTACACTGAAAATAAGAAAGGGGAGCAATATATCGAAATGAATATGGAGTATTAACCGATATTAACCTTCCAATACCCGCTTTAGTCCAGTAAAATTAAATAAAATAATTCGAAATATCTACAGAAAATACTGCGCCAAATTACTTTTCTTTCTTAAAGAGTTGCATTACATTATTATTCCATATGCATTTTTTGCCAAATATTAAATATATCTCGAAGCCCATTGTCCTCTACAGCTTAACGTTGAGAAAATAGAATGAAGTGCATGTTATAGCCTATCCAACAATGTAGGAAACATCGATGTTGAGTAAGAAGACAATGCCCAAATGCGGAGTTGCATTAATATTGTCCTTTTTGGTGACTTGAAGCCAAATATCCCCATTGTTTAGAGCTTTAAGTTTGTATAGTAAAATGATGTAGGTACTCAAAAATACATTTTCAATGATTTATGACACATTCGTGTTGAGAAATGGACCAACTCCTATTAATTTTTGCTCATTCTCCAAAGTTATATTTTCTCCCGATATATGAAATTTTTCGCTGAATATTAACAACTTTGTCAGGTTGTATTTGTAACGTTTTCTGTCGCAAATAAATATTCAATATACTGAAATGGACGATATAAAGTGTTCTATACAAAACTATGTACCCACCTACATAAGTATTTTTTCAATCAGATGATCATGAGGCCAGATAAACGTTAAAACCCATTTTTTACTTCAAAATTTCGACAGTTTCTTTCTCGTCAATAACTTTTTTTTGGAAAGAAGTATATTAATTATTGTTAAACAAAAGTTGTAGAATATAATATTTTATTGTACAAAATATTAAAAAAAAAATATAACTCTACATAAGTGTGATAGGAGCCTATAAAATCGAATTCACGTTTTTCAAAGCTTTTTTCAAAATGGTGGCCAACGCATGGGCGCCTTTTGTTCGAACTTTGTGGATTTACACTCTCCCAATAAGAACTCTCTAAGAAACAAAAAAAAATCGACGCAGTATTTTTTGTAGATATCTCTGTATAAGACGCTTTTCATCCCGGTCCTGATGTACTTATGGTGCAGATACATGGACACTATTAATGGTGGATGAGAGCGCTTCAGGCTGTTTTGAGAGGAAAATTCTCCGGATGATTTTTGATTTCGTTTGCATGGATGGGGAGAGGAGAAGAAGATACAACAACGAACACAAAAGTGAAAAGCCAATGACTGAGATGGCTGATGGCTCACCTAGATTGAATGGACATCAATGCTCCAGCCCGGAAAGTCTTTGAGTCCAACCCCGTGACACGGCGAAGTAGAGGTGAACAGCGTAACAGGTAGCGTACGGCAGTAGAAGGGGACCTCAACCAACTTGACGTGTGAACCTAGAGACAGTTAGCTAGAAACGGAGCCAGCTGGAAGAAGCTTTTTGGTTGAGGCCCTGGTCCACCCCAGACTGTAGCGCCACCTTAAGTAAGTAAGTAAGTAAGTAAAGAAATAGTGTGACAATTATGTACCTACTTGATTAAACGGAAACACTATATAGCGTGTGGGTAAAAAGTTTGTTATTGAACTTGCAGCATCGCTTTATACTTTGAGGTTTCCCTGCAAAATAGCATTTCTTTATCAATCAATATAGGCTAATAGATAAAGGCTCGAGTTTACATATTCAGAAGTATTTGCTCAATGATAATAAAAATGGCAAACATTTATGGGAGCTGGTCCAAAACTCAAAATGAAAGCTTCATATATCTTTGAAAAGGTTATTGCTTGTACATTAAACCATGATGTTCTCTAGATACTCGGCTTTAAAATACTAGAAAGAAAAGAACAATAAAATGCAACTCAGAATTTGGACTATGTCTTCCTTAACATTAACGGGTCGTACATCGTTGAAAAAGTTATTGCATGCACTTCATTTTATTATGGAGCTGAATAAAGCTATAGACCATGCAATCTCAAAAACGATAAATTGAATAATAATAAAGCTCCTCATTTGGACATTTTCGAATATCTCGAACCCCATGGCCTAGACCCTAGATTAAAACACACATAACGGCACATAATCATTAAACATACATTTAAATTGAAGCTTGGAAGGTTGGAACCCTGAAAGATACAAAAAGAAGGATATGATTATTTAAGAGCAGGAAATGTGGCTGTTCACGTAAGGGCTGCTGACCTAGGTGATAATTTTACTTTTTCCTGCAAATGGATATTTCTACAAGATTCATCTCATCACCATTTCTACTAAAACTCACCTGATGCAATCATTTTACATAATGGTGTTCTGCAGTACAATTATACGCAAAAATGCTCTCCACCACACCCACCTCGTCTACTTTAATCTGTCGGATTTATATATTTCGTCGATTTAAAGGGCTTGATATGTCAAAAAATAAAAGGATAACATTGTACAGAAACATTCAACGCACAGCTTAGCCACAATGGTCAGCTGACCGCATGTCAGAAGGAAACTTTGCTGCCTTATTGTTCATTATGATAATATTGCTGGCCAGGGTTTCCATCAAACTGCATTACCTTGGTTTGGTTTGTCTTTTCCTCGGTGGCCTTCCTTCTCATTAGCTGATTTTTATGACTGTTGATGTTCTCTGCAAGTTTCTATTAGCCAAAAACTGATAATACCTACCCATCCAGTGGGATTATATTCGCTTCTATGTACCGATGCTTGTTCTTGTGTTACCGTCATCAGCATCACTGCTGGTCGGAATGTACCTATAGTTTGGAGCTAATTCCTTTCATTTTCCCTTAGAACATAGCTGCCTTGGAGATTGAGAACCAGACTGGGAAGCAATAGCTGATGATAGTATCTCTATCTGTTACCTTAGCCTGGGTCTATTCTTCATCAATTTGGGCTTACCTAGGGTGGTTTGACCACACTTGGAATGGTTGTTGATGTGGGCCTCTACTTCTTGGATGTTTGTCTTTAATTTTTTTTTTTTTGCAATGAGCCCATTAAAGGGGTTTTTCACTACCTTTAAAATGGTTAAAAACAGTGTGAGTGTGTATAAAAATAGAGCCGGGTAAAGTATTCCACATTCGTCTTTTTTCGCCTAAAAAAATGTCCGTATTTGGTAGCAAAAAAGTCCGAGTAGTACCTCATGGCATAAAGGTTAGTGCATTGGACTCTCATTCCAAAGGTCTGGGTTTGATTCCCAGCAGCTACCACATAAAAACAAAAATCTCTCTTTCCGAGGAACTCACAAACCCTACAAGAGTATATATGCTGCCATTAAAAGTGCTTCTCATCTATTTGCTCGGACTTGGCAAAAACACTTGAAAGCCCCCTCCATTTCTGCCAACAACATGCCACACACAGTTATAGCTGAGAGGTGTAATTCACTAGGCCCTGATGGTTCTCCTCGATATACATAATATAGGCTCAAGATGTGCTTTCCTGATGGAAGTGCGAGTAATACGATGGAGTTGTTTAAGAACACTGTTTATAAAAACAGCGATAAAATAAGGAGACACATTAAACATTACGGCAAAGTCTCATAAGAGACTTAAAGGGGTTACTGAAGCATCTTCGCTCATAAGCTTTGGGCGAATGAAGACTTTATAGACTACCTGCTGCCAGATCAGAAGGGGAGACTAATTTCTTGCATCTTCGAAGAAAACCTAAAAACCTAGTGGAGTTTTTGGTGACGTTGAGTATGTGATCATTCCAAAGAAGGAAATATCTGTGATGTACATAGGTACCAAGAACTGAGAGCTGTTCAGTTTCCTCGATGAAAGTATCGCTCCTAGATTACAGCATTGGGGGTGGGTTCTGCTTTATCGACAGCACTAAATTCCACACGGTTTTAAATTCTCCACTGAACAATATTGCCAAGATCAGAATTTAATGAGCTTATCATACGCTCCCGTTGAAGTTTCACATCCAAGCGACAGGAATATGCACTTCGAAATTAATATGAAAAACTGAGGGTGCTTTCGTCAGAAAATAATTTAATAGATTCGAAAGTTTCTAACGGGTGATTTTTTAAGAGGTTTAGAACTTAAAAAAAAAAAAACACAAAAAATTCGAAAAAATGAATGAAATATTTATTTGAATCGATAGTTTGAACCTTGCCATTTAATGTTTAAAGATAATTTCATGCAAATGTTGACCGCGGCTGCGTCTCAGATAGCCCATCCGCTGAGTCCAATTTTGGCATACTCTTTCACACATATCGGCCGGTATCTCACGAATGAATGCATGGATGTTGGCTTCCAGTGCGTCAATCGAAGCGGGCTTGTCCCTATAGACATTAGCCTTGACATACCCCCACAAAAAATAATCTAATGGTGTCAAATCGCACGATCTAGGCGGCCAATTGACCGGCCCGAAACGTGAAATTAACTGTTCACCAAACTCGCCTCGCAATTGCGCCATTGTTTCGCGTGCTGTGTGGCATGTGGCACCGTCTTGTTGAAACCACATATCATGCAAGTCAAGAACTTCCATTTCGGGCAAAAATAAATGTTTGTTATCATCGCTCGGTAGCGTTCACCATTGACAGTAACGCTGCGATTCGCATCATCTTTGAAGAAATATGGCCCAATAATGCCGCCGGCCCATAAACCGCACCAAACAGTGGCTTTTTCGGGATGCATTGGTAGCTGTTGCAATGCTTCTGGCTGATCTTCACTCCAAATGCGGCAATTATGCTTATTTACGTACCCATTCAACCAAAAATGAGCCTCATCGCTGAACACAATTTTTCGATAAAAAAGCGGATCCTCGGCCAGCTTTCCAAGAGCCCATTCACCAAAAATTCGGCGTTGTGGTAGGTCGGCTGGCTTTAGTTCTTGCACCAGCTGTATCTTAAAAGGCTTTACGCCCAAATCCTTCCGCAAAATTTTCCACGTAGTGCTGTAACAAAGGCCTAACTGCTGGGAACGGCGCCGAATCGACATTTCGCGGTCTTCTGTCACACTAGCTGATACGGCCGCAATATTTTCTTCACTACGCACAGTACGTAAACGTGTTGGTGGTTTAATGTCCAACAAAGTAAATTTGGTGCGAAATTTGGTCACAATCTTCCGAATAGACTGCTCAGAAGGTCGAGAATGCCGACCATAAAATGGAAGCAGCGCGCGATGAACATTTCGAACCGAGCACGAATTTTGATAGTAAAATTCAATAATTTGCAAGCGTTGTTCATTTGTAAGACGATCCATGGTTAAATTGCAAACCAAACTGAAGCTGTTTGACAGTGACACAAGGTACTAAACACACGTCAGCTGTCAAAACCAATGTTGCCAAAACCAAACCAGCTAAAAAATCACCCGTTTTTTTTTTAATGAAAATGAGAAAGAAATTTGAAGATAAAACGGATTTCTGGGACACACCAGCATTTATGTCATGCAGATCAGACTACTTGTATCCATCGCATTAGAACGACCTGAAAGGTTATTTCTAATCCAACAAAGAAGAGATTCATCAATATCAATTTCACGCTTTTGAATAAGTGCCAAAAATCTTACTTTCTCCAAAACGATGTAAAGATTGGTCCCACTGTTCGGTGAGATTAAGCATCAGATCACAAGTGGACCTACCAGTCAGTACTGCCGGTCATTATTTGACTTCCGTTCTGCAAGATATTTCGTATGCTGATAAATTAATCAACGTTTCCATAACTTTGGAAAAAATTTAACGTAAATGCAATTGGTTGATAGTTGGAGGCAGATGCAGATACACCTTTTTTAAGGACACTCTGGACAAATACTGTTTTCCATTGACTCGAAAAAAGAACAGTAGAGTAGGTAGTTTAGATGGAAAAGCTGACGCAGTGGTTTTGCCAGAGTTGAAGAACACCTCTTCAAAACAATGGGAAGGATCCGGACCAGCGGTTTTGTGTACATTAGAATCCATAGTTTGAGTTGTTGTTAATCATCGGAACAGAATTTTGTTTAATTGGTTAGTTAAATTTAATTTTTGAAAATCTCAACTCACACCTACATATATAGGTACCTACTTACCTACCTAATACAGACCTAACCCACTGTGAACACAGTGACCCTTACTCACAACATTTAACTAACCTTTCGGATTTTTCATATATATTTCATAAAATTTAAGTATGTATTTTATAGGTGGATACAAATTAAGCTTATTTGTTTTTGTTGTAATATAAAATATAATTAATGTCCTCTCTGTCAACCACCCACAATCTGACCATTTAAAGTATAGGTATCCATATTCTCGTTCTGACACCCAATTTATATCTGCCAAATTATTTCGATTATAAAACCAAAATCATTAGTCTTTTTCGTTTGGGTGTATACAAAAAAAAACGTTACCAAATTAATTCGATCCTTCTTTTCCCTTCCACTTAAAAATATCCACCATCATCGTCATCATCGCAGCCATTATCCCTTAACGCATTGTATGAATGTATATATGTATGTATAGGTATACAGGCATAATCATCATGGCAACATCACATTAATCATTTCAACCAAAAAGATACTATAGATGGCACTCTTGGTTGTGCGTCCAGCTTATACTTTTTTTTTTGCTTCCTTATTTTTGAAGGGGAATAGAAAGAATAAAAATATTTCCCTAAACCGGTGAATACTTTAAAACCGATTAAACCGTCACGGACGCTATATTGCCTTGGTGAACTCCTTAGAGGATTCCAATCGTAATCCAACCAAAAATAAAAATAGAAATAAAAGAGGGTGGCTTTGGCTGTTGAAGTAGATTTTTCAACCACTAAACAACAACGCCGCCGCGCGCCTGCCGACGGCGACGTATGGATGAAGACGCTCGGGCGAATCTAATTCAGGTACAAAAACAGAATCCAACGTACAATTTTCGATCGAAACAGAATGGCGGATTCTGCTGACAGTTTTTTTTTTGTAGTTGTTGTCTGTCTGAATGTCTGTTTCAATAGTTTTCTTATTCTGTTGTTGTTGTTTTTGTTTTAGTTAGGATTTCTAATTCAAAGACCAAGCGTTTCTGTTCTATTTTCATTTTCATTGTGCAGCAGAGAAAAAGTAGGTATAGAATAACATCTGTGACAAAAGGTTGCTTTTTCTGCCGTTGCATACATACATATACCTACAATGGCTGCCAACAAAAGGAAGTGAGTGTATTGAGAAGGGGACAAGGACGATTATGGCGACGGTGGCTATACGACAACACTACGATGAGATACACCATAAGCATTAGAACAGCAGCATGGCCGAAATAGATTATACCAAACATAGTTTCTTCTCCTATATCTATCTTCTTATGCCATGCGGTTCGTTGTGGGAGGGGCCATCAGGTCAGATACATTTCACAGATAGTTTTCGCAGTGGTTTATTTGGAATTTGATTTAAATTTCGTTCAATTAGTTCAATTAAAATACATTTTCACTCTTAAGTTGAATGAAATTCACATGCCCAGCAAAAAAGGAGAACATGTTTCTTAAATTCAGAGACTTTGTAGGTTTTTCAAAACAAATTTTGGGAAATGCTTCTTTACTTTCAATTCAAAAGACAAACTTGTCTTAAAAGTCATAAATATTTCTTTTTATGTGAACCTTGATTAGTTTTTTGAAACGTAAAATTATTCATTTTTGTATATTGGCTTCGTTGTTAAAAGAACATAGTGTTTGACTCTGGTGAACTATGTTGATAAATCAGCAGGTTCTGAAATTTCATTTGAGAGATACTCATGAAACTCATTGGGCATACGGGCATCCGTTGATGAGTTTGGGCGCCATGTAGGTAAGCCGACTTGCCTGTTATAAAAAAAAACTTTTTTGTCTAGCAAAAACTCTTATGGTCCTATAAAAAGCTGAATTTGTGTGTACATATATTTCGGAAAACTGATACTGATATTATAGAAATGTGCCAATGTAGGTATGCAGGTACTTACTTCACATTCCCTCATCAATGTATTTCTGAATGCCGCCAAACTATATTTTAAGCTGGCATAAAATATTTTTCTTATTCGACAAGGAACTGAAAAAGTTTTATATGTGTTTCCATTTGAGAGTACCTCCCTACTTTCCCTACAAAATTCTTGATAGTGACTCTCAGTTCTCAGATAGCTGTCTAGTGTCTACCTTTCTGTGAGATATTTCATAAGTCTGTCCACTTGCGAGTTTTACTCGCTATCGCGAGAGCTGCTTGAGAGTAGGATCGCAGTTATTTCATTCTCTAGAGGTGCGTTTCCACTTGAGAGTACTTTTACTTCAAAAATCTTAAGAATGACTCTTGGGTAGCTGTCTACCACTCTAAGACTGAGAGCTGCTTAAGAGGTGCTTGAGGGTCTTTTTACTCTCAAATTGATACGCACTTAATCAAATAACAGAATAAATACTATTTTGCCTCTAGTACCTATGTACCTGCAAAAATAACGAACTCCCAGTTATCGCTATGTTGCTGAATCATTTCGAAGTCAAGCTCATTAAAAATTTGGCTACTTTAAATTTTGACACTGTTCCGTACGTGACTTGATCTTTTTTTGAATTTTAGGCAATATAGAAAGTAAGACTGTAGCTATTAGATCGCTGAAATGTGACAATGATTTTTGTTCTCGAAAACTGAGAATTAAAAAAACTAATTTGAAGAAAATTGAATGAACAATCGCGTAAATGGTTTGAAAATAGTTAAACTTCATAAAAGAAGAACTTAAAAAAATGAGACATGGCTCAACAAAAACTCGAAGAATACAGTGGCTCCAGCTCCCAGAGCTATGATATTACTTCTGTAGAGAGTTTGGAAGTTCACTTTTCCCTGCCAAAATCCATTTGTTATATCAAAAGCTTCATTTAATAATCGTTGCTTTTCTGTCAAAACTTCGTAAGTCGTTAAATAACATTTTAATGTATGTCAGATCAAGAAAAATTATTGAACTCAAATATTATAATTTCTTTTAACTGTGTCAAGGTTCCCTTTGGCTCTATCAAACATTTAAAAACATTTCATGATCTAAGATTTTTATTTTATTACCTTATCGATTTTTTGTGTTTTCGAAGAAATTTTTCAAATTCAACTTCCGAGGCTTTGGCAGAAAGCCGATGTGATTCAGATGATCTAATCCAAATCACATCAACATGACAAATAAACAACAAAAATAAGTAGGAAACACGTCCGTTGCAGACTTACACTTAGATGAGTTGAGCTCAGCCAAACAAATTTAGGGCTCACCAAAATAGTCCAGTATAACAATATACATCAGACCTTGTGTCAGATCAGATAAGTCTGACTTTTTGCTGGTAAAAAATTAAAAAAACCGTTAGGTACTTTAATTTTTGAAAACTCATAGTAAGTATTTCGAAAACAAGAAGAATAAACGGAAATAATAGAAAATATATGTAAATTATTTTTGTTTTGTTCTTTTTTTTATGAAATTCCCTTGTCGGTATCCATCGATTGAAAATATGGTGTCTTAAAAGGGTACAACAGCATCTTACTGATGTGCCCATCTGTTACCTGGGCGAAACGCATTTGGGCTAAAGTTCACATAAGCTTTTAATTTGTATTTCGAAAAAAAAAAAAAAAATAGTTTCCTTTATATACAGTAGTATATGTATAAGTCAAACTCTCTCTAAGTCAAATTTCCCTAGAGCTCGAACTTGTTCACCATATTTTTGTACTGCGTTGAAATTTCCGTACTGTATTTATTTCTCTGTAACTCCAATTTTTGAAAAATCTCTCTCTAACACTTGTAATTTTCTGCCACAGCGACTAAAAAAATGATCGCAGCTTTATGGTAATTTTTGGTGTCTTGTGCGTTCATTCACATTTAAACTCATGTGTTCTATTTTTCGTGACTGAATAATCGTAATGACAAATGCAATTCTAGCCTTAGAGAGAGAGAGTCAACTGTATATGTATAATCTTAAGTGAACCATTCACGTTCAAACTGTCGTAATTACGGTGTGACGGACTCTAATCGTATACGACATGTTCTACCGTGAATGTCCTTGCCTTACATTGGACCGTGATTGACTAAAGACAGGAGGGAAGTTCATTGAAAGTTTTAACGAAACTTACGACTCAACTAAAATGGTCGTAGATATAGCGACTGGCAGCTTTTGAGGACCGAAAAACTCAATCTACGAATAATCATCAAACTGTAAGTACGTTCTTATAGTGTTGTTCCTTAGATACGGTTGTTTTTCTTAGAGGTAGGTTGTAACTTTAAGTTGGCAACATTTTTTTCACTGGCGGCCATTTTATCAGCTGTCAAGTGATTTATTTTTAGTTTGGTTTGGCATTTCAACATATATAGACTGAAGACGCCTGAACAACTTTTCCAAATTGTGCAAATTTATTTTTAAAATCTTGGTTCTGTTCGAAATACGTATTGCCTCTGATTCCAATTTTCATAAGCGAATTTTGTTTAGCGATGAAGCTCACTTTTGGTTGAATGGATACGTCAATAAACAAAACTATCATATTTGGAATGATGATAATCCTCAAGTATTTGTTGAGACACCGTTAAATCCACAAAAATTGACTGTTTGGTGTACTTTATGGGTTGTTCGAATAATTGGTCCGTACTTCCTTAAAAACGATGCTGGCCAGAACGTTACAGTCAATGTAGGAGCTCTGGTTTCAACAAGATGGCGCAACATGTCCTACAGCTAGTGCCACAATTGATTTATTGAAGGAAACGTTCGGTAACCGCATAGTTTTACGTTACGGACCCGTGAATTGGCCTCCAAGATCGTGCGATTTAACGCCGCTTGAATATTTTCTATGGGGATATGTGAAGTCGCTAGTTTATGCTAATAAGCTCGAAATGATTGACCACTTGGATAACAACATTCACCACGTTATTGCCGATGTACGGCCACAAATATTGGAAAAAGTAATACAAAATTGGACCTCCAGACTAAAATACGTCCAAACCAGCCGTGGCGGTCATATGGCAGAAATCCTATTTAAATTATATTGCCAAAAGATTATCTTTCGAATAAAGTAAATTTAATGTCAATTTGAAAAAATCATCTTTGTTTTATTCCATTTCAAATGTCTATACCTTTTAAAAACACCCTTTAGGAGACGAAATAAATAAGAACAAATAGGAGTGTTTTACTTTTAAGCCACTGTCCGGGTTGTAACGTGTGTGAGTTCGTTCGACTATAGTTGCGAGTGCGACAGCCCAAACGATAGTTGAATGGCTCGCTTAGACTGGTGATTCACGTTGAAACAGAAGTAGCAGGGACGGTCGCACGGTTCGTAGAGATGTTCAATGAACTTCTGTACACAAGATGTCCATTCACAATAGAACCTGTCAATTTTCCATAGAAAATCTCTACAATTCTTGCGACAGTCCTTACGACCGTCTCTATGTTAATGGCCGACTTTACAACTATTTTATAAAAAACAT
This sequence comes from Dasysyrphus tricinctus, assembly GCA_963921185.1. Classification (NCBI taxonomy): domain Eukaryota; kingdom Metazoa; phylum Arthropoda; class Insecta; order Diptera; family Syrphidae; genus Dasysyrphus; species Dasysyrphus tricinctus. The sequence continues at coordinate 129,645,483 of OY992530.1, forward strand.
TTAAAAAAATTCTTATTTTGTTCAAAAATAACTAATACGGTTTTGATAAAATTTGTTCTGTTATGGCATTTTTTGTTTAACTAAATTATTTAATTATGTTTTGGTTGAATTTTGAAGTAGGATTAGTTATTTTTTTCCTTTAGGTACTTTCTTGCAACCATTTGCAAAATTGAATATCCATCTGATCACTAAAGTAACTATTGAGTTTTGTTATTCCCTTGACAAACCACATATAATATGTATATTAGTGTTATTCCCTTGCCCTTAGAAACATTTAAATTCGACCAATACTACTGTGAGCATCTGCTTCAAAGTCGTTATTACAAAGATAGATATTGATAAACGTCAGTAATACCGCATCAAAAAGAATGATGATGTTTCTTGAAGAAGGGTCTAATTTGGAGTGCTAAGTGTTAATGTTTTGAATACCGATATAAGTACCTATCCGTGATGAAACGAAGAAATTAATATTTTATTTTTTGTTAAAAATGTGCGAACAAATACTTTCTTTATGGCTTCAATGCCTAACGACGTTATAACCTTGAAATCACAAGAAAAAGTTCATGCGATTTATTCGTGCTATTGGTGGTAGTGGTAATTTTCAAATTAAAGATTGCACAAAAATTGGCAAACAATGTTTCATATGCCCAAGAAAATATTTCTTGCAAGTATTTGAAATTATAGCTCAAGTAAAGTGAAATTGTCATGTATCTTCTACATTTCTTATTACTTTGTAGATATGCATTTCTAAGACAATTTTATAGAAACATATATTGTCATTGTTAAAATAAAAAGCATAACCTCATATAAAAAGAAACTCGAAATTCGATCACGTTTCATATTTTTGTACAGTTCAATCCTGAATGGCATAAATAATAATAATAATCAACCCATATCATAACTTCATCAGGTAAGGTGTTGTCCTAAAGTGGTCTTCTGCTCGCTTTTAATCGTCTTTAGTATAGTTGGTATTGTTGTGCATTCAATCAAAATGACGCTCCTAAAATATAAAAAAAAAAAAAATGCAGCATATTGGCCACATTTAAAGTGGCCATAGTGTGTTTTCAACGAATTATTATTTTGCTGTCCAACTTTGTAACCTGAGTGAGGGAAATAATATTCTCCAAATATTCAACCAATCTAGAATAATTTCAAGAGAAATATTCAGTTTCTAAAGAATTTTATACTAAACATACTTAGATATCACCTACTGCTGACGCAAATGATATGTATAAATACGCGATATTAAAAATATCGTAAAAATGTATACTTTATAGAGGTACAGGTAGTTACTTATTCCGTTTTTTTAAGAGGATTGAAACAAAACAGCTTTGAAGAAAAGGAACGTATGGTCACCGTAGCCGCATATTGCAGATGAAATTTCGTACATAAAACATTTTTCTAACGTTTGCATGCAGAATATTGTTTGTCTTGTTTCTTTTCATTTTTTTCCAAACGTCTGATGAATAATAATTTTTCATATATCGACTTTGAATGAAATAAAAAAAAATAGTCCCAGACAAAAATATTAATGAAATACCGTAAATCGTGATTGAAATGTTTAACTGGCTGTAATTGCGGATGCATTATTGTCAACATCAATCGCACATTGTAAAGTAAAAGGAAAAACTGTATCCATTTCACTACACACACACATACAAACACACTCACAACAGACACAACTAATTTGCAACCAAACCAAAGAAGACCGTAGAATCCACCTTTAACAGGGCGTCCATTGTAGAATTCTGAAGGGCTGTTGAAGTAGCTGTTAAGCAAGAATATACAACATAGCCTGCTTGACGAAAGGATTGACAGACGATTGAAAAGTTTTATGGGACACCCGTGACAACGTGAACAATGCCGATGATGATGAAGATAACGATTGCGGTAAGCTGTATGGCCGTATATAGCTGTACATATTCTATGCACAGCAGAATTTTCTTTTCGTTTTGGTGCGGCTGTCCATCGGTTGGTGGCGTTGGAAACCACATGATGGCGATCATCATCATGATAATACATTTTATATAATAATTTTTGAATTAACTTACCTACCGCAACGTTATTGTGATAAAGTCGTTAACTTCTGAATCAAACTAGAGGTAGGTAGGTACTTATACTTACCAATGCAAAAGTGGGAAGGTACGTCTACTGTTTATTGAAAATAGAGAAGCTTCGTCGTGCAACATGCGGTCATGTTGTCTGTTGCTTGTAATAAGAATTAATCTGTTGGTAAGAAATAAAGAAGAACAAGTAGTTTTATGAGCCTTTTAATGTTTGTTTTTTTATGCGTCATAGAATTTATGGTATTCCCAATCTTTATCTGATCATAGATGCTAGGAAAGGAATGTAGTGTAAAACTGGAAGCTTGCAGAATTTGATATCAGGCATGTTTCCTAATATATCTACGGTCGAACACGTTTTTAATAAGTAAGTGATGCTAAAAAAAAGAAACGACTTTTAAATAACTTCCAAAATTCAACTTACCTGCGTATCTAGGTAAATACATATATGTACCTACACATATGGATATGTTGTTTCTTTATTACTGGCAGACGGCAACACCATTGCCCTTTTCCCTGTAGTGAAGTCCCGTAGAAATGTCCGAACTGATTTGTCTAACCACCAGAATAAATTAAAGAACATACATACATATAGGAGAGGCAGACAAAATTGGGAGGACATCACTGTATTCTGGACCAGGTCTTTTAGCCGTCATTTTCCAAAATCGCTGACATACAGCAGTATAATTAGTATGGGAGAACGGAACCCCAGGGAGAGGTGCTTTCTCTGCTTCTTTGGATACTAGTTATGAACGAAATTCTTGTAAAATTAAAATATAGTGGAGTCAATGTATAGTAGCCCATGCAGATGACCTATGCCCCGTCGAAGGTCAACACCTGGACAAAGAATTGTGGTCTAATGGTCAATCCATTGAAAACAGAATTGGTTATCAAAGGGCACGGTAGTGCCCAGCCAAGTTCGCGGCACTACACCCTTTTTACAGGAACAAACTCAGGCGATTTTCAACCCCCCTCTAACTTCAGTACCAATAAAGTCAGAAACTTCAAATTCGCAGTATTTGCTTAACTGATCAAACACAGGTGGCTCACCAAATTTCAACTCTTTAGCATTAGTAGTTCCTAGGATATAGGACTTCAAAAATCGCAAAAACCGTAGCTGACTGACTCACTGACTCACTGACTCACTTACTCACTGACTCACTGACAGATCATCAAAATTATGGAGCACTTCCCGACATCGTAGAAACTTGAAATTTCGCACAACGGTAGGCTTTGTGGTACATACAAAGGAAAAAATCGAAAATCTGCAATTTTCTATTCAGGGGGCGTGGCATCCACCCACTTTCTTAAATATTCTATAAACTATATGGAGCCTTTCCGATTGTTCTAGAACAATGAAAATTGGTAAGTCGGTAGGAATTGAGTTACTTAGAAAGAAAAAAATTGAAAAATTGGAATTTTCCATACAGGGGGCGTGGCATCCACCCACACTCTAAAAAATTCTTATAAATTATATGGAGCACTTCCGATTGTTGTAGAACGATGAAAATTGGTAGGTCGGTAGGACTTGAAGTACCTGGGAAGGAAAAAAATCGAAAATTTGGAATTGTCCATTCAGGGCGGGTGCCATCCACCCACTTTATCAGAATTGCTATTATTTGAATGGAGCATTTTCGGTTGTCGTAGAATTATGAAACTTTGTAGAGCGGTAGGGCTTGACTTTCAACTGGAAAAATAAATCTTTGCAAAAAGGAGTGAAATCACAACAAAAACATAAATGTTAAAAAAGGAGCCAAGTTCTTATGTGTAAAAGAAACCTGAGCGTAAAAGTCAGCCAAAAAAAGTAATGAGATCTTAATATATGCCAAGTTTTAAGATCACGAAGTTTAATATAAAATATCTTAAGTAGAGTAATATCGAAACAATTCCAAATCATGACAGAAATTTGGTAAATAATGATTACTGATTAAAATTTGGTGGATTTACTTGGCAAGTTTTCTCTTAAATACTTACTTAATCACAAATTTAAAATGTATGAAAACTTGACCAGTGAACCCACCAAATTTTAATCAGTAATCATTAATTACCAAATTTCTGTCATGATTTGGAATTGTTTCGATATTACTCTACTTAAGATATTTTATATTAAACTTCATGATCTTAAAACTTGGCATATATTAAGATCTCATTACTTTTTTTGGCTGACTTTTTACGCGCAGGTTTCTTTTACACATAAGAACTTGGCTCCTTTTTTAACATTTATGTTTTTGTTGTGATCTTCACTAACAGAAGAAAAATGCCAATGCTTAGATTACAATCAATTGAAGTGACTCCCACTCAAAATCTCGCATCAGGCTAAGTACTTGGTTGTGATCCTTGATAAGAAACTGAACTGGAGTCTCAACACTAAAGAAAGAGCAAAGAAAGCTATGGTTGCGTTCTAGTCCTGCAACAGGATTTTTGGAAAATCTTGGGGACCCAACCCAAAAATTATCAAGTGGATATTAGATAGTTAGACCGATATTTACCAACGGTAATTTAGTTTTGTGGAACGTGATTGAGAAAGCAACAAACCTGAAAACCTTGATAAAAGTTTGAAGATTGAAGCATTCGTAGGTATTACGGAGGCGTTGAAAACCATTCCCACAGCGGGACTGGAAGCGATACTCAACTAGACCCCTAAGACCTATTCGTGGAAGAATCTGCAGCATACAGTGCCTTGCGGCTAAGCTAGACTTACTACTGGAAACAAATCACAACGGACTATACTCACATTTTTCAATTTAAGTTGGGTATGTGTCTTAATGGAAATCCACACAAGTGCAGTGCATGCTGCAAGTTATACATCAATTTATATTGAATAATTTTGAATGAACAAAAACAACTTGCGTGTGTTACCACCTGGTATATACGCTGGAGTTATAGCTTTTTCACGAGAGCCACCTCGATCATCAGACTCCTTTATGTTTCTTACCTTTGATTAATGTAGTGGAGCCCGAATCGATGGGGAACTTTCCCAAAACCATTGAATAAATCCTTGTATATATTTTTTAGAACTGCTATCTAATATTCTTGGGGAATACCACGCAAGAAAAACTCACCTTGTACTCACCTTAAAAAGTGATGTAGAAGAGTACATTTTATACAGAAACATAAAATCCTCAACTCTACCGATTGAATTTTCTCGAAAAAGGTTACTCTTATGAAAAAATCTACTTAACTTTTCTTGTAGGAAAGTTCTTTAGCTACAACCTACTACTTGACATTTTTTCTGTAGGAGCTACCGTTCACGAGATATTCCTTAAAAACCGTTTGGGGGGACTTGTGACCCCCCGTAAACTTGTTAGTGGTGCTCATATCGATGGGGACTTTTATAGTGTTCTTAGAATACCATGGGGATGCTTTCTTCCAAAATGCTATTTTTTCCGAAGCAAAAAGCCTTAATGACTGGAACAGGAATGCAGTTTGGCTTACGTGTGTGGAGTTTTGAAGCCGTTTGCTGAGCCAAACTGAAGTAGAACCGTTTTGCTAGGGTAATAATTCTGCATCGGAGCTTCCCTCAGATGTCCCTTGTGAAATAAATGTATTTACCAATTCTTCTTACCGTGAAAGACTCGCCTGTTGGGTTGGGAGCGGTTTATGATGTCGATATCATTGGAATACCCTTGAAGTTGTATTGATCTGTTGAAAATAGTTTTTTCCCTGTTAACGCTACCCTAGTTAATCATTAAAGAGATCACGCCAAAACATAGGTATGTGCATGTTTAGAATAGTTCGGAGCAGCTTTTTCCTAGTTGCAAATTGCATCACGTATTTTACAATGTCACGTGGATCAGTTTTTCCATATAGAGCTCCAGACGATAAATACTTTCATATGTGGATCTGAAGTCGATGAATAGATGGGCTTCGATTTGAAATTCATAGAGTCTTTTCCATAGGATTTGCTGAAGAGTGAATATTTGGTATATGGTCGAACTGACTGACCGAAAGACACCACCAATTATAGTGTTGTAGAACGGCTTTTAATACACTCACACAATACCTTGGATACCATCTTGTATGAGACGTTAATCAGGGATATGCCCCGAAAGTTCTTGTAGGACATGAGATCACATACATACATATGGAGCTGATAGACCAGTCATCGGGCATGAAAAAAAAACTCTGTAGGAGTTTAATTATTCGAGAATTTTCTCTAAAACTATTTACTGACCATGTGTGATATATAGCAGATAGATATACATCTAGATTTGAAGTGGGAGATATCAAAACTATTTCGAATAATCACACATATGGTAATACAGTATTTCAATTTATTCCAAAAAATAAAGGTGTTGGATATTGCGTGTGATAATAGCACACACGCAATACCTATCTTAAGAATTCCTACCTTCAATACAAAAAAAAAACATGAAATAAAAGCCCAGTACAAAAATTTAAATAAGGTAATATTAAAGGCTCGCCACATTCCGAAAAAAAAAAAAAAAAAAAAAAACAAATCAAAACAACCGAAATATAATAAAAAAAACATAAAAATGATTAATACTAGGATACCTAACATAGTCATTATTATACCTATAGGTATACCAAATATCTATACATATAAACAAACATCTACCCGAATTCCAGTTGACGACCACCGCATTTAGCTGAACTCTGTTTTCAATATTTCTTCTTTTTTTTTCGTGTGGCTTTAATACAAAATTTTATTCTACAACCAACAGAGCAAAACACACCCATAGTCCCAGTGACCCTAATTTTATCCTTGGAAACTTTTTCTACAGAGTTTTTGTTTTCTTTTGTTTTGCGCCCTTCCGTTTGGTTTGAACTTCCGTATTTTGGACTTGGTTATGTAGAGTTCACAGAGAACTGCTCCTTTTTATATATGTAGCTATTTATATGTTTTGTTATTTCCATTTTATATATGTATCTATGTTCATATACATACTTAGCTAAATTTTCCCCTCTCATCACACCTCATTTCTATCTATAATTAAAAAAAAGAAAAATCCGAATCCTTTAAATTAAAAATTATGGAAAATTAATTTTGAGATTCGAAAAATAAAACATAAACAGTTTTATATCATTTTTAACCCGTGGACAGATAACTTTTTGACCTTTTAAATAATATATTTTCCTCGGTGTTTTTTTTTTCTTTTTGTTTTAAGAATAATTTCTCTAAGTCACAATTTTTGTAATTACATATTATGTATTTCTATATTTACGACTGGGTCTCACGTACTTGATTTTATGTTCAAGAGTCTAAGTGTGTAGGAAAGAAAAACAATTTAAACTTTTTTTAAAAATTCAAAACTCAAATATTTTGATATGCAATAATTTTATTTATTCTTATTTGAAACTCAGAAATATAAAACCTAAATCCGTTCCGAATCCGAACCAAAAAAAAAACGTTCTATTGAATAAGATACCAAACACTATTTATAGTTGTCAAGAGAAAAAAATTTGCCATTTTTGAGAAAAAAAAAAATATTGTCCTTAACGAAGGTACCGTTTTTTTCATAAAAATAAACTATTTTTCTTAAAATATTATTAAATTTTCTAAAATTTCTTAATAGTATAAAAAGTGTTGAAATACGTCTTACCGTTTTGAAGAAATCGAAAATAAAAAAATTGTTTTTTGGGTGGTTCCATTACCTAATACCTAACCATTTTTAGAAAAATGGTTTCTCACCCAAAGGTCACCTTTACTAAAAGTAATTTATTGAATATTTGTCCAGTAAAGTTGTAGAGTAATTTTTGAGCAAAATACGATTATGTAAAATTTCTAAAAAAAAATGTATGGCAGGTCCATTATTTTTGGTTTAAAAAAAATGAAAAAACGTGTGGGAGAACAAACAAAACACGCTATAAGGCAAGCTTGAAGAAAATAAATTCAGCCGTTAAGGCTATAGCTCAGAGGGCATACAAACAGATTTTTAACTTTAACTACATACCTTCTTTTGGCGAATATCAATCGGTGGTAAAGCTAAATTTAAAAAGCAAACAAATAATGCTAATCAAATCCAGCGGAGCCTTCTTTAACTTATATCTACATTATTATTCTTCAGTAACGTGCGGTAGTCGAAATAACTGGGTAGACAGTTATAAATTTAATTAAATTTATTTTACAGCAGTCAAAAATAAAAACTCTTAACGTTGTCCAAAATACAGCGTGTTTCTCTTTGGAATCAAACGTTAAGCCTTCACACAAGACTTCCCAAACTTGTATAAAAAAATACCTATTTAATACAAGAATAAAAATTACAAAACATTGTAACACAGGTAGGGATATTTATCAAATGTTTGTATTTTTTGGAAACAAACGTTGAAAGACCAACATAAGTTTAGTCCTCATGAAGTTTTAAGAACATCTAGTTGAAAATTTATTCAAGTCTTCAAAACTATCCTTGAAATTTATTTCATCCTCATTATTCTTTCTTGAGATATTGGTGATCGAAAACAAAAGAATGCATATGCTTGACTAAAAGCTTTATATACACAAATCTCTAGCAAATAAAAATTGTAAATCTAAATAAAAGATGAAGATAAGAAACCAATAAAAGGAAAATAATAGAACATTTGATTCTCGTACCATTTCTTACAATTTCGCAATAACGGTACCTTACAAAATAAATATGTATTTGTAAAACAGTTTCAAAACAAGAAGAAACATAAGGCTTCAGAATGCTTTTTGTTTCAACTCAATACGACAACTAATCACAGAGATACAGCTCTTCAAACCCACAAGGAAGAATTATTGTTCCCTTAATTTTTTTAGGTTTGGCCTACTGGCCACTGGACGGTGAATGACCGATCAACGAAAAAAAAATTCCAAAGTTAAATGAGAAAATGAGAAAACAAAAAATAATCCTCTTTATTCAACTCCAAAAATAAAAAATTAAGAAGTTGTTCTCCTCACTCAACAGTCAACCAAAAGTTTCGAATTTGCTTCAAAGTTCAAAGCAAAATAAGCAATTAGACAGATTTGATTCTGTCTACTTGCTCCACATAGAAATTATACCTGGGCAACATAACCCACTGATTTTGTTCTCATATATTTTAGTTGGAACGAAGACTCTGTCTTCGTTTTCATTCGGGTTTTCCCGAAGCACGTAGCAGAGTGCGGGAAGACTGCAGATGCAGAACCATAGCGAAGGGATAGTGATGTGATATTTGATATTGTGTATTGTTTTTGAGTATTGAGAATGAAATTTTTGTGCTTTGTGGTTGTTGCCTGTGGGTAGAGGTCAAATTATTTAATTTAAAAGTAGGTATGGAAAATGTGAGTGCGTGAATAGTAAGGGATGAATCTATGATTAGTTAAATAATAGGTGTTGACAATTATATGAAATAGGTTTATGGATGTTAGGGACATAATGCCATGAATGTAAACATCTTTTTCTTGATCGTAACGAGTATAGGTAGGTTTCTTTTTTTTCTCTCCTTACGGTAGGATAGACACTGTCTAAAACGTGTTATTGACGCACCGTCCCTGTTATTCTTATCTGTGCTATTGTTCTAGGCTACAAGACTACCTGGTCTAAAGTTTATAAGATGACATTAAATACTTCACCAGACCAAGGCATTCTTATACATATTCGCAGTTTGGAGAGAAATGTTAACTGAAAAACTGGTGCTCGTATGTGAGAAAGCTCAATTCCGGAGATACTTAGACTAAACCCCATACTGCATGGCGCATATTCATAGATGTTGTTAAAGCTGCTGCTAGAAAAAACAGAAGTTTACCTGATAAAGTTTCAAAAAGATAAACCCCACATTTTCCTAGAAACAGTTAAAAGTTTCTGAATATTTCCCTTATGTGTTGTAAGAAAAAAAAATTGTTTAGTAGGTCTGCTAATACACGATGCATCCAGAAAAAATTCTAGAAGCATGCGACTTTTCGAACAACGTAAGTGCAAGTCGATTCCCAGCCGTGCCACCTAAAAACAGAAATGTTTTATTCGAGGTACTGCCTCTTGAGAGGAACTGACAAATGCTCCAAGAGTATACTTGTCATGAAAAAGTGCTTCTCATTAAGCCGTTCGGACTCGGCAAAAAACTGTAGGTCCCCTCCATTCCTGCCAACAACACGCACATAGGAATGGTTAAGAGTTGTAAGTCACTATGCCCTGGTTCTCCATGAGCTGTTGCGCCACCCAATTTATTTATGTATTTATCTTGTTCGGTCCCGCCATCCAGTAGAGACAATACTCCCAAGATGTTAAAAACTCTCTACATCTCTCCTGGAGACGAGGAACTTTTAAGGCTGATCCTTTTTTTTGCCATATCGATCTTAGGTCCAACGGTTTCAGCTTCTCTCTCCACCCTTTTTATAAATTGATGGAGATCCATGATCCTTTGACAGAGAAAGCACCACGTGGTCGTCTGATGCGTAGTCCAGATGTTTGAGGTATGATTGCAGATTCCACTGAATTCCCCCATTTGCAGTCGACAAAACTACATGCAGCATATCATTTATCACCAACAGGAATAGTATTGGTGACAGTATACAACCCCGTCGAACCCCACTTTGGATTTCAAACCTCTCTGACAACCTTAGAGCTTTGGACACCTGTAAGCTCTTTGGTAATTCTGTAGACGGTCCTACTGTCGGACCTACTTGCGGGCTCTTCTGCTTCTATATTGTCAATGCGTTGATATATTTATGCTTATTACGTCGCACGCTTCGTTGACCTTCTCTCACCTTCATGTGATACGCAGACTCTAGCTCGTTTCTCTTTGCTGCTCTAGTAGCTGCAATGCTAGCTTTGCGCTGTTTCCGTTCTTCGATCTTAGCCCAAGTTTCGCCGGAACACCAGGCACTGTTTCTTCCCTGCGACCGACCGTCTATACTTTCAGCACCGGATATAACAGCAATTTTCACAGCACTCCAATGGCTTTTTCTGGAGAGGTGAGTTCCGGTCTACTGATTGCTGTCAATCCTTATGCAAGGTGATAGCCTAGTTGTTGGCAGACTGTGGGGTCCTTAACTCTATCGGTTTTGAACTTGGGCATTCGGGTGTTTTCTTGGGATCTCCGAACTGCAGCTGTCCGTAGTCTTGCGATAGCAACCATCAGATGGTGATCCCCAGCCATTCTCATGTGCGCACCTATTCAATTTCAAACGTCCTGTGGAGAGCTTCTAAATCGCCGACTGATCGCGAAGTGATTTTGGGTTGGAAGTTGCTTGATGTCCATCCGTCGACACCCAACTGACTTTGTGGCACGTCTTATGCAGAAACATGGTCCCTCCTATTACAAGGTGGTTAGCTTTACAGAAATTGACAAAACTAATTTTAGTGCTATTCCTTAGAAAGTTTATATTAGGAAGGACCTTGTTAAAAAAGATCATAAGTGACCATATAAAAGTTCCAGATTTGATAATGGTTATTAAATGTAAGTGTTGATTTTTATTCCACCAAATCTGGGTTGTTTTAGCACAAATACTAAGGGTTTCTTGTGCTTTAGAATTTAAGTGAAAAGTCTTATCTCTTTTTAGCAAAGATAAGTAACTATCAAATTAAAAACTACTTAATTAATAACATTTTTCTTTGTGGAGGAAAAGTCTTTATTAAACTTGGATATTACCTACTTCTGAATCTGGTATAATAAAACAAATTTATATAATTTAAGCAAAACTGCTTAAAAAGCATACCTACACAAAGTTTAAAGGATAAATTCAACCTTAAACACATAGACTCCTCAAAATGTTGTTTTTAGAAGAAAAAGTTTATTCAGTTCAATGAACACTTTTTTGTTTACCACTAAAAGGCAAAAAGGAATTATTATTGTGTGTGGAACCCCAAATACTGCAATTTTCATCTTTATTCATATAAAAACATTCTATACGAACGTTACGTAGAGAAAGTATCTACTGATAATAATCCAGCAACACACGAGGATATGCAGGATATTTTTCTTCTTTATTTTTTATTTGATAGTCGCGTTCTCTCTTTATATTTTTTTGTTTATACATATTTTTGTTCATGTCTGAAAGTATAGTACTAGTAGATATTCCTACATATAAGGCTATATGTATAGGTACTATGTTTTGTTATAAGGTCCTGGCAATTTGATAAGGATCACCCTCTTCTTCTTCTGACAGAGTTGTGTCAGCTTGTGTTAGCCGACAATCTAGGAGCGCAGTGTACCTAGGTACATATATGTATACATATTCATACATTTTGTACATACATATGTATGTATCTACAGAAACAAGATTCGTCGTTTTCATTATTTTGTGGTGTGAGATGCAGTATACTAAACTGCTCTCCATATAATCAACTAACTTGCTTTAGCGCTGATGATATGGTATAGCTTAGTTTGCATGTGTGTTATCGAATTAAACTCGGGTAATTTAAATTTCTAGGACATTGTAGGTATAGTTGTATGCACTCCTTTTACTTTCCTACATGTATGCGAGAGTCAAAGATAAAGATATGTGCCTATCTAAGCATTTTGTCTCAAAGGGATACAAAAGCAAGTAAATGTGGTTGAAGAAAATAAGGCTTTGAGAAATAACAACAACAACAAAAAACATTTCATTAGGCTGGGAGGCAAGCGATAGTTGAAGTTGATTAGTTAATATTCTTATCTGCAGCTTATACCAGTTGAGTTTGACTAATGCTGCAAGTAAAGAGGAATATATTTTTTCCGGGTATATGAAAAACAGTTAATCGAATAGAAATCAATCTTAAAGGGTATATAATATACATCTGCTAATTCGAAGTGTACGTTCTACAAAACTCTTATACTGCCATGTCTTCCTTTGCTTTATGGCACCGAGTGTTGGGCAATAAGTAGATAAGGGGAGCTGATACTGGGTTCTTTCAAAACAAAAAATCTTCGACAGATATGCAAGGAAGGCAAATGGAGGAGAATATACGACCACGAACTCTATGAGCTGTATCAAGATGTGGATGTGGTTCAGAAAATCAGAACACGTGGAATACATTAGACTCGGCCAAATCGCGAAAATGGACAATAACGCTCCAGCCAAGAGAGTCTTTGAATCCCAGCCCCCAGGTTCGAGAGACCGAACAAGATCGAACGTCCGGTTTAAAGATGAAGCCATCGCAGATGCCAGAAGGCTTGGTCTAGATGACTGGTAGCAGCGTACTCCATGATGGTAGAAGATGTAAGGCCACCGTGTCTCAAGCTGCAGTACTTCATGAATTGGGAGCCGAATAAGTAAGTATGTAAGCAATACTCTAAGGATCAAGTACCAGGGTGGTTTCGAGCCCATTAATTATAAATCAAATCAATATAGGTATACTAAATTGAACTTAACAAAAATGGCATACATAGCTTACGCTGGTCCCTGATGAGTCCAAGAGAGATTGCCACTCTCGTCGGTGTTAAACACTTATTTTTGAAAGTCGAGTCTCTCCATCACCATTTACCAAGCAAAAAGTACACTGAACTATTCCAATCATGAACAACTAAATTTTGGCGAAGGAGAAGGAGATGCGCTTTCTTGTAATTTCTTCAAATTTCTTCTAGATAAAAGTGCGTATAGTAGGTGAAACTTGTTGGTCTGAAACTTGGAAGTAGATAAACACGAACACGCTATCAACAAAAAACACACGAAACATCTATGTACCTGCCTGTACCTGCTATGAAATAACGTCACTTTCGACTTTACTTTGAAATTGTGACTTTAAATTCTGCAAAAAATAGCAAGGAATGCTAAAAAATACAAAAATAACACAAAGAATACATAAACTCCCAAAAGACTGCATTTAATTGATTGCTGTAAAATTAATAGGGACAAAATGATTGCAATTATTTCAATGTCAAATGAATAGTGGTTGCACAATTTGAAGTCATATTTTAAAAGTAATGATTTCATTCACAAAAGATTCCATTCTGTTACAACCCTGATTAAGAGCTTTTTACCGGCCGACGACGGGCGTATCAAAACAGATTTCCACTGGTTATCATTGGATTTTACTATATTATTATTTTGTACAACAATATGGATGTACGTCTAGATTAAAAAACCCGTCGAATACATTGGTTGGACCACCTTAAGCGAATGGATAATACTTTTCCAACCAAATGAGTCTTCAAACCTCCGCTCTGCCCCAGGATGAAAGCTGGAAATAAGGAAGACTGAAGCTCCCATATAAAAATTCAAGCCATTGAAGATGACATCAGAGCGCTTGCACTAGATAACTAGGAGAAGAGTCGTTGAGTCCTGTGAAGGTGGATTTAAATAGATTTATTATAAAATGTATAGGTAAATAAGCAATTTAAATATGATGGTACTATAGGATTTAAGCTAAAAAAGCATAGTTGCAAAAATTATTCGTTCTGAAAAAAAAAACTCATGAGTGTCAAGTTAGCAAAGCCACTTTGAAGAATCGGAAAAAAATAGGTGGATAGTTAGCCGTTAATTGATTATTAGTTTTTTCTATATTTTTTTACTTTAATAGTTTTGAAAACTTAAAATCTAATATTTTTGTGCTTAATTATTTAATTAGTCTTTGATTAGTTGCACAAAAATCAGTTTTTTGTGCAATGTTTTTCTTTTGTTATTTTGTGTTATTTTTGTTCTATTAGTGTCAAGTCAAAGTCAAAGCAACTTTGACGAATCCTAAAATGGGTAGGTGCATAATTTGCCGTTGATTAGTCGTTAATTAGTTGTGACAACTTCGAATAAATGTCTTTACGTGTTTTCTGTTTTTTTTTTTGTTTGGGGTGCTTTGCTGTTTTTTTTTTTTTTTGGGGTGCTTTGCTAACTCGACATAACTCGAAAAGTGTTAAAACTTCTTATACTTTATGTTTTAAGGATTAATAATTTGCCGTTAGTAAGTCTTTAATTAGTTGTGAAAAATTTAATTTAATCGTGCAATGTTTTCTATGTTTTTTTTGGTAATTTGTTAGCTCGATATCAAGTTAGCAAAGCTTCACCTAAAAACAAAAAGGGGTGCAAACTGCTCAAACCCAATGGTTTATTGCTAAATAATTTATCTAAACTATTTTCTAACAATGTGACAGATTCAAATTTATTTCTCGTGGAATGTTTTCTATGTTTTTTTTATGTTTAAGTTCTTTGCTAACTTGACATCAAGTAAGCGTAGCACCCAAAAAGGTATGAAAACTACTTAAACCGAATGGTTTATGGCTAAATAATAATTCATTGTTAATTATCCATTTTGAAAATTTCGAATTTATTGTTCTATGTTTAGTTGGGAAAGTGGTATAAACTTCTGAACCTAACTAACATTATTACTGTTGGTTAATAATTTCCTGGTTATCAGACAGTTCGCTGTGACAGATTACATTTTTTTCGTGTGATGTTTTCTATGTTTATTTTTATTTTCCATAATTAACATGAAGCCAGCAAAGTTCTCTGGAAATGTTCTTAGAACATATTGAAATTTAAATTGATTAATAATTTGTCTCTAATGAGGCATTCAATTTTAAATATTTGTTGTTGATGTTTTTTTATGTTTTTGTTTTAACTCCTTAATTCAAAAAAGCTTAAAATTGATTATATTAACCTGCTTATTGCTTAATTACTAGGCCTGGCCGCGATACCAAACGAAACGATACTCTTATAAGTATGGTCTCGGTATCTATAAAATTGAAAAATTTCAGTATCGTCTCGGTATCGGTATCGATCTCGTCTGGTTTCGGTCTAGTGTCAGTCGAAAAAAAATGCACGACTTGGTTACATGTTCTAGGTCTTGTAGTTTAAAACGCTTGGCATTTTAAAGATTTAATAAAAAAATCACTATAAGAAAATATGCATAATGAATGGAAGACGTTTATTTTTTTTTAACTTAATTATTTTGTATGACTTAATGATTTTTAAGGGGTTATTTCACAATGTCTAAGTAGAGTCCCGAATATGATCCCATCATACAAAAAATATTGACGTAGGGCCATAAGTTAACAGGAAAACAATTCACAAACTGTATATTGGCCCATTTAAATGGGTAGTAAATTTCAAAATTAATTTTATTTTTGTTGACTTGACTTCCTTAAAATGTATACAATATGTTAGATAACTAATCAGAACTAAGCTCAGACATTGTAAACTAAGCGTTAGCCGTTTAAAAAGTTTGATCCATATCAGTTAAGCAATTAATAAAAAAAAAAAAAAAAACGTTCTATTGGTTGTACTGGTTACTATGAAATGGGTTGGGTAAAATTGTTAGGTTGGAGCCCACAAGTGGGGCTCGTGGGTGGCTTACTAAAGTTACCTCACCCAGGTAAAAGTCTTGAATCTTTAACCAAAAAATATAGCATTATTAAAAAAAGGGCGTGTCACTAGGTGGTTTTCACTAAAATCATTTTCCAAAAATTTCATCCAAATCGCAAGAGCCGTTTCCAGGATTGTTTACTTTTAATAATAAATAATCTATATATAAATAGCCTTAAAAAAAATTTGTGGTACAATTTTCTCAAAAAGTATCCAACCGATTTCGATAAATTTTATATGGATGGAAAGCTATTAGTCGTGAAGGTGTGCGAATCGCAAAATTAAATTGCTTGGGCCCATTTTAGCCAAGTACCATTTTACACTGCCGCGCACTTTGAATATTGATAAAAAATATTGTTTTTTGCTTAAAATTTCAAACATATGTATAATTTAATTGAAAAACTATGTACATATGTACATATGTACGTTCATATATATTGTATTGAAAGCAAAGATGCTGTCATACGTGGACCTGAAATAATTAAGAAGACGGTGGGTATCGATTTGAAGTTTTTGTTTTTTTTTTTCAAAATTTCTTGAAACTTCTTCAGGTTTTCAAACGGCATGGGAGAAAGCATTGGGAGAAAATCCGACAGGTTTTAATATCATTACGGCTCGATCGAAGTGTAAGATAATAGACTAAGAGCCCACAGCAGATTTTGGGTGTGAATGATAGCAAAAAAAGAAGTATAGGCGTCAAAAGCTTCATGAAAGGCTATTAAAAAATCGAAGTCTTGCAGTCCACAACTGGGACATTTGCGAGACACAGTGCATCGAAAAAGAAATATGAATGCAACTTCGATTATAATTGTGTTAGCCGAAATTGGTTTTCATCCCTCTCTAGATAAGCTCCGCGGATCCCATATCACGGAATCTGAGATCATGTGAGTGTTTTATTCGCCCTGCCACACTATTAAAAAAAACCGTTTATCACTTAGAATTTTGATATTTTTTAACGGTCCGGTAGAGCGAACTATACACTTAAATGGTCTCAGATTCCGTGATATATGATCCGAAGAGCTTCTCCAGGGAGGAGTGAAAACAAATTTTGCGATACGATTATCCTCGAAGTTGCAATCATATTTCTTTTTCGATGCTCTGTTTCTCGCAAATGACCCAGTTGGGGACTGCAAGACCTTGCTTTTTTTTAAATAGCCTTTAATGAAGCTTTCGACACCTATACTTCTTTTTTTGCTATCACTCACACCTAAAATCTGCTGTGGGCTCTCGGTCTATAAGAGATAAGGTTAGTCTAAGAATAATCCTAACAACTCAATTGATGTTTGAATGAGACTTAAAACTAAGCGATTTTTCCACTCTGCACTATTTTAAATATTTTAATGGTAGTCGTTTTGCTGAAACGCCAAATATAACTTCTAGCATCACAACACAAGCAGAAGTTTTCATTTTTGCTGAATTACATCTTTTAAATTGAATCACAGTTGATTTTTTTGATTTCAAATGACACATTTTGTTTTTGGGTTTACGAAGCTCAATGCTTGATTTTGCAATTTAATATTTTAGTAAATTTTGAGCTGAAAGTTCTGGAGAGTGGTTAGAAAAGTGACTTATTTATACGAAACCATACATTCTTCAAGCAGAAAACATTTAAGCTGAAGTGAGTATTTCTTAGTTTCGAATGAAAAAGATTGTTTGTGTTCACAAATTCCAATGTTTGGTTTCAATTGAATATATCAGTTAATTTCGAGCTAATTTCTTCGTGTCAAAACATATGTATGGAGGTACATATCATTTTTGTGATCATGAGATAGCAGAGAAAATAATTTTTTTTGAACTAAAATTTTTCAAGTCAACTATTTAAGCTTAAGTGAGTAATGGTTCGATTAAAATTCCATTGTAATCCTCATTCGTAATTTGAATACTTCAAAGGCTTTAGTCAATGGTACAAGAATGAGAGTGAAGTTTTTGCATCGTAACAGTATTGACTATGAAGTATTAACAAGAACCGCAAAAAATAAAAGAATTTTGATTACAAGGATAAATTTGACATTTCTTGGGTCGATTCTTCCCTTCCAATTTCAGAGGACTCAATATCCTATAATACCGGCGCGCGTTTGCAATACTATAAATAAATTGCAAACTTTCGATAAAATTGGTGTGTTATTGAGAAGTAGAGTTAGGTCCTTTGATAGTTTTAAGTTTTATGTGTCTAATGAAAAGGGGCAAGGAAATTCACTTAATAACGACTGGGTGCTCTGCTTACAAGGAATATATGTAGTTTATAGGGAAATTGTGATCCGAAATTGATTTACGTAAGATCAGAATTCATTATTAATTGTAATTTGTTTTGATAAAAATATTTCAAATTTTGAATTTATAGGGCTGCAAACACGTTTTTTTCTGAGATAATTGATTTTTATCTTTTTACCAGTTTAGTGTAGAAAATTGAAATTTTGCAGAAGGATGACTATCATTGAAACAAATTTTTGATGAAAAATTTTATCTCCTAATTTGCCGTATATATTTAGTTAAAAAAATCAGTTGTTTTTTATACAAAGCTTTCACAAATACTATTTACATTTGAACCTAGAGAAACAAGAGAAACCAACGGCAACGTCAGCGTTTCCGTCAAGTTATTTGTTTATTATTATGTCATGCTTTTTCTATTCACACACGCACTTAGTGTGTCAGTTTTTCCTGGCCGAAGTTCGGCCACTGGGCTATACTAGTAATATTCAAAAATCCATTTTTTTCTGCCGATACCAAACAATACTTACTACCGAGGGTCTCGGCATATTTCAGTCCCAAAAGTACGGTATCGATATCATCTCGGTATCGTTTCGGGTGGTAGCGTTTGGGCCTCCGATACCGATACCAAACGATACCGAGACTTTTATGGTATCGTGGCTAACTCTATTCATTACGTTTTCGCTGAGTGAATTTAGGTAGTTTCGTTGAAGAGTACATAGAAAAAATCGCACGAAAAAAATTGAATTGGTCACAAATAACTAATTAGTAATCAACGGCAAATTATTTAACCATAAACAATCAGGGAAAAAGAAGTTCTTACCAGTTTTCGACGACAGGGTGCTGTGCAAACTTGATATCAAATTAACAAAAGATCCAAAAAATCATAGAAACCATTGAATGACATATTCGAAATTGTCACAACTAGTTTACGACTAATTAATGGCAAATTATCTTTCCATTATTTTTTCGATTCGTCATTGTTGCTTTGCTAACTTGGCACTCATAAAAACTCAGATAAGTCAATAGATGAAAGATTTGAGAATCAGAAAAATTGTCTAACCAAAGAGAGGTTTCAAATAAAACTCGAAAAAATCTTAGAAATACATAAGAATTAGAATAATTTGCATAAGAATAATTAAATACGTTTCCAAGAAAAATATTTTCCTTAAAGTTATGTTCAAAGATTTCCGATCTAACTTTTTTCAAAATCTTGTGAAATCCTTAAGCGCTAAATTTAATAAAAGCAATTTAGCGAATGAATCTGTTAATTGAAGCATTATACACCAATATAGGTGATCATTATAGAAATTTCAGTACCCGCTTATTTCGCATTCTCAATGATCGCGTGAACGTTCACATTTTTATAAATTATTTCTATTTGAGAGAAAATTTATGAGAAATGTATTTAAAATTCTTTCTTTGAAGTCAACAATTTATTTTCCCCATTTAAAAGAAAATAAATCATATAATATTCGAAAATATAAAATAGAAACAAAAGAAGGATGCGATATAATTAATTATTATATGTCGTCTAGTCTACGCATGTAAGAAAGTTATAATACTTAAATATTGTTTTACTAAAAACTATTTTTAACTCAAAATAGAATATAAGAAAATGTTAAATTCACTAAAAACAGAAGCAAACAAATATATCTTCCCCTATATACCTTCTTTATTATTATTAAAAAAGAAATATAAGAACGATATAACCTAAAAACTTAATTTATATTATGGTTTATTAAGTAAAAAATATTTTTTTACACAAAATAAACAAATAAACAAGAGTTTCAAAAGATTTATTATATCGATTGAGATTTATTCCATTTTTGTTCTTAAATTCCATTTTTTTTTGTTTTCTTACATTTATAATTTTTGATGCCAAGAGGAGAAATACACACATGCACCCAGTTTCATTTAAAATCAAAAAATAAAAAAAAACTTAAAGCAGATGCGAGAAAAAGATGAATGTATCTTTAAGATGCATATGCACAGTTTTTTTTGTTATTTATCTATATGCATCACCTTTGACGGATTACTTGCGGATGAAACATGTTTTTAATGGAAGTTGATTATAAATTTTGTTCAGTTCTTCATTTTTGTTTTTTTTTTTTCTTTTTATAAATGAAAAAAAAAAGGTTTGTAACAACACACTGTGGTGCTGTTCATCGATGTTCCCGGAAAGAGGAAACTTGAAATAATGTCCCCATACATGATGTTAAAAGCCGTAGCTTATGTGGTCATGAAATCGTCTCACCCTACCACACACACCCCACCCCACACACATGCCTTTACTCGCAGCAGCAGTCTACATTTTAAGACACCTTAGGCCATGGTTGGTTTGGAAGTTGTCGCCGGTCATACCACTTGATTAACCTGCTGATCGGATTCAATGTCCAAGATGGATACATGGCCATAAGGTAATATACTCGGGCGCGAAAGGTATACTCTTTTAAAATTTTTGTCCTCTCATATTTGTGATGGTAAAATGCTTTATGTGATGCAGCATCAGACGGACGGACCAGACGCGACGGTGGTGTAGTGTGATTACAAGGAGATTTCACTTGAAAAATTAAAAATAAAAAAACCTTAAGATGAAACTAAAGGCAGTGTAAGAACACAAAAAAAAAAAAATATAAGAAAAACAGCTCAGCAAATAGCGATAAATCAGGTGACAGAAATTAATTGAGTTATTTTCTTGCACCACATGTTTGACTCTGGGATTAATTTGTATACCGCATGCTTATAGGGTGATAATATGGAGTGGGTATACATGTACATATGTATCTACTTTTATATACATATATGAAGAAAATGGACTTTTTTTCTGCGAAATTCTTATGTTATATGTTATGTTATATATGTATATGTTAATGTGTGTATTTGTACTGTACACACTATTAACATGCGGTAGAAGGCTTATTTGTTGTACTTGAATAATATCACCATCAAGAAGACCAACAAAAATGTTTCCTTATTCTGTACTATCCTTGTCATGAATATAATGTAGATAGTTCAACGTTCAACGAACGTTAAATTTTGGTATCAAATAAAAGCTGTCTTACGACCCCTATACCTATACTCTCTATTAAAAGTTGCTCCCGTAGCCCCAGAAGATTTTATGAAAAATATGAATCTTTGTTTTCTACCGTTCGAGAAATGAGACTCTGTAGAGCTTAATTTTTCATTAAAAATAAAATATATGGATGATTCTACAAATAATGGAATTTTTGGCGGCTCAACTGATATTTTAAGAACCGTTCAAGTATTTAATCTGAATTTCCTAATAACTGTTTATCTGATTGATATCAACATGGCCAGACAAAATTCTTAAGATCTGATATACTTTCATTACTCACATCTCCAGTCACAGCTGCAATGGCATCTCTTAATGTTGATGAGTTGCTGTGAATTGATTAATCAAATGATTACAAGCATCAGAGTATCAATTAAAAACTGGGCGGATTCTCAGCTAGAAGATCTGTCAGTAGAGGTATACCACAAGGTGGGGTTCTTTCTCCCTTTCTTTGCTACAGAGTGATTGTTTATATGTGAACGCACGTGGCTGGAGCAGTATCAGGAAAGCATTCTAACATTTGAAGAGATCTTTTTCAAAACGCTCTAAACAAGGTTACACGATAGGCAGATCGGTGCGGATGTGGAGTTAACCCCCATCAATCAAATTTTGTCCTCTTCTCCAGGAATTACAAAATTTCGCAAATAGAGCCCACTTCTATTAAAGGTGTTCCACTAACATTCCCAGGCGAAGCTAAATGCCTTTACTTTGGTCTCATTTAAGATAAGAAGTTAAAAAAGCCACAGTGGTACTTTTCTCTTGCAAAAAAGCCGTTAGTAGTAAATGGGGCCTCCAACCACGCATTACTCACTCGGTAATTATACTGACTCTAACTTACGGCATGACAGTGTGGTCGACTACCTTTGATAAACCGATACATCGCGATAAACTAAGCAAAGTCCAAGGAACAGCATGTCTATGTATAAGTGGAGCACTTCGGTCGACTCCTTCCGTTGCTTAAGACACTCTACTCCATCTGACACCTCTCGATAAACGACTGCGAGCACAGCCATTCGCCTAAAAGCCTCTTCACAGTGGATCAATAATGAGATTGGTCACTCTAATATTCTGAATTCATTCGGATCACTTCCAAGTACCGCTGACTACACAATCCTACTATTGAATTTCGATAAAAACTTTGAAGTAACCATACCTTTCAGATCCACCTGGCGGGATGTGGAATTCCTAAGTTCAATCAATTCACTTCTTCACCTATGGATCGAAGACCGAAGATGGCGTTGGTGAAGATGTGTACTCTGATAGACTAAATTTAAGTCTTCTTTCACTCCGTCTACCGAATCGCTGAAGCGTATTCCAGGCAGAACTTCTAGCGATAAAAGAAGTAATACCTTGGCTCAAAGAAATAACGTTATATCCACCTAAGATATCCGCATCTTCTCTGATAGTCAAGCCGCTATTAAATCCCTGGTTTCTGTCTCTATTAACTCAAGAATAGCCCTAAACTGTCGAACATCTCTGTTGGAGATGGCGCAACAGTTTAATATAAACCTTTGTTGGGTGCCGGGCCATAATGACATTCCAGGTAATTGTAAAGCTATTACCCATTTCACCTGAAAAGCTAAATACTGGTATACCTACGCTACGTGCAAGCTTTGGGGAGAACAAACGTAAAGTGGGACGACATCACTAATTGTTTGGCGACAAAACAAGTATGGCCAAACCTTGACCTAAAGCTCTCCAAGTGTCTCTCTTAGCAGACTGCACATTAGCTCTATTTATAGAAGCCATAACAGAACACTGTTTAATTGGCAGGCACACACGCGGCTTGGCGTACTTTTAAACGATTTTTGCAGATGCTTTATGGACAAGGAGGAGGAAGAAGCGATGCTTCACCCTCTCTGTTCATGCCCTGTTCTTTTTCACAGACGTAGGCTGTACTTCGGAGATTAATTCTATAACGATCTTAGTAATCTGGCAAATACAGACATTAATAGACTCGCAGGACTCGTCAGGTCTTTAAGTGGTCTTACGAGTAAGGAGGATTTTCAAGATCCATCCATGGTATCGCAACGAGCCAATTTTGGTCTAAGTGTGTCAGTATTAATTACTGTCAGCCACTTCTACCTAACCTTCCCTTGATGTTCTCGGGGTATGTCGTCCCAGTTGTCCAATGGAGGTTTGGGTGTGGTTTGTTGGGAGGGTTGGCATTTAGCCACAGCGGTAGGCTGACCCTGTGTAAGCGTAAAAGGAAACGGCTGTTTCGTCACTATCCGTGAAAATATAGGCATCCAGGATTTGCATTACATTGAGATACCTCGGCTTTGGATGTCGTTGCTCGGTGGCCATCCTTCTCATTATCTAATAAGGATAATTATTGACAGTGTTCTGCACTAGCTTCTTTGCCAATTTAGTAGGTATTTGTCCAGTGGTATTATCCTTGCTTCTCTATAGAGATCCTCGTTCCTGTAATGTTTTATTCGTTGCCGTTCGAAGTGGAGTCCGGTGCAGATATTAAGCATCTTCTTCTCGAAGACTTGGAGTTCTTTCATTGCTGATTTTGTGATCGTGAACCAGACTGGAAAACAACAGCTGATGACCAGCCGCCAGAAGTTCCTTGTACACAAGTATCGTCGTCTGTTGGCTTAGTCCTGATCTTCTGCCCATCATTGGGTGTAATCGGTGGAATGTTCGCTCTTCTGAGTACACTTTTTGAGTGTATCAGAAAAATTTTTGATAGTCTTGAACAGTCTTTTGAACCTTGTGCAACTCTGTCTTTGATGTTCTTCACAGCTGATGACCTGTTTCCCAATTGCACAAAGAAGTTCCTGGAAGAAAGAAAAGACGATTTCTATTAGTGGCGGAGGTAAATGTAGTAGTTGTAGTATGTGTATAAAGGGATAAGGGTGTCTATCCGGACGCCGCGCCGCTATAGAATGTTTTCTCGACATCTAGAAAGCATCCAACGGTGACACGATTACTGTCAAGGGCTATAGTGATGTCATGGTGGAACTTCAGAAGTGGGTATGTGCTGAGTGCTTCTACCTAAAGCCAAACTGCATGTCAGGAATAAAGTTGCACAACTTCTTAAGTTTTGTTAGTATCAGCTCTTGAAAGAGCTTACTTTTTTTGCTGAGGAGGGATACCTATTATCCTGTAGTTAGAGATCATGTTCCTGACACCTTTCTTCGGGATCGCCCACGATCTTCGCTGTTTTCCATTTTTGAGGGAAGTCGTTCTTGTTATAAAACAGTTGTTTAGGATGACGGTAAGAAGGATCAACACTGTCGCTGGTATTCTCTTTATGATGAAGTTGGATATTCATTCCATCTGGTCCGGTTGACTTCTTTGGCCTGTAGCTTCTAATTTTTGTCAGTTATTTCTTCTGGGGTGCTCAGGTTTGGGTTGTCAACTGGGTCGTTTGCTGGATTGTTGTCGCTTAATATTGCTCTATCCGTGGTAGGTACCAGAGTTTGTTGGAAGGAATCCTTCTGGGTCTGCAGATGGGCACGATACTTACAAAAGTATCGTTTGGTTTTATATCGTGGCCATCTTTAACCCCAAGGCAGTCTATTCAGTCAACGGAGACCTCTACCCATCGATGATAAACCATTTTTCTTTTTGCACAAATTGGATAGCATCGAAGTGATGTGGTTCCAACAAAACAGAAATAACGCGTATCACACAGCTGATGCCAAAAAAAAACATTCTGGTAGGGTTATCTCTCGCGAAGGTGACTTGAATTGTTCACGAAGATCGTGCGATTTGACCCTGTTGGATTTTTCTTGGTAGGGTTTTCTGAATTCAGGTCTATGCCAATAAGCCGTATAATTGATTGATGCCCTCAAAGTCAACATAGCCAAAGGCCATTGCATCGATCTAATTAAGTTGGATCGACACGGCTGAGTGATTAAAAATTGGACCTCTTAGATCCGTGCCACCGTCCAAATCCGCGGCGGGCGCGGTTTCGGAGGAGTGCGACCAGAAACACCTTGACACGAGATATTAATATTAGAAAAAAGATATTTTTTTATTTATTGATTATGTGTAGGTACCTACCTACTTTTGATTATATATTTTTAACATAAAAATGTAAATAAAACCCCTTGTGTTAGTTACAACCTGAACTTAAATATCTTCTCCTTATGTAAGTAGTTTGAAATAAAAACAAAAATTGATTAAAAAGAATTTATTTTTTAATTGAATCTCGCACAAAATTTAATTACATATTTTAATTTAATATTAATTGACAACAACTCACGGCATAATCATTTACCTATACCCAAACATAGATAAACCACCATAATTCAATTCATTAATTCAGCTCGAAAGTGTTTTATAAAATTTTAATGAACTCCACACAACCGACAAGCCAAGTTATTCACAATAATTCTGTGCATCTAACATAATTTAAAGCAATAAACAAATGCCTAGAAAAAAAAATATTATATGTATACGCAGCTATAGGTACATTGACAATCAGTTGAAAAGCACTGAACTCAATATCCATTTGTATCTGCATAATTATAATTTCCAAAAAAAAAAAAAAAAAACGCAATTTACAAAACTCATTTGGAATTTATCGAAATATCTGAAATCCGCATGTATGCTTGGCGTTCTGCATCCATCAGCACCACCAAACTCCTTTCGACATTTTTTTCTTGTATTTTCCCCCCCAGCTACAGCTGAATCGACCGATGCGGACGGTGAATGACGACGGGCGGTGGTAGCTGCGGTAGCGGCTGGTTATTTATATAAATTCTACCCGATGGCTAGGATGGGGGTATAGGGTATATGTACGTTATGCTATGCTGTGCTATGTGGGTACATTTTAAAATTACCCACTTACAGTAACAATACACTCAAGAGCCATAATTTTCCAATTAAGCGAAAATGAGCGATTTATTTGCCATGAAATCACTGAGAATCACCGATAAAAATCTCTTCAACTTTATGTGAGAGAGTGTGTGAATAAATGTAGATATAAATGTATGTGAATGTAGTGTCTGCGATATGGGCGCCCCCCAAACCATGCCACTACAACAACGTGTGGCCCCCCAAGCCTCCAAACGAATATGAATTGGGTGTCCGTGTCCGTGTTATGCACATACTATTTGTTGGCTTGTGCCGTTTTCTGCCCCTCGTTTTTTCTACGTGTTGGTTCTGTTTTATAGTAAGTATGGTGTGGCGGCTGAGTTGCCGCTGAATTATTTATGCTAGCGATCATTGGGCTCACAAATAATACCCACGGGGGCTAGCCGGTGTGGCTCTATACGACGATTTGGCCAGGGAGTGCACAGACAACACCTGGGAGCTTTTCATGAATTTTCCATTAAATTACCGGAGAAAAAAAAATTACTGAAAACAGAAATATAAAAAAAAATGTTTATATCTGGGAAACGAGCAACGAGGAAAGTGAGGCCGAATGAGTTCACTTCTCATCTAAAAAACTGATTACAGAGGACCTGAACCTGACGGATACAGATTACAGAGGTGTGCAGAAAAAAATGTTAAATATAACATAGTTTATTTCTATTGTTCATGATTTTAGTACCTCTTGGCATAATATGGTTAGTGCGTTGGAATGTCATGCCGAAGGTCTGGGTTCAATTCCCAGCTGTTGCCACCTAAAAACAAAAATATTTTTTTCCGAGGTACCTACTGCCTCTTTGCGAGGAAATGAAAAATCCTTCAACAGTATATTTGTCATGAATAAATGCTTCTCATCTAGCCGTTTGGATTCGGCAAAAAATTGTAGGTCCCCTCCATTGCTGGCCAACAACACGCACACAGGAATAGTTGTGAGTTGTAGGTCACTAGGCCCTGGTTCTCCACGAGCTTTTGCGCCACCAAATTTAATTTAATAACGGTTTATTTTATTTTCTGAAGTATCACTCAGTGAATTTCAAAGTTCATACTTCATAAAACCTATAAGACCATCAGTCAGTAGAAAAAGGGAATTTCTTTATTCCAAAAGAGTTTTCAGGTCCAGTTCCTATATTTAGGAGCATCAAGGTATGTAGGTATTTTACTTGATTTATAGGCGTAAAGAATCTAATGGTGGAACGAAAATTGACAAATCTCATGTCAAAAATGTGTGACTGCAAATTTCTCTTTCTTAAAAATTTTGGTGCAAGTTGAAAAAAATACATAAATATATAAAATCCTGTTTCCATTGCTACCGGTATGACGCTGGTTCTCATGCTTGATAAATAATTCAAACATACAGATTCTTATGCAATTAAATTTGTAAACAGAATTTAAAATTATTGCTAAGATGTAGGATCCATTTTTTGTTGTGTAACGGAGTCGATAGTTCAATATAATAATATGAAATTATTGTGGATAAGTCATAAGTGTAGTAATTTCTCACCTCTCGTTCCTTTAAATTAAATAACTTTTAACCTCCCCAATGGAAATTCAGTCAATTTGTTTTTGAATGGAATATAGATTTCCATCAGCGAAAGCGATTTCCGTCTTTAAAAGAAACTTTGTCACACAAAGTTGTCATAACCTTTTAAATCCAACTACAGCATGATTTTAATATTCAATTACGGTCTGAAAATAGAACTCAATGTTCTTCTTACCACTTCAGTATTATCATCAGTTTTATACTAATTTCAATTTTGTATATAGTGATAACACATATGACATATTGTCTCACTACCGTCATAAATCTTAGAACTGAGTTCTACTACACAAAATAATAAGAAAAATATCTAATAAAAAGATTAACTATAGCTTTTTTCGTATTACTTAAAGTATCATTGATGATATGTGACGATTGTGACATTAGATTAGACACATAGAATATAATAGCTTATCAAAAAATGACTTACAAAATCTTATTATTATTTTTTAAGTTAGCGTTCACTCATAATATGTTATTTGCCAACAAAGGTTGAACAGTTTTTGACCCTTCTTTACCTCAAAAAAGTTGTGACTATAACGACGATTAAAATTTTATCTTCTTTTTTTTCTGTGGAAGTGTTTTTGTCTGTGAAATCTATAAAAGTGAACTGAATTTCAAATTCATACTTTCAAGAAAAAAAAATTGAGTTACGTGAATGACACAACTTTGTAACGACTAAGCTAACTTAATTAATCACTAATTTAAATTTATTATCAACAAGTGTACCTCTTTGTGGTAATGTGCTATTCTTGGTTTTTAGCGATTTATTAGATTGTGACCAATTCCTTCCCGATTTTTCAGAAATGAACATTAATTTTCCAAAAATATAAACCTGGTAGTTTAAATCTTTAAGCCAATGATTCAAAAATTGCATAAACTAACGACTACCATTTATTTGGTTCCATATTGTTCCGAAAATCGTCTTCACTGTGAATGTATAGCCATTTATGTATGTGTATATGAAATTTTGTACTTATAGCTCCTCCCAGTTAAGTATACTGGTGAAGTGTGCCATACTTTCACGAAGAAGCCATGTCGTTTCAAACCCCAGCATTTTTGCTATACTATACCAATAACCAAAAGATGCGCAACCTCTGAGTGTTCCATGATTTTATTATAGGTGGGACAACCATACCTAAAGCTATAGCGTAAACAGGAGACCTGATTTGCTTAGAACTTGGGGAAAGTGCGTTTTGCGTAATTCCTCGGATAAAAATTCCATTTTTGCTTTAATTTTCATAGAACGGATTAAGGCCGTAGTCGTAGTACAATGATCGTGGTGTTCTTAAATGTTCTCAAAAACGGCTTTAACCATGTTGATTAAACTTTTTACTTTGCGTATGCAAACGGAGGAAGTTAGGGGCACCTGCCCCCCCCCCCCCCCCTAATCAAGATATATTTCGCATACATTAGGCAATTTATCTTCTTTTTAAGGAATTTTAAAGCAAGATTTTTGAACCAAAACTATTTTTGGAACGAGTTTGCCCCTCCCTTGTAGAAATCCTGATGCGTACGCCCTTGTCTGTACCTGTAAAATTCAAAGTGATTTCCACAAAACAGGTTTATATCTTATATCTTCACTGATGGGCCGTTAAAACCAAGTTTGTGCGATCCAGTCGTACATTTTTTCTTTGTGCTTGTTCTTCTATAAATTTTACTTTTAGGTATTATCCCTTAATACTTAAATTACAACTAATTCATTCCGTATTGGATGTTTTAATAGTCCCTATTCAAGATATAAAATCTCTGTTGATTTGCATGATTTTTTTTTAACTTTTATTTAATTTTTAACACCACTGTGCAGCAAACAAACTGCCCGACGAAGCATAAATTTATGCAAACATCCATTGAGTGGTGTGAATTTATTTGTGTGTGCTTGGTTGGAATTTTCGGGGGTGCACTCTCCAGACAAAAAGACTGGTCTCCATAGCCATGTATATTAGGCTGTCCCGTAAATTTTTTTTTTGGAGTATCTAAACGAAAGACCCCGCAAAAGTTGCGCATTGAATAGCATATAACGGGACAAAAAACCAAACAAAAATCGGAGGGTACTTTTGGGCCTCTACCGCCCGCTGAAATCTTTAAAAAAACAGTTTTTTCCTTATTTTTATAAATTTTTTTTTAAGATTATCATAACGAAAGACCCCGCAATATTTGTGTATTGAATAGCGTATTACGGAAAAAAAAAACAAAAAGAAATCGAATGGTACTTTTGGGCCTCTACCGCCCGCTGAAATTATTAAAAAAAGCTATTTTTTCTTTTTTTTTACATTTTAAATGTTTCTGAGAATTTATTATGTACATTTGATATGTAAGCTTTGCCTATTTCTTATAGATTTTATTGATTGCTGATATTTATAAAAATATAGATCTTGTGTCAACAATTTCTGAAGGTACCTACTTGGCTAGGTATTTTATCATTTTGAAATTGTTAAAGAGCTTCTTTATTTTTAATTCCTTTCCTTCCCAAGCATAAAAGAGTTTTGTTTGTCCTAACTAGAACTCGAATCGACTTGGACTCACTCAACCAAATAATAATGAATCAACTTAAACTCAATTGGCCTGTTTGTATGTTTGTATTGTCATTGGCCCTTAGTAATAGATCCGAGTCTAGATAAACTCGACTTTAACAAAAACAGCCGTAGAAATAAAACACAAATTTCACTTCTAAATGCTTAGATTAGATATCATTTTAAACTTAGCTTGAGGTGCTTCTTAGCATTTAGTGGTGAAATTTGTTTTATTTCTACGGATGTCTTTGTCAAGGCGACTTTAAGCTAGATTCGGATCTATTACTCAGTGCCATTGTCTTTGTAACTTATCAGTATTTTAAATTTTAAAGTGCCATGTGGTTTTTGTCTCATGGTATTGTTTCAGCAATTTAATCAGAAAAACTGTTTTATTTTTAAAGTCTAATCCTTTTATTCTTGTGTTAAGTTATTTGGTTTCTTTATATTATAATATTAAAGTCGTCAAAACAAAGTAAGTTCTTGATCTTATGTAATATCGTCTTTGTTTTGTGTCGTGTTTTGTTGTTGTAACTCTCTAAGAAGTTAAGTTGTGTTGTTTCTCTGAAAATATCTTAAACGTAAAATCAAAACGAGTTCTGGACCTCGTCGACAAGAAACATTATTTGTGTCCTTTTTCGGCCCCTTTAGTGAACTGAACAAAAATAAGTTACCAACAATAAAAGATGCAATCAAATATATTCTTTTCGTACAAAGTGATCTAATTCCGAGGTTTTTGTAATTGTGAGAACAGAAATCGAAAAGATATGGAAGAATGTGTCGATTCTAATTGTCTGTCATAGTTGAACACTACAAATAATGAGAATCCACTTTGATAAATACATGACACTTAAAAGATAGCCAAATTAAAAAAAAAATACAAGCTATCACAGCAGATTGCAGGATTTTATTGCACTTTCACACACAAAATTGTTTGACATTGCATCTTGTAAGTGTGATTCCTATAATGACTGTCATTGTGTAAAGGATAAGAAAGGGCCTTCTAGTGAAAGATCATTTTTAGTGGACCAGAGAAATGACAGAAAAATGATTATCGTAGTGCATTAGGTAGTCAAAGAGCTGAAACTACTACGGTATCAATGTTTTCCGATACAGTGAATCGAAACGAAACGTTAGAGCAAGTCAATACAGTTCATCGAATTGAAGAAGTGCAGCCAGAGCTCTTTTTATTACAGCCCTCAACGTCAACATCATGAGTTAAGCGGAATTTACTATCTCTACCATCCGTAGCAAGAGTCTGTGATCTGCTGCAGCAGTTGCTTCAGCAGTACTCCAGGATGTTGGCATAATTGAAAACACTGATAAGACTCTAGTTATTGATAAAAATAAAAAACATCGAGCCTTTTCAAAATCTAGAGAAAGCCTATCAAATCAATGCGATAATGTTGTAATTCGCAGTATTTATTTTGATGGGCGAAAAGATAAAACTCTTACTTCCGAAGAGAAAGATGGAAGATACTATCGGAAGGAGGTTCTTCAAGAACATATTTCCATTCTTGCCGGACCAGAATCCATTTTCTTAGGCCATATAACTCCTAAATCTGGTACAGGAAAGGAA
This sequence comes from Dasysyrphus tricinctus, assembly GCA_963921185.1. Taxonomy (NCBI): domain Eukaryota; kingdom Metazoa; phylum Arthropoda; class Insecta; order Diptera; family Syrphidae; genus Dasysyrphus; species Dasysyrphus tricinctus. The sequence continues at coordinate 129,677,459 of OY992530.1, forward strand.
ATAAGTAACTCGATGCTAAATTTAAAAAAAAAAGGGATTTAATTTGAAAAAAGTTCGCTTTTTCGCACATCCTGAAAACATTTTAGTGGCAATGCACTTTGACGAAAGGGTTTATGTCAGAGAGCTTGCTCCAAAACGAATTATAAAAGCGAGTCAAACCCATACATCAAACCGAATATTTAAGCCACCAAAAATTAAATTAAACGCTATGGAGTACATGTACATAATTTTTTGAAATGAATGTCAAATTACTCCACCACCTTGCCTCGCAGAATTGACTGATGATGAACTTTCATTGCTGGTGCAAATAAGAAAACTGAAAATACCGGAATATCTTTGCCATACGCAAAATGTCGAAAGATGCATCAAATCTGTGACCGAAGCAAGCCAATGTGTTATTGGAGCAAAGTCGAGAGAAGGACTTATAAGGAATAGAATAGAATGACGAAGAACTTCAAGGGTCAATTTTCAATGTAAATATTTTCTTTTAATTTTTTGCAATGTTAATATTAATTTATTTTTTAAGTCCTTTCTTGAACTTTTTTTATATTTTTTTCATGGTCACTAAAATATGTTTTTCTTAGCCTTAACTTTCATTTAATAAATCAATTCAATAAATTGAAATTAAATAATAAAATTAAAAAATGGAAAAAAATATAGTTTTTTTTTTACTTTCTTTCAAAATCTTTAAGCCTTGGTAGAGCCCCAAAAGTCATGTTCAAATCAAAAAGTAAGTACATATTCAGAATCTACTTGTTATTACGCAACTTTTGATACCCCTTTCGATACAAAATTCGAGAATTTTTGTTTTCTTCATACAACGACGAGACACGCTAATGTATATGTACATTGTAGTTGTTGCTGAAAAGGAAGGAATACAAAATAGGTATCACCAACCCTTGCGCTTTTTAATACAGTTTCCCACATAAATTCACACTCCGCATGCAGATTTGAATTGTAGTAGGTGTTCAATGTTTCATTATTTGTTTCATTGTGAGGGTGGATATATACGGATACGGATGGTGGTGGGCGAATAAATATTCTTAACCGACTGCACTCCAAATACACACACACACACAAAGAAGTCTTTGAGAACCCCCCGCAGAGAGGAAACTTAGGATAACCTACAACTATAATAGGAGTGCAAAGGGGTTGCATTTTTGGTTTGGTATCAATATTGCAAAAGGGCTGTTTACAAATTTGCATGTTGAATTGCTCGACATGCAACTTGAATATTCGATTAAAATGTTTTTTTTTTTTTTTTTTATTCGTATTTGTTTTTTGTTTTTGTACACAAACAGTTCTTTAGTTTTATTTAAATTGTTTTGTTATATTTTTGTTGTTGTTTAAAACAGCATGTTGTGTGTTATACAAAATAAAACTCAACTTCATGTTGTATATACCATAGAGTTTGTGGCTAGCATATCGTGCCATTTATATGCTACTTAAAGGTGACTAAACGAGAATTTCCTTTTTAAATTAATATTGCGGTGGCGGACAGTATGGCAATCGCAACTACTGCTAGTTCCACACATTTTCTACTCTTACTTTGAGTCTGAGTGGTAATTTCAGTAATAGATTGTGTAGGTTTGCGTTGATTATCGTATTCTTTTGTTTTGAATTTTTATATCTTTTGTATACTTTTTTGGTTGACATTTTTGATTTTTGAATCAAAATTTCACAAAAAAAGACAAGCGAAACAATAAAACAATTTATGGGTTGGGGGTTTATTTCCCCCTAAGGCATAAAGGGAATTTTCTAAAAATAAAAAATAACTTTTTAAAAAGCATACAAATTATTAAAACAGAAGGACAACACTTACAATGTATACATCAAACGTCAAAACCTTCTTCCGATCGGAACCTATTCGAAATTGCGGCGACAACCTGTCAAAATGTTCTAGGTGAGATAAATTAATCGCTAACCTTCCAGGGGAGTTAGTAGAATTGGAATCCACTTTAGGCTATGACTACATGCACACCTAGATTTACAGTTACAGGCGCAAAAGGGCAAAAAAACTGACACACAACATCGACGGACGACTCAAATTTCAAGAACTTTTTTTTTATCCAAACCAATAGCTAGGTTAGGTTAGTTAAGTTCGCTTCGTCTTACCAGTATTATCCGTCTGTGATGGATTGTCATTTGCGTAGCTTGGTTGGACGTACTCGCAGTTGGCTGAGAGCCGGGTAGAGGGAAAAGACCGTCCTTTCCTGTCATCACCTTCCCTTGAGCAGTCTTCAAGTTCAGCTCGTCCTGAGTTTGTCCGTACCCGTATTATCCGTCTGTGACGGATTGTCGTTTTGCCTAGCTTGTTTGGACGTAGGTACTCGCAGAAGAATGAGAGCCAGGCGGAGGCAAGAGGACCTCCTTTCTCTTCTTCACCCTCCCTTGAGCAGTCCTAAAATTTGGCTCGTCCTCAAGCGGATCTTAGAAATTCACAGCTGGTTAGCTGAAGACCAAAACGTAAGCCTCCCCTTCACTGCAAGGAAGACACCTATCGAGGAGGGTGAGAATGTTTTATTCTGCTACAGTTCACATGAAGGGTAACTTTGAAGATCCTAGCAATAACAGGGCTATCGCATTCTCGGACTCCTGCGCAAAAAACTTTACATGCATGTTTCAAACAAAGGTTTTTGACGTGATGGCTTGATGGGATTCATATCATTCGATTCAAGAATAGAATATAAATCTAGATTAACATTATGCCACGTTTTTGATTTCAAATACCTATTGTGCATTACATTTAATTGACAATTGTCTAGGACCCACAAATTTGGAATAACTTTATAGATCAGTCAAATTGAATTTTTACTATGCAAATTGTGGGATAGTTTTGCTTTGTTCGCTCCTTTATGTTTTCGGAGGTGCTGAATCCGAATCTGAGGCTTTCCAACAAAACTTCGTGACGAAACATGGAAAAAAAATGACGCAAAATTGCATTTTTTGGGAGTTTTTCACTAATGGCTCGAAAACTACCAATTATTCAAAAATTTCATCAAAGTATCATTGAAAGTATACACAATTCCCAATAAATCTTTATTTAAGGTTTTTTCAGCAACAGCCCATTTGAATTCAAGTACTAATCGTAAATTGACGTATATTTACTGTTTTTGAAAATCCACTCGAAGGCCCTAAGAAATTACTTTGTGTGACAAAATTTGAATTTTTGTCTAACCAAGATATACTTTTCTGATGGTCTTTGATGCGTTGAGTTCGAATCTGGCCTTGGAATTGCTCTAGCACTTCACATTGAGATATCTGAATTTAGAGATTTAAAAAAATGCATTTTGTATGCAAATTTGGAATAATATTTGTTCAAAAATCAAATCAAAACTGCCCCAAAAATTGCATCAAAACTACCCCAAAATTTGCTCGAAAAGAACCTTTTTCAACACAAATTGACTGGATTATTAGAAAACCTGTATGAGAACTCTATACTCACAAATTGAAATTCATGAGAAAATGACTGAAAAGTAAAGCGAGAAGTGTCACTCTTCCAAAATTACAGTGACAGGAGGATGCGTTTTAGGAAAAAGATTGCAAGCTTTGCGAATGCAGTCTATAAAAATCCTTCATTGATTTTAACAAAAAGATTTCGTGCAATCGTTTGTCACCATCAACTGATTAAAATCTTTTGAGACTTCATGCGTTCTTTGCATTCTTTTGAAGTCTTTTGAATTCTTTTGCATCCTTAGAACTTCTTGCATTCTTTTGTAGTCTTGAATTCTATTGAATTATTTTGCATTTATTGGTTTAGCCTTACATAATACTAAATCTAAGAGCGCATGTTAGTATTTTGGAGGGCAAAACACAAAAGAATGCAATGAATTTAAAAAAAATTAATAAGACTTCAAAAGAATGCAAACATTCAAAGAATGCAAAAGACTTCAAAAGAATTTGAGACTTGAGTAAGCCTATACTGTCCATGAATAGCTGCTGTACAGCTGGCCAAAAATAATCACAGCTCCTTCAGATTCTCATGTCCTTATCCCATAAAATACTTAATAGAAAACCGAATTGCAGCCACTGTATATTTTTTGAAGAAAAGTGTAACAAAAAAAAAGTGTCAAAACATAGAAAAAAAACTTACCGATTGGTTTCAGGGAGCGGTACGATATCCCGCCAAACATACAATCTCGAATAACGAAATCTTGCATTCTTTAAAAATATTTTTTTTATAATCTCACAGTTACAAAATCTTGCTTTTAACAATCATTTTCTTCTCGCACTGAAAAATCTCGCAAATTTCAACAAATTTTAAATCGCGCAAATCAAAATTCCACAAATTCAAATCTCACAGCTTTCGGACTGAAAAATAAAAATCCTGCAAATGGAAGATAAAAACCCGAAAACAAAAAACGTTTTTCACTTTCGTGTAACTTTTATTGATAAAAATAGTTTTTAAAAATTAAAAATTGTAACTAAAAACTATAACTCCTTTATTAACAAAAAAAAAAAAAAAATTTGTACATACTGTATTAAAAAAAATGTAGGTATGTGTTTCTTATTTTTGGCAAATTAAATAATTTTTATTTTAAAAAGCAAGCTTAATGTGTTTAGCATAATGCTTCACAAAGTATTCAATTTTTGACATGTGTGAAATTTTCATATAAATGTATTTATAGAGCTAGTAAATATTTGATTGTTTCTTGTAGGCTCTTTTGGTCTATTTTAGTTTTGAATGCAACACTCAGAGAAAAAAGCAGGTATTAACAACCAATTTCTGGTCAATCATACCTGATTTTCAGGTTGTTATTTTTCAACTCGATAGAGCAGGTTAACTGTTTAACCAGATACCTGATTTGTAAATTTAACACTGTAATCCTGTAAATTTTACCTGCAGATATAGTTAATTTAACATGACAAAATATTCAATGCCTTGTAAATTTAACATGAAAATCTGGTTAGTTTAACCTGAAAACCTATAGTTAATTTAACAGGTTTCAATGTTATATCAACCCTGTATCTAATGCCGGACTTACACGACTTGAACGCTGCCACTATAATGACGAAAAGAATGAATTTGTCCATTTTTTTGTTGTTGCTTTTGTCATTATACTAGCACTTTTCCAATCGTGTAAGTCCGGCATAAGTCATGAATCTATACGTCTAAGAGTCTCTTGCGCTGCCTATCGCTCAACTCGTTAAGCATTATTCTGAAAGTACATATAGAAATTTATTATTTATTTATTTTAATTTAAAAATAATTTGTGATACTTACTTTAGTTTTGAACTGGGAACCTTTCACACACGAGGATAGCACTCATCCACTTGGCCAATTCACTACTCAAAAAACTGGTGCCAAATATCAATACCTAAGTTGACAATCATTGGATTGCTTGTGTGTGTGTGTTTTAACACTAGTTTCACGGTTATATGAACTGTCAGAGTGCTACTTTACCAGGAGGCCAGGTAAGATTCAAATAATTTTATTTGAATGGCCTGTGTGTGTGCTTTTCAACGCTTATGTCACGTTTAAATGAACTGGCAGATTGCTTCTTTAACAAGAGGCCAGGTTAAATTCAAATCGTTTTACTTAATTTGTCTGTGTGTGTGCGTTTCAGCACTGGTGTCACGCTGGAATGAACTGGCAGAGTGCTTTTTTAACATGAGGTCAGGTAAAATACAACAGGTAAAAAAAAACACATTAAATGTTAATTCAACCTGATATGTGGTAAAACAGAAATTCATATCATACAGTGTTAGAAAAACATGACCTCGGTTAAAATTAACACTGTATTCTTGTTAAAATTTCTTATTTACAAGAATTTAGTGTTAAAATAACAGGTCATCTTCTTAAATCAACCTGAATATGGCAATAAAGCCCACCAGGTTCATTTTACTCTGAATAAAAGGTTACTAAAATCAGGTAATTTTCTGAAATGTCAGTAACTTTGTATGGGATTGTGCACCTCGTGAATTCAACAAGGCTCAGGTTAATTCTTTACCTGACGTTTTTCTCTGAGTGAAATAAAAGAAATTTATTTCATTCTTCTCCCAACGTTTCGTAAGAATTCCTTACTTCTTCAGGGGTTTTATTTTTTATTTGATCTACCAATAATAAATTACAAAGTTACTCTATTCTAATTAATCAATTATAAATTTCTCTTACTTTACGTACTAAATCATAATGCTTTTGCTAACTTTTCTCCCACTATTGCATCTTCCCGACGACGGCACTGACACAAAGTTGAAAATAAATTAACAAATAAAATGAAATAAATAAACATAAACAAGAAAAACTTACAAATTAGACAAAATGACATTTAAATAATCACAGAGTTTTTTAGGTACTTTGACTAGTGCTACAGCATAGCTTTGTTTAAACTATCGATGTCTTCTTTTGTGCTCATTGTCCTTTGTATTTTTTGTTGTATTCTAAAGCTTTCCAATGTAAGACGAATGTTTAGTTTCCTCTCCTTGTCCAGGACCCCTTCGAAGTCCATCGAGTGTCCACTTAGTGCTATGTGTTGCGAAAGCCCAGTTGACTCTTTTTTCTTTCTTTCGTCTGAATACAAATATTTTCTAGTTAAAGGTCAATTACGATTAATGCAATTTACACCATGACACATTACAACTGGGTATCCAAACAATTCTTATATTCTCTCTTGTTGTCTTGACAATAATTAATTGAAAAAGAAAAAATAGCAATTGATCAATCACGGTGTTATCTAAAAGTCTAAAAGGCTAACATATTTTGCAGAAGATACTCAAAAAATTTGATTCATTGCAAACTAAAATCTGATGCAAGATTTTAATTTGAGAGATTTTGACAAAAAAAATGTTGTTTGCTAGATTTAAGTTTACGGGATTTCGTTATTGCGAGATTTTGAAAAATGGGATTTTGTAAGTGTGAGATTTGGATATGCGAGATTTTAATGTGTCAATCATTCGCAAAGGATTGCATTCTGTTACAACCCTGCTTGAAAAGAGATTCAATTTTACTCGATAAATATTTTTAAAATTAATTTTAAAAATTTTAGTAATAATTTTGTAGTAAATTCTAATCAGCCTAATCGTCTTTATCATAATCAGAGTAAGAAGTTGGTTTCGTTTCTTTTCTAATTCCAAATTTTTTTTCTAAATATTTTATGTTCATGAAAGAAACAAGTTAAAAGTGTAACTGGTAACTCTAAAAATTTGCTTGTGTCTTCACGTCCACTTTACATTGAGCTAAAGACTAAACGTGTTAAAATGTTTCTTAAAAAAACTATGTTCCAAATTTGAAGCATAGCGATTAATCGTTTAGGTTCGCTAGCTCATTGTTAAATGGACGTGAAGACGGAAATTAATTTTTGGAGTTATCATGTTTCTACCAAAAACCACATAAATATTTTTTTTTCAAAAGCGGATACTGAATGATGGTTTTTCCTTCCAATTATTTATCTTAACTTCTCCAATTAATTTTAGAAAACTCAGTTTTCTTTCTATTTTTACACAAATTCTCATTATTAAGTCCACTTAAATCCTTATATTTCACTTATTTCAAAATATAAACATAGAAAAAGATATATATTTATAGACTGCATTCCCATTTCAATACTATCCAAGTTCAATCACCTATTCCTCCGTGAGTTGTGTGTTCTATACCTACTCTTTCTCCTCTTTATCGTCGAATCTCATTTTGCTGAATATTCTGTGTGCAGTGACTGTGATATGCCAGAATGTGCCCTTAAGACAATGATTAATAGTTTAATCGATAACTTACTTCGTTCAAAATGCTGCTGCCATCAGCCAAATGCACACCAATTTGAAGGGGTATAACCACAAGGGAGTTTATTGATATCTCGTAGGCATAGATATATGCATACATATCTACTTTTAAAACAAGAAATATCTGTATTTCAAATATTTCTTTGATAAAATATTATCAACTTGAACTTTTATCTTTATTTCACTAAAAAATTCCACAAAAAAAAAATGCTTAAACAAGATGTTCGAAACAAATTTTGAATCTTTTGTATTTTTCTTAAAAAGAAACATTCAAATTAAGAAAAAAAAAAAAAACTAAAACATGAACAACAAAATAAAGAAATCAAAAGAAATATAAAAATAATACACAAAATAAAATAAAACAAAAATCACACGCATATATCACCAACTACATGGTAATAAATCAAGCCAAATACACTTGTATATCGTCGTGAACATAAATAACATCGTGGCAGCAGTTGTGGCGGCCATGATGATATGGCCCCAAAGTTTTTAATTAAAATAATTTTTTGACATCAGCGAACATAGTCCGTTGCCAAACAGAGTATAAGTTGGGGCACCACAGAGGGCGGGGTTTTGTGTTATTTTTTTTTTTGTCTACTCCCTACCCTATACCCTACTTGAATATAAATATACCCCCTCTCAAACAGGAAGCTTCTATAGAAAATTTTATTAAGAAACTAGAAGGAAAAAAAAGCAGTTCCTTTTTTGTTTTTATTAAATAGAAGACCATGCATCTGTGTCTACACTTTACATGCACAATGTTACAGTTTGGGGACAACAAAATGTAGTCAGCGTGTGCAGCTTCTATTTGGTTTACACTAAATAATATTGCATGTTGCAGCATCAAAATCTCTCCCTTTCTCTCTCTAATGTAGATTTATTTTTAATTGAATTACATTTTCCAAGTGAATTATGAAGTCTCATACGGTTCTCTTGGGGACGATTTAATGATATTCTTGTTCTTTATTTTTTTATTCTTGTCTTTCTAATTTGTTGCTATTTTCATCCACCTTCTCTAGTAGGTAGATTTCATAGGAAAATTTATTTTTCGGGTTGATTTTCTTAGATTTTAAATGATTTGTAGGAAAAAAGATCCAAAGAGATGAATTTTCTTAAGCAGATAATTGGATGGATATTCATGGAAGGAATTATTTTGATAGAATTGACTTTTTGGCATGTTGGGAATAAATTATGTAAAATAGTCAATTAGGCTAAAGAACTCGTATAATAGGTATAAGATACCTAATTCAAATTCCTTAATCTTGATAACTTAATGGAATTTATAGTGTTGTTTTTTTTTTTTGGTTTTGTTGGCGGTTTTGCATGTGAATCGGTGAATTGTATACCCTAAGAATTAAATTGTTCATACCTAAGGGTTTCAAAATATTTGGACATACCTATTCATAGAAGTTGTTTTAGCTGTTACTAGGCAATTCTAGAGTTTTTTTTATATTGAAACTTCACTAGGCAAACTCCAGTTTTGTCTATAAACAGCTTAAACAATATCTATGAATACTCCATTGTGAATGAAGTTTAAATGGAATCATACAAACTGGACTTAGTTAAAGGTTTAAACGAACTTCTAGAAATTTAAGTTTGAAGTTTAGTTTTTAACCAATAATGTAAATTGGTTCGTTACAGAAAATTAACCTATCCACACATCAGATACCAGAAGTGGAACTATGCTGTGCCAATGTTTATTTTGAAGTGAGTTTTAGATAATTCAATGTGAAAAACTTGTAACGAAGTCACATCATTTATACTTTCAATCACCCGTACCAAACAATGAACGAGCATTGCATATACCACGGAGGTGCCCATAATATGAATTGCATTTGCCGCATGCTACGACACGTCAGCAACAAGAGAAAACCTACTGACGATGACGGCTGGTTACGTCAGCAAATGAAGTTCATTCGTGTTTATTATAGTCCGCAGTTTTTTTAATAAGCAAAGTCGACTATTAAGGGTGGGAAATCCGCCAAAAATCAGATTCTTCTTGCCTCTCGCTTATATTAGTAAAACTAACTAATAACGAAGCACACTGCTGGCTACCTAGTGTATCAGATAGTAGCTTCAACACTTTTTGGTTTCCGCCGTAAATTTAACCAAATTTAACCCCGTCCTCTTCCTTTCGCCTTTTCCCTAGACTTGTCAGACTAGGGAAGAGGGAACCCATCCCACCGAAATAAACTTCATTCTGCTGCCGCTTTAACACTAGGGAGTACGTCCCAACCAACGCTATGTTAAGCTCCAGTCAGACTAGGGAACCCGTCCCATCGCTTCTCCGCCGAATACAAACTTCGTTCTACCGCTGCTTTAAGACTAGGGAGGACGTCCCAACCTACGCTGTCTTGAGCTCCGGTCAAGCTAGGGAACCCGTCCTATCGCTTCTTCGCTACATAATCTTGTGTCGAAATTGCTTGGAAGACTATATAAGGAGTATACGCCCTAAACTACGCTGTCTTAAGCATCCACACAGATTAGCGAGTCCGCTCTATTAGTATGGGTAACCGGGGCATGTTGATCCCAGGGGTATGCAGACTAACTGTCAATAACTTCAAATTTACGTATCAAAATTGATTTTTCTTTATGTTTTCGGATATACTCTAACTGTCCGCTTGGTCTCACATATTTTCATGCCTGGGGTACACCTCGCTTCAAAAATATTTCGAGAAAACTGTTTTTTGCACCCGTGAATACTTTTTTTATTTTAAATTGTTTTCCTCTTTTCGATTTGGTTTTCTAGCCTGGCTCCAAAATTTTTTTGGAGCTTATATCAAAGCTGTTTCTCTAAATCTGGCTATTTGCCTTTTACGTTATCAAAAAAATCCAGTTCATTACTATAAAGTCGATCGGGGCAAGTTGGCCTCATTATTATTGGGGTAAGTTAACTTATTATTTTGTATGGGAGTTGTAAACAAAAATAATTTAATTTTTCAATTAGTTTTCTGAGTTCTAGTTTTATCAAAGTTATTATAAATCCGCTGTTTTTTTACAATAAGAAAGGGTTTTTATTTATTCCCTTTTTATTTTTGCTTATTTATCAAATAATGTTTCTATAGTTTAGTTGTTAACAAAAATATTTTTTTTTGCTAAAATATGAGTACAAATATAATATTATATCATACCTATTAGTATCATAAATCGGTATCTTTCATAATAAATTAATTTCTGTTTGGTAAAGTGCGTGTATAGGTATAGTAAAAATTCAATACGAAAACAAAGTTTGATGAGTTAGAGAAGACGAAAAAAGTGGGTCTTACAATTCTGTCTGTCTGTCTGTTTTGGCAACAGAATTAATGGCTGGATCGATTTTCTCAAAACTTGGTAAATAGTGGTAGATATTTAGTGATTTTGCCCATAATGTTAATTTAATTTTTTTTAAGAACCGAAAATAACGGTACCTGCGATACAACTTTTTTCGAAATTTTACAAAATCTCATTTTTCTCAAAAACGGCTCCACAACTTTTCTTAAAAAAAATCAATGCGTAAATTTATTTTAGTAAATGCTACCTTTGCATAGCAATCTATTTTTTCAAAAAATGTTTTTTTATGGTAGGTACCTACCTCCCTAAGAACCTTTTTTTTTTTACATTTTTGATTATTTTTATTTTTTAATAAAGAAGCTTCTAAATAATATAAACAGTTTTCGCTTCCAAAATTTATTTTATTTTTTTATTTTTTGGATTTTTAAAAATTGTTTACAATTTTGTTTTGAGAATCGAATATGTGTTTCCAAAATGATATGATATATTTTTTAAAACTCGATTCTAAAGAGTGTTTTAATACTTTCTAAAATATTTTAAGAATAAAATTTACTTTTATACAAAACTAACGGTACCTACCTTCCATACAAAAGTAAAAAAACCGTTAAAGAAAAACTGATTATAATAAAAAAAAATTAAATGCAAATTCCAACAAATTTCAAATAATATGCGTATCAAAATTTTCACAAAAGAAAGTTTTGAATTTTTAAAAAAAGTTTCAAATTATTTTTTTGAAAATGTTGCAAGTTATCTTAAAAACTATTTTTTTTTTTAAATCGGTCGTCAGTCATTTTACTTCTTGATTGAATATGTTTGTATGGAAAAAAGGATTAATAATCGTTGGATTATAAATTTTTTTTTCCATACAAACATATTCAAACAAGAATTAAAATGACATTCTTTTTTCACCTCAAACTATCAAAAGAGTTGTTTTAGCTAGTTTAAATATTTTCAAAATTTTTCTCTCATAATTTCCATGTCTTTGTACAATTTTCTTAAACCGTCATCCTCTTGAACATAAGAGCAAGTACGTTCAACCCAGTCGTGGTTTCATTTCTCAGTGCTTCAATTATAGGTACTTTGATGCAGTTTGTGGAAAAACCAAAATAGGTATTTTTTGAGTTATAGGAAAAAAACTAGATACAAACAAATAAATTTTTGTACCACTTTTTGCAAAATTTTCATGTTGCGTCATAAAATTTTAGTCGCAAACCTGAGATTCTGATTTAGCGCCCCCTTAAAACATAATACAAGAGTAAAATCAAGAATACCCCACAGTTTGCTTAATTAGAGCGGCATTTTTTACGACAAATTAACTGAACTTTTAGTATTTTTTTTAGAAAAAAATTTATTCAATAATTGAGTTTGAAAACAAATCAATACATTTTGAAATTTGTTTTAACAAAATAAAACTAAGAAAATAATAATCACAGTCGATTCTCTACTATCGGGCTTTTCATGTCCCGTTGAACTTCGTTTCACCTACAATTGAAACTGATATTTTTGATTGTACTTATTTGTAACTCTTTATAAGCGAATGTTGTATTGGTTTTTTACTGTTATAGAAAAAAGTCAAATAAAGCTTGTTTCTAATTTTATTTACTAGTTGTTCTTTAAGTTAGTCAATAACAAGTGCATAGGTCTTAGACCCTACCTAATTATAATATTTTATTTTTCCCCAATACACTGGCATCGTTAATTAACTTTTTTTTTAAATTTTTCTAAGTATCAACTAATAAAAAATATTTGATTTCGCAATGAGGAATAAATCTTGTTAAAAAAACATAAAAGAAAACGAACCAACCAATTTTAAAATACCATTTTAAGTTGATAAGATAGATACCTGTTACACCAAAAAAAAAAGCATTAAATTAAAATTTAAGACCACTATAGCACCTTTCTCGGAGAAAACAAATCAAAAACGCTTATTTGTCATTCATGAAACTCCCAAAACTCATTTATATTCCCCAAGTACATTTTGCCAATCAAGCATTCCAATCACCGTCTAACCCTCTGTGTAGACACCATATTCTCAAATACGTAGTAAGAGTAGAGTATGTCCTAAGCGATTCCTCTGTGACTATAGTAAGTATAGCTGACCATCCAAGCATTGTAGTCCTATATGTCTCAGAGGGTGATATTCTACATCATACAAAGCAACAGAGCCATACATAACATATATGAAACGAGAGCAAACATAGGTATAGCGAAGAAAACTAATTTTCCTAATTAAAAAGTCATGCTAAAGGAAGAACCAGGAGATCAACGTGATTGTACAAATACCCAGTTATGCAGGGTTTCATTTTATAAAAAAAAATATATACATACATATATACGTACCTAGAGATACCAAGAGATTAAGGCAGAGACCCATAAGCTCATAGGGTCGCTGAACATTGAACAAGGGTAGACAAAAAAAAAGGTGTTCCTCAGATCACCCTCTGTATGGTATATGGTGGTGACGCGCCTACTGTATTAGCATACATATAAATTCACAATTAATATCGTACTCAAACGAACTTTGGTACTCTACTTCTGCTGTCGCTGCTCTACCTATTCTGTTCTGTTCTCTGCTACTACATGATGCTGCTCTGATGCTGTAAGCATGCTTGCTTTCTATTTGAGAAATGGAGGGTAGTTAGTCTTAGGTATAGGCATAGGAAAAGGAGGTGGATAGGATATTATGTTCTTGTGTTTCCCGCTACCGATGCCAAGGTCATTCAAAATTCACCCTTTGCTAGATGGCACCCCATTTATTATAACCGAACGAACATACTACATGTTCTAGATACACTGTCCTTCTCGTTGTCTAAAATACGTATACAAATAAGCCTAGAATGTATATTATACGCAATATGAATCAGGGTTGGATTTGATATGTGAAAAGGAGCTCAGATCCAGTGTAATTATGGGGCCAATCATCATTGTAAGGCAACTTACCATTCTAGATCAACTAAAAAAAAAAATTGAATTTTTCCTCCAACGAATCAAATTTGCAGAAAATTTGTTCATAGGTATATGTTTATGCTTCAGCTTGGTGTACCTCTACCTGGACGCTCATGTAGCTAGAGTTACCACAAACCTACAAGAATATGCTTGAACTTTTTCTAGTCTCTTTGTTTATTCAGTCCATCAAACAAAGACCAGTATTCTGGTGGCCAAAAAAAGAACTACTTACCTTTTCTTCCAGAATTTTGTTGGGTCATGACTTTTCACTATGGCAACCATGGTTTTGACAAATATTATTGTAAAGTATTCAATTGAATAATTGAATCAAATCCCACCAAGCTAGCAGATCCACCCCTGCCTTTGACTAACATATGCGGCTTCCTCAAATCATGGCAGAAGGAGTTGAATCTAATTTAAGCTTCCATTGCAAAGATGGGGTTGAATGTTTTATGGATTGGAAGGATGTAGTAGGTAGATGTAATGTAGGCAAGGTATATCTATATGAATATGATGAAAAGAGAGTGTCCTTCTCTACCATTCATATATCGAAAACTGCCTACTCTCTACTCTGAGATTCATTGTTTGCTGCTAAGTAGGTAAATTCACTCGACACTTCGTTGTGATTCTAATTCGGGCACAGGCACAGGAAGCGATGTAACGGGCGAGGGAAAATGGCATTTTGTGTTTTGTAGATGGAACACACACCAACACGAGTGTATAGGTATAGTGTCGTCTATGCACTCTTGACGACAACGATGGCAGAGGGGATCCTTTTTTTTTTAAGATAGAAAAAAAAAATGAATCACATGTGTTGGCAAACCCTCTGGTAGACATGTTGGATTTTTTTTTCCTCTGCTCTTTGCATTTCACTAGGTCGGTCTCGGTGTGTGTTTGTGTATATGGGAGTTCAAATTTAACACCGTCTCTCTAGAAAATGATTAATTACTCTGCCGCAGAGCCATATTGCTTTTGCTTTCAAACTATACTATAAGGGTTTGTTTTTTGTCTCTTTTACTCTCGTTTTATTATATGAGAATTGATTGCATGTGTTCGTGTTTATACATTGCGACGACCGACGACGATGGTCGACCGACGATTCGAAGAGCAATGTATGCGAATAGTTTATAAATTAAATAACTGCCATGTCCGACGGCATATACTACGTAATCATATCGCTTCAAAAATTTGTTCAGTATACATTTTCTGAGAATGAAAAATGAACTTCACCCTGAAGTCTACAATTTATTATTTCAATGACTTGACTTCATATTTTTGTATATGTAGCGGTACAGGTTTGTATGTATATCATTTATTATGGCATTTGAATTGTTGCTTTTGACTGGAGGAGTTTGATTGTTGAGAAGGAGGGAAGAGTAGGCAAAGTTTATTTCTCAAACCCTTCTTACTTATATCTGTATAATGGGCAGATATACATCATATGAATGTAACTTAGAAATAAGACACCCTTAAGTGGTTGAGGAAATAAATTTGACAAATTTAATGCACTCAATCATTAATCTTTTCGTCCTTCATAAAAAGATGGGTCCTAAAGGCAAGGTAGGTAGATTTTCCAAAAAAAAAATGGATAAATAAAGTTGATTTGAATGAGTTGATATAGGTATACTATACTACTTTACTGTTTACTTATCCCGTTCCCAACCCATGGAGGGTCTATGTCTGAGATATTGCAGTCTTTCATCGGTTGAAGTCCCCGCATATGCTCTCTTCAGGCGTCGAGACCAAGTGCTCTTGAGACTGTAACGTCTGGTCCTTATGGCGGAGTTTCGGTTTTCCTGGGTCGTCTAAGACCTGGGGACTGGGATTCAAAGATTGTCTTGGCTGGTGTGGTGCATTGTTATCAATTCACTCGATGTGTACGAGCCAGTGCAGTCGACGTGTTTTGGCTCTTTGGACTCTGCATCCACATCTTGGTACAGCTCATACAATTCACGATTGAATCTTGTCCTCCTTTCGCCAT
Organism: Dasysyrphus tricinctus; assembly: GCA_963921185.1. Taxonomy (NCBI): domain Eukaryota; kingdom Metazoa; phylum Arthropoda; class Insecta; order Diptera; family Syrphidae; genus Dasysyrphus; species Dasysyrphus tricinctus. Next base: position 129,693,375 of record OY992530.1, read on the forward strand.
TTTCGCATATAGGACCAAATATCTACCGAAGAATTTTTGGGGAGTTTTGAATCCATTTTTGTTTGGCCAAACCGCAGTAGCAGCGGTTTGCTAGGGTAATTCTTCGTCGGATTTACACTACCTAGAAATGACTGCTACGAACAATGGCGTTTTGTCCTAGGAAATGTACAGATAGCATATTCTTTGTTTTATCCTCATTCTCTTCAGGACCAACGCGTTTCGCCTATTTATCAATAGCTGTGAACGTTTCAAGAACAGCTCGCTTGGAGCGACCGATGATGTCGATGTCGAGAAGACCTGTTGAAGATAATACCTTCCAGGTAAACACCACTCGTTTGCACTATCAGCTCCAAGACTAGATTGAAGAAATCACATGATAGTGCATCTTCTTGCCGAAATGACTTGGAGATGTTGAGAGACTCAGAGAAGACTCCTGAGCCAACACCGCACTCCATCTTTGAGCCATCAGTATAGATAGTTGTGTCGAAGTCTCTCGTCACGGCGTCATCATCCCAGTCCCCTCTGGATGGGAATAAGACTCACGGTACTCCTCTCTTGTTGCTCTTGTTTTCCGTTGCAGCATTTGCATTCCTGCTTTTTCCGTCTACTGCTTCAATACCGCGCATTCATCATCATACTACGGGTTCTTTTTTTTGGGTGGTTGATAGCCTATGGTGGTCTCGGCTGTCTCCTTAATGATTTCGCGATTACTGGTTCCACTTGCTGTTGACGCTCGTGGCTGGGGGCAGGGCAGAGAGTTTCCTGTACATAGTCTCTGGCTTTCTCAGATGCGCTAAGGCATGCAATATTGAATTTCTTCCTATGGGAGGTCTTCGTTTTCTTTTCGTTAGACAGTCGGGCTCTGAATTTTGTTAGAACAATAAGGACATGGTTAGAGTCCACGTTAGAACCTCGGAAAGTTCGCATGTCCAAGATGTTCGATGCATGCCTTGTGTCAGTTAACACGTGGTCTATTTGGTTTGCGTTTTGACCATCTGGAGATCGCCAGGTTGCTGTGTGTATCCTTCACCTGGGGTGACCTAGTGCTATTTATCACCGACAGTATTACGAGCTACAGCAAAGTCAATAAGTCGGAAGCCGTTATCTGTTGTTGTTTCGTGGAGGCTGTGCTTTCCAACTAATCCGCCAAAGATATTTTTTTTCCCGACTTTAGCATTGAAGTTTCCAAGCACGACTTTGACATTGTATTCCGGACAGGCTCCGTAGGCTCCGTCCAGGAGGTCGTAAAACTCCTCCTTGTTAGACCATCACCTTCATTGGTAGGGGCGTTTGCACATATTAGGCTGATATTTTGGAAGGTAGCTTTGAAGCGGGTAACAGCCAGGCGATCGCTTATCGGCTTAGAATCGATCACTTTCGAGCATAGTCGATTTTGCACGACGAATCCGAATTCTAGCATGTGCAATGTTTGGTGACAGCTGTATTAAATATCGCAATCTTTGCATTTCGATATTCCTGATCCTATCCATCGTATCTCCTGGATCACGGTACGGATAGAGATGACATATTCAAGTTTTTGAGTAGCACCTGGCGTATGGAGTTTCCTTGCATTCCAGCTTCACATGTACTCGTAGATTGTAGTCAATTTTCGTTACGGGTCTGGTTGCCATTTGAAGGGGGTCGTTATCCGAGGCTTCTTATGTCTTTCTCATAACAATGGTTTTTTTTTTTTACTGTGGTTGGGTGTTGGGTATGTAAGCCTAACGCATTAACCCCCAATCTGTAGGGCCATGGGTTTAATGTTGCAATTCCTTCCTTGATCAACATTCGCACTCTCAAGATTAGCAAGTCATGACATAAGGCCAAGATCAGTATCCGGCGGTTACCAACTTAGAGGTAATGTAAGCATTAGCACTTGAAATGCAGGAAAATATACAGCTCGACGCCCCCGAGTTCCTACAACATCCAACCACCCATACTGAGAGTTACAATATTTTAAATTTTGAAAGACTTAACAACCTTACAAATTATATCAAAGTTGAAAACAATTAAGTCAAATATTTTAAATGGAAGAATCGGAACTGTTCTATAGGTAATAGTTTTCTTTCCTAATCATTTGGTTCTTTACACCGAAAATTTTTATTTTATTGACACATACAAAATTTTCACATGTATCTCAAAATCTATTCACAACAACCGCCCCAGCTTAACCTATAATGTAACGTCTTTCTGTTTGTCTTCTTATTACATAATACTCCTTGCAGGCATATCTAAATTGCAACATTTTCTAAGAACGTATAATAATCATTAAGGATATCTAAGCAATAAAAAATTATGAAGTATGTGCAGAGAAAAAAAATCGCCTAATCACTCGAACGTGCCTATACTACCAGACAACATCGCATATGTATACTTTTAGCTCGAGTTTCGATATATTTGAAGTATTTGAAGCTCCTCATTTAAAATCTACTTGAATTTCACAATAAATCGAAATAGTTTTGTTTAGGTATGTGGCTATATTTGCACATAAACAAATAATAATGTTATTTCGTCGTTTTCCTTATGCATCATTGGGAAAGTGTTGCTTGTTTTTTTTTTGTTTTGTTTTGTTTGTTTAAATAATTTTTAAAACTATTCAAACTCTCCACACCTAAGCGCCATGAATTGAATTAAAAATTCAAGTCTCGTCAACCTTCCTTAGCCTTAGCCAGCAACTTGATGAATAGAATTGAATTACACCACACCAAAGACCATCAACTATCCACTATAACCAGCTACTTGCTCATAAGATATGATAAGCATTGAAGGGTACCATAGCTATACCAACATAAAGTCGCTTGGGTTTTGTAGATCCGTTTTTGGATTGCCTCAACAAAGTGTGACCAGAAAAGAAAAATCAATACGAGTATCTAGTTTGGTCGAAATTATGACTGCGACGCTATACTCCTTACAGAAATATTATAATATATCGAGAGGTGAGTCGTGAGTACCTAGTGAGTTGTTGGTACTATATACCACGTACCTAACCTATGTTTCATATAAATAATATTCCAAGCGATAATTTTACATTAATATGACATGATGTCATTTGGATACCAGGACACCTTACTGAATCTTAAAAAGTTCCTGATGATGGGTTTTTTTTTGTCTTCTTTAAATTTCTTTCTTTCTTGCTGGATTGAAGTTTCGTTGATGAATTTTGTGTTTTGTTTGTTTTGATAAATAAGTTATGGATTATGATATCACAAATCACAATGACTGTGTGGGTGGTTGAAGATGATTTAGAAGCAATACAAGGGAAACACTTGTTAAGAAATAACGATGAATTCTATGATAATGAGTATTATGAACTATGAAGAATAATTCCCAGCAATAATTCTATATGGTTGTATGCCTTCTAAGTATAATTAAAACAATCTCTGTTTTGATATTGATATAATGCACTATGAAATGAATACCTAAGTACTTACGAATGATTTGTACGACTGACAAATAGATTTTATTGTAATATTTTTTTTTACATATTCTCTCAACATTTTTGTGTTTATCTTTCCATAAGAAAATTACAGAGACTATACAAATGACGGATTGACATACGACCAAACAAATTTCTTTCATAACAATAATGAACAATTATTTCAGTTACCTACCTACCTTTTGCTACGAATCAAAAAATCAGAACGCTCCCGCGCTATCAACATATATCGCCAAGTAGCCATCCGCACAACAAAATGAGTAAACTCTTCAGTTTTTGTATTGTTGGTCAAAATGTATCAAAGAGTTTTAAAAATATAAAAAATACTTAAAAGTATATAAAAAACCAACATTAACCAAACAAATTAGACATCAATTTTTAGGTTGTTATTTTTCAGCATGCGGTTGATCAGGTTAAGTATATCTAACAAGATAACTGATTTTTGTAATATCGTCATTGTATATAGAATATATAAATTGTATATAGATTTTATATACAAAGATATCGTGTTAAATCAACGAAAGTTAACACTGCCTTAAATAAGTAATCCTGCAAAACCAACATGAGAATCAAGATCGATAGTTCAACCGAATTTACTGAACTGACAGCACTTCTTGTCTATGTCATCGACATGACTCAATCAACCCTGTGCAGACTTTTATTTTAAACATTTTGGCTACGAAATCTCGCAAATCAAAATCTCGCATAGTGAAATCTCGCAATTATAAAATCTTGCTTTTCATAATCTCGCAATAACGAACTCCCGCAAACAAAAATCCCGCAAATCAAAATTTCGGAAAATTTTATGCATTACAACAAATCCATTAATTTAATCAAAATCTCGCAGATTGAAACTTCGCACGAGATTTTAATTTGCGAAATTTTTATTTTGAAAAAGGATTTGTTGCAGTGCAATTAAGTTTTGCGAGATATTCTACCTTTTGTAAATGTAAATGCAGTTCCTAAGTACTTTAAGACAACAGTGTTATTAATAATTGCTACCGTTGATTTTTCAATATTAGTGTTGTCAAAAAAACAAAAGAGAGAGAGAGAGAGATAGGACATAGAGATGGTATATCCAGTAGTAAATGTGCAAATGTGTATTCGGCCTTAAACTAGAAAATATTTTTTAGTTTCATAATAAACGTAAAAGACAACAAAATTATTATAGAGGTTATCAACAGTAATAAAAAATATTTTACTGATAACTGTACCCAGTTATCACTTTGGAAAGAAAAAATTGTTCAAAACACTTTTGGATGTATTCTCTAAAAAAAAATCGTAAAAGCCGTGCGCGATCCGTTGCTGTCAAAATTTAATTTGCGATATTTTGATTTGCGAAATTTTAAATTACGAGATTTTTGCTGAAATTTGCAAGATTTTTAGGTTCGAGATGTTAATGCGAGATTGTTTAAAGCGAGATTCTGTAATTGCGAAATTATGAAAAACAAGATTTTTAATTTTCAAGATTTCGTTATTCGATATTTAAAAAAAAATGAGAGATTTCGATATTCGAGATTTTGGTTTGCGGGATAACGTACCACTCCCTTACATGATACCCTGAACTATAACACTACTGTCCTGTAGAAACATGTGCGTGAAGTTAGCACCGCCTTTTTTGATTTTCAAAAAGGAAGATAATATTAAATTTGAACTCTAAAATTAATAAATGAAATGTTAAGCCCTTATGATGACTTGCGATTCGCCAAGTTGAACGTTCGACTCAGCTCGAATGTTCCACATTTAAGAAATAAATACTGCGATTTTGTTCAAAGTCACCAAGAATCACAGTTCGACATCGATGATACAGGCGAACGTTTTCATGACATTAAAATTTTCCAAATGTTTGCAATTTAAGGCGAACTTGATTCAGGTGAGTCGCAAACGGTAATGCCACATAGTCACATTCGAACGTTTGACTCGGCGAATAGCAAGAAATAATAGGTGCCTTTTTGATTTTGAAGCAAAAATGAGCATACTTCAAACACGATTAATTTTAGTTACGGTTCTTTTGACTTTTTTGTTATTTTTCCTCTCTTTAGTATATATATAAACAAATTGAATATTTTAGAAAAAAAAAAATTATGATACATAGCTGGAAAATTTGCAAATTTTTAAATTTGGTAGATACCTTTTTTTAAGTAAAATTCAAAATTCAACTAAAAAAAAATTTAATGTTCCCTGGTTTTTCCTGGTCGGACTTATAGTAGGTACCTAACTACATATTATACACTGAACCATGATGTATCGAATACAAAAGAAAAATAGTTGCTTGTACTTGCGAACCTTCAAAAGCAACGAGTTTATATCTTAAGACCACTCCGTAAAGCAACAAATCTTGAACGCCGTTTTTCTTATGGGATTCCAAATTCTTTCCCAAAATTATGGAAATACCTATATGTTTGTTATTTGTGGAGCTTTATCTTTGCAACAGTACCATTTTCAATTGACCTTCTTATGAAATTTTTGAAGGGACCATACAAAATCCAATTCTTAACGCCCAGGACCATTGTTTACAAAAGAGAGTGTTAAATTTTCTATTTTAGTAGGTATCACGTCTCTCCCATACACCTTAAAATAAAATGCACGACTGGGTCGCACGTATTTGCTCTTATGCTCAAGACACTGCGGGTTTAAGAAAATTGTATATAAAAACATGGAAATTATGAGAGAAAAATGTAGAGAAGCATGAAATACGACATTTAAATTAGCTAAAACAACTCTTTTGACAGTTTGAGGTGAAAAAAAAGTATGCCATCTTAATTCATGATGGAATATGATTGTATGGGAAAAAAAATTTTAAAATCGTTGGAGCGGGTTTTTTTTAAATTAATTTTTTATATATAAAATTCTTAAAACATTTTTAAGAACAAATTTTGGTATGCAGATTTAAACTATATATTTATGTGTATATAAAAACAAAATTTAAAAAAAAATTGTCAACCTGTTTTCGAGATATCGAATTTTCAAAAAAAAAGTTTGAAACTTTTTTTAAAAATCCAAAAACTTTTTTTTTGAATTTTGATATGCAATATTATTTAATCTTATCTGAAATTTGTATATAAGAAAATTCATTTAAATCCGTTAAGCTGATAACGAGAAAACTCAAAATAAAAAAATACGTTCTATAACAGGTACTACTAATAGTTGCTATGTGTAAAATTTTATAATTTTTGATGGTAGATCGTACTAATTTTAGTATATGAAAAAGTTTAATCAAAATCGTAGGGTTCGTTTTCAAGCAAAAAAATATTTTCCTTTGCGGTTTTTTCACTTTTGTATGGAAGGTACCGTTATTTTTTCATAAATGTAAAATTTTTTTTAAAACTATTTTAGACAGTACTAAAAAAGTCTTAAATATCGAGTTTCAGAAAAATCTATGATGCCGTTTTCGAAATATTTCATTTTCCAAAAAAAAAATTGAAATATTTTTTAAAAATCCAAAAAATATTTTTTCAAAAATATTGGTACACACTATTAACTATTAACATTTTTTAGAAGCTTCTGTATAAAAAAAAATAATTGAAATCGGTCATACCGTTTTGAAGAAAATCAAAAATTAAAAAAATGGTTCCTTGGGAGGTACCATTAATAACCATTTTTGAAAAATGGTTTTCCACCTAAAGAAAGCTTTCACTAAAATAAATTTACTGAATTTTTTTTTTAAGAAAAGTTGTCGAGCCGTTTTTGAGAAAAGTATGATTATGTAAATTTGCAAAAAAAAAAATGTATGGCAGGTACCGTTATTTTTGGTTCTAAAAAAAAAATGAAAAAAACGTGTCGGCAGAATCACCAAAAACCTCTATGTACCAAGTTTGAAGAGAATCGATCGAGCCGTTTGGCTGTAGACGAACAGACAGACAGACAGACAGAATTGTGCCACCCACTTTTCTGGTGTTCTCTATCATCGTAATATCATGTTTGATTGTTATCTCAAATTTTTTTTTTTGCACGAATCCAAAACTTGCCTTATAGTACCTATAATCGCAAGTAAAAATGGGCGTGATAAAAAAACCTAATTTTTAAAAAAGCAATTTTTTAGAAAACGATTTAAAAAAAGAAATTTTGTCAAAAACGCCCTCAAAAGTGGGCGGGGAAAACAATTTTGTTCAGAATTTGTTCTTAACCTGTAATTAAGACGATTCGTTTTATTTTCATAGAAATTAGCCAAAAAAACGATTTTTTTCAAAAACCCCCCAAAAGTGGGTGTGGAAAATAGTTTTGTAGGGAAGAGTTTATATAAATTACATTATATACAACTTTTTGACGAACACACTCCATTTCCCTCAACTATCGACGATTAGAGGACCTATTTAAAAAATTGGGCGTGTATCAGTAGGCGGAAATGTTCTCTTATGATGTCTTATGATATCCTTTATCATTCCTGAAAATTTAATCTTAATCGGTATGCTGCCTCTGGCCGTAAATATTTAAAAATAATATTTTTCTTTCGGAAATTTCACACTTTCTTAGAAATGAATATTGAGGTGGTCTTAACTCATTTTCTGCTGCCATGCACCGAAAAGAAAAGAAAAATATTCGGGTGATTGCAGTTTTTAGGGCAAACACTTATTTATAATTTTTTTTAATTTTATATTTTTCCTTAAAACTTAACCCTTCTATATTGTGTACGGTTTGTGCCATATTTACCATATTCCGGAGAGATACAAAATTCGAATATATTTGCAACTTAAATATTGAAAAAAAGACCAAATTAGAAATATTTTTTTAAATTTCGATATTTATTTAATAAGTAATTTATGCTGTTTTGAACTGGTTATGGTAAGGAAGGCCCCTGAATATAATCACAGATACAAGAGTTACATAGATATCGCATCCAGTACAAATAAAAAGGCCCATTTTTTCAATATTTTGTGATTGCAAGCTCTTTTGTTTCGTCCTCAAAAATCGAGTCGGTTGATCAAACTACGGATGACTTGTTGTTGACGTTTTAAATTTATGTCTATGCATGTAAATCTATCTTTTTAATCATCAAAGTGGTCCATAACTCACACAATACCTATTGATTTAACTGGGATGTAGCTCTACGTCCCACGATACAAAAAAGTAGTCATTTTTATTTGCTCTGCGTGCGATATCTATGTAACTATAATATCTGTGATATAATGTTATTGAACATTGGGATACACAGAGTGTGCAAAGCTTTTTTAAATACTTAACTGACCTTGTTCTCTGAGTATAGTGTTGTATGTACCTGTTGGATCCTAATCATATGAAAGTTGACAAATTTTTTACTAAGGCTTAATGCTTAATATGGAAGAAATACTGTCAATTTTTATGTAGATGTGAAACAACGTTTAATATTGTCATCTTTGAATTCTTAATACCTATATAAATCTTCAAAAAAACATTGTTATTGACCTGAAGAAGACAATCATTTTTTATTAATAAAAAAGGTCACGTAGAAAAGAAACATTTGTATCAGTAAAAACGAAATCGCTTATTTAATTTCTAAGACGTTCTTTATATGCACCTCAAAAATTAACTGACCCATCAAAAATAAAAAAAAACTTAACCAAAACAATTCCATATAATAGGAGGTCCCCTCTGGCCATGTCAAACAGTCTGACATACTGCCATGGCATAATAAATCAACAAAGCTGACAACTATGTATGTACTGTGGTGATGGCGGGCCGTTTCGAGCGGCATAGATATAGGTAGTAGATTGCATCTTATGATAAGCCGCCAAATAACGGAACGTACTTATTTAATCATCATGTTAAGCACAACAACTACTATTCAAACTCTCTAAGCCCAACGCTATAATCAAGTTATGCATTTTGATTAGCGTTTAATTCATTATAAACCAACAAAACAAATGTTGGCTTGGTTTTCTCTCTGCATGCATATCAAAACCAACCGATTGATGGTGCCACCCTGTCCAAGTATAGTATCTATCGGTAGATATCTTTATTCCTGTCATTATGCACATTATAATGTGCAAAAATTTATGAAATACGCATTTAGCGATTTGTGGGACAGTCATACAATCGTTTAACGTCTCTCTCTATGAGCCGATTTCCCATAGCGCAAACATCAAATTTGGGATACATTCTCAATACATATATAAAAAAGTATAGTTAGAGAGCTGGTGGCAGTTTAATAAAAATATTTTATTACTAAATGTACGTAGGTAAGTTAGGTGCATAAACTACCTGAATTACTGAAGAATTAAAATAGAATTTCAAAATGCAAATTTACGAATCATGTTTTATTCGTAAATCAAGGCATTTTGATCCCAAATTAATACGCAAAAACTGGTAGTTTAACATTCAAATCGTAGCAATTTACAAAATTTGTTACTTCGTGATTTGCAATTTAAATCCATGATTCAAGTTTGTACTTTTCATAGCAAAATACAACTGTTTTGGCGTAATTTACTCTCCAAAAGCATAATTTCACAAACAGCATTTAAAAATGTTGATTTGCGATAAATATTTAGTAGTTAACATTGCACAATCACTGAATTACGTTTTTTTTTTCGTAATTCGCAACTCCATGAGAATACAGTAGACGATCGATTTAGTGAAAATAGTAAACGATCGATTTAGTGAATCTCGAAATAGTGAACTATCCACAATAGTGAACACTTAAAATTTTATATAAAAACGTATTTTGCATAAAAATGCCGCGCAAGCATTTTACATAGCTTGAGAGCTCTGAGGAATTTTTTCTGTTTTTTGTTTAAACTTGAGTGAAAGCCTTGTTTAATGCTTAATTAATATTAAAAACATTCACATCGAACGAAATGTGCATTTTGGATCAAATTCGCCATAAGAAAGCCTTAGAAAACTTTCGCTCGAAAAAGTGAACAATCTCGAAACAGTGAACAGGCCTGGTTTTTTTTACTTCACTATATCGAGCGTCTACTGTAGTTGCAAATCACAAAAAAAAACTTCCTAAATCACGACTTTCTTGTCGCAATTTACCTCTCGAAGAAATAAAGCACCACAACATGGCAGGTACCTAATATCAATGTGTGACACCAACGAAAACGATCTGTAATACAAATTGGCCTGGTGGTTGCATGCTCGCTCCGTAACTGGAGGGTTGCGAGTTCAAATCCCAATAAGAGTCAAGCCTAAAGTATTTATTTCAAATAAATTAAATGAAATGCGTATACCTACAAAATGAAGGGAAGAGCAGGATTGATCTTTCCAAGTGGCAATATCAAGAAATAAAAGTGGTGATCACAAATATTTTTTGCAAATTTACAAATTGTGCGATTGAGGAATATTTGGATCAAATAGCGATTTGTTATTCGCAATTTTTGTTTTCTCTCGATAGAATGATTGATACTTAAAGAGTGTTGATTTACGATTTTTGAGTATCAATATCTTCATTTTGCCCAGTTTTGCAAATTTCAAACAAATAGTCGTAAATTACGATACCCCAAGCCAAGAAATAATTCGGTATTCATTTTGTCGTAATTTGCAGCTCATTTTTCATGATCTGATCCAAAAATTCTTTCAGTGTACTTGTTTGAATGCAATACTATTTCTATACTTGTTTAAAATAGCGTGAAGCGGAATTTGTTGAGTCATTGACGGAGTATAGAATAAAGGGAATCGAATAACCCTATAGTTTATATTGTTCCATTTAAGCTTTTCTGAAGGTGTACATTATTCCTACTTTTATAAAATAATGGTGTTCCAAAATTAACACAAGATTTAAATTTGGAAAAACCTTAAAAACGGAACAATTAGACAGCTACCACTTTTAGGGTAAAGGTAAAAATGTAGCATTACATGAAAAGACTACGTGTTTTCATTGTTTAACGATATTTTAAAAATAATGAAAGTTTGGCGGGGGCAGTTCCAATATTTCGTACAACTTATGGTCGACACGAAATATTGATTTAACTTGGTCAAAAAATGTGAAGAGAGTATGCACCTAATTGAAAAATTCAGGGAGACTGGATTATTTGTTGATGCTTTTTTATAGGGTTTTTTTGTAGCTAACAAGCAAGGTTAGGTAGAAGGGCTGACAGTTGATCTCGTTACCGTCACACTTAGATCTATGTAGATCCGTTGTGATACCCTAGGAAATTGTATTCCACTTAATGTAAAAACCTATGTGTTCTGTTAGCAGTCAAGCCATTTAGAGGCGTTGATGAAATTCAGAAGGCTATTAGCCGAAGTTCCAGAAAGTTCCTCTAGGTCATTATAGAAATAATTTCCTAGGTGTTTCTTTCTTAAATGACAGAGTGCTGGGCAGTGGCAAAGGAAGTGTGAGGTATCCTCATGTGCTTCTTCGTCACTGCATCCTCTGCAAAGGTCATCAGTACTGAGCCTCATTTTCTTTTTATGGTATCTCAGTAGGTTGTGTCCGGTGATTATGCTGACAAGGGAACGGAGATGTTTCTTGTTCATTTGCATAATTTTGTCTGTTCTCTGCTTATTGAAATTTGGCCATAACTTTCTAGTTGTGGCGCATGTTTCAAGCAGATTCCATCTTTCATTGGTTTTTTCTAATATTTTGTTACCAATTTCCTGTTTGATGCTACAGGTTGGTACTTTGATATTTTGTTCGGCTTGACTTGAATCAAGCGACGAACCCGTTCTCGCCAGCTCATCAGCTCTCTCGTTTCCCTGTACATCACTGTGACCGGGAACCCAGCAGAGTCTAATGTTATGCTGCATGCCAATAACCCTAAGCTCTTCGCGACAGCAAGTCACAAGCTTCGAATGTATCTCGGTGGCAGAAATTGCTTTTATTGCTGCTTGGCTATCAATAAAGAGGGTGATATCAGCTCGTGGTATCGCCATCATTGATATTTGCGTAGCTGCTTTTGAGCTAACAAGCAAACAATCATTTTCTTTCGACAGAAGAGAATGTATACCAGCAGAGCTGTGGAGACCATTTATCCGATTAGCTGTTCCATACATAACTTTTCTTCTTTATAATTCATTCAAAAAAAAAAATAGCAATCTAAAAAAAACCTATGTTTTCAATTTAATTTACATCTTGCATACATTTTGAACCACCCTTTATATCGATTTAAGAAAACCTTGAAACTTTTTGGTTTTAAAAAACAAAAGCTCAAAACTTTTTAAAACAGTCAATTATAGCCCGTAAGGTAAATCAACCTGCCGCCAGCTCCTTAATTATAATTTCCTGATGAATACTGAATAGTTAAAGTTTCCCTCCCGCCATTTGCCATTAGTCTATACTCCAACTCCACACCAGGTAGGTACAGTACATATTTTCTTCAGGCTTAAGATCTTTACCGCATAAAATAAAAATAAAGATAATAGGTACTTTTATAGCTACTAGATTCTTATCGATAACTTTATGGCAACACTTTCAATGACATAATAATGCACACTTTCTGCGGTAGAGCTATTGAAGTGTCTTAATGCATGATAATATTTTAAAAAGGTTTTTAGATATACATGATGAGATGGTGGAGATCAAATTTTAAAATTTTTTGAAACAATTTTTTGTTTAGAGTTTATGATGCGTATAAATTTTGGTGCCTTGGTACCGGGGTGGGTTTTGACTTATACTATAGGTTAAATTGGCTGTGCTCTTCTTTTGTGCACTATTTCATATTCCTATTCTGTTTTTCTTTTTCAAAATAATTAGGTATAATACAAGCTGATTGACCGACCATCTAGCAATAAAAGGGATTTTTTTGATGATGAATCCATAAACTTTTTAGAAGCCATCAGCAAAATATACATTTAATTATGTAAATTAAAGTTATTGACAGTTAGTCAACATGCCCTCGGCCCTTCTGGCACCAACTAAATATATAAAGCCCCGGTAAATGTTTATATGCGCCCGTTGAACACGTGCTTACATGAAAAACAAATAAACATAAAAAAGAGACTGATATACAGCACTGCTTTTGCACTAACCCACATCGTTTTATTTTCACGAGGTGAACCATATGGGGTTATGAGCGAGAGCGATAATAAAACGCGGCTATTAATGGCTCAGCCGATTTCAATCAAAATTTATATGTTGAAGCACCTTCAAAATACAATTCGGTATGTGTATGAGGTTAGAAAGAATAGTTTTGAGAATTCAGATTAAAAATAAAAACCATCATTAAATTGTGAATAAGTTACGTAAAAAAAAATAAATTAATTAATTTCATGTCAACTCATCATGACAAAATTTTCAAAAATTAAGACAATCGAAGCGATCCGTGAAAGGTTTGTTGTTAAGAACTAAATGAATTGCCGATTAGTTGCGCAAAATTAAGTCAATTTAAGGAAATTATAAAAAAATAATTAAATGAAAAGATAATTAAAAAAGTAGTTATTAGTTCTCAACAACCCCTTTTTTTATCATTTATCATTATTTTTGAGAAAGTTTTCATGAAGTAAACAGGACACCCATTTTTTCATAAACAAAAGGAGTAATTAATCTATTTTTGCTTAACTAATTCCCAATTGATTAGAAATTTACAATCAAACGTGTCCAACTAATTTGATACACAAAATAATATTGTTAATCAAAATTAAAAAATTATATTTCAATTTTTTTAGAAAAATATTAATTTTTTTTTAATTCAACTGTTGAAAACGCGCAGGTACATAAATTTCTTTTTTAAAACTAGGTCTTTATAATGTGTATTAATAAACATGTATGTAAGAACTGAAAATTGGCATATCAAATGTTTTTTTTGTAAAAATTTTACCAAAAAGCTTATACAGGGGGTGTTTCTTTATTTGTGTCTGATATTTTGCAAACTGATTTCTGGTAGAAAAAATGTATGTTAAGGGAAAATGCTAACAACGTCTGAAAAATTCACTTAAATTGGAAAGCAAATTATTAAAACTAATAAAGTTAAATGATACCTTTAGCTTTGCTTTTTTGAAAGCTTTTATTCTATTCTTCTTTATTTGCATTTTAAATGAAGCTCGAGTACAACTCTCACATCTGGACAGGAGCACCGCAAACTTCTTTGCATCTACTTGATCGCATCCAAAACAAAGCGTTGAAACTAATATGGAATAGCTCTCATCAACGAAGCTGTATAGACATAGACATAGAAGTAGCCAGTTAGATGCCTCCCCTGAACGGATTTCCACGCCACACTTCCCAATCCAGGAATGCAAATTAGTCTACACTTGAGAACTTGAACAGTAAAAAAAGAGATTCATTCATTAGCCGCCCTACATGTATGTGGAATACTCTATCAAACTCGATATTTCCCATTTATTACATCCTAAAAGCATTCAAAGTCAATGTTCATCGTTTTCTCCTCTTTAATCCTCTCCATTCTCCAACACTCCAACTGCTCGCGCTATGAATTTCGTAACAACGCAATATGGAACAAAATGCAAAAATGCATTTTTTGGGAGTTTTTCACTTATGGCTCAAAAGGTATAAATTAATCGTAAGTTTCATCTAAATACAATTAAAAGTAGGTATACACAATTTCCAATAAATTTCATTTTAAGATTTTTTTCTGCGACAGTCCATTTGGACTCAAACACTTGTTGAAAATTGATATATTTTTATTGTTTTCGAAAACCCCACTAAAAAAACACTGATTAACTATGTACTTTTTTTCTCAAAAATGGCTCCACAAATGTTCTTAACAAAAAAATCAATAAGGTAAATGCTATCTTTAAATGGGAAACCATTAAAAAAAAAAATGGTTATTAATGGTACCCCCTAAAGAACCATTTTTTATATTTTCGATTATCTTCAAAACTGTACTTATATTATAATTACATAATACATAATTTCTTTTAATACAGAAGCTTCAAAGAAATATAGGAAAGCAATTTTTGCTACCAATACTTTCAAAAAAATATTTTTTGGATTTTTAAAAAATGTTTCCAAATTTGTTTTTGAAAATCAATCAATCAATCAAACCTATTTGGAAAGCGGCAAAATATATATTTTTGAAACTCGATGCATATAAGAGTTTATTAATACTATCTAAAATATTTTACAAACAAATTTTACTACATATTATGCAAAAACAACTACCTTCCATACAAAAGTTAAAAAACCATCAAGGAAAATATTGTTTTACTATCAAAAGCGGCTCCTATGATTTTGTTAAACTTTTTTCGTAGGTATTAGAAAAGAACATATTAAAAAACAATGGCAATACGTACAATATCATGCTATAAGTAATTGTAAGGCCACACATGCATTCCTTAATTTTCTTTTTAAATTAAGTTGTTTAAGAGAACAGTTTTTGAAAAATTAACCTTCAAACTCAAAATTTTGAAAACATAATTTAAAAAAAATTGTTCAAACTCTTTTTTTTTCAAAATTTTATGTTATTCAGTACTATTTCTGTCTTTAATATTCAATGCTTTAGTTAGTTTTTAGTCAAACACATAAGACCAAATGGTTCTAGGACTTTTATTTTTCAAGATATAAACAGAGACCAACACCAACTTAGTGATAAAAAAATGTTCCTAAGTATTAAAAAACATTCATATTAAAGCCCAATGGCATTACGTACAACATTATGCTATAATTTTTTGTAAAGCCAGAAATCCATTCTTTAAACCATTCTAAATTAAGTTTTCTAAGTGAATATTTTTTGAAAAATTAACCTTCAAATTCAAAATTTTGAAAACCTAAATCGTTCAAACTGATTTTTTTTTTCCAAATTTCATGTTATAACGTACTATTTTTGACTTAAATATTCAATGCTTTTGTCAATTTTTAGTCAAACACAAAATACTAAATGGTCCTAGGACTTTTATTTTTCAAGATATAAACAAATAACTAAACCAACCTAGTACCTACTCATAAAAACAAGGAAAAACTAAGTTGATTAAATGACAAAAAAAAACTCTATTTAGAGATCCTACTCATAAGTAAGGATCTGAGATATAATTACTGATTCTTATTTATTTGAAGATTCATTTTGGTAAAAACTGATATAAAGTTCGAATCAGCGTGAAAAATCTTTATTAAATAGATGTATCACAAGTCTGCTTTATAACTGAATATATTTTGCCATATGCGATATTGAAAGCGACTTAATACCAATGTTCCCATGGGCTAATTTTGGCTATAATTTCGGATATGTCTTAAGTACCAGTGGTCTTAGTCTATTCGCACAAAATTTTCTTTTGTTACAATTTGTCTTGGGTCAAACCATTGCTTTACTTGACTTCTACCTCTCATTGAATTATTTTGAATTTTCCTACTATTGGCTGAATAGATTAAGATACAATTTGTATATACAAATTTCAAATAAGTTTAATGATATGGCATTTCAAAATTTTCAAAAAAGAAATTTTTGATTTTTTAAAAAAACTTTCAAATCTTTTTTTTTAACTTATTTGTATATTCACATAAATAAATACTTTAGATTTGCACACCAACATTTTTCCTTAAAAATGTTATAAGAATTTGATATAAAAAAAATATTTTTTAAAAAACCGCTCCTACGATTTTTTTTTTCATACAATCTTATTAAATCAGGAACTTAAATGACGTTCATTTTTCACCTCAAATTATCAAAAGAGTTATTTAAGCTAGTTTAAATATCGTATTTGATGCTTTTCAACACTTTTCTCTTATAATTTCCATGTCATTATATACAATTCCGTTAAGCCCTCAGCCTCTTGAACATAATAAGTATAAGAACGTGAGACCCAGCCGTGCATTTTTTTTTCATTTAAAGTCATATAAACCATGCACAGCAAAATTGAGAAACAACAACAAGAAATTTAATTCTAGCTGAATAAACAAGCTGACCATTACATTTGATTGAATCAAAACAAATCTTACAAAACAAAATACATATTTACATAAAATTTAATTTTTTCTTGTCTCATGTATGTTTACTGTAAAAATAAAAAAAGATTTGCAAACAAATCTCAAAACATGAAGCCATAGAGTCAATTTATTACAAAGATAAAGCGATTCCTTTCTTTATTATTTGAAAAGAAAAATAACATTCTATAGCACTTTTTAAATTATCCTAAATATTAACAACTTCAATTAGAAATGGTAGTTTTGAAGCTTTTTTGCTTGTTTAGTTTTAAAATGAAATGAATAACTACGCCCAAGACAAAATTACCAACACAAAGTTACTAGAGGATTCAAATTCAGAAATTTCCTTATAAGATTTTTTTTAACGGAAATGCAATCAAATGTATGTAGATTTAATGGCGCCCAAGAAGAATAACGCACAAAATCCTTTAAAAAAGTCCTTCTTCTTAACATCAGTCACGCCACCATTGGTATTTAAGAGAAACAATCCATTTAAAAAGAGCTTTCTAACAGGACATGGTTTGTGTATTTGCTATATTATTTGAAAGTCCTTTTTACCTACAGAGAACAACGAAGTACACACAGATGGCGCCTGGTATTAGATTCTAAACACATTTTCTATTCTAAAATAATTTAATAGGTTTCCTGAGTTATTTCCCAACTAGTAGGTATTTCACAGATGAAAAAAAGAATGAAAAATTGTACCAGGTGCGCTAGGGTAGTTCTCACATCTTCAATATCTCATATTTTATTTTTAATTAACTCACAGTGATATCAATTAATCTTTTTTACGACTTCAGCTGTCATTCATGAGGAATAAGTAAAATTATTAAAATCCAATTTATGTCTTTTTAATTGATAAAATGGTTTTATATCTATGTCGATATGGAAGTTCGATACTGGGTGGCCTAACACACACACACAAAGACACCCACTGCTGTCATTAAAAGTTTTTATATTTTCACTGAATGCTTTCAGTATACGTATGTATATGAATGGAGCTTTTTATAGAAGAAAAGTATTTCATTTTGCTGACACGTGGGTTGCTATAAATGTTGACATTGTTATTCGAATTTTGTCATTCCTTTATTCGAATTTGGAAGATTCATTTAAATTCAATTCTATTACATTATTCGTGACAAGCAGCGCGATGTCGATGTGTTCGAAAAGACCACCCACAATTTGTTTGGCCCTCGAAAACAACATCATCATGCATTTGACTACCGCGCAAATATAGAATTCAATTGAATTATTTTATAGCCACATCCTCCAAGCATATCTAAATATACAATATTACGAGTATGTATTTGAAAATGGTAAAAAACAATAACAAATAAAATTTGAAATTAGCATTCGAATTAATTTTGTTAAATTGACAATACCTTTATTTTTGATCAGTCAAAAACAAAGACAGGTGAATGTTTTTTTAATTATGACAAAGGGTGCTTCAACTTTGGAATTGAATATTATGGCGAAAAACTATTGCAATGATTCCACAAAAAAAACGTCGTAGAAAAATTAATTCCCACCTGAAAGGATGTTCTCTGAAATATAAAATTTCAAGGTGGTGGATACATTTATTCCATTCGCGTCATTCGGGAAATCTAAACAATTCGCAGAGATAACCTCGTTTGGTTTTCAAAGTGTAAACTAAACGTCTGGTATATTATATTATGCCGCACTTCAATTTGATTTGGATTACTGTGGTACGATGAATAAATCAAAAATGTAATAAAAATCGCATATGAATAGTTTCACGAACGCGATGCGGTAGGTAAGATATTAATTTGGCATCTTAACTTATTCGAAACACGCATAGTCGCATAGTCTTTTGTATGTGGGTATATATATGTAAATTGTATTTGCAAATAGGTAGCTCTAATGAAATTGTTAGGCTCTATGTTTGTGCGAATGTTTTGTTTTGTTGACAATGGGAGGCTATTGAACATGGTATGTGAAGTGGCTTAAGCATTATCAGCAATCTTATAGCACCTGTTGTTTTGATACTTTGAAATATGACTGTCAACAAAGCATTTTTATTAAGTATGATGAACTTTTCTTAAGAAGACCTTGAATTTATGAATGAATATACAAAAAGGCTTCAAACTTTATTTTCGGATAAATTAGAATAACGATATTTTCCTTGTGGTTATAGGTTTAGGTAAGATATATGAATAAAGGTTTGGGTACAAATTATCACAGCAATCATCCGAACTATACCAACTAAGGAGCTATTGTAAACAACTACGCAGATGTGCATGGACAATTATTATGTAAAACAAAGTTACGACTTCCGCTATCAACGTAAATTGGCCTTGATTTTATAGAAGACCCTTAAAGGGATCTTTGAAAAATATATTTTGGATGAAAAAGATATCAATAAGTCGTAGTAATATCTTTTGTTTTCTGTACTATAACCATCATGGACTAGCCAAGGAAAAGCTAAGGGGCCAGCTACCCCCGTAGAAATGAAAAAAGAAAAAAAGGGCACATTGGCCAAGGGCATACGAAGGATGTTGATCAGGGGGAGGGGGCAGAATCATGGTAAAACTGGTAAAAGTATAAAAATTGACCTTTGACATAAGAAAAGTAAATTCCCGAAAGCTGGCAACACTGTAAATTTACCCATAAATGCGTCAACTTAATACTTACCTATTTAGACTTCAACCGATATTTTTCCAAGACACCATTGATGTTCAGAGATGTCCCCACAACTTCTTACTAGTTAATAACAACCGAAAAGAGTCCGACATTTTGACATTAAAAAAGGTGTGTTCTTGAAAAGTGGCAACATTGAAATTTTAGCAGAAAGTGCGTTTACTCAACACCTATTTTCAAAGTATCAATTTTTATTTCCCAGCTCGCGTTTGGCATCTGGAGACGTTTCCACTGTTTTCATGCTCAAAATATTAAAAAGTACCAAAAAAGTGGTGGTTCCGCCATTAACATACAAAAAAATGTTTCCGAATATTGGCAACACTGATATTTTACCCGAAGTTGTTTGTACTCAACACATTTCTTTTAAGACATCAACCGTTATTTTATGGAAATTTTCCAAGTAATTTACGTGCTTCTTTATATTTAACAATTTGGACCAGATTGGGTGCCAATTTTCAAAATGGCGTCCAAACCACAGGATTAAAAAAATAATTCCCCAGCTGAATTTCATCCATAGCATGTCAAAAATTAATTTCAAATGTAAAAATAAGATCCCCCACAAAAAGTGCCAGGATTTGGGTTTCCTGACTGCAGTATAAGTTGGGCGCCATTTTTCAAAATTCCAAGTAAAAAAGGGTCCCCGCCAAAAATGCACGTGATTCGGTTTTCTGACCAGACTTTGAAGTTTAGCTGGGAGTAATCGTGTCGCTTGAACACCGTTTTGAAAATGGCATTAAATCTGAAGTCCGGTCAGGAAATCGAAATGCATGCACTTTTTGTGGGGTGGACCTTATTTGTAGTTTATTTTTGACATGCCTAAGGATTAAATTTAGCTTGGGAGTACTTGTTGTAGGTATCTACTCCTGTCACTTGGATGACATTTTCAAAAATGGCGCCCAATATGTGGAAAATGGTAAAATAAAAAAAAAACTCGTTGATTACTTGGAGAATTTTCATGATTAAAATAACGGCTTATGTCTCCACCTTCGGGTAAAATGTCACTGTTGCCACTTTTGTGGAAAATAATTTTTCATATCGTAATTTTTTGATATCACCTTTTTTTTGATAATTTTTAATATTTTGAACATGAAAAATGTTGTATCGAACAGAACGATAAAATTTGCTGAACGCTTTCACTTCTATTTACCTCAATTTGTATTTAAATTCCATCCAGACAGCTCCAAAAGATAAATTCAATTTTTCTAGCTCTAAATTTCCGCTTAATGGAATTTTTAAATTCACTTGAGTAAAAATTCGTTTAAGTTGAAGACCCACTTAAGTGAAAGAAAGACTGTGATATTTTGCACTTTCTCTTTAGCGGGTTTTACTTGATTAAAAATTATTAAAAAAGTAGAGGTTCAACCCTTTGACATACAAAAATACTAGGTTCCCGAAACGTGGCAACACTGACATTTGAACTGAAGGTGCGTCTGCTCAACACCTATTTTTTAGGTCCCCCCTTGAGAGGGCATAGGATTCGTTTTCCTGACCGGACTATGTATGGATCACCTTAGAAGACTGCTACTAGCCCAAACAATAAGGAGAGGAAACAAGGGATTGAAGTAACTTATATTCTAGGAAATGTCTTGAACTATCCGATGACCGCTAGGCCCGTTTTAAGGGGTCAAAGGACACGCAAATGGAGGTTTCCCAAATATCTCAAAAATTGTAAGTACAAAAAATTGTTCTACTAACAGGAAGCTGAAGTAATTTTCCATAAGATACGTTCCAGGTGATTTAACATTGCCCTCCGGCTAGGCTCAATTTAAGAAACAAATGTTCATTATCAGTATCCCATGTTTTCTTTCAGCTTTCTCGTTTAAACGGCTCCACCAATATGATATTAAAAAATATTTCTCGCAAATCACTAAATCTCTTACTTATAAGCTGCATCTATATATACTTCTTGGTGACAAAAAAAAACACAAGCAAATAGTTTCCTTCAATTAATTCTGTCTCAAGACAAGATTTACTTGGGGAGCCTCAAAATTGTATTATAGGTAGGTACATCATCTCTAATGCTGAGTAGGTACCTATGCACTAGTAGCACTCGTGTAACTCTATAGGTCGTTCTTGAAACTTCTCTCACCTCTTTTGTTGTGTCTTCTTAAAGCCGCCTTCGATAAAAAGCGTTTAAACTTTTTATTTGACATTTTCCCACCTTTAATGTCTGATGCTGCCTGGACTGCCAGTTATAAACTCTCAGGTGTCGGTATCCTCTGTTTTGTGCCAGACCTCATTCAAAATAAGTAAAAACTACAAAAAAAAAAAAAAAAAAGTACCTACCAGAGCACAGAAAAGAAACACTGGTACGACAATAAGTGGTCCCAAATGCATTACACTCTTTGCTCATATAAGGTACCTACCTATATCCTTGTCGATTTAAAAGGTTCCAAACTAGCTATACCTTAAAAACAAAACAACAACGGTCGCCGCCGCCGCCGCCGGCCGGGCCAATCTTGACTTGAAGCTAAACCTCCCTCGTTAAACAGATTGTTGTGTGGTTTCTGGAACTCTAAAAGAAGTAGTAATAATGCAATATTATTATTATTATTTTTATATGAAAGGGTGCCGTTGTGGAGTGACACATGTATGCACTTGGTTCGACACCATGTTGAAAACAATCGAGCCCAGCACACAAAATTACCGCATCCCTCCCCCTGACCTACCATATATTTGGATATTTTTGTTATTTTTTGCTTAAGTTTGCGCTTTTATACACAATAAGGTTTGCGCGACTGTCCTGAGTTTTTGGTAGGTAAGGAAGGTATACCTTCTGGTTGCAATCCTTTTGTGCACCATGAAGTTGGATGATTTTTGTGCTCAGAACTTTATATGGTTTTATTGGCTTATTTTGTTGTAACTATCTGTAGATACTGTGCGCGGCTGCCGCGGTGGTGGTGTAGCAGAGCATTCTCACCTTTTGTGGAGTTTTATATCGATGTTTTAAAACCAAACGATAATCGTGGTGCATGATGGTGAGAGAGAGCTGAAACGTTTTAAGGGGAGCTCTTATGGACTATAAGACCTCTCTTGGAGTCAATGAATTTTTTCGTATAACGAAGCTATAGAATCGAATATGAAAAGGTCATCAACTTTGGCCTTAAGGATTTCACACGGTTATAGATAGAATAGTTGGAGTTTTTTTTATCTAAATTGATTTCAATCGAATATGAAAAAATCGTTTTGCCAAATGTATACACATTTCGGAATGACGTCATTTGACAATATGGATCCTTAAAACTTTTACTGCCTTACACAAGTGAGGTGTCGAAGTGACGGGATCTCTTCGTAGTAGTTCTCTTTCAAAACCGAATTTTAAACAATGAAATAATACACACGAAGGCTTTTCTCATCGTCAAGTCATAATTTGAAAAATTGAAAAAAGACGTAAAGTGAAAGTGAAAGAAAAATGCTTAGTTATGCATTATTTGCTTGTTTCAGTTTTTGTAAGAGAAAACAACTGCATAAAGAAATCTCATTACGTCGACGTCTCGTTTCCTCTTCGCATTGTGAATCCGGCATGATGAAAAACCTTAACAATCATATCTATAAATTGTGTCTAATGTTAGATAGCATACGTTGTTTATCCGATAAGGTGGCCAACTTTTAAGAGGCATTACTTATATTACTGCGAAAGTTTAATGCGCTACTTACAAACAAATGTTCATCATCATCATATTAAAAAATTACCAAATTTTCTATAGAACAAGGTTAACAAGAATAAATCAATTACAACGAATTGTTACGCTTTCACTTCCACCGACCGAAATTAGTCACCCACCCGCCACACAATACCAACCCACCACAATGTACACCCGCCGATATTGTACAGCAAACACCCAATGCTACAATTCAAATACGCAACAGCAATAGCGAACCATTATTTCTTTCACCCTCCATACAGTTCATATTGTGTTGTAGCAGAAAAGTCAATATGAAGAGGTATGCATTTGAGAAAATTGAAAAGAAAAGCTCATTGACTCTTGTTAATTTCGAATTATGAAATAAGATTCCAGCCGATGTTGGTTAGCAGCAACTCTAATAGCTCAGGTTACTTTTATTGGTGCATTCGTGTATCTTTCAAAGATAATCTTTTTGGCCTCTACCGTTAAACAAGCAATTCTCCCTAAGACTAGCCTTCGGTTGGAATCGGATTCCAACCGTTAGTTCCTTCCTTGTTTCTTCTGAGTGAGATCTTGGGCCAAAGTAATTCTCCCTTGGGTTAGCCTTGTTATGGAATTAGATAAGACCAGATAAATCCCTGTTTGGTCCTTCTGACTAAGATCTCGCACCAAAGTAATTCTCCTTTGCGTTAGCTTTTGTCTGGAATCAGATTCCAACCATTAACTCCATTCTTGCTCCTTCTGGGTGAGAATTTGAACCAAAATAATTCTTCCTTTGATAAGCCCTGGTTATAGGAATCGGATTCCTATACTGTTTTTTCTCTGGTTCACTTCTTCTTAGTGAATATTGTGGGCAGAGAGCGAAACAAAAATGTGATGCGCAAACCAAAAAGTGAAGCTTTCATTTTTGTATGGGGCTCCGGCCAAGAGTGAACACTAATGAATTTGGTATCATATGAAAGCTTATGTTGAGCTTGTTATATGAGTGAAATATTTTCAAAATCTGTCATGGGAGATCTGAGATATTTGAGCTTGAAGTTGGCAACTGCAAATAGAGCTTTTTTAGCTTTTTGTCGATATCTTCCGATCTAGGATATGTAAGAAAATGATATTGGTGTCAAATGAAAGCTACATTTCTAGGCTGTTCAATATACCTAAAATCATTTTGCTACTTTAAACACATTTTGAGATATTTTTAAAAAACTACATTTTTTGCACTGCCTTTTGTACAACGATATCTCTAAAAATTCAGTGATGATATACACTTTTTTTGGCACCATTGAAAAGCTTAATTTCAAACCTTTAATTTAATATATAATTAAGAGGCCTTGCTCAAATAAATACTTACATAAAAACAAAACTTAATTTATAAGGCACTTAACAAAGCAAAGTTCTTAAAATGTGTGAAAATAAACAGATTTCTAGGTAAAGCACTATCTAGCACTATAAGAAGGCACTATCTTCAACAGGTCTTCTCAACTGCTTGGCTATGCGGACGACATCGACATCATCGGCCGCTCCAAGAAAGCTGTATCAGGCATGATAAGTGACGTTTCTTTATGATAAATGTTATTTTTCTTTGGTTTTTCTATTTTGTACTTGCATTTCTTCTTTTATCTACAGTGTCTCATAAAACTTATTTATTTCTTATAGATTTTTTTATTATTTTGTTATTCAATTTTCTTAATTCATAATGCTGTCTGATTTACTTGCAAGAAAATAAAATGAAAACTAATCCAAATCATAGACAATTAAAATAATATCTTAAAACTAGACAGGGGACGTTACATTATTTTTGTGCCCTACTTAGCTTAGATACCAAATTATTATGGTGCAAAACTTTTCCTTAATATTAGGAATGGCTTCCCTATAGGTTCGTTTGTATACTTGTGCAAGTATTTAGTATGTAGGTAGTAATTGGTAACGATAGTTTTGAACACTGTTAAGTTAAAAATGGTGGTGAATATTTGTACATATTTACCATCAACAGAGCGATAAGCCATTAATGAACACATAAAGAGACCCACAGAATTTGTTTCAAAATTAAAAATATGTTGGTAGCGTGTATTTTCCAGCAGGATGGAAAATGCCCCTTCTTGGCCCTCCCTACCCACCTACTGATACCTACAGTTAAGTACCTAGTTTTGCGATTGCCTTGTAGGTCGAAGAACAGTGATTTTCTTTGCTCAAATCGCTCCCATTAAGACCATAATTTGGTATCTAAGCTGGGTTGGACACGAAAACAATGTAATGTAATGACAGCATTATGAATTAAGAAAATGGATTTACAAAATAATTAAAAAGAAGTTTTATAAGAAATAAATAAGTTTTATGTAACACTGTAAGTAAAAGAAGAAATGCAAATACAAAATAGAAAAACCAAAGAAAAATAACATTTATCATAAAGAAACGTCACTTATCATGCCTGATTAAAAAAAAAATTACCTCGAAATCTGTTTATTTTCACACATTTTGAGCACTTTGCTTTGTTTAGTGCCTTTTAAATTAAGTTTTATTTGTATGTAAATATTTATTTGAGCAAGGCCACTAAATTATATATTAAATTAATGGTTTGAAATTAAGCTTTTCATGGTGCCAAAAAAAGTGTATGTCATCACTGAATTTTTAGAGATATCGTTGCGGAAAAGGCAGTGCAAAAAATGTAGTTTTTTAAAAATATCTCAAAATGTGTTTAAAGTAGCAAAATAATTTTAGGTATATTGAAAAGCCTAGAAATGTAGCTTTCATTTGACACCAATATCATTTTCTTACATATCCTAGATCGGAAGATATCGACAAAAAGCTGAAAAAGCTCTATTTGCAGTTGCCAACTTCAAGCTCAAATATCTCAGATCTCCCATGACAGATTTTGAAAATATTTCACTCATATAACAAGCTCAACATAAGCTTTCATATGATACCAAATTCATTAGTGTTCACTCTTGGCCGAAAATGAGCAATACCCTTTGCATCCTCCACCTGGACCACTGTTGTCACTTTTTTTAGCATCCTCTAGGTAAGGCCCGGTTTGCATTGCTTTCGGGCAACACAGTTGAATTGAAGAACTTTCTGTCTGAACAAAAAATGACTGCATACGCAACGCACCGTAAGATCGATGTGTTTAAACACGTACAATATTATTGCATTATTGAGTTGCACCACATCGTTGATAAACATGTGCAAGTTCATCGCCCATGAAGTAGATTTGTGAAAATTTTTGTCAATCATCGGGAACATGTGTGAAGCGATCCTTACTTACTTAAAGTGGCGCTACGGTCCTGGGTGGACCAGGGCCTCAACCAACAAGCTTCTTCCAGCTGGCTCGGTTTCGAGCTAGCTGTCTCCATTTTCGCACGCCAAGTTGGTTGAGGTCCTCTTTCACTTGCGTGTGCCACCTTTTACGCTGTCCACCTCTACTGCGCTGCCACACGAGGTTGGACTCAAAGACTTTCTGGGCAGGATCATTGATGTCCATTCGCTCAAGTTGAACCAACCATCTCAGTCTGTGCCTTTTCACTTTTGTGGCTATAGGTCAGTGTCGCTGTACAGCCCACACAGTTTGTTGTTTTATCTTCTTCTTCATTCCCCATCCATACAGACGAGGCCAAAAATCACCCGAAGAATTTTCCTTTCAAAACAACCTTACGCGTTCTCATCCACCGTTAACCTTGTCCATGCCTCTGAACGATACATCAGGACTGGGATGATAAGTGACAGCGACAGTTTAGCTGTTCGAAAGAGGGCCTTCCTGCTCAATTGCCTTCTTAGCCAGAAGAAACAGGGATTAGCAAGAGTAAATTCATAGTTTGATCTCAGACCTGGGTATCTTTCGCTGAGTTTATAGCGCATCCTGGATAGACAAAGTCTCTGACCCCCTCAAAATTATAGCTGTCTTAAGTGACGTTCTGTTTGAAACGTCGATAATGGGTGTTCTTTTCTGTTGACAGAATATATTTCGTTTTGTTTTCATTCACCGTTAAGCCCATCTTTTTGGCTTCCTTCTCAATACTCACGAAAAAGCACCACTGACATCACACTTTGTTCATCCGATTATGTCAAGTGAGAGCTTTGCACTATTCTATCAAGAACGATGTTGAAGAAGTCATATGACAGTGCTAAAACCTTTTGCCTTTCTTGAGGATCAGGGAAACAATGCTGAGGTTCCATTTATTGGGCTTAAGTTTAGATATAGCTTTCTTTACTTCGTCGAGATCAGTTGGACGAAATTGTTGGCCTACGTCATTCAGGTTGAATGGTGCAATCTGCATAATAGCGGAATTTGGTTCATCATCGCCGTTATACAATTTGCAGAAATGATTTTTCCATATCCTCAGCACCAACTACGATTCTACCACGATGCTCCCCTGATCATCCTTGCAAGCTTCGGTTCGGGCCTTGTAATCCTGGGAGGTTCTTTTTATTTTCTGGTAAAACTTCATTCCTGCAATGGCATCCCTCTATTACCTCGATCGCGTGCTTCTCATGCTCTTTTTTTTTTGCTTCTTAGAAGCTTGTGTTCTTCTCTCCTCTTCTCCTTGTAGATTTCGCGAGCAGCTACGATCCTTCTATGCAGTGCCACCTTAGATGCGTTTTGTTTGGCTGCATGTACTTACCGTCATTCTTCATCGAACCAGGGGTTTGGCTGTATTGGTCGTGCGAGGCCCAGCAGCTCTGATGGCTTCCTGGCAGTTCTACCACTGGTTCTCGATATTAACAGTTGGCGGCAAAGGACTATTTAAGAGGGTGCGAGAGACTCGATGGGAAAAGGACCGGGTGATTTCTTGTGACTGTAGTTATCCAACGTTGAACTTCCTTGCAGTATTTCCTTGTTTTGGCTTTGGTCTGGATATCCGTAGCACTACCTTGGCTACAACGAGGTAGTGGTCCGAGTCAGTGTTGGCTCCTCTGAAAGTTCAGACATCCTTGATACTGGAAGAGTGCCTTGCGTCGATCGCAATGTGGTCAATCTGGTTAGCGGTTGATTCACCGTGTCTTCTTGTGTATATCGGTATGCGGGAACTGTGTACTAGCTACCCCAACGTTTCGCCCCGCAGCAAAGTCGATTTAAATGATTCCGTTATCGGAGGTGGTGTTGTGCAGGCTATATCTTCCAATTGTGCCACCAAAGACGTCTTCTACACCTAGTTTTGCATTTAAATCACCCAAGACAAGGGGTTCATGTTCACAATATTTTGTTTTTGAAAGACTTTTATTTCTGACGAAGTCTTTCCGTTTACAGACTTGGTATATAAGAAAAAAATATTAAGACTTAAGACTATATCTAGCATTAAATCCAAATAATTTTTAACAACGATACACACCTGTGTATGTATGTCATTGTTACAATAAACCAATTCCTTATATCCTCAACACTGTCATAACGTATAAAATTCTTGTAGGTGTCACCCAGGCGTATACACTTTTTAAGATTTGTGTGCCTTTTAGTACTTTTATTTTATTTCTTAACATTTTGAATTAAATACTTCTAAAATCACATCCAATGAAACGATTTATAACTTAAGATGTGAATTCAGGACATCAATATACTTCGGCAGAGTGTAGGTAATCTGGATCGGGAACTGAAGAATTGTTGAAAAAAACACTGAATTTCAAGAACTTATACTGGTAAACCAAATACCTTACATTATGAGAACTCCGAAAATAAGCACTCCATCCACTTATATTTTTTTTTTTACCTCCTATTTAACCAGGATACGTCCTGCAACAATTTCGTTAAGAATTTTAAATGTCCTTTGCTTTTCGAACATTTTTGTTTCTCATTTATTTTATCAGTTTTCTTAAATTTGCGATGCCGCTGGAATTTTTTGCCTAAATAATCAGGATCTCTTGGTTTCTCCCTTAAAAACAATTCTCTGGGAGAAAAACTTTAAATTAACTTTAACTTAATTTTTAATTAATATAACTTTAACAAATAGTACATTTCTCGAAATTTATAAGAACCGATGCGTTTCGATTATGAAATTATTTCAAATTGATTTCCTTCAGATATAATTCCCAATTGCCTTGTTACAAGAGTTTCAGTTTCTTATTTGAATTTGAAAATATCTTATCCTATTTTCAGCAGTACATGATGCTAACGACGATGAAAACATATTCAACTGTCACAAATCACAGCATCCCTATCCCTAACAAGAATGTTGTGCAACATTTTTCGTATCTCTGATGCTCTGTGTGCGCACTCACCATCAAATTCGATAAAATCGTGGTCTATATTTAGTTAGCTTTGCCATAAATCTTCACCCAAAACAGAGAAGATTGTGTATCTTTTTTTGGGTGCAAATGAGAAATACAGAATTTTCTTCTCTTTGAATAGCAAAATTTATGGCTCGAGAGCAATGTCACCACACCGCACAGCATCCATTAGAGAGATACTTTCTCTAGGCATTCATAGATGGCGATGTTTATTTATAGGAGTTATAGGATAATTTTATGGTTTTGTTATCAGATAATTTATCTTCTTTATTCATTTTAAATATAAAATTAAAAAAAAAAAATGTGGAGCAACAAGTCGAAATCGAAAAGTGTGTGGATACACATCTTTATGGTCTTGATAATGACGCGCCGCATATACAACAAGATACAATATTGATGATGTGTTCTTTTCCAACCCTGCATGCACGATGGGTATCTTTATTGGCTGTTGAGGAATATGGATGCTATATATTGTATTATTGTTGGTGTTCTGTTGAATGAGATGAATTATTTGAATGAGCATTTGAATTTGGAAAAACTAAACAAACAAATTATAAATTATGCTTCATCCTAATTTTCAATAATTTTAATGTTTATTTCTTTTTTTTTATTTCAGATTGGATTACTTACTTAAAAACAACAATTTTTGGAATAACAAAACTTTATTTTCTTAAAAGGTAAGTGACTATAAATGTTCAAATGAATGTAGGTACCTATACCTACCTTGAGGATACTTTTTCACAGGTAGCTTTGCCTGCAAACAGAACACCTTTATGGTAGAAACCTGAATAGATTTTCGCATTGCATAAGACATCTGGAGCACTTGGATTGCTTATAGATATGGAATGGTACATATAAATATCCTACTGATCCTACCATATGCAAAATAAAGATCAAAATCAGCAGCCGATCGGTGAAACAGTTTGAACATTTTGCACCTTTTTCATTGACACCTTGAATGGATTTTTTAGAAAGTTTATTTTCATTGTTCTGTTGTCAACAAATCAAGTACCTAAATGAGAGTTTTTTTTGAGTAAGATAAGAAGGCCGGCCAAGGGTGTGATTTGACTCTCTCAGATTTCACTCCATGATATAATGTAAATATGGGTTGCACTTGCGTTGAGTGATTTAATATAATTCATTTATATTTCGTCAACAATCCTATTTGTTCGGGATAAGCTAAAAGTTTTATTAAAAATTATCAAAAAAAACGTATGTTTTTGGGCAATTAATTTATGAGTGTCAAGTTAGCAAAGCAACTTTGAAGAATCGAAAAATTAGTAGGTGGATAATTTGCCGTTAATTAGTTATGACAACTTCGAATTTGGCGTTTTCTATGTTTTTTTGGGTGCTTTGCTAACTTGACATAACTCGCGTGAAAAACTTTTTATACTTAATGTTTCATGCCTCAGTAATTTTTCGTTAATTAGTCATTAATTAGTTGCGAAAAATTGAATTCAATCGTGCAATGATTTCTATGTTTTTTTTTTAGTTCTTTGTTCTTTGATAACCTTAAAAAGGGATTAAAACTGCTGATACCAAGTAGTTTATGTCTTAATAGTTTGCCATTAACTAGTCATAAATTAGTTTTGACAATTTTATAGATAGATTCAATTTCGAATTTGTCGTTCATTGTTTTCTATGTTTTTCAGGTTCTTTGCGAATTTTTGACATCAAATTGGCAAAGTATCTCCTGTGTAATGGGTTAAAAACTGTTTATACCGTATGCTTTATGTTAGATATTTAAGAACAACCAGTTAGCTATTTCTAACACTCTACATTATCAATTTATATAAATTCTATTCTATCAAACAACTAATATTTTCTGTTCAATATTTATCATTCTTATAAAATAAATCTTAATTAAATAACGTTTTTTAGTTTGTTCTTTATTATAAAGCTTCCATAAAATCTTTAATTATTTATTCACATAAACCAATAGGTAGAAGAAAATTTGCTTAGTAGTGAAGCTAATAGCACTTGGTGAAGTACTAATGGACCATCTAGTTGTTGCAATGCTTCTTTGCGTTCTCCCAGATTCCTACAACAGCCTTATAACTGCATTAGAAAGCAGACCAGAAGAAGATTTGACACTTAGTTTAGTTACAGGAAAGCTAATTGACGAATTTAAACGTCGCAAAAATATGGCACCTGCAGACTATTCAAATGATACTGCTATGCATAAATGCACAGCATAAATATTCGAAGAAAAAGTTCTGTGTCCTATGCAAAAAATCAAACCATGAAAAATATGCATGTAGAAAATTTTTGAAATGGAAAGAAAAGAAGAATCAAGAGAACAATACTGGCAACCAAAATAAGTAAAGTTGCATTTGATGAGTCGTCAGAATTTTGCCTCAATGTAACAAGAAAAACTGAATCTAATGTCTGGGCCCATAACCTATTGGTTTATGTGAATCAATACTTTATGGGTTAATATCTTACCATTAATAAGTCGCTAATAATTGGTAGTAATATTTTCGAATTTATCGTTCTATTTTTTATATCTTTTTTTGAAGAGTGGTAAAAACTTCCAAAACTTAATATTTTATTCCTTAATAATTTGCCGTTCATTAGATGTGAAAAATTCAATTTTGTCATGCGATGTTATCTATGTATTGTTGGGTGGTAATGGTAAATTATTAAGCCATAAATCATCCGGTTGAAACAGTTTTCACCCCATTTTCAGGCCATATTTTGCCATCTTGATGTCAAGTTAGCAAAGAACCCAAAAAACATAAAAACCACTGCATTACAAATTCAAATTGTCACAACTATTAAGCCATAAACTATTAGCAGTTTTAATCCCTTTTAAAGGTGGTACTTTGCTAACTGTATAGCTAACGAAGAATTAAAGAAAAAAGAAATCATTGCACGATTGAATTCAATTTTACACAACCAATTAATGAATAATTAACGATATATTATTAGGCCATAAACCATCAGGTATAAGAAGTTTTTACAGAATTTCGACAGGGTGCTTTGGTAATTTGATATCAAGTAAGCAAAGCACCAAAAAAAACATAGAAAACAATGAACGACAAATTCGAAATTGTCACAGCCTTAACTTTTTTTTACAAGAAATGCATAAAAATACTTTTTGGCTATTTGGGCATATTTAAATTAAAAATGCATATTTTTTGTGCATATTTAAATAATTTAAGACAAATCTTAATTAATAAAATTTTACTTTAATGAATAAGATGAAATTGAATTTTATTACTCCCAAACGTTAGAATTTATTTGAGGATTTTTTTTTACAATTAACTTCAAATGAGATTGTTAATTCTCTGAAAAAATGCGGAAAGTAAAGACATCTTTGGCCGCTTACTTACAAAAATATTTCTCTGAAGTAAAAAAACAGCTTTTTGTAAATTCTGCAACAAAGGATTTTGCCCACAGACATTTCTTAGGTAGAATTTTTCGAGAATGGGGACCTTACTCTCTCGTAAGTGTTCTCCACTATCCAATTTTTGATGTGTGGTCTGTGTGACAAAAATTGATGACTAATACTAATAATTGGCAGTTGAAGTCAAAAATTGGAATAAAGTTAATATCTGCGGATTTGTCTCAAGAGCTGATTTGATTTCTCAGCAAAGAAAATAAATTCTGCAAAGATTTGTGTGAAGCTATTCTAGCAGGGATTAACGGAATTAGTACCTAATTAAGATCAAATTTTTATTGTATTTTCAATCATCGTTTGGTTAACTCATTTTTCATGACGTTTTAAAACTTTTTTGGAGAATATTTTGAATTTTTAAGCGTATATTTAATGCTTATATTTTGTGTCTTAAGAGGGCTTTAAAATCCGAGCCTTGCTTATAGTATAATACCTACTAGTATAAGTAAAATGAAATTCTCTATGTACAAAACAACCTACCTAAAAATTCTTTTTATAAGCTTTTGCAATAAACATGACTTATCATGGTCAATGGTAATTGAATAAGGAAACACTTAATGAGGTTAAGGTAAAATATTTACAATAGGTACCTACCTCTGGTTGGTCAACATTTATTATTAGGTTGGTATAATCAAAAAATGGCAGCATGATCTTCGGTTTTATACTTTGTGATTTATATATGAAGGGCTCACAACTGTACCGAACCAAGTTCTATTTTTTTTTTTTTTTTCGTCAATATTTTTCAGCTCAAGTTTTTTTATTTTTAGATATGAGAATAATAGTTATAATTTAATTAAGAGAATAAACTTTATACTTGTCCGTTTTACTTACTAATCCTCTTATTATCTTCGAATTTGTTTTTTTTTTTACTTGGTCGGTTCAGCTGTGAGCCCGCCATATGTATATGCTGAATGCGTACTAAAGTGATATCTAATTGGCAACGTATGCTTCCATTGTTGATTCGCCTCAGCTAGTTCTTAACATACAATTTATAAAAGATTTTAAAATTATTTTGAAAATTAAACCCAATTAGCTCACCGGTGCTCGCCTTGCTTCGCTTTGTTTTAATTTTGTATACTATATCTTTTTGCGCAAACGGAATAGTTTAACTTTGAATTTTGCATCCTCCACCCGATTTCTGGCGTTATTAATTTCGGGCAACTCAGCCGAATCGAAGCATATTAGAAAATATAATTTCAAATTTACCACTGTTTAGAGGATCACTTCTGTTCCCGATAATGGACAAACATAAGTACATTTTAAAAAATCTACTTCTTGGGTGATGAACTTGCAAATGTTGATCTTCAACTACCGTATTTTCATTTAAAACCACAGTAAACTTCTTCAAAACTTCGTTTGCAATCGGCCCAACAAAATTTTCTTTGATATTCATAAAATTGGAAACACTTGCCCAATATTCCTTGATGAAAATAATAGTTTTGCTCCAGAGTTTTTTGGCAAAAATTGTAGGTGCCAAATGTTCAGCACAAAAAGGGGCCAAAACTGAGATGGTGCAGCTAATGCACATTGAATTCAGCGGCGCAGCAGCAACGCCCACAAACGAAGTCTCAGCGACGAAATTTATCTTCCAAAAAAACTCAATGGTATTTCTTAAGTTTTATTAAGCGTTAACAAAATGTAGTTTTTAAGTTTTTTCCTTAGCTGTCAGATAGCTTTAAGTAAGTTACGTTAAAATTAAATAATAGTTTATAAGCGGACAAGTTTTTTAAGTTATATAAGTTTAATTTAAAGTTATAAAAAGCAAAGATAATTTGAAGAACTTGTCCGAGTGAAAGAATGATTGTATGTCACTGACATCTGACATACAACAACCTGGCGTTTTGACTTTAGAATTTCTGCCCAAGGAAATTTCTTGGACAGTATTTGTCACGAAAGGAGAAGTATTTTATCCTATATGGTGAGCACTCTCTGCTGCCCAAAAAAACCCTATTTTTAGGTGTGGAACAGAAATTGGGCCAAAAAATTGGTGACAAAAGTAATATTGGCCAGTTTTGTTTGTCCTTGGAACAAAGCAAATCTTAGTTAATATTGTAGGTACACAGATACTTAAAACCACTTTTTATATTTTGTATGAAAATAATGAACTTTAAAACAAAGGCGAAAAAAAGGCATTAACGGGTAAAAAAGACAAAAAAAAAGGCAAAATAAAATATATATTTTTGAAATCAAGAGGACATGCAACGTATTTGAATGAAATTGATACTTTCGCACAAAAGAAAGGCAAAGTTAGCATAATCCTATCCCTATTTATTAAAACTGTAACTCCCATTACAGAACTTACGTCTGTCACGGTACTTTATTTGCCTTGAAACGTTCATCTGTGTTTAATCCCCATCACAGATCCTTGTGTGTTAAGAAGCCTTATACCTACTTAAAAACAAAAGCTACAAAATGGGTTTATAAAGGTTTACCTTTAATTCCAACTTAAAACTTTATTCAATACAAAAATAAAAAGAAATTCCATCTCTTAACAAAATAACGTACATTTCAAGTTCTATACATTTAAATTTCTTCTTAAAGCAGGTTTTTCCTTAATGGACAATGGACTCTTTAATAAAAAAATATTCAAACATTTTCCGTCGCCATTGAGAAATTAAAAAAAAAAGAAATTAAATAATACAAAATTTTAAATCCATTTAAAATATCTTTTTATTGAATTTTGATTACATTTAGAATTTTTTTTTTGAATTGGAATGCAGTTTTGATTTTAAAATTGGAACTTACCTTCTTCAAATCATATTTTTAATGAGGTTTTTTTTCATAAATATACTCCTCTCATCTGATGGAGGAAATCAGCTATTTTATTGATAAATTCATTGATCAGAAGTTTTCGACGAGCTGGCACCTACCCAATCCATAATATGAATTGAATTTATGCACTGAGCATGATCAAAGTGTAAAAGCACATCAGTGTTTATGCATTGTTCTTGATGTGCGCACTCTGCTCGTTCATCAATTTCTCGGCTCTGTCGCAAAGGTGACACAAACTATCCTCAGTTAAACGTGCTGATCATTCAATTTGTGCCCACTTTTAGACATAAAGGACATTCCAATAAAATCTGTACACTGGCATCAAAGCTGCACACATTGAATTGCATTCCGATTACTTTATATACTTTTGGGATGCATCCGTGGGGCGAGATTTGTTTTGCTGGGATCAGATGCGTTGCCGTTCCGTTCGTTGGTAGGTATAAGATTGTACTACTTCGTTGTAGGACCATTCAATTATTTGCAATTCTTTGTTTTGTTTATGTTTTGTGTTGCCCGTACACAGATGGCAACATGGCCCCAACAACATTATTCAAATAGTAAGTGCATGTGCGGCATGTATTCCTACCACTTAATCAGTCCCTAAATGAATACACTCTTTCATGTTTCCTCTAAGATACACCAGTTTCAAAAGGTAAAACGTCCCAGCGACGACCGAAGACGTCCAGATTTGGATTCATGTGGCATTCTCTTTGGCTGTTGTGTTCAAGTCCAGGCCTTTCGTGCAGCCGCCACCGCAGCATCTTATATAATATTTATGTAGGTATAACGCTCGTCGCCGCCACCAACCACCTCGGCACCGCTGCGGCAGCCAAGCTGAACATTTTTTGACTTCGACTTGTGTTGTGTTTTGTCGGCCGCAACGTTTCTATACTCGGGCTGACTCGTTCTTCTCCAATTTTCCACGGATTAATACCAAAAGAATTACAATATAACGCATGTAACGTATCTGCTCGCTGCGCGCTCGCATCCGTTTTACACAGCGACAAGTTGAGCGCCCAACATGCTCAACTTGTAATCGCGAACTTTAAGGAAGAGCATAGCATATACACCGCTACGTCCGTCCGTTCCGTCTGTCTGTTTCAAATGAAAGGTATGCTGTGCTCGAACTTATATAGCTTAGCTGGGGATACGCGGATGCATTGGGGTATTCGGGAAATTGTGTGTGCGCGCGCGCGTTTGTTCAGAGCCTGGTCGTCACGCACATCCTTTCTGGTTCTCTGCCCATCACAAGTGCTTAAATGAAAAAAAAAAAAAAAAAAACAAAAATTGTTAACAAAAAAATAACTCTACATTGAAATAACACGGTATCCACAAGGATCATCATGCGAAATTTTTGCAACGGATCGGAATAATTTTTTGCTAAAGATATGCAACACACATTACGTATTCTGATGTATCTATCTGCATTTGGGAAACGACTAAGCGTGTTACCTTTATACCTTTAGAGTTAACGAAAAATGAAGTGTCCAGAGGTCTGCTGTTTTCCTTTAGCTATGTATATATTCGTTAGGTGCGTGCGTGCTCTCTGTGCACTGCACATGCATGGTCAAGGAATCAGACAAGAACTTTAAATAATAAAAAAAATACAAAACATAGCAAAAATAAAAACACTTCGAATGTTTAAAAATAAAATTTCAACTAATTTGGCAGATATGCAAATTCATTTGAAATGTGACTGAATAATTTCTCAATACTTAATATAAAAATCTTGTCTTGATTGGATTGAATATTTGTGTTGTTTGGAGGTTTAGTAAATTAACATGTAACTTTCATACACATTATGTGATGTATTCATGTTAATAAGTTACTGAAAATAAACTTTAACTTTTCTTAACACAAAATTCCCCTAAAAATCGTTAATCGTCACTTTAGTCCATTTGGATCCCACTACTGAAATTCTACAAAAATAATATTTTTTCTAGTAATTAGGTATTTTAATTCAATAAGAACATAGTAATACTAATTTAGCTTGCAGTTTTTGGCATTTTCCGGGAGACATTTGACGCATTCCTACGTTATTAATTGTGTGGTGAAGTTAACAATATCTTCCACAAAAATCGATGTCGTTTCAGCTTTTCTTGTCCTTCTGCTCTTGAGCAAAGGTGACATCTGCCCCTTTAACAAGGAAACCAACCAACTGAACTCTCCACATAATGCGGAGGGCATCAAGCAGTTTGTTTCCACTGATGTGTTTTGTGAACGCATTCGGTTCCGACGATTGTTAAATTTCCCCGAAAAAAATCATATACCACGCCAATTCTTAATTTAAATTAATGAAATTTGGTTCACTAAATGATTTGGAATTGCTGAATTCAGTGGTGCTGCCAGTTTTTGTCTACTTCAAACAAGTTTCCTAAATTTCAAAACTACTATCTTATTTTGTCTACTTTAAACAGAGGCCACACAATTTAAGTCAGTTGTCGAAGTCAGGAACTGAGTCAATTTTGTCACCCCTGTTTGAAGTAGAAAAAAATAAGCAACATCACTAAATTCAACATTTCAAAATCATTAAGTGTACCAAATTTCATTGATTTGTATCAAGAACTGGCGTGGGAAATGATTTTGCGGCAAAATTCAATAAACGGACCACTGTGTGCCAGTTCGATAAGCTTATAGTTTCTGAACAAATTTTTGTCACTTCTTTTCTAGGTGGATTAAAGTGCCGAATAATAATGACGGTTGCTTGGACAGCCAGTAAGTCGTAAAATACAACCACCGACCAGCGTTTTGTTTGCCATCTGCCAGAACAAATGGAGACCATTTAGGAGGACACAGTGACTCCACTGGAAGTGGCTTTCTTACTGTTAAGTTGCGTAAATAGCAAAACCACCATTTTTTTTTCGAAAGATCCAAAGATGGTTGAATGGACTGGGCGATACTGATTTCTGTTATTGACATTTACGACCTCATTATTATCAGCAAGAAACTCCTTCACTACAAAAGGTTTTTGGCACACCTCTTTTGTTTTTCCCGTTTGTTACAAGGATGGTAATTTTTTTATCGAGCGAAATTCACGGATTTGAAGATGTTATCAATAGTTTGGTTGGGTCCAGTTTTGAAATATTATGACAGTAACGACATAGCCACACCGAATCCACAACCAAGTAATGTACTTTGTTCATAGCTTCCTGTAACGTCAGAAAATTTCAATGGATAACCCCTTGATAGTTCATAGAGATATCAGAAATTTACAGCGGCCACGGAATCCTTTCAACGATTGTTAAATTTTCAGATGAAATGTAGGTCGTCGCCAATAAGGTCTGGTTCCACTCATCCAAAAGCAATTGAACTCAAACTGGTGATATCTAGTTTCTGAAGCTTGTCCACGGTGGACCAACTGAATCATCAAAGCGAAAGAAAACGTTGATCACTGCTTGTGATTCTTTCAAATTGCTTGGGATTCCAAAATATCCGCAAACCACGATTACTATCTTTCAAGGCTCGAATGTATAAAAAGACTCAAAAGGTTTCCAAACACAGTGCCACTTGAAGATTGGCATTAAGCTTTCCGTAGACATTACTGGCATTTTCATTTATCCATTTGATGACTTCACTTTATATGGATGTTGAAAAATCGGTTGATAATTTCAAGGAGACATGCATGCTTCAAACTAGCAACAGGGCCAATAGTTTCCCGAGGTCTAAACACATTAGCACCTTGTACGTGGGACAAAACTGCTACCTCTGGCTCTTTCATCCACGATTGACTTTCGTCCACTTGAGGCAGAAAAAACCAAAAACTTTCGCAATGATGTGTGTCACGCTAAAATTATTTCATTAGGAAAGCAAAGTTAAACACTCCTAAATCAATGATATTTCATGCAAAAAAGTAATCTGTCAGAAGAGCATTAGTGCAACCAGTGTTGCCAGTTCAAAGTTCTAAATCCATTACAATTTTACTTTATGACTAAATCTGTCTCTTTCTAGTCCAGCAAAGAGAAAAAAAAATAGTTAAACATGAGGAATTTTCGTTTTTGTAGAAAAAGAAATCAAAATACTTATATTTTCTTCTTTGTTTAAAATCGCAAATAATGGAAACCAAAAATTTGTATTTGCTTACAGTTTCATCACTCACGGTAATAAATTTTAAATGCGAATATCTAATGCCATTCCTAGCCCTTAGAGCATTTGGGACAAGCTCAGAAAATCCCCTTTTCCGATAAAAATGTTTAAATACAGAATAAAAAAACCATTGTAGTGGGTTGCATACAAATGACCGCCAAAAAAATTACGACTGATTAAAGTGACGAATTACATATATCAATTTTCTTGCACGTGAAATCAACGAAATTTTTACTGACCGACATTTTAAAATTGTGACTTGACAAAAAGCGGACTGGCTTGGACCATTGACTTCAATCAATGACTTGATCAGTTGAGAAAAATATCGATTTTTATCGAGTTATCGACAATTTAACCAGTTGCCATTTTTACAAGTATTGATGATCTTTCTTGTCGGTCATTCTTACGTAACTTAAAGAAGAACGCTCTGTTGAAAATGTTTGCACGGACTGAGCCTAGTTTTTGCCTGAATGGTGTAACCGAAACTTAACAGTTATTCTTATTTGGTGTTTTGCTAAATTGTAAAGCTTTATAAATTTCAAAAGTTTCATAACGTGCTTTTGTTGTTACTTCGTTCCCCCTACATTTCTACACCCTTCACCCAATGTGTCAAAAAGACGAAAAATGAAAAAACAAATCATGTTATCAGGCTCAATGGTCTGATCAAAATTTCAACATTAAACATGTCGACTTTTAAATTCTCGATTGGGAATATCGATTCATAAAATAATCACGGTTTACATGCAATTTAAAAAATCTTCATTTGAAAAAGTCGGTAAAATTTTGTATTTTATATTTTTTAATCAATCGTCGAAATTTTCTGTCGAGATTATAAAAATCGACCTTATGCAGTCAGTATCTACTTATAAAGTCAACATAACGTAGGTACCCAATCCATTCCAGCTGATTGATATAAATATCTTAGCAATTTTTTGTTTTCAATCAAAATTTTTAGTTTGTCTACGTAAGTTCACCGGTGCACCGTCCGCGCACTTGAGAGCAAGGCACTTGGGGGCAACTGCCCCTTTGTTCTACCCCTAGGCACCTTGCGAATTTAATAACAGCCAGGAACATAGTGCAAAACAAAATTCAACTTCTTGTGGTGGTCAACTGTATTTGTCAGAGAGATTTCTAAAATGGATATGTTCGCTGATTGCATTTAATTTTTTAATCCAGT
Source organism: Dasysyrphus tricinctus (assembly GCA_963921185.1). NCBI lineage: Eukaryota > Metazoa > Arthropoda > Insecta > Diptera > Syrphidae > Dasysyrphus > Dasysyrphus tricinctus. Next base: position 129,734,472 of record OY992530.1, read on the forward strand.
AAAAAAAATCAAGTCTCACTAAAAAAAAAAGTGAGAATGGTAGAACTGATTGGGCTCTAAAAAATTAAACTCTGGGTAAAATGTTTTTTTTTAACATTGTCTTAAATTTTCGATAACGTCAACGTTCAGACTCAAGGGCGCACACTGAATAGTCTTTTCGTGGCGTTCCAAATATGTAGATCTTTTGTCCAGAAAAAATAACTTGAATCAGTATCAATAGACTGTTTACCTAAAGCTAAAATCTGACGCTCTAACTTTTGCCAGAAATGCATTAGCTGAAGCACAAAGGGACTTAATAACTCCAACTACAGTAGGTAACACCAGTCAACTTTGGGACTGAATCTCAACTACCTTACCTAAGTATTAATTTTGTGTCCTTTAAAGTTTAGATTTTACTGTATCTACTTATTGGAGCCACCATTAATAATTTTGTTTGAAAATTTATTACTATTTTGTAGTTATTAATGCGTCCTCCTCCCTAGGCGGATTTTTAATAAGCACCGTTCACCGTAGGTATCTATCTATATTTTTGGTAGGTATGCCTACTTGGTAACACAAATCACTTTGATATCCCTTATGACCACTTAATATTAAACACCAAACTAAATAGTGATTTAATTTGTTCATGGTTTCCATATTTTGGTAAATGCGCAAAAGCCATTAAGTAAAACAATTTCTGCAAACATAACTATGCTCTTGCAAATACCTGCCTATTTAAGTACTTTAAATTGGTAACGATTTGTTGTTTGAAAAAAATAACCTACGTGTGCACGCAACAATAATTATTTAACTTCAATTTTATTTATTTTGTTGCAAATCCGATTTTCCGTATAAAATTATAGTTGGTGGTATTTATTTAGTTTCGCGTTAGTTATTTTTTTTTTTTTTTTTTTAAGATTTAGATAAATTATAACTAGCTACCGCGATACAAAAATCATGTTGTTTTGCTTGTGACACCAATTCCTTATCATAACACGCAACTTCAAAAGGAAGTTAATAACCGGTAACTGTCAAAGGAGTAGTTTCCAGTAACACACAACACTCCTTGTGCCGCGCCGTCGGCTGTTCACCAAAAGGAAATAATAGGTACCGTGAGTTAACGAAACATACAAACACCACACCAAAAACAAAAATGCCTATCGCCAAAACTCAACAAAAAGGAAACCAAACAAAAACATCAGAGAAAAACGACCATGATGAAAATAATAATTTCTCCTTTTATTCCAGTTTTCATATTCATATTATGCATAAACAAACACACACACATGAAAAATCTGGAATTCAGCTAAATGTTTGAAATTCTGGAATTCAGCTGATCAGCTGTTATTGAAATATCTCCCGGTGTTCGGGTCTCTCGTGTCGGTGTCAGCGAGCGGTGGCATGGGACGGAAGAAGGAACAAAAATCCAAAAACACGCAACGAAAGGAGATAACCAACCGATAAAATTTATCTCTTTCTCTGTCCGTGAAAGGACTGCTGAGTGCTCTTATTCACACATATTCAATCATTTTGCCTGTCTGGATTTTTCCATGGCAAAGAGGGATGAAGGATGATAAAGAATAAGAATGAAAAAAAAAACAACAACAACAACAGCAGCAGCAGACTGGTTCCCGTAAGAATTTTGTGTTTTGTTGGTATATTATTAAACATTTTTCGGCAAAGAAGAAACTCACAAAAAAGTATGGTTGACTACTAAAAAGGAAAAAGGAAAACAACAACAACAACAAAAAAAAACATGCAAGGATGTGTGTGCGACTGGCATGCCGGTCGCCGCGCCGCATTTTGCTCCGAATGTATTTATGGGAACATCAATGCGAATCGACGGATGTATGCTTTATGGAGGTCGGGAAGCAGCCATTATTCATTTTTGTGCTGTTCCGTTGATGTTGAGGCGGCAGGGAGCAGCAGAGAACAACACAATGAATTTTGAAAACGAGGAATAATATTAGGTAGGTATAGATACTCGTAGATATGTGGGTTCCCTTGGAGTTTTTATTTTTTATTTAATTTCTTATGTTTTATTTTGCTTTATTTTTTAATGTTTAGTTTTTTTTTCTGTTGCTTTGGTCAGTTTTTTTTAATTTTATATTTTATAAAAATTAGTCCGAAGGAGAGATTAGATATAGGAAACATTATGTGGTAATATAGGTTTTTTAAGCTGTTTTATTACTGTGGGGCTCTAGAGAGGTTGATAGGTAAGGTACATATTGATTATTTGTTGTCTTGTTACTATACCTATAGGTAGGCATGGTTTTTTCGTATTGGTCGTGGTATTGTTCTTATCAGCGCAAAAAAAGCCATATTCATATCTACATACATATTAGGTAGATACCTATATGCCTCGATTGAATCATTGATTAATAAAACACATTTTAAAACTAACAGTAATCTACCTACCATTGCGCTTGGAAAATAAAGCATTCTTCACTAATAAGTACCTACCTAAATTTTTTTTGGATCTTTTGATTAGTTAGGAAGGTAGGTACCTACCTACTTATTTCACTATCTTTGTTCAATGAAAAAGTTTTGCTTGATAACTACATTTTTATTTTCAATTTGAATTATGTAAGATGGTAGGTAAATATTAGATAAGCCATGGTCTTTAACACCAGCTTTGCCTCTTCAACCCGACACCGTTGCGACAACATTGGGGTATTTAGCTATTTTTGGTGGACAAAAATTGCTTATTTAGTTTTTATTGAGGCAGAAGTAAACGACTGACAAACTAAAACAACATTTTAAACTTGAAGCTATTATTTCAACTTTTTTTTTAATTTCTAAAATAGAAAAAAATCTTATTTCAACATTCATTGTGAATGGCGTGTACCTACCTGCGAATGATTTCACCTGGCTCTTCAACATTTTTATCAGTTTTTGAAGCTGAAAGGCCGGTTATAAAAATAGAAATATGTAAGTATAAAACTGATAAATAAAAAATAAAGGATTTCACAAAATAGAAAAAATTATTTTTTTTCATAGGTACCTACCATAAAACCTTTCAAGGTAAGAAAACGACATGAGTTTGCACCGAGAGCACGGTTTATGTTTGGCATTTTATGGAAATAATCAGAGAATGGTTTGAGCAATGCTAGTCTAGTGGCACTTTCAAGTCTGGAAAGTTTTAGCTAATTTTTCATAGATAGTTAGAAAACTTGCAGTTGGTCGATAGTTTGGTGGCAAAAAAAGATTTTTTTTTTTAGGATGAGTTGGGCAAATAAATAAATCATCATCATCATTCTATCCGATGTGGACATAGGGCACCAAAAAATATTTTTCTTCCTTCACGGTCTGCAGCTAGATATTTTAACTGTGTCCACGTCTTTCTCTGGGAGTCTACTTCTGCTAGAACTGTTGATTTCCATGTTGTTCTTGCTCTTCCAACCCACCGTGCACCCTGAGGATTCCGTTCAAAGGACTGCTTTGCAATTTCAACGCCATTTCCGCTATGTCGACGTCCAGCCGCTCTTGACTTGTTCTGCGCCACAATTCCCCATTTGATATTATTTGTGGCCAGTGAATCTTTAGGATGTGGCGAAGACAGCGATTCACAAAATCCTACAATTTCCTCGAAATGGTAGACGTGACTATCCAAGTTGCGCAAGCATAACAGCGCGGATTTGACATTGCATTCTAAAAATTTCAACTTATAGTGCGTAAAGGGATTTGACTGGATTTCCAAACTGGGACAGAGTACCGAACGCAGCACAAACATTATTAATTCTACTTTTAACGTCCAGATCTGTACCGCCATTTTCAGAAAAAATACTGCCAAGGTAATTAAACTGTTCGACTTCTTCCAATGGCGTCTCCTGTAGAAAAATACGCTGCTGTGTGGAGCGGCCTGTGAGCATTATTTTTGTCTTTTTGGGCAGATCCCGTTGAGCCTATTGATGCTATAGAGACACATATGTCATCGGCATAGTCTAAGTGACTGAGGCTTTCAAACGGTCTCCATTGAATGCCTTGTCACTCCGTTGTACCAACACTGGCCGTCAATACGTTGCCCATCGCCAGCATGGAAAACGAATTGGTGATAGCACAGCCCCTTGTCTCACACCTTGTTGCACTTCAGATAGATTTCATTTTCCCACACAGCTTGTATCAAAGGGTGTAGAATACTAGCCATTCTAGCGGGGAAAGCTTTCATTCATTCAGCTGGTATTCCGTCAAGTCCTGCTGCTTCGTTGTTTTTGAGAACGAGAAGAGCTATCGAAGAATGGATTTCCAGCACTCTAAGGGGTTCGATATAAATGCCCCTATAAGATCTACGCATCTTGCTGGGGCACTTCAGTACTCTGCTCAACGGAATCTTCATTAAGCTAAGAAAAAAGTGATCCTTCCACCTGCGTAGCAGATCCTCAATTGATACCAAAAGTGTGCCATCCACGTCCCCTACATGAATATTGGTGTTCCTTTTTTTCGTGACTACTTGCTTGCATACGTGGTACAATTCCGGGATATCTCCTCTTCTTGCAGCGTTTTCCGACTGAGACCGTCCAACCTCACCTTCCCGTCACGTCTCACACAGCGATAGACGCCAGTGTTGCCGAAAGTACTGCCATAGGAGTATTGTACTACTTTCAACAACTCCGTTTTCCCGTACTCCTCCTTTCACATTCGTACTCCTATTTTTTTCAAAGACCTTAAATATCTTACAATTGCAACAAAGTGTAATGTTAACCTCAATAAATTTAATTTACTGCAAATTGAATGCAAACTTGGCAGCACTTTTATCCTCTAAACCAGTGTTTTCCAACATGGGGCCCACGCCCCACAGGGGGATAATTTGACTTTTAAGGGGGGAAATTTTACATTCTGATGCATTACAGCCGTTTTAGCTTTCTAAATTAATCAAATGCGCAGGAAAAAAATATCTCACTTTCGCATTCTTCTAATTTCGAAAAAAGTCTAATTTTATCTCGTACAAATTGTGAACGTTTTGTCCACCTATTGTGTAAAAAACAATTGAAGACCATGAGGAATTGAAGTCAGATGGCTCTCGAAACTGTTTTATTTGTAGAACTTTTTGATCATCTTAAGTGACAAACCGGGAATAAAAAGTTGTTAACGGTCGATTGTAAGGAGTTTTTGAGCTATTTAGTCGATATCTATGAAACATTTAATAAGCAACTTCAAGGAAAAACCACTCTTGTCGAAGCAAAAACGAAGATATTTGCTTTCTTTACCCTTACTGATATGTCAAACTTATACATATTTACAACCCAAATTTTGCCAGGTTTCATTAGGTCGAATGATGTGAAGTGAATGATACCGCAATAGATATAACTGTGGATCATCTGGAAAATGTATAGCTCGATGTATTCAAGTTTTTTAGTGAACATTTCAAATTTTCGAAACTTAAAAAGTCTATAAATATTATGACTGTAATTGACTGTTTTTAAAAAGGAAATTTCCCTATTTGTTGTTTGTTTTTATTTTTCGTTGGCTTAATGCAAGTTTCATCTGTCAGTTCGGTATTTATTTTTTAATTCTTAAGCGTAGTACGCAGATTGAGCTAAGACTTCACCCCCATACAAAATTCTCTCCAAAATGTAGCCAAGCTAAAATTTAGCCAATCATTTTAGCCGAGAGGTACGCAGCTCCAGCTAAAAAATCAATTTTTCGTTTCTTGCTGTACAGTTCTTATCTGTCAACATTTAGCGCGTGAAATAAATGTGCGGCACATTAATTCTCGACCTAAATTGTGACAGGTTCTTTTGTTAAGATTTATGTGAATTTTATTTTGTGAAAATCAAAATTGAGAACGAGAAATATTCAAGGATAAACGATTTTTCAATTCCAATGGGAAAAATCTATTTTATTTGATTAGATTCGCTTGAAATATTGAAATAAAATTCTATGAAATTGTTGAGTAAAATTTCTTTTCAGAGAACAGCTGTTCAATGTGATGTTATCTCCACAAAAATCTTATGTCAAAATTTAGCTTGGATATTAGCTAGTGTTTGGAGAGAAATGTGGGAGTGAAATTTTAGCTCGATCTGCGTACAACACTTTACGTAAAATTTTAGATTGTTTTTTCAGTTTCTGAAAAGATATTTAATTTCATTTATAAGATTTAATAATTTATTTATTTAGATTTGCTTTTTTTCTTAACTGATTTTTTTTTTCTTGATGATTTTTTTTCAATAAAGTTAAAAAGAAAATTCGTCCACACACTTATCTTTGAAGACATATCTGTACTACCATTATTTTCGAAAAACTCCACTTTTTTGGCCGCTGTACTACCTTAAAATGTTTCTCTCCGCCAACACTGAGACCATTTAATGTATGTTTGTGCTAGGCGATATTCGATTGGCAATTCAGACTTTCGTTGAGTATTTGCTTCGGCATTTATTTGCATATTTTCAATGATTTGCGAAGCTCGATTTTATAGCAGGGGTCTTGTGGTATCCAAGAGTATCTAACTCTCATCCGCTTGGGTACAGTTTCGGAACCAGCCTCCATAAAAATACATTTTATCACCCCACATCTCATCAATTGTTGAATATGAATATGTTCTTAACAAATCATATGCCAATTTTGAAGCAAATAAATTGCTTCACGCGTTTAAGTTCCAGTTCAGTATAAAATAGATGTGAAGGCGTAAATTAATTTTTGGAGCTATCAAGTTTGTACCAAAAAGGAAACAGGTACTTATACTCAAAAAAAAAATATATATAATTTCTTTTCGTACTTTTTTCACACTTCACCCTAAACAATGTTACTGGCAGAAAAAAAAATAATCTTTTATACGGGTGATTCTACAAAAAGTGGAAGAAAATGATGATAATTTCGGCAAAACATTTTTGGAAGCAAATAAACGTAAAAATTAACCACAGTTGAACTTTGGAACGTTCTTTCACATAATTGAAAAGCGGCCAGTCAAATTAATTACGATTTTATGGCAATTTTTTGAAAACAGGTGTTCCTGGGAAGTGAAAATTTTTATAAATATTTTCCTATTCTAGGTAAATTTTTTAGAAAATCGTACCCCTCGTTTAAACGGAGAGCCTACACCCTCCTCCCACACATTCTTTTTTCTTGTTTCGAGCCAGGGGACTGAGTGCTTTCATAGTTTTTGGGCCAAAAACATAGTAACGCATTGTACGAAAAAATAAAAAAAAAAATATACCATAAGGGTTTTACTTAGCCTATAATATAATGTAAAATAAATATTCCTACTTACATAGAAATTTTTCCTGTAAATACCCATCAGGGTACCGAGAAACTGAACGGACATTCCATGATCTCTCGCACAAATGCCTTTTTCACAAATGAAAAATAACAAACGGACCTAAGATATGAATATGACTTAATTTTCAAGAGACTTAATACTTCGCGCTCCTAGATCTGAAACATCGGTAATTTTCAGAGTTAACGATATTTTTGCCTGTTTCAATCTGTCAGGGGACTGATAATGAATCCGTGGGACAAAGTTCAATGAAATTTTTTTTTTAAGAAAACATAATATTACTAAAAATATATTTATATCATAGAAAGATATATTATTTAGCGTCAAAAATTGAGGGTTCATTTTGATTTTGGAACTAAAATAAGAGAATTATAAGAATTTTGCTCTTCGAAAACGGGCAGGGGACACGTCAGGGAACTGAGAATTAGACACTTTGAAGAATTTTTTGAGTAATGAAAGTGTATCAGATCATAATAATTTTGTCTGACCATGTTTACAGTTATAAAAAATCAGGTTAAATACTTGAACGGTTTTTAAAATATCAGCGAAGCCACCGAGAATTCCATCATTTGTAGAATCACCCATACCTTGAATTCCTATAGCCGTGTTGTAGCGTTGAACCACAAGAGCAAGTTGGTGCGATCTAGAAAATTTTCTATTCAAGCAGCTATCAAATTGATGTGCATCGTTGTGTTTGCAAAACTCAAGCAAAAAATGCAAATAGATAACCTCTGATGTTCTCAAAATATCTACATCAACATGATTTGTTAGTGACTGAAAATTTGATGAATATACAATTTTTTGTTAATATTTACCAATCTTTTAAGGACAACAATTAATCTCGAAACTGATATACATAAGTTCAGAGTTTATCATAAATCTTAAAGATTGATAAAGATAAATATCCATCGATTCATCAACTTCGTTGGGAACGTCGAATATAATTTTGATGAAAAGTCAGTAGATATATAGATACCTAGCTATCTCTTTAAACAATTATAATTCACTAACTTAAAGTGATTAGGTACCTACTTTGTCTGGTATTTAGTTTACCTGGTACTTATAGCAATATTCTTTCCTTAGCCATATTCAAGCCCATTTAAAGGCCCAACAAACGGTCAATAAATCCTGCTTCTTATTTAAAGACTCCATCAGCCAATTAAAGTTTTTCAAATCTGACAAAAAAAAATAATGTAAAAAAATACGAAAGCATTGTCACTTAATTCACAAAGAATTTCTTTTAGCACAAATAAACGAAAAAAAAAAAAAAAATCCAAACTTGTAAAACTGAAATAACAGCATGAACTACCTAACAGAACAAAAAAGAAAAAGAAAAAGAAAAACAAAGAAGTAAAACAAAAAAATTAAGAAAATAATCCCAACTATAAAACAACGAAAAGAGTGAAAGCGTAAAAGTTTCTTGTTACGCTTCAAATGGCCCAAATACACATTTTTACTTATATAGTTTTACTTGATTTTGTCTTTATTCTGTTTTTTTTTTTCTGGCATGACCACCCGTCTACATCCACATTTACAGTGACTGCCAGGAGTATTCTAGACATGGGTACTTTTACTCAAATAGAATATAATATCCTTTTTCGTCTACTTTACTCTGGCAAATGAGCAGAATGGATTTAAGAGCTTGTCCTAAAAGTATAACTTCCCTTATAATACACACACATACACACATACATACAGTGTCTCACTAACTTTGAAACAAACACATTTTCAATCTTTAACGTAAACATGTTATCTTATATCGTTATAGCTATACGAATATACATAGCTTCAACATCCTTCTTCGAGAGTAGATTGGATTTCAAAGTCTTTCGGTTCTGGTTGTCTTGTTCTACGTTGTGTTCTTGAAGGTTCGTTCTTCTTTTACACAAACGGAAATGACAGCCCCAAGAAAGTGAAAGAAACCTTCCTTCACATCAAAATGGAACGAACTAAAACCCTCAGTTCAGTAGTAGGTAGGTAGGTATAAGTATACCCCAACCCCAAACCTAAGAATCACTTTCCTCCCCCTCGTCAACCGTGAGTCTCCTTTCTATAGATATCCCTTGTGTGTTACTTCGCTTCACCCATCTCTTTAGTGTAGCTCGTCACAATAAGTATCTATAGATGAACATTTCTACCTATATATCATACACACACGTATATTGTGTTTTTCATCTTAAGCTTAACCTTCTTCAACTTTTTGGTTTGGTTCGCCTTTGTTTTGTATGTTTTGGATTTTTTGATATCCTCTCTTCGTGATGTTACTGAAATACTTCTTCTATACATAAACGTAACATGTATACATACATAGGTATAGGAGTATCTAAACGAACTTCAGGGGGTATCTATCAGTAGAAAAACACAAGCGACGCTGCTTTTCCAACTGACTACATTTTTCGATATCACACAAACCACCCCTTAAATTCACCACCCCAAAGAAGGTGAACCAAAACCAACCCAGCCCAACCAACTCGAAGTGATAGAAAAACCATTTCACATCTATTGTCGCAGATATTAGTTAGAATATTTTTTTTTTTGTCTTTTGGAAAATCTATGCCAAACAACAAATCGCTGGACAACGACTGACTTTTGGACAAACTGACGACGGGTTGGATGATATGTTAGAAGTAAAGTATATCCTCTCTGAAATTCATGGCGCTTCGAAGGCGACACAAGCGCCCACATGGTTTTCCATTCTGGTTTCCGTGGATTGTTTCTATATGGCTATGATATGCCATAAACGTCTCTCTGCGTGGCTTGTTTTTGGTGATTGTTTTTAATTTTTTTTTTATTTAAATTTTTTTTGTGTTCCAAAATTTTAATTATGAAAGACAAAGAAAATTGTGTCACATTTTGAGTGATTTATATGTTTGAAAATATGTCAAGTGATGTGTACTGCATTTTCTTTCTTCCTTATGTTTATGTTGCTTCCATCATGCGGATCTTTGGAAGTAAAAATGATATTTTTTTTGCTGTTTTTGTTTTAGTCATTTACTTCGTTTCCTTATGATTTATCTTTATATCTGTAAATATTAGATGAATGCTATATCTTTCAAATAGCAAGGTTTTAGGGTGAGCTATAGGAAAAAGAATTTGAAAGGTTTTATCTCCATATTGTTATTAGATATATTGGACTTTGGGTATTAAGTAGCGAGTATTTGGTAATAATGAAATTCATTGAGTTAATGGAATTTAAATCAGAAAGAGAGATGAGATTTTGTTAAACCATACCAGTATCAGGAGACCCTTATAAGGCAAAAAGTCAAGGCCCTTATTAGCGCCTACACATTTAAAAAAAAAAATGTAGTTTCACGATTGAAGAGTCTCGCGAACAAAACAAAAAAATGGGAGCGGGTCAAAATTCTGGTTTCAAAATTCTGCTTTTGAAAATTCTGTTTTTCAGAATACTGTATTATTAATGCAACACTTTCTTCCAATCTGGAAGAGATTTTGTTTTTGCTCGTCATTTATTTATGTTATTTGATGGCTGCACATGTTTTCTTACAACGTACTATCCAAGCACAATTATTTATATTTCACTTTATTTTGTACTTTAACGGATTACCGAAGCTGCAAACGTAAGTGCAAAAGTTGAGTAAAGCCTAGTTTACAGTCTAATTCAGTTGAAACACAAAATTATATTGGTTGTTGGTTAACAGTTTCATGCAAAATAAAACCATTGCTGTCAAACCATTGTTTTGCGTGCAAAAAACAGTGTGGTGAATAAAAAGTATTTTTAATGGTTGGTTTACACTTCAAAAAAAAAAAAATATATTCACCTTACAACATTTTTTGCATGCAAATGATTTTTGCATTCAAAAATAATTGGTGTCCATTTTTAGGCCTAGTTTATAATTAAGTGTAAGTTAATGACTCAATGCGTGGCTATGGCCAAGGCTTACATTTTTCGTCTAGAATATTATATAAATTTTGCACAGAATAATTTTTTACAAAGTTTTGTTTTGTATGTGCACGGAACTGTTAACTATGCTCATACCTACAATTATTGTCTTACAAAAAAAGAACAGTCTTAAAAGCGCACGCTTTTTAACATTTTCCAAACCTTCTTTTAATTATTGGCAGAATTTTGTAAAACAGAATTTTGAAAATCAGAATTTTGAAAAGCAGAATTTTGAAAAGCATAATTTTGAAAGCAGAATTTTGAAAGCAGAATTTTGAAAAGCAGAATTCTGAAAGCAGAATTTTGCAAAAAGAATTTTGACCCAGCCAGAGTTTCGACCCAAAACCAACAAAAATTTATAAAAAAGCCCAGCAACTGGCTGCTAGCTTTAAAATCGGAACACCGCCTCTTCAAGCAAAATTTCCAGCAGCTGCTGAATAGGTATCAGGTAGAAGGAGAAAAGGGATAAGTAGCAAATCCAACTCCAGTCAATAAAGACCCTGCACCAATAACCAGAATAGAAGAGGTAGACTAAGCTTTAAAAACGCTGAAGAACAACAACGCCACCCAGCGGATTTCTTCAAGCATGCATTGAAAGGGTGCCTGCATCAACTCATCAACTAAGTTTGGGTGGAACGAATCATTCCCGTTGACTGATCCATCAGCTTTACATGTCCCATCTACAAAAAAGGTGATCCTATGTCCTGCAACAACTATAACATCCATCGTCAGGAGCTCTATATGGCGGTGCGATGGCTAAAGTTGAAGATCGAGCTGTATGGCGTGACATAAGAAAATACGCGATACGATGTGCAAATATGGAAAGGATTCTCCAAACTATTCCAAACATGCACATTGCAAAAGATTTTGGCAAGAAGATGGTGCCATCATTTGACGTGAATTCTTCATTCTCGTTAAGGAGCGAAAAGAGTGCACGGCAGGCGTTAATACTGAAAACACTATTCTCAACAGATTTATCCAACTCCTAGGCTGCCAACAGGCCGTTATAGATGCTTTCACGAAAATTTAAGAGCAGGTCTTTATAAGTAAACGAAGACAAGACCATGAGCTGTATCAAGATATATATGGATGTTGTCCAGAAAACCAAAACACATTGACTATATATTGGCTCGGCCACATCAAGCGAATGGACAATAATGCTGCAGCCAAGAGACTCTTTGAATCCCATCCCCAGGCCACCACAGCTTGGTCTAGATGACTGGAAGCAGTGTGCTCGAGATCATAGAGGATATAAAGCTACCGTGTCTGAGTTGCGAACTTTCATGGACTGGGAGCCGGATAAGAAGTATAGTAGAACGGTTAAATAACTAAACATCACGGCCACATTCACCATTAGGACAGTAGTGTGCTCTTCCTAGACTCGGTGATCCACAGAAAAAACATACAAGTTCATTAGACTTATTACCTTACTCTTATTTACTCCAACTCAGAACAATACCCTTAAAGAGGGTCCACACTATTCCGATCAACATTTTTGGTAAACATTGTCGATCAACATGCTAGTGTGTAGCAACAATTGATCGATGCGTGTGGATCCAACCGAAGGGTTTAGGGTTCGAATCCTGGGGGTACCCAACTTTTATTAATATTATTTCTTTTTTTTATGAACAATAAAGTTTAAACGATGTTATTAACATTAAGTACTTATTCACAACAAATATTGCACGCACAAAACCAATAAATTATGTTCATACAATTAAAATCCTTCAAATGTTTTTAGTAAAATGGAATTTGTTGAACAACTTTGTCGATTGCTAGCCATTTGAATCGGGTGTTGCGTTCGGCTCAACAAGTGTTGATTGGCATCGTCGATCAACATGTCTACACACTAACTCAATACTGTTGATCAACGATGTTGATCTACACAGTTCAACATAATGTATAGACGTGGCTTTACTCTCACTTCAGCTATGTGATCTTATACAGGGTCATTCAACAAGAGGTTTCATTTAAATTACGAGCCATTTGTTAACACTACTCTGCTATAGCGATGTTGATTAGACAAAATAAGATGGTTATTAATAATTATGAATCAATAATACAGTCACACAACGTGTTTAAATGGTAAAAAATATATAGCAGAAACGTTTTCTAAAGTTTGTACTGCTGGTGCGGCTTTCAACAACAATGTTTGGGACTGTCCAATAAGGTCAGGTTATTTTCTCTGTAGCTGACCTTGTGCTCTAAAACCCAGGTGTGTCTATTTCAAAACTATCTCAGGAGTTGGGCTATATACAGCACGACTTTGCCTGAAATGAGTCCTGTGGACATCAGCTGCGTCAATTTTCAGGAGGATATCACCACATACCACTACACAGCTTGGGAAACATGTCTCTTATGTGCGACAAATTTCTTGGACGAGTAATTTTTCGGAATGAAGACTTCAATTGGCGGCCATTTCCTTTTTTTAGTTTAGTTTATTTTTTTTTTATTCATCAAGCAGAGTTTAACAAAGCTCTTATAGATTACGATTTATATAATAAATAAATAACGGGTGATTTTTTAGCTGGTTTGGTTTTGGCAACACTGGTTTTGACAGCTGACGTGTGTTTAGTACCTTGTGTTACTGTCAAACAGCTTCAGTTTGGTTTGCAATTTAACCATGGATCGTCTTACAAATGAACAACGCTTGCAAATTATTGAATTTTACTATCAAAATTCGTGCTCGGTTCGAAATGTTCATCGCGCGCTGCTGTGTTCAGCGATGAGGCTCATTTTTGGTTGAATGGGTACGTAAATAAGCATAATTGCCGCATTTGGAGTGAAGATCAGCCAGAAGCATTGCAACAGCTACCAATGCATCCCGAAAAAGCCACTGTTTGGTGCGGTTTATGGGCCGGCGGCATTATTGGGCCATATTTCTTCAAAGATGATGCGAATCGCAGCGTTACTGTCAATGGTGAACGCTACCGAGCGATGATAACAAACTTTTTTTTGCCCGAAATGGAAGTTCTTGACTTGCATGATATGTGGTTTCAACAAGACGGTGCCACATGCCACACAGCACGCGAAACAATGGCGCAATTGCGAGGCGAGTTTGGTGAACAGTTAATTTCACGTTTCGGGCCGGTCAATTGGCCGCCTAGATCGTGCGATTTGACACCATTAGATTATTTTTTGTGGGGGTATGTCAAGGCTAATGTCTATAGGGACAAGCCCGCTTCGATTGACGCACTGGAAGCCAACATCCATGCATTCATTCGTGAGATACCGGCCGATATGTGTGAAAGAGTATGCCAAAATGGCGGATGGGCTACCTGAGACGCAGCCGCGGTCAACATTTGCATGAAATTATCTTTAAACATTAAATTGCAAGGTTCAAACTATCGATTCAAATAAATATTTCATTCATTTTTTCGAATTTTTTGTGTTTTTTTTTTTTTAAAGTTCTAAACCTCTTAAAAAATCACCCGTTATAACAATAAATAATAATTAGTAATAAAAATATATACAATTGATGTTAGTACGTACATATGTAAATAATAAATAAGATATATGTGATACATTAAATTTAGGTAACTAAGTAGGTATGTCAATCAAACATTAAAACAAGCATGACATTTTTTTTAAAACTATCTCTAGAACAGAGTTTAAAAATATCAATAGAATGTAAAACACTATTAACTTCTTTGATGCAACGTGATATAGGTTCATTTCTTCCATAGTTGCTTCTAGATTAAATAGTAGGTCTATACCTAACTGAATAAACCGCAAACAATGCATGTCCTTAAAGTTCACACAAGAAATGTGGTTTCCAGCAAATTCAGCTAAAATTTTTTAACAAAATTTTATTATTAACTGGGTTCTTTAAATTTAAAAATTGAGAGCCCCAATGGAAAGACGTTTCATAAAATAACTTCTTCTTTTTTTAAGACCCATAATTACTGTTTATTTTTCTCTCTTACTCTAATTACCAATTTTAAAAAGTTCTCCATAAAACACATTCCATGTTTTACATTCAAAATCTGTACCTATCTACAAAATTACCTATAATTACATAATGTATAGATACAAAATTTGTTCAACTGTATTTTACAACGACACATTATCAGTTGTTATAAAACTTTTTAATGTAACGAATTTATCTAATCTAACAAATTGACATCGATCCAATTTAATAATGAAATTTTCGTTAAATAAAACAACGAAATAACTTCAAAGAACTTTCAATGGCATAAGGAAACTAAAAACAAAAAAATTTAAGAAAACTTTTATCCACTTCACTAAACTCTTGTGCCAATGTTTGGTGGATTTGTACTTCTTCGTTTGATGGAAAACAGAGAGAAGCTTCGATGATATGGGGGAGAGAGAAATAGGCAGATCCTTCTGAAATTTGTTCAAGGGATAAGGAAGGCCGAATGAACATTTTGTGCTTTTTTACTGGACTAGTATTGCTATTGTTTGTTATAAAGTTTTGATTTCTTTATTTTTTAAAGGAAAATAAAAGACTATTGTGCTTTGTGAAAAGGGGATATAGTTAGGCAGTAGTAGGTATCAATTATGTTGTGATACATTTTTTCAAGTCGTATTTTATTTTATGTTTATAAAGTGGGTCATTTAATTATTGGCATAAGTATAGGAAAGGAATGGGAACACTCCAAAATAAATTGTATTCATATTTTAAACTGACAGTTATTATTTTATTCCTTATAAATGGACTTTAGCCATTAAATATTTTAATAGTTAAAATAACGATTTGAATTAATTTCTAGACTAAAGGCCATTAGGTAATATATACAAAAAAAATATTCAATTTATACTAAGTAACTAACTTATATTAATGTATTTTTATAGTATAAGTTAGTTTTTTTTATCTATGATCAATATTTATTAATTTATTTAAATTTCTTAATTAAAAACGATATAAGGAATGTGTAAAAATTCTATACTTATTCTGTTTAAATTTAAATAATAAATTAAGATCTTCCTTACCATATTATAGTGATTCAAAAGTCGCATCTCTTTTGATGTGCAATCACGAATTTATTATTTGAAAGCGTTATAGGGTAAGATTTAAAAAAATGTTCCTAAACTCCAGGGTATGTGTACTATTTCTTTGTTTGTTCTTAAGAACTGCTTCTTAAAAAGTTTTTCTCCCCTTTTTCCATATAATATTGTGTGAAGGGCTGGTAGCTGGTTCTATTCTTTTCAGCAGTGCACCTAGGGCTTACCACATATTTTGCAAATTCCCTCTGAATTTTTTATAAAGCAAGAAATCTTTCATAAAAATAAAGTGTTTTGGAAAAGAATAATTTTCAAACTCAAAATTATGAAAAAATTATTTGCATTTTGTTCTCTCACTCTCTCTTTTTGACTTTTTCGTTTTTGTAGTCTGTTCTGCTAAATGGCAACCCTTTTCATTGTGCTGGGTTGACTAATAGTCTTTATTACATGGACAAATTTTTGTTCGGCTCATCCGAGGTATAACTAACCCCCTTATAAAGAAAATTGGGAGAAAAAAAAAACACATTATTGCAAGTTATTTTTAGTTCACGGTGCCATGGTACTGACATCCACGGTTCTGACATTAAGAAAGTTTTTTATATCGAAACTTCTCTATGCTTATGAGGAATATAATTTCCAACAAAGTTTTAACTTATGCCGTTAAATTGAAGAAAAAATTCTGATAACCAACCATAAACATGTTATAATAAATACTTCCACGGTACTGACAATAAAATTTGTGACACACTTTCTTCGAATGAAAACATATCAGTCTTAAAGCATAAGTACAAACAAAAATGACGGTTGTTAACTATTCATAAAAAAGTGTTTTTTTAAAAAACTACCATACGAACGACTTGTCTTGAAACTTAAACAAAATGGTGGTTCAGCGGGAAGTCTTTGAATCTCAAAAATTAAACTAAATCCTCGGACAACATTCATTTAGGAATATTTTACTCTAACTTTTTAAAGAACAACATTTCATATTCAATGGAGTATTTCATTATTAAAAAAGTGTATTTAAACGGAAAAACAAGGGCCGGACGGACATGCCACCGTAGGTACTGATACACTGGCTACACTTTTCCAAGCCATGTGAAATAAGTAGCAAATTTAGTCATGATTTCGAATGTAGATTGTAGTAAAAATCCATCTACTCTATTTAAACAAAAAATATATTCAAAAATTTTACATAAATACCAAAAAAAGCACTGGAATCAGAGCATGGAATCACCCATATCGTATTTTTCTGAAAAAAAGCTGCACAACTTTCTTAAACAAAGATTAAATAAATTAAACTTCCCATTAGTAAAGGCTACCTTTGAGTGTTAAATCATTTTTCAAAAAATGGTTATTTATGGGCACCTCCCAAAGAACCATTTTTTATTTTATATTTTATTAAAAATCGTCCGACTGATTTTAATAATTTTTTTTAAAGGAGATACTTCTGAAGAATATAATATAGTAATGTATAAAAAAATTAATTTTTTTTTATATTAAAAAAATATGTAGGTATTCCATTTTTTTTTTCGAAAACTTGCGTTATATTTTGAAAAACTCTTGACATACATCTAAGTAAATAAATAAATGCTAATTTCACGAAGGACTTTAATTATATAAGAACCATTTAGCTGTTTAATTATATTTTTTGGTTTCACCAAATGCTTTTAAAATAAACGGCGTTTTTGTCTTATTAAATTTTGAAAGTCTCTTTTGTTAAGCCATTACATAGCCTATTGAAAAGACCGGAAAATGAGGGGTATAAAGGAACAATTACGTGCAAGGGTTTTTATTATTGAATATGTTTGTTTGGCCCATAAGCATGCTTAAAACCGAAAATGCTACTAAATCCACCCATGCGTTTCTGAGAGAATGGTCACACTGGCCACTTTTCAGTATTTTTGGTATAACTCGAAAACTAAGCCGAATTTGACAATTTTACATTTAATACTTTTTGTTCGAAATTAAATTTTCTATTGGAATGGATAGTAAACAAATTTTACGAAAAAATTTAAGCAGGAAAAGTTAACAAAAACGAACCTAAAAAAATCAAAAAATCAAGGATATCAAAATTTTTTAATAAATTGTGCATAACTTTTTTTGAAGCAAAGATAGGGTCAATACATGCATGGACAAAATAAAGTAGAGACTTAAGGCCTTAATATGGCATGTTCAAAAATTAATATTTATTCAAAATTGACAGAGATATTCCCGTTCAAACCTTATCATTTCTTATAATTTTTCGCAGTTTTGGCCCGAAAGTCTCTTTTTCGGTACAATATGGCAAATTTCATTTTCGTAAAAATGTTCGAAATACAAATTTCGATATAATATGACATTAGAACTATAGAGAATTTATAAAAAGGATGTAAGTTCGCAATTTCGTTTTTCGGCTGTTTTTAAATGCTTTCAGACCTACAGGCCGAACGGCTGGTCCGATTAACATAAGATTTGGACTAGTTGCTAGGAACGTTAAGTTTGTCATAAAGTACTAAAAAATAGGCTTTCGGGCAAAAACTGTGAAAAAAGATTAGAAATGGTAAAGTTTGAATGGATATATCTCTGTCAATTTCCAAATAATATGGCTCTTTTAACATGTCATATTAAAGCCCTAAAACTTCAGTTTACTTTGTTAATGCATGTCTTGAGCGTATCTTTGCTCCGAAAAAAGTTTTGCGCAATTTAGAAAAAAATTTAAAAATCTTTGATTTGTCGATTTTTTTTATGTTGGTTTTTGTTTACTTTTGCTGCTTAAATTTAAAAGTATTAAATGTAAAATTGTCAAATTCGGCTTAGTTTTCGAGTTATACCAAAAATACTGAAAAGTAGCCAGTGTGACCATTCTCTCAGAAAAGCATGGGTGAATTTAGTAGCATTTTCGGTTTTAAGCATGCTTATGGGCCAAACAATTATATTCAATAATAAAAACCCTTGCACGTAATTGTTCCTTTTTAAAAGGTCTATTCAATAGGCTATACAGTCAACGAGTAGAAACAATAGCTGATATTTTGCTGTCACAATGATAATTGTCCCTTCATTCCTAATGCTTTTTCACTTTTTTGGATACACTTCATTTAAGAAAAAATAACGGTACCTTCCATAAAACTGTTAAAAAATCGTCTGAGAAAGTCTTGGTTTTCTCTAATAGCTATGGCGATCTTGATACAAAAATTTTCGGAACTATAAAATATTGTAAAAATTTACACTTAGCCAATATTTTAAGTAGGTTAGGTAGGTTGTAGGTAGTAGATCTCATTTTCGGCTGAAAAGATTGAAATAAATTTTTTATAAACAAATCTCAAAAAAGCTATGAAATGATATTGCATTTCACAATTAAAAAAAAGGGCATTTACGAATCTTTTGGAAAAGTAAAAAATTTTGTTTTTAAATTTGATGTCTCAAAAATGGGTTGTCAATTTTTTTGAAATTCATTTTAATGTGCACATGAATGAATACCTAAGATTTGCATAACAAAACTTGTCTTTAAATATTTCTTAAGAATTTTATAAAAAGCTGTGCCAATAGTCATATTTACTTAAGAATTAATATGGTAATTTCTTTTTCAACTCAAAAAACTGTTAAAGGAGTTGTTTTAGCAAGTTGAAATATAGGTATCGAATTTCATGTTTTAAAACATATTTCTCTCATAACTTACATATATTTATATACAAAGGTTAAAACCCTAAGCCTTTTGAACATAAGACCAAGTACGTGTGATCAGTCCGGTTTTTTGTAATGTACCTACTATACCTTCCTCTTTTAATTAAAATCTATATTGTCTTATGCCTAAATCAATTTCTTTCAGAAAACTTACATTTTTTGTCCAACTCTAACTGTAAATTCAACTTCAACCAATTTTTAATAGGTAAGGTATACCTACAATAACCAAACGGCTTTTATTAACATGGTACACTGTGGCGTATACGTACTATTTACTCAAAACTTAAAAAAAAGGCAAATCGAAGAGCAATTATCTACTTACTTTTTTTAAATGATTTATTTAGTTACTAAAAACATTTAAACTATGTCTAAAATTATCTGAGCACATTTATTATTAATACGAAAAAATAAGCGACAGGATTTGATATTTTTTGGAAATAAGGGTTAACATAAATTTGGCGACACCTTTTAATAAGAATTAAAACAATTTTCATATGCCTTATGGTTGGAGATTGAAAACTTTGGACGATTGGTGTTAGGAAACGTACAAATATTTTTTAAAATTAGTTCTCCCACTAGTCTTGGTGCGTCAATTTTGAATTGAATTTTTTTTTGTGGAATGAACCGAATCAACTTGAATATATGCACTAAGTTGATAGTTCCTTGAAACTTTTTTAGCAAATTCAAAAAATTTGCCCAAATTTAATGCTATCATGTTAAACCGAAGTACACAAGTCACAAAGTCAGACATTTTAACAAAACACAACATAGCACTAAGAGCAACACATACAAACATATTTACTGAAAGGTGCAAGTCAACATCCCATTACTGTTCTGCATTTTCCTTGCCTTAAACTCTGTATTTGAATTAACACTATGACACCACCTCTGTCGTGGTCATGTTGCCCTTATTTTCATTTCACTTTATCTAGGAAGTGCATTTTTGCTATCCTTGTTGATGTTTTATTTTTTTAAATTATTTTCTTACTTGTTTTACCTTTCAAAATCATTTTGTTCTTCTTTGACCAAGCATCAGGAGGTTAGGGTGAGGTAGCAATTAAATTCCGCGAGGCAATGATATGGCAATTATCGTGTTGCGGACTTTTTAATTTATTTACTTTATATCCTTATTCTCTTTTTTATTCTTTATTTTTTTTTTCGTCTTCGTTTCGTGATGTATTTTGCCCACCAACTTTTTATTCATCGGCTTTAAAAGCCAACCATGTTTAAACGCACCACAGAATTGTAGACGTACGCCATTCCAAGCCCCCAGGAAGAACAACAGGTGAATACGAGCTGTCACAATGCCAGTGCAACGAGACGTGAATGATTTCTTATCAAAAAAGAAAAGAATAGCATCAGAATTGTTGTGGAGTTGGGAGAATGTGTATCTTTTACATTTACAGGTATTATTCATACAGTGGTTGATGATGTATCTGCAAATGTTATTAATGAGAGAACAGAAAAAAAAAAAACAAAGAGGTAGAGCAAGTAGAAAAAAAAAAAATAAAGACAATCGGCAGCAAAAAATCTAATTTAATTAAAAATGAAAATCCATGGAATTCAACGCGGGATGCCTTTTGATTGTCAAAACCAGCCAAGCAGATAGCCATTTGATGCGCGATGTGTATCAAAAATCTGCAGCCTTGCACTTTTTGTTACGTCGTTTTCTTTTTTTGTTTTTAATTTTTTGTTGCGGTTTCGCATCATGATTCGTGAGTTTTGTATTGTAGACTCTGTGTATAGAGAGTTACCTACTCATGTTTTTTTTTTTTTTGTTAGCAAAGGATTTTCTTGTGATATATCATCGATCAAAATTTACATAATCGACGAAGCAGAAAAACTGAGAAGTTTTTATAATTCACTTTTTATTGTTATAGTTTTTTTGTATAGTATGAATAGGAATAAGATAGGAGGTAGTCATTGTTTTCAGACTTGAAAATTGACGGAATAATTCAAATTGGTTAGATTTTTGCTCTTTGAATTTACCGCTAGATAAAAGTTTTTATTAAATCAGTTTTTGGAAGAAAGGGTGGAGGTGAAAACTGGTGGAAGAAGTGTAACTTTGATATGATACGTGGAAAAATATGATTTTAAGGTTGGTAGAGTTTGAAATTGTCAAAAATAAAGCTTTTTTATTTAAGTAAATGATCGCGTACAGCGTTAGCATTTGCAAATGATTTCACGATTTTTCACATTAAAAAACAAATTCTGAGAGCACCTGTGAGCAGGTCTGACAGTAAACATTTTCATATAAATTATTCTATCTTAGCATTAATTACTGTTCTATTGCTGTTTTGCACTGCTTAGGCTTTCGGGCCCTATCAGCACAAACAAATTCAAATTACAAATTCAGTGATCAAGTTGATATCAAGCTCATAAGTGTCTGGTATTTTTTGCCCAGCAAATATACACAAAAGTAACTATACACCAGGGCTCGTTTGGTGCACTGGAAAGCTAAACCACTTACACATCCCATAGGGAAATTTGACAAAAAAATAGCAACGTATTACGCAAAAAATATGAACAAGCTGAATTGTGGTGATTGTGGTGGTTGGATGTTGTAGGAACTGGGGGCCTCGAGCTGTATCTTTTCCTACATATCAAGTGCTTACAATACCTCCAAGTTGGTAGCCGCCGGATACTGGTCTTGGCTTTATGCCAGGACTTGCTAAACTTGTAAGTGCGAATGTTGATCAAGGAAAGAATTGCAACATTAAACCCATGGCCCTACAGATTGGAGATTAGTGCGTTGGGCTAACGACCCGACCACAGTAAAAAAAAACAATTATGAGAGAGACGCGGGAAGCCTCGGATAACGACCCCCCTCAAATGGCAACCAGACCCGGAACGAAAATGGACTATGATCTACGAGTATGCACCTGGAATGCAAGGATACTCTACACACCAGGTGCTACTCAAAAACTTGAATCTGTCCTCTCGCGGTACAAGGCAGACATTACCGCGATCCAGGAGATACGATGGATAGGATCTGGTATAACGAAAAGAAAAGATTGCGACATTTATTACAGCTGTCATCAAAGACTGCACATGCTAGGATGCGGATTCGTCGTGGGAAATCGACTCAGATCGAAAGTCATCGATTTTAAGCCGATAAGCGATTGCCTGGCTGTGATCCGCATCAAAGCTACCTTCCAAAACATCAGCCTAATATGTGCACACGCCCCTACCGATGAAGCTGAGGAGTCTAACAAGGAGGAGTTTTACGACCTCCTGGACGGAGCCTACGGAGCCTGTCCGGAGTACGATGTCAAAGTCGTGCTCGGAGACTTCAATGCTAAAGTCGGAAAGGAAAACATCTTTGGCGGATTAGTTGGAAAGCACAGCCTCCACGAAACGACAACAGACAACGGCTTCCGACTAATCGACTTTGCTGCAGCTCGTAATACGGTGATAAGTAGCACTAGGTTCCCCAGGCGAAGGATACACACAGCAACCTGGCGATCTCCAGATGGTCGAACGGCCAACCAAATCGACCACGTGCTAATTGGCGCAAGGTACGCATCGAACATCTTGGACGTGCGAACTTTCCGAGGTGCAAACCTGGACTCTGACCACTTTCTTGTTGTGACAAAGTTCAGAGCCCGACTGTCCAACGAAAAGAAAACGAAGACCGCCCAAAGAAAGAAGTTCAACATCGCATGCCTTAGCACATCTGAGAAAGCCAGAGACTACAGTGAGCAATTGACCGGGAAACTCTCTGCCGTACACCCAGCCACAAGCGTCAACAACCAGTGGAACCAGTATCGCGACATTATTAAGGAGACAGCCGAGACCACCATAGGCTATCAACCACCC
Organism: Dasysyrphus tricinctus; assembly: GCA_963921185.1. Classification (NCBI taxonomy): domain Eukaryota; kingdom Metazoa; phylum Arthropoda; class Insecta; order Diptera; family Syrphidae; genus Dasysyrphus; species Dasysyrphus tricinctus. The sequence goes on from OY992530.1 coordinate 129,758,009, forward strand.
AGAAAAAAGAACCCGTGGTATGATGATGAATGCGCGGTATTGAAGCAGGAGACGGAAAATGCACGAATGCAAATGCTGCAACGGAAAACAAGAGCAGCAAGAGAGGAGTACCGTGAAAAGAGAAGGAAAGAGAAAAAAAACCCTGCGTAGAAAGAAAAGAGCATCCGCAGCCTCTCAGCTCAAGTATCTCGAAGAGTCCAGCACCGCCACCAACACCCGCCGGTTCTACAAAACAGCCAAGCAACTGCCAAGCAACTGGTTATAGGACTGGCACGCAAGCTCTTCGAAACAGCGAAGGGAACCTAGTCACCGAAGCACAGGGAATTGTAGACGTGTTTAAGCAGCATTTCCAGCAGCTGCTTAATGGGCATTATGTAGAGGAGGCGACAGGGGAACAAAGAAGCATTAGACCAGTCAATGAAGATCCAGTCCCAGCACCCAGTACTGAAGAGGTTAAGAAAGCCATCCACAAGCTTAAGAACAACAAATCCGCCGGCTCGGATGGCCTACCAGCGGAACTCTTCAAGTATGGAGGAGATGTTCTGGTAGGGTGCATGCATCAGCTCATCAACCAAGTTTGGGAGGAGGAAAGTATGCCCGACGACTGGTCAAATAGCTCCATATGCCCAATCTACAAAAAAGGCGATCCTATGTCCTGCAAGAACTACAGAGGCATATCCCTGCTTAATGTTGCCTACAAGATCCTATCCAACGTACTATGTGAGCGTCTAAAACCTTTCTGCAACACTATGATCGGCACGTACCAGTGTGGCTTCAGGCCAGGCAGATCAACGATAGACCAAATCTTCACATTGAGGCAAATCCTGGAAAAGACCAACGAATTTCAAGTCGAGACCCACCACCTATTCATCGACTTCAAAGCCGCATATGATAGCATAAGTCGCCAAGAGCTTCTATTGGCGATGTCGGAACTCGGGATCCCGAAAAAACTGATCCAGCTATGCCGCATGACGTTACAAAATACGCGGTGCAACGTGCAAATGGGTAACAGCTCATCCGAGTTATTCCAGACGTGTACAGGGTTCAGACAAGGAGATGCGCTATCATGTGATTTCTTCAACCTAGTCCTGGAGCAGATAGTGCGCAAGAGTGGTGTTAACATGGAAGGCACTATCTTTAACAGGTCTTCTCAACTGCTTGGTTATGCGGACGACATCGACATCATCGGCCGTTCCAAGAGAGCTGTACTTGAAGCATTCACAGCTATTGATGAACAGGCGAAACGCGTTGGTCTTGAAGTGAATGAGGACAAAACAAAGTATATGCTATCAACAAACAAAGCCTCATCTGTCCATCGCCTAGGACAAAACGTCACTGTTGGTAGCAGTAATTTCGAGGTAGTCAAGGAGTTCACCTACCTCGGAACAAACATCAATCCCACGAACGACACCTTAGTGGAAATCCGACGAAGAATTACCCTAGCGAACCGCTGCTACTTCGGTTTGGCCAAACAAATGGGTTCAAAACTCCTTTCTCGAAAGACAAAGTGCACGCTATACAAAACTCTAATTTTACCAGTTCTACTTTACGGCGCCGAGTGCTGGACGATAAGTAAAAAAGGGGAATTGATCCTGGGCACTTTCGAGAGAAAAATTCTACGGCGGATATTTGGTCCTATATGCGAAGAGGGCGATTGGAGGAGAAGATTCAATCGTGAACTGTACGAGCTGTACAAGGATGTGGATGTAGTCCAAAGAGCCAAAACACGTCGACTACACTGGCTCGGCCACATCGAGCGAATGGACAACAACGCTCCAGCCAAGGAAATCTTCGAATCCCAGCCCCCAGGTTCGAGACGACCAGGAAGACCGAACCTCCGCTATAGGGACCAGGCGGTCACAGACGCAAGAGCGCTTGGTCTCGACGACTGGAGGGAGCGTGCGAGGGACCGCAACCGATGGAAGACCGCAATATCTCAGGCAGAGACCCTTCATGGATCGGGAGCCGGATAAGTAAGTAAGTGAATTGTGGTGAAGAGCTTTTTTTATGTCTTAAGCGTATTTCCTGAAAACTATCCTAAATTTTAGTTAGAGTTTAAACTTTTTGGGTGTGGGTTTTGGGTGTGGGTGATGAAAGGGATCAGATTGAGTTTTATGGTTCTCGAAAAATATCAGTTAGTTTTCTTTTTGGAAAAAAATGTGAAGATAAAAATTGTAAGTTATGTAATTCTACACAAAAAAGATATGATAAAATTGTTCATACAATTAATATGTGTAGAGAAAATCCTGCAAGAACTTCGTGGTGTAGCAAATTTAGTCAAAAAATTTACTAAAATTGAATTAATCGACGGGCAATATTTTTGTATGATTTGTGTTTAGCTGCATCCCCTCATTATGAAACCAAGTTTTTTGGTGCCCGGTTCGTTTTTATTGGGTTGGGCTTTGGATTTTGCAGTGCAGTTTTTATAAATATCTTCAAAACCATAAGCATTTCAATAAATTTGCAAGTTAATTGCTTATAAAATTCTACATAAAAAAGGATTATAATACATTTTGTCGTAAAAGCAAAAGATTTTGAGAAAAACGCGCATAAGCACGCTCATATAACCTACTTTACCCCAACGTGGAGTTGAAAAAGATATTATGATACCATAACGTTTAAGCACACGTTTATCTCAAAAATTTGTTGCTCCTGCGAAAAAACTGCTACAATTTTTTACATTAATGGGCTAATCCATTAATTTTTGAAAAAATAACGGTTTTAAGATATTTAAAAATCCTAACCTTGTCCCTTTTGACAGTACAAAATCAAAATGTGAACTTTGACACACTGCGCCTTTTTTTTTGTTGGTGCCACCCTGACTTTCCTTGCTGAAAACTAATCACCTAAACCTAATCAGCCACGAAAACTTTCAAATATTCAAAGAATCCTATTTTTTTAACCACAATAACTGGTTCTACTGCCTTACACAGTCCTACTGAACCGAAAGCGTTCCTATACAACCTATCTACAGTTCTTCAACCGGTGACGTAGTAGATTAGCTGAATCACCGCACAGTGGCCCGTATTGAATTTTTTCGTTGCAAAAACCATAACTTTTAAATGAAAGATATCACCACAAGTTTTTTATCTTGAAAGAAATTTCCAAGGATATGAAAATGGAGTTTCAAAAAAAAAAAAATCACAAGGTGTTTCAGAAATCGCTGTTGATATTAGAAATTTTACTAAACATATTAAATGGTATTTTAATTTAAAAAGGTCAAGTCAGTATCTTAAGTAGTCTGAGTGTAATTTAAGTGAAACAGTATAGGCAAAAAAGAAAAACAAACCAATTTTGGTGAAACAGTGGGGAAAAGTCTTCTTTTTTGTATTGAAAGATTTTTTTGTAGTTTTGGTATTCAACAGTACATTAGTAAAATATTTTAGTAATAGATAACAAGTCAAACAGTTGGAAACAAAGCTAAACGAACTAAAAATTTACATTAAAATGTTACTATCATCTAAGTCCGGGTTTATGTGTAATAAGTTCAGCATTTCTGGAGAGTATTGTGTCTTCAGATCTTTTTGGTTTCTTATGCATGCCTAAGGGAAGAAATAAGTGGATCCAATGAGGCTGAAAGCATATTAAATAAGTAATCATTCAGCGAATCCTTGTTACTTTGCTCACATTTGGATATCTATATTTCTTGTACCTTTAGGCCCATTTCACACATGCCCGGCAGCCGGTTAGCCGGCATCGGTTACCGGGTTTTCAACAAATGAACCGGTTCCGGAAGGTGTGAAAGCTTCCATAAGATCCTTAACTAAACGACCGGTTAGCCGGTACCGGGTACCCGGTTGCCGGCTATGTGTGAAATGGCTCTTAGTCTCTATTTTTAGACTCCAGGGCTTCTTCTGACAATTTTGCAAGTGGCAGTGATTGATATTCGATAATGTTTTGACTATGAACCAGAATTGTATGCAGAGTATAGGTGTGAGTAGTTTTACTCCCCAAATTTAACCACTCTATCCTGGATCAGCCCCCACTGTCTAAATAGAGGAATTTACCGGTTGAAATAAAGTCGCTTAGACGCACGCTTTCATAATATTAATTGTAAGGGTAGTAGGCCTCAAAAATTAGGCTGTTGATCGAGAATATCACTTTTGCAATATGACCCCAAATCATCTATCCTGTGTATGTTGATACCGTCGCCGTTTTATAGAACCAGGTTGGTATAATAATGTTTTTACTCCGATCCTTGTCTTCACTGTTCAGTGTAAACAAACACCCGAATCATTTCCATTTGAGATGGGGCAGTGTTGAACTGAACCGGGAAATCATGGGCCAGATGAGGGCCATATGTATGTAAGGCCAGCAGCTATAAAACAACCGTTCCGTCATTGAGTTCTGCTAGCCCTATTCAGAGGAGCAATTCTATGTCTGTCGAATTACAAAATCCTGATTCTAGCAGATGCCAAGGTAAAAGGTGTCCAGCGGGAGTTTTTCAACTTTAAATTGCAATTATCGAAATACTAGCAGGTTGAGGTAAGCAGGAGCAGGAGTATTTTTAGCAAATACGCTTCGAAACAATTTATTCAGTTACGAAGCATATTTCCATATTGATGGATATGTTAACAAACAAAGTATGCGATACTAGTGCCCCAACAACCCTAGAAAACGCAATCAAAAACGTTTACATTGTTTAAAAACGACAAATTGGTGTGCCATTTCAGCAAGTGATATAGTGATGGACGCAAATGTAAAGGTCCGACTGCAAGAGTGCATTGAAAAAAACGGCCATCGTTTTTAGAAAATAAAATCCGTATTGTTACTCTGCATTTAATTGAAATAAAAACGATGTTGTTTTTTTATATTGAATTTTAAAACCCTTACCTTAAAACACTTTTTACTTGCCAGTGAATGGCCATTTGCTCCTTAGATCACCATCTTGTGCTAGTTTTTTTTTAATCCCTTGTGATGGCTCTACGCAACGGAGTCCTAAACAAAATAGTTTCTGATTTCTGAAAGTTGATTTTCAACTTCCAGTCATCACAATCACTGCATTTGGTCAAAGTCGTGCTGGCTTTAGAATTCTGATAACCTCGACTTTTGGAGCTGTTCTGTACGGGCTCTCTTACTATACGGTATGGAAAGCTTTCTCCAAATCAACAAAGGTTCAGGCTTAGAAACAAGTTTGTCATGGCATTAATTGTGTCATGTCTCGCTTTGAAACTGTACTGATTATACGGTATTGTCATGTGCCCACATACATAACATAACGCAATTGATAACTTTTTCAAATACCTTGCTGACACTCGGGAGATAAAACAAAACAAAAAAAAACTTCACTTCCCCAAGAGAGTTACTTTCCTATTATTCAATTTGTGATGTACAGACCCACCGCTACCAAAGAAATCGGATATAGCAACCTTACCAAGTCTTTAGGAATATTTTACACACAAGCGTGAAAATTAAATGATTGTTATTAGCAATTCCACAATTTTCTAAAATCACAAAAACGCATTGAGTGCCATATCTGTTACGAACTAAAATTTCTTTTACCACAATCAAATTTTAATAAAAATAAAAATTCAATGGCCGAAATTTGAATCAATTTCCATTAGATTATGATTTTTCAAAAAAATGTCTTCTCTTAAATTGCTCCTCGTAAGTTTGATGTAAGAAGATTTACCCACTCTAGATTATGTCTTTGTGCACACAAAAACCCAAAAATATCTTATGAAATTAAATTCTGAATATCATCCTTCTGATTCAACTTCACCATCCGTAGGTACCTATATAAAAAAGGACATTGAAAACATAAAAGGGACATCCCATAAAGTCTTATGGAAATTTAATCACACTGTCAGTGGCACTCTACCTTTATTTTAATATACATACATATATGAAAGTATGTATGTATGTCTATATTATTATATATATACCTTTCTTTTTACCATCTCAAAAGAGAAACTTTTACCTGTCACGTGAGAATTTTAATTTAATTATTCCCCAGACTTAAACTTCAAAGATTTTTTTTTTGTAACTTTATTTCAATGAAAGCGAAGAATTCTTTCAAGTTGAAAGTTGATAACAAAAGACAAAAATCCCCTTAAAATTTCGATAGGACCAGTTTTATATTATGTAGTTAAAAATAATAAAAACAAAAAAAATCAATTTATTCATCTTGTTTTTTATTGGAGTCTATTGTATATTCTATTTCGAATACGATTATCTGAAACCTCATCATTAGAACTCAATTACAAAATAATTGCAAAATAATACACCATCAATGCCACAGAGTAAGAGTAACGAGATCCAAGATACACTCTAAGTCACTTGATTATTTTGTATCCCATAATTGTATTTGGCTCCTTATTTATATTAAATCAGAAAATACCTTCCCCTTTGATATTTTATACTGTTTGTTTTTTTGTTTTTTTTTTTTAGTTCTTCATTGGTAATAAAATATATCGTAGCCTCAGCTCCTATCACCATACAATTAAGGGTGCCTTCACAGATATCGAACTTAAAACAGAACTTCATTATCCAAGTTCTAAATTATAATTTGAAAAGTTCTGCAACTTTTCTCCGTGAAAGTTCGCTCACTCCACCGACCAGCAATGCACCGCAAAGCAAAAGGTCAAGGCTATTCCAGTCAATTTTGGTAGGGAGCGCGGTGCAAACTTTAATTAAACCTCTACGCCAAGCTTTGGATAACCTGTCATCAAGGACAACAATCAAATGTCCTCTCTTCCAACAATGTTTGTTGGACAAAGTATTTATAAGTGACTTTTAATCTCAACCTTTCCTGTATGCGTATTGTAGGTCAGTAGGAATGGAAAGGACTTATAATTTTTACAAAATGACACTTTATAATAGCCGTTCAAAGCTGTTTGGTGGAGCTGTCACATTCATCCAAGAAGAAGGCCCCTACATAAGAATATTTTAAATTAAATATGTTTAAAATGGGAGCGATACATTATCCCGCAAACCAAAATCTCTAATAACGATATCTTGAATTTTTTCAAAAATTTTGAATAGTGAAATCTCGCAAACTAAAAATCTTGTTTTCCATAATCTCGCAATTACAAAATCTCACTTTTAATAATCTCGCATTCACATCTCGAACCCGAAAATCTCGCAAATTTCATCCAAAATCTTGCAATTTAAAATCTTGGAAATGGAAATCTCACAAATTCTCGCACGAGATTTTAATTTGCGAGATATTGATTTAAAAAAATACATTTGTTGCAATAAAATTAAATTTTGCGAGATTTTGATTTGCGAGATCTTAGTTTGCGGGATTTCGTTATTGCGAGATTATGAAAAGTGGGATTCTGTCATTGCAAGATTTCGTTGTGCGAGATTTCGAATGCGAGATTTTGATTTGCTAAATTTCGTAGCCATCCCCTTTGAAATATCCATGCTAATAAGAGCCAATTTTGTATCATACTTGTGTGGACAATACCTACACAACAATATTACACATATTAAGGAAGAAAGTTTTAATATTGTCAATATGAATGCAATCTCAATCAAAAGACTCTGAGTGTTTTATAGGTACAACACACATATTTAAAGCGCAATTTTCCTCAAGTGAATTCTAAAATTCATAAGAACATACTTAAAAAAAGAATTTAAAAATACCAAACGAAAAAAGGAAAGAAACAAAATAAAAAAGTAAACCTAATCGCAAGGAAGTACCGAAAAGGACCATAAATTATATTTTATATAATTTTCATTGCCACATTATCACAGAAAATCTACAGTGATTCACTCTTCTTCTTCATTTTTTTTTATTTATTTCAATTTTTCTTTTTTTTAATCTACTTTTTTCGGTCTATGCTTTTAACTTTGTGAGTTTTTAGAACAATATCTCAGGTCGTCTCACAAATTCTCACCATTTTAAGTGTTTTCTTTTTTTTTTTATTCTGTATATATCTACTTTGTTTCGTCATCTTCTTGCCAGAACAAAGCTCTTCTTTGATGATGATACTTTCACAAGAAGTATCTAAATTCGCTATTGGGAAGGATATCTTTTGTATCTACTAAACAGTCACATCGTATATCTATAGCATCTCATCGTATATCTACTAGACGCTTTTTACTTATCATGCAAACGAGTGTGTATTATGTCTCTTATAAAAGGGAATATCCACAGGTATTCCATAAATTTACAAAGACAACCAAATTATCGTTATTATTATTGCCACCAGTTAGTTTGCATGTGGTAATAAGCGTTTTGTCCCCCCTTATGGGTATATACAAAAAAAAAAGGTAAAACACAACATTATAGGAAAATTTATCTTTTTCGGGAAATTCTAGGATGCGCATGCCAAAAGGAGCAAGGAAAAGGAATACGATGATTATGGAGAGGAGAAAAAGAGAGATACCATTAGTGATGATAGAAAAAAAAAAACAAAACAAAAATAAAGAGATTTCCGAGATTGAGTTCATGAATGAAAAGTATAGCAACAAAATACTTTTTGAAACTCTACTATGGATACGATATGATGGGATTTCACTTTCTAAGCCCAAACTGTATATACATAGTTGTGGTGAGAACAGAGCATTAGGGGATATAATTTAGGGTCGTTTTGGGGTCATAAAAGAGAACACTTGTTAAAATAAGTATTTATTGAAACATTTAATATACCATAAGGATTCTCTGTTGTTAATTTGGGTATAGCAGTTAAAGAGAATAAAAAGATTGTTGAACAAATTAAAAAGTAAAACGATTCTTAAATATTTTATGGATATAATAGCCATTAAATCAGTCAATAAAGGGTAAGATTTAGTTTCGGAGCCCCACATACCTAGAAAAATGGTGCGCATTGGGGCCGTCACATTGTCTTCTTCTTCTGTATAGACTTGGGCCCCAATTTTATAAATTTTCTTTAGCTTTTGAAATGATACGTTACTCCGATCCTTTTTTTATTGTCAAAACATTCATTTTATCAATCATATCATTCTTATTAAATAAAACAGCCTCCAAAATATAGAAACTAGTACCAAATCGGATGTTTTGATATTAAATCGATGATTCAGACCACAACAAAAGGAGTAAATGAAAAGCTCTGAAAAGATTATTTGTAAAGTCGTTTTAGTGCATTTTTACACCTAATGTCAAATAAAATAAAAAATCGTTATGCTGCTACGAATTTTTTTTGATCGCGATTTTGGGAGGCAGTTTATTCTTTACCCAGGTCTAGATTTTGTAGATCAATTTCAAAATAAGTTTGTTTCGTTTGAGGTAAATTTTGAAAAAAACAGCTTCAATTTCGGGAATTACTACTAATACCTACATACATAATTTTGTGAAAAAATCCAAAAAACTAAAATAGAAATCTACTCAAAAGAAATTAATAGCAGTAAGTTGTTATCTGCACAATGTTAAAAAAAAATATCAGAAAAGGTTCAGAAAATGGTGCATTGTTTTTGCAAGGACTCCTTTTATTCTTTGAATTTTTTTTCCTGTTACAGGTTGGGGTAAGGCTGCCAAATAACAATATTAATGGAGAATTTGAATTTTAAGCTATTTGGAAGTAGTAAAGTATACAAAATAATTTGACACCTGATGGCTACGAAATCTCGCATAACAAAATCTCGTATTTACAACATGCTTTTCATAATCACGCAATTACAAAATTCCGCTTTTCATAATATCGGAATAACGAAATCCCGCAAACTAGAATCTTGCAAATCGAAATCTAAAAAAAAATTAATTGCATTGCAACAAATATGTATTTTTTTTAATCAAAATCTCGAAAATTAAAATCTCACAAGAAATAGAGATGGTTTATCCAGTAGTAAAATGTCATGTGCAAATTGCATTAATCGTATTTGGCCTTGAATTAGAAAATACTTTAAGCTCCATTATAAACGCGTAAAAGACAACAAAAATTATTATAGAGGTTGTTAACGGTAATTATGGATCTACAAATATTTATTGACGGGTAGAGCTATCACTTGGAAAACAAATATCATGCAAAATACTCTTGGGTAAATTTTGATTTTTTTTTGTAAAAGCCGTGTACGATTCGTTACTGTGAAATTTGAATTTTCGAAATTTTGATTTTCGAGATTTTCAATTGCGAGATTTCGGTTTAAGTTCGCGAGATTTTTAGTTTCGGGATGTAAATGCGAGATTGTTAAAAGCATGATTTTGTAATTGCGAGATTATGGAAAACAAGATTTTTAATTTTCGAGATTTTGCTATGCGAGATTTTTATAAAAATGTGAGATTTCGTTATTCGAGATTTTGGTTTGCGGGATGTCGAACCGCTCCCAAATGGTGCGTTACGTGAAAGAGCATCGTTGTTTATTGTTATTCAATATTTCAAAGATAGTGAAAAAATGGTCATGCAAAGACATAAGTGTGCCTATGCAAAGCCACTGTGGGTTCCAAACATAATTTTTCTGTGGAAATATCGTTCAACAATAAAAACTCATTGTTCTCTCGATTAATCTCAATTTTTGCTCTGAAGTCAGTCAGCTGTCAAATTGAATGTTTTAAGGGTTGCCAATACTTAACTTCACAAAATTAAATCTGGCAAATTAAGATTTTCATGGATTTTAGTTTCTTTTTAACTTTCTCAAAAAGTCCTCTAAAGATTTTGATTAAACTTTCGACTTTTAATAATCTACATATATAATAAAACTCCATCTGATTTTTTTTGAGAAAAATGCACATACCTAACGGAAATAAGATTTTGACGGCTTTGGTAGCAAATTGTTTTATTGTTGAACAGTTTCATTATTTTTATTTTGACTTTTTTTGATTCAATTTCACACAAAATTGTTTCTAATTGATAAAAATAATATTGTATTCCAAAGTTTCATAAACAAATTTAAATGAGCCAGCCTTTTAACACTAGTGTCATGTTTAAATGAATTGGCAGAGTGTTTCTTTAACAGGTGGCCAGGCTAAGTTCAAATCGTTTTACTTAAATGGTCTATGTGTATGCGTTTAAACACTGGTGTCATGTTAAAATGAACTGGCAGAGTGCTTTTTTAATATGAGGCCAAGTAAAATACTACAGATAAAAATTGTAAAAATAACCACATTAAACGGTAATTCAACCTAAAATGTGGTAAAATAGAAATTCCTAACATACACTGTTTAAAAAACATGAAATCGGTTAAAATTAACACTATATTCTTGTTAAAATTTCTTTTTTACAAGAATCAAGTGTTGAAATAACAGGCCATCTTCTTAAATCAACCTGAATATGTAAGAAGGTCCCCCAGGTTGATTTTACACTCAATATACGGTTACTCAAATAAGGTAAATTTCTGAAATATCTGTAATTTTATATAGGATTGTGCACCTCGTGAATTTAACAAGGCTCAGGTTTATTATTTACCTGATGTTTTTCTCTGAGTGTGAGTGCTTTTTTATAAAAGTGCCCCTTCTCCCTAAAAGGTAAGAGATTAAACCCTTTTGCAGCACCGACCGTGTGAATCGTAAACTCTCCTAAGAAATTATTTGCTGTATGTTGGCAACTTTGTTACACTGTATTTAAGATATTTTTTGTTTCACATAAAATCTGAGTATACAAAAATTTAGGAAATCAAGTATTCTTCAAAAAACTATTTAATAATTTCAGACGAACAAGAGGCGAAATACATAATCCCTAAAAAGCATTTTTTATAAACAAAATTTGACAGTTTTTCGACAGTACACTTTCATGGGAAAGAGATGTCAAAAATAACTGTCATCAAGAATTTTAAAAGATACCTAGCCTAGCCTAGAAAATCCATATCATAAACATTGTACTCTTTGTCTAAAAGGAGCTTAGAATGCTTTTATGTTTTCAATACTCCCTACCTAGAAAAATGGCAAGTTTTTGTCAAGTTTAATCAAGGTCCTGGAAAGGCTTTGTAGGGAAAATCTACACAAGGAAAACTTGTCAAATACTCGTCAGACCCTCGCTAGTAAAAACTTGTGGGATAAGGCCCTGGAAAGGTTTTGGTAGGGGAAATCTAGCCAAGGAAAACTTGTCAAATACTCATGAGGCTCTCGTTAATAAAAACTTGTCGGAAAAGTCTTTTTATGACAGTTTTTTTGCATTCCAATTCCTTATTTAGCAGTTCACCAAATATAGTGGGTGTAACCCAATTTAATGCTTACTTCACTATGACTTTAGCGTGACAAGTCCTTTTCTCAGCAACCGGACTCTAACAATGAAATGAAATTTTAATGAAGTTTACCCAAAATTTTGAAGTCCTTACATAAAAAATTCATACTGTGCCTACTGCTAACTCCACGCCACTGATGATCCTTTTCTCAGCAATGGACTTGTCTAGAAATTTATAGTTAGGCTTAAAATTTTCAGCTTAATCTGCATTTAAAAAAAATCGGTCAACATTTTGAAGCCCTAATTTGAAGAAAAAAAATCGCAAAATTCATTTTGCATCACTGTAAAGTTAGCATGATAGTCCTATTCTTAGCAATGGAGGTACTGGTAGAAGTTTGCAGTTAGGCCCAAAATTTACAGTTTTAAATGCACTTGAAGAAAAATTTCAGTTCAAATATTATAGTCGAAATTTAAAAAAAAACAATCGAAATCACTTTGAAGTAAGCGTGGCAGTCCTTTTCTCAGCAACAAAGGAATTTTGCAATTTCTTAGTAAAATTTGGACAGTTGAAAAAAATGCGTAACAAAAACACATGTAATACTGAATAACAATATTTAGTAGGTGGGTATCGGTTTAATAAAATCCTGTGGGTGTTAAGATTTCTTTTACCTACAACGCAAATCCTACTTGTAGCTTGATGCAGAGGATTACTAGCATCAGTTACCAACAGTAAATTTTGAACCTTACGTTTCTAAGCAATCCTTAATTCCACCAAGAAATTGTTGAAAAAATTATCCAGACGATCATCAAATTCGTGGTAAGATACTCTCGTTCTCATATAAACAATACTCTGCAGAATTATAAGACACTCTCCCATCGATTTATTTCTGAGATTGAGAATGGGATACAAACAAAAACATCAAAAAAAAAAAAACAACAAAATATGATGAAAAACTTCCTTGCTGCCGTTTATCTCTTTTACGAGATACTTTTTCAGATGTGCTCTTCCACATGTATAAATCAGCCATATAGCCGCACAGTATAAAGCATCCCCTTTCGCCACCGCCGTTCAGCGCACAGAACACACCAGCATTCACCCACTTTTATACTATACTTTTGCTTTATGTGTTTGCTTTTCGATTTTATTTCGCTCATGATTTCCATTTCGGTCTCCCCATGTTTTCCCCAATTTTTCCCACCATCCGCATCCATTACAAAGGAAGAATTTCCCAAAATCTCCAGTTGATTATTTTGGTCTCTCGGCGAGTCGTTGTCTCGCCTCTCTGCATTATATCGTTTTTTGTCTTATTTTTTTCCATAACAACTCATTGTAATTTTTTTTGTGTGTAAATCCATAAATTAAAAAAAAAAAAACAAACAAAATAAATTCAAAAATTTAAAAACCTAAAATATTGTGTATTTATTTATTTTGATATTTCCTCGAGTGGATTTTCAATCAAAACAAAAACCCATAACGTTGAAATAATTCTCAGTGCTACACACATTTTCATCTAAAATTTATCGTATAGGAAAATATTAAAATCTCCAGCATGATGCCAATTTCCCGACGGGGTTTCCCATGTATCTGGAGAAAATGATTTAGATTGAATATTTTTTTTTGATGAAGCAGAAAATAATAATCTTTGACAAAAAGTGAAAATTTGTATTATATATGGAAAAATAAAGAAAATCCCTCTTCGGACGGTTATATTTGTGTAAAAATAAAAAAATACTAAATTAGTAATAATAATTGCAAAATGCAAATAATGCATTCGAAGTATCGGAGAAAAACATGATCCCATTAATGCGTAATAAATTATTTACAATAATTTTGAAAAAACGAAAAATTCGCATCCGAACTAAAAGGAAAAAAGAGAAATAACAAATAAAGAAAAGAAAAAGAAAACGAACGAGAAATCACCGCGCGTAGAAGTAGTTTTTTAATTATTGGAAGTGAGTGTGAGTAAGTGTGTGTGTGTTCTTGGAGTGGTTAATTGTTGATACCTACGAAAAATTAGAGTTTTGTTTTTGTTCAAAAGTTTTGTCTAGTTCAATCGTGGTTTAAAGTGATTTTCTTTTTGAAAATAAAAAAAATCGTTTTTATATGAGTTGTGATTATCTACGAGTATCAGATGACCTGAAAACGTTTTGCAACTTAAAAAGGTGGGTAAATTTCTAAAACCTAGTGAATACGAACTGTTACTTTGAATCTGATTTCTACTTTTCTGATGACTGAGTTTACAAAAAATGTGTCCCATCTGTACCATCAAAGACGTTCCCTAAATACTATACATACATAAATTCATGGACATTTCATAACGGAAGGGGTTTATTTTGACTTGATACAACCAAGTACTATAACGTTCTTTTTCTCAGGCGACTTTAAAAACCCTCAATTTGGGGTTTAAATCTTCATTAACATTGAAATAAAAAGGGGTTACAAATGCTTTGGGCTTAAATCCCTTACAAGAGAACTTTTATGCACACTATACCATCCATTTTATTTGCGGCAATAATACACATATTTTCAAATGTTCAATAAATTTTTCTATGGTATTTGAAAAAGCATTCTTGTTATAATCCTTCTCAAAGTATCAGCATATCCTTATCAATAATTTACGCACGCCTTTTAATGTCAGAACATAAAAGAAATTATGATAAGAATAAAATTCTACTCAAAAAGAAATATAAAAATTTGATTCTATCAATATTAAGTCACGAACGGCTTCGTGTTTAATGTCAATAATAATATACCGGCGCTGGAGACTTGATTTCTGATGTGGTTATGCGGGTATCAAAAGGAATAATTGCAACCGAGCATAACTTGAAGCGTGTCAATAATATATAGTGAGACGCTTTACGCTGAATAATAAATTTAATCATGCAAATACGTATACATTTAATGATATTGTTAGTTTTGTTATTTTAAATACTTATTTTTTTTTCTTAATAATTTAATTACATTCATCATAAATTGTGAGAAGGCGGGAATTCTGTAGTTAGTGGAAAAGCATACGTACCTCTACCTAGGTATTATAGGTACATGTGTATTATAACTAATAGTCTTTGCATAGTTTTATAGTTAAGTCAAGTTGATGTGGGCGTTGGTCAATGATATGTTTGCGGTTAGCAATTACTTACCAGTGAATTAATAATAAAAAAAAGCTGTTTACTATTTTTTTAATTAATTTCATGGGATTTTCCATTTTAAAGAGAATAAATATTAATAAATAAATCGATGCTTATGGCAAATGATATATTTAACTCGTTGGAACTATTAAATCAGCCAAAGCTCTAGTTGATTGCGATTATTATTTGATGTGCGTGAAGCTAGCACCGCCATTTTCGATTTTCAAAAAAAAGGTTGTGCTGTAATGTGCCCAAGTTGTGCTGCCATGTGCCGTATTTAAAAAAAATCTTATTAAGGATTTGGTTTTTAGAGGGTACCTACCAATTTTTTTCAGCGTGAAGTTAGGACCGCCATTTTTATTTTCGAAAAAAAAGCTGTGCTGTATTGTGCTCAACTTGTCCTGGCCTGTGTGGTAAATATTTTTTTTAAATTCGCAAACTTGCAAATTTTTCGAATGAATTTTTTTTTATTTCGTAATTATTAAAGAGTGAAAGTCGTTTGTGCTGCCATATTCTGAAGAAGTGTGAAGTTAGCACTGTCATTTGCGATTATCAAAAAGAAAAAGTTGTGCTGCTTTGTACCGTAAATATTTTATTATCTCTTCGGAATATGGCTGCACAAAACAGCACAACTTTAATCTCTTACAAAATTTCAAAATTTGCAAACTTTCAAATTTTGTATAAATATTTACGGCACAAAGCAGCACAACTTTTTTTTTTTTGATAATCGCAAATGGCAGTCCTAACTTCACACTTCGCAAAACTGTTTTTTGGTCGTAAGAGTTGCACTTTTTAAAATTTGTGTAAAAGCACATTTTTTTCTTTGGAAATCGAAAATGGTGGTGCTAACTTCACGCTTCATAAAACTGTTTTTAGATGTAAAATCAAATATGCGAGCACAAAACAGCACAACTTCATTTTTTGTACAAAATTTGCAAAATTAAAAAAAAATTCAACCGTAAAATTTGCCAATTTGCGAATTTCTTAAAAATATTAACGAATTTCTTAAAAATATTTACAATGCAGCAGAGCTTTTTTTTTTTGAAAATCGGATATGCCGGTTCATTTCATCATCGCATCGCATGACAAAATTGAATTTTTCACAACTAACTAACGACTAATTAATGGCAAATTTTCGAAGAATAACATATCATTTGGGAGCTTTTACCACTTTTCAAAAAAAAAAACATAGAAAACATAGAACGAAAAATTTTAAATTATCACAAATAATTAACGGCTAATAAATAGTAAATTATTAAGCCATAAACCATCCGGTTAAAACAATTTGTACCCCATTTTCAGGTAGTACTTCACCAACTTTATGTCAAGCCACCAAACAACCCAAAAAACATAGAAAACATTTCATTACAAATTCAAAATTGTCACAACTCATTCATTACTAATTAGTGTGCCAAACTATTAAGCCATAAACATTTCGGTATAAGCAGTTTGAATCCCTTTTTAAGGTGGTGCTTTGCTTACTTGATATGAAACTTACGAAGAATAAAAATAAGCATAGAAAACATTGCACGATTGAATTCAATTTTTGTACAGGTAATTAAGGTGTTTTGTTTTGCACAATGGGCAGCTATCCGACAACTTCGTAGTGCAACAGGGTGTGAGACAAGGGGATGTTCTATCGCCAATTCTCTTCCTGCTGGCGATGGACGACGTATTGACGGCCAGTGTTGGTACAGCTGAGTGACAGGGCATTCAATGGAGACCGTTCGAAAGGCTCAGTCATTTAGACTATGCCGATGACATATGTCTACTGGCAAATAACATCAGTGGGCTGAACGGGATGTGCCAAACACTGCATGTGAAGGGAGATTCGAGTGGTCTAAGAATAAACAGCAAAAAGACAAAAATAATGTTCACAGGCCGCTCCACACAGCAGCGTATTATTCTACAGGAGACGCCAGTTGAAGTAGTGGAACAGTTCAACTACCTTGGCAGTATTGTCTCTGCAAACGGTGGTACGGATCTGGACGTTAAAAGTAGAATAAATAAAGCTCCTGCTGCCTTCGGTACTCTGTCCCCAATCTGGAAATCAAGTCAAATCTCCTTACGCACTAAGTTGAGATTCTTCGAATCCAATGTGAAATCCGTGCTGTTATATGCTTGTGAAACCTGGAAAGTCACGTCTATCATTTCGAAGAAATTGCAGGCTTTTGTGAATCGCTGTCTTCGCCACATCCTAAAGATTCGCTGGCCACAAATAATATCAAATGAGGAATTGTGGCGCAGGACAAGTCAAGAGCGGCTGGACGTCAACATAAGAAAGCGTAAATGGCGTTGGATTGGTCACACACTGAGGAAACCAAACGATGAAATTGCAAAGCAGTCCTTTGAATGGAATCCTCAGGGTGCACGGCGGGTTGGAAGACCAAGAACAACATGGAAATCAACTGTTTTAGCGGAAGCAGAATCCCAGAGAAAGACGTGGCCACAGCTAAAGTACCTTGCAGCAGACCGTGAAGGATGGAGACGTTTTGTTGACGCCCTATGCCCCAGCCGGGGTTACAGGACACGAAGATTATGATGATGAATTAATGACTAATTAACGGAAAATTGTTAAGCCATTAAACATTAAGTATACCTAAGAAGTTTTTCACGCTTTTCAAGTAGTGTCAAGTTAGCAAAGCACCCAAAAAACATAGAAAACATTGAATGACAAATTCTAAATTATCACAACTAATTAACGACTAATTAACGCCAAATTATCCACCTACCCATTTTTCGATTCGTTAAAGTTGCTTTGCTAACTTGACACTCATAGAAAACAAATACATAACTCAAAAACACATAGAAAACATCGCACGACAAAATTATTTTTTTTTCACAACGAATCAACGACTAATTAACGGCAAATTATTAAACACTAAAATATTAAATTTTAGAAGTTTTTACCACTTTTCAAAACAAAAAACATAGAAAACATAGAACGACAAATTTGAAATTGTCACAACTAGTTAGCGACTATGTAATTAACGACAAATTATTCACCTATCCATTTTGACTTGATATCAAGTTAGCAAAGCACCAAAAAAAAAACATAGAAAACATTGCACGATCAAAATTAATTTGTCACAACTAATTAACGGCAAATAACTATGAAATAAACCATCAGGTATAAAGAGCTTTTACTGATTTTCGACAGGGTGCTTTGCTAACTTGACGTCAAGTTATCAAAGCACCAAAAAAACATAGAAAATATTGAGCGACAAATTCGAAATTGTCACAACTAATTAATGGCAAATTATCCAAGTAACCATTTTTCGATTTGTAAAATTTGCTTTGCTAACTTGACACTCATAAAAAAGTCACTTGAGACATATCCATAGGTATTATTTTTTGCAAGAGTGCATAAGCATCAAATATTTTTAACTAAACGATCTTCCCCCAATCACGCTAACACAAATGTTGAAGAACACTTAATTGTTTTCTTATGTGTCACAGGTATACAAATAATATGTACTATGTAGGAGTAGGTATATTAAAACCAAGCGCATTTTAGACATTTAAAAACAAATTGAAATCATTATGAAATATCAACAAACAGACCGTAACAAAAAAAATATTTAATAATTTCCAGTGATTCCTATACACATTCGATATGGTGACCAGACCACCCCTTCAGAACAGAATTATTGTTTTGTTAAACTATGTATGTGATGTATTAATGTTAATAATTATTTGTTTTGTAAAGTACATATTTATGTGGGTATATAGTTTGTTAATAATAAATGTTTATATATAAATTTGCCCTGTTTTACATCATGGAGTTCATTTGGGTCCTAAAACATTTGGGTTAAGGCTTAGTGAATGAAATTCAATTTTCTATTAATTTTCTTACGTATTTGCCAGGGCTGTCAGATTGGGCTTTGTATCATAAATTGGGAAAGCATTTTAAAAAATAGCCCAATTTCAAATTATTTATAATCATTTTAAGAAAATTCTTTACATAAGCCCAGCAATATATATATAATTCATCCAGATTTTAAGAAGAACGTGGAATATATAAGAAAAATTCGATTTTTAAATGTGTTTGGGCTAGCTTTTGGGCTACATGGGGAAGCGATTTTGGGCTACAAGAATTGTGAAATTGGGCTACACAAGTGTTTTTCGACATTGCATTGCAACACTGGTTTTATGATCACTGGAATTTCATAAAAATTTCTGCACTATAAGAAATAGACACAGGACCGCAGATCCTTCTGTACCTCAATTGAAGGTACAAAAAAAAAACTAGTAAATATGTTGGTAAAACGAACACTAGTTCATTATAAAGTCCTGTAACCCCGATTAAGGCATAGGGCGCCAACAAATCGTTTCCATCCTTCACGGTCTACAGGTAGATATTTTAACTGTGACCACGTCTTTCTCTGGAAGTCTGTTTCTGTTAGAACTGTTGATTTCCATGTTATTCATGGTCTTCAAACCCGCCGCGCACCCTGAGGATTCTATTCAAAGGACTGCTTTGCAATTTCATCGCTTGGTTTCCTCAGTGACCCCAGTGTGACCAAGGCAGTTACGCCTTCTTATGTCAACGTTCAGCCGCTCTTGACCTGACCTGCGCCACAATTCTTCGTTTGATATAATTTGTGGCCAGCGAATTTTTAGAATATGGCGTAGGCAGCAACTCTCAAAAGCCTGCAATTTTCTCGAGATGGTAGTCGTGACTTTCCAGGTTTTGCTAGCATATAACAGCATGGATCTGACATTGGATTCGAAGAATCTAAACTAAGGGCGTGAGGAGATTTGACTAGATTTACAAATTGAGACAGGGAACCAAAGGCTGGGCAAGCTTTGTTTATTCTACTTTGTTCAACCTCTTCAACTGGCGTCTCCTTCATAAAATACGCTGATGTGTGGAGCGACCAGCAAGCATTATTTAAGTCTTTTTGGTATTTATTTTTAGACCACTTGACTCTCATTTCACCTTCACTGCTTGACACATACCTTTCAGCCCACTGATGTTATTTGCCAAGGGACATATGTATATTATCGGCATAGTCTAAGTGACTAAGACTTTCAAACGGTAATTTTTTTTTCGTACGATGCACGGTTCAAGAGATAATTGATAAAACGCGTTTTCAAATATGGTGGCTGACGTTCGCGCTTCCCACATTTGTGGGACAACTCCTAACGTATTTCATCAAGAAAATCAGTTCTGTAATAAATAAATGAAGCCAGATTATGGTACTGATTTCCTTAAACTTGCCCGCGGTGACCAACTGAATCATCGAAATCAAGGAAGACGTTGATTATCTCAAGGCCTGAAAGGCTAACCAGTGCTCCAAGTCTTAGATGTTCCTTAACAGGGTTTTAATGCAATGTCTACAAATGATAAGGGTCATCTTACATGGCTCCAATGTCCTTATTAAAAAACTCCAAAAAAGACTTCCAATTCACTCATCGTCAAGAAGTCCTTCGAAGCCTCTGGCTCATATAATCCACTAAGGAGTAAGAAAAACTCGTTAGTCGTTGGATCTTGGAGTGAAATTGGCTAAGCCAATAGTTTGATTATTTATTATCAAAATATGTAAATGGTTTTCCTCCACGTAAGGTGATTATCAAATTGAATATCAATTTCTTTTCTACGATATGTGGGTGGCAGTTATTTATTTCATTTTGTGTAATTTTTTTGAGAACGATAAGTTGTGTCAGTTTCAGATCAACTTTTCACTTTTTTTCACAAAACCTTCGGTTTATAGAAAGCCTTAGCTGATTCCACACCTGATCAATTGGATCCCCATTTCTTTGAGTTCGACAAAATTTTGAACTGAACTCATTGCTTCTACGGCAGCTGCACTTCCATAGATGTCAAACCTATATCCGGCTGAAAATCGGTACAAACCTTTTATTGATCTTCGCTGTGAATCGCTTGAAATATTTTTTTTCCGAAATATGGTCACCTCAATTTTTGACACTAACAACATGTTGCTGTTCTGTGTGGGCTTCAACATCATCGCTAACAAATTTAGAACAAGTTTTTAGTATTTTTTTTTTGTTTTCTGATGGCGAACATTGTTGTTTTGCGTCTAACGTCTCCCGTTTTTGCAATAGTCGTTGGCCGTCGCCGTCATCATCGTCATAGTTATTATTAATTTTATTATTCTAAGTTGCACAGACATGCAGCTTATACCACCATCACATAAACATATAAAGTAGATATACCTACTTTTATTGAAAAAAAAAAATTATAATGAAGAGAGAAACTTAACTTTGACAGCAGCCGGGTCAGTTTGTCGTCGTGAGATAACTTACCCGCTATAGATGGTATGTTTTATAGGGATAGATACTTTTTTTCTAGCACATTACCCCCTTTGGAATGCCCTCTAGTATAAGTATATATAGGTATATTACACCACCTCCAATATAATTTGAAAAATCCGCTGCCTTTTAGCCTAGCGAGTTGTATGTTATTTAATAGCCCTGACATTAAAAACTTGCTTACACATACTACCTATACTCACTCTCTCGCTGTTATAATAATATGCCTGCCTAGTGCCTGTCCGTTTAAGTAGGCTGCACTGTCCTAAGAGAGTGTCTATGATATACTTATAGGCATAGATATAATGTAGACCTCAGGTCAGCAGAGGCAGAGTCTATTATATGCATTGCATTTATACATCAATATAATATGCGGGACCGTGTAAATTACATATCGCAATATTGCCGTCAATTTTTCGAATCTTTTTGCATATTGGCGCTGCACATTTATATACAGTTGAAATGTCAGTTAAATTGGCCAAACAAGTCGTTTTTAAGATAAAGTCCGCGCACAAGACATCACACCAAGCGGATTTTCCACCGTCCGTCGTCGTCGTTTTCTTTTTTTCTATTTTTTTTTTTTTTTTTTTTAATTTTCAATTTTGAAAACGTTATTTAAAACGTCAACGTGTATAGCTATAATAAAACGTGATACGCTTGAAGTTATCTTGAATTAAGTTTCATCTGAGTTTTGCTTTTGCGCGCCAAATTGAAAGGAAAGAGTAAGCAGATGATAATATTTTTTTCTTTAAAGTAGGTATATGAACTTGATTGCACTTAAAAATGAACAAATGGACAATAAATAGTATGGGGAAGTACTTTTGATATCTTAATTGGGAGGATGCACTTTGGTTGTGTTTTTTTTTACATATTTATGCAGGTATCCATTGACATGACATGCAAATTGATTATGTGGACTTGAGTAGGTATGTTTTTTTTTCTTATTAAGAGGCTTCCTTGAAATTTAATTGATCCATTGACAAAAATGGATTTCCCCCTTTTACAAATCGTTGAGTCTTACCAGCAAAATAATAATAGAAAATAGTTCATTGAGTTACGTAAAGTAATTACCTAAGATTACTGAGATCTCACAAAAGTAGTTCCGACTCAAAATATTAATCGCAACCCAGTATGCTTTCTTGGATTTAAGATCATGCATTCACAATCAAACTCATGTGTTCTACGTTTTGAGATGCATAATTGCGTGACAGAAAATCGCAAGTCCGTTCCTAGCCTAAAACAAGTTGATAATTGTATATAAACGAATGATTTTAAGGGTACCGGTCGTTTTCGACTTATTGGTATATTGTCATATCATGAAATGTGCTCTATCCATTGACCCAAATTGTGTACTCCCACCCACTAAGTAGGAGGTACTAATTCACCACACTTGTCGTTTGCAGCGCAAACATCAAGTGTGCAAATTCACTCAACATAAATAGTTCTTCTCCCAACTTAATCTTTTTAATAAGATAAAGTTGGAGAGCTTAAGCATGATCGTAAGATAAGATCGTAATTCGAGTGATAAGCTAGTTTTGTAAGTCTTTCTTTTTTCAGTCGACTATTAATGTTCTTTTTGTTAGGTTGTTTTTGTTAGCGTGAATAAAAGTTATATTAAAATAATTGTGAATAAAGTGTTCTTTATTTAAAGGATTGATTATCAACTTTACTATATGCTCAATTAAGAAAAACTCCGCACATAAAAGGTCAAATCCCACAATGCTCACTGTAAAATGTGGCATCAGCGCTGTGGCACTTATCACCGTCTTGTTAGAAATATCCAATTCAAGCTAAAAGAAATGGGCTATCATCGCTTAGATGTAAGGTCTACGTTGATCATCATCATCAACAGGTCCTGTAACCCCGATTGGGACATAGAGCGCCAACAAATCATTTTCGTCCTTCACGGTCTGCTATTTTAACTGTGGCCCCGTCTTTCCATTTTGTTCTTGGACTTCCAATCCACCTTGCAACCTGAGGATTTCATTCAAAGGACTGCTTTGCAATTTCATCATTTGGTTTCTTCAGTGTGTGGACCAATCCAATGCCATCTACGCTTTCTTATGTCCACGTCCTGCCGCGCTCTTGACTTGTCCCACGGAACAATTCTACGTTTGATATAGTTTTTGGCCAGCGAAATTTTAGAATATGGTTGACAGCGATTGACAAAATCCTGCAATTTCCTTGAGATAATAATAGTCGTGACTTTCCAGGCTTCGCAAGCTATAACAGCACGGATTTTACATTGGATTTGAACAATCTCAGCTTAGTGCGTAAGCAGATTTATTTTACTGGATTTCCAACTTTGGGACAGAGAACCGAAGGCTACGAGAACTTTATTTATTTAACAACTGAGCGTCCAGATCAGTAGTACCATTTGCTGAAACAATACTTCCAATGTAGTTAAATTGTTAAACATCTTCCATCTACATCTCTTGTAGATGTCGCTGATGTGTAGAGCGGCCTGCGAGAGTTATTTTTGTTTTGCTATTCATTTTAAGACCACTCGACTCTCCTTTCACATTCAATGGTTGTCACATCCCGTTCAGCCCGCTGATATTATTTGCCAAAAGACATACATCGGCATAATCTAAGTGACTTAGTCTTTCAAACGGCCTCCATTGAATGCCCTGCCTCTCCGCTGTTCCAAAGCTGGCCGTCAAAAAATAGTCTATTGCCAGTAAAAAGAGAATTGGTGATACAACATCCCCCTGTCTCACACTCTGCCGTACTTCGAAAGAGTCGGATAGTCAACAATTTTTGGGGGAAATCCCCTACCAAGAAGTGATCACTATATATGTACATTCACGGTTAACTAGGTCAAAGGCCTTACCAAAATCTACGAACATGAGGTAAAGCGGTGATTGAAACTCCGCAGACTACTCAAGAACGATACACAGAGTGTTGATATGGTCAATACACGAACACCGACTGCGGAAACCAACTTGATGCCTATCTATCTGCTCAAAAATGAGGGCTGCCAATAGTTTTGAAAAAAACGAACAAAACGGTGCGAGGCCACGCCAATTGTTGCAATTCTTAAGATCACCTTTCTTTGGCAACTTAGCAATCACACCATCTTTCAAGTCGCTGGGATAGATTTCGTCTTCCCAAACAGCTTGTATTAACGTCTGTAGAATACTAGCCGTTCTGTCGGGTTCAGCTTTCAGGAGTCCAGCAGCTTTGTTGTTTTTGAGAAGACTTATCAAAGACTGGATTTCCAGCGCTGTAAGGGGTTCGATGTCAATACCCCTATAAGATCTACGCATCTTGTTTAGCTGAGGTACTTCAGCACTCTGCTCAACAAAATCTTCATTGAACAAGGCACAAAAGTGATCCTTCCACCTGCGTAGCTCATCCTCAACTGATACCAAAAATTTACCATCCACATCCATTACAGGATGATTGGTGTTGCTTTTTTTCTCGACAACTTCTTTGGGTATCTGGTACAACTCCCTCATATCTCCTCTTCTTGCAGCGTTGTCCACATTTTCTGCAAGACCGTCTAACCTCACCCAATGTAAGGGGATACTCGCTTTCCAATTCAGCCCTTCGTTGAGCATTTGCTTCGACATATTTTGCATTTTCAACGATTTACGAAGCTCGATTTTATCACAGGTGCCTTGGGATTTGGGATATCCGAGAGTCTCCAACTCTCGTCCGCTTGGGTACAGTTTCGGATCCAGCCTCCATAAAAACACTTTTTATATCATCTCACGTTTTATCAAGATTGCTTAATGTTGAATTAAGTTTAATGACGAAGCTCTGTCGTTAAGGTAGCTGACATGGGTATGACATTTGTTGGGGTCACTTATCGCATTCGTATTGAACTTCGAACTACTTGCTGCACCGTCTTATTGTCGTTGTACAGCTGTGGTTCATAGCTTGAGTCTCATGAGAACCAATGATGGTCGCTTCCCATGTCGGCATTTCTAATACTTCGAATATCGCAAATGGACTCCCTCCATTGCTGCTGAATCATGATATGGTCAATTCGGTTTTCAGTTTGACCTTACAGATGTACAAAGGTGATTTTCTTGAAAGTTTTATGTTTGAACACAGTCCCACTCAATACTAAACGATTAGCTTTACATAAATCGACCATTTAATCGTCATTTTCATTTCGTGACCGTAAGCCATTTTTTCCCATCACGCGTACCAGACAATAGTTGTCTGATCCGGCTTGAGCCCCATAACAATTATGATGTCGGATCTCGGAACATCTCTGTTAACTGAGTTAAAATTAGTGTAGAAAGAAAGAAGTATTGCCACTTCATTTGTGAATTATTATGTGACGTTACGAATTTTTGCACGGAACCTTGCTGTCATTATCCTTGCAGAAATGGGTGCCCAGGAAATATGACTACGCCTCGCTTCTTCTTTCAACATAATTCCGATACCATGCAGCCTTTGATGGCCACCCTCTTTTTCATCCTCCCCGGAATGCCGGAATACAGCATTCTCGTTTGCCTGGCTTGTGATCTGTTTTCAGCTCTTCCTCTCTTCTTAATTTCGCTTATGCCCAGGATACTGATCCATAGGTGAAGCATTTCACGCTTATCCTGCTCGTATCTACCTTCGCTGTACAAGGATCGAACGTTCCATGCTCCAATTTTCATACCAAAAGTGGGGCCGCAGTGGCGTCCTAGGGCTCCCCAGTACTTAAGGAGATACGGTTAGGCCAGATAATCCTCGAGATGTTTCGCGGACATATGTATTCCCGAACGTTTGCAGCTTACTTGTGACAGTGACAGCGGGTGCTACCTGGCACCCATAAAGAAGCACGCATTCAACATTGGAGCGGAACAGTCGTAGCTTTGGTCCTTAGGCTAATAAAGTTGTTTATCCATATTTTGGACAGCATTCCGAACACTTATTTTCTCGAATTGGCTTATAAGATCTAGTTCCGTCCCGCCATCAGTAAAGACAAAAAATTCCACTTCCAGGTACAACCAAAAAATCATGCAATTTTCTAAATAGGTATTAAATTGTTTCAAATCACAAATATGTTGCAGCTGTTTTTGTTTGCTGATTCTAAGACTAAGTAGTCTTATTTGAAAAACAAGTCAAGTCTGTATTTAGAATACACAAGAAGATATCCATCCCATAGTGACCCGCGTTAGACATTCATGCCAACCAAAATCTATTAAATGTCCCAATAAACTAAAATATAGAGTTCGTCCCATTGACATAGAAATCAAACCGTCAATTGAGACCTTTCACGCCGCCAATCAAGAGCACTGCACATAGTTCAAATCCACACATCATCTCGACAACATTGCGAGCTCGAAGTGACTATATGATGAAGCAGCAAGTTTTTCATGCGCGCACGAGGCACACTATGATGGTGTTCCTATGTATATATCTGCCTCGCTATTACACTCAATAGGCACGATTTTTTTTTATAGGTACCTATAACATCAGCATGGCAAATGTTTCAGTTGCCAGGAATATATAGTTTAACATTCGTTCACTCGTTCGTTCGCGCACTACAAATCTAAAATTCTCCGATAGACCTTCGCAGATAGACCGATTGACTTACTCGCACGTTTCACTGAACATCTTCATCGTCGTCGTTGTCGTCGTCGCCAACATCGTCGAAGTCGTAGTTTGCAGGAACTATCTATAACTAGGTATTTGTGTTTATAGTCATCATGGTCGTTATTGCCTGCCATCGTATATCGTTTTTATTCACCTAATCTTATAGTTGGTAGTGTAGTGAGTGGTATGTTGCTAAAAGTCATCATCATGCCGTACTAGCTTTAACATGGTTTCTTACGGTGTATTTCATACACTAAAGTGCACGCTGCACGGCTGCATAAAGTTCCCTTTTATACACACATTCGTTAACTCCGCAACTTGTAAGAATCCATATGAGCTTAGGTATAGTGTACTATAAATGAAGTTCTCGAAATCTTGATCCATATGCAAATCCAGGATTTTGCATATGAAAACCGATCATCTAAAACACACTCACTCTCTGTTTATGCATTTCTTCTATCGTGAGTCTTCAATTTTGAACCTATCCAAGATGTCATTCTTCGCACTGCATCATGATGGTATGTTATCAATTTTTGCCCCCCAAAGGAAGCCACATCAATTTGAAGCAGGAAGAGGCACACTAACGAAATTGACAGAAAAAACACTAAGGTAAGACTACGCTGGAGATGGAGAGTGAAACTTAAGTTGTAAGTTGTAAGTTGTAAGTTGTAAGTTGTAAGTTGTAAGTTGTAAGTTGTAAGTTGTAAGTTGTAAGTTGTAAGTTGTAAGTTGTAAGTTGTAAGTTGTAAGTTGTAAGTTGTAAGTTGTAAGTTGTAAGTTGTAAGTTGTAAGTTGTAAGTTGTAAGTTGTAAGTTGTAAGTTGTAAGTTGTAAGTTGTAAGTTGTAAGTTGTAAGTTGTAAGTTGTAAGTTGTAAGTTGTAAGTTGTAAGTTGTAAGTTGTAAGTTGTAAGTTGTAAGTTGTAAGTTGTAAGTTGTAAGTTGTAAGTTGTAAGTTGTAAGTTGTAAGTTGTAAGTTGAAAGTTTTATGTTGTAAGTTGTAAGTTGTAAGTTGTTAGTTGTAAGTCGTAAGTTGTAAGTTGTAAGTTGTAAGTTGTAAGTTGTAAGTTGTAAGTTGTAAGTTGTAAGTTGTAAGTTGTAAGTTGTAAGTTATAAGTTGTAAGTTGTAAGTTGTAAGTTGTAAGTTGTAAGTTGTTAGTTGTAAGTTATAAGTTGTAAGTTGTAAGTTGTAAGTTGTAAGTTGTAAGTTTGTAAGTTGTAAGTTGTAAGTTGTAAGTTGTAAGTTGTAAGTTGTTAGTTGTTAGTTGTAAGTTGTAAGTTGTAAGTTGATAGTTGTAAGCTGTAAGTTGTAAGTTATGAGTTGTAAGTTGTAAGTTGTTAGTTGTAAGTTGTAAGTTGTAAGTTGTAAGTTGTAAGTTGTAAATTGTAATTTGTAAGTTGTAAGTTGTGAGCTGAAAGTCAACAGGACCAAGTTCTTCATGAGTTGCCATCCCACATCATTTTGGTTGGTACTTTAAAGGTAGATTGATAAGTTTCGAAGTCCTGATTTTTTCATTCCAAAGAATCTGTTTTTACTTATTTCACCTTAAGGCAATTTTTAATTTTTTTGGTAAGGAGGGCCCTTATTTTTTGATACTTGGTCCTTGAAAAACCATATCATTATTCTGTGTGTTTCAATTTGTTTGATCAATCAATTGTACCCTAGTGAGACTAGGAATTACAAAAAGAACAAAATAACCATACCACTCGATTCCCAGACCTTTTGAACATCCCTGAAGTATGAATCGGGAGTTGGCCAAGTGACGTTTATACTACAGAAAAAAATCAACTCCAAGAAGTAGTCTGTTGCTGGTGTTCTTAGCCACATGTGTGATGGCCAAGGAAGGTTTGTTTTTTTTCTTTTTCTTCCACTATACCATGTGAACCGCACTAACAATATTGACAGCCACTTGGTCGGTCGGTTATAGAGGAGGATAGGATCGAAACCCAATAAGATTTGTATGTATGTGTAAATTTGTACACATGTATCTGTGAAGAGAGATTCCATATAGGTACTATTTTTCTTTATACCCATGTTGATGTTACGGAGCTCTGGAACACGTAAAACGATTAGGAAAATCGATGAAGCATGAGGATGTGTGCTTTTAACAGAAATGAAGTGCGGACAAGATTAAATCTTTTGAATGAATTGAGGTAAAGACCCATGGACACACAATGTGGAGGAATCTATAATCACGTACGTGGTATGGCATTGTATAAGCATTGCTGCAATATGGGGGTCGTTTTCAGGCATTTTTTTTGTTGGAGGGAACGAACGAAGGATGTGTGTCCTATTTGAGAGTTCGCTTTGCGTTTCATATATGTACATACCTATACTCTTATAACTCTTATACAGTAAAAGAAGATTTTTTTTTCGATTTTCGAATGACTGCATAAAACAATCGACTGCGCAAAGAAGAACAAATATAATATCAGACGCATTTGACCAAGAAAAATGTTAAAACAGACAGACTTGCCCAGAGAGGGAGAGACTCAACAAAAATATACCTTTAAGGCACACATTTTTAGGTGTATAAATGTAAATCTAGAACAGTGAAGTCAAATGCGTGTAGAATTCATACAAGAAACATTTGAAAATGTCGTATTGGAACTATTGGCAGTATAAAGTATACATGCGGATGTTCGACGCGCACGAGGATTGCGCGATGACAGCTGGAGATTTGATTTCGCACGAAAAACTTCTTTTTTTTTTTTTGAAAATATAGGTAGGTACCTATAAGAAGGTATTTACTCACAATCAGAGTCAAATGCAGTTGCGCAGTCATTGCGTTTCGTGGAAATTTCAAATTCCAAAAGAAACACTAAGGCCCAGTTTTTCAGTGCGTGATAAATTTAAAGTCAAGTTAACTCACCATATTTGAAGATTATAGTGACAAAACTCGGATGATTTCGAACTTAAAAAGACTGGACCTAAGTGGCCCTGGAAATTATGGGTTTCTTGTATAAAAGATGTTTGATGACAAGTCCATCGGAAAAGCTTTGCTTTATTGTTGTTTCCTTAAAATATAATCTAAAAGAAGAGTATTGTAAGCAAAATGGAAGACCAGGAAGAGCAAAGATTATAAGAAATATAGAAAAAGGTTCAGCAAAGATGGAGTGTTCACGTCATTTGAAGGACAAGGCTTAATATCAGCAGAACTCTCTCTAGCTATACTGCGCCCCAGTGAAATCTTCCAAAACTACCAATACGAAACAGTTTCTTTCTTTTGCTTACAAGACAAGGTCTATAAGGACTTATTCCAGAAAGCTTAGTGGATCGTGTTGTTACTCACTAAGGTGGAAATGATCACTACAGTTTTCGAACTTCAATGGTAAGTATTAAGTCTTATTTTTATTTCTTCTTCCAGAATCACTCTTGACAGTAAGAAAATCCAAATCAGCACTCAAAAAACATCCGGAACTCCTATACCATTTCAGCTCAAAACCTTAACGAGATGCGCAGGTCCTATAGGGGTATTGACAGCAAACCCCCTTCTGTATCGGAAATTAAGAAATCAATAAATCTCCTCAAAAACAACAAGGCAGCTGGACTTGACGGAATACCAGCTTAATTCCTTAAAGCCGATCCTGTAACAGAGTGGCTAGAATTTTACATCCGTTGATATAAATCATGGCGGCAAATGAAGCTATCCCAAGGACTGGAAGGATGGTGTATGTTAAGCTGCCAAAGAAGGGTGAACTTAAGAATTTCATCAATTGGCGTGTTATCACGGTTTTGGCCGTTTTCCCAAAACTAATGGCAACTATATCCTTTTCAAGTGGATAAAGGATAGAATCGAGTTTACTCTCAAGAGGCATCAAGCTGGCTTCCGCAGTTGTTGGTCGTGTGTCCACCATATCAACACTCTGTGTATCGTCCTTCAACAGTCGATGGAATTTCAATCACCGCTTTCCCTCATGTTCGTGGATTTTGAAAAGGCCTTCAATAGAGTTAACAGAGAATGTTAATGGATTTCATTGCTTGGTAGAGGAATTCCCCTAAAATTTGTTGCCATTATTAGGGAGTTCTACAACAACGCAAGGTGTTTTGTTTTACACAATGGGTAGCTACCCAACTCCTTTGTAGTGCAAAGGGTGTTAGACAAGTTGATGTTCTTTCGCCAATTACTCTCTTCTGCCAGTGTTGGTACAGCTGAGCAACAGGGCATTCAATGGAGACCGTTTGAAAAGCTCAGTCATTAAGACTATGCCGATGACATAAATATCTACTGGAAAATAACATCAGTGGGCTAAACAGAATGTTCCAAACACCGCAAGTAAAGGGAGAGTTGAGTGGTCTAAGAATAAACAGCAAAATGACAAAAATAATGCTCACAGGCTGCTCCACACAGCATCATATTATTCTACAGGAAGCGCCAGTGGAAGAAGTCGGACAGTTTCACTACCTTTGCAGTGCAAATAGCGGTAGGAATCTGGACGTTAAAAGTAAAATTAATAAAGGGAGAACTGCACTCGACGAAACTGCACTTCAGCGGAACTGCACCGCAACTGAATTTCAAAAAAAATTTGCCGCAACGAAACTGATTGGAACATAGTTGTTCAGATTATCAACTTGGCCGCTTGGTGCTGTGCCGAAAAGTTCAGCTGTCGCTTAGTGTTGCGCTTGAAGTTCAGTTCCGCTGAAGTGCAGTTCCGTCGAGTTCAGTCTTTACTTTAAGGCTCGCGCTACCTTAGGTACTCTGTCTCCAATTTGGAAATCCAGTCAAAGCTCCTTACGCACTTAGTTGAGATTCTTCGAATCCAATGTCAAATCCGTGCTATTATATGCTTACGAATCCTGGAAAATCACGACTACTATCTCGATGAAATTGCAGGCTTTTGTAAATCGCTGTCTTCGCCATATTCTAAAAAATTGCTGACCACAAATTATATCAAATGGAGAATTGTGGGGCAGGACGAGTCAAGAGTGGCAGGACTGTTACATAAGAAGGCGTAATTGGCAACGGATTGGTCACACACTTAGAAAACCAATCGATGAAATTGCAGAGCAGTCATTTTATTTGGAATCCTCAGTGTACATGGCGGGTTGGAAGACCAAGAACAACATTGAAATCAACAGTTCTAGAAGAAGCAGACTCCCAGAGAGAAAGACGTGGCTACAGTTTAGGATGAAAACGATTTGTTGGTGCCCTATGCCCCAATCGAATTACAGTTTATCGTGATGATGATGATGATGTGAAAAGGTTTATTTATTTCCCTATTATTTCACAATGTCTAGCTAAAGTTCTAATGAAATATTGAACAAAATAATCTAAGGCCACTCTGGTTAAGTACTGAGATGTCTTCCAGAAGTCCAAAATTTTCTTTAAAATTATAAATAAATTTCAGTTTTCCAATTCCTTACAATTATTTCCTCCAATTATCCTTTTACTCCTCATAAAGCTGAGACCGAAACATTTTCTAAAAAAAAACTGAATGGCACAGAAAAAAACTGCCTCAGGGTCTCAGTTCCTTTTGCACCAAGTTAATATTTTTTTTTTCGATTGAATTGTTAGTCAAGGGAAATAATGAATTTGTATTAAAATCAGATTTGAATCTTTATAAGTTCATTTTCTTACATTAAATCCATTGTTTTCGCATTGAAACTTACAGCACAGATGTTCATTCCCTTATTGCTAAATAAACTGAATAACAATATAAGTATAGGTATAGGAAGGTATATAGATATAGAGCTGCATAATAATGATGATGAGGTACTCATTGAAGTTGATTATTATGATGATGATGATGATGCGGATGATCTGGCCTTTAAGTGGCGAGGCATACCGCAGTTCTGCGCCAAAAGACGTTTCCTTTAAAATTGAGAAAAAAAAAAACAAAACTGATATCTTCAGCCCAAGAGCTATCCGCAGCGAAGCCAAGCATTAAATTTTAACGTTTTATTTATTTTCTTGATTGTTGCTGAATTTCCTTAAAAACCGTTCGCGTGCTGTATTATACCAATAGTGTGGTAGAAGCTTAAAGATATACTTCTATAGATTGTGGCCATCAGGATAGAGAGGTTGGTTGGCTGGTTTGCCGCACTCTGGTCGATGAAGAATGAAAGACCGTGTCCCGTCCAGACTGGCCACGATATATAAAATTGTACAGTAATCTGAAGCTGGAGCAATATAGCCTACAAACCAGGCCAAGCATTTTGTATGTCGTGATTTAATTTTTCCAATTTTTATATGCAGTTGTTTTTTTTTTGCTTATTTTATGTTGTTGTATTTTCTCGGCCTGACTGACCGGCCGGTTGGCCGGATTGTTTGGGCTTTTAAATCTATCTATGTCCATGTCCAAGCCTGTGAATGGACTCGAATGAAGAACGGCCGGAGCTAAATGTTGCGGATTAAGTTGTGAATCGTGATTGCAAGGCAAGTGTCTGCCAGTGGGCATATTGATCATTTTATATACGCATATAACACAACATAACCTTTTATATAACCACGATGATACGGTTAAGATAAGTGCCAGTGCTGTTTCAAAGCCATGCCTCAGTTCAGCAGTCTTTTTTTGAAGAAATAAAGAGTGCAGAGAGAATTGCCAGATAGGAATGCGCGCGCTACGCTATTTATTTTATTTCATTCTGTTTGTTTTTTTTTTGTCTTCATTTAGTTAATCGGTATTTTACGGGCTATATTGGCATGTGTGCAGAGAATTTCAGAACACATCAGCCAGAAATTTTTAAGGAGGAAACAAAAACGAGTCCAAATCTTCCACCGCATGCAAAAGGAATAGTGCATATACATATAGCCCCCCCACAAGATGTTTGAAGGATGATTATACAGAGTGAGAGGTTTTTTGCTTTTTTTTTTTGATGTAGGAAGGTATAGTTTTGAGGGTGCAATTTGTAATTTTTTTTATTCCTTAAGTTAAGAGGTCGAAAATTGCACACCAGCATTTCATTATACGAAAAATAAAAATGAAAAGGAGGTGGATACAGTTGATGTGTGGATACAGATACAGATACCAATGTATTTTTTTTTCTTTTTTTTGTGGCCAACGGCTATGTGGGCATGAAAAAGGTATCCAGCTGGCAGAATTATTATGAATTGCGATGCTAATCACTTGTAATCGTTTAATGTATATTTCAAAACTTAAACATTATGAGAGCTTAATAATGGAAGTTAGCACGTTGTTAAATGAATGGATTGTTTTTGTTTGCCAATGACTAAATTTGCTCAGGCTAATTTTTCAGGCCATCATAGAAAATGGATACGGCACAAAATTAATAAGGTTATAGTTGCACTAATCAAGGTGGATTAATCATTATTTACTTAAATTAAAAACAAATGAGTAAGTTTAATAGATCTAAATTAAAGTTGGTCGCTTTTTTTGCTTAAAATAACTGCGCCAAATTCATACAGCTGGTACCTATGCCACTTTATAAAAGAAGGCTGGTTAGACTGGTTTGCTGATGGATAATTGAATGTGTTTCCCCATGTGTCCTCTGGGTTAACCGAGTACTTCATCGTGCTCAAGATCTCAGCAGCTGAACTCAAGCACTAGCTTGAGAAAAGAAATTGCATACAGATTGCATACATATCGGCTTACTCTCACAAGCCCGTAAGTCCCTAAATGACATTTTTTTTGTTTGCCTCAGATCAAAACAAATCACTGAATTCAAATATCAATGTCTCAAAACTGTGTTATGGTTCACCTTTTCAACAAGTTTTAATATCTTTAACGAGCAAATAATTCCATTATATCACCTCTTAAATCAGTTTTTTGCGATTTCTTAGCAATTTTTCAAAACACACTTACGAGGTCTTGAGAGAAATCCGATGATATGTATATGTGCTAACAAGCTAACAAGGTTCAATGGGATCACTAACAGAAGTAGAATTACCACCAGCTTGTTACTTACTCACTGTAAACTTAAGGTGGCACTGCAGTTCGGGGTGGACCAGGGCCTCCTCAGTCAACAAGCTTCTTCCAGCTGGCTCTGTCTCTAATTATAGTTGTCTCCAGTTTCGCACGCCAAGTTGTTTGAGGTCCTCTTCCACTTGCGTGCGCCACCTGTTAAGCTGGCCTCCTCTACTTCGCCTTCTCACGGTTCTTGATTCAAAGACTTTCTAGCTATGGGGCATTGGTGTCCATTCGCTCTGGGTGACTCCGCAATCTCAGTCGTTGGCTGTTGACTTTTGCGGCTAGGTTGGTGTTGCTGTACAGTCCGTACCTATAGTTTGATGTTGTATTTTCTTTTCCTTTACCCATCTATGCGGACGGTTCCAAAAATCACCCCGAGAATATTTTCTCTCAAAACTTCTTAAAGCTTTCTCATTCACCGTCAATAGTGTCAAGCCTCCGCACCATTCATCAGGACCGGGATGATAAGCGTTTTACACTTTAGTTGCTCTAGAGAAGGCTTTGCTCCTGAATTGCCTTCTTAGTTTAAAGAAGCAGCGATCGGCGAGAGTAATTCTTCGTTTGATCTCAGCACTGGTATTGTTTGCTTATTTGATAGCGGAGCCTAGGTAGACAAAGCTCACCACCTTGAAATTAAAGCTGCCTATGGTGACGTTCTTACCAACACATCGTTTGTGGATGTCCTTTCTTGTTGACGCCATATATTTGGTCTTACCTTCAGTCACTGTTAAACGGTTAAACCCATCTTCTTAGCTTCCTCTTGAACACTCACGAAATCCTCACTGACATCACACGCACTAGCGTGTAATTGGTCGGACTTTTTAAAAATTTTGCCTCTATTGTTGACATGAAGATTTTATCAAGAACGACGTTGAAGAAGTCTCATGAGCTCACATCAAAGGTATTGGTGAAGTCTTTGCTGACCTTAATAGAGCAGCGTGCATTCACAATAGTCTTCTTGCACAAATAGACGAGTTGGAGGGATGCCGAAACTAGACGTCGTCCCTATGCTGTCATACATGGCCTTGGAATCGATGAAAAGTTGATGGGTATCGATTTTAAAATACCGGGGTTTTTCCAAGATCCACTGTAGCACGAGTTTTTGCTCGATGATGGAATTTCCTGGCCTAAGGCCACAATGATATGGACCTATCAGTTTGTTGACGAGTAGCTTAAAGTGTTCATAAAGTACAACAGAGAATATCTTGTATGCGGTTAGGGAAACTCTGTAGTTACTTACTGCAGTCCAGAGGTTCGCCTTTTTAGGATTTGGGCAAATAATGCTGAGATTCCATTCATCGGACATGCTTCCGACCATATTTTGCAAATGAGCAGGTGCATACTCCAAGCCAATTTATTGCCATCCAGCAATAAACAGCTTGGCCACAAGGCCATCAGCTCCTGCAGCTTTAGATAGAGCTATCTACACTTCGCTTCGTTAAAATCGGGTAAACGTAATTGTTGGCATACTACGTCCAGGTTGAAAGGTTCAACCTTCATGGCAGCGGAATCCGATTTGTTTTTGCCGTTATACAATTTGCAGAAATGATTTTTCCATATCCTCAGCACCGATTGCGATTCTACCAAGACGGATATTCCCCTAATCGTACTTGCAGATTTCGGTTCGAGCTTTTGTAACCTGGAGAGGTTCTTTTAAACTTTTGGTACATTTTTCGAGCTTAATTTTTGCAATAGCAACCCTTTATTTCCTTGATCGCGCACTCATCATTTTCCTGCAATTTCTTTCTGAAAAATCGGTGTCCCTTTCTCCTCTCCTGTGCGTAGAGCTTGCGAGCAACTCTGGCTCTTCTATACAGCGCCACCACTTTGTGTGCCTGTTGTTTGCCTGCTTGTCCTTGCCGGCATTCTTCGTTGAACCAGGGTTTTCAGTGTGGTAGCCACGTGAGGCCCAGTACTTTAATGAAGGCTTCTCTGATGACTTCCTGGCAATTCTTCAATTAGTCCTCCATGATTGAAGTTGGTGGCATAACACTATTTGTGAGGCCGCGAAATACTCGATTGGGAAACCACCTAGCGATTTCTTGCTACTATGGCCATTCGACGCACGTCAAATTTCCTCACAGTATTTCCCTATTTTCGCTTTGGTTCGTAGCATTACCTACCTACAACAAGGAAGCGGTGCGTTGTCAACATTAGCTCCTTGGAAATGGTGGTTAACACTGCTTTGTTTGAGCCTAAAGCTAGAACTATAATGCTCGGAGGGGCACTTAAGTAGTCGGAAGAAAACAAGCGAATACACGGAAAGCATTTGACGCGACTATAATTGCGAAGTGGAGCGTTTCGTCAAGTTTCGTTCAACTTTGGGTACGGGAGTGAGGTGCGCTCGCGAGCGCACCTCACTTAAGTAAAATTGACATTTGGTGAAATAGGAATGGCAAAAAGAGACAGATTATAGTTTCATTATGGGTGTATTCCCCTTTTTTCGGTACGGAAAGCTACTTTTCGTTGGTTTTTGACATTAGCTTCAGTGCCCTTCCGACTATTACAGTTCTACCTTAAGAGTGGCTCACAATTTACGACAGTTTTACCCAAAAAATTACTTTTTCGATTGAAGTGCTTGCCGTCTATGTACCTCAACAAGCAAAAACCTTATTTTTAGCTTAGATTATGAGCTCATAGGCATAGAAATTCCATATCTCATAAACTTGTGACTGTTTGGTGGGGTTCTTGGGGTTTTTGTATTACTGACCCATTTTTCTTTGAAGACGATGATGGAAAAAACTACACAGCCAATAGAGAGCACTATACCGAATCACAAATTGAAGATTTGGACTTATGGACGCTATATGGTTTAAGCAATATGGCTCACCATGCCTCACATGTAATTCAACAATCGATTTATTGTAGCTTCCTACACCAAGTTCAGTAGACATACTTGAAATCAATTGTTTTGATGAATTACATTGACACCAACACGTAGCTTTAGGGTTTGACACCATTAGTCTTTTTCTATGACGTATTATACAAGATGGATGCAATGGGAACAATCCACAGAAGATTGAAGTATACTTACGAACAATATTGATCCAGCAATTTCTGAAATAGCAGTCGAAATCATAAAGGAAATGTTTCGAAAGATTGGGTTGACAGGATAGACTACTGCCAAGCCAGCCCAGGCAGAAATCGATAGTTAGACAAACAATTTTCTTCTTGAAGTATACCTATTTGTTTTCCGTTCTTAAACATCCTCTTGACTGTTTAAGAAAAAGTTTATAATAATAATAATAACCATCTGAGAGTGCTGACATCCACAACTGTTCTATTACACAATGTCTTGTCATCTACATGTGGACTTGATTTAATTTGACGAAGATGGACACGGCTAACTCTCCTTTTTTAACTTCAATGTACCTATAACAGCTGTTTCACCCCATATCATATCCACTCCCACCCCCCTAAAAAAAATAAAAAGGAAAATATCTTAGAAAAATAACAACAAAAAAGAAATATACAAAACCAAATCCAATATTTAAATTGGAATCCCATGCAGTTGTGCTAGTTGGCATATTCCCCTTCTATAATATAAGACCTTTAAAACAGGATATTGTACCCAGGCAGGATGTTTTATAATAATTTTCCCCCTTATACATCTTTAGACGTCCAGCAGTGTATTATACATAATATCCTGAATCCTGATACAGTGGTGTTTCAACATACTGATGATGGTGATGGCAAAGTATGCTCAGACATCTTTCAGAAAAAAAAATCTACTGCTCTGCTCCTGGTACCTATACCTATATTCATACAAAACCGTAAATATAGAAGAGAAAATATGCCTATCTAATGGCTCAGCACAGCATAGACTCGAAAGTCGAGCCGAGTACAACATCCATACAACACAAGGCAATCTTCATGTGGCATGAACGTCATTTTAGTCAGAAAAATCCTTGAACACAATTCCTCTTCGTTGGTTGATGTTTTTCTTTTTTTTTTTTGCTTTTTGATAATCTTTCCAACAGAAAAGTATGAAATCTGCCGGCACCAGGACGATATGGCAGCAGCAAAAAAAAAAAAACTTATCTACAAATATGTCTATATATTGGTGTATGTGTGTTTGGTGTGTTTGTGTGTACCTATAAAGAGTCAGAAATACGAAAGGAAGGAATCGAGTTGACAGGCGTGGCTTGATTTCTATTTCAGGGGTTGATGACTTTGATTTATGAACCCTGCTTGGAACATGGCATTTTCACTTTTCATTAGCGTGCGTTGCATTTTTCTAACATTGACACAAACATGCTTTCCCAGTTATATGGTAGGTACCCAGCAGTAGTACTTACTTTATTCATTCTAATATACGCATCAGGCAATGTTAAATTCAGATGCCATTTGGTAAATTGCTCAAATGGACAGGTTCTGCTTGGAAGGATATTATATCAACCTCTATGTATACGCGTTATGATGAGACATATAAAGATTTTTTTTTTTTGGTGTCATGTTACACCACCATGATATGATGTAACAAAGCACTTCAATTAGGTTTCATTATTAACAAAAATATTTCACAAGTTGTCGTATGGTCTTACGAAAACAAAGATGTCAAAAAGTTTTATGTTTTTGTGATGGGTGGAAGAAAGGATACGGTGGAACTTATCTAAAAACAAGGAAAATAATATAAATATCTACCTAATTAAAAAAGTCCAGATACATTCTAGGGGAAGTAAAAGTTTCTAAGAAAAAGGACACCTTAAAGAAGAAGATGCCCACTGATACTTAATATTACCTAAATTATGAATTAAAGTGATATCGTAATTTCAATCGTTAACTACCAACACCATTTTCACTTTAAATCTATAAATAAACCCAATATGATTTTGTTTTAATCGATATTTTTTCTAAACTTTCTAATTACATGATGGAAAAGGAATTTTCCAAAAATCATTGCTTAAGCATCCATTAAAGAATACATATACATATATATAGATTATTTTTGAGCACATTATTGGTGGATAAGTTTGTTTTTGAATTAACCATTTGGCCAGGGGTATAACAAAATACTAACCACATATAAAAAGAAAGCTCTCTAGAGACCACGACCTTTTTCACATTTAAGGTATATTAAACCAAACTCCGAATACCTAAGTCTAGGGATATGTCTGGGTAAGTTTTCATTTTAATGAGTTGTGTGTTTTTTTCAAAGGAAGGCCAAATGACAAAAAAGGCACTGGGGTGACTTTTTTTTAATGAAAATAATATTTTGAAAAAAATACTCTCTTGAAATAAAATGTATTTCTCAACATTATACATTTTTAAAAACTCTGCACTCTCCTTTCATCCTTAATTTGATAATTGAGAACTTGAGGATGAAATTTTTTGTAAAAAAAGAAATGATTTATTGATTTTACCAAATCTTGTATTTTTAGTATACAAGTTTTCTAGTTTCTTGTTACTCTTGTTACTTTCCGTCCTTCTTCAAAAGTAACACGTTCTCAGGACAAAAGTAACACAAATCTCATGAAACCAAATGATTTTTCACCTCCACAACTTATGCTACACCACTTTTCCAAGCGCATTAACAATTTTTTTTATATTTTAAGTTCTTATGACCTTTAGCCCAATTGCGTTTCGCCCAGGCAAGACGGTTGAGCTTATCAGTTAGATGCTGTCGTAACCCTTCTAAGACGCAAGATTTTTCTTTTTTATCGTCATTTGAACAAGTGGCACCACTTGCTCTAGCTTTGTTAAAATTTTGAAACTCAATATCGATCCCCACATTGGCTCTTCGTTTAGACTCATTTAAAGGGGGGGGGGGGGGGGAGAGGGGGGAAGTAAAAATTTCTTGGGGGTGAAGGTAACGTGTTACCTTACTCCCTACATTATTTTTATCAAAATCTCACGCGAGATTTTAATTTACGAGATTTTGATAAAAAAAAAAAATTAATTTTTTTGTGTGTTGCAATGCAATTAGATTTTTCGAGGTATCCTACGTTTTGTGAAATATGTAAGTCCAGGTCCTACCTACTATTAGACCAAACTGTTACTTATTGTTATGTTTCAATTGTTGTCAATAGAACAAGAGAGAAAAAGCATACAAATTGTATATCCAGTTGTAATGAATGTGTGTCATGTATAAATTGTATTAATCGTATTTAACCTTGAACTAAGAAATGTATTTAGTTCCGTGATAAAAGCAGATATGAATAAAGAAATTGCTAACAGTAATACATAAAAATGGAAAGAATTATGCAAAATACTCTTGGGTGTGTTCTCAAAAGAATTTTGTTTGCAAAAGATTTGTGAGATTGGTTTCTGAGAGATTTGAATTTGCGAGTTTTTGATTTGCGAGATTTTAAATTGCGATATTATGGTTGAAATTTGGGAAATTTTTCGATACGAGATGTAAACGCGAGATTGTTTAGAGCTAGATTTTGTAATTGCGAGATAATGAAAAACAAGATTTTTAATTTGCGAAATTTTGTTATTATTTAAAACACAAAGCAAGATTTCGTTAATTAAGATTTTTATTTAGGTGATATCGTGCCACCCTCGAAAAAATAGGGTGATGCCACGCTTCCTGAATGAAAAATCTCAAGTTTTTGTTCTTTTGTATTCCCTTAAAACCATACTTACTGCTCTGTCATTATTTTATCATTGCTGAAGTGCTCCATTTAGGTATTTTATATTTGATCAGTATAAATGGGCAGGTAAAACCACGCCCCCAAAATGGAAAACCCCAAATATTCGATGTATTTGTTTGGTATGCTATGCACCACAAAACCTTAGAATTATTTTGCGTCGGGAAGTGCTCCATTATTTAAATGTACCGTGCGTCGTCCGTGAGTAATAGTCATTGAGTTACGGCTTACTGCCTGAACAGAAAAGATAGCTGCAACTGGAGCTGGAATAGCTGTCAAAAAATGTCGTACGTGATTTTTCTCACGAGCCCACAATGCAGCTGTACCTATACAGCTTTTTGAAAATTCAGTATCGAAAATAAAAACAAAATAAAAATGGATAAAATGGAAAGTCACTTCAACCCCCAAGTATACTCGGTTCGCTCGGAATTTTGTAACGTCAAAAAAGCTGCAAGCAAAAGTTAAAAGCTTACCAACATGTCCAGCTGTGTCTGCAGCTCCATCTGCAGCTGTGTCGTGTTCTGTTTGGATCATTGAATTTGTGTGTATTCAACATTTTGACAGCTATTCCATCAGCTGCAGCTTTTTCTCCATGCTATATTCATTCAGCTGAGCGATTTTTTAAAGTTTTAAATCTGAGGAACAATAATAGATTTTAAGGAAAATTTCCAATGCTCTTGTGCTTTATCAGCCTCGAAACAATGTCGAATTTTATGTTTTGAAGATATTAAAGATATGGTGCTTGAGTAAGAGTGTAGAGAGGGTAGAAAATCACCAGAGTTATTAGTTCCTATAAAGAGGGTTATTGCTTTACATTGAGAAAAAGCCAAAGGAAATTTAACTAAATAGTCTTTTGAAAAAAATACCCAAAACAAAACAAAAAATTCCCAAAAAATATAAAAACATACACTGTACTATTTGAATTTGGAAAAAGAGCCAATTTAAAGGGGAATAACGCCCAAGAGAGATAAACTTTTTAGTCTAAATCAGATTCTTCTGGCCTTATTTCCGATATGAATTTAAATTGAAAACCAAGCCCAAAGAGTATAAAAAGATCCTTTTTGGGTCTTATTTTCAAAATATATTGGGAACTTAAACCCAGAAAGTATTAAAATCGTGCATTAATTTTAGTCACTGAATTGAAGCGATTTTGTGGAAATATTCTCAACGATGCATGGCGAAGGGTGCACCCAGCAGCGCGCTCGTCCACTCACAATAGAAAGTTTTGTTTTCTTACGGGTTCATCGCCATCATGCGTTGGAACCGTGACAAGCATACGTTTGCCTTCGAGGATCACTTTAAAAACGGATGTTCTGTGATTGCAACCTTGTTCGTCTACCAAAAATCAGTTTTCTTATGGGCAATCACATCATCCGCAGTTGACGAGACGAAGAATTGGAGTCACTCGTCACATCTGATCTTTTAAGGCCTTGGTGTAGTGACAGTTTAAATCTTTCATTTATCACGGTGGTGTGCTGCGTGCAAACAAGCGTCATTTGGTTCCAACAATGCAAAGTAACGGAGCAACGAAACAACGGCTCACACTTCTTGAAAGGCATTGATAGCTGTTCTCAAAGAACACTTCTTGCAACACCTCATTTCACTAGAGGGTGATTTGAAGTCAGTGTTCTCCCTATTTGACCGCTTCGCAATTATTCTGTTTTTTTGCAACTACATATACTCTTTTATATCAACTGTTCAAAGACCCTTATATACTTATAGGGCAACATCCGACAAAAATTTTGAAAAGGTAATATTCAAGTTAAGTTTCAACATTTCAAAAATGATAGGTTCCAATATATTTGTATTAATTACGAAACTCTTCGGTTACCTAGGAGTGCATATCTCAAAAAATGTCATTCTCTCTCAACAAACACTTGAAAAGATTTTTGAACCACTTTATAATTGAATGTTTTAGCAAAAAGCTATAAGAAAAACTCATATTTTGTTGTTCAAAAACTGACAAAATTTTATTTTATCATAAGATAATCAAACACATTTAAACTTAAATGCGATGTTAGCCATATCTAGATTCAAAATATTTCTCTTTATACTAAATATGTACCATTTAGTACTATAAAAGTATTAAAGCCTATACCTACCTGCGTCTATTTATCATAAATTCAAGGCAACTTTATCCGAGATACCTATAAGCAAAATGTTGTTAATGTAAAGGTACATATAATTATATGGTATGCTGCCTTTACTCTATCAAAAACAATTTTTACTAATCGATACCTTTTAAAGTCACACCTCATCATAAATCATTTTATATATGACTCGATATGGAAGTATGAGAACACACTTCAATGAATTGGAATCTATTAAGTAATATAGGTGTACAATCGATTTATATATACATGAATTCAGAGCCACTGTTTACTCGTACCATGGTAAGTCACAAACAATAATATAAAACGTGCTATCGACAGTTGAAAATAAATTTTGCCTCATCAACAAATTCATGCCCTCATTTTGTGGTTGATATGCTGAATGCTTCCATTATACCGCACCATCATGATGACTCTCTCTATAAAGTACCTATAACACCTATATAAACCATTCGAATCGATTCCAATATGAAAGTAAAGTGAGAACCATGAAATGATAAATATAAAAATAACATTTTAAAGAAAAACATCAACAACAAAAAATATAAAATCGACAGGGACTGTTATCCACACAAAAAAAAAAAAAAATATTACCGCGCACAAAAATGACAACGAAGCGCACAGACGACAGACGGACGTATCCATCCACTACATCATCATACTTTCCGCAAACACACGCCAGCACCAGAAAAAGCAGCCTTTTACCGTTGATATCCTTTTTTACGGTTTCTGCCTTCTTCGCACAACATTCAGTTAACTACAGGACTCTTTCTGTCTATCTCCTTCTCTTTCTATTTCACATACTCTCTCAATCGAATCGAACATTGATTTATGGCGAATTTTACAATAACGTTAAATTATTTCGGGTCGAGAAACAAAAACCAAAGAAAACAGCAACAACAATAACAATAACAACAAAAAATGAACGAATTTGATTCGAGATGCATTGCGAAATGAAATGCGCGAATTCAGAGGATGTATGTGAAATGCGACATGAAACGCGTGTCATCCCAATAGTCTGCTGACTTTTGTCCTGCGATTCCGAGTCCCGACTTCATCCCCCACCCGTGACTCAATACATTACATACATACCTAGCTACTTCGGCAGCATAACACATTCACTTACTTTTAATTGATGGCGATATTTTTTAATCAGCCAACGGAACCGTTTTCAATCAGCAGAAAACATGATAAGGGTGCATTCATTCAGACATCCCCCCGCATTGGGTGTTTTTTTTTTGCAATTCTGGCTTTGTTCGGGTTTTGTAGATGTCGCCATTGTTGTCCTTTATCCAGATAGAGCTATTCCTTTGTTGTAAGCGTTGCTGCATTTTGTTTTTCATT
This sequence comes from Dasysyrphus tricinctus, assembly GCA_963921185.1. Lineage (NCBI taxonomy): Eukaryota > Metazoa > Arthropoda > Insecta > Diptera > Syrphidae > Dasysyrphus > Dasysyrphus tricinctus. Next base: position 129,802,895 of record OY992530.1, read on the forward strand.
TTTGCCAAAAAATATAAGGGCGCTATAGTTAAAACGAATGCTGCTCATTTAGCCGAGTGCTCCTGCACAGGATTTTACTTTTGCCAGCACCGGATACATGGCCCAGTATTTGTAGAATATACATATACATATAGCGAACGAGCGCCCTTATCATCATAGGGGTGCGAAAATGTTCCCAGTTCCTGGGTAATATTTTTTTTTGCCACTCGGAAAAAGCCATGTGGTGAAAGGGAAAATGTATAACTCTGTTGCAAAAAAATATGGGTACAAGAAAAAAAAAAATAATCGGCATGCGTTTTTATCGAAAAGTAATAATTTATTGTCACCAACAATGAATTTTGCTTTGCAGTCACATGTCATACATTTATAGCATGTGGCCAACCAAAGGCACATTAAATACGTATTATTTTTGTTATCCTATGCCTATGTCCTGGGGTATATTAGGGTATGTGATGAAGTGTGGGATGAGCAACTTAGGAGTGTTCTTAGAGTGAGACGTAATTTTTGTTGGTGATGAATAACAAAAACTTTGAGAACTAAATCCGAAGTCTAGACCTAAGTGTCTGTAATAAGCCTATCATCATCATGTGGGTGTTCCCATTTTAATTATTATTGTAGGCAATAATTGTCTCATTTACATCAGTGTTGTTCATATAAAAAAAATGAATTGGATCACCCTTTATAAAAAACAATTATTCACCGTAACAGTTCAAAGCATTTTTCAGTGTGAAAGCAATTTTGTTTAGAAACTACAATTTGTATTCTTTAATTTTTATAAATTCTTAAGGACTTCTGTATCAAAACATGTTTATAACAATGACCCCTCTTTTCTATTTTCAGGTAATTTCAACACAAACAATTATCACACCTTATCCTTTATACAAATAATGGTAAGAAAGTATAAAAATAATCCCAATCATTCACAGCATTTATTAAACAAAGAGTTTGAATATAGGCAAATGTATACCTACCTACCTTGCAGTATAATTGCATAATGTTTACCAAACACCGGATTTTCCAATTTGGCAACGGACAATTTCTTATCCTTTTATATCCTTCCAAGGTGGCATGTCGCAACAAAACGTCAACATTTTAAGAACTTTCAAATCTATTGTTTTTAAAATATTACCATCAAACAACCCAATCTCTTCTTACCTGTTTCTTTTTAAAAATAAAATGTTTTGTATTGAAATTGACAATAGAATGCGGAAAAATGTAGGCATACGAGGACAGCAAAAAAAATAGAAAGTCGTCCTTGACAAGTGACATCCTGCACCTATGTAGTTGATAATAATATAGAATAGTGTTCTTCAATTTGCCTCACTTTCGATGTGCAAATTTGTCTTCTTTTTTGTTTATACTTCTGATTGTTCATGAAACATTATGCAATATTATGGCTGAACTCACCATCATGTCAAATAGTCCAGTTCGAGGTCATTGAAAGTGCAAGGAATTATTATTATTGAGTGATGTTTGATATGTTTGACCCAAGGACAAACTGAATATTAAGCACTACTTTCAAGAAACAACAAAAATTGTGTAAATTACCTTGTTTGGTCGAAGGCCATTCTAGTACTTTAAAACTTCTGATGTGGTTGGTCATTTTTGCAAATGCTTACGCAACAATTACAATAAGCTATGTAGTTATACAAGACAGTTTGCAGTATCATGTTGATTCAAGACACAGATAAATGACTTTTAAATTACCATAAGTCTGGATCTTTAATGGAATAATGTTGTTTGTAAAATTTTAAGAACTTTTTGTTTTGTTTAATTCTAAAAATATTATTATTCTTTGTACTTACCGAATCCAAGGTTGAACATGAACATATGAATGCAATCTATCTTATTTTTATTGTTTCAATTAGTCATGTAGGTTTATTGACCGTCCAAATATAAGTTGCATATACATAAGTGTGAAAAATTAAAAGGTTCAAAGATTATAAATTATTGAAAAACAAAATAAGGAGATTAATGTGAGTCAGAATAAAAATAATTGAGAGTCTAAAATTCTATTTTAGGCACAACAGAACAGTCCCTTATCAAACTGAATGTTTAATTTGTAATTTGTTTAGTAAGATGCAGAGGTGCAGGCCTTCTCTAATTATATAAGTAAATACTTGCTGTAGGCTTATGAAATAACTGATAGCTATTTATGTTAAAAAGAAAAGTTAGAAACAACTGAATCCATTTGGGACGTAGGTGGGTCCAGTGGCGTAACTAGGATTTTTTTGGGGGAGGGGGGTACATACATTAAGTACAATAAGAAGTATGCAAACAAATTATTTTCAATTTTCTTTCGTTCAAAATGAACCTTTTGTACTATGAATGCAGTCTTATATTTCCGACTATGCGCTCATTCCAAACATGTTATCTATTTTGTCCGTTTTACATATTATCAATCCTGAGATATCTAGTGTTGTTTTGACGTACATCCACCCAAATTAATAACTTAGAATATTGGTTTGACGTAAACGCCATTTTTTTGGATATACATACGTCAAATTTTCGATACAATTTGTTTTTTTTTTTTTTAGTATTGTTTTTCCGTATGTCCACAGATTTCGATGATATGACAGGAAAACAAAAAAGTATATTCAGAATTGTTTTGACGTACGAGCATGTTAGTAATTAAATACTTTTGCCAATTTTGTAACTGAAGATCAGTTGTCAATTTACTTAGACTACGAACAAGTAGACTATCAACTAAGGTTTTGTGTAGAGCGTAGATAGTTTCGGTAATTAATTGCAATTTAACTCAGTGAGTGTTTGGATCTACAGTAGACGCTCGATATAGTGAAGTAATAAAAACCAGGCCTGTTCACTTTTTCGAGCGGGAGTTTTCTAAGGCTTTCTATAAGTGAATTTGATCCAAAATGCACATTTCGTTCGATGTGTATGTTTTTAATTTTAACTAAGCATTAAAGAAGGCTTTCACTCAGGTTTAAAAAGAAAAAAACAGAATCAGTTCCTCAGAGGTCTCAAGCAATGTAAAATGCTTGCGCGACATTTTTATACAAAATACGTTTTTATATAAAATTTTGTGTGTTCACTATTTTGGATAGTTCACTGTTTCGAGATTCACTAAATCAAGCGTCTAATGTAGCTCCTTAATATTCTTCAAACATTTATGTAACATAACACAACTATAACCCAATTTTATCCATATAGGTAAAACGAGTTATGGTATCAAAACCGTACCTCCGCGCCATTTCTAACCAGCTAGGCTACGTAGTACAAATATTTTGGTCTAAAATTGAATTGCATTTTTTAGTTTTAAATAGCAGCAAACAAATTTTCACAATATCATTATGTCGTCCTCTTCACAACCATATTTACAAGCTGAACTTAAAAGTTGAATTTATAGGTAATGCATTTAACTATTCTTTCCGTTTTTTTTTTTAATTTATGTATTTTATTGCGCGTCTTATATCCAATACAAATTCCAATGGAATCGGGATATTAGACACAAATCTTAACTTTACTTTTTCACACTTTGTAAACGTAGATATTGACCTATATATATCTGTTTGGCAACTTTTTTTCAAACTCAATTTAATCAATGTTCAAAAAACTTAAGATTAAAATTTTGATCTGGGTGGATGGAAAAATATCCAAACTTTCAAAAAAGTAATAAAAAAAAATGTGATTGCATTGCAAAGTACTACCACTTTTAAGTTAAAATAATGCTTTCTTGAAAAGTTAGGAGCTGGGCGATAATAAAAAATAAAAATTCACGTGACGAATTGTCCACGACTGCTTTGTACCTACAATTTGGATGAAATTTCAGAGTTTAATTTTTGTGTTTGTAAGATTCGCTCACTGCTTCGCCTTATTTTGAATTTCTTGTTTCGTCGAAGAACCCCATGGTTTAGAGCTTAACCAACATTCAATGGAATGATGTACTTACAACAACCTTTTCAACGATGTATGACACATTCGTATTGAGAAATGGACCATTTCCCATAAGTAATTGCTCATTCTCCTTTACATTGTATATCTTAAATGAAAGGCCTACCATTAACTGATGAACTGAAAAAGGTATCGTAAAGATTTGAACTGATTTTAAAAGAAGAAAATTAGTTCTAGTCATCAACGGTGTTTTATAAATAATTAAACGATTTTTGATTTTTTTGTCCATACCTACTATTATATTTTGGTCAAGTATTCACATAAAGCGTTCTTTGTTTTCACATCAAACTATGATTTTTAAACATTTTTCCCTCATAATTTCACAATTTTTCAAGCCCGTAGCCATTTGAAGAAACCTTAGACCAAGTAGGTACGTATGCGATCGAACTTCTTAAATGATTTTAAGGTTGATCATCATAAACCTTGAGCAATGTAAACCAGAGTAACAAATATATCGTCGGATCAAGGGTTAACTCACTAACTATTTAATTATAACATTGAAGGAAATTGGATTTAAATCTATTTTTTGAAGTTGATTCGCAAATTTTTAAATAATGTTCTTGGGTATAGTTTTGAATAAATTGCGTTCAAGATTAGACTTTCCTGTTTAAAAAATGCATTTAGTTCCCATATTTTTGCAACTAGTTGGTATTTGAGTTAGGTGTTTTATATCCAAGTTGAGTGCATCTGAGTTCATTAGTAAAGGGTGTTTTTTTTAGACGTGTGGTTTTCAATCTGGCAATACTTTTTTCAGAATTGGTCTTTTTGACAGCTGTCACTTGATTTATGCTCAGTTTAGTTTGCCATATTTCATAATGAATAGACTTACTCCTGAACATCATGCAAATTTATTACCAAAATAATGATTCGTTTTGTGCGCTGCCATGAAAAATAATGTAAAATTATGAAAAATGAAGCCGGCCATAGTGTTATAGTCAATGGGGAACGCTACAGAGCCATGGTTAATGACTTTTTTGTGCTGGTTTGGTTTTGGCAACACTGGTTTTGACAGCTGACGTGTGTTTAGTACCTTGTGTCACTGTCAAACAGCTTCAGTTTGGTTTGCAATTTAACCATGGATCGTCTTACAAATGAACAACGCTTGCAAATTATTGAATTTTACTATCAAAATTCGTGCTCGGTTCGAAATGTTCATCGCGCGCTGCTTCCATTTTATGGTCGGCATTCTCGACCTTCTGAGCAGTCTATTCGGAAGATTGTGACCAAATTTCGCACCAAATTTACTTTGTTGGACATTAAACCACCAACACGTTTACGTACTGTGCGTAGTGAAGAAAATATTGCGGCCGTATCAGCTAGTGTGACAGAAGACCGCGAAATGTCGATTCGGCGCCGTTCCCAGCAGTTAGGCCTTTGTTACAGCACTACGTGGAAAATTTTGCGGAAGGATTTGGGTGTAAAGCCTTTTAAGATACAGCTGGTGCAAGAACTTAAGCCAGCCGACCTACCACAACGCCGAATTTTTGGTGAATGGGCTCTTGGAAAGCTGGCCGAGGATCCGCTTTTTTATCGAAAAATTGTGTTCAGCGATGAGGCTCATTTTTGGTTGAATGGGTACGTAAATAAGCATAATTGCCGCATTTGGAGTGAAGATCAGCCAGAAGCATTGCAACAGCTACCAATGCATCCCGAAAAAGCCACTGTTTGGTGCGGTTTATGGGCCGGCGGCATTATTGGGCCATATTTCTTCAAAGATGATGCGAATCGCAGCGTTACTGTCAATGGTGAACGCTACCGAGCGATGATAACAAACTTTTTTTTGCCCGAAATGGAAGTTCTTGACTTGCATGATATGTGGTTTCAACAAGACGGTGCCACATGCCACACAGCACGCGAAACAATGGCGCAATTGCGAGGCGAGTTTGGTGAACAGTTAATTTCACGTTTCGGGCCGGTCAATTGGCCGCCTAGATCGTGCGATTTGACACCATTAGATTATTTTTTGTGGAGGCATGTCAAGACTAATGTCTATAGGGACAAGCCCGCTTCGATTGACGCACTGGAAGCCAACATCCATGCATTCATTCGTGACATACCGGCCGATATGTGTGAAAGAGTATGCCAAAATTGGACTCAGCGGATGGGCTACCTGAGACGCAGCCGCGGTCAACATTTGCATGAAATTATCTTTAAACATTAAATTGCAAGGTTCAAACTATCGATTCAAATAAATATTTCATTCATTTTTTCGAATTTTTTGTGTTTTTTTTTTTTAAAGTTCTAAACCTCTTAAAAAATCACCCGTTATATTGATGTTGACGACCTTTGGTTCCAACAAGACTGCGCTACATTCCATAAAGCCAACGAAACAATCAACAGCGCGTTATCGCTGACATACGGTCCCAATTTCTGCAAAAAAGGACGAAGATTGGGCCTCTTGAGTGGAATTTATTCGAGCCAGCCGCGGGTGGCCCAAAATTATTTTTAAAACATAGTGGCAAACCCTTACTCTTTATAATAAAGCTAAATTCTTGGCCAAAACATTCAATTATATGCGTTTTATTTCTTCTTGAAACCCACACGTCTAAAAAAAAACACCATTTAATGAATTTATACACATAATCGAGACTTAAGTCTATTTGAATCAGATTGCAGAAGTCCATACACACAAGGCAAAATTAATTCTTGCTCAAGAATTCTAGTAAGAATTGGGCTCTGGACCTTTGGCACCTCATATGAGGGAAATTTGATAAAAAAAAGCCATCTAATTGGTCAGTAATTGGTCAGAAAAGGTCAAGTGGTCCCAGAAATTGGTCAGCACTACTGAAACTAGCTGATCTTTTATAAAGATCTAAGGGCCTTTTAGGTGGTATTAAATTTTTGCAAATTTCGCATTTATGAGGTTCCAAAAATCGCTATGACCTTGAAATTTTTAAAAATTCATTAAATAAAAATCTTTACCTGACCAATTACTGAAACAAGCTGACCTTTTATATAGATCTAGAGATCTTTCATAAAAAAAATCTATGGCTGACCAATTACTTAAAATACATGACCTTTTATAATCGTGAAGATTCCTTTCAAATTGCATACTTTCTTTTTTTTTTATGACCCATATGAGGTGCCAAAAGTTTTTTTGTGACCTTGAAACGAACTTCAAAAATTCATAGAAAAAAATCTATTGCTGACCATAATTACTGAAAATAGTTGACCTTTTATCACGATCTAGAAATCTTTCGGATGGTATACATTTTTGGTAAAATTTCCCTTAAATGAGGTGCCAAAAATGCGCGTGACTTTGAGCAACCTTGAGAAAGTTTAAGCCTTGACTAAAAGTTATCGAGGGCTGACCAATTTCTGGGACCACTTGACCTTTTCTGACCAATTACTCACCAATTAGATGGCATCTCTTTTGTCAAATTTCCCTCACATGAGGTGTCAAAGGTCCAGAGCCTAAGAATTGATTTTAATTTTCAACTAGAGTGGGTCTCATTTAATCTATACTTTCTAATTTCTTGTTTGGAGTTTTGAAAAATGCTTTTAAATAAAAAGTCTTTATCGAAAATAATTCTCTCATTGCATTTTTCTTTATTTAAGAAAATGGGAAGACTTGTAGAGGGTGGCGTATACGTAACATTATTATTTATTTTATTATTTTTTTTTTCTTAATTTATTTAACTTTGGCTTCTATTAAAATTTGAATGTGTTAACATATAATATATTTTGAAGTTTATCCGTCTTAAACACTCATCCCAAAGCGTTTTCTGTCACATTTCTTAGAATTTCAGGTCGCAGAGTACAATCAAGGTGTTGCATGGTTCTTGTATTATTGGTATACAACCTTACTCTATATGTAGCCCCAAATCAGTTAAACATGGTGACCTCAGTTGAATTAGAGCAAAAAATTTCTATCGCCAAAAATTTCTATAAGAAAGTGGGTGCATAATGGCTCGTTATGAGTTTGTGAATAATTCATTGTTCTCTTGGAACAATTTTTAAAAACCACCGAGCATATTCAATGATCTTCAAGATCATTTGGGGTTTGAAATTTGAATCTTATAAGGAAAAGGGAAAAACTGCCGTAAAATTATTTGCAAAGACCACCTAGACATCACCATGTGCTTAGAAATTATTATTTTTTAAATCAAATCATTTTTTTCGTATTTGTGTTCATGAAAATTATAGCTTTTTTTAAGATAAACGAAACGAACATTTTTTTGGTTAAAGGAACAAATCATTTGACAACTCTAATGCTTTCATTTCTTGTTCTGTTCAAGTTGAGTTAAGATTCTCCCAGATAGGCAATAATGTTCATAACAATACCTTTTGCAAAAGAAGGTTAATCGTCTCATGAACGTAACCAAATCCTCTTTGATTTCGTGTGTTTTTTAAAAGAAACCTATTGCATACCAGTTTTAAGCCTTTTATCCCAAGGTAGTATTGAGTAATCGATTTTTCAAATTTTAAGCGAAAAATGTTGATTGTATAAAAGACTTTTAAAATCAATTTTGAAGTCTTAAAAAGTATTATATAAATTGTTGGGTTTGAACGTAGTTTCAAAAAAAATATTCTAAGCAATTTTTGAAACTTTTGGAATAAGGGAAAAACCATTGTTTGTTTTAATAGCTATTAAACATTTCACTTTACGAAAGAAATTAATAAAACATTTAAGGGTATCTACATAGTAAGCTACAAACGACCCTTGGAAGTTCTTTCATCTCTAAGTACCTGTACTTAAAAAAGAAATGAAAATTAAATCTTTTATTAAAAATGATTAGGTATTAGGTAATAATTAATTTTAAATCGTGAATTCGCTTTTGAACGACAATTCAGTCATCTTATTAATTCAAATATAACTTAGCATTTTTATTTTTAGGGGTGAAAAAGTATTATATAATCAATTTGATCTTGGGTTAGAAAATAGCAAGAAAACTGGAAATTGAAAGCCAAGTAAAAAATCATTAATATAACTAACGGCAAAATATCCACTTATAATCGCTTTTCCATCGGAGGATTTTGCTTTACTAATTTTACATTCATGCTTTGATTTGGTATCAAAATATATTTTTATAAGCAAACCACAAATTCCATTTAAAACCCCTTCATCGATCTATGCGGAGTTAACTAGTCAGCATTTTATCGGGTTAAGTTATCAAATGTGCTCTGTGGCTTGTGAAGCTTCAAACTTAATTGCAATCAAAATATTCCCCTGACGTATGCATAAATTCAAAATCCACATACCAACTATGCTCCACTTCATAACAAAACTATAATATACATATTTATTATGTATGTAGATATATGTAGGTAGGTACTTATATTTATATATTTGTAATGAATATTTTATATGTATGAATGAATGTACGAATAGCTTACCATAACAATGAATCTATTTACAACTTATATAAGCTGTAAGCCCCACTCATCCCATATCTGTTTTATGTGTATATAGACAGCTTAACATCCACCGCTTTTCATATGCAGATATAATTTACGATGTGACATGCCAATTCCAATTATTTAATCAATAATATTAATTTTCATATCATATTTTGTCATAACCAATAAAAGCACAGTACGCATTTATAAGGCATAATATCACACCCACCACCCTCAATCACGCATATACAATACAATAACACAATACCATGCTTTGCGCTCATACAAAATCTCCCTCCTCCCAATAGCTTCTGTACTCCTGTCAGAGTGTTTATGTCCTGTGAGTGTTGTGCATACCGATGCATTGTTCCAATTAAGGACAACTTTGTGTGGCAGGACTTGTGTGTAAAATGTGTGTTGGGACTATCGTGGAGTTTTATTTAACATCCCAACTTCAATTTTAAACCCCACCCACACACCATCGGAGCCTCATATATAGTAGCTTCATCTATGCATGCATATAAACACAGCACAGCAATGTTGCAAAACCAAATTGGCTCGATGTTGCCAATTTGTGTGCATTCTGCATTGTTCGCAGCTTTAGGTCGGCCGGCTTACAGGCATTACAAATATTACATGTTAATTTTAATTACACCCGAACACCATCGACACTAGATAGTGGGGCGAGAGATTAAGCTGGATACACAGTTTGTGGTGTTGTTGAAGGGATACTTGCGACAAATTAATTGGTTATAGCAACCTGATTTTGTGTTAGTGGCGGAAAATGCACTATAACTTCACACTAAAAACGTGATTGATTGCAGAAAAGACGATTAAAAAAAAAATAGTGATTCATATCCTAGCAATAAAGGAACTGATGCACTTACTCGGAGTGGTGTGACAAGGGGACAAAGTTATATATAGGTAAAGCAAAAAAATTGTCCAGAAGGGAAATGACACCATCCGTCTTAAAAGACTCGATATTATAAAACCAAGGAAGTTCTTGAAATTAGAAAATAGCAAATCAGTTCCAGCTTGACTCATATTAAAATTGGATCGAATGTATATGTTTTTTTTGTCTTCTATTATAAAAGGGACAAGCATTACAAAAAAAAAAAATCGCTACATATATAGACAAGTTCAAAACGTTTCTTCTTAAATATTTGACTTCAGAAAATGGAGTGATTTATTACCAAAATGGATTTTCTCCCCTCTTCTTATATAAAAGAAAAAAAAGAAACAAAAAAAAACAAAATAAGTCTATGATTATCCTTGGTTGTGCTCCCTTTTATCCTTCTCAAATTTCGCGTCAGAGTTTTGTACGCCTTTTGGCGTTTCTCTGGATGACTGCCACTACGCAATTCTAAGAATTTTTCATTATATTGTGTCATGATGGCAGAGACAGAGACATCGCTGAAGAAAAAAAAAAAAAGAAAACAAAAAAAAAAAACGATGCCAGGAAATTTAATCAAATCGACAATTTTAACAAATTTTTCGCTTGTTGCCATTCTTTTCTCTGCTATTGAATTCCTTCTTTTGCATTGTTTTTTTTTTTGATTGGTCAAGGGATTTTTAGTGGGGTATATGCAATGCATAGCGCTTTTAGGTTGAAGGACACAATGAAAGAACCATTATCATTCGATCATTTCGACAAATTAATTTTCTTGCACTTTTGATTAAATCTCCCTACATACTTTAAAAGAAATACATAATGGAGATGAAGATAAGATGTTAAGGGTATTGGTGACTTCCTTAGTAATAAAGAAGAAGTTTATAAATTATAAATTTTATATTAAAAAACATGGACATTATGAGAGGAAAACTTTCAAAGCATGTAACTCATTACTTAGATCTCTAAAGCGACTCCTTTTATAACACATGTTTTCATGGTCTTTGAAACGTTTTAAGACTCGTTGTTAAGGAGATTTGGCGCTGAATCCAAATCCATCATCCGTTTTCCACCGTCATCTCTCGATCTTAAGAAAAGGTTTAAACTGAATTCGGAAAAATAAGAACAAGCATTTTTACCCAATTAGCAAATTACTTCGCATTTCAAAAATGAATTTATTTATTTATTTTTCATCTATCGAGTACAGTCTCTTTTAGATTAGCATACTTAGTAATAATGTTTATGTACAAAATAACAATAACAATAAATATAATATTAAATATTAAAATATAATACAAAATTTATAAAAATAAAAAGTGTAATAAGCAAATATAAAGCATTTTTAAACTTTTCTCTACTCCATTACATCGCATACTGAGTTATATAAAGCACATGACAGGAATATGGGATCACTTTATCCATAATGAGTGTAATGATGCGTTACAAAAAAAAAAATTCTTTCTCTGAGAGGTCTTGAAGGAACATAAATTGGGAAAAGCACAAGGAGCATAGAACAATCTTTATAGTTACATAGGACATCTCTGGCTAATAGAACCAAGCACTGTTTCCTTCTTATTTCAAGGGTTTTTATACCTAAAAGTAAACACCTCTGATGATAGGAGGGCATAACATTATCTACCCACTACCCAGTTCATTTTTCGTAGAGCATAGGTAGGTAGGTAAAAATGGTGGCAAGAGCGTAACAATCGCTGTTGCCCAATTAGCACTGGATTGCGCCGTTTTGATACCATAACTCGTTTGACCTGTGTATGAAAGTAGATAAAAGCGTTCCTTGCTTTGAAATAGGACGGCTGTGGAGCATGGTTAATGTATCTTGTGAGTTGGGGTCATAGGACACTCACTCGATCGGATCGCATCTCGCCCGAGCTTGCCACATTATGCCGAGCTCGGCAGGTTGTAGAGTAGCAACGAAGCGATCGATCAGATCATGTGGTCATCATTGCCATTGAGCATCATGAAGCTCCTCAGAAACCCGGGTTCCGATTACTCGCGGACCTTGGATCTGGGGGGGAACATGATGCAGAACGCAACAGATTTCTGTCTCAGAACCATTTCGTGGCGTTAAGAAAAGAGATCAAGTCTTTGATCTTCATTTCGGAAAGTTCGTTTAGGTCGTCAAAAAAAGCCATTCCAAACGATTGTGCTCTCATTCTGGCTAGAGCTGGACATTTACAGAGAAAATGTAGGACTGTTTCCTTTTCTTGCTGGTCTCCACAACTGCGACAGTGAGTATTGTAAGGAATACCCAGCCTCGCCGCATGTTCTCCAATTGGCCAGTGTCCAGTGCAGGTTGCTACGACCCTGGCTATGTCCCGCCTGGGTCTACATATGAGATCAATTGTTCGGGATTTATTTAAGGCGGGCCAGATCGTTCTGGATATTTTGCAGTTGGTCAAACTGCTCCACCTACGGTTAAATTCTCTAAGGAAAATTGACAATATATTGCCCTTCACAACTCCAAGGGGAATGTAGACTCTTTCCGCAAGTGAGATGTGAAGGGCTGATCCTTGCCTGGCTAGTTCATCTGCCCGTTCATTACCCTCAATGCCACTGTGACCAGGAACCCAGATAAGAGTGACCTTGAGGTTAATGTTTAGACTTGCGAGCTCATCTCGGCATTGTTGGACCAATTTAGAGGATGATGTAGCCGAATCAATGGCTTTAACAGCCGCCTGACTGTCTGTAAGGATGGCTGTATTACGATTTTGGTTTGGATCTGCTTTTAGCATCTTGCAAGCCTCCCTGATTGCCAGTATTTCAGCTTGAAATACACTAGCGAAATTCGGTAGCCGAAATGACTTGGAGATGTTGAGAGACTCAGAGAAGACTCCTGAGCCAACACCGCACTCCATCTTTGAGCCATCAGTATAGATAGTTGTGTCGAAGTCTCTCGTCACGGCGTCATCATCCCAGTCCCCTCTGGATGGGAATAAGACTTTAAAATCTTTAATGAGGCTCATTGTAGGAGCGCGGTAGTCAGTGGGAGTCGAAAGTATATCAGCGGGAATCAAATTTGTGATATTGCTGTGACCATAAGGTTTAGCAACCCAAGAATTTGATTCTTTAAGTCTTAGGGCGCTGCAAGATACTAGATATTTTATGTGTAGATCAAGTGGTAGAAGGTGCAGAAAAACGCTTAAGGCATCCGTTGGGCAAGATCGAAGAGCCCCTGTGGTACCAACACTAGCTGTTCTTTGAACCTTTTTTAGTTTGTCGATGTTATATGTCTTATTTAGTGCGGGCCACCAGACAATCGAACCATATGTTAGAATCGGCCGTACCACTGCAGTATACGTCCATAGGATCATCTTTGATTGAAGGCCCCAGTTTTTACCGAAGGTTTTGCTACAGGCGTAGAAAGCTATGCAGGCCTTCCTGACCCGTTCTTCGATGTTTAATTTCCAGTTTAACTTAGGGTCTAGGATGACACCTAGATATTTTGCACTGGTTGATAGTGAGTGTTTGGCTGTTAAGTCGGGGTGGAGTGAAGGGTTGTATCTTAGTTTTGGTAGTAAAAAGCATCAGTTCAGTTTTGCTCTGGTTGACTCCTAGACCACAACTCGTAGCCCAGTTGCTAACTTTTCTCAAAGCCATCTCTGTGATTTCGCTTATCACAGGAGTAAACTTCCCTGACACTAATAATACCAAGTCGTCCGCATACGCAACCGCCTTCACACCACATCTCTCCAGTTTAAAGAGGATTTTGTTCATGACTAAAAGCCATAGAAGTGGTGACAGAACACCGCCCTGGGGTGTTCCTCTCCTGACGTGTTTTGTCGAGTTTGCATTACCTAACGTGCCATGAATCTTTCTATCTTTGAGCATGGATATTATCCATTCTCTGATGTAGTCCTCTACACCAAAGTCAACGAGTGCCTCAAGAATAGATTCGGTTAGCACATTGTTGAAAGCCCCTTCTACATCTAAGAATGTAGCGAGGGTATATTCTTTGAAGTTGATGGTTTTCTCAATTGTACGCACTACCTCATGAAGGGCCGTCTCGGTCGACTTACCTTTGAGATATGCATGTTGAGAGTTTACTAGAGGACATTCCACAAGTATGTCTCTAATATGTGTGTCTAGAATACGCTCTAGAGTTTTAAGTACAAAAGAGGTTAGGCTAATTGGACGAAAATCCTTCGCGGATTCGTGTCCTCGCTTGCCTACTTTTGGAATAAAAACCACTTTTACATGTCTCCAAGACTCTGGAACATGGTTGAGAAGGAGGCATCCTTTAAAAATCATCTCTAGCCGTGGGACTACCAAATCTTGTAGCTTTTGAAGCATGATTGGCAGAATTCCATCTCGGCCTGGAGATTTATACGGGGAGAAAGTATTAATAGCCCAGGCTATTCTTTCTTTAGTTATAACGGTATTGATATGCTCTACACGAGCTAAAGGTAAATTATAAGTTCTATGCGTTTCGGGGTTGCTATTCTCGCAGCCCGGAAAGTGTGTCGTCATCAGCAGTTCTAAGGACTCCGTCGGAGAAACTGTCCAAGATCCATCAGGCTTTTTCAAGAACGAAGGATTACAATGCTCCTTAGAAAGAACTTTGCTAAGCCTTGCGGAATCTTTTAAGCTCTCAATAGAAAGGCAGTATTCTCTCCAACCAAGTTTCTTCGCTGATGCGAGAGCACGCTTGTAGACTTTCAAACAGTCTTTATAAGGTTGGTAAAACTTGTGTCTGTGGCAGATATTGAAGATCTTCCTAGTCATTTTTCTCAGACTAGACAGGTCTTCATTCCACCATGGAGGAAGGGTTTTACGGCTATATTTAACTGGGCAAGAGACCTTAAAAGCAGTGTTCATAGACACTTCAATGGTTTTCACCATTGATTCTAGATCTATAACTGATTCTGGACTCAGATTCGGTATATTGCGCAGTTTGGAATTTACGATTTGGCTGAACTTCTTCCAGTCAATTCTTTTCGGGTTTCTATACGGAGCAGGGGTTTCAGACTCGAAATTAATATTGAAGAGAATCCATCTGTGATCCGAAAAGGAATTAAGAGGGGATACTCTCCAATTCTCCACTAATAGCTTAAAGTTATTATTAATGACGGTAATATCAAGTATGTCCTCCCACCCTTCGTAGCTATCCGAGCTCGGAAAGACAAAAGTAGGAGTAGTACCTCTGTTACATACAGTTAAGTTGTTTTCAATAATAAAATTAAAAAGAGACTCACCTCGTTCATTAATCTCCGAACTACCCCAGAGAGTATGTCGTGCGTTAGCATCACATCCAATCAGGAGGTTTGTCCCTTTCGTGTTGACCTCGGACGAAAGCGTGCGCCACTCTTCGTAGAGCATACTTAGGAAATTTCCGTTGAACAGCCTCTATTGTAGATATCAATGCTTATTGCATATATTGGGCACCAAATGCAGCAGGCATATTCCAACGAAGATCTCACCGATGGGTTATATAACATTTTCAGAGTATGCGGATCCGTAAATTCCTTCGAGTTTCTCATTAAAAAAAACAAGCATTTTATTAGACTTTGAAATCATATAATCGTAGTGAGCATTAAATGTTAATTTCGTGTCGAAAACTACACCCAAATCTTCAAAAACCGAAGTGAATAGGACTTTGAGATCTAGTATAAGACATTTGCTTACACTTCGAGATGTTGAGATGAAGGCAGACAATTGATATGTTTAAATATTTTCAAATCATCTGCAAATAGTAAATTTTCAGAAAATTTCACACAGTGGGGAAGATTATTAATGAAGAGCATAAATAATAGTAGTCCAAGATGGCTTCCTTGCGGAACCCCCGATAAATTATAAAATATTTTTGAAGTTTTAGATCCAATTTTTACAAACTGTGTACGGTCTGTCACAAACTGTGTAAGTAAGTGGGTCAGTGAATGGCCAATTCGGCGTTTTTTTACTTTTCAAAGGGACTTGCATATTTGATTGGTTAAAAACTTTAAAAGTTCATCTGCATATAGTTTTTTTAATCCAAATTCCTTAAATGCAAAGAAACTTTACATACACCAACCTCGCACCCACCCCAAATCCTATAGTGAGCCCAAGCAGGGGGTTGCAGGGGGCAGCAGTGGGTAGAATTGTGCCACATTAAAACAGAAATGTTTAATCCGAGGTACTGCCTCTTGCGAGGAACTGACAAATTCTCCAAGAGTACCTATATTTGTCATGAAAAAGTGTTTCTTATTTAGCCGTTCGGACTCGGCAAAAAACTGTAGGTCCCCTCCAATCCTGCAAACAACACGCACAAAGGAATAGTTGAGAGTTGCACGTCACTAGCCCCCTGGTTCTCTATACGATCTGTTGCGCCACCCAATTAATTTACTTATTTTTATTTAAGACAGGGAAGGTTGGGAAAGAGTCCCTCGTCTCAACTAATGATAAAGGAGGGGAAAAGCGGAAAGGGGGGTTTTAATGGCGGAAGCTAAAAATTTTTGAAGCTACTACTAAATTGAAAACCAGCAGTGTACTTCGTTATGTTACTCTAATAGGTTTGAGATGATTCTTTACCTTGTACACTTGATTGGTACTAAAAAACATTTGATGGCAAGAGGAATCTCCTCTTCGATGAGTTTCACACCCTTACTTGTTGATTCGGCTTTGAGAACCAAGTGTGCAGTTTAAAAAGCACAAACGAAATTTATTGCTGACGTCAGCAACTGCCAGTGTGTGTCCTCTTTTGAAAGTTGCTTTGTAAAAAGATGAAACTTCGCTACGTTTTTTACATCAATCTTTCTTTGGTTTCTTCAAACCGAATCTGAACCTTGTAATAATGGTTTTCTTTAATCTTGGGTTTGTACATTTTTTGATCAAAGTATAAAGCTAGCCATGAGGCAATTCAAATTGAAATGGAAAATGAAATGGCCGTTTTTGAAAAGTCAAATCAAAGTCAATTTTGATACTCAAATTATCGTCAATTTTTGCATATTGCTATCGTCAAATGTGCAATCGTCCTGATTGCAGACAATTGTTTTGATCATCGTTAGTCAATTTACATAAGCATTTGACGTTAACAAACACGCTCTCTGGCTTTTAATTATTCTTAGTGTCATCTAGATTTTGTTACTACACAGAGCTGTACTTCAGATGATGTTTTCGAACATGTGACCTAAGCAAACTGCATATTATCTAACACATGCTAATTTAGTAAAATTTGTTTTGGTATTTTCGAACAGAAAACTTTTGTCGTTTGCGTTTAAGAACATTTTATAACTGCACTTTTGATGCAGATGGCATTTTCAAAAAAAGCTTTGGGTTCGCCATGCTTTCGAATTGAATTTTTGCAAAAAGGAAAAACTTCTCAAACTAAAAATTTTGGCATTAAACCCTTCAACTCGTTTTAATTTTTCTATACCCAGAAAAACAAACGATTTATTTCCATCCATTTACTGATGATTTTCCATCGCCCTCTATACATTCAACTCTAAACTTCTTCCTTAAAACCCTTCATTGGATATATTCCGCTTCACTTGACAATTCACTTGAAAATCAAATCAAATTCCGCTACGCCAAACCAAGCATCAGAGCACAGTATAGTTGAGTTGATGGTGTTTTGTATATAGAATAGGTTGATGGCCATTATCTTTGATCGCCGTTCTCGTTAAATTTATTAAATTGAAATAGAAAATCATCCCTTGGCAAAAATACAGACTCATTTACTCACTTTAGCGTATCGGCCATGCCATAGTATCGCAGCAATCGCACACAGCATACCACATACCCATCGCACGTTCTTCCCCACCCCGGTAATAGAATTCAATTGCAACTTTCACCATATATATTACGAAAATACCCTACGAATAGAACTCATACCCTTTCCAAAAATGGGTTTCAATTACTTACCGCATCCGAAGTTTTCCGCAGAGATGTTGCTGGCTGCACAGTTTGATATCGGCTTCAGCAAAAGCGACAGCATCTCACCATCATCATTGGAGCGTGTACCCTTCAATTCCGAAACGTTCGTTCATTCCTAATTCAAAACACAATGGCTACCATATAGAGATTCGCATTGCTTGCATGCACCATCATCAGCATCCAATATCATCATCATCATCATCAGAATCACCATCAGCAGCAGAGTCTACAGATATATATTACGTCTAGAGAGTGGTAGCGCACATTTTTCGATTGTGAAATATTTTCGCCGCGTGTATGTGAACATGTCACTGACGCAATTCCGGGTTGGGGGTATATATCAGTACCTGCCTTTTGGCGGAAACCCGCAGGACACATATAAATGAATAAATGTGCAAACAGGATACTCCATGGGAGATCGTAGATGTTATAAACAAAAACAACCAACCACCAACTCGAACCGGCAGAACATCCAAAAGTCATAGCCATTCAGCCAAGGCATAAGCAACCAACCCACCCACGGCATTTTACCTTTTAACACAGCAGGACATATCAACATATCAATCGTTGGTATGAAAGGTTCAGCGAGAGGAAACCCTTTTGTTGTCTTTTATATTTATATTTTTTGTTTTTGCTTTTTGAATACAAAAGTACACAAACATTTTTGCCCTTTGGTTTAAGTTTTTTCTCAATTTATTTTTGGAGGGTTAAAAATTTTGTATTTGTATAGAAACAATTTTTTTGGTTCTGAATTTAAGGAAAATTTAACAAAAATTGAATTATTGAACTTGCCTTGGGGGCGCGAAGAGCATATTTCAATGAAAGGCTCTCATTTGATTAGACTTATACCCAGAGTATAAGATAGGATTTTTTACATTTATTTCATCATTACCAAAAAAAAATGTATTGAAAAATTAAAACCAAAGATGCAATGTACTAACAAATTTGGTTCTTCTATAAACCAACAAAATCTTTGAGAAATATCGGTGGAATTGCGAATATCCCCATTTATGTGGGATATTCGTGAAAAAGTATGCCATATATGTTATTGTAATTGGTGAAAAAAGGTCAACTGAATTTAGAAATTGGACAGCCATAGAAAATTTTTAGTCGATGGTTAAATTTTTTAAAGCCACGACTGATTTGTTCCACCTCATTTGTGGAATATTCGTCAAAAACTTACATACCTATCATCTTAGGGGCCTATTAATCTTGATAAAAAATCAACATTCTTCAGTAATTTTTCAGCGATACATTTTAGATTGAAACCAACAAAATTTGTCAGAGAGTTCATTGGAATAGTCAATAGTGTGGTTCTAGGATTTTGGCACCGCAATTACGTGGGATATTTGCAAAAAGAATGCCATCTATGTAATTGGCCTGTAATTGGTCAAGAAAGATCAATTTGATTTAGAAATTGGACAGCCATAGAAAATTTTTAGTTAATGGTTAAATTTTTTTTTAGGGCCATGAATGATTTTTACCATCTCAATTGTGGGATATTCGCAAAAAAAAACGTATATACCTATCATCTAAGGGGCCAATTGATCTTGATAGAAAGGTAGATTTTAGATTTAAACCAACAAAATCTGTGAGATATTTCGGTGAAATGGTCAATAGTGTATGGAGTGGCTCTGGGGTCTTGGAAACCCAATTACTTGGGATATTCGCAAAAAGTATGCTATCTAGCTACGTAATTGGCCAGTAATCGGTCAAAAAAGTCAACTTGATTTAGAATTTGGACAGTCATAGAAAATTTGTAGTCAATAGTTAAATTTGTATTAAGGCCACGAGTGAATTTTGCCACTTCATTTGTGGGATACTCGCAAGAAAACCTATATACCTATCATCTAAAGGGCCTATTGATCATGAACCTGCTTCAGTTATTTTTCAGCGATGGATTTTAGATTTAAACCAACAAAATCTGTGACAAAGTTCAGTGGAATGGTCAATAGTGTATGGTGTGGTTCTGGGATCTTAGCACCCCAATTACGTGGGATATTCGAACAAAATATGCGTTCTATGTAATTGGCTAGTAGTTGGTCAAAAAAAGTCCATTTGATTTAGAAATTGGACAGTCATAGAACATTTTTGGTCAATGGTTATGTTCTTTTCATTATTTGTGGAATATTCGCAAAAAACCTATAAAGGACCTATTGATCTTGACAGAAGACCACTATGCTTCAGTAATATTTCAGCGATAGATTTTTAAAATTTTTTTTCAAGATCTAGACAAAATTTTTAAACTCATTTGGGCACTACAACAAAAAAACAAGTATGACTTTTGAAAGGTCACTAAATTATCATACCTAAAAGTTCATCTAGATTCAGGAATTGGTCAGACAAAAACATTTTTTCAATTAATTTTAAAAGGTCATAGCAATTTTTGGCGCCTGATTTGTGGGATATTTGCAAAAAATGTATATCTGAGAGGCCACTGAATCGTGGTGAAAGGTCAACTATTACTTCAGTACTAGCTATAGGGTAGAATATTTCTACGGATTTCTAAAGTTTTTTTCATCAAGGTCATAGTAATTTTACTGTGGCCTTTCATGTAGTTTTGTGCGAATATCCCACAAATGAGATGTAAATTAGTCACACCTGACCTTCAAAAAATTTCTATGGCTAACCAATTTTTAAAATAGCTTCACCTTTTTTGACCAATTACTGACCAACTTTCGAATATCCCGAATATGGAATTCCTACATCCCAGAGACGAAAATTGTCATTGGTGGTCATTAATCTGATTTATAATATCTTCATCAATATTTTGCAAATCACTAGATCTGTCTTAAATGACTCAAAGCTTGTTATCCAAAAACTCTCAAGTTTCATCAATACATTCACTCCAACGCTTCTTCATAGAAGTTTTACGTTTAAATCTGAATTAGATTCTCAAGGCTCCTCTAAGTCAATCCACTCATGTTTAAAGTTCTTAAACTTTTTAAATACAACGCGTATGATATATTCATTTTTTACCACCCACTCTGTCTAGTCGGAAGGTATACCTACAGTAACTTCTTTGTATGACAAGCGCTAACGATGCGTAATAATGCTTAAAACTCTGCTTTTGCAAATACTATATAAGTCAACATCATCATCATCATCAAGAACCTTGTGCTGGGTGTTTGCAATTTATATATATGTATGAGAAAGGGATTCATAAAATATGAAAATAATATAAAATTCACCCTTTAGAGAGGAAATCTCCATCGTCGCCGTGCGCTGCGCCGTGGAATGCTATATTCAGTGAATACTTGCGCTTTTCATTTGGCGCGTTATGTCGCGTCATGACAATGTAACCATAACAAGAAGAAATATACAAAATATATATTATATTCATGCTGTTAAAAGGTGAGGGATGAAAAATTATTCTAACTTAAAAAAAAAAAAAATATATATAACTGGAGGTACCTACCTACTAAAAAAAAAAAAAATCCAGAAGGTGGTGGTGGTGCACCAACATCACTGGAAGGGTGACAAGAAAATGAACGGATCTACGCGCCGTTTCCTCGGCTATATACGACAGCTAGCACGAAAGGGGCTAAGTCTTTTGAGCCACAGGCTACTTTTAACTTTAACTGCATACAATGACTATGACGACGACCGACGACGACAACGACGACAACGTCGGTCGACGACAGCATTTACAAAAGAAGAAAACAATGATATTCTCATCGCAGTAATAATAAAAATGACTTAAATCCAAAATAAAAAATTGAAATAAAAGAAAACAGAGGAAAAGACTTACAGTAGGTAAGCATTGTTTTATTTTACTATATTTCTGCCTGCCACCCCTCATCATGTTGGTGCCACCACCTTGACAATATACTATGCATACACACAGAGGAAATGTCATGGTTATATTTTGCTGACGTTCAAATCGAGTAGTAGTACCTACCTATAGGTATAGTAACGTACAAGCTTAAAATTATCTGTTAAATCATAAGAAATAAGATATACACCACTGTTGTCTTAAAAGAAATAAAAAATACCAATATACAATTTTCTTAACGCTTTAATCTTTTTGTTACAATTTATGAAAATTAGGCTGTGCCAAATAAGTTTAATATTGATTTTTTTTAAAGTGATATCATGCCGTTTGGATGGGAATGTTTACCCTAATTTACCTAGTTTACGTCCTACTGAAATTCTGAGATTCAAAAAATTACGTATTTCATAATTTTAAAATAAAACAATCTGTAAATTGTATTGTGTGTGTATCTATCTGCAAATTTACCATCTCAGCTGGGTCAAATAATTAAGAAAATTACAAAAATTGAACTTCAAAGCAAATCTATGCCTTTACCATAATTCGCTACGCAACTCATGCACACATTGTGTTTTAGACGGGTTGAGTTCGAAATCCCGAATGCCCAAGTCCCGAAATGGCAACAAATTCCGAATATCAAAATCCCGAATGACAAAATCCCGAATGACAAAATCCCGAATGACAAAATTCAGAATGAAAAAAGTCCCGAATGGCTAAAATCCCGAATGCCGGAATCCCGAATACCAAAATCCCGAATGGCTTAATGCTGCTTTTTATATTAAAAATCGCGCACGTTTTTTAATACCAGAGTCAGTACTTACATATGTCGTTTTCGATTGGATTTCCTGACTGTTTTACTCCTTTTTGATTTCAATCCAATATGAAAACATCGTTTCGTAAAATTTACATACGTAGGTACTACTAAATGATGCCATTTAACAAAATGGCTTCTTCAAGCATTTATCACTTTTGACAATTAATCCAACGGAAAACTTTAATGCATGCGTTTGTTCCAAATCTGCTCCTCCTTGAAATTAGGAACCAGAAAAAGACTCTGAAAACATTATTTGGAACAGCCAATCGAAGGCTTGTGGAGTGCTAAGAGTGAAAAGGAATACAAAAGCTGTTTTCCTAACGTCCAATAGAAAACGACATAAGTTATTCGAGATTCTGGCCTTCGAAATATCCTTTTTGTAATTTCTTTTTCGTGCTTACTGACACATGTTGATTTTGATATTCAAACAAGTTTGAGGAAGTTGTTTTTCTATATAGTATTTGGTGATTTTGCTAGATTTTGTGTAAGATCAAAAATTTAAACAATCAAGATTTTTATTCATTCCTATTACGATTGACAATTTTCAGTTGATGACTGATAAATATTGAATTTCGATATTATAGCCTATTGAATAGACCTCTAAAAACCAACATAAAAAATTGAAAAATCTATCATTTTTTAATTTTTTTCTAAATAGCGCATAACTTTTTTTTCGGAGCAAAGATACGTTCAAGCAAACTCAAACAGAGTAAAAAAGTGTTCTAAGGCCTTAATATGACAATGTTAAAAAGTAAGTCTGAAAGCATTTCAAAACTGCGGAAAAACAAAATTGCGAAATTAGCTACATACCTACTTTTTAAATACTCTCGTCGTAATGTCATATTACATATAGATCAAAATTTTGATTTCGAACATTTTAACGAAAGTGAAATTTGCCATATTATACCGAAAAAGGGGCTGTCAGGCGAAAACTGCGAAAAATTATAAGAAATGGTAAAGTTTGAATGGGCATCGCATATCTGTCAATTTTGAACAAATATTACTTTTTGAAATGCCATATTAAAGCCTTTAGTATCTATTTAACTTTGTCTGCGCATATCTTGACCCTATCTTTTTTTCTTTGCTTCAAAAAAAGTTATGTTTACAAAGTTATAGTTTACTAGTTATACCAAAAGTTAATATCATGAGCATGATGCCAAAGCGAGCAGAAGTTACAAGCCATACAAAACAGTTTGATTTCTTTGAAAGTACCTTATGAAAAAGTATTGAAGTTCGGGACTCAATCTCGAATGTATTAGGGATTTTTTGTCATAGATTTTGTTCATTCGGGATTTTGGCTTTTAGAGTTTTGTTTATTCGGGATTTTGGGTATTAGGGGTCATGGTATTCAGGATTTTGGCATTAGGGATTTTGCACCCTTTCGTTTTGAGACACTACCTGCAAAATCATGTTTAACTCTTGTCTGGTACCTCGTTGAGAGTAGGTCGTCCCATGGCAAGATCTTAGACGTAAGACTGTGTAGTGAAGGATATTGTTTTTCAAAATTCAGATTTCTTAACTTTTGAATCAATAAAACCGATAGTTAAATTGATTTTTCAGTCACGCACCGTTTTAAACTTTGTATAAACGTTTCAAATTTTATTAAATTTTTTTTTATAAGAAATGACCATTTCTAGAATTTTTTCTTTTAAATTTTTTATATCTTCTTTGATTTATTTTAATTTTAGAATTTTGAATTATGGACCCTAGTGAAAAGCTCAATTATCTAAAATGATAACCCCTTTAAAACAGATCTAACCTTTCAAAAAGTATTATTTCCTTATAGATTCGAAAATAAAAGTATTTTTGGATAAGTTAGCGAGTATTTAAGGGTAGACAAGTCATCTTACTATGTCGGCACCTAATTGATTTTAGAAAATTTTCCCAAAAAATTGAAAATTTAAAAAATTCTAAAGAAAAACAATAAACAAAATTAAATAAATATTTAAAAATAAAAAAGATCATATTTGAAGTGGTGGTTGGTAAAAAAACTTTAAGGGTGGTCAACACTATAAAGGGTGTTTTTTTAGGGGTATATAAATTTGAAATGGAATAAAACAAAAATGATTTTTTAAATTGACATGACATTTACTTTATTCGAAAGATAATCTTCTGGCCTTATAATTCAAATATGATTTCTGGTATATGACCGCAACGGCTAGCTCGGACTTAGTATAATCTGGAGGTCCAATTTTCGATAGCTTCCAAGTGGTCAATCATTGCGGACTAACTGGCGTAGACAAGCGACTTCACATATCCTTATAGAAAAAAGTTTAACGGCGTTAAATAGCACTAGAGGCCAATTCACGGGTCCATAACGTGAAACTATGCGGAGCTGTGTGACATGCTGTGCCATCTCGTTGAAACCACAGCTTCTGCACATCATTGTTGTTCAATTAATGAACGAAAAAGTCAGTAATCATGGCTCTATAGCGGTCACCGTTTACTGTAACGTTCTGGCCAGCATTGGCCAGAAGTCATAAAGAAATGAGGACAATATATTCCACACCAAACTGTCAGTTTTTGTGGATGTAACGGTGTTTCAACATACACTTGACGATTATCATCACTCCAAATACGACAATTTTGTTTATTGACGTACCCATTCCACCAAAATTGAGCTTCATCGCTAAACAAAATTCGCTTTTGAAAATTGAGGGAAATCTTGTTTTGGGCCCATTCAATGAATATACGCCATGCTATTTGTCAGTCAGTCTATATTTATGTTGAAATGCCAAACCAAACTGAAAGAAAATCACTTGACAGCTGACAAAATGGCCACCAGTTAAAATAGTGTTGCCAACTAAAAGTTCTATACATCTAAAAACAAAATCAAAATCTTGAAAGTTTTTTTATTTTTTAATTATAATCTTGAAAAGCAGAATTTTGAAACCAGAACTGTGACCTCTTCCCTAATTAGATCTGTGATTTGATATTTAGATATATAATTTCGACAATAACTTTGATATAGAAAAAGGGTAACACATCGGACAGGTTTAGGGCGGTATCGAACCTTAATCCACAACTGATTTTTTTTAATTCACTACGGTTGAACATAAAAGCATGTTCATGTGACCCAGTCGTTCGTTTTACCTTTTATGTTTCAGTTTTGAATATCTCGCCATCTGAAACCAATTAAACAATTCTGAGATCAAAATCGAGTTCAGTGAAGCAAAGTCCTTGCACCTTTTGTCAACCAACATAATATTGAAGTCTGTGTTGTTATAATAAATTTAAAAAAAAATTCTCTCAGTGTATGCAACTACGACTCACATTTTCACCTTTCCGTTGAAATAATAAATTCAAAACAAATAAAGTTCTATTCGGTTGAATAATTTTCATGGGTTTCCTCTCTTGACTCACTCGCATGGTTTGTTGAGTTTTTTTTTGTTTAGTTTTTATGTCATTGAAAGCTTGGTTCGTTGCATTTTTAGTAAATTTTTAAAGAAGTTAGTCTTTAACTGTAGGTATACAAAGTAACATTTGTTTTTTTTTTTTTTCTTTTATCATATGCCACGCTTTAAAAAAGACATAAAAATCCCATAAAAAAATCACATATTGTTATCCAATTAAAGTCTGTGTTTGTATACTATATAGTGGTTAACACATCAGCTTCAACATCCTTTTATAGAGTTGTTATTATTATTTTTATAGCTTGTTTTTATTGTGCAGTAAAAATTACATTGTCATTTTGAGATTGTTTTTGGTTTTAAATTGAAATCTTAGAATAAGTCAACAGATGATACATTTTTTTTAAGCAGTAACGTGACAAGAATTTCATAGCGAAACATTTTATTGCTCGTAAATATTAGTTTCTTTGAAATATCTAAGACCTTAGAACAGTTCAAACCGGGTCATTGTAGGAAATATTTTGGAAAAAATTTTAAGTAGGTCACAGTTAAAATTTTTTCAAACATTCCGGATTTAGAATAAAAAGGATTTGAGCCTAGAAACGAGAATGAAATTGAGATCCTGGATTCATCTTTTATGTAGATATTTGTAACAATATCCAACTTCTCATAAACTCGTCTTTTTTTGCCATTTTTTATTAGAAAAAAAAAAACATCAAGATTTTTCGATATAAAAGTCACCTACTGTGCGCGATTGTTCAGGATTTTCGTTTTGCAGGATTATAACAAAGGTAGACGATATTGATAGTCGTTGTTGGAAAAACATTTGAACTCATAGATATGCACCATTGCATTGGGGTGGTATCCAATAAAAGGTGGTACCAAGACAAAGCTTAACCTCTTACCTTCCATAAGTATAAGTATAGGTGGTATACCTACCCTTGGTTAAGAAAGCCTTTTATTTGGTGTATTCCTTCCAATTTTTTTTCCTTTGTAATCCTTTGGTATTTTTTTTTTTTTTTTTCTTTACTGAGAACAATGTCTTTTATTCTTTTGTTCATTATCACTTCATTGGGTCCTTTGTATTTTATTTATTTTCCTTAAATCCGGGGTAAAACGCGTATAATGCAACTTACCCCTACTGTAAGAATGTTGATGACATCATTGATTTTTATGACACCTACGGTCGTAATTGTTCTTATAGCTACGTCGAATAATAATTTTTAAATACTAACTTAACCAAACCAAATCACCACATAAATCTATTTAAAAATAAGTAGCTTTTCATGACTTCATAAATCAATTAACTGCCCTTGATGTGAATCCAGTATTATTATTATGAGGGGAGATAAAGGGAGTTTTGTGTTAGAATGTTTTATTACCGCGTGAGCAAATTAGTTAACCTATGTTTTTCTTTTTTTCCTACTGAAAATTATATCCTTTTTATATCTTGATAATAAAAAACAAACAAAATGCAAATAATAATACAAATAAAAATACAAAAATTGTGAAAACAATAAATGAAATAATGTTCCACCGACAATGACATACCTAGAATGAATGAAAACACGCAAATCCCTTAACGATTGATGAAGTTAACGGATGAGGATAACATTATACTATACCATAAAGAATATTTGTTTTGCTGTTTATTGTTTATGTTTATATCCGCACAAACACATGCTTTACAATATTAATTAGAACAGAAAACTAAGTATAGGTAGTTAAATATACCACAAGAATGGTCACCAATATAAAAACAGATACCCTAGTTTTTGTTGTGGAGTCACGAAATTTGTGTAGGTACAATTTGAAAGCTTGTTATGAATTAAAGTTTGAAATGAAACACTTTGAACAATTCATCAACTTTAAAATTAACAGGGACATTTGATGAAATTAAGGCTTCGGGTGGATAATTAACATGTCATAGAGATATTAGAGCTATATTTATATATTCTCGTCTTTTTACTTTACCTAAGATGGCAAAGCCCAGGGTGGACTACGGCCTTAACCAAAAAAGCCCCTCCAGCCAGCTTGGTTCGTTGATAGCTGCCTCCAGTTATGTGCGCCATAATTATAAGGTGGGGTCTTCCTCTGTTGTGCAGACCAGCAGGGGTAGATTCGAAGACTAGTCGAGCTGGTGGATCAATGTTCATGTGCTCCACGTGTACGTGTACCAGCCATTTCAGACGTTTGATTTTCAGCTTTTTGACCATGTTGAAGTCATCGTTGTAAATCCCGTAAAGCTCGTTGTTAAATCTTCTTCTCCACACTCCATCGATACAGACTAGACTGAAGATCACCCGAAGAATTTTCCTTTCAAAGCACCCAAGCAGCTACTCATCCGTTTTTGACAGGGTCCATGCTTCTGCTCCATACAGCTGGACCGGGATGATTAGGTTTTTATATAAAGTCTCTTTGGTTCTTTGAGAGAGGGCTTTACTACTCAAATGCCTTCTTAGCCCGAAGAAATTGCGGGTGGCAAGAGTAATTCTTCCACGGACAAAGTCCGTGACGACTTCGAAGTTGCACCTATACTATACGTTTTACCCAAGTCGAGGCCGATGTTGAGATTCCTTTCTCGATGATATCATAGGTATACTTCGTCTTGTCTTCATTAACAGCAAAACCCATTTTCTTCACCTTCGATTTAATACTTGCAAACGCGCCGGGTCGCTTCGTTCTCCCAATGATGTCAATATCATCTGCATAAGAAAGTAGTTGAACGGACTTTTGAAAAATTGTACCTCTGTTTGTTGACTTGCGAGTTGCATACAATTGCTTCAAGTACGATGTTAAAGAGGTTGCATTATAACGCATCGCCTTGCCTCAAACCTTTCTCGACATCAAAGGGTTCGGTAGTGTTCTTGCTTACTTTGACGGAGAAGTGAGATTCCTCCTTCATCATTCTGCACAGGCGGACGAGTTTGGCAGGGATACTGGGGATGCGACATGGCTCCGCATAGCTCGTCTGCTGCGTTTTTTCCTAAATCTGTTGGAGTGTGAACATTTAATCGACGATTGATTTTCCGGGCCTAAGACCACACTGATAGGGGCCGATCAGATCGTTGACAAACGGTTTTAAGCGATAACACAGTACAGATGATAAAATTTTCTATACGACAAGTTGAGGAGACATATACCTTTGTAGATGGCACAAGTCAGAGCATCTCCTTTTATATGGATAGGGCATACTATACCGAGGTTCTATTCATCGGGGATACTTTCATCCGACCAAATTTTGGAGATAAGTTGGTGTATAATACGTACCAAGTCTGCTTCCCCTGCTTTGAATAGCTCAGCTAGAAGACCATCTGCACCAGCTTGGTTATCGTGAAACACACTTCATTTAGGTCAGATGAACAGGAATTTTGACCATCGTCGGCCAAGTGGAATGGATTGTTCTGTCTTACTGCGGAATTTTGGCCATTTTCGCCGCTAAGCAGATCCTCAACACCGACTGTGTGTCCACCACCATATTCCCACTCCCGTCTCGGCAGGTATCGGTTCTGACCTTCGGTAGAACTTTCGAACATCCCCCTACCGCTGCAGTTCTCAATATACTCGACCGCTAGCTTTGCATGCTCTCTCTTTTTCCCCTGAGAAGTGGTGTTCCTCCCTTTGTTATTGCCTCGTTCTAGTTTGCAGAATTGATTGCTAGGCTTCATTCTTTGCTGCATGTGCCAGCCGACATTCTTCATCAAATCAGGGGTTTTGTTGTGGTCATCAGTGTTGGTACTTCTGATTGCTTGCTGGCAGTGTTTCCACTGGTCCTCTGCAGTTTGTGCTGGTATAGCGGAGTTGCAAAGAGGTTAAGATAGACTTGATCTGCAAAGGTCCTGGCGGTCACTTGTGATTTAAATTTCTCGACACCAAATGCATTCACAGCATCCGCTTGGCTTTGTAGCGTCATAGATATCCGCATACGTACTTGAGCTACAACCAATAAGTACCTAATGATCCGAGTCACTTTTGGCCCCTCGGAACGTTAGGACATCCAGGATATTGGAAGCATGTCTGGCGTCTATCGTAGCATGATCAATCTGGTTGACGTTTCGTCGATCCAGGGACCGCCAGGTCTCTTTGTGTATATTGAGGTATGGGAATCAAGTGCTAACTATGATGACATTTTGCCCCGCCGCAAAGTCAGGGTTTCCATAACGCTTGGGTTTACCTTGGCTTTGGGACTTCCGTTGGTTGTTGGTTTGTCACCATCCTCATTAGCTGATCATGTTGGTTGGTGATGTTTTTTATCAGCTTTTTTGTTTCATAGCATTATGTACTTATTCAGGGGACTGCCTTGGCCTTGTAGAAGAGTAACTCGTCCCTGAAGAGTTCACGCCGCTGACGATCGAAGTAAAGCTCAGTGCAGATCCACATCGATTTAGCTCTGAAATGTTTACAGTTTCCATATAGTTGCTTTGGTTTTATGGTAGATGGGAAGTTTATGCCATGGTCTTATGAGTTATAATGTATACTTGTAGATTCTAACTTATGTATGGTATTTTCGTCTGTTAGCTGAGTTCAGTTCTCTCTTTTTTGCTAGCGCAGCGGCTACCAGCGATGAAAAAAAGAACTGGACTTTTTGAGGATAGTCCAATTTCTTCGTTTTATCTCAGCAGCTTATTAAAGTGTATGCTCAGCTCAGATTATTGGCGTTACTTTATTCTGGTAATCTATGTTCCACCTAAAAGTGCTAGAGTGAAGCTTCTGAAATTTTTATCAGCTGCATGGGTACTTTGAAACAGACAAGCTTCGATTTGGATGAGTTGATCCGTATGCCACAGTTTTTTGTAAAATTTAAAAAGTTTTCGGATGTCAGCTTTAGCAATGCATATATTTGAGAAAGTCATTATTAAAGAAAAATTTCTCGCATTGAAATAAATTGTAGCCTTGGGCAACTTCCGCTACAATAATACTTTTCAGTTCTCCAGTACCCCAGCTGGACGAAGAAGTTCCTGGAAGGAAAAAAAAAGAAGAAATTATTAGTGCTGAAAAAATGGATTATATGTGGAGTTTATGGATAAGGACTTCATTCCATACACTTTAGAATGCTTTTTCGACATCCAAGATATTATATCCGACGATAAATCAATGGTCGTTCAGGAATATGATATTGCCGTGAATAAACTTCAGGAGCGGCAGCAGTACGTTCTGCTTTTCCAGTTGTTTTGGCAAGACTACCAACTAGAAGTATCCATGGGTCTTGTGTAGACGAAAAAGTAGGTCTCGCAATTCTATCTGTCTGTATGTCTGCTAAGTTAGATCCTAAACGGCTTGGTCGATTTTCCTGAAACATATATTTTATACCGTCTTAGGGTATTCCTCCGCCAAGTTTTTAATTTTTTTTTAGAAAAAAAATAACGGAGAGTAGGTACATACCTTTGCCATACACTTTTTGTTAGCAATTCAATAAAATCTTATTTTCCAATCATATTGAGATTGAAAATGTATCTTTGCGCCAAAAAACAATACCTTTACCTACAAATTTTTTGTCTGTTTTGAAACCAATTATTTATTTAAATATATTTCAGCAATTCAACCTATTTTTCCTCACTAGATTCTTTTGATATGTATCAACGAGTACATACATTCATTCCATGTCACAGATTCTTAGTTCTATAACTTTTCATCCCACTTATAAGAATGAGAAGACTCTTATGATGCTGACAAAATGTATTTTCTCCGTACCTTCACTGTCTCCACTGCCACTACACACTTCTTCTTATACCCGCTGACTACTACTCCATATTATGATTTTCAAAAAGTCAAAATATATAAACAAGGACAATAATTATGTCTCCTTGGGGTTGTAATTAATTTGTCACATAACAGTTTTGACTTTGATCCTGTTGTCGAGAAGGGTATATATAGGTTGCTGTGTTTGAATTGCAGTTTGGAGTGACATGAGAAATGTTCTAGTTTTTGGATTTTATTTTTGGCCTTTTGACAAAATGTCAAGGGTATAACTTAGCTAGGTAGTGTAAGTAGTTTTGTCTTTTTCTTATAAACATGGCATATTTGTCGTCTTGCAGACAAGTTCTTAAGAAGAAAATCAAAATAAAAACAGTATAAGAACATCTATCGAAATAATATTATCCTTATGTATGTATGTATACCTATACTCATAGACATACTACATTATAATATTCAGACATAAGATAGGTACCTTCCGCCGGTGTTTCTAGGAAATTATTATTCTGCGCTAAGTGCATAGCATAGCTATTGAACGCGCACGGATTGATTTATGACTTGAAATTGAGGAGAATCAGGAAATTATTCTTCCCCTCTTATGCTTGTCTCAATTAATTTTTGTTTTTCTTTTTTCATAATATTTCTTTTTATTCATTTTTTTGTGTTGTTTTAAGTTCAGCTGCTATGAGTGCCTGTTTATGCATATGGCGCTTTGTCGGTAACTTTAGTATTTCCTTCTTTTTTTGTTGTTGTTTACAAACATTGTACAGAGTACAAAAATGACCCTTTAGGCATAGAAACTATTACATGCATACGAATGATCATTGAGCATAATATTATGTAGTAAAAATCATAGAAGCTTGAAGGTGAGCTCAAATGTAGGTATAGGTATGTAAAAAAATATACCTTTGTAGTTTTTCATAAGATTCACATCTGGTTATGTGGTCAAAACTAATTACGTTGATTAATTGTCATTTTTATTCCTACATTTATGATGAAATAAAATTTTATTTTCTTGTCAAAATTGTTGTTAACAAGATTTCTTAACTGAATAAGATTTTTTCTTAAGAGTACCTACCCAAAAAGAAAGTCTCGCTAAAACTGACGAAAACTATAGGAAATGATAGAGGATATCTGTCGATTTTGAGAAAAAGCGTCTTTTTGAATATAAGCCTTTCCTTAAGGATTGTAAGTACTAGATAGGTATACAAACTATCAAGGTACTTACGATTTTTTTTTTGGAACTTAAAAACATTTTTTTTTTAATTCACAAAATTTTAGGTGTGTTTTATTGGAAAAGCTATCCGCAGCACAGTGAAATTTTATATGAATTACAAAAACAGCATCGGCAGCAAAATCGCTGCCGATAAAAGTTAAAGTAGAATCCTGCTGGCCATAAACTTTTGACGTTTGTTCGAGTATCGAACTCAATTGAATAGGATTTTTGTGTGTCGTCATTGGTACGACTGGTACTTTTATGTGTCTCTAATTCTCGATGGCTATGTTCGTAGAGTAGAATTATGTTGAATGAATGGCCCTGTTTAGACTGTAACTTTTCACTTCGTCAAGACCATGTTTTTGTAGAAGAAATCGTTGAAGAGAAAATTTCACCCATAAATTTACGTCATGGTGGCGTAGTGAGCAATTACAGTCTAAACAGGGTCGTTTGGTTGTTTTGTTTTACCTTTTCGACAAACTGAAAAAATGATCCTATCCTATGCTATGCTAAAAAAAAACGCTGCCTTAAATTAGTTTAAAGTGCAAAATTTAGCATTTTTATTTATAAGTGACAAACAAGATATATTCTGCCGACTGTTAAACGATAATTCGCAAACCACAACATCAAGACGCATTTCACAAAGCATTTTTCTTCAAATTTTCTTCTATAAGCAACCAAACAAATTACTCAAGGGAATGGAAGGTCAAAATTCACGATCATTCCCATTTCAAAATTCACTATTCGCAGGTCATATGAAAAGCTCTTTTTGTAAACCTTTGGTCTATAGGGACCAGTTGTTTGTAAAGACATGGTTCAAATTTTGATCCAATGCTCAGCAATTTTAAGTCACTGCTTTTGGTGGAAAGGCTATTTGTACAAATGTGGTTCAAGCTTTGATGCGTGGTTCAATTATTTTAGCTCACTGATTTCGGCAGTTTAACTTAGGTTCAACAATGGTCAAGCTTGAAATTGTTATTACAACATACTTGAACCTTGGAATCATCGTTGCACTTCAGTAGATCCGATAAAATCGATGAGTCATAAATGCTGAACCATAGATCAAATTTTGAACGAGTTAGTACAGCTGAAACTAACTGAAGTTCAAGGAAGGTTCAGGCTTATTTGGCTACTAATGTACTCAGTTAATCCGGTAAAATTGGTGAGTTAAAAAATTTCCAGTGGAAATATAGGTAAATGCATTAAAATTAGCCATACAATCATGTCCTTATTGTAATTTATAAAATTATCGCTAATAAAGTCATCTACTCCATGTGTATTGAGTCTGTTATTATACGACGACTCTTGAGTCATGACTTTTTTCAAAGTTAAATGAGTGCAATTGAGAAAACAAAATTTGATTTCACTTTCACAATATTAAATTTCGAAAAATCTCAACTAAAAAGTCTTCGTGTAATAGCAGACTAAATCATGACTGTTTTACTTTGAACATAGATTACCAACACACCCCTACCCCTTTTCTTTTCTTTTCTTTTCTTTTCTTTTCTTTTCTTTTCTTTTCTTTTCTTTTCTTTTCTTTTCTTTTCTTTTCTTTTCTTTTATAGCTGCAAAATCAATTTTCGTATCTGAAAATGGCAAATAAAGAAAAAAGGGACACAAACATTTGATTGAAAACATTAATTATATAAATATATAGTTATATTTCCCATTTAATTGCAAATATGTTAGTTTTTGTTAATAATTTTGGTTTATTTCTACTTTTAACTTTCACAAAATTCACTTTTGTGTCGTGACAGCTGTTCAGGCGTACCATATTGCAAATACAAAAATATAGGCCGTTGCGGATGCGTTTTTATGGAAATTTCTCACTGTACTATATATAATATCCCAAAAAAACACGCCTTTTGTTATCAAAATCATTCCAACCGTTTTTTAAGCTTATCCTTAACGGTTGCTTCACAAGTACCTACCGTTATTTTTGGAGCTAAAACAAAAATGTCAACTTCTCCTCTAGGGAATCTCTAAAAAGCCTTCAGTTCAACATTTGAAGAAAATCGCATCGCATTGGCGTAGGCTACAGGTAGGTACAGACAGACAAAAATTTAAAAAATATCGCAAATTTACAATTTTCAGGAATGATTTTTATTAAAATTTTGAAATTTCTTAAGAAAAAAGTTGTGTTGTTTTGCACCCAGTTTGTACTGCCATGCCCCAAAAAGATAACAACAAAATTAGCATAATTGAAATTTTTACCATCAAAACGAAGCGAAGCTTGAAATTTCAAAAAATTTCATTCGTAAAATTTGTAAATTTGCAAACTTTTTTTTAAATATCGCAAATGGCGGTGCTAACTTTAAACTTCGAAAATTTGTTTTTTGGTCGTAAAAGTTTCAATTTTGCGAATTGTATTATTATTTTATTGGTGCATGGCTTTCTTCTAAGAAATTAAGAAAAAAATCGTTCGCAGAATTGCGACTCAAGCGACTTATTTTAGCATATCGTCCCCTGATTGCAAGAACTAGGTAACTCAATTTTATAAATTTTGGAGATAGTAACGTTCATAGATGCCTAACTACAAGAGGACGAGGGAAAGTTTAATTTGTATGTTTCTGACACTTCATAAATATTCTATATATGTCTAGAATATAAAAAATTGGACGAAAAATCTTGAAAACTGTACTAAATAATACCGTTTTTGCCGGACATTTTAAAAATTGAAAATTGAGTTACCTAGTTCTTGCAATCAGGGGACGTTATGGTCTAAAAGCTTCGAACAAAAACCCTTTAAATATTTTTTAAATAAATTTCTCAACAGTCAGATAGGTTAAGTTAGGTAAAAGGGCTGACGGTTGATCTTGTTACCGTCACACTTAGATCTATGTAGATCCGTTCTGATACCCTGGGAAGTTGTATCCAACTCAATGTAAAAACCTGTGTTCTGTTAACAGTCAAGCCATTTAGAGGCATTGACGAAGTTCTGAATACTATTAGCCGAAGTTCTAGAAAGTTCCTCCTAGTCGTCATAGAAATGCATCCCTAGGTGTTTCTTTTTTAAATGACAGAGTGCTAAACAGTCACAAAGGATGTGAGGGGTATCCTTATGTGCTTCTTCATTGCTGCAACCTCTGCAAACGTCATCGGTACTGAGTCCCATTTTCTTTTTGTGGTATCCCAGTAGGTTGTGCCCGGTAATTATGCTGACAAAGGAACGAACATCTTTTTTGTTCATTTGCATGATTTTGCCTGTCCTCTGCTTATTGAAATTTTGAAAAATCGAAAGTTTTGAGCATATTCCATCTCTCATTAGTTTCTTCTAATATTTTGTTACCAATATCCTGTTTGATGCCAGACGTTGGTACTTTAATTTGTCGTTCGGCTTGACTTGAATAAAGTGACACTCATTAGCTCTTTCGTTTTCCTGTACATCACTGTGAGCAGGAACCGAGCAGGGACTAATGTTATGCTGCATGCCAAGAACCTTAACTTAAGCTCTTCGCGACACCGAGTTTGAGTTTATCTCGGTGGCAGAAATAGCTTTTATTGCGGCTTGGCTATCGATAAAGAGAGTGATATCTGCTCGTGGTATCTTCATCTTTCATATTTGCGTAGCTGCTTTGGTCTCTGCCAAGACATCAGCTTGGAAGACGCTGCAAAAGTCCGGAAGTCTGAAGGAGCTCACTAGTCCCAGAGTTTCTAAGAAAATTCCTGCACCATCTCCAGTGTTCATCTAAAAACCATCAGTGAAGACATAGCTATCGTAGATTTATTACTGAAGGGTTGGTTGTTTTCCCGCTCCTCTCTATTAGGAAAAAAGGTAGTGAAGGGTCTATTGAAGTTCAAATGAGGAGTTATGTAGTCTGTGCAAACATTTATTCCTACATACCTCTGAAGAATCTGCGTATGACCCGTTGTGCTTTGTTTCCAGCAGTTAGTCTGGCCTAGCCGCAATGCACTGTATGCTGCCGATGCTTGCACGAATAGATCTAGGGGTCTCAGGTTGAGTATCGCTTCCAATCCTGCTATGGGAGTAGTTTTCAACGCCCCCGTAATACCTACGCATGCTTATCTTTTGAATTTTTGTCAACGTTTTCAGGTTTGTTCGCGTTCCACCAAACTAAAGTATCGGCCTAACCTGATAATTTTTGGGATTGGTCTCCAGGATTTTCCAAACAGATTGCATTTTGTCAATACTTTTTAACCATTAATAAATTTTGGCATAGTGTTTTCTAGGGTCTTTGTTATTCCTGCTTTTGTCCTGCACACAAATAAATTACTGTATAAAAATCCAAGCATTATTATATAGGCATCCAGCTGTAGGTAACGAACTTATTCCCAATTTTTTTTAATTCCGGTAAAAATTACATTTCCGCTTTAGAATTCCATGTGAATAGAACCAGATGCTTAAATTAACCTCCTTACTTTTGCCATCAATGCCTATAAAGTCTCGAATCAGAGGAACTCTCTTTAACATGTAAATTTCTCTATCGATAGTAAGTTATTCTAGAAAATTATCAGGAAATGTTGTAATACCTACTCATTCTAATACATTCATAATTTTTATTTAGGGAGAATAACGAACACGCGATAAGACATAGCCCCCATTATGTTTTCATATTCGTCTTAATAACAGCGATAAATCAAAAATAAAATTACACCTTTCCTTCAAAAGCACCACAGAGTAATAATAGGTTGATGAGGAGGATTTTTGTTGAATCCTCTTTGATATTATTTCCCCCCGATTTCATTCACCTTTTAAAGACCCAAGTTTTGTATAGATAAAGGTATATAGATAAATATCTACCTATGAAGTGGAACCAACAACAAAAAAAAACATGCCTAAGTATATAGCAATCTAACACCTTGTATCGACAAAGCACTATAAGAGTGTATATATAGCTATACAGGATATTCCTAATCCATGGGAAAATGGCGCCTCACTGCCTGTGGTCTCGATGGATATACTCTCTCTGTGGCTAGAGTTGCTGTCGTGGTCATCGCACATCCCAAACCAGACCATAATCTCTTGGTTGCTTGTCTCATCTCAACTCTTGGAAATAGATTCCCAAATGAAAGGCGACGGACGTTGTTGGCGATGGTAATAGCGAATCCATTCAGCGTTTACTGAAGCACATCAAATGGAGTATCCGTGATACTCTACGACAGGCTAAGTTTCACAGAGGCGCATCCTTTCAGCCTCATTTTATACAGAATCTATACATACATATACCTATAGGGAGAGTTGGACATGTTAATGCGCTATTGTAAGAGCTAATAGCTAAATTGAGCCAGGCCAGCAAGCCACCACCATAAAACCGCCTTTAGGCGAGAACCAATTTGATTGATTTCCAATACTGACATTGATGAATTGCATCGCGAATTATAGGGATGAAATCATGAGTCCGAGACGGGTGGGTTGTTCTCTGATATAATATCAGTATACCTAGTTGAGCATAAATTGTTCATTTAATCATAAATGTGGATACACATATTAATAGTTCTAGAAATTTCATTTCAAATTCATATCTTCCAACCTACACAATTTCCTACGAATGATTACTATCAACGGATATTAACAGTTGTAATCTCCAGATTGTCAAACTCTCTCAAACCCGTTTGCATCGTTTCTAAAAGCCTTTTGTCGTTAAAAATTATGGTATGAGTGAAAGAGGATCTAAAATTCTGTAAGCTAAATTCCATTTTGAAGTATTTTTTTTTTTTAATTTGCAAAATCACTTAAAAGATGCATTAGCTTCGCATTGACATAGACAGAGACGTCGACGATGCGATGGTGGTGGCAGCGTTGTTTATCATGTTAAATGCAAAACACGTTTTTATCTTCTCAAAGGGTGACTATATACCTTCTGCTTTTGTCTAGTCGTGGTAGATTTTCAACCCTTTTTTGTTTGCTTTTTGAGGAATCATAATAATTCATATTGTTTTTAACACCCATCCATACATACTACCATTTATTTGAGAGTAACCCTTTTGCGTGAAATTTTAAGACTGAAGTCTTTATGATTATTAATATTTTAGACTGAATTTTCAGTTTTGACAAACTTCAAGTATTTACTTTTCACTGATACCTACCTATAGAGAGGTGATTCACTCCTTTTATAAATTAATAATTTTTAGTCTCCAAGGTACATTTAGAGGTTTTTACTCAAAGGAATATGACAAATTGACACATTATCTTCTTGAATAAGATATACATATATTGCTAAAAAGCAAATTTGATGAATATTTCACACCATGTATTCAGATTACGAGAAAATGTCGGGGCTTTGAGTGTAAAAAAATATTTTCAAAAACGTGGACCATAGATATATACGTATAGGTTATGTTTATCCAAAATCATAGCCAAATTTCCAGAAATTATTAATTTTAGGAAAATTTAATTTTTTTTTCAAATTGTGAAATCCACAACATTTTACTCCCGGGAGTAAAATAAAAAAATACATTTTAAGGACTCAGAAATTATTTATTTTAGGATAAATTAATCTTTTTTGCAAAATTGTGAAATCTACAACGTTTTACTCCCGGGAGTAAAATAAGAAAATACATTTTAGAGACTTAGAAATTATTTATTTTAGGATAATTCAATCTTTTTTGTTAAATTGTGAAATTCACAACGTCTTACTCCCGGGAGTTAAATAAGAAAATACATTTTAAGGACCCAGAAATGATTTATTTTAGGAAAATTTACTTTTATGTGTCAAATTGTGGAATCGACAACGTTTTACTCTTGGGAGTTAAATAAGAAAATACATTTTAAAGACTCTGATGGTGATTGTTAAGTATTAAATTAAGAACGTATTTTCAAAGTGCCTTTCAAATGTAATACAAATGTCAATATTGTGCGGGATTAAAATTTATTTGCTGTGTGGATAGTCCATGGATTAAAACTTTTAGCAATAGTTAATTGGAAAAAAGTTACTCTGACTTTAATCAACTAATCATGGTATTTTTTCCCCTAAAAAGAAAGAAAATTCAATACAAAAATGTCTAACAAAAATTATATTAGGTACACAAACACTGTCAGCAATCACATGAAAAACAAGCACGTTGGGGTATTACATGACTGCTTCAAAATGTACTCATTCAATTCCTGCAATTGAGGCTCTACATTTTTGTCCAAATATGGTCACAACGGCCAGTTGGCAATGTAACCGTACGGTTATTCTCTTAAAACAGGTACGTTTAAATTCGAGAGTGGCTCTCGGATAGCTGCCAAATCCACAGTGAAATAATTTTAAGACTGCGACCACTTGCAAGTTTTACTCTCGAGGACTTGAGAGTAGCTCACGAAGAGTTGACATTTTACACGCATGTGGACATGTGTTTTGATCACTATTGGATACCTAGCTGTCAAGAGCCAACATACTAGAACAATCGAATCGATTCATAGAGAAATATGAGGCATTATAGTACCTCGTGGCTTGATGGTTAGTGCGTAGGACTGTCATGCCGAAGGTGTGGGTTCGATTCCCAGCCGTGCCACCTAAAAACAGAAATGTTTTATTCGAGGTACTGCCTCTTGCGAGAAACTGACAAATCCTCCAAGAGTATACTTGTCATGAAAAAGTGCTTCTCATTTAGCCGTTCGGACTCGGCAAAAAACTGTAGGTCCCCTCCATTCCTGCCAACAAACACGCAAACAGGAATGGTTGTGAGTTGTAAGTCACTAGGCCCTGGTTCTCCATGAGCTGTTGCACCACCCAATATATTTATTATTTATCATGGGGCATTTTAAGCTTTGTATAGAAAACAACTGATAAATCATTTTGCGATAGAAATAAAATTTTAAAACTGAGCCAGATACCAGAAATCATAGTATAGTTTTACTGTCGTTTCACTTAATTTTGTATCATTTTTGAATATAGTCGTTCCAACGGATATGTTAGTTCAACTTCACTAGATGTCAAGCAGCAAAATTGTAATATTTCGTAGACCTTGCACAGAATTGGTAATGACTGTTTATCTATGGCTTAACCCATTATTTGTTTTTTTAATCTCAAAAATATTTTACATACTCTCAAATAGACACCCACCCGAAAGTTACTCTCGAGAGTTTACCAGCGAAAGTATTCTCTAATGGCCACGCACCTTTAGACATCCCCACACCCCAATGCACCTTAATGCTTCCTAATGGAGAGTGGAGAATCTAGGTAACTATTCAACTATTGCCTTAATTTGCAGCACATTTTTGGGTGTCCTGGCAGTTCTGAGTCTTCCAATTAAGCTTGGCTTTGCTGTGGATCCAGTTTATTCCAATGCACGACCTCAAAGTTTTATTCCTATCATCCGTCATGAATCTTTTCATTGAATGGAAGTGTTAGCGTAGTGGGTCCTGGGTTGCCATGAAGCCCATTTTGTAAAAAGTGTGCTCAGCAGAGACACGGTGCTCTCCGGAAAAAGTCATAAACTTAATTCCGTGCGATGTAATGAACACGATCGTGGGAGATCGAAATAAATATGGAACTTTCTGATTATGGTAATGTACTTAACAAGTCCCTCTAAAGCAAGCTGCCAAGACTGTCTTAAGAGAGTTTTGATAGAACTTTAGTTTTCCATTTAATGACAGCCTGTGCGTTTTCTTTAATCTCATAGAAATGCAATTGGTGACTAATCGTACCTATTTCGAATTGAAAGAAGCCTAAGTCAAGCAAACTCAGTGAGAGATTTCAACTGCTACAAAATTTTGTTTCGTGGCTAAGTTGATTTCGTATAGAAAAAAAATAGTAGTTAA
Organism: Dasysyrphus tricinctus; assembly: GCA_963921185.1. Taxonomy (NCBI): domain Eukaryota; kingdom Metazoa; phylum Arthropoda; class Insecta; order Diptera; family Syrphidae; genus Dasysyrphus; species Dasysyrphus tricinctus. Next base: position 129,844,455 of record OY992530.1, read on the forward strand.
AGTTCTAACATGTTCTGCTCTGATGGTGTTTTTGTAATGCGGTGGATGTTGCACTTGGTTGAATCAATGGTCTCTGGTCTGTCCTTTCTATTCAACTAACATCAGAAGCCACCCAAAGCCAACACCATAGAACCATTATGATCAAAATGATTTTTGCCGCACATTCACACACTCTGGGTATACATTATAACTGGCCTATGCTATATAAGAATCCTTTTGCACATTAGTTTTCGTCGTTGTTGTTGTAGTCATCGTCATCCTTGTCGGCAGCATAGTCAAACCATTGCCATTTTTCCATTGTCGACGTCCTCGACATCGTCGTCGTCGTCGTTGTCGTCGTCCGAGTGAAATAATCGAATTACTTTCATCAGAATAAGTTCTAATTGAAAAATATTGTAACTTTGTTCATGGGGGCGAAACGGGTTTTCTTCGCCATACTGATGTATAAGCATTAGTATGCGCTACTGATATCACAACCTATACACCATCAGGCATAAAGTCCTTCGGTCTAATATATATCTATGTATGGAAAATGTTAGTTTTGGTAAAAACAAGCGCCTGGCATGCCAAAGAGACTATAGGATATGGATTGGGTGTTGCTCTGTGGAGGACATTTTTTTTTTGTTGCCTGTGAAACTATGATTTGGACTTTTAATTTCGAAAATGATTTCTTACCCTCCACTTGTCGATGAAATCTTATAGTGCTCATGCTCATGGAGGTGTTATTTTTTTGTTTTTTTTTTCGTTTCGGTATGTTTTTTTTTTTTTTTCCTAGGAGTTTGGAAGGAACTCTTCTATTATAATGGAATGTATGGCAGAAATTTGATTTTAAAAAGCAATTTTGTTTTGAAAAATATTTGCGGTGAGAATTTCAGACTTTTCAAACCATAGGTATTAAGACTTTATTTTGTTTTAGACATATTTTGTGTGGTTTATAGGATTTTAACTTTTAAAATATCCCAACCATAAGGTTTTTTGTTTCTTTTTGATGTCTGGGCGAATGAATTGGGCTGAAACACCACAAACAGGACAAAAATGTGATGAAAACCGAAGAAAATACCCACGGACTTCCGTTCTAATTTGTGTAGATCATATAATTTTCTTCAACATTTTCAAAGAAAAAACTGGTATTCTGATTTTTAGTACATATACACACAGAAAAAAAACGAGGTAAAATCAACAAAAACAATAATGACTCAACATATTTTGCCCAATGTTTTTGCTCCATTGAGCATTCGTTTTATTTTAACTTGACTTCTGTATAAGAGAAATCAATATTACATCATGTTGAAATGACATTGTTTTTATAGTTGAATCAATATGTTTTAATTTTGAAGTAATATAAAAAAACCAGCAAATAAAAATGGAATCCATAGCAAATGAATGCTAAACAATACGATTTCATGTAGAAGTACCGCGATCATCATGTTGAATCGCCATGACCATCATATTAAATCTTTACTACCATCATGTTTAATCATTATTATCATCATGTTAAGCCATTTCTATTATCATGTTGAATAACCATGGTCTGAAAGTATAGGAATAGGAATTCATTATATATTTATTTTATTTTAAAAATACTTTGTGATACTTACTGAGTTTTGAACTGGGAACCTTCCAGATAGCACTCATCCACTGGGCCAATTCGCTACGCAAAAAACTAGTGCCAAACGTCAACTTGAGGTACTTTGACTTGGAATTAATATGTGAATCATTTTATTTTAAAATAATAGAGCGGAGTGACTAAATATAATTCAAGTTAAAAGTTTAAATGAGCTCAACTCCTTATTGCGTTTCGTCCAGGTACGATAGTTGGGCTCATCAGTTAGATGACTATCGTACCCTTCTAAGACGCAATTTTGTATCGATGTTTACCGACTAATATAAAAACTCAGCATTCAAAATACTGATAGTTTTATAATTCTAAGGGAATTTCTTTAAATTCAGACACTTCATTTCAATGCCAACTATCGCACCTGGGCGAAACGCTATATGGAGTTGTGCTCAATTGAACTTTTAACTTGAATCATTTTATTTTAATTCTATTTCAATGCTAAAATGTGTTCAATCATGTTATTTCAACAGGGTCTCACACATGAATTAATTTGTAAATGAAACCTTAATGATTTAATAATATTTCCCTTTGAATACAAAACATGTTGAATCAAAATAAAAAACAATGTTTGAGTGTATGTCTGGTTATTTTTACATCAAAACGCTTTTTTTGACATGAATTTCTTTTAACTTGGAATTTATATACGAATAATTTTATTTTAACACAACTTCAAAGTTAAAACAAAGCGAAAACTGAATAATTTTAAATAAAATTCCTGTTTACTTGTTTTCAATTTTAAATTAACAGGACTAAATCATAAACTAATGTTTTGAAATGTAAAAATAAAATGAAAACGTATTAAATCGAAATGAAATCCAATGATTGAAAAATTCATCCTTTTTATCGAAATAAATAATTCGTCATGTTGATTTTACATTACGTTTTTTTTCTGTGTGTAGTACGGTTGCACGATAACAAATTTGAGCTCTATTTCACTAACTATTTTTTACTTTTCAATTTGAAACTTTTCAATGTTTTCATTTCACTACATAAGAAAATTAGATAAGGGTCCAGGCGAAAAACGGCTTAAGTCCACTTTTTGAAAAAAAAGAAAAAAAAAAAACTAAACTTATTATGACATTTCATAGTTTTTTATGAATGCTAGGTATCTGATGAAATATAGCTCTCTTCACAGAGGATTTTGAACACTTTCTAAAAAACTTTTTTTCAAAATTATTTTGTTTTGCTCCAAAATTTAAGAAACTTGTGACTAAACCTATTGACAGGTCAAGTAAATAATAAAAAAAGAAAAATATATCCGATATTCGAAATATGTATACTTCCGAGCGAAGTCCTATCACAGCAAAATGAATTTCAAAAACGGTTCAATGTCACGCTTGTGAAAATTATTTTATTTCCAAATAATATTTTGAAAATCTAGAAATGTCTGAATAAGAAGCAAAAAAGCGTATCCAATTATCATGTCTGGTTCTTTCAGAAGAACATTTCAAATAAAATATTCGAAATTTGGATTCCAACGTGCGTCGAAGGTCCTTTTGACTCATGTCGCGTATAATGCAAAAAACTCAAGATGTTAAAATCAATAATATAATGTTTGCATAGTTGAGTACCTACTTTGTACCCGACCAAAAAATTTGTAACTTTCCTTTATAGTCCAGTAACTATATACATTAGACCTTGCGTCAGGTCCGGTAGTTCTGATTTTTTGCTGAGTTGTTTATGATGTTGGCCTAGTATTAAATCTGATTTTTCGACTGATTTTTTTCATGAAGATCGGATGAGTAGAAACGGAGTTATGATTTTTTAAAGTCAACCATATAAAACTCGAACTAAAACAGTACTCAGTTCAGTACCCACCAGTGAGTTATCTGAGGCGAATGTTTTAGTTCGAGTTTTATATGGTTGACTTTAAAAAATCATAACTCCGTTTCTACTCATCCGATGTTCATGATTAAAGTCTTAAAATAAAGCCAACATGACACGCTACACAGTATACAAAAATCATTGAAAAGGGGCAAACGATTTCACACAAGGGGTGAATAAGCCCCCTTCAATTCGATTTGCAGCATTCTAAATTCAAAAGTTGATGAAAAAATTCACAATTTGAATTGATTTTTAGCTCAAATTGAAGCCCATTTAATTATTTTGAAATGGTAGAGCAAAGTTATAATCGAAAACCAGGCCTTAAAGGTTAAAATAGCCAATAACTTAAAAAACCGCGAAAATTTCTCGGTTTTTTGCGTATTTCACAAAGTTGCGTTCGGCGCTCGAGGTCGAAGACTTGGATTATTGCGAAAGCCAACATCATAAACAACTCATCTAAAAATCAGAACTACCGCACCTGAGGCAGAGCCCTCCCACCCCGAAGAAAAGGGATACTAGACTGAAAACAGTGAAGTTGATCATGTTAATTTCAGTTTTCTCAAAAACTAGAAGTCATTTTAGCATTTGGTTTTCAGTTTTTAACCAAGAATTAATAAGGGCATTGAAAATCAAAATCAAAAATAGTACTTTATTCCATAAAATTAAAAAAAAAATAGATTAACAAAAAAAAATCGTCTTTTTCTCAAAATTTTGGGTTTAAAAGTAAATTTTTCAAAAACTATCAGCAAAAAAAACTTTATTTAAAAAAAAATTAAAGAATGGATTTCTGGCTTTGAGATGAGGAATGGATTTTCGTCCAGATATTACCTTTGTATTTTTATGGTTATTTTTTCTATTTGAAGTCAACTTTTCTTAAAATTGCCCCTCCCGCCTAAACGGGGGGATATATACCCCCCATCCAGTACTATTGTTTTCTTCTTTTGGCCCAATCTACACGCTCTATTGCTTTGATGCAGCATATGTCAAAGACCATGTTTTTGTTATTATACTGTTTTATATACTACTTGTTGTTTTAAATTTTTTATTGCTATATTTTGAAATGCCGTCCCTTGGAAACCGTTATGTCTACAGAACCGGCTTTGGACTCAAATTGAAGCAAATTTAGTAAGGCTGAAATCGTAGAGCAATGTTTAATTCGGAAGTTAAGGCGTAATGGTTAAAATAGCCAATAAATGAAAAAACCGCGAAAAATTCGCGGTTTTTTGGATTTTTACCAATGTTGCGTTCGGCGCTCGAGGTCGAAAATCAGATTTAATACTAGGCCAACATCATAAACAACTCAGAAAAAAATCAGAACTACCGGACCTGACGCAAGGTCTCAGTCCAATGAAACTACAAGGTTACTGGACTATTATTTTTTCGGGTCATAAATTGTTTTTGTTTTAAAAATTAAGCTGCTTAAAAGGTAGTTGGTATGAGTTTTTGAGTCTAGTGTCTGATCATTCAAAGTAATTTAGCCCTGCAGATTTCCAAAAAAGGACAAAATCCTGTAAAGGATGGGCGCCATCTCTCTGTCAATCGTCATGCAGGTGGAAAATCATACGGCGAAATATCTAAAATTAAAAAATTATCTAAAAAACTGGTATTTAAAGTTGTTCAATATTTTAAGAAAAAATTAACTCAAGAAAAAGTGTCAACGAGAAGATGAGCTTATTGTTCGGCAAAAAACAAAATTCACTTTTTTTTCTGAAAAACGGAAAGTACCGTCCCTAGATAATGTAAAAAAAAAGTTTGCGTAAAGATGGCCTCCTTGGGTACAGGAAGGAACCCTTACTGACTGAGTAACACAGGAAAAACGCTTAGAGTTTGCCCATAAATACAAGCATTGAGCATTGAATGTGCGTGTGAAATGTGCTTTTTGGAATATACGAAATTGTGGGAGTTTTTGTTTCATCCGAAAAAAAAAACACATTTTTTCGTATGTGGACAGCGTTTTCATGTGGAGACAAGCGTATTTTTTTTTCTGTGTTGCTCAGTCAATTTAGGCCCCTTCCTGTCTATGTTTCCTAAGAGGTGATTAGCTTCAGGCAACATATTTTTAAAATTATCTAGGGACGGTCCAGTCTCCCTTTCACCAAAAAATGCTGCCCTAACTTCTTTGTTTGAAATCGTTTCTAATTACGTGACGTTAAGTAAATATTGCTTAAAAGAGTTAACCAGGCAATCCTCAAAGACTGGGAACCAACGACATAAGAAGTCAGGTCATTTGCGTAAGGTTGTAAGTCATATCAATAATAGTCGTTGAGTTGTTGATACATTAGCCGTTTGTCTGCCTACCTAAACACATGTCAAAAATGTGTAAGATTCGACGTATTTCAATTCCTAATGGTCGGAGGAAAAAATTGAGCATACATGAAATATTAAGCTTGGAATTTTAAACAATTGTTGTCATATGTCAAACTTTCTGTTGTTTTTCCCTTAAAAGATAGAAAGCGGCAAAATATAAAAAAAAAACACTCAGGTAAACAAGGGATGTTTGGAAACTTTGTGGCTCTCTATCTATTTTTAGAGATTCAATTTACAGAAATTTTGCTGTGTAATTCCTTATTTTCTTTTTATTGAACTTGAACCAATTTCTACGAAGGGTTTTTCATACCTTTAAAAATGCATTTTTTTCCTAAATCAGAAAAAGATATTGATGCCAAGGAGGTGGTCTATATTTCAATTAGTCACAAATGCACTTGACCAAAATTTATCAAAAACAAGAAAAAACTGACTTCATAAAGCAATAGACATAAATAAATAAAAAAAACTAAAAACATAAATGCCGCCACTTGCTGACAGGACACAAAACAGAGGTCTGTTTTTATTTAGCTATAACCCCTGCAAAAATAACATATACAAATTATATCTAAACCTCACCGCACTGCCAATCAAATGAAGAAAACTATATCAAAATGCCGCTTTCATCCTGACCATAGAGTAGAGGTATCGTGTATATGCCTTCCTCCTACTCCTGACATCAGTTTTTTTTTATGAAGGGTTCTATATAGCTTCGTACTCACTCACCAGGTTATCTGGTGCAGCATAGCCAGCAAAAGGCAAAGTCTTAGAGACAAAAAAATCTCAATCTTACCGCCCGATGTATATTTATCTGTAGCCCAAAAAAGGGAGATGATGGTTTTTCATCTGACGAAGACACTGGGCCCTGCTGCTTCAGGATGATGTGAAATCTTTGTGCACATCACTATGAAACAAAAAAAAAAACGTAACACAAAAATTGAGACATGTTCTACTCGGCACCGTGACAGGACTTGTGTAATAATAACTCGATGACGATGCTACCTGCTGGCTAATGCTGTAATTCTATGAAGTACGAGCATCCAGAGCAGCAGCCATATTATACTGATGTGATACATGTCCTGCCGCTGCAGACAGTGACTACTCTTGTTTTATATACATTCATATACTAGAGTGAAAAGATTAAATATAGATATTTCATATTCGAAATCAAATCGTAAAAGTAGATGATAAAAAGATACATTATCTCGACTTGAAATGAGACAAGTGAATCGGACATATGAGAGATCATGTCCCCATCAACTGAGAGCATGATGTACACATAGAGATGATGATGATGATGGCTTGATGGTTTATGAATAATGCGCATTTGTATGGATTCATTTTTCTTGCTGTAATGTGGATCTAGAAGTACCTTAACCGACTCGTAACTGTGTGTGTTTTATATTTTTGTATAAATTTATATCGGTTGATTGATGTTGTGCTCTGAATATTGCGTATAGTTGATTTTTAATTGCATTTTTATGAGGCTATCGAGTTTTTGTTGTTTTATTTGTTTGTCCATGTGCGGCAAAAGGAAAAGATTTACCCATTTAGGCCTAGAAACTTCTAAAAGTGCAGCAGTCTATGCTGCTCATATGATATTTTTTATACTTGCACTTGCAACCTGAAGTTCTTTGCTGATAACATAGAGAAAATCTATTTTTTTTAGGTCTAATAACAACGGTACCTGCCTGTCATGCAAACCGAAATGAAAACGGCTTATTTATCTCAAAAGCGGCACTAACAATTTTAATAGAATAAAATCCCTGTACAGATTGTAGATATACATACATGAGTATGGCCTTCATTTTTGTTAGCAACCAAAAGTTCTAAAATCTACTATGAACGGTTTTTTTGACATAGAATCTTTTTATTTTTGACCTTCTCATTTACGGCCGTCCAAAGGTATCTAAAGGAGTCCTCAAATTTTCACTATCCAAGTCTTCAAAAAACTTGCGAAGTGTTTCAATAAATTTCAAAGTTCCCACGACCTTGCAACTGAAAATTGTGTGTATTTGCATAAGGTTTGGGAAATGGGAGTGTGTGTTGGGTCCGGACAGAAAAAAGTCAATAAGGATGCACTCCGTTTAGGCGGGAGGAGCAAATTTCTAACAAATTTACTTAAATTATAGAAGGCGGAGCCCAACCAGCTCAGTCGGTAGAGCGTGAGTCTAAGAGATTTTTCCCTCTAAAGAGGAGTAAATGTATACATTTACTTTAAGAGAATCTATTTATTTTCCTTAGCTGAGCTTTTTTTTAACAAACGCATTTTGTTTTTGGAATAATGGATCGACGTTCTTTTAAAGAATTGTGACTTTTCTTCCCTCAGTTAATGGTTCTGTTAATCACCTAGACATAGACCTCATAACGCTCAAATTAGTTGCAAAAGCCTTATTCTTACCATGTGCTCGATGATTGATTTGTTCTAGAAGAAGGTCATGGTAGTTCGCAAGCAAGAACTCCGCCTTAAGTTATTCGTAAAAAAATTCTTTCCAATTTTCTGTATGTTTTCTAATAGTTCTGAACCCTATGAAGGCCCTGCTTGGCGAAAGCTCAGTAGCTGAATTATGACTCTCTGGAGCTTTGTTTTCGAATCGAAGTTCATCAACCCGTTCAAAACACCTTTTTTGGAGCACTTCCTGCTGTAATACCTCTCCCTGGTATCTTAACAACTTTAACCCTAGCACTGTCTGCATTTTATTCAGATTCCGAGGCAGTTTGTCTAACTGTATGAACAACTTCTTTGGATATTATGTACATGTACAACATAATTACTTTTTGTTCGGTTTGAAGTTTTAGTTGTTCTTGCATTGGAGTTTTTTTTAATGGCTTTTCTTCCGAGTTGCTGTTTTCACTCTCGGCGTTGAGATCAAATAGCACCAATCTCATCTTCCTGTTCTTCTACCTTAAATGGAGTTCTACCTTACCTGCCTAGACTCCGTTCTATCTTTGAATTACACTAGTTTACAAAATTTTGGGTCATGGTAGGGTCCTTAGAAAAAATACTTTTTTCACATAGAGATTTGAATTGAACTCTCTTAGTAACTATTGTAGTTCATAAAAATACCTTTCCAACGACATATATCACGTCATTATTGGTCTTGGAGTTTGGTATGTCCAATTATCCTTTGTATGGAAAAGAGAATGGCCTTAGAGGCACCGACTTATCACCTAAGACAAAATTTTTTCGTTCAAAAACTTTATTTTAGGGCATAGGACTTTGATTTGAAGGGTTTCTGATTAAAAAAAATGATTTTGGGAAATAACAGACACCCTAATATACATTTATGTGACTTTTATTGAAAAAATTGAAATTGCCTTCTTTCACTAATTATTTAATAACTTTTACATTTATCGTCCGATTTTTAAAAACTTTAGCTCAAATCTTTGTTAAAGAGATTAATTTTCACTTGAGTTCTTAATATTATTTTAAATATTTTTTTTTTCTATCCATATGGAACAACCAAAAACTAGAAATTTTTCAAAAATACTCGTTTTTGAAACTTTGAATGCCTGTAACTTATAAAATTTCAGTCCGACTTATACAAACAGTACATTGTCAAAAGGAGACAGATCACATCATTCAGAAAATACACATTTTATGTAAATTAGCGAAGCCGTTAGCGAGATTTACGGGAATATCTAAAAAAATAGCTGAGAAAATGATTTTTGCGCATATCTCGAAAACGCTTCTTTGGAAAAAAAAATTTTGATTTTCGTGTTCAGTGACCCAAAATTAGTCTAGAAAATATATTTTTTCTAAGGACCCTACCATGACCCAAAATTTTTTAAGCTAGTGTTATTAGTTTTGGGGGACGGAACGTTGTGCTGTATTCCAAGATTCTGTATGTGGATCAAAAATTCTGTATGAACATAATTCTGTACTTCATTATTCTGCTTTTCCATTATTCTGTATTCAAAATTTTGTAAATCCAGAAGTATTTGGATGATAATTTTCTGTTTTTGCACAATAAGCATTTTTTTTTAATTCTATATTTCAAAATTCTTTAAATACATAATTCTGTATTCCAAAATTCTGGATTTCAAAATTCTGTATTCCGAAATTCTGTAAATGATAGAAAAAAAATTGTTTTCAGGATCGTGACAATTTTTTTTTATCATTTACAGAATTTTGGAATACTGAATTTTTAAATAAAGAATTTTGAAATACAGAATTATGCATTCAAAGAATTTTGAAATAGAGATTTTTTTTTTTAGAATTTTAGATTTACAGAATTTTGAAAAAGGGAATTTGGGAAACTAAATTTTGGCACTTACAGAATTTTGGATTAACAACATTTTAAAATGCAAAATTTTTGAGTACAGAATTTTTTAATCCGAATTTTGACAGAATTATGAGCCCAACCATGAACGATTTCGTGACCTTGAAAAAAAAAAAATATTTTAAAAAATCGTAAGAAAGAATCTATAACTGACCAATTACTTAAACTAGCTGACCTGTTATAAAGATCTTAGGGCCTTTCGGGTGGTATTAATTTGTTTGCAAATTTTCCATAAATGAGGTGCCAAAAATTACGCGTGACCTTGAGAGAACTTGAGAAAGTTTGAGCCTTGATTACAAGTTATCTAGGGCTGACCAATTTCTCGGACCAGTTGACCTTTTATGACCAATAAGATGGCATTTTTTTTATCAAATTTCCCTCATATGAGGTGCCAAAGGTCCAGAGCCGAAAACCTCAGATTCGGATTCAGCACCCCAGAAAACATAAAGGAGGGATCAAATCAAAACCACCCCACAATTCTCATGGTAAATACAATATGACTTGACTATGAGTTAAGTTTTTAGTTTTAGTACTCAATATTGTTAAAAATAATCATTAAAATGGCTTATTGTAGTTTTGAATAAATTAAAAATAACTAAAACTAATTTTCCTGTTATTTGTCTCCCGGGACTTCAATTTATTGTTTAAATTCTTCTAAAACTCAAAAACAAATACATGAATAACTTAACAAGAGGTTTTCAAAATTAAAATTAAGAATTTTTAAAATGTCGCTTAAAACACTCTTATGGAAAAGTATCGATACCTGATATTTCGGCCATCCACAATAATGCTTTATAATTTTGTGGCACCAAAGCTACCTAATACCTGCTCTCCTGGTGATGCATGTCCCCTACTAGACTTAAGAACTTAAAAGGGTCAATCTTCACAGCGGGTTTAAAACTATTTAAAGTATTTCCTAAATCTCTCTCTCTCTCGAAAAAATACTCAAAAAATCAGCTTACAAAATTCATTCTTTTCTTTCTCTTTGATTTGAGCTTATGTACCTATATTTTTTAATTTTATAAATAATATTTATTCTGACTTTATAATTAATCTATTTCCATATTTTTTTTTCCAGGTAAACTATTTTGTCCATACCTATCCGTAAGTAAAAAAAACTAAAGAAAACTAAACCTAATGCATATCTGCTTTGGTAAATTAATTTTTAAATGCAAATAAATCTTTCAAAAAATAACCGTTTGATTAATTTGTCTATTCATAAAATGATTTATATTTTTTTATGTTTGCTTGTTGGTTATTATTTCTCATATAAAAAAACATCAAAAATGCAAATTTTTCTCTCCAAACTTATTTTGTTATCTCTGTATCTTCATTCTTCACCTCAGAAATATTTAAAAAAAGGCTAAAAGAAGAACTCAAAAATAAATAACTTAGTTCTATTTTGTGAATTTTTTGACAGTCTTCTAGATTAAGTATTTCCTGGTAGACTATAGGTTGGTTTATCTCTAACCTTTGTTATCTAAAAAGTGTCTAAAATAATTTAATTTCAGTTTCTCGAAGAAAAGCTAAAATTTCTTGACTATATAGGCAAAGCAGAATATTGTGAATAATTTTGAAATATTAGCTAGATCCGACCAGCGAAACTAGCAGCACTCAGTTTTCTTGTAGGTAATGTATAGTAACTATCACCCTAAAAGCTACATAAACCAATGAATGAATTTAATATAAGAAAGGCAATTAAGACCACTGCTCGACGGGACTATGGCGATAGCTGTGTGCTCGTTTCCGAAACATGAATTAATTAACCTCCGCTCTGTTTCACATCGGATTATAACTGCAATAATACTCTCTATATTCGCTTCAGTTGGTTCCCCCTGTAGGTCTGTGAGTTCTGAATTTGAAGCTGTGAAAAGGAACCGAGATGCGCGGTCACAGATTATCTATCTACCTGATGGTGATGATGGTGAAAGATACAATTTCTTATAGTCAGCCAGAGTTGTACGTAATTTTGTTATTCTTATTCAATCTTTTTCTGATTTATTTATTTTTTTTTCTTTAATTTCAAATCTTCATTTGTTTTATGGTCACACATCAAGTAGTTCTCTGACTTTGTCGTTTCACGCTGTCAACCAAAGCCAGCATGAGCATCGCATATAAGGCAAACTAAAGTTGAAAAAAAAAAAAAACGAAGAAGCAAATCATGGGCAGGGTACACTTCACAGCAGAGGGATGATGATTAATGATCAATCAAGATTTTCCCGTTTTGAGCGATTTTGATTTGCTGCTCTTTGCTTGACTGCCTGTGCCTGCGTTGCTCTGTGCTACTTGGTTTCGTGTTTGGATTTTGAGTAGGTATAGTGTGTGTGTAGATGACATGCGGAAGAAAAAGCCAAAAAAAACAAAAATTCCCATCAAGCCTATAACCTAGTGGATTTTCTAACCTATGAGAACGCGAGAACTCACTCTAGGGTCGGACAAGCCATCAGTCTTTGTCAGCTGTCATTTTCAGAGTCGCAACACACACTCTTGTATGTGTGAAACCATACTCTGCGATACCATGCACACCTTCCAAAAGTCTTTCATTTTTGTTTTTAGACTTTTCAATTTTCCTTCCGACATTTTTTTCAATTTTAATTTTTTTTTTTTTTAAGTCAGAAATATTGAAAAAGGCAAAAAATATTCGTCTCGAATATATGGTCAAATGGCTGGTGTATGCGTACACACATATATTTCAAAGAGACATTCAAATCCCCCTTCAATGGCATGTGCGTGGTGGGTTTTTAGGAAATATTTCAATTTTCACTAAAAGGTACATACCTACCTAGCCTCTTTTTGCTCATCGTCCTTTCAAATTTTTGAAGCTTTGTATCTGGCTGTTTGTGACATTATTGTCTTGAAAATATCAAACGCACATGGAAATCATTCACAGGGCTGGATTTGTACTTATATGTTTTTGAAAGTCACAAATTCAACGAAGAAAATTTTGTTTAACACACTATTGGGGGTCTTAGCACATATTCGTTTATAGTAGGTATACCTCGTGGCATAATGGTTAGTGCTTTGGACTGTCATGCCGATGGTCTGGGTTCGATTCCCAGCCGCTGTCACCTTAAAACAGAAATGTTTTTTCCCAAGCTACTGCCTCTTGCGAGGAACTGACAAATCTTCGAAGAGTATACCTACTTGTCATGAATAAGTGCTTCTCATCTAGCAGTTCGGTTCGGACTCGGAAAAATTGTAGGTCCCCTCCACTCCAGCCAAAAAAACACACACACAGGAATGGTTGAGAGTTGTAAGACACTAGGCTCTGGTTCTGCACGAGCTGTTGCGCCATCAAATTTAGGTAGTTATCTACATATTCACCCACAGGATTTTTTCGAGAAAGGCAGAGGTTGGTCAAATCAAAAAAATTTGTCCGATCCAGGGAGGGGTCAAGTCATGGACTCCGAAAGAAGAAAAAAATGTTTGCCAAAGGTCCACAGTAAAAAAAAATAAAAATATGCTGGTAGCGTGGTATTGCCCACTCGTGAGGGGGCAAGTGAACCCCGTCGTTCACCTTATTTTAGTTCGTCATATTTTGGATAGGTATTCTTAAAAAAAGTATGCTTTCTAATACGTCAGTTACATGTCAAAAAAGTTCAATTAGTGTCAGAAATTGGTTTCTTATAAAAATTTTTTAATCAATGGTTAACGATTTTCAAGGTCACGAGGGATTTTTAAAACTCATTTGTGGGATATTTGCAATAGAGTTACCACTTAAGAGACTTAATTTTTTAATTTTTTTTCAAGGCCACACTGAGGGAAAAATGTATGCACATAGCCCATAAATGTATTGACTCATCCCATATTTTTCTGCACACATAACATTGTGTACTGATTCCATTATCAAATCTGTACTGTATACAAACATTTATTTGCATGATGTATAGTCAATGAAGAATCTATTGACCCATCGCACAAAACACTGTCGGATACCTCGCGATAATTTTCGTAATTATGTACTCAGCGAAGCGTCTATAGAATCATTGCATTAATAATAATGTTCAATTTGAGTCAATACATAAATCCATGAGGGTTGTCTGCGATGAGTATACATGGTTGTTTAGTGAGTAAAGGTATAGGGTAAAGGCATGCATTTTTCCATACACTCATTGCATTTATATAAATATGCAATGGATTCACTACATTAATGTGTGGCGGTTATCTGTGTTGAGAAAATTTGTATGTAGTGAGTGAAGATTTTACACATTCATTAAATATAAATAAATATTCCTTACACACATCACAATAATATTACCGGATGAGTATGTAGTGAGTACAGTATCTATGGACTCATTACATTAATATAGATACTCTATGTAATATTTACATATATGAGTAAATAATTGTGTAGTAGGAACATTTTATGTATACTTATTACATAAATACTTTACAATTATCTGTGATAAGTACACAATTATTTTCTGAGTACAGATTGTTTGCAATGATTACATTAATACAAATATTTGTTGTATTCACTACATAAATAAGGCTAATAATCCTGTGATGAGTATAGAATTATTTACGCATAATTACGTAAAAGTTATCTGTGATGAGCAAATAATTAGGTAATGAGTACATTTTTAATGCACTCATTACATAAATACAAATATTATATGTGCTCATTACAAAAATGCGTTTTATTTATCTGTGATGAGTAAACAATAATTTAGTGAGCATAGATTGTTTGCACTGATAACATAAAAACTAATGTTTTTTGTGTTCAGTACATAAATAAAACTAGGAATCCTGTGATGAGTAAAGAATTATTTATTCATTATATAATTATGTAAAAGTTGTCTGTGATGAGAAAATATTTGTTTAGTGAGTACATTTTTAATGCACTCATTACATAAATGCAAGTATATATATAAATTATAAAAGTATATATATTTACTTGCATTTATGTAATGAGTGCATTAAAAATGTACTCATTACATAAAAACGATTGATTCAAAATAGCTTTTTATGGCCTTTAGTCCTACAAATTGGCGTTTCGTTCGGCTTACTCACTTGAACTCATCTGTGACATAGTGAGGGCTTTGTCATACGCAATTTGTATAAAGTTCAGTTCAACTTACATGAGTTTTTCAACGAAAATCGACTGTAAACTATATCCAACAAGATTAGAATTCCTAATCATTAAGCTGGAAGTTTTTTTTGCCTGTGGCCAGGCATAGTTAATACAAATTGCGTTTGACGAATTGTATGCGAATTTTGAATAAATACACGCTGCCTATACTCATCGCATATGTGTATGTAGTGGTTATAGTTTTTACTGGGAGTTTGAGGTAATTTTAAATAAAATATAGACTGAACAAACGTACCTTTATACTCAACGCATAACTTGGTATACTGGTTAAATGTTATTACATAAATATTGAATCAATACACGTTGCTTCTACTCATCGCATGATCGACTGTGAAATCTATTATTGTTTTATTTTGATAACTGACAGGTTTTAAATATTACTTCTTCATATTGAATGGATACACGTTGCTTATACTCATTGCATTATTCGCTGTAATATGAGTAACCATTTTTTATTTGGATAGATGGTGAGTTTCAGATATTTCTATACTTAAATATAGACTGAATACACGCTGCTTGTAGCCATCGGATAACTTGCTGTGATTTATGTTTTTTTTTTTTTATTGCTGGCAGTTTTTTAAATGTTTGCCACATAAATATTGAATAAGCACACGATGCTTGTAATAGAATTTTAGATAGTGTTTAGTCAATACAATATTATATATTGAGTCAATATGATCTATATTCAATGCATGTAATAAAATTTCCTTACACTGAATACATATATTTTGGTGATTTCTTTTGACACATAATTTCAAATGTAACCAGTGCACGTTGAATCCACTCAGTAAATACAACTTTTATGGCAGTTCCATACAAACTTTGGTACATAACTTTTACATAAATATCTTTGTGCTGAGTGCATAGGTTTTTCCCTCAGTGCACAATAAACATTTTTGACACCTCAGTTGGGCAATTAAAAAAAAAAAGTCCACCACTTGAAAAGTCCCTAAATTGTCAAGTAAGGTCAGCTTGTTTAATTATAATTTTTAGTATTTTTTGTTGTTGTTATTCTTGATAATTTAAAGGCGTTAAAGAAGACCACCATTGAAAGAAAACGAGACCTTATAGAGATTATACATGCTAGATGCTAAAGTTGAGGCCCCACCTGGTAAAAAAAAACACCTTAGAGAGATATCTTCCGGCTCTGTTCTTCATAAAAACTCAAAACTTCCAAAATCCATAGAGGACCAAAGCAAAAATGAATACTTTCTCACTCTTTCGATGAAGAAGGAGTTTCTTTTTTTTATTTTTGATATTTTTGCGTTTTATTTTTCTATTATTATTTGTGTGTTTGGTTCCTTTCGGCATTTTTGACAACGGTACTCTGGGTTGTCTTTGCTGCTTTTAGCCTTCAGTTTCATTTAAACCTACAAAAAACACACACAATAATATGTATAAAATTCAGGGCATTTTGTGTAGGTTTTCCGTATCCTATTCTATGATAGATTTTTGTTAGTGTGTGTGTGTTATTGTGAATGTTTCGCATGGTTCTGCCATGACAACCAAACGAAGAACAGTCGTCAGCCATCCTGTCAGTCAAACAGCCAGAGCCATTGCCATGGAGAGAGCCAGCCATTTTGATTTATATCCTCGGTCATATGGATATGGGTGTTTGATTTCTTTTGTTTCCTTCTATTTTTTTTTTTTTTTAAATAGAGAGAGAACCATTAATGTATGGGAGGATCTAAATTTAGGACTAAAATGATATGATGGGGTGGAGGTGGTGGTGGTTGTTGGCTATTGTTGAGAAGGGTTTTCTCTTCCTTTGCTATATGATATTATGGTCGGCATAGATGATGGCAGTGTTTTGTATATCGATAAGAACGAGAGGTCTCTATTCAACATAACATAACAACAACAATAACAGCAATAGCTCTTTGATAGAAGTAAACCTAGACAGGACATTGCATAGCTAAAATTCGATTGAATGGAGTATGTGCCAGTGTCAAGGGAGGAAAATGATATGTTCTATCAGTCATGGTAAGGTAGGTAGGTAGTGAAGTTTTTTTTTTTTTTTTTTTTGGAAAAAATCAAATCATAGGATCAGGTGTGGGATTATAGTTTTTCTTTCTTTTTTTTTTGTTCCAAAAGATGCCAGTTTAGTTATAGGTGGAACAAAGATCTTTAAGAGGTGTCGGTTAGTATAATTGTCGATTAAGGACCCGCAATATAATAATAATAGATATCAATTGTATTCTTGATGTATTAATCGAGAAAAGTGACTGTGAAGACTAATAGGAATGTTGGTAAGGGGAAATGGGGGCAAGACAGCATAGGATAGATACCTATGTTTAATAGCGCAAGTATGAGAAAAATCAAAATCAATAGAAATGCATTTTTGAAAAATTTCACTGTTGGTATAGGTACTTGACATTATATTGCACATATTTTATTTTATAAAAGCAATTTTAGTTTTTTTGATAATTTGTTCAGACTCATTATTCTATTTAAGTGTCAAGGTATCGGAAAGTACCCATTCAGTCTTGTGCTTCTTGATTTTTTTAATAAAATTATTTTTAATCTTGAAAAAAAAATAACAAACGACAAGAAATTTATCATCCTGGAACCTTAAAACTTCGCTTTTCTTTTAGAGTCATATTAAGACAAATCATTAAATGTTTCCTGTAGGCTTAAATTCATTTAAATAAAACGATTCCATTTATCATAATTATATAGCTTAGTAGGAATTTCCGATCGAATAATAAAATCAATAATAAGTCATAAAGCGACATCTTTTTCAAAAAACACAATTAATTTATCATACTTTTAATTAATTTGAAGATTATAATCAATTAATGTGAGATACCATGCTTTTCGCATAATAATAGGTGAATATTTTGCAATCTTAATTGAATTTTAATACTGGATGAATTTTATTAATCAAATAGCAGAAGCTGAATCATAGAAAGAAATTCAAAGAATTATTATGAGTATAAGATTATTGAACTATAGAAAGTCACTATATATTAAATATGGCATTGAGAAAAAGTTATCAGTTAATGGTGGAACCTGATAAATGATGTAAATACTATTTATTTAAAATTACAATTACAATTTTATTTATCTGTGAAATACTTACATACATTGAGACAAAGTGTCTTAAAACTTAGCTATAAGCTTTGACTTATTACAATGATTTGTATGAAAGATAGAATTTTTTTTAAGCAGAGAATAAAAATTATATAATGCAAAGAAAGAAGTATTAATAAACTATTAATAATATTTGAAATAAAAATACTTAAAGCGATATTGCAAGTAAAATTTCTTGTACGTCGTTTTGTAATTTATAATTAAGAAAAATTAATTCTTAGTTTGTCCTTTTTTTGTTAAATTGCGCGGTAGGGAATTCCATAGGCAAGTAGAATATATCTATAAAAAATTGTCGCAAGGATATAAGAGAAGCATAGCGTGGGGTGAATCAACATTCTTGTTCTTTGCGAAGATGCTAAATTTATCATTTCGCTGAGATACTGGGGTTGGTTATTCAGGAAAATGTTAGCGAGTATAGTTAGGGCGTGATACTTTGATACACAATGGAAGTCGATTTGTTGGGATTCAACACAAGACCATTTTACTGGGACCAATTCGAAATCCTCGAGATCTTTGTTAAGTCTACACACACCGTCCTCCATAGGCCCTATTGGGCCTATCAGGAAACTTAAATACAATTGCACGTCATCGGCATATATCTTTAAAGATTAATATTTAACTATAGATGGAAATTCATTAACATAAATCGAGAACAAAAGAGGACTCAGAGTAGAACCTTGCGGCACAACACGTGGTGTTGGAAGAAAATCAGACGATTCGTTATTTAAATGAACAGACTGCTTTCGGTCAGTTAAGTAGGAGAATAAGAGCTTAACAGTTGAAGCCGAAAAATTGAAAAATCGAAGAAGTTTTTCACATAAAACGGAATGATCAACTAAATCAAAGGCCTTGGAGTAATCTAAGAGTATTAGTAAACTAACGTTTTCCTTGTCCAATGCTATACGAATATCGTCCAAAACTTTAAGCAAAGCTGTTACAGTTACATCCTTTTCGAAATCCAGATTGTTTCGGTGTTAAAAAATTTGAAGCATAAAGGGATGAAATCCTTTGATTTTGCAAAACTCTTTCAAAACTTTAAATAAAAATGGCAAAATAACAGTGGATCTAAATTCATCAATCTTTGAATTTTTGGGAGCCGGTACTATTTTTGCTAGTTTCCACTGCATTTCTCCTGAAGTTAAAATCGTGTTGAAAATATACGAAATATACAGTAGAGCAAAAGGTAGAATTATCTTCAGAAATTAAGGGTTCATAATCGAGGCCAAAAGCATTCGATTTAATGGAAATAATATTTTCGAGTACATGGGACTACATCAACTGACATAAAGCAAAAACATAAATTAAAAAATCGTTCCTCATGCCGAGACTTAAAGTTGAGTTAATTACATGTGTAGCTGAATAGGTTGGCGGCATAGAAATGAATTTCTTGTTGAGCTCGCTGTTGTACATTTCTTCGATACAATTAGTTTTGCTTTTGGTAACTCTTATTTGGCGAAGATTATTCCAGATGTATTTAATTTTGCTAGAATACATTTGTCGTTTTTCGGTTCATCGAGCCATGATGACTTTGTTATAAAGGAAGTGATATATGTTATATTATAATTTATATAATGCTCCTGTGACCGAAACTGTTTCCAGCATCCATCTGTACGCTTGATCACGTTTATTTTGTAATTTAAATCTGTTAATCCTGGCTCTGGGATCTTGGCACCTCATATACGTACCTATGGGGTATTTGCGAAATAAATATGGCATCTATAGTTGGACAGTAGTTGGTCAAAAAATACAATTTAGTCTAAGAATTTGGTCAACCCTAGAAAACTTGAAATCAAGGTTTAATGCTTATTAAGGTCAAGCCAGGCCACCTGCGATTTTTGGAACCTAATTTGTCAAAAAATGTATAGGAACTTGTTCAATCTGTAAGATCAGAAATCACTAGATCAATTGGTCAGCCTTAGATTTTTTTATGAATTTTTAAAGTTATTTTCGGGTTCAAAGAACAAATTTTTCAACCTCATTGAGTTGCTCAAGAGAATATTGTCATTTGAACCGTCTCTTAATGCTCATAAAAAGTCAGCTAGTTTCCGGAATTGGTCCGACATAGATTATATTTTAAAGTTTTTTTCAAGATTTTAAGCACCACATTTGTGGGATACTCGCAAAAGATGTCAATCGTAATAAAAGGCTACGGTAGTTGGTCAGCCGTCAACGATTGATTTTTTTACATGATTTCTTAACGTTTTCAAGGTTTGGTTAGTTCCTACTGAGCCAATACTGATTTTTTAAAACAGTACTAAAAGTATAGATTTATAATGTGTGTGGGAAACAAAATGACGTAGGATTTTGATGTAAAAGACCTGCAGTTCAATTTGTCGTTTAAGTAAGGTTTTTCTTACCAATACAAATCTATAGATGGCTAACTTGAGAACATAAAAATGAGACTTTGACCTGAAGGGTTGAGTTTTAGTATAGATGCTAATAGCTCATGCCCTAACTTTACTTTCAAGAAGTGTTACCAAGGTGGCAACATTGTCAAAAGGATGAAAGAAGGGTCGCCACTTACCAGTTTAAATCCCGAAATGTTTTATACATTGGCCTAGAGAATCAGTTGTCAGACGATGACACGAGATCTTTTGTTGGATTTAGCACCCTTGAAACCATAGCACCATGGCGGGGGCGGAAAAAAACAATTAGATATGGGAAAGGGTAATTGCAAAGCCAAAAAAGTAAGAAATGATTCTTGGTCTTGACGAATAATCAAACATGTTCACCAACTTTCATCAAGGTACCAGTTCTGGGAGTGGTTTCATGCAGTAGAATTTCAAAATTTGTCCCTTTCAATGAAAAAAATACCCTTTCACTACAAACATTTTGTAGTCTTTTTTGGTACTTGTTGCTTATGACTACTGAAATATGTGGACCTAGTTTCATCACTATGCTGTTGGATTCGGATAATATTTTATTCGTTTCAATGTAAACTCTGTCGTTTTTTAAGGTAGTTGTATGTCCATACAAAGTAGTGTCTTTTTAAATAACAAAAGCAAATTTTTATATTAATTTTGAATATAATGTAGAAGATGGTGAAATTCTGCGTCGACGACAATTTTTAAATTTTAATAGTATTAATATTTGTCTAACTGTTTTAGGGTTAGCAATTACCTTTTCCATAAGGGCTTTTTGCCGTTTCCACCAGAATTCCCTCGGGAGTTCCTAGGATCTAGTTTTCTCGAGTTGAAGCACCAATTAATTTATTTATTAATATATTAATCATTAACGTTACTTAATTGTTTGTTTTGCTTAAAACTAATGTGGTATACTAGCAGTAGGCTAATGTGGTATAGTATTCCTAATGGGGTAAAGTATACCACATTACCCAACCTTAAAGTTTATACCTGCGTCAACTGACTTTTGTGCTTTTGCTATGGATGTTTTTTTTAAATGCCCAAAAAGGTGAAATTAGAAAATGGGACCCGAAAGATATGCAGAGACCCACTTGTACTATGATGAGTGATGAAATTTGCTTTCAAGGCATTCGGAGGACCACTTGGTATGGTATACCACATTAGACAGCAAGGTGTACCACATTAGCCACTACTTTTTAAAAGTGACGATTTCGAGGTCTTATTATTATTGTGTCAAAATCTTTGTAAGTTACTGTTAGAATCCAACAAAATCCATAGACGTTGTAGCTTATATGTTTGTCCTTAAATTTACCAAATTTGAGAGCATTCGTTTCACTACTTTTTATGTTAAGTAAAAATACAAACATGTATACCACATTACCCTAACTTCCTCTATTTATTCACGGGGCCATATTTTTACTCAAACATTTTCTGTGATAAAATTTCAGTTTTCATTTAAAATAAACTGCAATGACTTTTTGTTTGTTTATTCGATTGCATTCGCAAAAGTGTTACGTTTTTAAAACCTTTTCTTGTGCTAGAAAAGTAATATTTTAGATTAATACGAAGTTCTTGGAGAAAATTGATTCACATGCACTGAGGGAAAAATGAATGCACTCCGTACATAACCATAAATGTAAATTGTATGTACCGATGTTTGCAAAGGATTGCCATCGAAGGTCTATTCACTAAGTAAAGTTTATGTGTACTAGCTATAATTCAAGTTATGTATCGAATAAAACTAACAATCTAGAGTACCGATTTGTGTATTGGATACAGACGTAATATACTCAATACAAAACTATGGACCAGCTAAAGTAAAATATGTTTCGATTTATTAAAAATTAAATTTAAAAAATTAAGCTTATGTGCTGAGTATAAGCAATGTGTACTAAGTCTATCTCGATATCTATTCAATAGAGACGTTTAATACCCAACACATATCAAGTGCCAGCCATCTAAATAAAAAATTATTAACTACATTAAGTTATGTGCTGTGTAAATACGACGTGTACTGAGTCTATGTCTACATTTATAGAATGCAGACGGTATATAATCAGCGCATATCAAGCGCCAGCCATCCAACAATACAAAACATTTGATACATAAAGTTATATACTGAGTATATGGAACGTGCACTGAGTCTATAGTGACATTTATTCAATGCAAACAGTTTATACTCAAGCGCCAGCCATCCACCAATAAAAAACATTTATTACATGAAGATATGTACTGAGTAAATATGACGTGTACTGAGTCTATGTCGAGATTTATTCAATGCAGATGGTATTTACTCAGTTCATATCAAGCACCAGCCATCAAAGTATAGGAAACATTTACTACATAATGTTATGTACTGAGTATATGCAACCTGCACAGAGTCTATGGTGACATTTGTTCAATACAGACGGTATATACTCAACACATATCAAGCGCAACCCATGCAACTGAAACTGTTATACGTTACATTAAGTTATGTGTTGAGTAAATACGACGTGTGCCATTTCGACATTTATTCAATACAAACGGTATATACTCAATACCTACACATGTATCTATTGACTAGCTACAGTGCTGAGTCCACGCAACTTGTACTGACTCTATGTGTATATTGAGCACTTCAGCCATCCAAGCAATGAGTTTCAACTTATTCAGTTTTGGCACCAGTTTTTTGTGCCCCCAAGTGGCCCAGTGGATGCGTGCTATCTTCGTGTGTGAAAGGTTCCCAGTTCAAATCCGAGTAAGTATCACAAAGTATTTTTAAAATAAAATAAATATCTAGAAAATAAACTTTCAGAATAAGGTGAAACGTTACAGAGGATTCTCTTAAATGTATGGACTCATAACATAAATGTGTAGTGACATATGGACTCATTACACAAATTTGTGGAGTACATAGACATATGGACTCATTACATACATATGTATTGAGTACATAGACTCGTTACAAACATATGTAGTGAGGACATACACTCATGGAGTACATAAACATATGGACTCATTACATAAATATGTACTCATTACATACAAATTTGATCTGTCCTCACTACAAAGAATCTGTACTTATCACAGATAACCGGTTTGTTTTTAGTAAATGCATACATAAAATATTTATATTTATTTATTGAGTGCACAGACACTGTACTAATCGCAGAAAATTAACAGTTTTTTCAAAAAATGCCTAAATAGATTTATTTACATTTATTTGATAAGTGCACATGAGCTATACTCAGTACATCATCATGCGACAACCTACACGTAATTATTTACTGAGTCAATGGAAATTTTATATTTACGCAATGATACCAAAAAATAGTGCATAGAATCTATTCTCACTACATAATCGTAAGCTGGCGTGGTACATATTCGTGTAATGAGTCTACAGAACTATTTAGTAGCTGCTTCACTGCTAATAGGTTTATGTTGTCAGTATAGATTTCATTAGGTAATGAGTACAGAAAAGTATGTGTGCAGAAAAATATGGGATGAGTAAATACAATGATGTGCTGAGTGCATACATTTTTCCCTCAGTGTGCCTAACCTTAAAAGTACCTTAATTTTAAGGTTATAATATCGTGAAATCCTGATGTGATGGAGATATTTTAATGTTGGATTTAAATTAAAAATTATCTATGCTATAATATTATCTGGCTTCCAAACCATGAATGAAAAGTCGTTGTGGATATTCATATTTTTACTGTGAGGTATATGAACTTCTTAACTACCTCGGAGTTGTTTGCTATAAATAGTGACACTTTGTCCTAACCCATTGACAAATGTTTGTTGCTAGCATATTGTACTATTAGTCTTATCTTCGTTTACTTCCATAGAATAAAGTTTCACCTGTTCGTCAATCGCAAAAAAAAACTCTAGGCATATCGGCACATTCAGAGCGGCCAATGATGTCGATATCAGCATTACCTAAAAGTTGGACCAGAATAGTTGAAAATAGTTCCCTCTGTGTTATCCTCTGTTTGCCCTGATGTGCGCTTACTGCCCCAGATTGAGATTCAAGAAATCATAGGTATCAAAGAGCATCTCCTCAAGGGTGTGGATATGCAAGGGGGAGCAAAGAGGTGCACTGTACCCCCCTAATCAAAATATTAGTATATATTTCGTACAATTTTTCTTCTCATGAATGCATCCTAAGGCTAGATTTTTATATTAATTGGTAGAATCTTTACATTATTTTCAAAAATCTAGTTAGGTGACCAATTTTCTTTGAATTATATCTGTTAAAAATCTCCTAACCTACAAAATTTTGACATCCATTTTATTTAAATAAATATTAGGATTGTTAAAAAAAAAGTATGTAGGTATTTAGGTACCTATATTGATACCCTTTCTTCTACCTACTTCTCATAACGCACTAGTAAATCTACAAGCATATTTTCATAGAAACAAAACTCTTTACCTATTATTAATTATGTCTACAGTACAGAAATGCACATTTCAAATTAGTTACGGTAGTATTTATTCACACCTATTACTCATATTTTCCACCCAAAAATTTTGTTTGATAAAATTCATAGAACAAACAGGATAGACCAACAAAAAAAAAAACTAAATCAACATTAAGTTTTTTGTTGTTTCTTTTTTTTGTCCCCTATATGAGTTTATTCTTCAACCCATTATGCTTGAATATCTAAATAAAGTAATAATATATTCATGAAACTCTTTTCAAACAGAAAAAAAAGTAGAAACCCTTCCCGATTGAATTCTACAAGTTCTGAAAAAAAAAAAAAACAATGTTCATTTCAATTTTTCCGCTTTTCGTCCACCTTCAACCCCAATAATCAAAAAAGTATAGATGTAAAATGCGCGCCAGAGAATCAGAATGGCTACGCTATATAGCTGCTGTACTGTAACACCAGCAGGATCATTATTATCCTATCTCGGTGTATTTCTCTACAAAGTCGTATATCATAACACTCTTCTCGGGTACACGTGCTAAACGAAACGACATTGAGAAGGAGCAAACAACAAACAAAATCTCAAAAAAAAAAAAAAAGAAAAATACATAATGTATATCACAAAAACTCTGCAAAACGCAAACTCTGTCCACAATGAAGCAACAAAACACCAGAATCAAGCAGCTGCTCAGTTGGACTATGAATATGAATCCGAAGACCTTAAGATACATTTTCCATGAAACATTTCCAGTTGAAATATTTTTATTTTTTTTTGTTCCAATCGCTGGAACGAAGAAAAAAATGAAATTCTCTTTGGTATTTCCAATTCCAACTAGAATAATTAGATTCAACACCAGCACCAGACAGCTTTTGGAAATTTTGTTATGTGTTGCCAGTCTCTTAGCAACATTACGAATAGATTTATTGGAATGTATCTGTGAGATAAATTCTGTTAGCCGGACTCTGTTATTAGTTGTTTTTGAATGAACGTGCAAAATAGACGTTTGCGTTGTCGATGTGTCATCCATCGGTTGGCAAAACACAAACTCACTCACATCTACGAACTACGCCATACTATAAACGAGCTCCGCGAGCCTCTATAATAACTCTGTTCAAAAGCTGTTAGCGTGTATTTTTCTTCCAATTTCATTTGTATCTTATAGTCATAGAGATACTGACTTGACTATAGAATGTAGATAGTAGTTGGAGTCAGAGCAGCGCTATTGTATAGTGTAAACATTATTTTTGTGTGCGAATGAGTTGTTGTATATTTTTCGTATCAACATAAACTAAGTTTAGTGTTTGCATGACATTCGGTTAAATAAGACATAAAGACACCCATTTAGCCACCCGCCTTTTTAACGTTTTTTGTTTTTGGTTTTTCGGAACGAAGTATTTACGAAATTATATTCACAAAATACGGTTTTTTTTTTTGTTTCGTCAAACATTCGCGTGAGCTATGAATTTTTTAACAAGCTGCGGTCTATATTTTTGTATAATGCTCAGAATAAAGTATCTTTTTTGATGTGATGCATAATGAGCTTTTTGCGTAATCACAATGTCTTGCTGCTATGATTTACGGGATGTAGATACTTAATTCTATGGGTGATAATTTTCGTGTGATAGGGGAGAACAGGTTGTTTTATAGCGCCCCACAGTGTTAATCATGTGGGACAATCTAACAAGATACAATTAATTACCATAGCAAAGCCAGTGTTGTGTCCATAGAAATTAAACTGATTCAAAGTGATTCTATAGAGCAGGTATTATACCTACATACTTATACCTTCATAGCTATAACAAGTAGTAGAGCATTATGTGTTTAATGAATCTCAACGAATTTTCCAAAATAAAAAAAATTTATAAATAATCTACCCTCGGTATCTTCGAGTGTTTTTGTCTCTCAGTGAACTGTCAAAAATAAAATGTCATTTGATAACACCGCACAACAATACCGTCTCGAATTGAAGTGATAAGAAGTGATTAAAAAAAAAACACATCAGACAAAATTATTCAATTTGAATTCGGGAAAGATTTTTTTTAATCAAATTTAACAACAAAAATAATATTTCAAAATAAAAAAAGAATCTTAAAAAAAAAAGATTAAACTTATTATTGTATCGATGCAAATTTTAATTAACAACGAGCGTCTGTTTATGGGTAGAAAAAAGAAAACACATCGTCGTCGCAATTATTTACGTTTTCGTGTAAACTTTTCATTTATGATAATTATTTTGCTATATCGTTCGCTAAGTGATTTAAATTTAAATAATATTAAAAGCTTTTTTAATAATAAAATTCATCATCAACAACATCAGAGTTATGATAATAATTTTAATTATTGTGCATTTTTAAGTCAAATATAGCATAAAATTGAAAGTTAAAATTAAAAATCAGTGAAAATAAAATTCCATATATTTTTTAATAAATATTTAATCTATATAAAATTATAAGAAAAAGTTTTGTGATTCTTTTGTATGAAATATTTAATTAAAAAAAATTTTTAAATTGTGATATAAATTAATAAAAATTAATTTAAGCTTAGAGTCGACTTAAAAATTCGTTTAGATAGTGAGGCAGTAAATAATTTAATTGTAAATTTTTATAACAGGTATATTACATTCCCAAAATATATTTCCTTTTTTATTTGTATCTAAACCTTAACATTGTGATTTAATGAATTTCTGTTGATAATGAAAGAGTACACCTAGTTCCAATAGGTGATAGGTTTTTAGTAAATGTTTTTGTGGTGAACACGATGTTAAATCATTAAATATGTGTTTGAATTTAAAAAATTCATCAGTCGTAGGTGCCACGATCCTTCCAAGTTTATTGTTTTCACGTCATTACCCAAAATATCAGTTAAGTACAAAATTTATTGAAGACATTTTATTATCAGTTTTTGGGGGCTTGCGCTTGATAAATATTACACCCAACGCCACCTTTATATTACTGAGCAACAACTTTCTAATAAGTGAGTTACCTATTAGCGTTCAAGTTATTGTTGTCCAAGTTATGTGCCAATATAAATTTTATAACCAAATAAACTTAATTCTGTAAAAAATAATGTTCATACCTCAACTTGTTTTATTTATCAACTCGTTAACTTTGAAAATAAAAGATTTTATTAATTTAATTTGAATAAAAAATAAATTTAAAAAAAAGTACTTGTTACCACCTGCATTGGAAAAGTTTTAACTTACTTCCTGTTCTTACTCAAATTTGAATAATTGGACTTTGTTTATATTCATGTCTCAATGTATACACTGCCGGATAAAAGTTGGGGAACATTTCGATATTAACATTTTTATGTTTGCTTATTCTGTCAAAAAATTGACTCTAAATACTGAAATAATAAAAATTTTCAAAATCAAAAGTTTTAATAATTTTAGCAAAAAATTATTAGGGTCATATCCCCAGTAGTCGAAAACTTACCCCAGATCCATAATCTCGTTTAAACCTTGAACTGATTTCAATTATTCTACTGAACTAAAGCTTAAACCAAAACTGGAGTTTAAACTTCCTTTGTGAAACTGGGGGCTAGTGGTTCATACAAAGTAATCGTTGACTGTGAGGAAACCATTAAACGTAAATATGTGATGTAAGATTATTTAGCATTTTACACTCAAATACTTTTAAGGTTTTTCTAGAATCTTTAACTACTTTTTTAATAAAATAACAAAAGCTGTAAAAAGTCTAATTCCCCAGTAGTCGAACTTAGTCCGAATATAAAGTTTCATTATTTTGAAAACAAGATTTCGTAGGTACATAGTTTCAACCAAAAAAAAATCATAGAAGTAATTTTCTCTCAGTTTTGTCGAACAAATTGTGTTTGTGAACTTGTTTTTATCCAATTCCTTTAAAAACGAAATAAAACAAAAAACAGTTTAACGGATTCTAAGTTTAAGCACCAAAAACTGTTCGAGCAAAGGACAACCCCGTATCTATGGGGGGGCAAACCGGGGCCTGTGCCCCGGGCGGCAGCTTACAGGGGTGCCAAATCCAAATCCATGTGACTGAAAAAATTGAGAATTGTGACGCTTGATGAAATTAAATGAACTGAGATGCGGCAATGGAATATCAAATTGTATTTCTCCGTCAACCTTTAGTGGTTTTTTCTATCATTATTTCACCATTTAAAATAATTTTTCAAAAACTATTGACAACTTTAACTTGATGGACAAATTAAATAAAAGAAACGAGCTATAATACATTGTTGAAAGTTTTTCTGCTGTTTTTTAACAATTATTTTTTGCGTATCTAAATGTAAAACTTCCAACAACGTTTCCCACCAGCCAGACTGCTCTCACGCGTATCAAAGAACCAGCTGATCTAAAAGGACTTGTGTTTTGTTTGACGTTGCTTAGCTCTCGTACTCTTAAGGACTGAAATTGTGTGTTTCAATTTCATTGAAATCGTTCAAGGGACAAAAAGTCTCAATACGTTGACATTTTTTGAAACATCCTGTTTTGAAAATATTTATTTTATTACAATTCCGTATCAGCTATCACCTGTATACATTTCATTGCAATCGTTCAAGGACAACGAAGTTTCAAATGTTAACATACGTATTTTCGAAACATGCTATTTTGAAAATATTTTTGTCTGCTATAACTAGCAAATCTCGCAAATCAAAATCTCGGATTCGAAATCTTGCATAACGAAATCCCGCAATTACAAAATCTCGCTTTTCATAATCCCTCTTTTTATAATCTCGCAGTAACGAAATCCCGCAAACTAAAACCTCGCATATGAAAATCTCGCAAAATTGAATTGCATTGCAACATATACATTTTTTTAATCAAAATCTCGCAAATTAAAATCTCGCACGAGATTTCAATTTGCGAGATTTTGATTAAAAAAATGTATTTGTTGCAATGCAATTCAATTTTGCGATATAATCCAGTGTCTGAGTACTTTTAGACCGCACTGTTATTATTAATTTGAACTTTATTTGAACTAATGGTTTTTCAATATTATTGTTGTCAAAAGAACAAGAAAGAGAGAGAACATGGAGATGGTATATCCAGTTGTAAAGTGTCATGTGCTAATTGCATTAATCTTATTTGACCTTGACAAAGCAGATACTTGTAGTTCCATTATAAACGCGTAAAAGACAACCAAAATGGTTATTAGCAGTAATAAAGGATGTACAAGTTGACGGGAATAGTTAATAGTTGGAATGAAAAATTATTCATAGTGCTCTTGGGTAGGTATGTTCGATTCGATTCGATGAATTCGATGATTCATTGCTGTGAAATTTGATGTTGCGAGATTTTGATTTGCGAGATTTTAAATTCCGAGATTTTGGTTGAAATTTGCGAGATTTTTAGGTTCGAGATGTAAATGCGAGATTGTAAAAAGCGAGATTTTGTAATTGCGAGATTATGAAATACAAGATTTTAAACTTGCGAGATTTCGTTATTCGAGATTTTTAAAAAAATGCGAGATTTAGTTATTCGAGATTTTGGTTTGCGGGATATCGTAGCGCTCCCCTCTGTCTCAACTATCACTTCTGTCAATTTCATTGAAATCGCTCAACGAACAACAAATTCGCGAGGATTTCAAAACTTTTCTCGAAACCTTGTACTTCGATACTTTATCTTGCGTAACTTTGGCTTTTCAAAATTTTGTTCTTTCGTAAAATTACATTTCTCTTTCATATTTGAATTGTTCATGAATGGATCTTCAATAGTTCCCCATGATGAATTCGGGAATGAACCATATTTTACAGATCCTAGCAGATTTGATTCGAACGTGAAAAAAAATTATTAGGAACCAAAAAATAAGATTCTCGATCGAATCAAATATGAAATTCCATTCTGAATTTTTCACGAGAGAACGAATCATATTTTATCGTTCTACGAACCTTGGCTGTGTACCATCTTAATTAAGGCAATTGTCTATATTCTTATCTATGAAAAGTTGCTGAATAGGTATGGCCTGCACATCCATTAAAAAGTTTTATTCTTCCAGTGACAAGAAATTAAACCAAGTAGGAACGTGTTTTTTTTTCATTTTTATCAAAAACTGCAGGGGCACCAAAATCAAGTTTTTGCCCTGGTGCGGAAAAGTCGTAGATCCGGGGATGGCAAAGGAAGCAGGCAATTACATGAATTTCCATGAATCGAACACTGGAAGAAGAGAAAAAAATATGTTCGAATACTGGACCCAACGTTATATTCTTGACGCAAAGCCGTAAACAAAATTTAATTTTCTTTAATATTTATTGCCTGAACGAAAGAAAACAATTTTGACGAAGTTGCCTATTCGAACACTAGTGTTCGAACAAATTTGGTTTTCTATATCTTCGAACAGTCAATTTATTAATCAATTATTAAGTTTATAATTAAAACTTTAAGCTACATAAATAAAATAACTATTTTCTAACGAGAAAACCAGTTAAAACAGGCATTAAGTTATTAAGGTTATGTCCATCATCTTCACGCCAAAAATCACAGTTTCCCAAAAGAATTCCACCAATTTTTTTTTTAACTTGAAATAATTGGATTTCCTAAAGCCTCTTTCTTGAGTTCTTTTTTTTTAACTTAAGGATGAAATTGGACTAGTTGATAGGACTTCAAGGTTGAAAGGAATAACAGGTGCATTGTTCTGCGGTCAAAGAAGTTGAAAATCTGAGAAATAACAGATTATGTATAAGTTTTTTTTTTTCCAAAAAGCGTTCTACTTCTAGGAGTGTTCGAAATTAGGTGACTCTACCATATTCATTTTAAGGTATTGAGCATGTTAACTTAATAATTTGCTATTATCAAGTTGTTTATTAATTTTAACTATTTTTGAAGAGTATCGTGTTAAGGATATTTTTTTTTTTAATGCAGCTAGTGAAAAAATCTGTGAACAAACAGACCTTTTTAGACATTTGTATAAATAATGTCAAGTGTCATACTGAAGTTAGTTTATATTAAAATAAAAATGATAAAATTGACATTAGTTGACTTCAAATTATGCCTAGTTTTATAACAACTTTCGAAAAAGCCTTTTTACTGTGATATCATACTTAAATTCAACTAAAATGTTGCGCCTTTGTTTTTAAATATTTTGAATTAAGAAAGAACTTTTTCCAATTTCTGCTACCAAACTTTTTAAAGAATATAAATATTAAAAATACTTAAAAAAAAACGGAATTTATTATCAAGAAATATTTCATAACATTAGAAATATGTTCTACAAAATAACAACATACCTACATACATAATGTATGTATATGTTTAAAAAACCGACAAATTCAAAAATTGAGGTATTTTAGTTTTCGATGAATTATATCCAAACTTGCAAGAACCATAATGTTGGTACATGGACCAGGAGAACAGTACATGGAACATAGATACGAAGGAACTTCCTAAGAAAAATTCAGATTATAATATATAAATTCAACCTATGCACATTTATAGCCATATTTTATTTTTACTCAGAAAATTCAAACAAATTTATATACCTATTATATGCCGTAACAACTTTAATTGAGAAAAAACCCCCAGCTATTAGATCAAAATCTGTCTTAGTCTGACTTAAATAAAAAATAAGCATTGTAGAAAATTATTAATGTCGAATGATTTTGCCCCAAATACAATTTTAATGTGAGAAAATTTCTTATTCCTATACAATGAAGGCGAATAAAATATTATGTTTAATTAAGAAAACAAAAGACAGTTTTGTCGAAATTTTAAAAGAACAATGAAAGCATTTGTTATGCAAAGTTAATGTCTTTCAGAAACTTCTTTTGTATCAAAGATAAAGTGAATCACCTTAATGAAAAATAAGCTTATTCAAAATTAAACCAAAATAAATATGATTTAGTATTTTTTGTGGTCTTTCTGTCTATATTTGGAGAGGCAATAGGTATACCTACCTAAGCAATATCTTTGCAAAAAATATTTCATTAAAAAATTGATATATCGGATTTTGCTTTCATGCTAAAGAAATCTATGCATTATCTAGCTACACAAGTAATCTTATACATACTATAATTTGTAGTAACGTGAAAATGACTTTCAAGATTTTGAAAAAAAAAGCAGGACTTAACATAGTATGCTTACAGTGCTAGCTTCTCAAAAGTGAACATATGAACCAAATCTTGACAAAGTTCAACGAGAACTTAGAATATCTTTCTTCTTATTACGTTTTGTATTGCTAATTACCTACACTTCAAATCGCCTTGAAACTACTTGCCATAATATTTGTATACCTAATAAGTTTGCTAAAATTAAAACTTTATAGTCCAGATTGTTAGTTTAGAGAAATCATCCGAGCTGCCATGTTTAACTCAAGTTAACTCTTCAAAAATATTTTTCGTTCATGATCAGTTTCTTTCTTTTAAGATCGATTTTTGTATCAATTTCTTAACAATTCCTATAAATTTATTAATTTTTGTCACCATCAACATAGTGAAAAACAAACATTATCGAAAATACATTTTTTAATTTCTTTCAATTTTAGCAGTAAAATTTCAAAAATATTGCTATAAAATAGTTAAAATCATTTCTGAAATGCTTTTCTACAAAAACAAGTCCAAAAACACGGAATTTGATAAATAAATTAAGCAATAAATAAAAATTAATAAAATTTTCTATCAACAATGTATCCACACTCTTGCAGGGTATATCTAGTATTTTATACCTTTCAAGTAGGTAATTTTTAAATACTAGGCATTTCTTATTCATCATTTACTTTAACAGAATTGATTTTAAAAGAGATATTACAAAAATTGCTTCAAATGTACAAATAAAAACTAGTGTTTCTTA
This sequence comes from Dasysyrphus tricinctus, assembly GCA_963921185.1. Lineage (NCBI taxonomy): Eukaryota > Metazoa > Arthropoda > Insecta > Diptera > Syrphidae > Dasysyrphus > Dasysyrphus tricinctus. The sequence continues at coordinate 129,878,206 of OY992530.1, forward strand.
GACAACACAATATGAATAGAACAAACAATATTTTTGTTGTATGCAAAAATGTAATAACATTTGATTAAATCTTTTTTTTTGTCATAAATAGAAAACCCCATGTTTTTTCTTATCGCACGAAAATGCGACAGCTTTTAACACGGGCAGGTATGGCTTGTTCCAAATCTCCAAAACACACCATTGCCTAACCTCAAAAAGTACAAAAAACCCGATTTTCAATTTTTATAACGGAAAACTTCAACTGATTGCGAAAAACGGATTACAGATTAGCCCATACAAAAATTATAAAACAAAAACATAAAAGAATAAAATGCACAACTGGGTCGTACTTGCTCTTATGTTCAAGACACTGCGGGTTTAAGAAGATTGTATATAAGAACTTAGACAGATTGTATATAAGAACTTAAAGAGAAAAATGTAGAGAAGCTAGAAATACGAATTTTAAATTGGCAAAAAAAAACTCTTTTGACAGTTTGAGGTGAAAAAAAAAGAATGCCATGTTAATTCTTGATTGAATATGATTGTATAGGGAATACAAATTTAAAATCGTTGGAGCGGTTTTTTAAAAAAATAACTTTTTATATATAAAATTCTTAAAGCATTTTTAAGAAAAAATTTTGGTATGCAAATCTAAAGTAGGTATATATATATACAGTAGACGCTCGATTTAGTGAATCTCGAAATAGTGAACTATCCACAATAGTGAACACACAAAATTTTATATAAAAACGTATTTTGTATAAAAATTTCGCGCAATTATATTACATAGTTTGAGAGCTCTGAGGAATCGTTTCTATTTTTAGTTTAAACCTGAGTAAAAGCTTTGTTTAATGCTTAATTAAAATTAAAAACATTCACATCGAACGAAATGTGAATTTTGGATCAAATTTGTCTTAAGAAAGCCGTAGAAAACTATCACTCGAAAAAGTGAACAATTTCGAAACAGTGAACCGGCCTGGTTTTTATTAATTCATTATATCGAGCGTCTACTGCATGTGTACATAGAAACAAAATTTGAAAAAAAAACTGTCAACCCGTTTTTGAGATATCGAATTTTCAAAAAATAGATTTGAAACTTTTTTTTAAAAATCCAAAAACTTTTTTTTTGAAAATTTTTATATGCAATATTATTTCATCTTATTTGAAATTTGTATATAAAAAAATTCATCAAAATCCGTTAAGACGATAACGAGAACATTCAAAATAAAAAAATACGTTCTTTGACAGGTACCTACTATTAATAGTTGCTAAGTGTAAAATTTTATAATTTTTGATAGTAGATCGTACTAATTTTAGTATATGAAAAAAGTTTAATCAGAATCGTAGGAGTCGTTTTTAAGCAAAAAAATATTTTCCTTTGCGTTTTTTTAACTTTTGTATGGAAGGTACCGTTTAAATGTAAAATTTTGTCTAAAAATATTTTAGAGAGTACTAAAAAACTCTTAAATATCGAATTTCAAAGAAAATCGTTCAAGTCGTTTTCGAAATATTTGATTTTCCAAAAAAATTTTGAAACATTTTTTAAAAATCCAAAAAATATTTTTTCAAAAATTTTGGTACACAAAACTATTTATATTTTTTGGAATCTTCTGCACAAGAAAAATAATTGAAATCAGTTGTACTGTTTTGAAGGAAATCAAAAATTAAAAAATGGTCCCTTGGGATGTACCATTAATAACAATTTTTGAAAAAATTGTTTTCCACCCAGAGGAAGCCTTTACTAAAATAAATTTATTAATTTTTTTTTTTAGAAAAGTTGTCGAGCCGTTTTTGAGAAAAAATACGATTATGTAAAATTGCAAAACAAAATTGAATGGCAGGTACCGTTATTTGTGGTTCTAAAAAAAAATAAAAAATAAAAAAACCTGTACGCATAATCACCAAAAACCTTATTGTACCATGTTTGAAGAAAATCGATCGAGCCGTAGGGCTGTAGATGAACAGACAGACAGACAGAATTGTGCCACCCACTTTGTTGGTGCTCTCTATCATCGTTATATCATGTTTTATTGTTATCTCAAATTTTTTTTTGCACGATTCCAAAACCTGCCTTATGGTACCTATGTATATCGCAAGTAAAAATGTAGGTCTACTCTTCTTTCTGCAGTACGTTGCTGTTCGACAAACGAAATTGATAACTGTAGCAGAGTTTTAACCAAATTTTAGAAGAAAAAGATTAGTCCTTTTTGGAAATGTAACTTATATAATAGAAAATATTAACATTCTCCAACGGGAATATCTCGAAAACCCGAGCTGATGGATGGCAGGAAATGGACGATGGATTTGAGCCCAGAGCTCAACAGTATTCCTAGAAACATTCTTTGCTTGTCGTGTCAAAAAGTTAACAGATATTCGATGTCTGAATTGAGTATAGAGGTGAAAAACTAATAAAAAATATATATAGATTGTCCTTGTCCCTTGTCCCATCCAAATTTTTACTCATGAAAGCCGCAGTGCAATTAAATGTTTTTTCAGAAAACTTGGTAGCAGGGATTTAATTTGGATGGCAACAGGAAACGCTAATCAGAATCAGTCGGCTTAGAGCCAATTTTTCAGTCATCGATTAAACATTCAGTAAGCTGTCAGACGAATAAAAAGGAACACAAATATATGCTCCTGATGGTGGAAAATTTTGTTGCCCTGAGTGACCGATTTTAATCAAAAGTTCAAAAGAAAAAGCTCAAAAAGTATTTTTAATCGAAACTTTCAAAAAGTATTTTTTTGGTATATTTTTTTGGTTTTTAAAGTAAATTTAAAAACATTTAATATTTGGAATGATATGAGTAGGTACAGGTAAAATTATCTTAATAAGAATGTTTACTAATTGTCATAATTCATCTAATGAAATTTCGACAAGAATTTTCTGAACACAGGGATACATAATTTTTTTTTTTGCTAATACTCTGACCACAAACGAAGATTTGCGGGGAATCCTCTGATTTTGTCTTTTGCAGTAGTAATATTTTCTTCTCTCCCTTGGAGGATCGTATTCAAGATGTTTAAGTGGTCAAAAAGATCAGTGAGAAGTCATAATTTCAAAAGCCAAGTGGGCAAGGAAAAATGATTCGACTATCCAGATTTTGAATCTTTTAGAGATAAATGTGGACAGAATCAATTATTAAGCTTTTAATTCGAGAACTCGTATCAATGCTTTTCCTTCTGAGTTTTGACAATCATCTAAACTCCATGTAATAAAAGAGATTTTGGTGGATTCAATTATACATGTCGCTTTTTAAATATTGTGGGGGTCGCCAGAATGTTTTTACTAACAAAGGGGTCATGTAGGTATTCCAAAAATTGAAAAAAAAACTGCTTTAGAGGATATCAAGAAATGGTGGGTTGGTGAATACAATTAATGATGTTCGCAAAAAGTGTACACTGAATTCCTAGAACTTTGTTACAAATCAAAGATTGACCTGGTCATAATTCTTGTGCTGATAATATGACATTGGTAACTGGATAATCCAATTCGATAAACAGAAAAATTTCATAAACAAAATGTTAAATACTCGTATTCTTAAGCTTAAATTTTCTAAATGATTAAAATATAGGAAAATAGACTCGCACCCGACAAAAAATTCATATGGGAAAAGTTCCAAATCAATACTTTTTAATGTTTTAAAATTTAAACATTAACACTGTTTAGAATATAAATGAATCAATGTTCTAAGAAAACACTAAAAACATCATTCATAAACAATTTTCTTGTTGAAGTTGTCATTTTAATTAAAAGCAATTTATTTTAATAAGTCTATATGTATTTTTGTTAAATTCGTTTGCTTTTATTTTAACAAATAAACAAAATTAAATGTTTTTCAATATTTAATTTGACATTTCACAGAATACATATTAAGCTTTTATTCCATACTGGAAATAAATCACTTTTTAAATTAAAAACTCTTTAGCAAATTTTATGCCTGTCCTCTACATGTAAAAAGGTATAAAATTTTTATATAAAAATGTCTTTTTTAATTTAAATTCACATTAATCAAAATGTGGTTTTAAAACAAAAAGAAAAAACACAAAAAATCTAATACAATAGCTCTTGTTTGACATCTTAATAATGGCAAATAATTATAAATAGACAAGAATTTTGGTTAAATATGTTTTCAAAAAAGATTTAAAAATATTCTAAAACCCACAGACAAAATTCTTTAAATCACCCATTTTTATTTATATATTTATATTTTGTCCGAAAGAAAATAAACTATCAACAGGCATTTCAAAACATATTATAATTGCTCCCATGAGAACGCATGGAGAATTGAGATAATTTATTAATAGTTTACCCGTCATTAATCTTAAGTGAACTTCAAAGTGAAGCCAACATCACACATAATTGAACTTCGAAACCTATTCAAGTCAATAAATTAGAATTGTTTTTATTTTTTTATTTGCCATCACCAGAAGCTTGTAGAAAAATTAGCGGAATTATACTAATAATAACTTGATATGCATAATTATATTGGCCTCAATAGGTACCTACCTACCTATATTCATTTCTATATGATTTGATACACAAATTAAATCCCCACATGGTTATTATGGTTGTGGTTATTGGGGTAGGTATCCTACACCTATATAATAGTTGTGTTGGATGGCGCTAAGTTAAAGATAGCTGCAAAATTTATTGCATTCAACTGAGATTTTCTCATTAATTGTTCTTCCCTTGGTGTTGTTAAGCAGCATGTTGTGCACTATACAAGCAATCTATTAAACAATATTTACAATAAGAATCAACTCTTAATGCAATAAGTTAATAAATCTCATGTGAAATCAACCGCATCATGTCGAACATAAAAAAAAATCCGTGGTTAATCGTTTTCAGATACAAATATATATAGCTATGTACAAGACTATCTTATATAGGTACGAGTAGGTAGAAAGGAATATATTGAAAAGATAATTCACAAATTGAAAGAGAAGCAAAGGTACAAATTGACATCTTGTTATCCTTGTAAAGAAGTTGATTTTTATCCATTCAAAGGCTGGATATTATTTTTTTTTGTACTTTACATTGGCATATCCTTTGGTTATTTCCGGGATGCATTTTTTACCTTCTATACCATCAGACCGGAGTCCTGCTAATTTCTTTGTTTTTTTGTTTTCCATAAAAAAATGAGAGAGGAACCCCTTTGAAGATGTAGCATTCAACAGACTTTAACTTCCCTTGAATACAAAAAAATAAAAACACACACAGGGGGAGTTCCTTAAATAGGAAGAAAACAAAAATTTCGCAATAAGAAATTCCTTTTTTCGGTAAAGATTTATAGCCGCGATACCAAGAAACCATGAGGAAGGTTAAAGCACACCTTTTTTGTGGTATACATAGGTATAGGACGATTTTTTTTGGCGGCGGCAGCAGCCACGACCACGACGATAGGTATTGGCGAGGACGACTAAAAAACACTGACAATTTAGACAAAATTTCGACCTTTTCCTCTCAAGGTTCTCATATATTGATTTTTAGTTCCTTTGGCTAAGGTCTGAGATGGTTATAAATATTTCTTAGAAAATATTATGTTCAATTTAGGACTGTGTTATCGATTGTTTTTTTGTTTTCTGTAAATCTAAACCGCAAATCGATAGCCTAAGGCAAAGAAAAAATTGCAAAAAAAAAACAAACGAGACCATATATATGTACATTGTACATATGTAGGCATCTAGAAATATAGTATGAATTTATCTATCTATCGATCTATATTTTTTGTGGATAGTCCTTTGGGATTAGTCCTTCATTTGTGCTCATCTCCACGTCTCTCAAATAAACTGAAAAAAAAAATATTGAATGAAAGTATCTGTGTAAACCTTCAAAAAAAAAAAAAAACAAAAAAACAAAGAAGAAGATATACTAAGAGGGTGTCATCAAATATGATTGGAAATTGATTTATGGGTTTCAGATGCATTCCATTTCTCTCTTTCTCCTTTTTTGAAAACGTTTTTATCTTAATCAGGTTAAATTTCATGTCAAAACTTTTTTTTGGCAAATACCAACCTACATATCCACACTCTCATTCTCGTACCAATTACAGTATCAAAGCATTTGTAAGTTAAAGAAATTCAATTTAATTAAAACTTAATAAATACCACTCGAGTTAATTGTATTTTAAAAAAGGTAAAGATATTTATCATAAATGTGGCTTTGTGTGTTGAGAGTGTTAAATAAAGACATTGGTATAAACCTAACTTGCATGAAGCTGTCACTCGTATCTAATTGGCATTCAATTAAATTGGTTTTCCTTTAACTCTTTATTACAAAAGCAAGTTGTTTTAATCAAGAATGGTTCATACTAAGTTTATAATAAGGCAATTAGCTTGGTATAGTGTAACGTATAGTGACATTTGAAAATGAGTTGTAGGTATTGTTGGGCTAATTGTCGCGATTAGAATCACGATTCTTTTGTTTTAGATTGAGTGCTAAACACGAATTGTAAAAATTGAAAATATTTACTATACCCAAAGTGCTACTTTACTTTTATGGTCATGTACCTACCTACTTATTTATTGAATTTTTGCGAGTTAGGAGGCATTAATAGAGCAGTTAAGCAATAGATAATCAGTCATAAATTTGTAGTACCTGTACCTGAAATCTGATTCCAAATTCGCTAGGTATAGTTACTGGACATGAATCTGACATGTTAAGCTTGCGAAGCACTCTGTCCACATAATTCAGTTAACAAAATATTTAACATTTGCCTCATGGAGAATTTGAAGTCCAAGATAGTAGTTTGCTTTAAAAAGTTTAACTTCGAAATATTTAGTTAAAAAACTTTTGATGTACCTACTCCATATCATGTTCATCACGGCCAGCAAGCAAACCGTCATCAATATAGACTGCTTGATAAGCAACTCTTTGCTTATGTTGCAGCACGAAGATACATGGGTCAGCTTTAGAGATCCTTAACCCAAAATCGTGAATCTGGTATTCCAACATCTGGAGGCTTGTTTCAAGTCACAAAAACTCTTAATAAGTTTGCAAACTCAGCCGGAACCATCATTTAACCCCTGAGGCTGGCACATGAAGATTTCTTCGTCTAGCTTACCGTTTAGGAACGCAGTCTTGGCATCGAATTGATAGAGTTCTAGGCATTGACTTATTGCAATATCGAAAATTGTGTGATTTATGTGAACTTTGCAACAGGGCTAAAGGTTTCTGCAAAATCTATGTTTATGTGTTGATTAAACCCTCTCAATAGGATAGTATGGTATTCTCCGATGGACATTCGCTTTATATACCTATAGTTTTTGATTATATTCCGCTTTGGGGGAACTTTCAAATTATTTTGGGAGTGACTACAAAGTTTTTCTCGATAGCTGCTTCCTACTGGACTTGGCTCAACAAATACTTCGAAGTTTCTCTCGGTAGTTACTAGGCTCAGCATCGATACGTGCCTTTCTTTAGGATTTTTCAGATTTTATAATTGAATCATTTTTCACACTTCCAACATCATTTTCCTTCATTACATGAGTGCGGTTCGAATCTGTATCGACTGATGTACTGAGAATTTTTTGAACAACAAATCTGTTGATATTTTTATTTTGTTTAATTTTTGGAACCATACACGAAAACCTTTAACATTGTCAAGGTATCTAACAAAAGTTCTTGGTTCTGAATTTTTATCTAGTTTCTGTCTTTTTTCTTTCGGAATGTGTACAAAAACCTCGCTTGCAAACATTTTTAAATTGTGAAAGGACATTTTTCTTTTATAATATAATTCATAGGGAGTTTTTGACCAGTCAGGACTGGGTCCAAATCGGTTTATTATGAATACAGCTATATTGACCGCTTCAGCGGTATGGAGCATCGATTTAGTTCGTTCAACTATATATAAACCGCATATCTCGCTTTGCTCTGCCATTATGCGGTAGTGTGTCGGTTATACTGGTTTGATGGCAGATTCCATGCCGTTGAAACAAGCTTTCCAATTCTTTATTTTGAAATTCTATTTCTAAGCCATTATCAGATCAGAGAATTTTAATATGAGATCAAACTGAATACATAGACAAAGTTAATGTATTTTTCAATCACTTCACAAGCTTGCGCTTTCTCACTGAAATTCAAGAAGTCGTCTTAGATAAGCCAATAATATATTGATCCAGCAATTGATGACACTTGCATCGGGCCACACCGGTCTGTATGCACCAATTCTCCAGCCTATAGTACGAGAACTTCTTTTGGGAAAAAGCAGTCTGTATGGATTTTTCCAACTGAATCACAGACACAATTTAAGACATCAGAAAATTGAATTTGATTCGATATCAGGAAGTTTCTTGTTTGATTAACACACATGATGGCCAATGGCGCTCATGTCAGATTTTCAGTGGTTCAGCCTTCAATGAAATACATGCTGAATGTAAATTTTGTGGTCCCACTACCTTGAACTACACTTTAAATAATCGATTTGAGCAAATGCCTACAGCAACAATAACACCACTAGCCTTTACAATTTTACATTAGTCTCTAGATAAAATTAGACTGTGATTTTTGTCGAGAGGACTACCAGAAAGAAACAGGTATGTTTTGACATCAGGAACAAAGCAGTACGGGTTACGTACGAACGACCGACAAAAAAAATGTCGACTGGTTAAAATGTCGACTTTTATCGACTTTTTTGTAAGTTAAAATACCGACTTTGTTTTTACCGACTTATTAAAATGTCGACAGTTTGAAATGTCGATTTCACAAAAAGTCGACTGCCCTAATAGAAGTCAAGAAAAATATCGACTTGTCGGTATTTTTCCCATACAGAAAAGTCGATATAAAATATAAATCGACATTTTAACCAGTCGACATTTTGACTTGTCGATATTTTGTCTGTCGGTCATTTGAAAGTTACCCAAGGAACAACGCTCTGCCTTAAATGTTTGCACGGAATAACTATATAAACTCAAGAATCATAAATTCTTGTCTGATTTTTTAACACGAACTTAACAGTTTTTTTGATGCTGTGGAAAATTTAAGACTATGTTTAAGACACAAGTTCTTTTTTGATTCTTATAATAGTTAACTCATTTAGGTAGTTATTAATTTAATTTAACCTTTTGTTTAGCTTCAAGAAAGTTCAATAAAACGCATTTTTGTTGCCTACCTACATTATACCTAATGTTTCGAACTTTAAACTGCCTCATTTTCTGGATGTATTATTATTGTATTAATATTAAAACACATAACAGACCCTGAATGAGAGGCAATTAAGACGTCGAAATATATAGGCAACACAAATAAAATTACAAAAAATGCGATTTATTGAACTATGACAATGCGATATTAGATAATAATGATCAGATCAAAGTTTAGGGAATGATGTTTAAAAGCGCGCGCTTGTAAACATCATTCCCTAAACTATAATCTGATCAAAATGTCGACTATCAAAATGTCGACTTTTAAAATGTCGACTGTTGAAATCTTGATTCATAAAATCTCGATCACTGTTGACATTTTGAGAATCGACATTTTGAAAAATCGACATTATAAAAAGTCGGTCAAACTTGTGTCTATATTTTGATCTGTCGGTCTTTTAACCAGTCGAGATTTTTTCTGTCGAGATTTTAAAAGTCGATCTTATGGAGTCGATATTTTGAAAGTCGACATATCGTACCCAATCCAGCAGTACACGTCAACAAGTTTTTTTTTTCAATCTATTCCGGATCATTGAAAACTAAAATTTTGATTGAGCCTCTATCACTTGCTTGAATTTAACTTCCATTCCATATCCTTATATTAGAACCGGCTCCTCAAGATCTACGTTTTCACTGAACCATTCTCTTCGAGAAGTCATTAATGCTCACTTGCACCTGATTCTAGTACCAAATCTTCTACACCGACTTACAATCACTATCCCTACTCTCTTCTTTGTTTACAGAATTTAATCGTTTGTTTTTATCTGGACAATCGGTCTTCTAATGTCAATACTGGTTACATGCAAAGCAAAAGCCTGGACGGTTTTTCTTACTCCGAGTATTTTGGTGAAACTTTTCTCCACACGCTTTGCGTGCGACAAGACTGCTACTCTCCTTAATAGGTGCTGATGTAGATGCCACGATCCATTGCGTTTAACCTAGTTTCTTCCATGATGAGACGAGACTTCTGCAGATTTTCAATTATTCGACTTTTAATGTCTGTAGAATCCCAAACACTGAAAAAATGAGGGAAGAGGTATTAAAATTTTTGCAATAAGCATGGAATGAGAAACCACTTTTCTAACATGCGTCTCCTAGCTGCTGTACTAAGCTTTCTAGTTTGCCCATGTCCGTGGCCATGTCATCCGCTAAATCTTTTTGGAAGCTATAGAAACGCTGTTAAAGTAAACTTATACTTGCGCTTAATTTCTTCTCGTAAGCTGAACACAGTTAGCTCCACATGTTACCAGACGTTGAACAGTTCATAATGTGAACCAGTGACTGCTGTCCAACACACGTTGCAATGATCTTCCGTTATGAAATCAAAATCCACCTTCGTACGCAAGGGCGCTTGCTTGAACCTAATCAAGATCTATTTCACATACATTTCGTTCAATTTTTCTTCAGTGGAATTCATATCAAAGCTAGATTTCTCTACTAATACTAATTCATTAAAATAAGTCTACCCCCCTCCCCCTAATCGACAGCCTGGCTATGCCCATATGGCTTTCAGTTCACGGTATGTGTACCACAAACCACCTTTTATGAAAAAAGCACATATTTTTATGTAACTAAAAAGGCTGCTTTAGGTTTTCTACTACCGACCGACAGCGAAGTTGAAAGAAATATTTCACTCCTTGTGGGGCCTATAACGTAATTCAAAAGGAACCTGTTGAACTAGTGTAGTTCAAAAACTTTTTTAAAATTTGTTTAACACGTACCAACAAGTCTAGAAGAACTAGGTATAACAATTGTTTTGGCTTCTTTCAGGAAGTGGACAGTTTTGTAAATCCACCGTTTCTGTTGTATGGAAACTTAAAAAATATATAGGAAATAATCTTGTTGAATAGTTTTATAAATTTCAATCAACAAACGGTTGCGGAACGTCTGTGAAGTTAGCAGGGCAACTTTCACATCCGCAAATGGGACCTAGACAAGAATTTGCAGTTTTTTTGCATTTCTATTCCCGATTTCGCAGTTCGCCAAATAAGGGTGTAACTGAGCGATCTGTTAACTTCACCAGAGAAGTTAGCAGGTCACATGGTGTATCTCAGGAATCAAGCGTGCTAGGAACTTGTAGTAAGGCTCCAAATTTGCAGTTTTTTTGCATTTCAAGAATAGGCTAGGTCAAAATTTTGAAGTCCTTTTTTTGAAAAAAATTTCATACTGACCTGCTAACTTCAATGTTCTGAAAAAAACAGAACTAACAAGTTGTTAATTTACCTTAATAAAAGCCCATATACATATGTTGTCCGTGTGCGGCGTACAAGTTGTTGATTTATCTTACTAAAAGTCCCTCCCATAAAAGTCACCTTCGGTCACTAAAAAAAGGAAAGCTCTGACTGACTTTTTTTTCCGAAACTTTATGACTCGGACGGTAAGAATAATCAACTTGTTCAACTGTTTTAACAAGTCGACAGAAGTTTTGTTTCTATTGACAATTGTTACATCTTGTATTTAGTTATAGAAAAGTTCTTTAATTGTTGAACAAACATATAGTTGAACAAGTAATTGACTACCTAGTTAACTTGTTGTTCTGAGTGACAGAAATACAAGAAAAGAATCACTTCGCTCGAACATCACCCTAATGTTTCATGTCTTTCATTTTTGTATTGCTGTTTTTATACACACTGATCTAGTGAAGAAGCCAGTTGTATTCCTCCCCTTAAAAAATTCTAGCATAATACTTCTAGGAATGCACATCGCAGTATTCTTGAGCGCAACTTATGGCGAAGTGTCTAGTACAAATATTCTTTCCTAATACCCTTCATAGCTCTATTAATCTATATGCACACCCATTCATCCATTTTTCCTTTACTATATAAATAGATCATTGAACTGCAACTGTAACATAATTCAGACTTTTTCAAACCAATTTTAAGAGTTCCTTTCAACTAAGGAGCTTATCTCTTATACCAAGTCAATTGACTGTAATCTGTGTAAAAAGTAAAAACCTCAATACCAAGTTGCAAACCATATATTCCTCAATAGAACTATATGTACCTATACCTAGGTATAAATATCTCAAATTAAAAAAACTATAGCTTCTCTCTCTTTAATGCTTGATCCGAAATACAATCAAAAACTTTATATCATCCTGATGCCTGAAACAAACAAAACAATCTCCCAAAAAAAAACTCCATGTGCAAATACAAAAATATTAACGAAATTCAAATAGAAAGTTTCTCGCACGTTGGTTTTCTCTCCATTTTTTTTTTGGTGTGTATTCCTTTCCTTCTGTTGCTTTTGTTTATCATCATCACAGCCACCACAGAAGGTTCCACATTATAATTCTGTTCTGAGGTATAAAATCCAACACAGACCAACAACAACAGAAAAAAACGAACAAATTCCTATCGCATATGTTCATGTGAATGTCCTCACCCCCTTCGATTTACATGAACACATAACGAAGCAGAACAGAAGTAAAACTTTTTTTTTTAAATAAATAAATAAATAAATATTTTTTTTATCATTGGTATAGATAGGTGATGCATTTGTATAGGTAGAGGTATGTGTGGAATTTTTGTTTTGTTTTAAATTAAAATTTAAAAAAAAATCAGAACTATATAAAGTTCAAAACCTCACATGCATTGTAATATCAGTATCTGCGAGCTATCACCACATCTGTTTGCTATATTGCCACCGTTTCTTCCACCAACATCCCAGGAACGCCATTGCTGCTGCTGCTGCCGCCTGCTGGCTAATTCCCTGCAGTTTGTTAACAATAGAATAAACTACAAAATAAAAATCCCCCGCAACCTACTCCCATCGCTATATCATCATCATCAACAACTATCAACCGTATATGTATACAATTTTATGCACATTTCACTTGAGTATTAGCAACAAAACTAAACACTAAAGCCATACTACGGTGTTAAATAAATAAATAAAGAAAAAAATAAATAAAATCATCAAGAATTGTTCGTCTGTATGTATATACTGAACCCACCCGCTCCTATAGGAAGGGTTGCCTTTTGCTCCACATAATATCTACAAAAATGGTGGTAGAGCATGAAGCGTTCTTTATATTTTGCTTGGTCTATTCGCTGGAGTGTTTATAATGTTTGTATGTATACAATCAGAGGGTGCAAAATCTTTAAAAAGACCGCCATAAATCTGTCAGTCCTTGTTTGGAGCCTTTCTCATGGTTCTAATTTCCTTATGTTTTGCTTGATATGCATGTGCATTGCACCACAGTGTATTGAAACGTTCAACGTATACAGAGTGCAAAGCTGCATATGAAAAACAAAGCCAAACTAACAATATCAAAGTCCTTAAGTGTAGAGTTGCCAACGAAAGTAATTATAAAAACACTAAATGATCAGTACTAAGCTATGCCTATATCTACTTAGGTCAAGAATCAGATCCATTTGACAGGCAGTTATATGAGTTTCTATCACTATCACTTTCGCTTAAAAAATCAACGTGAGTTGAGGTTTTCTTTTTTATTCAAATAACGAATCTTAAAGCCTTTTGAAACGCGCTATGTGGTTATGGTAGAAGGGGTGAAGATGTGGCAAACTGGACTCAATATGCTCAACGGCCTCCTCAGAATTTATTTGAGACAAGCGGAAATAGAGAACACAGGAAGTGAAAATGTAGTAAACCTGAATTCTGAATGACATTTTTAAAGTGCTTCAATGGTAGGTAATGATCGGGTATTATTATCAATTTCAGAGCGAAGTCTGCGAAGGAGCACAACTTAAAGCTTTCCTGCACCTGCAAACTAAACTCAATCATCGACAGAGAAATAGTAGTGCGAGAGCCATGCAAATTATAAATTAGGCTAAACGCTGGCTTAATATCCTGATAACTAATTTCCCTTATTTGAAAGTTCTTTTTTAAAGGTTTGCTGTCAGGCCAATTGACGTATAAATATTTTATTTCATCACATGTCCAGAAAATACATATTTAATGAGAATAATTTCTTAATTCATCAATAATGGTTTCAAAATTGTCGTATGCGCATTGATGCAAAGTTCGCATTGCATTGAAGGTATACTCCTTTTCATACAGTAGGCGTAGCTCACTGTTTTTAGCTAATAGACTTGGATATCTTCAACTGGTGATTTACGCCACAAGATTCGTTGGTAGTCTCTGATGTGCTTTGATGTAGCTAAGATTTCACGAAATATGTTTTCGATATCTGCGGTCACAGCAAAACGGAATTGACGGAAGCGGAAAATGACATGAACTAATGGATCCTGCATTGTTGGTCCAGCTAATTGGGTGTCGTTTAAGGATACATCATTGCTTGTCAATGCAGATGCGTTGAAAACAACTCGCAACTTCTCAGTGACGGCGTGATGGGGAATATAATAGTATTTTGCATGGTTTTCAGGTTTTCATCCACACGTATGCTCAAGCATAGCATATTCACGCATAAACTTCACATAATGATCTCGAATGTCCTCATTTCTAGCCAAACGTCTCTCCAGGGAATGAAATGGGCACTGAAGAAATACAACCCTAACTGATACTTTCCATTAGAACGATTATGGTATCATCACACTATATAGCAAATATGCATGGATGGGAAAATATGACTGCATTCTTCATATCCTCGAAACTCAGTTGGCACTTCTTTCAGCTTCTAAAACTGTTGTAGAAGCTCCTCTAGATCTGGTTCATCTCTATATACTTGAGCATTTATAGCTTTGACTTGCATGGCGGCTGGTTTTACTGGCTGCTGGGCCAAATACAACCCAGCCAAATTGAGTGCGTTGGGCATGTGGCACTGAAATTGTCGCCTTGAACGATGTAGCCCCATACATCAGAGACAATCAAAATGTCAATTCCGCCAGACGTTCCAAAATGTGGGTCCGCAAGCTGCAGGCCAGCTAGGTGGGGCAATTGGTAAACATCTACATGTACCGCTGGCTGGAGTATTTGATGTTATTGATTCGTTGATCTTAAAGGAGAAGTCGCTATTGATAGATAGAAGCGTGAGTACGACACAGTGCCTCTAGTTCTTGTTTGGGCCCCCGCTCCAATACCTTCAATGGATACTTCATGCTTCTTTCTGCGAAGGTTAAAAGAGTTTTCAAAACGTTCAGCTACCAAACTTACCTGCGATCCATGGGTCCGTGCGCATTGGGGTGAGACAACTGATGGAAAGTTCAGCTGCTGACAATTTCCGCTGCCTCAGTATTTGGCTTTAGCTGAGAGGGCGTTTAAAACTGGACATCTACAAATTACTTGACTGTGTGGATGTTGCTGATTAATCCATCGAGTTTGATGCTTATGACACTATACTGTATGGGGCTGGCGTCCACAATTACGGCACATACCAGATGAATACTGTCTGTGAACATGCCCCTATTTAAGACAGTTGAAGCACAAATTTTTACGCTTTAAGGCTTCGAAGCACTCGCCCGGCATCTAAGGTAGCAAGGTGTGATTTAATAGGTTGATGAGCACGTTGTTGGCGGGATAATGCTGTTTCTGTTCGTGTTGGAATCCTGATTTGCTCTGTTGGGAGACTATCCCAACTAACAATTTAACTTTTATAAGGTTCTATATACAAGCTATTTTCAGACTGCTTAAGAAATGGTTAAAGGCCTTATGCAAGTCATTTTGGCGCATTTACGCAAGGTAATTAGCTGCCATAAGACTTTTGTTGACAGGTCTTATAGCAGCTTTTCATGAACTGCTATTAGCTTGGCTGAACAAGCTATAGCTTGCCTTGGATGTTTATATAAGGCCTTACCCAAGCCATTTAATGACAGCTATTGCCATTGTATTTTTTTCTCCTCAGTCAGCTTCCGAAACCTTTTTTTCTGTATTCTGTGATGAGTGAAATGTTAGTTTAATTATAAAATGAAAAGTTTTTTTACCTGGGATTTGAACTCGATTCCTTCCTCGTACCATTCTAGCACTCTACCACTATGCCAAGTTGCTGTTGAGGAAAACATAATCAAAAGTGAATAAGTTGATACCATATACTTCACGTTCACGCTACCTCTTAACATTACGCTTGTAAATATTTTTTGAAATAGTAGGCTTTGCTGTTGTCGCCAAGCGAATATTAAATGATTTTTTTATAAGCACAATATTTCATTAGACACACTTGTTGATATTCACTGATTATTTACAAACAAGCCTTATACAAGTTGTTTGCAATGACTTGTCGTGGAGAGCCTTATAGCAGCTATTATTTTAACATTTTCAGTAAACTACTTTGGAAGGCCCAATACAAGCCATTTATAACTTATATTTACAAGCCTTGTATAGAGCTTGTGTAACTCATATTTTAAGGCCTTACAGCAGCTATTTGCTTAAATTTCAGGTGGAAATTTTTTGGCTTGCTCAAGATTGACTTATACAAGCTCTATACAAGCTATAACTTGCCAAATTCGAAAAAAAACTTTACTTTATACAAGCTAAATTGTTGGTTGGGATGATCTCGCCTTTCCAAAAATATTGACTGATCGGCCAGAACTGGAATCTCATTTTGGGATGAAGCCAGGCCCCACTCCTTCTGAGTAGAAATCGGAAGTTTTGAAATTATTGTTGGTACCACCAAGGCATCTCATGCATCGAATGGAAGCTTCATGCCTCGTAAAGCACGAAGCGATTCCTGGACATTGTCGGCAATAGAGAGCAGTGCCTTCACTGTTTCATCTTTTACAGGCTTCAGATGTAAAAAAGGCGCGACACATGAATTTCAGCCAAAAGTTTCTTGTTATCGTAGCGACTAATCAACGACTCCTTCGCTTGTCGCAGCTTGGCAAGTTTATATGCTTCAGGCAAATTGGCATCATGAACCAGAGTTTGGAAAACTTGTTTGAACGAAAGCCAGTAGTTGTAAAGCATGCCATAGCTAATGGATCCAATTTAATTTCACTGTTATTTGAAGATATGTATACCTATAGGTTTATTTTGTGACTCGGTTACTCTGACGCTGACTTCTTTTAACCATGTCGATTGAGAAGAACACAGGTTGCATTATAGTCCGCCTCTACAATCTCCCATAATTCTTCGTGAGAGTCCAGTTCTGTTTTGGTTTTTGAAACCGATACCAAACGAGATCGAGACTTTTTGGCTCTCATGGCCAGCCCTATTTGCAGTACATAAGTAAGGTCAATTTTGGCATTAATATGAACTTAAGTATTTTTTTTTTAGTAAACTTGATTGTTGGCAATCTTTCTTCGACTCTATTGCAGCAAGCAGCAATTGTACTTAGTTAATCTTGTTTTCTTTTTCAAACTACTACTTTTTCAAAAAAATTAAATTCGTTGACTTCAACCAAGGCTAAAAGTGCGGGAGTAAATGCAAAGCATTTAAGAAATCTGACAGGAAGTGTTGTGTTTTGTGTATAATATTGTATCCGCCTTAGATATTCCAAAAATGTTGTCTCGTCTTGTTATTTTGAAAGTTTTTTTTTTCAATTTCCTTTTCTTGGAAACACACTTCCATAGATGGTATTTCTGATTTGTTTCTATTTCCTATAGTACACATCATGACCCCAAAATAAAAAAAAACACTCAATATAATATTCATATAGGCGAGGAGGGTTCAAATGCAAGAATCAATCTCTTGACAAACACACACAGCACACATGTTGGATTGAAGTAATTTAAATATGCCGGTGCCACCATTATTATAAATGGTTAGTTCTGATACTTTTTATATATATGAGTGTGTACGTATACGAACATACATATGTATATGTGTTAATTAACAACAATGTTTTGATTTATTAGATCAGATCTGGTTTTCCATAAGAAAAAAAAATAAGAAATCAAACCTTATAGTGAGGTTTCTGCAAGGTACGTAAGTGTATTGATATCGGTATAGTGGTTTAAACTATTTCACAGAAAACTCTATCAAATTACTGTAAATTGATACTTCTAGTCATACATACATATCTATGTATGTAAGTTATGTTTATCTATAGGTATAGCAATATAAAAATGTATGTATTGAAGGCGAGAACAAAGGTGAATTCATTTTATCGTTTGATATACATATAAATTGCATGATGGCACGCAATATTGTTTTTTATTCTATTCCATTTTCACAGAGGTTCTATTACAAAGAACTTTTTTGTTTTCAAGTTTTTATTTGGTTTAACAACTTTGTTAAAAAATATACATATCTACACTTAAGGCGTGAATTACAGGAATGTTTCGGTATACCTATCTGCATGTTCAATTGAACTTCCTTAGATACCACATTTAAGTCTTATTTAGACATATACTTAAACAAAATTACATGTGGGAAATAGGGAAACTGCATACATTTATACATACACAGTATTTGTTAACACGGAAAGAATTTAGAATTATAGAAAAAGTAATGCATCCATCAGGCAAAACAAAACAATTTTGTAGATTAAATCGAATTTGAATAGTGGCGAAACAAATTTCAAAAGCCTTGTAATCTATTTGAAAACTGTTTTAAAAAACATTAGGTAGGCTTAATTGATAGTACTAAATGTAGGTATCTAAAGTGAAATACATATTTGGAATAACATAAAATAAAATAAAATAAAATAAAATAAAATAAAATAAAATAAAATAAAATAAAATAAAATAAAATAAAATAAAATAAAATAAAATAAAATAAAATAAAATAAAATAAAATAAAATAAAATAAAATAAAATAAAATAAAATAAAATAAAATAAAATAAAATAAGATAACAAAATAAATATTGATGAGATCTACAGACAATTTGAGTTCACTTCATACCGCTCTACACGCCTGAGTTTGAAATTTGAAGAAAGCAATTAACTCATTCATAACTGCCACAGTGTCTCAAACAGCGGGTAGGTACTTTGAACTTTGTGTAATGAAGTTTTGCAGTTTGTAGCTATAGCATTGTGTCCTTACAGCGTCTTAGAGTTACTTCTGGATCTGCGTAACTCCACAATTATGCTCGGAAAACATAATAGCGCAGTGATAAGTTACTATTCAGACATATGAGGTTCGAGTTCAAGTGAATGTTCCAGCCTCTTCTTTAGCTGGGACAACCTAACCTAACTATAGGTACCAAGGCCGTTTTCGAGAACGTAATCAACATCAACAATGCACTTTGCAGGATGTTCTCAAACGCAAACTGCAAAAGGCTTCTGTTAAAAACGGCAAATACAAGTTTAACTGCTTAAGCATTACTTCGATAATGATGTTTGCTAAACTCACATATTCAAAAACATCATGTATGGTGCAATTTTTTTATTTCGCTGCATCCTGCGCTTGTCTTTGTTCAGCAGCGGTGTGGATTTTGCGACTCATCAGAACCAAATGGTGGTCGCTTACCACATTGGTATTTCTTATACTTCGAACATCACACATTGCCTTCCTCCGTCACTGCTGAATCATCATATGATCAATTTGGTTTTCAATTTGACCGTCCGGATGCACCCAGGTGATTTTGTTGCACGTCTTATGTATAAATACAGTCCCACCTAGCACAAGATGATTTGCGTTACAAAAATCGACAGGCAAATCACCATTTTCGTTCCGTGACCCCCAGCCATTTTTTCCAATCCAGACCGTTATTGTCTGATCCAACTCCGACCCCATGCAGTCCTTGGTCACCCTGTCTTTCATCCTCACCGGAATACAGCATTCTCGTTTGTCCAGCGTCAGATCTGTATTCTGCTTTTTCTTCACACGTAGTTTCGCTAATGGCCAGGATACTGATCTTTAGGCGAAGCACTTCACACTCAACCTGCTCGTATCAACCTTCGCTGTACAAGGATTGAACCTTCCATGCTCCGATTTTCGTACGAATGCGATAGCCAAAAGTAACGTTTGCGCTTCTTGAAAGACTTTTTCCATTTGTTGACGATTCACTTATTATAATGGCGTCTTCAGTGACGCTCGTACGTGAAGAATGCCGCACCCCAAAATCTGATGTGCGGTTTACTGCACTGTAGATGGATTCTTCTTGGGGACTCATTTCCAGTTGATGTCATAGTTCATGTATTTGCATATATCTTTCCACCATCGTACATAAGCTTAGATTAGACAAGTACACCCTTCCTTTGTATGGTCAAACACATAACTGATCGGGGCTGCGCACTAAGGGAAAACAGACGCCTTTTGTATAGCCCACCCAATATGGGTTAAAGACGCTACTTGCTGCTGCCGTTGGCCTTTCAAGGTAGGCTCCGTCACCGGATTATCATGCCGTTCACCACCACCTGCAGTTCTTCCCCCATCTTGGGGGCTTTTAATCATCCCAAGGACAAGTTTGTGCCATGACCAGCGCGTCGTTGGATTGTCTGCTTATCCCCATTCGCTCCCCATGCACATTAGCGTTACCCACTCTCTACCACGGGGAGGTACATAAGGATTTTCCTTTCATTGAGCCTAGCACTCTCCAGTTCTATAACGAAAACATATACGCATGTAAAATGTTCAATCAAAGTTTGAATTTTTAAAACTTTGATAGTAATTGATAGACAAATTCTAAATTTGGTAAATTTTTGAAAAAATTTACTAAATTTATAATCATTCAAAACATCTACTAAACGAATAATTAGAATTTACTAATTTATGTGCATCATATTTGAGTGCGGCTATTTTCAGCTCCAAGATTTTTCAAATTGGGCTCCACTCGTTTTTGAAAAATCTGACATCAAACCTACCTACATATGTACGTTTTATCGAGCTTTTTCTTAAGTACATACTCGTATTTATTGGAATAAATATTTTCTATGTGGGTCAAGTAAATTCCTCAAACTAACTTGTTAAACTATTGGAACTTCTTGTTTCGTCCGTTGTCTATCTTCGGTCTTTAACAATTTAAAGATGATGATGTAAAAATGTTTGATCACAAAAAAAAAAAACACAAAATTAAGTTCATATCTTTTTTTTTAATATAAAACGAAATGCTAAACAAAAGCAAATTTACCACACGACCGACATTCATCAAGTAAGTGTTAACAAAAAACAACGAATCTGCATTTTAATTGAATCCCCAACTCAACACTTCATAAAATGCGCCCATCAACCTTTCAGGTTTACCTTACTTTAAACATATTATCACTTATAAGGGCGGTGGCGGTGGTGGGTGCAAGAATCTTTGTATGGTGTCTTTATATATTCAATTCTGAATTTTATTAGATGCATCCTTGATAGATGCACCACAGGTAAAACACTTTGTTTGTATGTTGTATATACATAAAAGCTGTTTCAAAACACTGTAATGCACTTGAAAAACAACGAGTGTAATGTTGTAGATATGCTATACAAAAGTGCAAAACAATACTGATGTATATGGCAGGAAAACCTATGTAACTATATAACAACAAGGGCATCACACAATATAAAACATCAAGTGATTGTTCGTCGTTTGTATGTCTACTCTCTTGGTTGTTGTCGTCAATGGAGCGCGGTGGTGTGTCGTCGTTCGTCGTCCTCCTGCTGCAGCTCTCCTCATCACTGGTAGTTCTATGAATAAATTTCCATACCAAATATCGGAGATTGAGAGTGAAGTGAAGTGGCAATCTCTGGAATTTTTGCATAAATATATGTGTGCAGGTTTTTATACTTTTGCCGTTATATAGGTAGGTATGTACCTACATACTACAGAATTTCTTTTTTTGTATAGGTATGTTGTTCTTCTTTTCTTTTATTATAGACATTGGGACATGAGAGGCTGTTTGACTGACACTTGTGCATATTGTTAAGTTCTTTAAAATGGATCAAGAATTCAATTTACGCCTTGAGGTTTATATAGGCTTGGGATATGGAAATGGGGATTCCTTGTTTTTTCTTAAGACAAACAAATTTAAAATCAGCTATCGCATTCAATACTCGGAATCCTTAAAGCCCTTATGGTGTTAATAATACTTTTTTGGAATTTTTTGAAATCGCACTTAACAACATTAAGATACTTTCCTAGGTGTTTGAAAGAATCTTAGTACCACAAGGTATTAGGTATTAATGCGGAAATAAATACCCTTTGTGTATTAACCATTGCAAAAAATGCACATTAAATCTGTTAAATGCCACATACGCGTGAAGTCTATAACAGGCTATTGATAAAATTTCTGCCTAAAGAGAATTTGCAAAGTGGTCTAACTACTCAACACAAATAATGTGTCATACATCGTTGAAAAGGTTAGTACATTATATCATTATATGGCCATTAAGCTCCAAGCCATGGAGTTCACGAGTTATTTGGCCTCAAACCCCCGCCAAGAACAATAATGCAATTCCCCATTTGGTGCTTATCGTCCTTCTATAAACATCAATGTGTCATACATCGTTGAAAAGGTTATTGCATGTGCTTCATTTTGTTTAAGGGCAGTTGAGCTGTAGGATATGGGGATTGAGAGATATTTGACGTCGAAAACGGAAAATTATATTACTCTTGTTTTTTGTGTGTTGAAGCTGGATATCTCTCAAACCCCGCATGGTCTTCATCTTAACGGCTATATAACAAAATGAAGTACATGCAATAACCTTTTCATCAATGCACGACACATTGATGTTGAGTAGGAGTTATAACTCATGCGTGTTGAATTTTAGACTACCTCCCATAAATTTTTTAACAAACTTTGGTTTTTCTATGAAATCTATCAGGATATGAATGAAGCCTGCAATATTTGCTTTATTTATCCGTCTCCGGTCCTTCTCTGATTCGTCTCCAATCTTTAGCCGTACCCGAACCGTCGTCAATTCGTCTTTGATCCAAACTTAAGCATTTCAAAAATTCACAACTACATATACGACTTAAAGGTTTTAATGTAACAATACCAAATTTTTACACATCACTATGCTCCTTTTATGAGAACACTCATGCGTTTTTGAAAATTAAAAAAAAAATAATAACAATGCATTTTCGAAATTACCCACCATCAGCTATGTTAACAATAAAATTAATTAACATCTTTAAGTTAACCGCATCGACGACGACGTCATTATAAATAGTAAAAAAAAAAACTATAAGGAAACATACAAAAACAAAACACTGTTAACACGCAGGTTAAACCTACTTAATTCCCTAGACTTTTACTGCACCCATGTGCATCCGGATGTATAACAATAATGGCCACAAAAGGCTAAATTAAATTACATTGCTAATAAGGTGTCTCTACTAAGAAATGAATGGGTGCGATAAGCATTTTTTTTCCGCATTGCTATAGGTAACAAAAAAACTATTTTTATTTCTTTTAGTTTTTTTTTTATATTTGTTACTCTAGTGTAGGTACCTTTTTCCTCCATTTGATGAAAAAAAGTGTGAGCTGGTAATTAATTATACACATTGAACCTACCTTATAATCAGAGGGGTGGACATTTTTTTTTTTAATAAACCTGTACCACTTAAGGTTGTTTTTTTTTTTTTAATTTTCTCATTTAATTGAGTAATAATGTGTTCCTTTAAATATAAAGTGTTACTCCACATGTTTTAAGGGTATTAATGTCAACTTAGAAATAACGAATGTCCTTAATGATTTCTATGTCTCTTTTGTTCGTTCATAAATTATAAGAACTTGAATAGCTATTGTTAAAAAAACGACCACGGTATAGTAGATAGCTCACTTTTTGGAGCTTTCAATATGTGTTCCTATTTGAGTAAGGGGAACAAACGAAAAGCTTTGAGAAGTTAAAATTTGTAATTAATTTGTAACACAAAAAAATTAGTTGCATCACGACAGCTCGTGGAGAACTAAGGCCAATTGACTTAAAACTCTCAATCATTTCTGTGTGCATGTTGCTAGAAGTTAGATGGCAGGCGTGGTGAGGACCTATAATTTTCTTTCTGCTGTTCCGAATGACTTAGATGAAAAACACTATTTCATGACAAGAGACACGCTTATGAGCTTTGTCTTACAAAGAACAGTTGCATATCAAAAAATGAAATCCACATAATGCAAGTGCCCAATATGACAAGCACTTATGTACCTACTAACCCGGCTCCCCATCCATGTCGCGTCGCAGCCTGAAACACGGCAGCCTTCCCATTTTCCACAATCCCAAGAACGTTGCTTCCAGTCATCTTGACCAAGCTTTCCAACATCCGCGATGGCTTGGTCTTCAAACCTGAAGTCTTCGGTCTTCTTCGTTGTCTGGGGGCTAGGATTCTCTTGACTGGGACTGGGACTCTCTTGACTGGAGCACTATTGTCCGTTCGCTCGATGCGGACGAGCCAATGTAGTCGAAGTGTTTTGGTTTTCTGGACTACATCCAAAGCTTGATACAGAATATAGGGTTTGCAGTTATATCTTCCCCCTCGATTCGACCTCCTCGCAAACAAGAGCAAATATTCAACACAGAATTTTTTTTCGAAAGAGCCCAGTATCAGCTCTCCCTTTCTGTATATTGATAGTCCTTCTACGCCAATCTCAAGTAGCACCGGTTTGCTAGGGTAGTTCTTCGTCAGATCTCCACTAACAATAAGATGTCATTCTTGGGATTGATAGAGATAGATGAATTCCTTAACTTCTTTGAAGTTGTTGCTATCAACATTGACGTTTTGTCCTTTGGTTGACAGATCTTTCGTTGCTTGTTATTTGGTCTAGTCCTCATTTACTTTAAGACCAACAAGTTTTGCCTTTTCTTCAATTGCTGTTATCACTGATATACCCTAGAAGTTGGACAAATCTGTTGAAAATAGTGCTTTCAGTTTCACTTTTCCTGGGATCCCAAGTTTATCCATCACCATTTAGAGCTCCTGACGATGAATGCTATCATAATATGTGGCTTGGAAGTATATTAAGTCTCAATTTGAAATTCGATAGTCTTTTCCAGAATTTGTCTGAGAGTGAAAACTTGGTCTATGGTCGATCTGCCTGGTCGGAAGCCAAACTGGTACTTACCGATTATAAAATTGCACAACGACTTAAGATGCTTAAACAGGGATAATGCCTCGATAGTTCTTGCAGGACATAGAGCGTCACCCTTTTTTGTTGATAGGACATTTGGAGCTGATAGACCATACCTAGTCATCGGGAATGCTTCCTTTCACCCAGACTTGATTGATGAGTTAATGCATGCATCCTGTCAGTTCATCCCTTCCGTGTTTGAAGTGCTTCACTGGAAAACCATCAGATCCGGCGGCTTTGTTGTTCTTTTGCCATACTTTTTGTTTAAGTCTATACCTCTTTTACACTAGGTATTCATTGTTCGGTTCACTTCTTGTCCACATTCTCGCTTTACCTGGTGCTTATTCAACAGCTGTCTAGAAATGCTTCTTGAATGCATCCACTATTCCTTGTGCTTCGGTGACTAGGTAGCCTGATACGTTTCAGTTTTAAAGCCAAAAGCTATAGTTACTTGGCTTTTTAATAAAACTTATGGTTGGTTATTTCGTTCACTAGACTCTTCGATCTCCTTAAGCTGGGAAGCTCTTTTTTCTACGTAGGGTCTTCTTCACCTTTCTTCTCTTTACTCGACACTCCTCGACACACCTCGACGCTCCTCGACACTCCATTCCGCTGCAGTATATTCGCATATGGATCTTCTGTCACATTTGTCAGCCTTTCGCATCATCATCGTACCATGCTTTCTTTTTCGGGGGTGGCTGGCAGCATATTGTGGTGCCTCTTTGATGATATCCCAATAATCGGATCACTGGTTGTTGGCGTCTGTGGCAGATGAATGCACAGCGGAGAGCTTCTCGCTCAGATGCTCACTGTAGATTCTATGACTTGAGGTCGAATTTTTTTTTTAGTTTGGTTCGTAGATTCTTTTGACATTTGAAAAACCTTGCTGCCACAAAAAAATGGTCAGAGTAGACGTTTGCCCCTTGGAAAGTACACTCGTCTAGCATGTTAAAGGCGTATCCTCCTCCGAAAAGCACATGGTCAATTTGTTTGGCGTATCGACCATTTGCGGAGCGTCAGGTTGCTTTGTGGATTCTAAGCCTACTTATTACCTTATTACGAGCTTCTGAAAAGTATATTAATCGGAAGCCGTTATTATTTTTCTCTTCGTGGGGCTGTGTCCACCAACTAATCCTTCTTTTCCAATTTGAGTATTAAAGTCCCAGAGAACAAATTTTGAAATCGTACTTCGGGATGGCTCCGTAGTTCTGACCAGGAGGTCATTAAACTCATCCTTTGGTATATGTTATGTACCCATACTAAATGACAATCACAACCTCCTGTAAAATATAAATAGTTTGTCATAGCTTCATAACCTTTTTAAAACTAGAGAGTTGCTCATTTGTTACAGTGCCCAATAAACTTTCAGTTAATCTTGTAATTAATTTAATAGGATTTTATGACAGGAATTCTAGAAGTCTTGCGGTACATAATACTTAAAACTTATAAATGCTACCAACTTTTGTGTATTGGTGACACCTAAACTTACTCTAAATTGACCTCTTTTAATGAAGCTGTTTAGGATGTCAGAAAGCCGAAAAATATAAGACCCCAAATTATTTCTGTTTCAAAGCTTAGGCAACATTTCATGCAACCTAATTTTTGATATATATAAGTATAAGTGCCTACCTGTTTTCCATCAGCTTAAAAGTATAAAAAGATTACAGCCACATGACATGACATCCAAAAATTGCATTAGTCCATTAGAGGCCAATGTTACACACATTACCTTTGTTATAAGAGCCTCGAAAGCAAACGAAAAAAATGTATGTATGTATCTCAACCATGTTAGCATAAGTAAAATTATCTTGTGGTTGTTGTTGTTTTTTTCCACATTTATTTGGTTACATTCAGTAGGTAGCATTTTTTTCTGGAAGCCTTCTAATGGATTTTTGCCTTTGTACAGCTCTTTCCCCATGTGCATTCCCTCTGTCCCTGATGCCTTCCCCAAGGGACACAATGACGAAAAATCATATTTTCATTTGTGGTATAGCTAATTTCTACATTCTGATGAAATTTTTTTTAATTAACACCAAAAACCATATGGAGGAGGTGGATGAAGCACAACCATACAACAAAAAAATTATAAAAAAAAAATAAATATAATTCCACAACTCTGTTATTTAGTCCATGGAGAGTATGTGTTTGACATGCCACACATGTGGAAATGGAAACCTGAACATGTCCAATTTGTGAATTTCGTAGAAAACCGGGGAATTTATTTTTGTTGTTATAGGAATTTTTGTTGCTTCTAAGTTCAGGAAAAAAGACAAACAAAATAACAGCAACAACAACAAAAAGATACAAAAAAATAATAATACTTTTATAAAATAAAAACGAATGGAATAATGGCTAATGTGCGAATAGTTCATATGAATGTTCCTGTTTAATGTCACCCTAAAGAGCCACAAAAACCAGAGCATGCAAGCGGCTGTTGCCGCACCAAAAAAGCTTTTGCAACATTTGTAGACATTTTTATTTTTTGTTTATTCTCAGTTGTTATATAGCTAGTGAGATAGAACTTGCCACATCATAACCCTGTGTCTTGCCACATAATATGTGAAAGCATTTTTATTTTATCAAATGGTTATGTTTATACCTTCATATACATTTATGTACTTTGCTTGATTGTCATGGTGGAGTTATAACAATTAGAATGTGTTGGCATAATTTATACTAATTAATCTGAGAGTGACTTTTGACGTTATTCGTTTATTGCCTGTTATGGGTTGCATCAACATTTATGACTTTACTTTGACTCTTAATTGAAAGCATAACTTACATAGAAACATATTCTGTTATTGAACTCTGTGCTATTGCTATTAGGATGTCATGTATATGCTCTGGAGAAAATGTTGGTTTGTATATAATTAGACAGAGATTTACATACATTTAAACGTTTTGTGTAAGTTTGACTTTTTAACTCATATACATAAAACGAACTATACTCGTTTTTTCTTAAAAAAAAATTAATTAACATTTTTTTTTGCTTTGGGAAAATGTGTACCCATTCACAATCGGTACAATTATGTTTGACGTACTCATTTCATACAGTTCTGTAGAGATTTTTTATGATTTTATTGGATGTTAAATGTTGAAAAATCTATTAACTACATGTATTTTAGTGAAGATAAAGTTCTTAGAGAACTTTGTATATTCATTCAATAAATATGCATCGGTAATATCTTGTATGTGATGAGTACATTACTATGTGGTTTCTTGTAGTGAAAACAGTTTCCTAACATGTTTATAAATATAAAAATTCTAACATTAGTATCTTTTGGTTATTATGTAATGAGTACATTATGGTGTATGGAGTACAATTCTTGTGCATTATTTGTGATGAGTAGTTAGGTTCCTACATGATTACATTTTGAGACAAATACATACATACATACATACATACATTTAAAGTATGATATGTGTCGGTTACATGTGATGAGTACATGATTATGCAGGGAGAACATGACGTTGTAGAGGGAACATGATTATGTAATCACAACATTATTGTTTAGTGCATGCATGATTGTGTATGAGTAGATACATGATTATGTAATAAGTACATGCTTATGTAGTGAGTACATTACTATTTATTGGATCCTCATTTAAGGTAAATAATTATTGCTGTCTTTGATTTTCCTCTACTCACTCAACTCATTTCACTTTTATTCTGAAAGTGCAGAAGCTTGTTTTATTAGAGAAAATAACAACTTTTACCTACACGATTACATTTTGAGAAAAATTTCTGATGTGCAATACTCTATGGACTATACATATCTACGTACATGCATTTATAAGTATGAGAGTATGGTTTCCATTAACCCATTAATTAAATTAATGTGAATATTCTATGGGATCCAACATAAGGATCTCTTGGTTATTATGTAATGAGTACATTATCGTGTATGGAGTACAATTCTTGTGCATTATTTGTGATGAGTAGGTACCTACATAATAATATTTTGAAAAAAATGTCTGTGCAATATGTATTCTATGGACTCATAACAAACATATAGTACATGAATATGTAATGAGTACATGCTTATATAG
Source organism: Dasysyrphus tricinctus (assembly GCA_963921185.1). NCBI lineage: Eukaryota > Metazoa > Arthropoda > Insecta > Diptera > Syrphidae > Dasysyrphus > Dasysyrphus tricinctus. Next base: position 129,907,165 of record OY992530.1, read on the forward strand.
TGAGTACATAACTATGTGTAGGATTTTCATTTAATGTATATTTTTGCCATCTTAACTTTTCCGCTAATCACTCAACCGATTTCCCCTTTTATCTAGAAGTACAGGCGCTTGTCTTCACTACTTAAAGGCAAGAATATTTTATTTTCAGTAAAGTGTATTGAGTACATATATTAGCCTGATTTTCAATTTTTAGAATATCTCAAAAAAATGGTGTTATTTTGTACAGCTTTCAAGATTGTTTGTCCAATCTTTTCTACTATTAACAAATACAGGATATTTTGTAAAGTGTAAGAAATATAAAAATTAAAATATTCCCTCTTTCTCGTAAAGCTTAGTTACTATGAACGTTGATACAATCTGCAAAATTTATAAAATCAATCAATCTGTATGCAATTCAATGTGATTAAAATAATTGTCTATAGACTGACTTAATAAAAACAGCCTAGTTGTAAGGGCTGATGTTGGGCTAATTTTTGTACAAAAATTAAAATGTAACCAGTACATGTCAAATGTACTCAGCACATAGAACTTTTTGTGCGTTTCAACCCAAATTTCAGTTAACACATTTTTTGTCAAAGTATCTGTACTCAGTACATTCATTTTTTCTTCAGTAAAGGGGCAACCAATACATCGATGACTTGGTCAGAACTTCACCAATGATAGGTTAAACTTTCTTCTATTATAGAGGCATGTGTAGTACTGCAAAGCAAAGTTCCAATAGTGTATTCAATTTACAAAATAAGCCTGATATCTGCTATGTGATTCTCAGATCATAATTAGTTAAGTATGATAACTTGACCTATACTTGTAATACTTCATAGCTATAGGCAGACATTCTACGTTTCACTTCGACATTTTTGTGGCAGGAACACCTAATGATATACCTATGTATTTTAGGAAGTCTATATGAGCTCAAAACGTTTAATATTTTGCCATTCAACTCGTTGGTCTAGAGATACACTATACCTGTACATTATAGTTGTGATAGAAAATATGTCAAAAACAGGTTTTAGTAAACCAACACAAAGGCTTCTTTTATAAAATATGCGCTTAATTTAAAAATTTCCTTAACGCCATGTCTGTTTCATTAAACACAAAAAAAAACTGATACCTACTGAGTTGTTGAAAGTACCTTTCCCCTATCTCCCTATATCGGCCATATGTTGTCTTGTCTGATGTCTGCTGTGCTGGTTCTTTGCCATCACAGCTGAGTGGAATTTAAAAAGGGGAGTGATAGATATGCAAGTTCATTTACCAAGGAAGCAGATGATGAAAAACATTTTTAATTTTCGTTTTGTTTTATTATTATTAACTCATTCACACACAAACACACTCAATACACACATGTTCTGATGATGCTTTGATAAAAATAAAAGCCTGGAATAACTTATATTAAAGCGTTTTTAAAATGACGCACGATGACGTGTGGCATGATTACTCAAGGCATTCAACAAAAAATAAAGGATACCGACCTAATGATGGCAATATCTCGCTCTCGTGTTTCCACCCCTCCGATCAGCAGCAATCGCGGTGCATTAAAAAATTATGTAAATAATCGATTTGCTTTGTGCATTAATCGTTACATTCGCGAGGACGTCCTTTTCGCTCATATTATTCCTTGCAATCTGATTTGAAGACGAGATTTAAAAATAAAAATTAAAAGCTGAAAAACCCGCAAAGACAACTTTACGATCGAACCCAATCGTCCACCCAACATGATCACGATCATCATCAACATCAACATCAACATCAACAGGCAGGCCGCCCGGAGAATGTCCATCTTTTGAATGAGGTGCTGACGTCTCTTTGGGGTTCTTATGTGGTTCTGGGATTTTTATGTCTGGCTCTGTGGGATTCAAAAACCAGACAGAAGATGAGGATTCTTCTTCATCTCATTCTCATTCAGATGGGCAGCCAAATGCGGTTCCTCACAAAAAAAAAAAAAAAAAAAACAAAACAAAACGATCTCACAGAAAATTAAAATAAATAAATAAATCGTTGAAATAAGAAGCTCGCGTTCCATTTTGCAGCATCATCGCCAGAATCGCCGAGAGCTCACCAGGTAGACTGCATCACCTCTATACTATAATCCTCAGTACCTCTTCCTATACCTACCTGATGATGGTAACCATCCAAACCATCCCAAGTCCAGACCAACCGGGAGTCCTCCTCATTTGACATTATGCGGTGGGATAATGCCTCATATACATGTTTTATGTGAGTTGTTGTGTGCAATAAAATAATGCGACATGAGGAATGAATTGCTCTCTCACTGAGTCGGTCTCTGGTTTGGAATTAATGGCTTAATTGAAAAATTTGTTTCGCGCATGGGAATCAACTGGACTGTTCTCCGATCGCGAATCAAGATTTTTGTTGGTATTTTTTTTTTATTATTATTTTACTCACCCAAAGTAGCCTGTGTGTCGAATAAAATAAATTTGTTATGATTTAGAATAATGAAAATGGAAAGCAAGCAACCCGAGGTTTTGGGGTCATTAGTGTATTGTTATATATACATCGAGCTTCAGTATCAACATGAATGGCAAATTGAGAAAAATTATATTAATCCCATGGACTTGACTGTACACGGTTAGAGTAAGATTGATTCAACAGAAGATTTGTTTAAATGTTGAAAAAAAAACGGTCGAATTAATCTGGTTTTGCTCGTTTAATTCTTTCTAATTCTTTTTTTAGAATTCACTTTTGGATTTTTTTCTTCAAATGTTATTAATTGATTCTAGTTGAAAGTTGATTGGTCTGTTTTGAGTATATTTTTGTTTGTATTATTTTGCAAAATAAATATTAATTAGATTGAGAAAGACAAATCCATAAATTAGTTTTTTGACAAGACCGCGGCCAGAAAATATTTCAGAGGGGTACCTACACCTTCAAAAATATAATAGTTTATAACCCAATTTTCATACAAACTTTGGTACAATGTAGAAAAGTTGGTTATTTTTAATAAAAAACAACTATGCTTAGTATTTTTTTCAAAAAAAAAAAAAAAACAATCAAGTAGTTAGTAGCAAGTAGGTCTCACATGTTCTGTCGGTCTGTCTGGCTGTTCGGCTACAGCCTAAACGGCTGCATTGATTTTCTTCGACCTTGATACAAAAGTACTTATGTGTTATGTGGTGTGGTTTTCAGTCATTCCCCTCACTCGTTTTTTTTCACTTTTTTTAGAAGTAAAAATAAAGATTTGTTTCCAAATTTTACAAAATCTTATTTTTCTCAAAACCGGCTCAACAGCTTTTCTTAATAAAAAAAAAAAAAAAAAAAAAATACTTTTTGTAAAGGCTGCCTTTGAGTGAAAAACTATTTTCCAAAAATTAGTTATTAGAAATTTTTTTTATTTTCAAATTTCTTGAAAATGGTGTGACTTATTTTAATCCCTTTTTACAGAAGCTCCCAAAAAACTTTAATAGTTAGGGTAGGTACTCATGCAACCTCGTAAGACACTAGATAGGTAATTTTACGATTTGGTTAAATTTATCATTTGGTTAATGAACTGTCAAATTTTGTATGGGAAATGGATTACACAATTTGGTTAATCTTACCCCAGGATTTTGCTGCGGAAAATTAACCAAATTTATTTGCGTAAAATTTACCTAACGTCATTGTGACTTTAAGAACTAGGCGTGTTCCGAAATATGATATATGTGATGTAAAAAAAGACTCTGACTATGTTTTGCTGCAATCGCATCGCCATTATTTGCTGATAAACATTGTGAATGCAAAGGTAGTTTACACAAATCAACATAATTAGGACATCTACAACTATTCAATGATTAAGAAAGCTACTTTTCGTAAATTAATAAGGTAGATGGCTCTACCAAACCAATGGTAACACAGGGGAACAATATTTAATTTTTTTTCTGTTGCCTGAAATTCTATAGCTGTTGTTTATTAATTCGAGGTCGCTGATTTCAAATCTACTCTCCATTTTTTTTCCAACAGCTCTAGTTTTTGAGATACAGCTAGTATCTTGTGTGTACCTTGAGTACTTTGGATTTCCTATGGATATCCGTGACTGTTCGAAAAGACTGGCCTCAAAGGGAAGTTATGGTTGCAGGGAATCTGAATGTTATAATTAAACCTCTTGTGTCTAGGGATCGCATAATCCTGCCACCTCTTCATACTAAACTAGGGCTTATGAAACAATTTGTGAAAGCTCTAAGCAACAGATGGTGAATGTTTTCAATACATCTCTAAAAAGTTTCATAACCTTAGCACTGAGAAATTGAAAGCAGGAATTTTTGATGGTCCCCAAATAAGAAGGCTTATAAAAGATGACAAATTTAACGGATTCATGACTGAAATTGAAAGAAATGCCTGGAAGGAATTCGTTGGGATTACACAAAATTTTCTAGGAAACAAAAAGGGTGAAAACTATGCAGATCACATTGAAAGTTTGTTATTGCACTTTCAGCAGCTAGGTTGTAACATGAGCATCAAGGTGCACTACCTTCATAGTCATTTGGACCGATTCCCTGAAAATCTTGGTGATCTAAGTGAAGAACAGGGGCAGCAGTTCCATCAAGGCATCCGAACAATAGAGGAGCGGTACCAGGCGGGTCACTGGGATGCCCACATGATGGCGGACTATTGTTGGAGTATTAAAAACAGCCCTTGCGATCAAAGTTAAGCTAAAAATCCTATAAAACAAAAATTTTAGTGAATAGTGCTTGTTTTCTAGTTTTATTTTTTAATAAAAACTTATTTTTCTTGAAAATCACGTTTTTGTATCTAAAAAACTGAAGCTGCTACAAAAAATCTGACTTCATATTTGAAATCAGCACCCCAGAAATATATAAAATTAGTCATAAATTGTTATGCAACAAAACTTTGTTCCCTTGTGTAATCATTCGTTGTTGGCGGCGAAACTACATCAACAACGTTTTGTTTCCTAATAGTTGCAAGCTATCGGAAGCAGGTATTATAAACCAATGAAAAGTGGTTGATTTTCGTAAGGTTAACTTAACTTTTGCTTTCGAAAGAGAAGAGTTATTCCGAGCGCACGCCTTAAACTAGTTTTGTATCACTTTTGTGTATAAAACGTCAAACGTGACAAACACTAAAACACAACAGACAAATGTTAAAACCCACAAAAAAAAAAATACTGACAGACGTGGGTTTGACAGTTCTTTACTTCCTGCAAACAGAATTTTGAGGAGCAGAAATTTGCAAGATTTTTCAAGGAGGGGAAATTCTTGCTCTATAATTGTGTTCTCTTGTTGCAACTTTTTGGAGTTAACAAACAGGCATTTGTGAAAAGCAGTGTGACTTCGTTTGAATTCGTACGAAATTTCAGTAGGTAACCAAAATCACCAAATTAATTTCAGCATCTTAACTCGTTTTATCTGTCACACCAAAGTAGTTTTTGGATTTATTAAAAACTGTAGAATTTTCTTCTTTGAAAAGGAACCAAATGGTTTTCTTAAACTTGGTACTTAATAAATGGTTTTTAAACAACTTTTAGAATATTTAAAAAAATATTTTACTTTTATGGAAAATAACGTTAGGCACCTTCCATTTGCAAATATTAAAAACAGTAGAAAAAAATATATATTTTTTTAAACGACTCGTACGATATTGATATTCAAAAACTTCAAAATAAAAATAAATATTTTGTCAATTTTCAAAAATTTAATTTTGAATATTCCATATTTCAAAATCGGGTTAGTAATTTTTTTGAAAATTCAATTTTTGTCTGCATATTAATAAAAATTTAAAATTTGCATGCCAAATGTTTTGAACATTTTATACAAAATTAGTTTTTAAAAAACCGCGCTCTAACGATTTTCAAAATTTGTTTCACATAAATTCTTACTGTCTAAAAAGAATGGAGACAGAGCTGCAGCTGTTAAAATGTTGAATACACACAAATTCAATGATATGAACACAACACGACGCGCAGCTTCAGTCGCAGCTGGGCAAGTTGGCCAACTTTTGCTTGCTGGCTTTTTTGACATTTGAGCATTCCGAGTGCAACGGAGTATTTGCATGGGGGTTGAAGTGAGTATCAAAATTCTTTTCAATTTCTCATAAAAACGTAGAGTAATTTTGAGGCCTAATAAGATAGGTGCGCAATGTTTCCAAATACATATTAGTTCGTTCATACTTAAACCTGTTTTATTTTAAATGTTGCCGTTCTCTATCTTTTAAGCACAACTAAATTACAAAGAGTTGGGCTTGAATATTTTTTGGCTACACACATTTTCTCTCCGACCAATTAGAGTTAAAATAGATCGATATAAAACAAAATGCACGACTGGGTCGCACGTACTTGCTCTTATGTTCAAGACACTGCGAGTTTAAGAAAATTGTATATAAAAACATGGAAATTATGAGAGAAAAATGTAGAGAACCATGAAATACGAAATTTAAAAAAGCAAAAACAACTCTTTTGACAGTTTGAGGTGAAAAAAAAGTATGCCATCTTAATTCATGATGGAATATGATTGTATGGGAAAAAATTTTTAAATCGTTGGAGTGGTTTTTTTTTTAAATTAATTTTTTATATATAAAACTCTTAAAACATTTTTAAGAACAAATTTTGGTATGCAGATTTAAACTATATATTTATGTGTATATAAAAACAAAATTTGAAAAAAAAATTGTAAACCCGTTTTTGAGATATCGAATTTTCAAAAAAAAAGTTTGAAACTTTTTTTTTTAATCCAAAATGAAAATCAAAAATTAGAAAAAATAGTTCCTTGGGAGGTACCATTATTAACCATTTTTGAAAAATAGTTTTCCACCCAAAGAAAGCCTTTACTAAAATAAATTTATTGAATTTTTTTAAAGAAAAGTTGTCGAGCCGTTTTTGAGAAAAATACGATTATGTAAATTTGCCAAAAAAAAATATATGACAGGTACCGTTATTTTTGGTTCTAAAAAAAAACTGAAAAAAACATGTCGGCAGAATCACCAAAAACCACTATGTACCAAGTTTGAAGAAAATCGATCGAGCCGTTTAGGCTGTAGACGAACAGACAGACAGAATTGTGCCACCCACTTTTTTGGTGTTCTCTATCATCGTAATATCATGTTTGATTGTTATCTCAAAAATTTTGTTTGCACGAATCCAAAACTTGCCTTATAGTACCTATAATCGCAAGTAAAAAAGTAGAAAAATGGGGTTTGGGAGGAGGAGCGGTGTTTATGACTTTGAGGAACAATAATATGCAAAGCTCAGCCTATTTCTTTTCTAATTGTACTGAACTACATTATATGCAGCACTAAATATAATTCTTCACGATGTACCTACCAACCAATAAGAAACTATTAGACTTAACGTTCATCCGTGTTATTTTTATTTTTTAAAACCACCATTCATCCCAAACATCATTATTAAAAAAAAAAAACATGAAATTTGATGTCTGCCATTATTCACTGATCTCCAGGTTTCTGTACTTACATATATTTAAATGGGCGGAACACAGTCTTTCAACAACATGATTGACATCCCTATCCTTTCAGTATAAGATTTTGATGAGTTCAGTTGTTTGTTTGATGAATCATGGGTTTAATAGTACACATATCGCCATCTTAACAATCGAAACAAATTTTGCGCAGCTGCTTTGATGTTTTGTTGGTAAGGTACCTACATATACGTGTGGATATAAATACCTATACAATGATTTTAAGTGTCAGCCATAATTTTATTATACTTCCATGTTTACATGTAAAGAAGGTAGGAAGGTGGGTAGACATCAGGGCATTCAAAAAAAAAAAGTTATAAAATAATTAGGTAGCTTTTTATTGAATAAAACTCACTAACTTCACAAAACAAATTTAAAATAAAAATATATAAATTTATTGTCAATTCAAATATGTTTTAAATGATATTTGGTTTGTTTTGTGGGCAGGGGCACTCATATCCGCTTAAGAAATTGCATATTAAGCGAAGATAAATTTCTTCTCTTATACGTATAATAAATACATTGGATCCTTGTATGTGGTGTTAGCGTTTTCTGTGCACTTTAATTTTAGGAAGATCCAAGAAACCCACCCATTATCAATTTCAATCTTAAATTGAATTGTAATATTCGGGAAACAAAACTAGAAATAAATTCTACACCTTGTTCGATGTTCCCATAATTAAACAAAACCTAAAGTAGTAAATCTTAAATCGCGTCAATAAACTATTTTGTTTTGTTTTTTTTTGTGTCTCAAAGATACAACTGACGCAGGTTTAAAAAAATGCAGTGTTATCTTTTGTGCTGGTTGATATAAATTTCCTTTTCCTAAACAAAAGTTAATTTGACTAACAAATTTCTCATTAGTAAAATTAAATAGAAGAAAAACAAAAAAAAAAATAAAAATCTATAACAAGGTAGCGATCTATCTGAATTTATTCAAAAACAAAAATAGAAACACTGTCCAACTTTAGGTAACATATTTGTACATCACTGACATATAAAGAGACATCGGTCTTCGCATTTGAGTTCGTTTTAATTTTATTTTCTTATTTTTTTTTTAAATTTTAAACAAGCTTGTCAAAGCTTGAAAGGTTTTGACCCTGAAACAGTGACAAACTAAGTCTCAAAAACCCCGACCGCACAACCCCTGATTATAATCAAAACATGATATTGAGTCACTTAGATATCTCTATACTTTTTTAAATGTCAACTTGAAAAAAAAAAAAAATTAAAAAAAAAACATTTCACTGTACATAAATGACTGACTAACCAACAATTTGCAACTACTGATGTTTTAACTTATTTGTATTTTTTTTTTTTTACTTTATTTTAACGTGTTTGCCTGATATTTCTGAGATATGCATCTTAAGTTTGTCAATCAAGCCTTTTAGCTACCAGTGTTCATTTATAAACACAATGTCGTTTTCTTTTCTTTTTTGTTTTGTTTTTTTTTTTTTTATCTCAACTTAATCATCAGGCAACTACAGTCTCTTAATTAATTAAATGAGATAAACGGGTACAGAAACAACAACCAACAATAACTGTCGCTCAGTTCAAAGAAAATTTTACCGCTGACAGTTGTAGTGTCGTAAAGACTTACCGAAAACCAAAAATTCTACATAAACAAAAAATGTTGTTTTTTTTTATATAAAAGTCTCCGAAGCGACAAAATTAAATCATTTTTATTACTTTGTTGTAAATTTCAGAAAATAAAAAAAAAACATCAAATTCAAACTCTCACACAATCCTTTTACAAGATGGCTACATTGAATTTGTTACCTCTGCTTCTACTTCCTTTTTTGTTCAACAAATCTTTTGTTAATTAAGCCATTTATACCCCGACCAACGACGAGCAATTTAAACATTAAACTCTTTTAAAGATCGGGTGCGAGCATCAGCAACTCAAGCCTTTGTTAATGCATTTTTAATGGAGAGAATTTTACATGTAGTGTAGGTAGGTACAGGTACAGGTACAGGTACCTCTACTTGTACTTGTATCTCAACTAATCCTTATTTGTTGAACAATTCATGTTAACTTGTTTTAACTAATTTTTTTATTTTTGTTTTTTTTACTCAATGTTGAAAAAAAATCACTTTAGTTGTGTGTCATCATTCAAGTTCACTACATCATGTTATTTTTTTTAAGCAGCATTTTTATATACACACCATTGTATGTAGATACACAAGAAAATTTACATGATGTGCTTGTTTGTTCGGTAGTTTATTGTCTTAAAGGGGCCACATCAACAGAAGTTTCTTTGTATTTTTTTAAATGGTCTGAATCACCATGTAAAAGGAATCATTAAAAAGAACCAAATTGACTTGAACATTTTATTAATTCCCAATCAATAAAAAACAAAACTGACGTTGATGTGGACACTTTTTATACATGTAATATAGACCAGGTGCTATAAGTTGAGTTTTGCATTTTTACTACATTCAAAATTATGGGTCCCTCAACTTTGTCCGGTTTTTCTGTTTATACAGTTTGTAAGAAAGGCTAGGTTAGGTTAGAAAGGGTGCTGATATGGCAAGCAGCATCATCTCACTTGGATCTCCGTGGATCCATTGCGGTCCCCAGTATTGAGGTAGGTACGTATGAGGAAGGTATGGGATTAATGGGAGTTTAGGTGTGGAACGCTTCCCTGAACCATCCTGAACTCTTAATGAATTTCAAAATATTCTTTAGTGGCAAGTAGGAGATGTCACCATTTCATCGAAAAAATATTCTCCGAGGGCTTCTTTTCTAGTTTCTCTGGCACTTCATCTTGACAACCTATAAGTCTGATGGGCTGATGGCCATTCTTCTAATGTAGGCTCCCATTGAATTCTGTCCCGTTTTGATTCAAACTAGCGATAATTGAGGCCTGTTCTTAAGTAAATATTCAGTTCTTTTCTTTGAAATACTCCGCCATAAATTTCTTGAAACACGACAAGAGTGTGACGTATGCAGATTCGAGCAAATTCTGGTGAATTATACTTTTTTCCTGTTCCAGTGGCACAAGTATCGAGGATTCGACCTGGTTCAGATCAAGAGATGATCCGTTTTTGGGCAGCTCATCCGCCATATCACTCCCTAAAGTACCACGATGTCCCGGGACCCATTTAAGGGTAACAGTGTTTGTTGCACCTAGAGATCGCAGCTCAATTCGACAACGACCTACCAGTTTGGACTTTATGGTGATTGAAGAAATAGTTTTAACTGTCGCCTGGCTGTCTATGCGAAGATGTCGATGTTACTATTGACTACTTCCTGAGTGATAAGATGATTCGCAGCTTCGCAAACTGCGAGCACTTCCGCTTAGATTACACTGCAAAAGTTTGGAAGCTTTATTGATCTGTTGATAGGTGGGTTTTCCAAATAGATACCTGACCTTACCCCTTCATTTATTTTGGAACAGTCAGTAAACACCGAAACATCATTTGCATTAATGACACTGTTTTCATTCCAGCATTCCCTTGTTGCGATATCTGTCATCGCCACTGGGTTAAAGTTTGTATGCGGTGTGATGTAGTCTGTTTGAACGTCTATGTCCGTAAAGCTCATTATCATTCTGTGACTGTATAGTGGCCCCTTTTGCAGTTATTTGAAAAGATACTCCAGCTGATTTTTTAACACAGGAATGGTTGAGAGTTATGAAATTCACAAGGCCCTTGTTCTCTACGAGCTGTTGCGCCACCAAACTTATTTTATTTTACTGTATTACAAAATGACAGATGTGACCCTTTGTCCCGAAAATGATTTTTAAAATTGAATTTTCATTTATGCAAGTTATTGTTCTTGACTAAATCTCCTTGGCAATTGTTAACACCCACGGTTATGGCTGGATCCGATACAAAAAAAAATAATACCAAAAGCGAAAATGTCACTTTTTGTTCCAAAGCCCATCAATTTAAAAAAAAACATTGTGCATTGGAACTTGTAGTCAAATTTTTGTTTGAAATGTCTTAAAATATTAAATTTGCTTGAATATATACTTTCATATGAAACATTTTTTTTACCAAACTTAGAAAAGCTATTCCAAACTGTTGAGCAATGTTCCCAAAAGATTAGAACTTTTGTAAGTCCTATTTTTTTGAAATTTTTTCATCTAAAATAGTTTTTAGTGATTATCTGATTTTGACGATTGTCTTTCTTCTTTGCTTAGGTCCTCGGACCTGTAACATCCGTGAGTTTCTCACTACTCCTAGGTGCCATCGTGTATGGTTTCTGGGGATGTACCTCAGCTCTCTCCTAATCTTTTCCAGTTGTGCTGATTTCTCTGCGGCGTTCTTCGTCAAGTTCTTCTAGCTCGGCCCACTCGTCTGCGTGAAAGGGATCCATTGCATCCTTTGACTCGCAATGTACTCGTGGCCTTTTCAAAGCGTATGTCCAATCCACTGCCACTTACGTTTTCGCTTTATAGAGTCGATGGTTTCCTTACCAGTCCTCGCATAAAGTTCATCATTGGATACACGGTTAGGCCAGAATATCCTCAAGATGATTCGAAGACATCTATTCACGAACGTTTGCAGCTTTCTTATGACCATGGGTGTTACTTTCCAAGTGCTGTACCAATAAAGTAGGACGAATTCAACATTGGAGCGGAACAGTCGTAGGTTGGTCTTTAAGCCTATACCTAGTTGTTTCTCCAAATTTTGGACAGCATTCCGAACGCGTTCCCAACTTGGCTGATTACATCTAGTTCGGTGTCGTTCCCGCCATCAGACAATTCTCAGGAACTTGAAATAGTAAAAAAAAAATTAAAAAATTGTTTAAATAAAATTTATATTTTTTTCTCGTTGCATTATTTAAATCTGACGTCATGATAACAGCCCCGGATCAACGTTATTTCCGAACCGGGGCAAAACTTGATTTTGGCGCCCTTGCCGTTTTTGATAAAAATTAAAAAAAAAACATATGTTTGGCTGGTCACTGAGAGAATAAAACTTTTTAATGGATGTGCAGCCCATACCTATTCAGCAACTTATTACTATAGATAAGACAATTAACAATGCCTAAACAAAGACGATACACAACCAAGGTTCGTAGAACGATAAAATATGATTCGTTCTCTCGTGAACAGTTCAAAATTATTTTGTTTTTGATTCGATCACGAATCTTATTTTTTGGTTCCTAATAAAATTAGTTTTCATTCGAATCAAATCTGCAAGGATCTGTAAGATATGGTTCGTTCCCGAATTTATCATGGGAGTACTATTGAAAATCTATTCCCTGAACCGAAGAAATAAAAATGTAAATTTACGACAGGACAAAATTTTGAAAAGCCAAAGTTACGCAAGATAAAGTATCGAAGTACAAAGTTCCGAAAAAAGTTTTTAAATCCTCGGGACTTCGTTGCTCCTTGAGCGACAGAGGTGATAGCTGAGACAGAGTTATAGCAGAAAAAAATATTTTCAAAGTAGGATGTTTCTAAAATAATGTCAACATTTTGCAACTTCGATCTTTCTTGAGAGATTGTAATGAAATTTACTCAGGTGATAGCTGATACAGAATTGTAACGGAAAAAAATATTTCACAACAGATCTTTCAAAAAATGTTAGCATATTATAACTTCGTTGTTCCTTGAAAGATTTCAATGAAATTGACACACACAATTTCAAACCTTAATAGTACGAGAGCTAAGCAACGTCAAAACACAAGTAATTTTAGATTGGCTGGTTCTTCGATACGAGTGAGAGCAGTTTCTGGCTGGTGGGAAATTTTGTGTTATCCGCCATTTTGAAAAAGGGTGTTGAAAAAGGCAAATCCAATTTTCTCGGAGAGTAACATGTTTTATTTGAATTTGTAAGTTAAAATAAATCTTCTCAATTTTTGTTTCCAAAAATTATCGACATCATGAACAATTGTTGTCGAAAATTGTAAAAATGATTTTCAGCGTTTAACTCACTTTTTGTTCATCGGAACGAACAAATTTTTACTTAACAGTTTTCTTAGAGCACCTGATTCTTTACATTTGTGGGTATTTAAATTTTTTGTGAATTAAAAAAGATCTAAAATACAGTGTAATAAAGTTGTCAGCATCCAGCAAATAATTCTTTAGGCAAGACTAGGATTTGTACGGCTTGGTGCGATGCTTGTTGAAGGGCACAATTCAAATGTTTTATTATTGAAGAAGGAGGATCTATCTCCTACAGTTTAGGGAGGAGAGAAAGTTTTGTAAAAATACACTTACATACAATGCAATAAACTATTGTTAAAAAACATCAGAAAAACTTTTAACAATGTATTATAGCTCGTTTCTTTTTTAATTTTAAATTATTTTAAATGGAGAAATAATAATAGAAAAACTGATAAGGGTTGACGGAGAAATACAATTTGATATTCCATTTCCGCATCTCAATTCTTTTTATTTCATTAAGCGTCGCAATTCTCAGTTTTTTCAGTCACATTGATTTGGCGCCCTTGTAAGCTGCTGCCCGGGGCACAGGCCCCGGTTTGCCCCCCCATAGATCCGGGGCTGCATGATAATAATTCTGATAGTTATTTGGAAGAAACCGGTTAATTATCAATTTTTATAAATCAATTAATATTAATTATTAATATTAATATTATAATTATATTAATATATATGTACTGGTAATTTAACATCGTCCCCATATCCTTAAGTGTGCCAAATTTCATTACAATTCATCAAGAATTGGTGTGGGAAATTATTTTTGTCTCCAAAACTCAATAAACGGACCATTGTATGCCATAGTGCTACTGCTATCTTCTTATTATTAATTGTGTTTAATGTCACAGCACAATTTACAGAAATAATTGTTATTTTCATTTACACACAGTAGAAATAGTTCACATTTGTTATTGACAAAACAGCACATATGAAGAACTAAGAGGAAAAACACCATTTCGGTCATGCTCAAGCTGTTATGCCAATAGCAAACTTGGTTCAGTTTCGTTGTCACTGCTAACGAGCAAGGCCAATTCGGTCATTAGACAAGATAGTCAGCACATTTCCTACCAGTGGTAAAGAACTTTTTCGTCCAACATTGCAACGTACTCATTACCACCAGAAGCTTTGGTAACCTCTGATGTACCAGACGCTAAGCTGGGCTTATGGAAGCTACTAGGGACATAGTACCTTTCGATTTGACGCCACATGGGCAATGAACCTGAAAAATTTAAAGCCACTAGAGGCCTACAACGTTCTGAATTAAGGCTACTAGGGGCATAGTGCCTGCTGATCTAATGCTTTCAGTTATTAAACCTGTAGATCTAATTCAACCAAAAGCATTCAACCTACTGGTCTACCAGTGCAAAAGCCTGCTGCTTCGAAAGCCACCAGGGCCGTAGTACCTGCTGATCTGACCCCAACAGAGATATGAAACCTGTTCACCTTTAAGTGTGAAATCTGCGTTTCCGAAAGCCACCAGGCCCCCAAACGTTGCTTCGCAATACCGACGAGCAAAGATCCTAACAATAGTTACTGAATGCCCATAATTATTTTTCACCCTATCGGATTTGATTTAATCGAAGCTCTAAGACTTTAATGGTTTCTATATGTATAGTACCTAAAAGTTTTCAAATTTTTTTCTCCGCCCATCAGCCAAATGCTTTCATAATAACACGTAAAGCTTGTAAACAGTCTTTTGAGTAATGTAGGTATATGCGTGTCGGTTAAATTTCTTTAATTTCCTTAAAATAAAATATTCTTACTTTATAAATTTGAACATGTTTAAATACCTAGATCGATTTGCAAAAACCCTTATCATTTTAAACTATGAGAATCGAACATGTGCCAGCGTCAGTCAAAGTTAACATCGCATTTCTATGGGGGATTGTGTATATGTGTACTAATGTGTACCTATAGTAGGTAAAAAGTTGAAGCAAAAACACCAACTAGCTAACAACCATCAAACAAACAGCCACCGTTCTGGTTTTCTAAAACACAAAGGTGTACAATAATACATGCATGTAATATAGCATAGGAACAGGAAGTAAACTTATACGAAAAAAAAAAATACCATGGATAATATGTAATCCAAACTTTTACTTTACCTATATGCATGTATATGTAGATGTATAGATATACTTTCGCATTAAACTAACTTCTGTTCTATATGTTAGGGAAAACAGTGTAAAGTATAAGTCATGGATACGTACCTATATAGATAGATATATTTCCTGATTTGGATTCTATTCTATACCTTATAGTTTTTCCACACATTTCCAGGATTGTTTTTCGTCTGTTAGATTTGTTTTCTATAAAAACCCAACTCCTGATGTTAGATTTCTCATATCATTCAATCAATATTATACACAAATACAATCAAACTATATAGGATGTAGGTATAATGCAATTTTATATGAAAGACAGGGAAATGTATACAGAACATCGAGTTGTGTAATACTTCAGAACAAGATTTCTAATATTTCTCAAGGGAAAACACAAAAATTCAAAATCCTTGAATTTCAATACAGGTTCATAGATACCACCATAGAAACATTAGTAATGATGGACCATCAGGGAGGTGTTTGTTAAGAAAGCAAACTATTGGGGCCCACTAATATCAAAGTAGGGCCCAATTTCTCCTCCAATTAACACACAAGACAGCTGCAGTTAACAGTGCTTTTTTTTTTAATATACAGTTAATTGTGTTTGGAAAAAAATCATACCAATTTGGAACGTTTCCTTAAAGGAATTTCATAACAGAGCTTCTGGTATTAAACCGCCCGGTACCTCCTCTGAATATTAGGAATAAGTAGTTATAGTCCTGCACTGTGCTATTATTGCACTAACTTTCTATCTCTCACAAAGGGAGGAAAGTTAGAAACAAAAATTACAAGAGAAAGCAACTTATGCCATTTAAAGTATTGCGAGGGGTTCAATAGTAGGTAAGTGAGGGCAATAATCTTCCAATATAAACCCAAAACTCATTTTCAGCACAAACGTTTTTTTCAAACGTCAAATGTTATTTTTCTCCCTTTTCTTTATCTGTACTCTATATTGCAATGAAATAATATCACAAACCAACTTTCACCCTTAACAAAAATCCAATATGGATTCCCTTTCCCTAATCAATATAAATTCTATATCGTTTCTGTTTTAACCATCCGAGTTAAGGGATGGTATGATACAGAATCGCACTACATGGTTGTCTAATCACGCACCGAATTGACACTAAATAACCTGAGTCAGTCATTAAATTTCACTCTCTCTGTTTCCTCAACAATTGAATATAAATTAACTACGCGTTAATTTATTTTACCACCCTTTAAGCGCCATCAACATCAGGCCATGCGTTTTAGTCGCTCGCTTCTACCGCAACACCATCACGACCATCACCACCATCACACCAAAAGTGGCGAGAAAAGATCTCAAATTTAATTCAATTTTCTGAATGCAATTTAATTACCGCATCACTTATCGCCATCGCATATTGGAAGAAGGAGAAGGACATCGCATAGAGGTATCGTAAGGTGAAGAAGGAGTCCTCTTCTTAAAATCACATTATCACCTCTGCAACAGTTTTTTTCATTCAACGTTGTTTTTTTTATGTTTTTTATTTTTATTTTTATTTTGAACATTCGCGCCTCTGCAATGCATCGTCATCATCATCATCATCATCATCAACATCAGGAAAGCCCAGAGAGCTAATAAAAACGTATTTAAGTGCTTGGCATACCTAATTATCACAATTATCGCGCATTTACAAATTGATATAAAATTGATTAAACGCGCGAATTGGCGGCAGCGGCATGGATTCTGTGAGTGTGCGATATAAGGAAAAAACCTGTTAATTAGTAATCGAATTGCAACAATCTTTTGTGCAGCTATTTCCACTTCTTCTTGTTTTTGTTTCTATACTTATTTTGCTGCTGGATGCATCAGTTCGTATGAAGCATCAAAGTATCAGACATCTCTTATAAGCAGACATTAAATAATGCATCAGTAAGAGACTCACGATATAATTTTAAATGAATTCACTTTAATGTTAATTATGTGTATAAAAGTATTAAAAACAAAAAAACTATATCAGCGATCAAATTGTTGTTGAAAAAGAGAGGAAGGAAGAGGCCGCAGGAAAAATAAAAAAATTCAGTCCTCTGATGTTGGACAGGTATACCTACTTAGCTGCTGAAGAGACAATGCTTTGGAGATAGTTTTTTTTTGTTGTTCTTGTATCCGTCAGATATTATATTCATGCTCCAACTTTGGAGCCAAAACACCACATCAGCTTCAACTTCAACACAAGCGATATTGCTGCTGCCTATTGCCGTTGATGAGAGCTACACTGCTCGTAGCTTGTAGCTCTCGCTGAGCTCAAGTCGTGGCCCACCACCGCACACTCCACCAGTAGGTATACCTAAGGTACTTTTACGAATAATATACAAACGATACGAAAAAATGCAAAAAAGGAATTTCGAGTGACTTCTCGACGGATGACGTTGGCCAGCTATGGCTTTGGCTTTGGCCAGTGCGGCTGCGCGGCGCGGCGCGGTGGACTGACTTGACTACGCGTAAATTTAATTTTCACATCGTTTATTATCGTCATCAGATTTCATCATTAAATTGTAGAAGCAAAAGTCAGAGCAACAACAAGCGCGTTTTATGTGCTCATATTAAATACCTTTACGTCGCCGTATAGGGTATACCTTTAGATTGCGGGTAGGTACGGTTAGTACGTGTGTTGCTACATTTAAAAATGTCGACCTGTCGATGTTGTTTTTGGTATGAAGTACCTACATCTACCTACAACTATACCTAAGAAAAAAAATTAAAAAAAAAATTGAATTTGTAATGCGGTTGATGCCATTTGGCTGTTAAGGTTGATGCAAAGTTATTGTATAATTGTATTATGTAAAGGGAACGTTGCACCGTATCGAATGAATGACGAAAGTTCAGAATTAAAGTGTTAGAAAAAAGAAAAAAAATATATTTGAACCCAAAATTTTTATTTTTTGTTAATTGTTGAGATGTCCTTACACAGTACACATGTTTTCACCGAAAACACACTTGCGGCTCTAAGGATTCATACAAATTTAATGTCCTTAGATTTTTGTCAAATATTTCTTAGCAAAATAAACCAAGCAAATAATTATGTGAACTGAGAAGGTCCCCTCACTAGTCAGCTGATTATAGCTTCAAGTGAGATCAGCGCGACAAAACTATAGAATTCGTGCTATGAAATGGAAACGTACATAATCCCGAATGTCAAAATCCCAAATGGGAAATATTAAGATCCCGAATGCCTATATTTTGAATGCCCAAAATACGGAATGTCAAAATCTCGAATGGACAAAATTCCAAATGCTAAAATCCCGGATAGAAAAAAAGCCCGAAAAGCAAAACACCGAAAAAGATACATTTGTCATGGGTTAGGGATGTGTGCCCAAAAGCCATAATCCCCAAAAAACAATTCCCAAAGACAAAATCCCCAAGTTGAGACCTAATCCCTAAGACAAAATCTTTTGAAAATAAAATCCCCAAGAGAAAATTCCAAAAAGTAGAAGATGTGCAAGTAGTGAAAATCAAGCGATATAATCGCTCGCGGGATTTGACCAAAAAACTATTTATTGGGGATTTTGTCCATGGGCCTCAATTCCCCATGGGGATTTCGTCTAGTTGGATTCCATTTCTTTGGGGATTTCGTCCGATTGAGATATTGTTTTTTGGGTATAACGGATGTGATTCAACACTATTTGTCATTCAATCTCGAATTTTGTTACTTTTTTAGTAACTAGTATTTCAGTATCTTCTTTCAAAAAATCAAAACGGTTTTATGGAATCGAACTATTTCGAATGACACAAATATCGAATACAAGATAGGTTAATCGAAATAAAAATCTTGAATGCAAGGCTTTCGATTGTACAGATATTTAGAGCTAAAAAAATCACAAAACATATGAAAAAAAGACTTCCTCAACTACTCGTGCAATTTTTAATCTAAAAAAACTGTACAATGCCGTTCGGGATTTCAGCATTTTGGATTTTGGCGGTCGTGATTCCCTCTTTTGGGACGCTAGCAATTCAGATCTTAGCCCTAAGGGACTTCGTACATTTGGGTTTTTGTAAATTTGTGATTTTTTCATTTGGGATTTTGGCAATCGGGATGTTTTACAGTTTGGGTATTTTGGCATCCCGGATTTCCTACCCAACCCATTATAATCTTTTATAATTCTCGTTCAAGTCTCTAAGCCCAAAAGTAGTAGATAACCTACTACCCCACCGGATATCGGCATTTGGGATTTTAGAGTTCGGGACTATGTCTTTCGGGATTATGCCTGTTTCTGAATTTTAGCCATTCGGGATTTTGTTATTTGAGATTTAAGCATTCGGCATTTTTAACATTTTGGGGATTTTGGAATTGGTGATTTTCTACCCAACCCATTATAATTTTTTTTTATAAATTTGGATCATGTCTCTTAACCCAAATGTAGTACGCTACTATCCAGCCAGATTTTGGCATTTGGGATTTTGGCGTTCAAGGTTCGTTATTCTAGCATTCTTGATTTAAGCCAGTCGCTGTTTCTTCCATTCGGGATTTTGTCAATTCGTGATTTTTCATTTGGGATTTTGACATTCGGGATGTTTTGCATCATGGGTATTTTGGAATTCGGAATAACATACCCAACCCATTATAAACTTTTATAAATTTTATTCAAGTCTCTACGCCCAAATGTAGAAGACACCCTATTACCCCAACCGGATTTCAGTACAGCATTCGGAATTTTGTCCATTCACAATTTCCTCAATTCAAGTCTTTTTCGTTTGGGATTTTGGCATGAGGGGTTTTTTAAATTTTAAGGATTTATCATTCGGGATTTTGCACCTAAAGTCTATTTTATACTTCAAAGCGAAGTGAAATCAAATTTAAAATGAAACATCAATAAATAATGAACCAAGAGGCTTTCAAAAAAATAGTTTTTGTCATAATATTTGGTTTCAAAAAGCCCATTGAGTTATATTTGTTTCGAGACAAATTTGTCCCTCCTTGTCGCCAAACTAATTACTTTTAGTTTTTGACAGTTTTTCACGCCTAGGAAAAAAAGTATTTTTTATATGAAGACTACACTTTGCATGGATGTATAAACAAGGCTTAACCTATTATAAAATTTGTTCAAGTCCTTAAACCCAAATGTATAGTAGGTACCCATTACTCCACCAGACTTCGGCATTTGGAATTTTGACATTCGGGATCCTGTCATACGGGAACCTATAGCCATTCGGGACTTTTTCCATTGGGGATTTTGTCAATTCGGTATTTTATCAACATACGGGATTTTTATATTCCGTTTAGCCATTCAAAATTTTGTCCGTTCGCAATTTTCTCAATTCAGGTCCTTGTCATTTGGAATTTTGGCACACTAGATTCTTTGCACTTTCGGTATTTCAAAAGTAGTACGTACGTATGTAATAGGTACGCCAGATTTTGGCATTCTAAATTTTCTGCATTTTGGGGATTTTGCCATTCGGGATTTTGTAAATTTTGGATCTCGCCATTTGGAATTCAATTGGGGTGGGGAATCCAGCATTCTTAATTCTAGCCAAGAGGTCTTGAAATGGATTCCCTTGCTCTGTCACCTTAAAACAAAAATATTTGTTGCAGGAATATGTACTGCCTTTTTCAAAAAAGTGATGAACCGTAAATGGGTATATTTGTTGTCATGAAAAATGCGCCTCTTATATTAGATGTTTGGATGCGGCAGAATGATTGAAGTTCCCGTCCATTCCTTCCATCTAACAATACGAACCTAAGACTAAACTGCCCTTCTAAGTGAAAAGGTCGTAACTGAATTTGTATACTTTCGTATTTTGTTGAATTTATACATAAGTACATATACCTATGTAAGAGTACGTAGGGAGTACCTCTTGGCATATTGGTTAGTGCATTGGACTGTTATGCCGAAGGTCTGGGTTCGATTCCCAGCTGCTGCCTCCTAAAAACAGAATTTTTCTAATAATCCTCCAAGAGTATATTTGTCATGAAAAAGTGCTTCTCATCTAGCAGTTTGGACTCGACAAAAAATTGTAGGTCCCCTCCATTCCTACCAACAACACGCACACAGGAATAGGAATGATTGAGAGTTGTATGTCTCTAGGCCCTGGCCTTAGTTTTCCACGAGCTGTTGCGCCATCAAGTTCTCTTTTTTTATTGTATAAAGTAAGTATGTTTCTGAACCTCCTACCTGAAAGTATGAATGAGTGAAAAAACCGTATTTTACTCTTAAAAAATAGTTAAAATTCACTAAACAAATAAGTTTTATCTAAAAATATTGTTGAAATCCTTAATCTTCGGCTTTCTGTGAAAACCATGAGTTCATATATGGCTTGGCTAGTTACTGTGTCATGGTTTCTTTTGAATGTATCAACCACTTTTAAAACCTTTCATGATTAAGAATTCCATTTAAAATTTAAATTTAAAAATCTGTTTCTTGTGTTTTCTTACCAATTTTTCAAATTCGACTAACGAGGTTTTGACAAAAAGCCGACGGTATACGAATCTGTCAATTAAATTAATTTATAAAATATTAATCATTTGCCAGTTACTCATTTACACATAATTTCTTCCTACGCAAAAGTTTCAGTTTTTTCACCTATCCTCTTAGATGGGCAAAAGGTATAAAAATGGTAGACATTTCTACATAAGTCACTGAGCCCGAATATGAAAAGTCTAAAGTCTAAAGTCTATTTTATTGTGAATTTAAGTTATTCAATAAAAAGAATGGACTGTTAAAATTCCATTGTGAAATATTTCCATATTTTTAAAAGAAGGTCAAAATATTGAGAGTTGAAAACTGTTTTTAGAAACCTATCCATGAATGGTTTACTAACTGAAGTTTAAAGCTCTTCGTCGTTAGAAAAAAAAACAATATTAGATTTGTTTCAGTTTTTCAACACCATGAAGTTCGGGATTTTTTCACTCGACTAAATGAATAATAGCCAAAGATAAGAATTTGTCTTTGAAAATTAAGAAACTGGCACCAATAATTTTTGTTTATCACAGGCACTCTTTTCTTTGTTAGTAAGTCCCATCCCAATACTTTTTGACCAATTTAATAGTTCTAGAATCTGTACCTATACGTATTTGAACACTCTTATATGATACCCAATATAGGAAAAACTTTATCAAGGTTCTTAGACAGTTAACTGAGCTAAAATTTTCTTAAGCCTAACATTTTTTCAAAATCATTATTGCAATATAAGTGCGATAAAGATAAAGATTTCATCGATGCAAAATCGGTTGCCCTAATTAAATAAAAATAATTAAAATTTTGTCATTATAGTGTGATATGATATTATTATAATAATTGGAGGTTGTTGCAAAAATTATCTAATTTGATGTTAAGCAGACTCTTGCACATTTTGTAGACCATATCGTGTGTTTTCTTTGTACTTTTTATTATCACCTATAAGGTCATGTTTATGAAAATTAAATTTGTTTACAACCTATAAAATTGCAATCTGATAAGGCTATTAAAAAGTTTTAAGCTACTTTGTTGTCTTTTTTTTCAAAATATTGAGGTAGGTTATAATAGTTTTTAATTAGAACGTGTGTATTTATATTTTAAATAAAAGACTATAATGAGCGATAATTGAGAGATAATTATATACTTTTTAAGTGTCTTATTTTCATAAACGTGGTGTTCATGTGGAAGTTTTTATGAAAAACTCATTATTTTTGCTTTATGTAGGTAAAGCTGCTTCAAAGTCTTTAGAAGTTTTATTCTATGTTTGGACAAAATTTAAGATATTTACTACTACTACTACTACTACTCTACTACTTTTACTATTAAAAACTACTACCTATAGCACAAAAAGCTGTTTAAGGATGAGGTTTCAAAATCATTTATGCACAAGGTATTGTTCATGAGTCATGACATAATATTGTGTTCACTTTTCATGATGGAGAAGAGCTATAAGTATCGCATTTACAAGCTGAAAAACTGCTTTCTTCATCGAATAATACTTAAGAGAGCTACAAAAAACAAACCTTACAAGAGACAAAGTGCCGATAGACAAAGTATCTATTGAAAAAAGTGGTTAATATGGCGGAAGCTATATTTTTGTTTGGATTGGCAAAAGAAGGAAGAAATAGTAATTGAAATCTTTGTCTTTTGGAGCAAGTATTTCAAAACTCTGATGGATTCACAAACTAAATGTAGTTACGTCGGACGACACGTCCATATTGGATCTAGAATTTCTTGGTTGGAATCGTTTTTACCGTCCACTTTAGATCTGCCTGTTTTAGTAATTTCTTAGCTACCTCCTGGTGTCCCCCAAGGTAGCCACTTAGTGCCACTTTTCTTCACTTTTCCAACCACTAAGAGTATTGAATGGTCATCAAATACTCCTATATTTCACTTAACGTTGACGATACTAAGTTCTTCAAGACCATTTCCTCTATACACATATACCTAAGCCTTCCCTTATTCAACAGGATTTTGAGAGTTTTTAAGTCTCTTTCTCAAAAACAGCTTGAAGCTTAACCTTGAATAGTGTCAAATAATCACTTTTTCTTGTTATTGCCTCAAATCTCCTCCCAGTCCTAACCATCTTCAAAATCGATCATTATCCACCGTGACCTAGACATGTGGGGAATTGAGTGCAAAAGTTTTGAAACCCATTTTCGGCAAAATTTATGCTTTTTCCTTGTTTTATTGTATCAAAAGTCATCTAAGTCAAATTTATTAATTTTAAAATATCTAAACTTTCCAAAAATGTGACTTTTTCTTCTTGGATCTCAAATGAAATAGTACTTTTGATCAATTAAAGATGAAAAGTATGACTCATTTTCAAAAAAGTTTCTTTCTACGCAAAAGTTTCAAAAGCGAAATATCGTGAACGTGATATGAGATTTCAAAAAACGACCAAATCCCAAAATTCGGGTTGTGGCTTTTCTTAATACGAAAAAACGCCACAACCACAACAATAAAAATTCTGACATAAGGGACTGGTGACTTTAAAAACCCTATAAGCGGAGCGATCTTTGCTGTTTCTGGAACAATTAAAGCATTTTTTGTAGGAATAGCCCTTCCATCCACTCATATAAGACGTCTTTTTTTTCGTTCCGGAGTTGTCAAATGAAAATTTGTGTTTCTTTTCTAGATCAGAGCCTTCAGAGCTTCGAATATGTGCTTTTTTTTATTTCAATCTGAGCGTGTTCTGATTGCTGATTCTGAGTATGTTCAGAGTACGCTCCATGTCTCAGAATAAAATAACTGAGCTGACAGACCTAAATCCTGAACACTAGCATTTGAAAGGTGTGTTTAAAACAATAATTCAGAGCGCTCAGAACACGCTTGGTAGTTGGTTCGGAGGATGTTCAGAATACGCCCGACATGATCGGATTCTGATCAGAGCTCTGTTCTGACCTAAAAGAAAAACGCCTTTAGTTTCCTATCATTTAGATAATTCTGTCGTGAGTGTAAATGATAAAAAGGAGTGGACTTAGAACACATCCTTGTGGAACACCATGCCACCTGTTTCCTTTAACCTCATGTAGACTAACTCAGAATGATATTTGGCTTCCATAATGTGTTACCACATCCCTTTTTACATGATTGATTGCTACTCTTTAAAGATTATAACTAATGTTTTGTTATTAACGTGACCGTCAAACTGGAAGTATTCTGGCAGTTTTTTGTAATAAAACCGACAAACAATTGTACAAGTTCTTTTAAACAATAAATTACCAATTTTTCAGTTGGTATATGAAGTTCAAAATCAAAACTCCTAGGGGCATACCTATGCAAAGACAATGTTTGAGTTGTTCCTATAGGCAAAACTGGAGGTTAGCTACCTGATAAAGTTTCTTACTGCCTGAACAGAATGCAAGACGCAGCTGGAATATATGCCAAAAATGCTGCAGTAGATGTCAAAAATGCTGCAGTAAAAGTTAAAAATTGTTCAACCCTTGCAGCTTCGGATGCAGCATTTTTGACATCTATTCCAGCTCCGTCTTGCATTCTGTTCAGGCAGTTAAACAACATCTATTAATATGCCTTATAGTTTCTAAAAAGCTTAACAATAGAACACCAAATAATAAAAATATCTCACGGCAGGATTTGTGACAACTTTTCATCTAATATCGAGGTCTTTCCCTATTTTACCTGTTTCTTTTGTGAAATATTTATCAAAACAACTTTCCCATCGACTTAAAACAACAATTGAGTCTTCTAAGTACCAACAAACATTGTTCAAATTTAATAGCCTCATTAAAGAAAACAAACAATAAAAGTGATAATTTATATGTTTACCTGCGCTATAACTATAAACTACAAATTTAAATTACCTACCACTCATTAACGCCCATGTTGTTATAAGGTCATAAAAACTATGCATGTTTCTGACTTTATTTTTAGACACAAAAATGTCTACAATTTCCAGCTTAGTTAAGTCTTAGCGCATAGCTTCAAAGAAGTATAGGTATGTAGATACATATGTACATAAATACAGGTAATACAATTTTTGAAGTAGGCATACACTCTCTTTTAGTTGCAATAATTTTTTTAACATATTCTGTATATGTCAAACTTATTATAAATATTTTCATGAATTGAAGGTTATTTTATTAAAATTAAGTCCAACTTTAATGTCACAAACCATAAACAGGTATATAATACAAGTCCAAATTGTATAGGTAGACTGTAAGGTATGTTGTGCGTGTGCTATTTGAACAACTTTTAATATTTTGTTGTTGTTGTTTCTTTGAACAGGTATAGGTAGGTGGCTTAACGTTATGGTTTGATATCTTTTAACATAACATTGTGTCATGCAACACAACATTCAAATTGGCCATCGGTGGCACGTATTTTTTTTTTTTGTATCAAACGACAAGTCAACGACACACTTTACCTGATGACGAAGTATAACCTAATTATTCGTGATATCCATGACCGAGAGAAAGAAACGCGAATGGTAGTCATTCTTACGTCATATATACATAGGTATTGGTAAGGTATACCTCTAGTTATAGTTGAAATTTTGAATTCTTTTTGTGGACTGAAACTGTTTTTGTTTCAATTTTAAAGGACAGGATACGTATCGTCTTTCATTTGTTTGTTTGTTGAATATTTTTCTTTATTTTTCCTTTTTTTTAATTTCTGTTCTTCGTCCTGAAAAGGTAAAACTTTCTCTTTTATTATCCTGCTGTGAGTTTCTAAATAGTTTATGAATAATTTTAGAACTCATGACGGCACAGGTTTAAAACTCACTGACTGAACAAAACACTGTGAATGTCTTTTTTTTTGTTGTATTTGTGAGACTTCATATTCTTCATAATTTTCGTCATGGTAGGATATATATTGGTTTGAAAAATAATATTTTTGCGTAACAGTTGGTGGGAAAAATTATCTTTTTCTCTTTGGTTTTTGTTTTTCATCTTCATACCACCATAATATGAGAACGCATATTGAATTCTATATCTTCAAGGACATCCTTTTAAATGATTGACCATCAAATTATGGATTATCCATAATAGGATGACTAAATGTTTTTTCTTATGTTGTTTTTGTGATTGGAACAAAAACTAAATTTCACTTTTGTCCAAATCGAAAACACAGTTTTGTGAATGTTCCTAAACATTGTACATTGAACATGTATGTATGTTTGTGTATTAAGCAAGGTATACCTGATATATATGTCTATTTAAAAATTCATGTCACATCCAAATAACAGAACATGGATGATAGAGGAGGAAAACCCACCGAACCAAACCAAACCATTCACAATACCATACCATACCATACCACACCACCAAAATGAAAACGACGACATCAAAATTCTGAAAAGCCGACAAATTCCTCGAAAACATTTCGTCTAGGAATGTTGCTGTCAGCGCCATAAAGCTATATACAGTACAGGCTGGGTACAGTAGCAGCAAGGCCGGTGAGTTGGAGAGGGCGAAGAAATTCAATTGAAAACAAAAAACACATTTACGGAATACAATTTTCTTTAAGAAATTAAGAGAGTTGTGAATTTGGCAGGGGAAATTGTGTGGCACCGTTCCGAATACGGATGGAAAATATAAGAATTCTAACCTACCTTTCCTACAAGTCCTGATGCATATGAGTGATAGTGCAAGAATTTCAATTTAAAAGAAGATCTTGTAGGTATTGCGTAAAGCTGAAAATCGTAGTGTAAATATACTTGAAACTATAGCTTTCATGAAGCTTGAAACTTATAAAAGCAAATTTAAAAAGGTATCTAAGCGCAATTAAACGCAGATTTTTAAAGAATCAACTCTTCGCTAAGACAAAATAAAATTTAGATAGGTACGACAGAACCCATCATTAGTGTAAAGTTGAATAATATGGCATCCATGTTCAATTATTGTCCTTATAACTCAGGAAGTTATAAGGTTCTTATTTCAAACGTCTATATAAATTTATTTGCTCCAAAATTCTAGGTCCCTTATTGGCATTTACCAAATTGTTGTTGATATTCTTTAAAATTGGTGGAAATAATAGCTTTGTTCCAAAAATTGTCAAATTTTGATAAAATTCTCTCAAAGAGAAGTATGTAAATTGACGAGAAATATTGGAACAGTTTGATGAGATCTTTTTCCAAAAATTTTTTTTATGTACCTACATATCTGACTCTGACCAACGTCAACCTATTATTTGACAGACCAAAGAATTTCTGCCCAAAGAAACTTCTTGCTTAACTCTCTGATGAGCACTATCTTCTGCCAACATCAAACCAACATTTTTGAAGTGTGGAATAAGAATTGAGACAAAATCGGTGGCAGATATTATCATTGGCTGTTTTGGGCAATGTTTGAAACAAAGCTAAAGTTATAGTAAAAATAGACGTACCTACCTACACAGCAGACACTCAGAACTATTTTCATTTTAAGATTTTTTTATTCGATGGAAATGTTCAAAAGACACTCGGTTTGAATCGGTTCCAAGTAATGCGGGACTCTTACCGCACTGAAACCACCGGTGAATTAGGACCAATCTATTACAATTTTATTTCAGCAAAATCCATTTTCAAAAAAAAAATAGTAATAATTTTTTTTTCAAAATGTTGAGTTTGAAACAATTTTTTGCCAAAAGTGTTCATCAAAAAAACTTAATTTAAAAACAAGTCGTAAGAATGGACTTCTGGCTTTCCAAGAAGCTACAAAGCATTACTGTAAGTATTGCCGTTGTTCTTTAACTAATTTTTATCTATTTTATGCAATTATTTTATTAAATTGCCCCTAACGTCCAAGCGGGGGGAGATATTACCCCCTTCCCATAGGATTTTTTTCTTTTCTAGCTCTCATGAATGAAAATGAATGCTCTGAATTTTTTGAGCAGATGTTACGCGAATTTTCTAGTATGCAAAAAAAAAGGGGAAATTTAATTTACCCCTACAGCGACTATAGGGGATGAAAATAAAAATCTGAAAAAAAATTAGGGAATTTTTTTGTTTTCATTTAGAGTCGATTTGGACCCATCCGGGATGACCTTTTTTTTAACGACCATCCTAATGTACACATATATTTTTGGAATCAGGAGCACATGAAGCGAATATTTGTACAAGATCGATACCTACACATGGGCACAAAAAAGGAAAAGTCACCAAACATCCTTTCCCTGCTTTTTACATACTTCCTCCACTCGAAAGTTAAAAAAAAAGAATTTTGATATGAAAAACGAACACAAAGCATTTAACAGGGGAAACGGCACCAGTATCATTAATAAGAACTCGTCGAGGACCCCTTCATCTTAATAAGACATAATTCTAATATTTAAGCTCTGAAAGAAAGTTTGTTAAAGGAAACAATTGAAAAAGTACCACACACAGAAAAAAAACGAGGTAAAATCAACAAAAACAATAATGACTCAACATATTTTGTCCAATGTTTTTGCTCCATTGAGCATTCGTTTTATTTTAACATGACTTCTGTATAAGAGAAATCAATATTACATCATGTTGAAATGACATTGTTTTTATAGTTGAATCAATATGTTTTAATTTTGAAGTAATATAAAAAAAACCTGCAAATAAAAATGGAATCCATAGCAAATGAATGCTAAACAATACGATTTCATGTAGAAGTACCGCGATCATCATGTTGAATCGCCATGACCATCATATTAATAAATCTTTACTACCTTCATTTTTAATCATTATTATCATCATGTTAAGCCATTTCTATTATCTTGTTGAATCACCATGGTCTGAAAGTATAGGAATAGGAATTCATTATATATTTATTTTATTTTAAAAATACTTTGTGATACTTACTGAGTTTTGAACTGGGAACCTTCCGCACACGGAGATAGCACTCATCCACTGGGCCAATTCGCTACGCAAAAAACTAGTGCCAAACGTCAACTTGAGGTACTTTGACTTGGAATTAATATGTGAATCATTTTATTTTAAAATAATAGAGCGGAGTGACTAAATATAATTCAAGTTAAAAGTTTAAATGAGCTCAACTCCTTATTGCGTTTCGTCCAGGTACGATAGTTGGGCTCATCAGTTAGATGACTATCGTACCCTTCTAAGACGCAATTTTGTATCGATGTTTACCGACTAATATAAAAACTCAGCATTCAAAATACTGATAATTTTATAATTCTAAGGGAATTTCTTTAAATTCAGACACTTCATTTCAATGCCAACTATCGCACCTGGGCGAAACGCTATATGGAGTTGTGCTCAATTGAACTTTTAACTTGAATCATTTTATTTTAATTCTATTTCAATGCTAAAATGTGTTCAATCATGTTATTTCAACAGGGTCTCACACATGAATTAATTTGTAAATGAAACTTTAATGATTTAATAATATTTCCCTTTGAATACAAAACATGTTGAATCAAAATAAAAAACAATGTTTGAGTGTATGTCTGGTTATTTTTACATCAAAACGCTTTTTTTGACATGAATTTCTTTTAACTTGGAATTTATATACGAATAATTTCATTTTAACACAACTTCAAAGTTAAAACAAAGCGAAAACTGAATAATTTTAAATAAAATTCCTGTTTACTTGTTTTCAATTTTAAATTAACAGGACTAAGTCATAAATTAATGTTTTGAAATGTTAAAATAAAATGAAAACGTATTAAATCGAAATGAAATCCAATGATTGAAAAATTCATCCTTTTTATCGAAATAAATAATTCGTCATGTTGATTTTACATTACGTTTTTTTTCTGTGTGCATGTGTTACTATAATGTGCCACATTACCCGTATAAACCCTACATATCTGCTGGGGTACTTCCGTTCATTTTGATATTGCCACCATTATTCAGCGACTATTTTTGATACAAGCTTGAGATAATTTTGAGTGCATTTACCTATTTTGAGGGGTGGTAGTACCTACTAACTTGATTGTAAAGTCAAGGCTTGACACATATACTTACCTTAAACTGAACATACCCTAATCAGAGCAAAAGATTTGCGTGAGTAGTGTAGAGAACCCAAGGGACCCAAGCAGTGAAGTCACCCGAAAAACTTTCGTCGAAAAAAGCTGAGCTTACATTAGCTGGACATACCCTCAACGTGGAATAGTTTCTCACAAAATTGTTAAGCTATGCCAAACCTTCAAGGGAAAAAAAACTTCACTTTAAGTGAAATGATTTCCCACCCGTTATGAAATTATTTCCCATGTGAAGGTATTTGCCGCAAAGTTAGTTTCCTGCGCCTTAAGTTTCGTTTAAATTTAGTTTGGAAATATAATCCAAATAATTGAGGATATATCGCCCAAATTCTACAAAAACAATGTTCATGCTAAATATTTGGGAATATGTACATATTATTATTTAGGTGCAAAGTAATTTTGGGCAATCAAAAAATTTCGGGTGATATTTCCAAATCGGAAATATTATTTTGTTTTACTTTATAACTGCAAAGAACTAATTTAAGTATTTAAAAATAATTAAAACCTTTGTTAAAAGCTTTAAAAAAATAGCATCCAAAAAATTATTTCGCTTTAAATATTTCACTTTTTTGTAAAAATAAAAAATGTGCTGTACTCGTCCACAACATTACCTTAATCTTAGACCTTTTTGAACTAATAAATATGTATATTGTCTATCCATTGAACTCTGCGGTTAACTGTGCATTACTAGCTCAATGTTCAAAATATCAACTTAGCTTTCTTTTTAATTGAGGACCAAATTTCATGTTGAAAAAGCCTTTACCTAGAGCCATTTTTGATAGTGAAATTTTTTGTTCAAATAAATAATAGTACAGACCCCAAAATGATATGATTTTTCCTTTTCTAGGACCCTTTTTTCATTGGAACTAAATTTCACTTCCATTAAAAGTCAATAACCATGTCCAACCGGAAATATGAAGAATAACTTAAGTTTTGAAATAGATTACCTAATGAACTTGAATTTTTTTTAGGAGCACTCTGAAAACCTTACAGCTAATACGTCCCTGGATGATGTGTGTAGATTTTTAATTTATTATTTCTCTTTTCCATTGCTGTTAGCTGTTACCATTTTCTCTTTTTTTTCAAAGTGGAAACTAACATTCTATACATCATTTTTCATCAATCTTTTATCACAGATAAATCGTTTGCGGCAACTCACGCACACTTTTAGTTTGACGCGCGAATTATAGATAAAACTGTTTCTATTGGTATATATCTATGTATGTGTATTTTTTATTAATTTTATGAAGATAAATAAAAAAAAAACTTAAAAGCTGGAAAATTGCATACAAAAACCATGTGCCATTCTGTTCAACCATTCCACCTCATCCAACCCTCCTATATTTTTTGTTTTTGTTTTGTTCATGTTAAAGCGTCTGGTAGTCTCATCTCATCTTTTATTCGGTTAAATGCATTTTCATCGGGGATTTAATTTTGGAATTGACTCAACTCAAATTCCAAAATGAAAAATAACAAATAAAATAAAAAAATTAAAAACAAGATAAAAAGATACGCGCATACATAACATGAAATGCAACAGATATCCATGGCAGGAGGCATAGTAGGCAGGCAAGCAGCCAGGCAGGCAGGCAGTGTGTGCGTCTGTCTTAGCTGTCTGTCAGATGTACAGATCTTCAAACGAAAAGTCTCATGTGTGTTTTTATATGTGTCAAGAGTGTCGCAGTTGAAAGAGAATATAATAAAAAGAAAAAATAATTAATACAAAAAAAATACGATATCAACTGAATTAAATGCGAGCAAACTCTCTGATTCTGATGGAGAAAAGCGGGAGGTGCAATGTTACGTTGTCATTTGTATCCGCACAAGCGCAACTAAAATTGTCTCCTCCGCAAAATCTTGAGTAGAATTTTTTTTCTGGATGCTGCTGACATTTAAAAAATTTTTTTTTTTAATGATACTTTTAAAATGATTCAAGTTCAGCAAAGAAAAGAGTTCATGTCGCTTGCGTTCGACGACGATAAATGATATTTTTGATGTTTCATTTTGGATTTGACTTGATGGGCTGATGATAGGATAGAGACTTGGAAGGTCTTATGAACAGGAAGGCAAGTAACGAAAAGGAAATAATTTAGAGAAGCACAAAGAAAAATTAATATTTTGGTCTTGAGTCAATTGTTGACTTTTTTGTTCTTAATTTTTAAAAAATAGGTACATATCTTTTGTTTAAAATAATTTCAAAGCTTAAGTGAAGGATTTTATTTATTTACCATTTTTACAAAATAGCGATCTATATGATTATAAATATTTAGAAGAAATTAAATCCTTCTTACTCCGGAACGAAACAATATTTTTTCAATTTTTTTTATAAGTTCTAGAATATTTTCAGATTTTCAATAATAAAACGCTTCAATATTCTTCAAGTTTTGTCAAAATTCTTAGTAAACAAAAAAATTTGTGTTTTGTCAAAATTCTTAAAAAAATTGATGTTTCCTTGCAAGACCTGACGAAGTGAGGACTAGTGGAGTTGAAAAAGTAAGAACTAGAAGTCAGGGCTTCGAATATTGTACAATGGTGATTTTGGTGTAGAGATTGTTTGTGGAATTGGCATTTAGCTACGATAGTAGGCTGATCCTGTGTCAACGTAAAAGAAACAGCTTCCTCGTTGTCTATGGTGATTATGTTGTCATTCAGAGTTTCCATCAAACTGAGGTCCTCAGCTCGGCTTGTCGTTGCTCTGTGGCTATCCTTCTCATTTCCTTGGAAAAAGCAGTAGGTACCTGTCGCTGCCGGTCGAAGTGTAGTCCAGTGCAAATTTTGAGACACTTGCTGTCTTGGAGAGTGAGAACCAGACTTAGAAACAATACCTAGTTTATGACTGATTGCAGGAGTTGCTTGTGTATCAATATTTTCGTCTATTGATTTAGCTCGGTTCTTATTTTCATCAGGAGGTGAAAACGGTGGAAGGCCAAGCTGATGGCTCTGTTGAGCATACTTCTTGAGTGTCGGCTGAACCTTAGCAACTCATTGAAGTGAATTCCTATAGGTACTTTAGTTCCATCTGGGATTTTCACAACACTATATAGTGCAACTACCTCTGCTCTTGAGGGTCTTCTAAAGCAGACATTTTCCGGTTTAGTAGTGTTGATGACGATACCTCATTTCCTGTAGAATTCCGAAAGTCTGTTGATGTGATGGGCCTCTACTTCCCGGACGGCAAATAACGGTGATTTTGATATGGTTTAGATGAGCCAGTTATGAGTATATAGATGATTATCATATCAATTTGGGACAGGTTGGTCGGATCTCATCAGACTGTAGAGGAAGGGCCATGCTTCGAACCTTTGGTTGAAAGTTCCTTTCTTAGGTATAACCACTATCTTCACTATTTCCCACTTCTGAGTTCTGAGGGAAGTAACATTTGTATAAGCAGTTATTAAAAGATCATCACTGCATGTGGAAGCCTTTTCAGGAAGTAGTTGAACATTGGATACTTCATCCAGCCCAGCAGATTTTTTGGATTCAAATTGCAAATTATCATTCCTAACTCATGGTGCACATTCTCTGTTCTGATTAAATTCAATAATTAAATTTGTCTAATTACCATAGTTCTCAAACACCTACAACATTTCATCAAATTAATCATATAACTTTTCAATAAAAATTAATTTTATTCTTGAGAAAATTTAAGAACTAAATTACTCATGTTAAGAAGTCATAAAAGGAAGCCAGGACGACTCTGTAGTTATTTTTTCAAAATGTTTTTTGTGTCAAAAAGTGAATAAAAGGCTGATAAACGAAGACTTGCCTAAACAATTACTATTTCCTAGTAGCTAAAGTAGGTACCTAGGAATTCAAACACAGCTTATAAACTAGTTCTTAGAAATGTATAACCTGTGCCTTTTAAGTGATCCACAACATTAAACATCATAATTATAACATCCAGCAAACTATTTCTGACAGATCTGAAATAAGTAGTGAATTCCTCTTACCCACATACTTTACTGTAATAGAAAAAATCAAAGCAACAAAACTTAGCTCACGTTCTCTCTATCTCTCTCTTAATTTGCCATCAATTCTTCATTCACTATAACAGAATGTATTAAGTATAACCGAACCCAACTTATCTTCCAATATTAGGTATGTATATAGAAGTATATACTGTATTATTATGGTCAAATCCAGTTATATTGGCACTTTGATTGCAATGCTGGAATTAATGACTCAATTGCTATGGTGTGGTATTTTTTTTTTTTCTTTTTTATTATTTTTTTTTTTCTTTTCAATAATAAAACCAACCAAAGAAGATCTCCTCTTGGAGATCTCGCACACGTCTTATAATTAGGATCACTTTTCTGCAACAAAATCAACTACAAAAACAACTAAATAGATCGTCATCGCGAGAAAAGCTAGAGCAACACAGAGTTAATGTCGCATCACAGAACAACAATCAGGAATGACCATACACCACTATATGAAGTTCTTAATAAGGTGCACAGCATCAACGTTAATTGCATTGTATTTGGCCACTTAAATAAAAACAAAAAAGACTACCTACTTTTTTTTCAACAGGCTTATCCAAAATTATTCCGATGGTATAGTTTTTTTAAAACAATTTTTTGGAAAAATTTAAATCTTTTTCAAAAAAAAAAATGCTGTTTTGTTTCAATTATCTCGAAAATTACAGCCAAGAAGCTTGGTTAAAATCATTAGAGCTGTTATTGATAAAAAAAAAAAAAACATAAACTGTCTTATCGTTCCCTGATTGTATGAACTACCTAACTCGATTTTGTATTTTTATAATATCTCAGTCAAAACAGCATAATTTTGTACTTGTTTTCAAGACTTACATCCAATATTTTTCTACGATGTTTTATGTTTGTGATGATATGGCAGCTACGCTTCATAGATGATCTTAAATAAAAATTTGCATGAATGTAGCTCTTAGGAAATCATATAAAAAAGCTCTATACAAAATTTGGAGCAAATCTAGTTACTCGTTTAGGCTCTAGATCACGAGACGCACAGCCGCATGTACGCACGGAGCATGGAAGGATGCAATCACGCATAGACAAACATTTAAATTAATTTTTCCCTTAGAGAAATCAAATCAATAGGTAAGCTTTGAACAAAATTAAGAGTAAATCTAGTCACCCGTTTAGGCTCTAGCTTATGAGACGCACAAACGCATATAGAGTGGACGGACGCAAAAACGTTTAGACAAACATTTGAATGAATGTAGCTCTTAGAAAATCACATCAAAAAGCTCTGTACACAATTTGGAGCAAATCTAGTAACCCGTTTATGCTTTAACTCACGACACGCACAACCGCATGTACGCACGGAGCGAGGAAGGACAAAATCACGCATAGACAAAAATTTAAATTAATTTTGCCCTTAAAAATGTCACATCAATAAGCTTTGTTCAAAATTTAGAGTAAATCTAGTTACCCGTTTATGATCTAGCTCATGAGAAGCACAAACGCATGGAGGGTAGACGGACGCAAAAACGTTTAGAAAAAATTTGAATGAATTTAGCTCTCAGGAAATCACATCAAAAAGCTCTGTCCAAAATTTGGAGCAAATCTAGTTACCCGTTTAGGCTCTAGCTCACGAGACGCACAAACGCATGCATGCATGGAGGGTGGACAGACGCAAAAACGTATAAACAAAAATTTTAATTAATGTAGCTCTAAAGAAATCACATCAAAAAGCTCTGTAAAAAATTTGGAGCAAATCGAGATAGCCGTTTAGGCTCTAGCTCACGAGACACACAAACGCATGAGGCACGCATGGAGGGTGGACGAACACGACAAAATCCCTTTGTCAGATTTCATCATCACCGTAATAATGTTAAATATGCGCTGAAAGCGATCGAATGCCATTCAAAATCTTAACAATTTTGGCTTGAAAAAATCTGCAGGTTAATTATGTGTTATTATTTTTATGATATGTATTTTGTCCGAATACTTTCACTTCCCCCTGTACTTCATTCAATTGCAATTGTTTTGTGTTGCGTTTCGATATGTTGGTAACCTGTCCGCCTGACCATGTATGCAAGTAGTTTGCAACATTTTCACACGCAATCATCATCATAATCATCCTCGGCAAAGAAGAAGCAATGCTCAACTCAACTCAACAATAAGCGACTATGACTCTCTGTGGGGACATAATCACAAAAAACTTCGCGCTCAATTGTTCCTGTTTTTTTTTTTTGTTTTTTATAAAGTACGTCTCTTGTTGGGTCTCTTGGTTGTAATGATGGTATTTCACATGAAGTGACGTATTACTCTGGGGAGAGCAAGTTAACTTCATCTTTTCCATCTTCATCGTGGTCTTCATCTTCATCGAAGCAATGCGATGGATGGATGCTCTGTGACTGCAAAAAAACATGATTTCCAACACCTTGTTGGACTACAATAATGCAGCCATAAGCAAAGGCCGTACAGCGTACACACTCGTTTCTTTGAGAGATTGACAGTTCTTGAGGATATTGTAATGCACTCTGGTGACTTGTTGGTGCAACTACACATACAGAGCCCTGGTATAAAAAAATCTTGAAACAAAATATAGGAATCTCATAGATTTCTCTCGTCTCGAAGTGCATGACGTGTAAAAAGTCATACGCGCGTACAATAATGCTTAATGCTTGCTGCATGTGAAGTCAAACCCTGGATGCCTTGTTAAGGTCTTTGCATAACCATTTTTGGGACGTAAATAACCGAAAGCTTCTTTTGTTTCATACTCGGATCTCTCGGATCGAATAAGAAGTCTACTTCTATATCTACTGGAGGGAAGCCTCTGTCTATAAGCCCGATGACTGAACCTAGACTTTGATTGCTGCGTGCTGGCTGCTGTTGCTGATGTTGAGTGTCTCTGTTTTTGCAGCGTGCAAATGTGTCAATTAGATTTATTATCAAGCGATGGTCTTTAGGAGATTGCTTGTCTCTAGCTTTGTTTTTGTTTTCTTGTTTTGTCACTATACAATTCCCAGATGCGTTTATATAATTGCGCTACTGGTGCAATGCGTGAGATGAAGTAATCTTGAGCTATGGTGTGCAAATGTAGGTATATAAGGTAGGAAAGGGGCGACAATGGACAGGGAATGATTGCAAAAGGGTATCAATGTAACAGGTGCAAAGCAGGTGACGATGAACGTTCGTTGTCTGTCTTGTCCTTACAGTGTGTATTTTTTCCTATATGGGGAGGTTTTATTCCTAGAAAAGGATATTTTTTTGTTGTTATTTTGTTGTTGGCTCTTGGATTGTGTTTATTATCATATGTGTGTGCGTTGTTTTAATAAAATGCAATTAAGAAAATTGTTTTATTTTTATTTTTTATTGTTTTATTGCAGTTTTTCTAATGAATTTATTTTCTTTTTATTGCAGGTATAATAATAAATGTCCTGAAATGGATTCTTATTTAGATAAGTGAGTATATTTTATGGAGATGATGGTTGGTTAGTTGAATTCGTTTAACTAACTTGGTGTGAATTTATTATCATATATTTTCTTTAAGAATTATATAGAGTTGAACTCTTTATATATAGACCTTTAGGTAGTTACCTACGGAGATCCACGCGGGGGTTCTTTTTAATTTTAACTTAAATGGGAATTTAATTGAAAAACAAAAAGCCAATGACCTTATAAAAGTTTGAAAAAGAAAAGGAACTGGCACTGAATAAATGAATAATTTATGTGTTAGGGTTATTGCACTGCGACCTAAATATCTATGGAGTTTATTCATTTGGAACAGATCTTCCTTCAAATTTAGGTATTCCTTTGAGAAATTTCGATTTGTTGTATAGACTCTATCGAAAATTAATCACTCTCTTCCACCTGACCTTATCTAAGAAAAAAGTGTAGGTATGTAGTTCAATGAAGCTCTATATGAAGGCAGTTGTTTGGGAATATATCCTTTCCTTTGTTGTGGGTGCAATTGAGGCTCTTGAAGTAGGTACATGTGGAGTTTGTTGCTTCCCACTAACGCATATTTTTTGGTATATTGTTACGTTGAAATCATTTATTTTGGCTTTGTAAAATAAGCTAAAAATGAGCTTCATCTCTGAAGATGATTTTCGATAGGTACCTACTTTCTGCAAACTTTTGCAAATCTTAATCGGATAAGTTTTTGCGCTCCAATGATCAAAAGGCTTCAAATTCTTGAATAAATTGAATCTTTTAAGCGCGTAGGCCAAAATGTTCGTCACCTGATGTGGGTTATTAGATTCCTAATTCCTATGAATGGCGTGGACTCGACTAAAGGCCTCGGCCCATAGAATCTGGTTCGTCCGTTTTGGTGACGGAGCCATTGACGTTGCTGGATGTGACGGTTTGAGATAACCCAATGAATGCATTGACATTCACATAACAACCAGTTGAAATTTAAACACACACACATAACAATCACTCGAAATTCAAACACACAACGCATCTGCCGGAGAGAAAAAGTTAAAAGTTTGGCTACTCTGTCCGTTACGTCCAACGCTTGCGTTGCTTATGGGCCAGTTCCCATAAGAAAACATGTATTTTATCGAGCTGTCAGTTGATTGCGTCGCCACAACGGACACAACGGATTCTATAGGTCGGGAACTTTTGGCTCATTTTGAAATGAAACGCATATACAGATGTTATACCTCCACTGGTGGGTTGTGGTAATAGCACAGAAACATTCAATAGTGAATATGTTGAGCTAAAAATATGTGTTACTTTTTTCGTTCTGAGCATATTCTGAGAATGCTTAGAGTAAACTCTGCAGCTCAGAATAAAAAAACTTAGCAGACAGAGTTAAATTTTGGACTTTGAACACCAGCATTTGACAGCTTGTTTTGCAGTTGTGTTTCAAAAATAATAATTCAGAGCGCTCAAAACACGCTTTGTTCAGAGAATGTTCAGAACATGCTTGATATGCTCAGACTCTATTCAGAGTTCTTTTCTGATATAAAAAGAACAATGCGTAACAATGCGTAATATCTTTGAGTTACGTTCACGGACTCATATTTTCGATAGTAATTTTTAATAAATTATAAAACTTAGCCCTAATTCACAATACACCGCAAGTGTTTTTGCAGTATAAATCCGTGTGAATGAGTAGAGGGTATACATTCTACATAAAACCGTCCACACGACACGTCTATATGTTTGCTGTTTGGATTTATACTGGCGTTTGGATTTATACTGCAAAAAAACGTGCGGTGCATTGCCGTGTGAACTAGGGCTTATTTGTTCGTGAAATTCTCCATAATAAAAATGAACCTTAAACTTGTCTGACGTTTTGACAATGACAGATCATAGAAACAAAATTAAAGCTTTATGCTCCTTTCTTTGATTGAACAAAAATGCATAACATAGCCATCATCGATCAGACCACGCGACGTATGTATATGGGTTATTTGCCGAGAAATTCATGTCTTATAATTAATGGAGACGTATGCAAAAGAAAGAAAATTACAGCTTTATCAATGTTTAGGCAGCTGTCATAGTAACCGCTGATATCAAGCTGTCAAAATATTATTTCATAAAGTTTCCAATCATAAATCAGTTTGACGCTTGCCAAACATCCGTACGGCGGCGTACGGCGAGCGTTCATCAATAATTTTATTAAAGGTAGTCAGTATACACGCTCATTACAAAAAAAAAAACAAAAACAAGTCAACCACTTTAGATCAGCTCAAGGTCAACATCTGAGACGATATTGCTAAAATTACGCTGCAAAAACTGGACCGAGCTACCAAAAATTGGACTGACCGACCACTTGAAACACTGCCAGTGAATTTTAGGAACCCATTTCAATGATGTGCTATTCTATACATAATGACATGAATGTAGTTTCAAAATAATGTCAGACCCAATTTTACATACCTATTATAGTTCTTATCTGGTCATCCTATATTACAAGAGGGAGCGGTACGATATCCCGCAAGCCAAAATTTTGTGTAAGGAAATCTCGGATTTTTTTAAAAATCTCGAATAACAAAATCTCGGAAATTTAAAATCTTGTTTTTCATTATCTCGCAATTACAAAATCTCGCTTTAAACATTCTCGCATTCACATCTCGCACCGAAAAATATCTTAAAATTAAACCAAAATCTCGCAATTTAAAATCTCGCAAATCAAAATCTCGCAAATTCGAATCTCACAGCAACGTTTCGCTCTGGATTTTGCACTGAAAACAAATCCTGTTAATGGAAAATAAAAACTGGAAAACGAAAAAAAAAAATTCAAAAATTATTTTGTGCCTACAGTTGAAAGCTTATTTCTTTAGTGAAACAAAATATGAACTGCATATGCTTATGCTCTCTATTGTTCTCTTGACAATAATTTGAGAATAAACGATAATAAATGCTCTCCTCAACCAACGTGAAACATTCCTGACGACAGTTTTTGTTGTTGTTATTTAGCATTGTGTATCTGGAAAATTTTGTATCGTTGTGAATGATTCGCAATAAAATTTAATTGGATTACAACAAATCTAATCGGATTACAACAAATACGTTTTTTCAATCAAAATCTCGAAAATTCAAATCTTGCATGAGATTTTAGTTTGCGAGATTTGTATTAAAAAATTTATTTGTTGTAATTAATCGTTATTGCGAGATTAAGAAAAGTGGGATCTTCTTTTTGCGAGATTATAAAAAGCGGGATTTTGCAATTGCGAGATCTCGTTATACAAAATTTCGAATGCGGGATTTTAATTTGCGAGATTTTGTAGCCATCCCTTCTCAGAGAGCTTAGCACTCTCCGTCTCCATCTCTTTTTTATAAAGTGACCAACTAAGGCAAAACAAAATTGAGCAAGTGGATCCAAAAAAATTCATTCTCAGCTTTTTTGGCAGTAAAAGTGAAGAATTTGGCTAAGGAATTTTGTTCACATTTCCGAGATATCTGAGATCTATATGAAGCCGAAAATATCTTAAAATATCTATGGTAACAGCTATAAAGGGACACCCAATCAAGAAGAGAAAAACTAGCTTATCGAAAAGCATTGATTTATTTAAGAGCTATGCTATGAATAAAATCCACTTAATGTTATATGACCCACTCTGTGCATCGCATCCCAAGTAAATTATATCAAAAGCGAATCAATCAAATACCAGTTAACTTCAGGTATATCCATAGTTAGGTATATAATTATTATCATAATTTCTTTGGAATCGAATTTTTATTAAGGTAGGCACAAGCTACATGCTGCATAGCATACCTATCCAATAAATTTCTCTTATCGACTCCAAGCTCGTGATTGAATTTGAATATTTTGTACTACCATAATGAATTATTGGTGATGTTCTGTTGATTATTGTTAGGATTTTGAATCATTTTTAGATGAAAGTAAATTCTTATTTGATTTTGTTTTTGGTGTGTCTGCGTTTATATTTAGAATATATATTTCGTTTGAAAACAAAACAACCTTGAATTAAATTTTTTTGAGGATTTAAACGGATAAACCCAATTTTAATTAGCTTCAATTGTCTGTTAGAAAGACATTCTGTTCATGTCATTAAGATTTTCGATAAACCATATTAGTATGCACACAAAATTTTAAAAACAAATTCTCAACTTTATTGTGAAGAAACTTATAGTCTTGAAAAATGTATTAAGTACCTGTACAGCTGTATTGAATATTTGTAACTCGGTTTGCTTTTAATTAGTTAATTTAATGCAAACAAACAAATGAAATAATTTTTGGTACTCTTTCTATATCTATATGTAGGTATAGGTATTGAATTGCATTAAAATGCTTTGTTGATATAATTTATTCCCCAATTGATTTTTCAGAACTTCAGCTACTGTGCCACTATCCAAATTTGAAATTATTTTCGTTTTTATTATTTACGACGAATTATATGTATATTTGTTCCAACAGGCACAATAGAACTCCTATAACATTAAAATTTTATTAATATAAACAAAAAATCAATGACAATTCTACCAGAAGCTATCAGTAGGTAGGTTAGGTATACGTTTTACTGCTATACTATATTATGGAAATGATATCATTATTTTTTATTGAAATGATATCATTAATTGTTTTGAAGAGAGTGAGACTTTTATTAATACTATATTCCTCTTATCAAGAAATGACTGCGCTGATTAAATTTCTTTTACCTTTTTTTTTTGTGAATAAATTTGAATATTTTATTTGAATTGAATTCGAATTGCTATTATTAAAAAAAATTTGAATAATTTTCAGGTGAAAATTAAAGCAATTTTTGACTATAATTCTTTTTTTCTCTATAAATTATTAATAGGTTTAGGATATGAAAAGAAAAACCAGGCTGTCTTTATATAAATTAGGTTTGTAGAAGGTTTTGGTTAAGCAGGGTAGATAAGTTAGTTCGAATTCCGTTATTTGAAAAAAAAGACTTAACTTAGGTTGATATACCTCGAAAAAAGGCTTGTATGGGTGAAACAAAATGAATCCAGAGATTTTCATATTCGTTTCTAGATTCAAATCCTTGTACCTTAAACGGCAGGTTCAAGGGAATCAAAAACTATGTAGAATTTAATACTTACTTACTTATACATATATCCGGCTCCCGATTCATGGAGGGTATCTGTCTGATATATTGCAGTCTTTTATCGGTTGCAGTCCCTCGCATGCTCCCTCAAATCGTCAAGACCAAGCGCTCTTGCGTCTGTTACTGGTCCCTGTAGCCGGGGTTCAGTCTTCCTGGTCGTCCTGAGCCTGGGGGCTGGGATTTGAAAATTTTCTTGGCTGGAGCGTTGTTGTCTATTCGCTCGATGTGACCAAGCCAGTGTAGTCGACGTGTTTTGGCTCTTTAGACTACATCCACATATTGGTACAGCTCCATACAATTCACGATTGCACCTTCTCATCCATTCGCCCTCTTCGCATATAAAACCAAATATTCACCGAAGAATGAATCCCTCGAAAGTGCCCAGTATCAAATCCCCTAATTTACTTATCGTCCAGCATTCGGTGCCGTAAAGTATAGAACTGGTAAAATTAGCGTTTTAAATAGCGTGCACCTTGTCTTTCGAGAAACGAGTTTTGAACCCATTTGCTTGACCAAACTGAAGTGGTAGCGGTTCGTTAGGATAATTCTTCGTCGGATTTCTACAAAGGTGTCGTTCGTAGAATTGATGTTTATTCCGAGGTAGGTGTACTCCTTGACTACCTCGAAATAACCACCAACAGTGACGTTTTGTCCTAGGCAATAGACCAATGAGGCTTTGTTTGTTGATAGTATATGCTTTGTTTTGTCCTCATTCACTTCAAGACCAACGCGTTTCGCCTGTTCATCAATAGCTGTGAATGCTTCAAGTAAAGCTCGCTTGGGGCGGCCGATGATGTGGATGTCCTTCGCAGCCAAGCAATTGAGAAGACCTGTTTAAGATAGCGCCTTCCATGTTAACATCACTCTTGGCACGTATCTGCTCCAGGACTAGGTTGAAGAAATCACATGATAGCGCATCTTCCTGTCTGAACCCTGTACACGTCTGGAATAACTTGGATGAGCTGTTATCCATTTGCAAGTTGCAACGCGTATTTTGTATACTTCATGCGGCATAGCTTTTATTTTTGTCGGGATCCCGAGTTTCAACATCGCCAAAAGAAGCTCTTGGCGACTTATGCTATCAAATGCGACTTAGAAGTCGATGAAAAGATGCTGGGTCTAGGCTTGAAATTCGTTGGTCTTTTCCAGGATTTGTCTCAATGTGAAAATTTGGCCTATCGTTGATCTACCTGGCCTGATGCCACACTGGTTCGTGCAAATCATAGTGTTACAGAAAGGTCTAAGACGCTCATATAGTACGTTGGATAGGATCTTATAGGCAACATTAAGCAGGGATATGCCTCGGTAGTTCTTGAAGGATATAGGATCGCCCTTGTTGTCGATTGGGGATATGGAGGTATTTGACCAGTCATCGGGCATACTTTCCTCCACCCACACTGGGTTGATAAGCTGATGGTGCATGCACCCTTCCAGAACATCTCCTCCATACTTTAAGAGTTCCGCAGGAAGGCCATCCGAGCCGCTGGATTTGTTGTTCTTAAGCTTGTGGATGGCTTTCTTAACCTCTTCAGTACTTTGCGCTGGGACTGGATCTAAATTGACTGGTCTCATGCTTCCTTGTTCCCCTCTCGCTTCATCTGCATAATGCCCATTATGCATCAGTAGAATTTAATACATATGTATTTCAAATTCGTACACTAAGTGCTGCCTTCTGCCGCTAATGTGGA
Source organism: Dasysyrphus tricinctus (assembly GCA_963921185.1). Lineage (NCBI taxonomy): Eukaryota > Metazoa > Arthropoda > Insecta > Diptera > Syrphidae > Dasysyrphus > Dasysyrphus tricinctus. The sequence goes on from OY992530.1 coordinate 129,952,084, forward strand.
AGTCACCGTCAATGTCTTTATTTAAGATTATGGCCCAATCTGATGTAGCCAAAAACGCTTTTTTTATAACTAGCGCACACTACCTTTATGATAATTACACATAGGATCTAGGAAATAGGAAAGGATTCAAGAGGAAATACCGATGCATATTGGTTTTGAAATTCTGAATATCTAAATTTAAGGGAAAAACAGAGCCTGGTAAGGCATTCCACATTCGTGTTGTACGGCTTAACCCTCCAGTGGGCGCGTGGTCTACGATCGTAGACCACCCTTTTTAAAATTATCCTATTACCTAGGAATAATGTTTTTTTTGTCCGTCCTTTTCAATAGCTTCCTAAAATTAACTATTATTACTGATAAGTGTGTAAACTGCAGTTGGTGAAGGCAAATATTGGTGTTATAAGATCTCAAACTCAACTGGTCTACGATCGTAGACCACGCGCCCACTTACGTTCCTTTTTTCATCACGTAGTTGGAAAGATACTTTTGGGTGTTTTGGGACTTGGGGGTGCTGATACACGTTAAAACTATTCTAGACATTGTGTTATTTCTCTAATCTAAGAAAAAATAATTTCATATGAGATTTTAAAAATGTTAAAGCTTTAGTAGCAAGAACCATATGAAAAGCATTTGCACTGACTATGATTCATATAATATTTAAAAATAGTTTGGTTTTGTGACTCGCAAATATTTTTTTATAATTATTTGTAATTATTTTTTTTACAATTGTTTGTTGTTTTTAATATTCTTGACCAACTTTAAGAATTTGTTTTTGTTTATATTGAACTTTTTACCAAAAACTACTGGTTGGAATGAATAAAAAAAAATAAGAAAAATCCTATTTGTTTAGAGTTTAATAACTTTTTTGTTTTTTAATGAATTTTCAAATTTTAAAGTTTAATTCTAAATTCCGTTTGTTGTTTATTGTAAACAATCATATGTTTTGCTAAATGTAACATACAACTGTTTTTTTCTTATTAAAAATCCTTAATAGTAAAAAAACCTAAGAAATCGAGTCATATCAGTTTATAATTTTTTTCTTTTGTAACATTAAAAAACAAAAAATTGAAATTATTAAATACAAAAAGTAATAAACCGTTTTATATAAAAAAAATTATTTCAAGTACCCAATTGCTTAAAACTCACGTTTTACGAACGAAGAAAAATGGTCTACGATCGTAGACCACGCGCCTTCTCGTGTTTGAAATTAGGTACCACGCGCCCACTGGAGGGTTAAGAAAGAATTTTTTGAGCTTGACAGTATGTCTGAAGTTGGACTCAAGGGTAAACTGATGGTTATTCCTAAAAGCACGAGCATTATGGTTGAATTGTTTTAGAGTTGTAATACTAAAATCTGAATTTTATGTTCTTTTGACGATGGACGAAATTTGTCTTACTCTCTGATCTGGCCGTAGTCTACAGGGTATTTGGCCGTCTTAAACTGGAGTGTTGCTCTCATATTTGGGTAAAGGTTAGGTGCTCTGTCAATTTTACTCCCTCAAGTTTAATCTTCTTCCTCCTGTTTATGGTAATTAATACCTAATGAATTTCGACTTTTCTCAAAAAAACTAGTTTTTATATAGTTTAGTATTCATAAAGCTTGTGTTAATCATAAGCTGAAGAGATTCCGACGAGTAAGTGAATAGCACAATACTATCTGCAAAAATGATAGCTATTAGCTATATGCGGTTCCTGCGTAGTCTGTCTGTATATACCTCTTACCTCATCGATGATTTATGCAAATAAGCTTGAGTGTACCGTCAAGGCTGTTTGGAACCATTCTTAAAATTTTTCACCACCCCATACCTACTTCTGCTATGGTGTCCATATAATATATCTAATTTACAGTCCAATTCTGTGTGACATCCCCAATCCAAACATATTGTACATTTATGCGTTTTGGTCTATCCTCTACCGTATCAAATGCAGCCTGGAATTCAACAAAGAAAGCGTTTAATTTTTTACTTTTAGGCAGAAAAGAATCCGCAATACTTTTGAGGACGAAGATGTAATCTATAGTTGTTGAGTAACCTGGTCTTAAAGCAGTTTCGTATATTTTCTATATCTTCTACCTATTAACGCACTATTAGCTGAAATCTAATTCATTTTAACATTTATTTTAGCTTTACGAGCGATACTCTGATGTGCCGTCGGCAATTTGTATACATCTCAGAAATTAAACTTCTTCCATATCCATCAGGTTTCAAATGTCGTGTGCGCTTCTTATAAAATCTCACAAAACTCACTTCCTTCCTTATTCAATAAAAATGGGTAGGACTACCTATGTACATATTATATGAAGAAGTATAAGTATAATGGATCTTTTAAAATGCACGTGCCACAAACACTTTATGTTGGGAATAAATTTATTGACCGAATATCAGCAATGACAGTTTTATTATCGCAAGCACCACACTGACGACAACATAATACCCAGAGCCAAAAAGATAAAAAAACAACAACAACAACAAAAATAAAAATAATAAAGACAAAATAAGAACAGGATCGAAAACAACAACAACAACCACATAACTATACCCAAAGAAACCTGACCAAAATATACACACAAGTTAGGTACTGCTCTTGATGCAGTAGGTGCCATGGCCTAAGCGCTCTACTTAAGCCACTGATACCACAGGAGCAGGAGTCATCGGAGACCATCCGCGCTATCCGCATTCTCTCCGATCGCCTTAGAAGTGACTCTGACTGTCAATTCATTCAGATAAATTCTCTTCAATTCCGAAGTCTTCGATGTTGTCGGTCGATGGAGTCCCCAGTACCTACCGAGTCCTTGTATGTACGAGCTCTGAGTGTGCCTGTGCATGAACTTCATTGCAGCTGGGTGGATTCAATCTTTAAAGAGAAATTGAAACCCACTTGCTTTCGATTAATCCCTGGGATGGAGAAACTCTATTGCAGCTAGTAAAAAGGATGAAAAACCTCAACGAAAAATCATACGAAGGAAACCCAGAACTAATTCTAGGGAACAAACCCCGGAACTCAAAAAACCACACAAAAAAAAAAGCAAGACTCCATCCATATACAGCAACAGAGTTCTTCCTGGGAACCAACAGAGCCGTTGGCACCTCAATGCCTGTTCTGCACTGTGGGCGCTAAACCAATCCACCTTATCAACATGTCATCCTGTAAACGAATTCCTGTCGTTCAATATCGAGAGGGACGCGAGGGGTTTGGGTATTCCGTCGCCCAAGTGTGACGTACAGGATATCTCCTGCCATGTGAACCGTTTCTCAAGCAGCACACACCAACAAAAAAAACGAAAACAACAACAATTTTTGTGATTGAATGAGCTCATTCCAGTGTACGCAACGCGCTTCAATGTTCAATCCGATCCGATCCCCCATCAAATTGTATCTCTCCAAAAGTCCAAAGAGACGATGACGCGACGGAAAGAAAGACCAAACCCACTGCTGCATGGAGAATACAAACAAGATAGCTTTCAAAGCAAAAGAAAAAAACAACAACAACAATAATAACTAAACATGGCGAGAGCACTTTCAGCCGGGTGATGGTGATTGAAGTGGAATGAACGATTTCTCTTCCAACCATCAGCCATTTTGATTTACGACCTTCATGTTTCCCTGGCTGCTGAATATAATACCCTCCCCCTTCCAAGTTAATGCGTTGCGTATTGTGTTTGTTTTAATTTACTATGGGAGTGTGCATTACTATGTGTACCTGTGTATGTGTGTGTGTTGAGTAAAGAGTGAACACACAATGCAAAATGCGAATCGCCTTTTCACTCTGATAGTATCTACAATGCATGGAGAGCTCAACGAAATTGTTTGTTTTCGTGTTTTTCTTTTTTGGATATGGATTGTCCGACTCCGAACGACCGACCAGCTGCCTAGTTGGCTGGTTGGTCCGAAGAATGTATAAAGTAAACTATGAGTTTTTGGGTGGGGGTGGTTATTTCTATGGAGGAAAACTAGCAAAAGAGGTAGAGTGGTTGTAAGTAGGGTGGTATCAACATCAAGTTGTTGTTCTTTTTCTTCACGTGTGAAACCAAACGACCTTTGTAGCTAGTTGTAGGTAAGTTTGTGTAGATCTAATTCAATTACACTTGGGTACCTATTCAAAGAGAGCGATATTAGTGTTGCCATACCAATAACAATAAAGAAGTTGATTTTTTTTAACGGAAAAGATAAATAGGTATACAAATTAATATTTTACAGACACAATTTTTAACGGAATATGAGAGACAAAAAGGCAAATAAAATTAAGCTTGTTCAGATTTCTGAGTCCTCTAAGTTTTCTTTTTATAGCAACATAATTAATTAACGTGCACTCAAGGGATTTGGGCTACCCTAACCATTATTCTATTCTAACATAGTGTAAGCAGTTGGAGAGTGATACTGGGTTTAAGAGGATAAGTCGATGAAGTTTCACATCCAACGTGTGGGAAACTGAGTCTTATAATGGGTGGTAAAACTGAAAAGAGTACCTACCTACTGATAAGTTTAAATTTCTTTCCAAATTTTGAAACACAACATTTGTATCACAAAACTCCTTACTCCAATCATTATAAGCATGACTTTATATAACAATCTGTAAAAATACAGTTTTTACCATATAGTTTAAATTGTTAATTTTTGTTCTAGTTATTTACTATTATTTACCGTTTTTTACATACATAAAAGGTCAGTTCTTATGAATTTTTCTCTTAAAATTCTGTATACATACCTTAAAAATATGATTCAAATATAAATTAGGACCCTCAAAAAAACCACCCCATCCAGTGCCCACACTCTGTAACTCTCATATAGAACAAATTAGTCGAGAAACGGATTGCTTTTTTGTTCCACTCGAGAAATAATAATGAAAGTAAATGATGGTAGATGGTTAAATCAGTCAGTGGTATAGCTACAAAGGGTACAAAAGAGCCACATACAGTATACACATAAGGAAAATATTTTCTTCAATACAAAATTTAAATTAATTTCCTTAAACCCAGTTGAAATCAGCAAACTGAGTTGGCAAATTCAATTGGATTTTGGGAGCGAAAGAAAATTTAGAACATTTATGATTTTGGAAGCGTTTTTTAAATCCATCAATAACATACCCCAACTAACAATTTTGCCCCTATAATCATCCAAAGAAGCTTCCCATAATAATTTCTTGCAATCATATAAGCATTATATAATATTCCATAGAGTTAAAAAGGCGCACTTTTTAAGCTCCTATTCGACCTTTATGGAGTAAATTCAGCTGCCCCGAAAAGCTTGCTGGACTCAATTTAGAGGTTTTGTAGAAGAAGATGGAAAGATAAAATAAAATATTTCACAATTGATTATTTAATTATTTACATTTTTATTTTATATTATTTATTTGCTGATAATTTATTTGAAAGTTTTTATCTGAAATGCAATCTTAGAATTTACTACATATTATTTAAACTATTAAAATAACAAGGTTTCTGTGGGATTTGAACCATGGTCCTCTCGCACCGAAAGTGCACCACGCTAATCGCTCGGCGATGTACGAATATATTTACGATGCAAAAAAACAAATGCACTTTCTCCACACTGCTAGTTTGTGGCTATACTCTTAAGTATACCAGGAGTGGTTTTTGTTTTCACTAGTATAGCAGAAAAATTTTGTGGCTGCACTTAGCAAGTAACAAAAACTAACAGAGATTGAATAATAATTTTACAGTATGACCATTGTATATCCAATCTATAGTATTCTCATGAAACACGATTTTGTAGGTAGACATTTGGTCGATAGGTTCGCTGTGATCGCCTTACCGAGATCCCTTAACAAAAATTAGTATTACATTTGGACGCATAGATGGCCACGAGCTTTTTTTCTTCATGAGAATACTATAGAATTTATATACAATGGTATGACTATAGAAGCGGAAGCGCCGTCGTCAGTTCATAAGAGCAATATAGAGAGATTAAAGAAACATTGGTATATCGCTTCTATCAAGCTGATATAATTTGTACCAGAAAATATTTAAGGAATCAGTAATGCTCCAATAAGGTATTTGCTTTCTGTCAGAGGGGTAATAGGAGCGCTATAGAAGCAAATAACACTATAATGTCTGAAATGCGAAGCAATTTGTTAGTTGGGATATCCATTCTTTAATGGAATTTTAAAGTTAATAGTTGATAGATAGGGAGAGCAATATTTTTTGAAAAAGCTTTGTTTGATTCACATGTAAATTAATTGCCCTTAAATCACTTTTTTTCCGGATAACTAAAAAAAAATCAAAAATTTCGGAATTTTTAGAGGTTTTTTAATTCAACGTCATCGTAGCCATTCTTCAATGGCATTTGACAATTAATGGGTTGACAGACGGAGAAAAAACTATACTTTGACCAAAGTAGTTGATTTTAATTCAGTCAACAAATCGCCCTGAAATCACTTTTTTCCGGAGAAGTAGAAAAAATCAATTTAATCGTAACAATCCTTCAATGCAATTTGACAGTTGATAGCTTGGAAGATGGAGACGAACTATGTTCTGACGAAAAAAGTTTATTTGATCCAAATGTCAACCAATTGCCCTAAATCACTTTTTTCTGAATAAGTAAGAAACTTCAAAAATTTTGGAATTTTTAGTGGTTTTTGAATACATCGAAATTGACAGTTGATGGCTTGAAAGATGGGGGATAAACTATATTTTGACGGAAAAAGTTTATTTCGATCCAAATGTAAGGTACAAATTGCCCTTTTTCAGAGAGGTAAGAAAACTAAAAAATGTCAGACTTTTTTAAAATAGGTATTATAATATTTAATTTTTCTTGCTCTGCAAATGCTTTCGAAGAATCTGATATGTGTATGTTAAAGTTCCAAAATTATATGAATTGAAGGATATTTTATGAATTTTAAAATTTCGAACTACGCTACTGTTCTCACTTGACGTATGTTTTTATCTCTACACCTACAGATTTTGTCTTCAGAGATAAAATTTGTCTTGGCTCGATCTGCGTACTAGACTTTAAGGGCAGATTCACATTATAGTTCTGATATCGATAAATTCTCGAAACGATAAAATATTTTTTTCACACAAGAAGCAATGAGTATATTCACAACATCGATTTCTGTTACAATTTAGATTTAGATCATCTCATTGCTTCTAATGTAGATACAAATATTTCATTGTAGCGAGAATGTATCAGTATCGGCACAATAGCATTAATCTGGCCTAAATAATATGAGGGGTATAGTTTCAAAACTCTTCTTTTCCACTTTTGAGAATTTTGAGTGAAATGAAAAAACTGTAAAAAGCTACAAAAATGATAAAAATGATTAGTTTTATCGCTAAAATATAAGTTAAGTATGACCTTTATCAATTTCTTATGGTTTTGAACATACTTGGTTAGCCTACAAATTATAAAAATCAATTTAATTTGGAAAAGAATAACTTTGAAAATTACAATTGCAGTTGTTTTGATTTGTATGGCAATAGATGACTTTTGATTCAGAAGAGTATAGGAATAAAGAAGTTTTGAAAATATAGAAAACTTAAAGAAAAATAAAAGTTTTGGTGCAGAATTTGATTTTGTAAGGGAAATGGTCAGATTTAATGGAACGACATTATGGAATAGTGTAGTTTTGAAAAGAATACCACTTTTCTAGTACAAAAAAGTATTGGAAATAATAAGTTTTTATAAATTTTACCTAATTGCGTAGATGAAGAGCATTCTAAGGAACATTCCCTCATACTTAACTCATTTTTGAAAAAAAAAAAAAAACAAACTGCAATAGGAGAGTTTTGAGACTATAGCCCAAGGTCAATATGACCTTTCAACTTTAAAAATATATAGATACTTTTTTGTTAAAATGGGAACTGCTAGATTTCGAAAAATTTCAAGCCACTGATTCGAAAGTATATACCCTGAATATAACTTTTCAAGCACAAAAAGGATGTACATAGGTACGCTAATAAAGATATGAATTACAAAAAATATCTACCCCTAATAGCCTATTGAATAGATCTTTTAAAAGGGAACAATTACGTGCAAGGGTTTTTTTTGGCCCATAAGCATGCTTAAAACCAAAAATGTTACTAAATTCAGTCATGTGTTTCTGAGAGAATGGTCACACTGGCCACTATTCACTATTTTTGGTATAACTTGGAAAATAAGCCGAATTTGAAAATTTTACACTTAAAACTTTTTTTTTTTCAAAATTAAATTTTCTGTCGAAATGGATAGTTTAGAAAATTTCATAAAAAAGTTAAGCAGGAAAAGTTAACAAAAACCAAAAAAAAAAAATCGAAAATCATTGTTTTTTTAATTGTTATGCTAAATAGCGTATAACTTTTTTTCGGAGCAAAGATACACTAGATGTTCTTATACAAAGTAAACTAGAGGTTTAAGGCCTTAATATGACATTTAAAAAATAATAATATTATTTGAAAACTAACAGATATATAGCCATTCAAACCTAACCATTTCTCATAATTTTTCGCAGTTTTTCGCCCGAAACCCTCTTTTCTTGGTACTATATTATGACGTTATGGAAAATAGCCTGTGTAACCATTTTCTCAGGGTGTATTAAGCTGCATTTTTGGTTAAAGCATTCATACACCCGAAACCTGCACATTCAATAATAGAACTCTTAAACGTAATTGTTCCTACCCCTAATTTTCCGAACATTCTTTTTAATCATACAAAAATTGCTACTAATTAATAAAAATTTTATAATTAATGATCATTAATAATACATTAATTATAATTACTTTCATATTTATTTTAAATTCAAAACAAAATAATTATCTTTTTTAATCAAATTAAAAAATAAAAATCTAGCTTATCCAAAGTTACACATCTCTAACATTCCCTAACCACTATTTTCACTTAACCGCTCTTCCTGCCATCTATTGATTGATAGGTTAAGTATTATAGCTAATTAAGACAAAAACCCTCATCAACGTTTGATTGTTGTCTGTGATTAGACATAATTTCCTATTGGATTTTCTATTGCTCAACAAAAGGGGGCGTGCATCTGATTTCAATCCTTAGGGTATGCAATAATTTTATTTTAATTCGAAACCAGTTCAAATCTCATTGCCTATACTTAGGCTTTGGTATATTTTTTTACTGTTGCATAATTGGTGGTGTCAACAAATTCTTTAGAAGTCCTCCACAACTTTGACTTGGGGTTTTGTGAAACAAGGTGTTGTTACCACATTTCAATTAAAATATTCATCACAAAAAACAACAACTACTGTCAAAACATATCGAAATTGAGTCACTGTGTGGGTAGTGGAAGCGGTGGGTATTTAGGTATACCTATATCTACCAAAAACAATTTCCATATTGAATCCATTCAATTCGATTCCAATGAATTTTCGAACCCAAATACGGCAACACGATTGGACAAAAAAAATATGAATTTCCAACTCTACACGCTTGAATAATCCACAGACATCGTAAATCATCGAATTCCCAAGAAATTCGAAAATTCGCATGCATGTGCGCGTCGTCATTGCCACCTCGCCTTGGTTTGGTTTGGTGTCGTCCTCGACGTGTGGTTTGGTTTCAATTGTATAGTTTGGTTGTGTAGGTATTTATTATCATCTCTCATGCATGACTGATTTTTCCATCCAGTCACTCACATGCAGATAATCGCATGCAAGTATTTATGCTGACTGATGAAATCATAATAATAATCAAAGGAACCAAGTGAGTAAGAGGAAAAGAGAAGGAGAGAGAGATAGAGAGTGAGAGAGAAATAACAAAAGAGGATATAAACAATCTTTTGTTATTCAATTATTATACCCAACCAAACTGGCAAATGTACATACCCATACTTGCCACCTCCGTCCAACCATCTAACCCATCATTCTTCATATCCCGTTCATTCTTATTCGAAACGGATGTAGAAGTTATGCGCGCCTATATACGACTGACTGTTCTCTGTGATTCACAACAAAAGGATATCATTTCCGTATCCTTATCATGGTGGCATGCGAATTTTGAATGGCGAACGAACAAAACGGACGACCTATACTCACTATACTCGCATGTGTGTAATAAATTATTCCGATTGTGTTTGGTTGGTGATGATGATGAGTGAAGTTTCTGGGCAGAGAGGGTTTTTTGAATCCATACGATGGTGGATACGAGCATAGAAATATATTCTATGCACAGTTATATGCGTCCGTCCCTCACACTTTACCAGAAAACTGATTTTGATTGAATTACCAGCAACCGACGAGTATTGATATATCAATCTTATATGGTGCTAGCTGGTGGGTGGTGTTCACAGACAAAATATAAATAGGGATTAAGGGGAAAAATATTTATTCAAGTAGAATGCAATTTTGCATTTGAAAATTCCAATCGAAAGTAGAAGATTGAAAATTTTCAATTCACCAGTTAAGAATTTCAATAATGTGGCTATTGTTATATGCAATTTCGTTTCCTATACACATATCCTTTGGAATACTCTTCAAGGAGAATATTATAAACGAGAAGTTTGTATGGTTCGGGTGTGTGTTTTGGGCTTGGATGCAACTCTTGGTGTACGTACATTGTCCTTGTCCACACCTTTGGAGTGTGAAATTTAATTTTTGAGGTATTTTGGTAATTTCCTTTTTGAGTAGGTATAGGTACAGGACATTGTCGTCATCTGAAGTTATGCTTAGAATTTTATAAGATTTATAAAGAGATTTTTCGTTGGAAGGAAGGTATAAATAGATGTTAAATGTACGAAGTTATAGACCCAAGCTCCATCAAACCTATATGGTATGTTAGGTACATGTAAAACAGAAAAGCGATAAGGCTATGAATCAAAGACGAACATGTACTTGTACCTACATAGAAAGAGAAGATAGTGATGTAGGTAAGTTAAAACAAAATTGAAAAATTGTGCAGTTGTTGTTAAGATAGGAAGTCTAGAGTCCAAAAACCTACTACTATACCATATAAAGAAGCCTTCCGCATAGTTAAACTTTACACATGCAATTTTTGATGTTTTATTTTAAATCTAGTCAATATGTATTATTTTAATTATTTCAACCATCATCATAGGCTCAAAATACCTTAAAAAATCACTCAGTAAAAAAATTAACAAAAACGACTAGTTCCTACGCAATTTACTGAGAGTTTAATATATTTGACAATATAATATGTTTGATATTTGATAAAAGATAAAGTTGAAAATATGTATGTTAAATACTAAATAAAATAAACTATAAGCATACATATTAATGAATTGCTATCCGCGATTAAAACCTTACACAATTCTGATCCGTATAGTATTTTTTTGAGAACTGGTACACTAAGGCGTATACGTGTTTTTTTTTTTTTAATAGAATGCAAATTTTTCATAAGTAAGAGTTATTTTAAATGACCACACTCATTTTAGAAAAAAATTGAAAATCAAAAAAATTCAAAATAATTTAAAAATCGGAATTAAAAATTTCAAAAATATAAAAACAAAATATTTTTAGAAGGGTCAAAACAATAAAAGGTGGTGGTCAGAAACTTCAAAAAGATACCTTTTGAAAGCTTGAATAAAATTTTTAACAGTAATTTTTTTCTTAAACTAGGTACTTACTGTGGGTACTCAAAACAATTTAATGAGTGGTCAAAATGGCCATTCAAGGTCATCTTTTACAAAACAAAAAAATATAATTTGCTGAGCCAAGTTAAAACGGCTGAGAATAAGAGGGGCACAAAGCAAAAAGCGAATAAAAGCCATTAACTTAAAAAAAGTGCGTGGTGTACCTTTTTTGTATACTGATCAGTATTGATTTAGGTTTTGATCAGGATTACTTCAAAATTCTTTGATAATAATTTTTAAAATTTCGTTTTGAAAGGACTTATAGAATATAAAGGCTTATTTATTTAAATTTAGTTTAGTAATACCAACTTTAGCTTTGTTTATACAAAATTAAATACAAATTTTGAGTCTAATTGTTCGGTCTCCTCTACCTACTACTACGCAAGTTATGGATTTACAATAATTGTCGAACTAGAAAGACCATTTTTACTTTCGACATATATACGTATGTGTAGGTTAATACTAAATATATGGCAGGTTATGCATTCGTACAAGAATCGAATTCAAGATTTTGAACAAACTTGATATTATGATGATGGAAATGGAGGTCCTATAATTCTGTCGGTCTGTCAATTTGCTTTAACTTTGGTAGTTGTTGGTCAATCCCCCACATGCTTTTTTTTTCATTTTTGTTTTCTTTTAGGAGCTAAAATAACGGTATTTTACTTAAATTAAATTCAGTTATTTTCCTTAAATTCATAAATAATCTCTTGTCTGGAACTTCTAGTCCGATTCATTGTTTTGCTGACGACAGCACTCTTAGCTTTTCATGTTCCCAGATATATGATTGTGGCGCTGAAATGAAAGCGTATGATAAGCTTATTATTCATTAAACTCTGATCTTGACAGCATTATACAGGGGGTATCAACAACCACACCCAGATCATTATCCGTGAATGCCACTTACATCAAAGTTATCGAAAGGCCATTATTGGTATGTGCATTACTGACCATCTCTAATGCAATGACACCATATTCGATCTATTGCAAAAAATGGAGCAAAATGATTAGGTTATCACCTTTCGATCTGATCTACTGATGATTCTGATCTACCATCAATAAGGCATACATCCACTTTTGAGCTTATTGAACAGAACCAGAACAGAGCCCATAAGGTGATTCAAACATTGTGATATTCTAGCTCTCGTTTTGATATTCTGGCCCTCTAGATATAGATTCAACCTATCTCGAAGCTATAACATTGTTTCGCTTCTCCGTGTGCAAAAACCTTTATACGCGTCTAAAACCTGAGAACATAGCTTAACTTTTCTCATCAAGTAAAACTTTATCTCACCTCTGACTTATCAATGAGTTCCTTCAAACATACATACATAAACACCTCCCAAAAGTACATTGTTCATGGTCTGCAAGCTACAGCTATGTTCAATGAACTATACCATTTCTGACTTTTTTTAACTTTGAAGAATGCACTGAAACTAAAACACTCAAAATGCAGATTTTAGTCAACAGTTTATTCACTTTATTCCAAACCAATCGCAAGCCGGAGCCATTTTCTTATGGGTTAAGTATAAAATTGACCGTATTTTAAATACGCGTTTTTAAAAAACGGTCCCCGATTAATGGAATTCCGGATAATGGAGATTCGACTGTTGTATTTTTTCTTTATTTTATTTGTTAGAAAAAAAAAATCATAATTGTTTTATTTGTTTTCAAACTCAATTGATTTATTTATTTTTGTTATATAAAACAGCCACTCAGATTGCGTTTTTGTACGTTGCTGGCAAGTCGCAAGACTGATCAAGACCAAACTTCATTTAAACACCCTCCCGTTCATACCAATCATTTCCTGAAAAGAATCATCCAAATCTGCTTAGAGGTCTGCAGCCTTTGCAGGACTAACGCACAACGATTGATTTTTACATTATAAGATACTCGCACTGCGTACCAAAATTAAAAAAAAAATTTTTGAACTCTTAAAACACATTCCAGTTTTATTTTTTGTCTGAAAATTTTATATGCAAACATTAGTTGAAAAAAAAATGGGAATTAAAATTTTATAAAATATGGTTTTAAATTAGAAAAGGTTCAAAATTTGTTAAAATGTTGTTATTATTTGCACATTAATAAAAACGTATAAACGAAGTAGTACCTCACGGCATAAATGTCAGTGCGTTGGACTGTCATGCCGAAGGTCTGGGCTCTATTCCCAGTTGCTGCCACCTAAAAGCAGAAATGTTCTTCCCGAGAAAGAAATGTTATTCAGTAAATTACAAATTATTTTATTTCTTATAACACAACGGTCTTGGTTATTTTTTTTTCTCATAAATTCATATTTCTTTAAAAAATAAATTGCATTTCCAACAATGAGTATCATGAGTTTGAACATATGTTTATATATAACGTATATTTTTTTTAATTCTAGGCCACTTTAACTTGAGATTAAGAATGTGTGACCAGGTCATGCGTATAATTTTTTTTTCTTACTATTATGTATACGAGTATCATAAATAAAATAAAAATACGCATCTGCAACAGATTCAACTGGACCATCACAAAATCAATTTTTCATTTAAAATTGTATTTAAAACAAAACACAAAAATATTTATAATAAGAAGTCAACTCAAAACTGCCACACTTTGTTCTTTCATCATTTTGAAAAGTCTCTTTCCTCTGATTTCGTTGCGAATCATTGAAATTTTGTCATGTTTATGTTTGATATAAAAACCATGAACTCCATGCGCTTGAATTAACCGAAGAATTCCATAACATACCGCATACAGTCTTAGGAAGCAAATTCACAGTAACAACAAAAATTGGGAGGATATATGGATACAAATTTAAATTTAAGTTAGTTCCATAGTGCCAACTGGGGGATTAACAGTTTGATCATATGTAAACAAAAATATTACTGCTTTTAATTTAAGACATAAATAGTTTTTTTTTTTTTAATCAACATTATGTATTTCTTATTTAAAATTGTTTTTTTTTTTTTATTTAATTTCAGATCTTCAATTCAATTTGGATAGCAACATAACATTCAAAGACTTCGTGCGCATCTAGTGTTTAAATGTATTATAAAAATAATAATATTGTATAATCAGAAAATAAAAGGACTCCACCGACAAAAAATAAAAAAAAAACAAAACGTGTTTTTAAGGATACACCGATCTACAGAACGGGGGCAACGCAAAAAAAAATTAATATAATAAACGGATCACTGTGAAAATCATTTTATACCTCATTACTCTTTAAATTGTATAGAAAGTATATAAAATTGTATAGAAAGTACTTAAGTGTTCAAATTTAAGTAAGTTTTTTTTACATTAATTAAATATTGAACACATAAATTAATGGATTTTTTTTCTCTCCATATTTTCAGTTTATTTAAATTATAAATCGCATTTTATCTGTGTGTGTGTAAGAGTGTGTGTGAATGCGGATGTATATATATATGAGTAAAATTTAGCTTCAAGCATCAAAAAACCCACATCAAAAATAAACGCAACACGCAAAATCCCACAACAACAACAACAAAAAATTATAGTCAAACACAATCCCTCTTTAAAATAATTTACAAACAAATAAAAAAGAAGAATCTTCAAAATGACGATGAGTACAAATAATTGTGAAAGTATGACATCATACTTTACCAATTCTTACATGGGGGCCGACATGCACGGCCATTATCCCACCAATGGGGTAACCGATCTCGATGGCCAACAAATGCATCATTATAGTCAAAATCCAAACCATCAGGGCAATTTGCCATATCCAAGGTTTCCACCCTACGATCGAATGGCATATTATAATGGTGGCGGTCAAGGAATGGAACATCAGGGTTATTCGCGGCCGGATAGTCCATCGAGTCAGGCTAGTGGCTGTTTGACACAGGCACAAGCAAATGGTGGACAAATTGTACCCCAAAATCAGCAACCGCACACACAATCACAACCTCCTCAACATCCGCAACAGCAGCAACCTGTGGTTTATGCGAGTTGTAAGTTACAAGCAGCCGTTGGCGGATTAGGAATGGGACCAGAAGGTGGATCACCTCCACTGGAAATGTCTGGGCATCATATAAATTCACAAATGACAATACCTCATCATATGGGCCATCCACAAGCGCAGGTTAGTAGATTTTTTTTAATTTTTATGTTTTATTGTTTATTTATTAATTACTTTTTTTTTCTTTGACCTAGTTGTATAAGCTTAGAAAAAATATATCTACACATTTAAGCCTAGTTTACAGTTCCCGTGTGCAAAAAAAAACCTATGCAAATATTTTCGCATGTCAAAAATAATTTAGGCGAAATGGAAAATTAATTGTTTGTATGATTGGTTTACAGTTTCATGCAAAAAAATGTCTGTCATGGAATGTCACAAAATATCGATTTACACTTCTAAAAATACCTCAAGACATTATTAGCATGCAAATGGTTTTGCATCCAAAAACAATTATTTTCCAGTTTTAGGCCTATAGTTATTAATAAGGGGTAAATAAATGACTAAATGGGTAGCTTAGGCCAAGGCAAATGTGTTTCGCGTTGAATATTATTGAATTTGGTGCACAGAATAGATGGAAAATAGTTTTGACTTTTTTTTCGCATGGAAACTGTAAACTAGATTTAGGCTCCTTTTATTAAAAGAAAAGAAGTTAAGCTTTTGTAATATCCAAGCTATTAGTTAGATTCTGTTTAGTAAGACAAAATATTTAACTCTTGAATTTTATAATTCGTTTGTTACTTCTTAGTAACAAACAAGGAATGCATAAAATGCAGCTTATTTTTATACACAAACTATTGGTTATCAAAATGAATTACCTAGATGTTTTTCGTTCTACTCATCATATTTCTTTTTGAATTTGTCTTAACTTTTATTCTTGAAATAAAAGTTGTTTATAAAAATTTGTTGTATGAGGATTTATTTCTTAGCTTATGTAGGTATGTGCTTTGGAGTTTGCAAACAGAGGCAAAGTAGGAAAGTAGTTCACTTTCAAAATGGTACTTACTAAATATATATTCAAATAAACTTCAGTTAGGCCTAGTTCACACGGCAGTGAATTGGGCGTTTTTCGCAGTATAAATCCATGCGAATGAACAGTGGCGTATACATTCTACAGTAGAACCCTTTCAGGCGACGTTTATAGGGTAAACGTACTACCACAGATACTATAGTTACATAGATATCGCAGGCAGAGCAAATAAAAATGACTGCTTTTTAATCGTGGGACGTAGAGCTAAATCCCAGTTATATCAATATTGTGTGACTTATGGATATGATGATAAAAAAGATAGATTTACATACATGGACATAAATACAAAACGTCAATAACAAGTCATCAATAGTTTGATCTACCGACTCGATTTTTGAGAACGAAACAAAAGAGCTTGCAATCACAAAATATTGAAAAAATGGTCATTTTTATTTGTACTGGATGCGATATCTATGTAACTCTAGTATCTGTGGTACTACGTACTGTACGGTGCATTGCAGTGTGAACTAGACTTTAGCTAATACTGGCTTATGAGTGCGTTTTAACACATTGATTATCTGGATTCTTGCAAACTGAATTAGTAAGTTAAACCTCGCAAAATTTCGCAATTCCTTGAACTCGGTTTCTAGGCCAAGTGTATTGCCGTCTGATGGCCTAGTCCTAAGGAAATCGGGTGAGGAACGATTTTTTATTTAAAAAAAATTAAATATGTTATTAAGTTATGGGCAGTATTTTTAGCCAGTTCTTCAGTTCAGGCTAGTCTCCGAGTTAAATCAGATAAATCCACATTTTCCTCTTATGGAGACAAGTCAAGGTTGTTTTTATACCCAAAGCTGTCAAATGCTCCCACCCAAAAGATCTTAGACCTTTCATAGTCTATCATCTTTTCTTCTTTGAATCTTTGAAAGATTGATCCATATCAACCTTCAAACAAGCATTTGACACGCGCCTTTTTTCTACTGCTCAACACGCTTATTGCAAAGGAAAATCGGTAGAAATAGAAACTACGTTCCATACTCTAATTCGAACTATCGAATATTCCCTTCATCATAAAGAGTACACCATGATCGCTTTCTTGGATATAGAGGGCGCTTTTAACAATAATGACACATTTGCAATCGCATCTTCACTGATATCCCTGAAGGTAGTTGGTACGTTGGTTGAAATGATTAATCAAATGTTGACTAGCAGGGTTATCAATTAAAAACTGTTTGGCTTTTCTGCTAGAAGGTTTGTCAGTAGAGGTAAGCCACAACGCGGTGTCCTATCTCCCCTTATCTGGAACTTGGTAGTATATGCACTCAAAAAATTTCGTGTGTAAATAGTACTAATTACTGCGTCCATTCTACGAATTTTATTCGTGGTTTTCAGCCACGAATAGAATTCGTAGAATGGACGTAGTTTGGTACATATTACTAATATTTTATTCGTATTCGTACAAACATAAACGTATATTGTACGAATACTGTTGTTTAATCTACGCATAGTGATAATACCCATTCGTACATTGTACAGTGCAATGCGTATATAGTACGAATGTCACTGTAATATTAACCAATGCTCTTGTTATCCATTCGTACATTATACAGTGCCATTCGTATACTGTACGAATATTATTGTAGTATTAACGCATGGTGATAATACCCATTCGTACATTATACAGTGCAATTCGTATATTTTACGAATATTACTGTAATATTCACCAATGCTCTTGTTATGCATTCGTATATTTTACATTGCCATTCGTATAATGAACGAATATTATTGTAATATTTACCAATGCCCTTGTCATTCAATCGTTTATTTTGCAGGTACAATCCGTACGAAAATTATAGTAGATCTTACCACCATTGAACTTGTTCTCCGAAATTCCCTAAAACATCAAGTCTGAAAATAATAACGAAATTAACTATATTTTAAAAGTATACATATAATTCAATGTATATAAATATAATTATGTACATATAAATAAATTAATAATAGATGAAAATTAATGTTATTTTGGACAGCACGATACGATTACTCGGTAGTTGATTCGGAGGTTTTTGAGTGACTTTTTTCGTAACCCGCTAAAAATACAAGAAACAATTTACATTTTAAATCCTTCGAAAAAAAATCTACTTACATTTAATGCGAATACCATGCAAAAAAGCGAATATAATTAGTATATAAAACGAATTAATTCGTGGATACCACTACGGATATTAGTATCACTTCACGAATGAATTCGTAAAGATATCACGATACAAATACTTCGTATATTTTACGAATATTCGTACAATATACGAATATTTTTGCCACGAATGTCATTCGTAGCCATTTTACTAATATTTTTTTTGGGTGTGAGCTGTTGACATGCCTAGAAGCGGAGCGCTACAGAGTAATTGCCTATGCATACGATATTAGAATTGCTGTAAGCTTACCAACTGGGCTGACCGGTGTGGTCTGGGTGTTAACCCTCATACAACAGAACTTGTTCTATTCACAAGAAAATCCCTCATATTAATCTTCTTTCTATGAAAGGTATTCACTAATATTCACTGATTAAGCTAAGTATTAAGGTTGTATTTTGGTTAGAAATTTAAGCTGGAAACTTAATATACAAAAAAGAGTCAGAAAGGCCACAGTGGCCCCTCAGTATTTTCAGCAAACGAGTGGCTGCAAATACAGCCATTCACCAAAAAATTTCTTCACAATGAACCAACAATAACAATGGTCATTCCATCATTCCTTATTATTTATTCGGATCAATCCCAAGTCGCACTGATTACACCATCCCAAAACTGCAGTTTCAAGTCAGCATTCCTTCTAGAGTTCTCTATGAGAATACGGCTCGATTGGAAGATGAATCAATCCATGGTGATCGAGGAAGCCTTATCTTGGCTGAAAGAAAACGTGCTATCAACCACAGATATCTGCATCTCCTTGGTTAGTCAAGCAGCTTTCAAATCTCTGGAATTAGTCTCTACTAACTGCATAACAGCCCCTAATTTCCGTTCATCTCTGCTGGAGATGGCGCAACAGTTTAACATTCACCTGTGTTGGGTGCCGGAGCATTAGAGACATTCAAGGTAATTGTAAGGCCGGTGAACTTGCTAAAAGTGGAACAATTCTAACTCTTCTATCTACTAAGGTAGATAAAGGTAAACTTATGCTTTAGAGAGGACCATTCTTAGGTGAAAATTAAATTAGAAAGCGACCAGAAAAATTATCGTCTTTTTTAAAGTGTTGTTTTTGAGAAAAAACCTTTTTATTATGTTGAAAATACAAAAATGTTTGAAACTGATGCAATAAAGTCTCTGTTGAAAGGAACTAAAATAATTTGTATTGATTTTTCTTTTGCAACAAGAAGAAAAAAGTAGCATAGCAAAAAAAAAATTAAGTGATTTTACCGTCGACTTCTAATATCTCCACTGAGGGAAAAATGAATGCACTCCGTACAGAACCATAAATGTAAATTGTATGTACCGATGTTTGCAAAGGATTGCCATCGAAGGTATATTCACTAAGTAAAGTTATTGTGTATTAGTTATAATTCAAGTTATGTATCGAATAAAACTAACAATCTAGAGTACCGATTTGTGTATTGGATAAAGACGTAATATACTCATTACAAAACTATGGACCAGCTAAAGTCAAATATGTTTCGATTTAATAAAATTTAAATTTAAAAATTAAGCTTATGTGCTGAGTATAAGCAATGTGTACTAAGTCCATCTCGATATCTATTCAATAGAGACGTTTAGTACCCAATACATATCAAGTGCCAGCCATCTAAATAAAAAATTATTAACTACATTAAGTTATGTGCTGTGTAAATACGACGTGTACCGAGTCTATGTCTACATTTATAGAATGCAGACGGTATATAATCAGCGCATATCAAGTGCCAGCCATCCAACAATAAAAAACATTTGATACATAAAGTTATATACTGAGTATATGCAACGGTGCACTGAGTCTATAGTGACATTTATTCAATGCAAACAGTTAATACTCAAGCGCCAGCCATCCACCAATAAAAAACATTTATTTCATGAAGTTATGTACTGAGTTAATATGACGTGTACTGAGCCTATGTCGAGATTTATTCAATGCAGATGGTATTTACTCAGTTCATATCAAGCACCAGCCATCAAAGTATAGAAAACGTTTATTACATAAAGTTATGTACTGAGTATATGCAACCTGCACAGAGTCTATGGTGACATTTGTTCAATACAGACGGTATATACTCAACACATATCAAGCGCAACCCATGCAACTGAAACTGTTATAGTTACATTAAGTTATGTGTTGAGTAAATACGACGTGTGCTCAATACCTACACATGTATCTATTGACTAGCTACAGTGCTGAGTCCACGCAACTTGTACTGACTCTATGTGTATATTGAGCACTTCAGCCATCCAAGCAATGAGTTTCAACTTATTCAGTTTTGGCACCAGTTTTTTGTGCCCCCAAGTGGCCTGGTGGATGCGTGCTATCTTCGTGTGTGAAAGGTTCCCAGTTCAAATCCGAGTAAGTATCACAAAGTATTTTTAAAATAAAATAAATATCTAGAAAATAAACTTTCAGAATAAGGTGAAACGCTACAGAGGATTCTCTTAAATGTATGGACTCATAACATAAATGTGTAGTGACATATGGACTCATTACACAAATATGTGAAGTACATAGACATATGGACTCACTACATAAATATGTATTGAGTACATAGACTCGTTACAAACATATGTAGTGAGGATATAAACACATGGAGTACATAAACATATGGACTCATTACATAAATATGTACTCATTACATACAAATTTGATCTGTCCTCACTACAAATAATCTGTACTTATCACAGATAACCGGTTTGTTTTTAGTAAATGCATACATAAAATATTTATATATATTTATTGAGTGCATAGACACTGTACTGATCACAGAAAACTAACAGTTTTTTCAAAAAATGCCTAAATAGATTTATTTACATTTATTTAATAAGTGCCTATGAGCTATACTCAGTACATCATCATGCGACAACCTACACATAATTATTTACTGAGTCCATGGAAAGTTTATATTTACGCAATGATACCAAAAAATAGTGCATAGAATCTATTCCCACTACATAATCGTAAGCTGGCGTGGTACATATTCGTGTAATGAGTCTACAGAACTATTTAGTAGCTGCTTCACTGCTAATAGGTTTATGTTGTCAGTATATATTTCATTAGGTAATGAGTACAGAAAAGTATGTGTGCAGAAAAATATAGGATGAGTAAATAAAATGATGTGCTGAGTGCATACATTTTTCCCTCAGTGTCCAAAAACGAATATTGTATTTTTTTTTATTAATATTTGTGTTATTTGTTTAGTTGCTAATATCTTTTATGGTTAAAATTCCAGTCAATAACCCATATATTACAAAACAAAAACCTTCCTAAACTTATCTTATTTTATAGTTGGGTTACAATGAGGTCGGAGTTCCTGATGTGGTTCCTGAGGTAAGACCGTTTGACTGTTTAAATCTGTCGTAATTTCGTTTGGTAGTTTTATATTTTGATTTTTCTTAAATATGTCTTTATTTCCGTTGGTAGTTCTTTTATTGTATATTTTGTACCTTAACTTTTATTATTTGTTATACGGTTTCCTTTGGTTTCAGAATATGTATAATTTTATTGTATGCAGGCAAACATTCTATCTTTCGTTTGTGGATAAGTTTCTTTACAATAAAAAAACATTGTTTCTACTACTTTCATTTATTTGTATTTTATTTTATGTTTTATTATATTGTATTACAATCCACAATATTAAACTCTTAACATAATTTAGGTGCATCAAAATCATCATAATATGGGAATGTACCAGCAAACGACAGGTGTTCCACCTGTTGGTGCGCCACCACAACAAATGATGCATCAGCAACCGCCACAAATGCATCAAGGCGGTCAGGGACAACAACCACCAACGCAAAATCCAAATACACAATCTTCAATGCCTTCACCTTTATATCCATGGATGAGAAGTCAATTTGGTAAGTTATTAAATTTAAATTTTTATTTTTTTTTTAATATAATTTATAATTTTTATTATAGTGCATCATTAATATATTTTTTTTTTTTTTTTAATGTTGAACGTAGTTACAACCAAGTAGATTTTTTTTTATAATTTTTATTGTGTGGGGATTATATTTTACGGCCTTTACTGTAATGAAAAAATAATAATGGTTTTGGTATTGGATACACATTTTATCCAAGACATTAATCTTATTAGATTTTTTTGGTTTAATTTGATGTTCTTATTATCTATTAGAGTTTTTTTTTTTGTTGAATGCTGTCTTTTTATTATGGATCTTATTAGGAATCAAAATTGCTGATAGTTTTTTATTTGCAAAGTAGCTGACCAATATTTTGGTGAAAAAGATTTAAAGAAAAGAATAAACACTTTGTAATAAGAATCGGTTTTTGGAATGGGATAAAATCATTGTTATTAACGACACAGAAGGAATCAATAATAATTTCGTTACATAAATTATCTACGAACATTTGTTGTGTTAAGTGATATTTAAAAAAAACACCTCTAACAAATTTATTAGGAAGGGATGTTTACTTTTTCGGGACTGCATTTACAATATGATGGATCTTGAAAGGCTACCTTCCCTATTTTGATTTAAAGACAATTTTCTGTCAACTGTGTCATAACAAGTTAATTTTTTTTTAAATGTTGATCAATCCTTGAACTTCATGTTACTTTTCCAATTTGTTAAACAAAATGTGTGTACATTTTAAAATTTAAACTCCTTATTTCTATATCGATCTGATCCGAAGATTTAAATGGGATAACATTCCTAATAGAAGCTCTGAATTTTTATTAATTATCTTCAAAGGAGAGAAGGACAAAACGGTCTATAAGACCAATAATGACGAGACATTATGTCGTTGGAAAGGTATTTTTATGTACTACAATAGTCAATAAGATAGCTTATTTCAAATAACTGTGTGAAAAAGTTATTCGCTATTTATTACCCATGTTCCATATTTTTACTGTGTGAAAAAAGGTATTCGTAAGCTAATGAAACATTGTGATTAATTTTAGTGTGAACAAATTTTTTTGTTAGTATGGGCAAAAAAGTGTGAACGCAAGTTCCACCAATATTAATGAGACGTATGTCGTTGGAAAGGTAATTTTATGTACTACAATAGTCAATTAGATAGCTTATTTCAAATAACTGTATGAAAAAAGTTATTCGCTATTTATTACCCATGCTCCATAAATTTTATCTGTACCAAAATTCACTAAAACAGCGAATAATTTGTTCACACAATAATCTGAAATGAGCTGTCATAGAGACTATTGCAGTGCAGCACATAAAAATACCTTTTCAACGAATTACGTCTCGTTGTTATTGGTTCCTAGACCATCTTCCATAAATGTTTGCCGATTGTCCTTTAAAATGCAAATCATTAACTAATAGTGAATAATTGTATGAACAAAAAAAAAGAGACAGCATAAATATTATTTTTTTTTTTAATATTTAAAAAAGATTTTTATTCAAAATATTATTTCTTAGAGAGGTCTAATTTCAATTTTTGATACTCTTATCAATCTAATAAGAGTGCATTCAAATGCTATTATGTCTTCTCTAAAAAATATATTTTTTAAATTTGTAGTTTTTTTGAAATTATATGACATACGGAATTCTGTTTAAGTGTTCGATAGATTATTATAAAGTATGGAAGCATCGACAGTTAATTATTGCCAGGCTCCTATCAACTTATATAGGTAATGGTACATATTATATTAAATTAAAAAAAAAAAAAATTTTAAAATCTTTTTTTATTCAAAATTTTGAGTTTTAAAATATTCTTTAAAAATATTCCATAGAATATTTAACAACCTTTAGCACAATGTGTGAGATGATGCCGGCCGTTGCATTTCATAGGGACGTTCCTATAACCTATCTTAAGTAAAGTAATTTTTGTTTGTCTTTTCCCCCCTCTAAAAAACTATATGTATTCATGTTTTCTTGTCTTTAATAAACCATTAAGTTTTTACTCTTTTTGAGTACAAATACGGTGAAATCTTTATGAAGGTGTGTGTCCATTTAAGAGTACTTTCGCTAATAATTTTTCGAGAGTTACTCTTGAGTGGCTGTCCGTTTGAGAGTTACATTTATGCGATTTTTGTATCGAGATGCCTGTTAGAATTTGGAGAGCTAATCTCTTAAGGGTACTTTCATTACCAGTTCCACTTGATAGCTATATTTCTTCTTCTAGTTTTCAGTAGGATGTTGTAAAAGTGAAATATACATAATATTCTAACAACCAAAAGCTGACAGCTGTTTTATTCTTTAAAAAAAATTGGTAACTTCCAATTCTGTGTGTAGAGCTTCAAATGAAAGGTGGAAATTTAGCAATTTTGACGTTTAGCATCTAATGAAGTTGAACATATCCGTTCACCGCACCATATTACTATATTAGGGATACAACATTAAGGGAGGCCATACTAATACGTGAGCGTATATTATTGGTAAAACTAAGGTATTTGATTTCTGGTATATCCAGTAAGTCATTTTATGTTTAAATTTACAGAACGCATTTAATTTTTTTTCGAAAGCAAAATGAAAGCTCAGTATTTGTTTTTTTTTCTATCGCGAAATTATCTATCAGTAGCTTCCTATAAAGTTTCAAATGACTCATATTTAATTTATAAATCGATCAAATGTCCACTGATCTGGTATTGGTATTTTAACTCTCGGCAACTACTTGCAAAATACTAACTGTGTTGGAATTTTGCGAATTCATCCCCGAAAGTGATCAAGAAAGCATTTTGATTGTCAAATGGACCCGCTCTTTGTAGTTCTTTTTTTGAAATATGTCATCCCTCTATAAAACTATCTATGTTTTTTTGTCTTGAATAAACCATATGCTTTAGTTTTGACTCTTTTTGAGTACTGAGACGGTGGAATCTGTATACCTACATAAGTTATAACCTTTATGTACCTAAAGCTACTAAAGCTCGTATGTTATCATTGAGATGCATATCTATTTGGAGCATACCCAAAGCAAGTCTCGAGAGTCATGAGCTTACCAGAGGGTAAACAGGGGCCGAATCTAGGCCTGCCAGACGTCCCGATTTTGGCGGGACAATCCCAATATTTGACCCCTGCCCCGATATATGTCCCTATATACAAACTGTCCCAATTTTGTCCCGACTTTTCTGTTTTTACTTATGAGAATAACTTTCTTGTATCAAAGAATTTTATTAAAATGATTTCCCGAATTAGGAAGAAAATATGTGATGTAGTACATATTTAGTTAAGTTTATTTCAACGGTATTTCTTGCAAATTTCTTGTAAAAGAACAAGACATGCACATGATCGTTGCTGAACCTCGAGTTTCTGCCACCTTTGGAAAATTGTTATTTTGCCGCCCAAAAGTTTTAAAAAAGAAAACTATACAAATTAATATTTACGGTTTTATTTAATATTGCTTGAAGGTTTTGCTTTCATATATTGACCACGGCAAATTCTTAAAATTATTTGGAAAGACATAAAGTGGAAATAGAAACCGAGACATTTTTATTTTCAAGTGATCATTATACAACAGGTAGGTAAATGCTTAAACATTTTACCAGAATTGCAAATCTTTCAAAATAACAGACTTTTTTGTACAGTACCAAAGAACCCAAAGATATTTTAGTTACAAAACTGAATTGACAATGCTCCCGATATAATCTTTTTATTTCTTTTTTGTCATAAGTGTAAGCTAGTAAACATTTTTCTATTTGCTTTATATTTAACAGTTCATTGCCTTTTCTAAGTCCCGATTTGTCCCGATTTTTTGTCACTGATGTCTCGATATTGTGAAAATTTTATCTGGCAGCCCTAGCCGAATCACTGCTTCAGTGACTGAGTGAGCGAGTGTCATCAGTGATCGATCGAATGAACAAGTATCCACTTAAAATTTTGGTTTAAAAGATTGCTCGAAACGTGAGTGGTAATGCCAAACTCGCATTATCATATTGGGTTTTACAATTTAATTTTAGTAAAACTGATTGCCATCCTTCAAAAAGGTATCAAATAATATATAAACTACTTCTCATTACTACAAAACTAAAAAAGTCAACCCAATTTAAATGGAATGTATTGCGTTAAATAAATAAATAAATAAATAAAAATTAATAAAATATTGTACGATCAAGAACAAAATTAATACTTAAATGATTCAAGCTCTCGCAGTCATTTAAATTATGAATAGGTTTACTTATGGCCAATTTCACGAAAGGCTTTTAGTTATTTAAAAAGCCATTTAGCCTTTAAATGGCGTTTTTTGGTTTCACCAAATGCTTTTATATTTTAGAAGATATTAAATACCCTTGTAAACTCAAAGCTCGTTTTTGTCTCATTTAATTTTAAAAGTCTTTTTTGTTAAGCCATTCCAGTCAACATACAGCTGATATTTTGCTGTCAGAATAATTGTCCCTCGTCCATAATGCTTTTTCACTTTTTCTCATAGACTTCGCATGTGCGAGGGAAACAATCTCTTTATTTTAATCCAGGGATGTGAGCAAACTCAGTCAAATTAAAATATCCCTAAAATATCCCTTTTCTAGATTGGTGAAACTGAAAAATTTTAAATGTCTGATAAAATTTAGAAGGAGTATAGATAAAAGCAATTTTAGTGTTTGTTTATGAAATTGGCCATTACTCTTTTGATTTTAGTTATCTAAGATGCTTCAAATTAAAAGTTTTTTGTGACCTTTCCAAATGCGTTTCGCCCAGGTACAACAATTGTCTAAGATGGGGATGTTGTTTTGCAGGTGATCAAACGTCCCTCTTCTCGTCTTATTTTGGAACATTTTTTAATTTCTTTGGCTATTAACAAAAAGAAAGAAAACCAAAACAAAAATTAATATTTACATAGGTAGGAATTAATATTTCACTTGAACTGGTTTTACCTAATCATTCAAACAGCATGTTGCACGTTTAAGATTGGGATCTAAATTTTTGAAAAACAACAACTCTATAGCGTTAGGATAACAACTCACATACCTTTCACTCACGTATAAGATAAATATCTTTTGAAATAAACTAAAATCCAAAATCAACTTTCATTTTCAAAACTCTTAGAAAATCGGTATACCAAGTATATATAATTACCTCCTGCCTCTATTTTTCTTAAAGAGTTCCAAACAAGAACATTACAACAACAAAAATTATATATTCACCACGTCCACTATGCATCACCTACCAATCCATCCTGCTGTGTGTGGACATTGATTGACCAAGATTTATTACCGTGACAATTATTGCACGATCTATTTCCCTTTACTCAACCCCTATTTAAAAAAAAATCAAAACCTAAAAACGTTCCCTTTCTTTGATTTTTGCAAATTACAACAAACCTGTACTAAATTCCATACGTGCACTGCAAACCTTTTGCTTTTTTCACAATAAAATAAAAGGATGCAGGCACATCCTTATTGTTATTCAATTGTCGGGAAAAGGACAATTCTTTCTAAGAATAAATTCAGAGCACATATTAAACATTTGTTCGAAAACTGCAACTGTCGCCAATTTTGTGTAACTTTTCAAAAAGGAATTTATGACCGTACCAAATCGAGGACAATTCTAATTGTGATCCCAGACCCAAAATAATATCCTTTCGTAGTTCACAACATATATACCACCTCTGGTGTTGTTAGCAATTTTGTTGCCATATAGTTTAGTTTATATTTCCTTATTGCTTGTTCACGTATCTTCGAGTGTGTCCTGAGATTATATACATTCTTATTTTCGCATTCTTTTGCCTTGGTTTTTTTCGTCTTCGTCTAAGCTGAAATTTGAATCCTTGTTTTTGTATATTTTGTTTTGTTTTGTATCCAAAGCACATTGTGTGTGTGTGTGTGTGCCTGTGTCTTATTTGTGACTTAAGTGTTTCTCTGAATGGGAAATTTGCGCTCCATCCACTTCACCGAATTACGTAAGAAAAAATATCTTTCGCATCTCAGAGCTCGTATGCTTCTCTCCCGGTCCTATTCTATCCTGAGTTGATATGGTAAAGGAAATGAAGACAAATCTTCTAACCAAATGGTTTAAATTGAAATCTCTCATTCTTATAGAGGACTACATTTATAATAAAAAAAAAAAAAAAAACATCACACAGAAAGTGCAACAGGAAGCATCGAACAATGAACCACTTAATGTTGTTTTCGTGCACCGAAATATCCCTGTGCATTGAATGTTTCTCTTTTTTTTTATTTTTTATTTTTGTAATACCCACATAGCTCGCGCTATGCTGCTGATTCTGGGCAAAAATTATACGAATCGAACATTTATATACACACAAGCTTAAAGCATCAGAGTTCAGGGATGACCGATGTCCGTTGTGCTCGTGTGCCTAAAGACGTGATAGTTTATACAACTTAACATTTATTTTCATTCTTGCTGGCAGGACTTCATTTATAAGAGTGGGTATGATACAAGAAATGATGAGGAGGAGTAGGAGGAGGGAGGGCTGGATTTATTTTATTCCCAAAGAAGCAAAAGCCAGCATGGAAAAAATGATAACACTACTTTTTTTTTGCAAAATTAAAAAAAAATACAGTTAAACTGGAAAAAGTGTTAAATTTTTAATAATGGTACACTATGTTGTTTCGCGTACCTCGTGGCATTATGATTAGTGCGTGGGACTGTAAGGCCAAAGGCCTGGGTTCGGATCCTAGCCACAAGACCTCCTATAAAGAAAACAGGAATGTTTTTCCCGGCGTACTGCCTCTTACGAGGAACTGACAAATCCTCCAAGAGTATCTGTTGTCATGTAAAAGTGTTTCTCATCTAGCCGTTCGGACTCGGCAAGAAATTGTAGGTTCCCTCCAATCTCCATTCCTGCCAACAACACGCACACGGGAATGGTTTGGAGTTATAAGTCACTAGGTTCTGGTTCTTCACGAGCTATTGTGCCACCAAATTTATTTTATTTTGCACTATGTTGTTTTTTCTTGGGAGATTAGTAAATAAATCCTTGACTTGGAAAAAATGTGCTAGAATTTTTTTTTTAATATTTCAGCTACCAAAAATTTTCTTAAAAATGTACAACAATCCAAGTGTCCTGTAACCCCGGTTGGGGTTAACAAAACAACAAAACGTCTCCATTCTTTACGGTCTGCAGCAAGGTATTTTAACTGTGGCCACGTCTTTCTCTGGGATTCTGTTCTGCTAAGACAATTGATTTTCATGTTGTTCTTGATCTTCCAACTCGCCGTGCACCCTAAGGACTCCATTCCATCGTTTGGTTTCCTCAGGGTGTGACCAATCCTTTCCCATTTACGTTTTCTTATGTCAACGTCCAGCCGCTCTTGACTTGTCCTGTGCCACAATTCATCGTTTGATATTATTTGTGGCCAGTGAATCTAGGATGTGGCGAAGACAGCGATTCACAAAAGCCTGCAATTTCCCGGAAATGGTAGACGTGACTTTCCAGGTTTCGCAAGCATATAACCGAACGGATTTGACATTATATTCGAAGAATCTCAAATAAGTGCGTAAGGAGATTTGACTGGATTTCCAAATTGGAGACAGAGTACCGAAGGCAGTACGAGCCTTATTAATTTTACTCTTATCGTTCAGATCCGTACCCCCATTTGCAGAAACAATACTGCCAAGGTAGTTTAACTGCGCGACTTCTTCCACTGTAGTCACCTGGAGAATAATACGCTGCAGTGTGGAGCGGCCTGTGTGCATTATTTTTGTCTTTTTGCTATTTATTCTGAGCCCACACGACTCTCCCCTTACTTGCAGCTTTTGGCACATCTTGTTCAGCCTACTGATGTTATTTGCCAGTAGACATATTTCATCGGCATAGTCTAAATGACTGAGCCTTTCAAACGGTCTCCATTGAATGCCCTGTCGCTCAGCTGTACCAACACTGGCCGTCAATACGTCATCCATCGCCAGCAGAAATGAAATAAATTGGCGATAGACACCCTCTTGCACTACGAAGGAGTTGGAAAGCTGGCCATATTTTAAAACAAAACACCTTGCGTTGTAGTAGGACTCCCTAATAATGGCAACAATTTTCGGGGACATTCCTCTACCAAGCAACTATCTCCATATAATACTAGCCGTTGTTACGGGATCGGCTTTCGGGAATTCATTTGGTATTCCGTCAAGTCCAGCCGCCTTGCTGTTTTTGATGAGATTTAAGTAGGCTACACACTGTCATTTTTTCACATCATTTCAGCTGAAATGATGCAAAAAACGATAGTGTGTAGATGTAAATGATGAAGGAAATGATGATGATCAAAATTTTTCGTGGGTATGACTGGAAATGACAGTTTTGGAATGTCATTTAAGAAATGACAGTGTGTAGCCTACTTTATGGATGTTTGAATTTCCGAAAGACCTGCGCATCTCGTTAAGGTGGAGCACTTAAGCATTCTGCTGAACGGAATCCTCATTTAATGTTACAATCCTCATTTAGCAGGGCACAAAAATGGGTCTTCCATCTACGCAGCTGATCACCAATTGATACCAAATGTGTGCTATCCATATCCATTACCCCCGCGCTGCTTGTTTTCTTAATAACATCTTTGGTAATTTGGTACAAATCTCTGTCACGTCTCACACAGCGATAGACCTTCTTATGTGCAAGGCGAATCTCGCTTCGCAAATCAGCCGAGCAAATTCAACGATCTAAGAAGCTCGATTTTATTCCAGGTGTCTTGGAATATCCAATAGTCTCTAACACTCATCCGCTTGGGTGCAGATTCAGATCCAACCTCCGTACAAATACCTTTTATTTCACCCAACATCTCATAAATAGTTAGTATGACGAAGCTTTGTCGTTGAGGGTCTTGACATAGTTACGACAAATGTTGGGGTCATTTAAAGCATTTTTATTGAATTTGCACTCCTTGCTGCATCTTGTGTTTGTCTTTGTACGGCAGCGGGGCGTAGTTTGAGACTCATGAGAACCAAATGGTGGTCGCTTCCCACATCAGCATTTCATATACTTCAGATATCACACATTGACTTCCTCCATCGCTGCTGAATCATGATATGATCAATTTTTCTTTCAGTTTGACTGTCCGGATGCACCCAGGTGGTTTTATTGTACGTCTTATGCTTAAATACAGTCCTACCTAGCACCAGACGATTCGCGTTACAAAAGTCGACAAGCAAATTTCGTTCCGTGACCCCAAGCCATTTTTACCATCACGCGTTCCAGACCGTACCTAATTGTCTGATCCGACTTGGGCATTGAGCTCGCCCATGACGACTATGATATCGACTCTCAGTACACCCCCTTAAACCGAGTTAAGATGAGTGTAGAACGTGGTTTTGTCTTCCTAGGTCGCTTCATTTGTGGAAGTGTAGCACTAATAATTGTTATGTAACGAATTTTTGAACGAAACCATGCTGAAATGGACGCCCTGGAAACAAAACTTTGCCTCGCTTCTTCGTTCAACGTAATTTCGACACCATGCAGTTTTCAATCTCGATAAGCAAATAAATATAAATAAATAAATTGGGTGGCGAAACAGCTCGTGGAGAACCAGAGCCTAGTGACTTACAACTCTCAACCATTCCTGTGTGCGAGTTTTGGAGGGGACCTACAGTTTTTTGCCGAGTCCGAACGGCTTTATGAGAAGCACTTTTTTCATGACATATACTCTTGGAGGATTTGTCAGTTCCTCGGAAGAGGCAGTACCTCGAATAAAACATTTCTGTTTTTAGGTGGCACGGTTGGGAATCGAACCCACACCTTCGGCATGACAGTCCGACGCACTAACCATCATGCCACGGGATAAGCAAACAAACCAGCGATGCTGCTCAGGGCACAAACTTGTCCTGAGGATAGTTAAAAGCCCCCAGAAGGCGGAAGAGCTGTAGGTGGCGCCCAAAGGCATAATAGTCAAGTGGCGGAAGAGCCTATTTTGAAAGGCCAACGGCAGCAGCAAGTAGCGTCTGTAATCCCATATTGGGCGGCTACAAAAGATGTCTGGTTTCCCATAGTCAGCGGCCTCGATCAGTTATGTGTTTGACCATACAAAGGGCGGGTGTGTCTATCAAATCTGAGTTAGTATATGTTATTAATTGTTTCTCCGAAAACACCATGGTGGAAGGATATATACATCAAAATACATCAACTATGACAACAAATATTCCGGGAAGGATGAAACGGAATCCATTCGGTTTCCCTGCACGTTAGCGTTACCCACTCTCTACCACGGGGAGGTGTGAATGGGGATTTTCCTTTCGTTGAGCCTATATGGTCGAAGTGGCATCCCATCACTCTCCAGTACTTAAGAGAGCAACAAATTGCTCATTTGAAAGAAATTTCAAAATAAGTGATCAATCGCAATTCGCAGTTCGCTATTCGCAGCTCATGCAACGCACTTTATATAAAGGTCACACAACCAAGAAATTGGTCTACCAATATACCATACCTCCCCCCTCCATTACAATTTGTTTCTGTTTCTTCTCAACCTACATGCTCCATAGCCTCGGGTCAAAATGAAAATGAAATAGCTCAGAAACAATCAATAACTGAAGACTTTTTCGGTGGCTATGGAAAAGATTGATTCTTTTGCTCTTGATCAGGTCCTGCATTTGGCCCGAATTTATCAAGATCTTCTAAGATATCTTTACCAACTTATAATTTATAACAGAAAATTTTAAAAATATGTAAGTGAAAACTTAAAAATCGAGCATCTTATTTAAAAAAAGGGAACCCTTCTTGGCTAGGTACCAGCAGCTGAAAAAGTTAATATTATATTATTGTCTTTGGTTTTGCCTTAAAATTAACATAATTTACCCTATGAGCCCGGGTTATAATGAAGTGGTAGAAATAATAAAACTGATATCGAGAGGGGTGTTCCATATGTAGGAAGGTTAGGTAGTTGGTATAAATGTTGGGTATACCTACCTACCTTTTCATAAAGCAGAAGGGGTTTTTTGGTGCTTTTATAATAACATCGTTTCCTCGTTTTATTGCATTTTTCTTTTCTTTTTATACTTCCCCCCCCCCATCTACCCCACATTCGGTCTCAATGTGTGATTCCTTTTCCCATTTCCAACTTTTCTGTTTCCTTTTTAATATTATTTTTTCTTAGAGTCTGTTGTGAATTGTTCTGTTTTGTTTTGTTCTTTTTTTTGTTATTATTATTTTGTTGAATGGTGGTGCACCAAGAGTATAGCAGGGTGAATACAGAGGAACCAAAAGCAGATTGAGATGTAAAGCAAAATTGATTACTGCCATTAGTTACATGTTATATGCAATGGATGCCATCAATTTATTAATCTCTGGTACACGTTTTTTTTTTTTTCTTCATCCCGCCACCACCATACCAACATCAGCACTATAGCACCAGCACCAAAAACCTTCGTCTACTTCTTCGTTCGTTGCTGCTGATACCACCATCGGTGTCGGTTTTTTAAAGCCTCTCTGGCTAGCGCAGTGCCTTATCCAATCCACATGCTCCTATATAAAGCCTGTAACAGTGGGCTTAAAAAATGCCTCCGTGAAGAGCTCACCAGCAACGAAAAATGAAAGCAACGATTTTTAGAAGGAAAACAATAAAAGAAAAAAAAAATCACGCAGAAATATTCTGATATCAAAAGAGGTTTTCATTTACACTCTCGAACCCTATAACCTCTTTAGTTCGTGTCGATGATAGCGATGGCGATGGCGCTGCCTGCGTCGTCGTTGTTGGCTGTCCAGCAGCATGATGGTAATAGCTTGGCACCATTCTTATCCTTAGCCCTTCTATTTTTTTTGTTCTTTTCGGGACAGAAATACTACGATTGTGTGCGAATGGATCAGCAGCTCATAGAAATTTCAGTATTTTGGCTCTATGGGATTTTTAGATGAAGAGGATGAAGGTGAAGAACAACTTCATATATGATGTCCATAGAGATCTGGGGATTGCGTTGAAAAGACGCAGTGACGTTTTTTTTCTCAACTTTACTTTTATAGTTTATAGGTACGATTCGTGTGTTGTTGGGTTTTTATCTTAATATAATTTTTTACTTTTAGTCGATTTTGTATAAAAAATGTTAAGTCTCTTTACCTTTTTTTCGTACCTACAATAAAATGTGTCTGGAATTTTTCACGATTGTGTGTAGCTATATTTTGTATACCTATAGTCTCGGCCTCCACATTTCAATTAAGTTGTAACATGAATTCGGAGTTAGAAAAGGGTTTTTTCGTGTTGATAATTTATTATTTTTTATTCGAAATGCATCATTATTCATTTTATACGAGTTAAATGGATTTATATAGTAAATCTACGGTTGCTTTGACAACATATATGAATGCAAAACAAAAATGTTACCTTAAAAGAAAATATTGTCACCAGATTTGTATAAGACATTGCGATTAATATTATTGGGTGATGCTTGTTTGGAGATTAACATGTTAATAGTATAAAAGGATCTGGAATCAAGGAAATTTTAATGCTGGCTTTGATGATTCATGGAACAGGAGGGGGACAGTGGGTGAACATATAAATGGGGTGTTCCAACAACAGGTTTCAATCACAAAAAAAAATGCGATTTTTGTACGAAATGTGGCAATGGAATTCAATATTTATGCCGAAAGACTGCCTAGAGCCCTGAAACCCTGCCTACAAAAACTTAATAATATGATGAAATTTTGCATCTTATTTTCGCAAAATTGTGCCTTTTTTGTTGCAAACAACAGCTTTGATGTCTTTCTTAAGAGCATACATTATTGGTGAAGCATTGGTGGAGACCTTGAATTTGACATAACCCCAAAGAAAATTAAATGATAATCATTTCGCACGTAACGAATCATGAAATTCATTATTTCAATAATTGTGAAAACAACTCGAAGAATAGCTTCCCCGAAGCTCGAAAAAAAAGAATGTCAACTGATTACTTGTGTAAATATGGATATTTAACAAAAACAATTTATTAATGTATTCTATATTCTTCAAAAATAATTTTGAAATTTTTGTCCGATTTTTCGTATTTATTCATATACAGGGTGCTTTTCCAAAGGTGAAGATAGAGCTTGTAGATAAGGTCGAGATAATACATTTTTTTTAAAAATGA
This sequence comes from Dasysyrphus tricinctus, assembly GCA_963921185.1. Taxonomy (NCBI): domain Eukaryota; kingdom Metazoa; phylum Arthropoda; class Insecta; order Diptera; family Syrphidae; genus Dasysyrphus; species Dasysyrphus tricinctus. The sequence goes on from OY992530.1 coordinate 129,987,653, forward strand.
CTAAAAAATATTAAATTTTTAAATGAAGTTGCTTTAGTTAAACAGATTTTGAAAAATAAATTTTCAAACTTGAAACAAAAATGTAAACAAATGTTACAAACTTTTTTTTTTCAAAATTTCACTTAGTTAAGTATAGGTACCTACTATTTTTGTTTTCATAATTCAATGCTCTTATAAACCGTGTTTCTTTTTAGGTATAAAAATTTAGTCGGCAACGCTTTTTTAACTGGCGGCCATTTTGTCAGCTGTCAAGTGATTTATTTTTGGTTTTTTTTTGACATTTCAATATGAATCGACTGACACCTGACAAACACTTCCAAATTGTGCCAAATGGGCCCAAAACAAGATTTCCGTTGATCTCAATTTTCATAAGCCAATTCTGTTTAGCGATGAAGCTCACTTTTGTTTGAATGGATACGTCAATAAACAAAACTGCCATATTTAGAGTGATGATAATCCTCAAGTGTATATTGAGACACCGTTAAATCCACAACAACTGACTGGGTTGGAGGAATAATTGGTCTGTACTTCCTTAAAAACGATGCTGGTCAGAACGTTACAACGTTACGTTTAACGCCGCTTGACTATTTTCTGCGAGGATATGTGAAGTCACTAGTCTACGCCGATACCTAAGCCCAAAACGATTGACCACTAGGAGGACAACATTCACCGCGTTGTTGCCGATATACGGCCACAAATGTTGGAAAAAGTCATCGGAAATTGTACCTCCAGATTAGACTACGTTCAAGCCTGCCGTGGAGGTTATATTAAAATTATAGTGCCAGAAGATAATGTTTCGAATAAAGTAAATTTCATGTCAATTTCAAAAAATCATCATTTTATTCCACTTCAATGTTCTATACCTCTAAAAAAACACCCTTTATAAACTCTTAATCAAGCATTGCGTCTCAAGTTTCGTTTTTTCTTGTTTTTACTTAGATGTTGGTTTATTTTTGTTTCCATATTTTGCAAATTAGAAGTTCTAAAACCATATGGTTTTCAGTTTTGGACTAAGAATTTATAGGAACATTGAGTTTTGAAATAAAAATACGAAGATTGAAAATTAATTTTTCAAAAAATAATTCATAAAAAACAGCCTTATTTTAAAATAAAATAAAATAAAATTTAAAAAAATAAAATAAACTAAAATAAAATTAAAAAACATAAAATAAAATGAAATAAAATAAAATAAAATAAAATAAAATAAAATAAAATAAAATAAAATAAAATAAAAAAAAATAAAGTAAAATAAAATAAAATAAAATAAAATAAAATAAAATAAAATAAAATAAAATAAAATAAAATAAAATAAAATAAAATAAAATAAAATAAAATAAAATAAAATAAAATAGATTAAAATAAAATAAAATAAAATAAAATAAAATAAAATAAAATAAAATAAAATAAAGTTAAATAAAATAAAATGGATTTTTGGCTTTAAAAAAACCATAACATGTCGTTTTTTCTAAAAAATATTTTTTTATTTAAAAAATTCTAGTTTCAATAAAAATCCTTAGCCCAGCTTTGAAGAACTGAATTAAAAATAGAAGAAAACAGGACCCTATCCTTTTTTTTAAATCCAAAACTTTTTTTTTTTAAATTAAGAAATGCAATACCTACTATTTATTTTTTCAAAGGAATTTCCGCCTTAAATTTTTTATTCAAATTGGTTAATCCGTCATGATGGAGAAAATCGAAAATAAAACCTTACCTACATGGCAAGGTCTGTTAATAAACTTTTTTGGTTAAAATTGTATTCTAAAAAGTACCTACACCATGTCTATATTATTTCAAAGATTTGTTTTTAAATCAAAACTGTGTTTTTTAGTTAAGTTAGCTTTTCCTTAACATTTAAGTGACCAAAACCTACCGTTATTTTCGAAGCTAAACCAAAATTTTCAATTTCCCCTCCATTGGATTATCAAAAACCATCAACAAATATCTTAAATTGAAGAAAATTCTTCCCCTGTTTGAGGCTGTAACACAAAGTCATTACTTTTAATGACCTTGACCTGGACGTTGCTGGATGACTTGTGTTCTTCGGTCTTCACAACACTAACCAGACCAGAACGTTCAATTTTATCAATTCATTTTTCTATAGCTGGTACTGTAAAGACCATCGCTTGATGGCGGAAAAGCAATACAAACTTTACGAAACTTTTCGCGATATTATTTTCACCGTTTTTTGAAGTGATTCATGACTGTTTCAACACATTGTTTGAGGTTATATTGATCAGTAATAGTTATTTACCGCCTTGTTTTTACTAATTTATTGAGCATTGACAGTTTAATCTTGACAAAAAGGTATTTAAAATGAAAACCCTTCAGAAAAAATTCAAAATTAAAATAGACATACCTAGGTATTTAAAAAGTCTTTTTTTAAGGCTTCAGGCATCTTGGCACCTGATATATGCTATTTTCACAAAAAAAAGTATGCCATCCAATTGGTCAGTAATTTGTCAACCATATAAATAAATTTCAATCAAATTGTTAAAACTTGTCATGGTACCTCATTTGTTGAATACTTACCACAAAAACAGAAATATTTTATCCGAGATACTGCCTCTTGCGAGGAACTGACAAAAATCCTCCACGAGTATACATACTTGTCATAAATACGTGCTTCTCATCTAGCAATTTGGCCTCGGCCTTTGTATATTCATATACAAAGTTTTATACAAGGTTTTCATATACAAAGCCTCGGCAAAAATTGTAGGTCCCCTCCATTCCTGCCACCAACACGAACACAGAAATGGTTGAGAGTTGTAAGTCACTAGTCTCTGGTTCTCCACGATCTGTTGGGCCACCAAATTTCTTTTTAAATGTTCGTTAAAGGTCATTTGGTTTCAGTGATTGGTCAGACAAAGTTTTTCGAAGTCACAATAATTTTTGGTACCTCATTTGTGGGATATTCGCAAAAAAAAAGAACACAAGTTGACCTTTCATACAAATATCCCTCAAAAAAGGTGCAAAGATCCCCAAAGCCCTTTTATAGAAGATACAAACAAAAATATTTGAATCTGCTTAACTTCATATAAAAATAAAATGGTAACTTCTTCTAACTTTTCATCTTCCTCGTCATTAGAAAATGTTTTAGAAATTAGCATTGATTTGGCTTTTCTAAGTCAATCCTTATTATAAAAATACCTACTCTAAATCACCTCTTCATTTGTTGTCAATTTATATACAAAACTTTCCACATACCTAACTTAATAAAACATTTCTTTGAATTGGAGTGGCAAATCTTATCCAAGAATTCATCGAAAAATATTCTCATCGTTTTCGTTTAAAAATAAAAATAGATTACCCACCGACTGTGACTTCACTGAGTGCTTATAGAGTTTGTGCGAAAATATTTTTTTTAACCCCAGCCTCATCAGCCCCCATACATACTCGTTCATACCTCCTACAAGATTCTCGTTCCTATAGAAAATAACATACACTTGATGTATATCTATATCTTAACAAAAGGATCTTGAAAAGTTGAAGAACACTGAATCTGAAAAGAATAAGAAAATACACGGGATCAACGTTTTGGTCTTAAATGTACTACAAGTTTTCTGCAAAAGTAAGTCCTTAGTTAAGCTTTTATTTCACGAAATAAAAATGCAATGAAGTATCCTGGGGGTTAAAACAAGGACGATGTCTTCGACAAAGAAAATATTATATATATACACACCAGCATACAAATTCTCTTTTTGATTTGCCCTTTTGTATAAGAAGCACAGGGCTTTAGATTTTGAGCTACCTATAGTGGATCCCTACGATGCGATAGGACTAGAGTTTGTTATACAAAAAAAAAAAGTTATTCGTTGTTGGAGAAAACAAAGGGATAAAATAGTACAAAGTTATAAAGTGAAATATAAAAGTTGACGAGTGATGCACTGTATATAACTATACATACTTGCTTAGAGTAGAGAGGGCTTTTCCTGCACTTCCAAGTAGGTACCTTCTTATATTATATTATATTCTGGCAGAAGCTAACATATATAGAGTATACAAGGGGATTATTTTACACTACAGGAGAGAAGATGAAAAACTACCAAGGTGATGATACTTTGAACTTTTAGAATCCCTTTCAATTTGAACTTGTATTGATTTTATTCATGAGGGTATGATGATGGAGCAAAACAAAATAACAACAAAAAATGTACAATCTCTATAAAAGTAAGGAATATAGAGAAGGATTTTTCATTGTGCAAAGGGGTTTTTGAGAATTTATAAATAAATATTGAAAATTAAATTGAAAACAACAGCTAGAAGAGTATTTCGGTTATACAAACCCGTATACAAACATATATAAATTTTAGTTTTAAAACTCTTTTTTTCTATCCTCTTCTCCTTTTATATATCAAGTGGTTAGGATATTTTATCAAGATATCCACAAAATGAGCCACTTGTTGCTGTTGGAAATTTGTTGAATGTCGTTAAAATTTATGACCCACCACCACCACCACCATCATCAATGCCAAGCCAAAAGCAGCAAATCCTAGAGTAACTACAGTTACAAGTAGGTATTATCATCATCATCAGCATCATCGGGAGTGTTGTTGGGGTTTATATTTATAGCAATGACGGCGGCGCGGCAGTGGATATAGAAATAGAATTTAAAAATTAAAAGGGTAGAAAAGATAAATCCATGCATTGAAGTCTTTATTTTCTATTGGTTAGTTATATGGGATAAGTGTAAAAGGAAGATTGTTGACTTTAAATATAAATTGACAGCGTATATGGAAACAATTGAAATTATTTTCCTTATTTAATTCACTTGGTATATATCTAGTACTTTTTTTTTTTTTGCTAAATGTTAAATTGAGTTTGAATTTTTTAATGAATTTAGATTGTTAGCTCTTTTGTCACGTTTTCACAAAAAACCTAACTTAAAAAAAAAAAAATGAAAGAAAATTCTTCTACTTGAACGCACTTTTCTGCAACAAAGTATAAGTAGGTACATTTTCCTTTGGAGACCAAATTTTGTCAAATTTTTTGATCAAAGACTCAAATCTAGTAAGTTTAAATAGCCCTACCACGTAGTTATGGTAAGAGTACTCATGCATATGGGTAAGAGTGCGCATTTTTTTTTTTTTTTGTGAAATTATATTCAAATATTTGTATCTATTTATTTGGGAAAATTTAAAGAGATTATTTTTAATCCCAAGTTACTTACTTACTTACTTACTCGATCGGAAAAGGACCTGGCGATTTCCTGCGACTGTAGCCGTCCGACGTCGAACTTCCTCACAGTATTTCCCTGTTTTGGCTTTGGTCTGGATATCCGTAGCTTTACCTTTGCTACAACGAGGTAGTGGTCCGAGTCAACGTTGGCTCCTAGGAACGTTCGGACATCCTTGATACTGGAGGAGTGCCTTGCGTCGATCGCAATGTGGTCAATTTGGTTGGCGGTTGATTGACCAGGAATTCGCCATGTATATCGAGATGCGGGAACTGCGTACTAGCTACCACAACGTTTCGCCCCGCAGCAAAGTCGATTAGCCTGAGTCCGTTATCGGAGGTGGTGTCGTGCAGGCTGTATCTTCCGATTGTGCCACCAAAGACGTCTTCTCTTCCCAGTTTGGCATTAAAATCACCCAAGACAATTTTAATGTCATAGCTAGGGCATTGCTCATATGTCTTGTCCATGAGCTCGTAGAACTCGTCCTTGGTGTCGTCATCTTTCTCCTCTGTGGGGGCATGCGCGCATATCAGGCTGATGTTGGCGAATTTAGCCTTGATGCGAATTGTCGTGAGGCGCTCGTTCACATAGTTGAAACTCAAGACTTCTTGCCTAAGTCTGCCTCTAACGACGAGTCCACATCCAAAGAGACGCTGCCCTTGTGGTCGGTAACAGTCACCGTAGTAGATATCGCAGTCTTTCAGTTTTCTCTTGCCCGGCCCATCCCATCGCACTTCTTGGATGGCGGTGATGTCTGCTTTGTAGCAGTCTAGGGCCTCCGCTAAATGTTCGGCTGCACGTGGTCTACAGAGAGACAGAACATTCCACGTGCAGATCCGAAGTTCGTTGTCCTTATTTCGTTTGCTTGGTTCGTCAACAGTAAATCCGTCCGTATCCGAGGCTTGTTGGTGCTTCGCAACTAAGATAGCTTTACGTGGCCGGGAAGTCACCCCAACGGCACGACCCCCAACCTGGAGGACCAGACCCTTACAACATAACTCCAAGGGCGGGGAGCCGGATTAACCGCTCCTTATAGGCTTGAGCTCCGAATATGTCGTAGTAGCCCGTATAAGGTGTTCACTAAGTAGTTCAGCCTAACTGGAACTGTAGACGCCACCGTTGATTCCATCTTGAGAATTCTTCCGCTGCCGCCTGGATGAAGGAGAAGTGCCTTAGTGGGAACACTCCTCCCCCCTCTCTCGTTTGCTGCCCCCTAAAACCGTCCACAGGGATTGGAACCCCATCTTCAGTTAAAGGTACTAGGCACCCGATGTTCACCACTTGAAGGTGAGAGTAGGAGTTGGTAGACAGAGGTTCACTTTGAAAAAAAGCTTGTGGACGCTTGTGTCCTCTTGAATGCACCGTGTCTACCCTTTGAACATCTCTTGAATTTGAATAGTTGACGGTGAAGATTATGACCTTGATAATTTGTCAAATAGCACAGGGTTGTAAAAGATTGCAATCTTTGCGAATGCATTCTTCAACAATATCTGATGTAACTCAACAAAATGATTGCGATCCTTACATTCTTTTTTAAGAATGTGACTAAAAAAAATGCTGTTGCCATTCTTTTTTCCTTAAAAAGATTGCAATCTTTTTTCTCCCAATCATTTACCTTCAGTTGATTGCAATCCTGTGGGACTTCACGGATTCGTTTTGCATTCTTTGGTAATCTTTTAAATTCTTTGAATTTTTACTTATAAGTTTCTTGAATTCTTTGAATTTTTGTAAGTCTCTTCCATTCTTTTTTTTAATTTTTGCATTCTTTTGAATACAATTGGCTTAAATATGAATTTAAAAATTACGAGCGCATTCAAAAGAATTAAAAAGAATGCAAAAATTATAAGAATGTCAAAGACTTCAAAATACTTCAAAAAAAATCAAAAGACTTCAAAAGTATGCAAACAAATTCAGAGAATGCAAAAGAATTCATAAGACTTCAAACGAATGCATGAATGCCTGCAATTCCAAAAGAATGCAATCAGTTGATGGATTAAAAAAAATTGATAAATATGATTTCAATCTTTTTTAGGAAAAAAATGCATTTTTTGAAGTTCCGCATTCTTAAAGAAGAATGTAGATAATGCAATCTTTTGATTGAAGGCCCTAAGGATTGCATTCGTTAAAGACTGCAATCTTTTATAATTCTGCAAATGTGAATACGACTCGTTGCCACAAGAGAAAATCCATTTTTTGGTAGTAAAATTTGATCGTTTTTGTACATGTTGCTCAATCGTGTGGTTTGCAATAATGATTCAGCAGCTATGGAACCAACATGGCAGCCACAGAGCGTCAACATCGACCCGTCGTCGTTATTAAAAACCCGTTTTGAAGCAATGAAAATTTTCTTACGAGTTCCTTCTTTTACGAGTTCCTACGTTTAAGGAGTCAATCAAATTTGAATTGAATTTGACTTGAAGTAGGAACGCTGGTATGGCTTTCAAAAATATAAGATTTTCCTCGATTAATTATACTTAATTGATATTAACAGTTCCGTTCCAGATAATAAAAACAAAAAACAAAAAACAAAACAAAACAAAAGTAATCATCAAATTTGAAAACTCTGTGCTGTTTTCTTATTATAATTTCATGATTTTTAAAATAAAAATTGCAAAAGCTTAGGTATCTTTCTTAAGAATAAAAAAAAATTCTAAAGCTCCATCTTTAATTAAACAATTTTTTTTGCATTTATTTATAGAAGAGGTTTCAGTAGATAGAAGTATACTTTTTAATATTTTGGTGTTGGTTTGGTGGTGGAATTTAAAACATATATTCACTATAAAATAGTCCTTAAAATTAAATCCCCCTTCATATGACAAGCTAAATTTTACAAAGGGTACAAGAAAAGTTTACAAAAACCAATTAAATACCCAAATCGAGTAGCTAGTTTTGCATTTATGTTTTGTATAAATAGGTTCTATATTTTTTGAGAACTTTTCATCATTTTTATTAATACTTTTAGTCCCCTTTTATGCAACCTGTTTCTGTTTTTCATTTGTCATACATCATTATACCGGCGTTATATCCCCAAAGACCATAAGGATACAGCGATATACATTCTACCTACCTTTTTTTTTTGTATTTTTTGGGGTTGGTTTCCTTTTTGTGTATATCTGAACTTTTTGTTTTCTGTCACTTCTTTTGTATTTTCATTTTTCTTATTTCATTTTGATGCTTTGTAATATTTTCTATTTGAAAAAAATTGTGTTTTTTGTGTGTGAATGATATTCCATACTCGTTGTGTCGTTTGTTGCTATAAAAAAAAAACTATAGAAAAATTAAAATTGATTAAAAAAAAAAAAAATTACAAACCATATTCCCATAACAATATCTACATAAAAACATTTTTACATTATTTTTCATGTCCATGTCCACTCTCTCAAATTGGCACTGTGGGGCGAATGTTCAGGCGGTGGCGCATGTGGAGGTAGGATTTCCTTTAAACAAAAATTTTTATCCATTTAAATTACAAAATTCGTAGAATTTCTTTTTGTTTTTGCAAATTGCATATATTCAAAATTTGTTTAAGTTTATTATAGTTAATTTTATTTTGCCTAAATTTGCTTAAAATTTGAAACAACAACAAAAAACCTATTCGTATTCATAAGTCCTTTTTGGAACTTGGGTGATATGTGATGTGGGATGTGAAGAATTAACAACACACGTCAAGTGCAATCCCTCAGGGTATTTCTCTTTTTGTCCTTTTTTCGTTTTGCTCTGTTATATTTTATTTTATTTTATTTTATATTATGAATGTGTTAGGCAATCTTTCATGACAACAGCTGAATTTTGATTCGGACACACAACAAGCCATCAGAGCATCGCATATGTAAGAAGGCGGATGCGAGGATGAGGGTTTTTTGACTACTGCCCTCTGGCTACGTTCGTCTGGTTTTGTTTTTGTTTTTTTCGTTAGTTTTTTTTTGTCGCTTCCCATAGAAATTCTTCGTTAGAAATTACATTTGGGATGACTTTGTTCGTAGCGTACATACATACTAACACACAAACGAAATGAACACACACACCCAGGATATATACTATGCGATGTTAAATCCCCGAAAACTAAAACCATTGGAAAAAGTATGGGACCCATGTCAAAATATTTGACAGCTGACTAAAACATGCCATGCGATACTCTTCTTCAGTGAGTTTTCTCTTTTCTCTCTCACTCACAAATGGAGGAGTGTTTTTTCATTTTTTTTTTTTTTTTGGGAAACTAAAAACCCTGGGTAGAAAAAAATTAAACCCTCGGGGAGACAAAAAAAAGAACAACACTTCAAGGCTGGCTAAGGCTATGGCTATTCTGATTCTCCCTACATACAATCCCAGGCGCCCGCTGGCAGCGTATCGTACATATATAGTAAAGTAACCAGCTTTAGGCGGACATATTTCTCATTTTGAAATTTCCGTTTTTGATGAGCGTGTTGCCTCTTTGCCTCTCCACTGATAATATTTTTATCTTCCTTTCAACTTGTCTTCATATACTGGTTATCCTGATTCAAGAGAAAAAAATATATAAGTTCTTTGGTATTTAATAAATACTTTAAATTTGATTCAAGTACCTACCTATAGTTATGTATAATGTGCTTGTTAAGTTACAAATTTCATAAGTCGATATTTTGTATATCTATAGAGAATTGTTAATGAGGACCTGAAGAAAATTTCAAAATTGAATGCATTTTTGGACAAATCCTTAAACTAAAATAAATCGATTTCATAAAAAAAAAAAACATTTTAAGGAACGGATTAAACACTAATAACATAGAAACACCTTTCTTGATAATTTTCTTATTTATTTGGGCGCTAAGCCAATTTAAATTAATTTAACTAAGAGGTGTAACTATGTTTTATTTATTCACAAATAATAAAAAAGACTTTAATTTATTTATTTTCGGCATCAATTTAACTTGATTTATGCAGAGTTTTCGTTTTTCAAATACAGTCAACACCGTTTAAATGAAATGGCAATATAATCATTTATTTGTTCACATTCACGAAATTCGAATAAGGAGCCAAGCAAAGATGAAAAGTTTTTAGACTAATTTTTTTTTTTAAGGAAATGGTGAAGTATATAAATACATATCAGGAAGTACCTAAGTAACAGGAAAGTAAAATCACAAAACAAAATAATATTGCCTTAAATTGTATCGTCAAGCTTAATTTCGATTTGGACGCGTTCATTTAAAAGAAAATTATATTAATTGATAGCCGCATTCGGCAATTAAGATTTTAAGATTAATTAAATGTTTTTTGTAAAAATTATTTTTGCTGATACGACCGTGGCTTTCAGATAAACGAGAAAAACCCAAAAAGACTTCTAGACATTTTTCCAGCTAAAAAATGTCGGAAATCACCCCAAATAAAATGAAAACTAATCCAGAATTAGAATTTTTGTTTAGAAATAAAAATTTTAAATCACCAAATACCAATAGAGATGGGAGAGCTTAGCGAAATGCCAACAACGCACAGTGCGGACATTTTATCGATATTTAGACAAAAATCTGCATTTTATTATTTATATCGAAAAATAAAAACAATAAAACAAAAAACATGGCTGAGTTGCACGTTGTTACTTGCTCTTACTGTTAAATTTGTTTGGATTTTAAGAACTTTTAAAATATGAAAGAAAGAAAAAAATTAAAAAAAGCTTTTTAATAGTTCTTGTAACTGTTAAAATATCTCTTCAAATACCTTAAGTCTAAAAAAGAAAAATGCCATTGATTGCTTTAAAAAAAAAAAACTTTAAAATCGTTAGAGTGGTTTTCTAAAAACATTATTTTTTAATACAGAATTTTTGCAACATTTAAAAAAATTTAAAGTAGGTAGGCATGTATTTATTAATATATAAATAAGAAAAAAATGAATTTTAGCCCCTTTTATCCCCCTAAAAATTAAGCCCGGCCCAAATTAACGGAACTATTTAGAAAATGCTTAAGACGTCAAAACAAAGCTCTCCACCAAAATTCAGCTTTGTCGGAATATTTTCGAATTAAGGTACCTTTGTACCTTCCATACAAAAGCCAAGAACCTGGTAGGGAAAATTTTTGTTTTTTTTTCTCAAAAACGACAACTACGATTTTGATTTCCGTATGCTGAAATTAGTGCGATCTACTACCAAAATTTATAAAAATTTCAAATTTGCGAATACCTCTCAGAGATTGTTTTTATTTTATTTTGGATTTTCTGATTATAGGCTGAACAGATTTAGATTACTTTGTTTATATACAAACTTCAAAGTTAAAATAATATTGAATATCAAAATTTTCATAAGAGAAATTTTTGAATTTTTAAAAAAAGTTCCAAATTATTCTTGTTTTTTGTTTTTTTTTAATTCGATATCTCCAAAACGGGTTGAAATTTTATTTTGAAATTAAAGTTGTATATGCAAATAAATAAATACTTAAGACTTTTATACCAAAACTTGTTTTTGAAAATGTTTTAATAGTTTGATATATCGTCCCCTGATTGCAAGAACTAGGTAACTCAATTTTCTATTTTTATGATATATCGACAAAAGAGGTGTTATTTTGTACAGTTTTAAAAACTTTTTGTCCCATCTTTTTCTATCATAGACAAATATAGGATATTTGTGAAGTTTCAGGAACATAAAAAGTAAACTTTGGTGCCGTGACATAAGGCCAAGTGACATAAGGCCAAATTTAAAAGTTTGGCCTTAAGTCACTTTCCAAAAGCGACTAAATGCCAAGTTTTAAGAGTTGGCCTTATGTCACTTTTACAAAGTGAAATAAGGCCAAATTTGTTTGTGACTTAAGGCCAAACGTAAAATGTTTTGTAAAAAAAACAGTAATTTTTGGAAAAGAAACTTTGCATACACCCAACCTCGCACCCACCCCAAATCCTATAGTGAGCACAAGCAGGGGGGTTGCAGGGGGGTTGCAGGGGGGAGCATACCCCCCCATACATACCTCACTGTTTATTGCGAATTTTTAAATTTCACAAACCTAATAAAACCTCTCCCTTATTTGGTTTGTGAAATATAAAAATTTTCAAATAAACAGTGAGGTATGGATGGGGGGGCATGCTGCCCCCCTGCAACCCCCCTGCTTGGGCTCAAGATAGGATTTGGGGTGGGTGCAAATTTGGGTATATGTAAAGTTTCTTATGCACTTAAAGAAACTGGATTTAATGAAATTTTTCAATGAAAAATGAAAAAATAACAGGTATGCTAGTATTAAAAGTGACACAAGGCCAAATTGGCCTTATGCCACTTTGTAAAAGCGACACTAGGCCAACTCTTAAAATTTGGCTTTATGTCACTTTCGTTAAGAGACATAAGGCCAAATATTCAAATTTGGCCTTATGTCACTTGGCCTTATGTCACGGCACCGTAAACTTTCCATCGTTCTTTAGTAGCTAGGTTTCAATAAAGGCTGCTATCTCCAAAATTTATAAAATTGAGTTACCTAGTTCTTGCAATCAGGGGACGATATACAAAAATATTTTTTACAAAACCACTCTAACTATTTTTTTTTATGCATTCATATTCAACCAAGAACTAAAATGATGTTCTTTTTTCACCTCAAACTATCAAACGAGTTGTTTTCGCTGATTTAAATGTCGTAATTCATGGTTTTAAACATTTATGTCTTATGATATCCTTGTCTTTGTATACAATTTTCTTAAACCCCCAGCCTACGGCAAGTACGTGCTACCCCAGTCGTATATTTTATCTTTATCAAAATCGTTCGAGCCGTTCATGAGATAAAAAGCTGTCCTTAATGGTTGTATGGCAAGTTCCGTTATATTTGGACCTACAAAAATTCAATCACAAAAAAAAAACTCAAGTTCAAAATTTGAAGAAAATCGTTTCTGTAGTTTGGGCTGCAGACAAAGGGACAGAATTGTGCCGGAATCTAAAACTTACCTACCCTATAGAACCTGTGTTTGTATATCGCAAGTGAAAACACATCAGGAATATCCATGTTAGTAAATTTTGGTTCTGGTGGATTTTGTCCTGTTTCTGTATACGCACACTTAAAAATATCACCTTTTTGTGAATTTTTGTCCAAGAAAAACTTTAGACATTTTTTCCTCCTACTTTTTTGCTGTTCAATTTCATTTTAAAGTCTTTCAATAACCCTTCCCTTACTTCAACAAGTTAAGTTTGCACCCACAGCCTAACTTAAAACGTTGACAAATTTTGATCAATGTAAGATCTTTAAGCTCTTTGAGCTTAAGAGCCATATAATTCACACCAAGTGTAAAAAAAGTTTAAGTTAATTTTAAACCTGTTTTATCCGCATATTTTATACTTTTCAATTTTAGCTTTTGTTCATAACTCAAAGTTAAAAGTTCAAGTGAGCTCAACTCCATGATTGCGTTTCGCCCAGGTACGATAGTTGGGCTCATCAGTTAGATGACTATCGTACCCATCTAAGACGCAATTTTGTATCGATGTTTACCGACTAATATAAAAATCACAGCATTAAGATACTATGAATTTTATTATTCATTATGGAGTTGAGCTCACTTGAACTTTTAACTTTGAATTATAATTCGGTCACTCCACTTAAACAGAAGAATTTCTTTTCAAATTTTCTTCATATTCAATTATTTTGTTCATAACGTTCAGTCAAAATGCCCATTAAGCTCAGTGGATTTAAAATATTTTAAAAACCGGGTGTAAAATTGTGTAAATAATTTGCCATTTTCCAGCATGTATTTTCTTTTTCTTCGTTTCTTATTGTTGTATTTCAAATTTGATTGTTCAAAAATAAAAAAAAAACAAGTTACCATTTGAACACAATTATTGTTTTAGTGTTTGAAATCAAAACTGAAATTATTTGTAAGAATTTAAAATGTGATTTTGCTTGGCTAAAATGAGTGAATGTACTGAAAATCTAGTTATAGCCATTCCACACTATCCCACTGAGTATTAACACATGTCAAAAAAGTGTGAAGAAATCATGTATAATAGTGTGGAAACAAAATATGAAATTTCATCACACACAACTTGACAGCGCATCCGACACGATTTGACATGTGTTAATACATGAAAATATTTAGGATCGGTTCTAAAACCATCACACTTTCTATCCCACTTGGGCGTTTGAGGTTATGGTGAAACTAAATTTTTGATGCAAGTGTGGAAGGAAAATATGAAAGTCAATTACATCACACAAATTTGGCAGTCGTATGAAATTTCTTCCCACTTTATTCTGACATGTGTTAATACTTTGTGGGATAGTGTAGAGGCACTTTTAAGACTTGATCTACTTTAACAGCTTTTTAGAGGGCAGACAAATTGAATCGGATTAAACGCGACAAGGTTTAATAAATAGGGTTTATTACTGGGTATAACGAGTGAATATATGTAGTGTGCTTAGGTGAAACTTTTGAGACTTAACTCACTTTTAACCAACTTGTTACTTTAAACCCGGTTTAATTGAGTGAATAATATGGCTGTAAGAGTCTACAATTTTTAATTTAGTTTAAAGCAGTAGGCTAGATATAAGATAAATAATCAAGACAAAAATTAAATTAAATTTTATCGAGCTCAAATAAAAGTGACGTTCATAGAAAGAAGAAAACAAAAAAAGATCCTTAAAGAGAAAGAGAGTACATATAAAAAAGATCGGAACAAAAAGAGAACATGTAGATACTCTTATTATTATAAAGCTTTACGATGGACATCATACCTATACCTACACGATTCAATTTTTGCTTTTCAATAAGTTTAACGGACTCCTTACTTATAGGTTATCAGATAAATGACTACACTCTCAGAACTATCTTAGTTCCATAAAAATTCATTCAAGTCATTCTTGATTTCTCTTAAGCTCTGGAGTAGTTTATTTTTTTGATGTTGATCGAGAAACATTTGGGATTGTACATTTTATCTTCAAATTTTGTTGTATAATGTTTAAATAAAAAACACAGTAGCTGAATATTGGTGGTCCTAATACGCTTAAATATTTTATTCCAAAAATGTTTTATGAATCACCATAAAAAAATTAACAGCTCCTAATGACTTCTAATCTGACTTGTAACAAATCTATGACAACTACGATTTTGATTTCCGTATGCTGAAATTAGTGCGATCTACTACCAAAATTTATAAAAATTTCAAATTTGCGAATACCTCTCAGAGATTGTTTTTATTTTATTTTGGATTTTCTGATTATAGGCTGAACAGATTTAGATTACTTTGTTTATATACAAACTTCAAAGTTAAAATAATATTGAATATCAAAATTTTCATAAGAGAAATTTTTGAATTTTTAAAAAAAGTTCCAAATTATTCTTGTTTTTTGTTTTTTTTTAATTCGATATCTCCAAAACGGGTTGAAATTTTATTTTGAAATTAAAGTTGTATATGCAAATAAATAAATACTTAAGACTTTTATACCAAAACTTGTTTTTGAAAATGTTTTAATAGTTTGATATATCGTCCCCTGATTGCAAGAACTAGGTAACTCAATTTTCTATTTTTATGATATATCGACAAAAGAGGTGTTATTTTGTACAGTTTTAAAAACTTTTTGTCCCATCTTTTTCTATCATAGACAAATATAGGATATTTGTGAAGTTTCAGGAACATAAAAAGTAAACTTTGGTGCCGTGACATAAGGCCAAGTGACATAAGGCCAAATTTAAAAGTTTGGCCTTAAGTCACTTTCCAAAAGCGACTAAATGCCAAGTTTTAAGAGTTGGCCTTATGTCACTTTTACAAAGTGAAATAAGGCCAAATTTGTTTGTGACTTAAGGCCAAACGTAAAATGTTTTGTAAAAAAAACAGTAATTTTTGGAAAAGAAACTTTGCATACACCCAACCTCGCACCCACCCCAAATCCTATAGTGAGCACAAGCAGGGGGGTTGCAGGGGGGTTGCAGGGGGGAGCATACCCCCCCATACATACCTCACTGTTTATTGCGAATTTTTAAATTTCACAAACCTAATAAAACCTCTCCCTTATTTGGTTTGTGAAATATAAAAATTTTCAAATAAACAGTGAGGTATGGATGGGGGGGCATGCTGCCCCCCTGCAACCCCCCTGCTTGAGCTCAAGATAGGATTTGGGGTGGGTGCAAATTTGGGTATATGTAAAGTTTCTTATGCACTTAAAGAAACTGGATTTAATGAAATTTTTCAATGAAAAATGAAAAAATAACAGGTATGCTAGTATTAAAAGTGACACAAGGCCAAATTGGCCTTATGCCACTTTGTAAAAGCGACACTAGGCCAACTCTTAAAATTTGGCTTTATGTCACTTTCGTTAAGAGACATAAGGCCAAATATTCAAATTTGGCCTTATGTCACTTGGCCTTATGTCACGGCACCGTAAACTTTCCATCGTTCTTTAGTAGCTAGGTTTCAATAAAGGCTGCTATCTCCAAAATTTATAAAATTGAGTTACCTAGTTCTTGCAATCAGGGGACGATATACAAAAATATTTTTTACAAAACCACTCTAACTATTTTTTTTTTATGCATTCATATTCAACCAAGAACTAAAATGATGTTCTTTTTTCACCTCAAACTATCAAACGAGTTGTTTTCGCTGATTTAAATGTCGTAATTCATGGTTTTAAACATTTATGTCTTATGATATCCTTGTCTTTGTATACAATTTTCTTAAACCCCCAGCCTACGGCAAGTACGTGCTACCCCAGTCGTATATTTTATCTTTATCAAAATCGTTCGAGCCGTTCATGAGATAAAAAGCTGTCCTTAATGGTTGTATGGCAAGTTCCGTTATATTTGGACCTACAAAAATTCAATCACAAAAAAAAAACTCAAGTTCAAAATTTGAAGAAAATCGTTTCTGTAGTTTGGGCTGCAGACAAAGGGACAGAATTGTGCCGGAATCTAAAACTTACCTACCCTATAGAACCTGTGTTTGTATATCGCAAGTGAAAACACATCAGGAATATCCATGTTAGTAAATTTTGGTTCTGGTGGATTTTGTCCTGTTTCTGTATACGCACACTTAAAAATATCACCTTTTTGTGAATTTTTGTCCAAGAAAAACTTTAGACATTTTTTCCTCCTACTTTTTTGCTGTTCAATTTCATTTTAAAGTCTTTCAATAACCCTTCCCTTACTTCAACAAGTTAAGTTTGCACCCACAGCCTAACTTAAAACGTTGACAAATTTTGATCAATGTAAGATCTTTTAGCTCTTTGAGCTTAAGAGCCATATAATTCACACCAAGTGTAAAAAAAGTTTAAGTTAATTTTAAACCTGTTTTATCCGCATATTTTATACTTTTCAATTTTAGCTTTTGTTCATAACTCAAAGTTAAAAGTTCAAGTGAGCTCAACTCCATGATTGCGTTTCGCCCAGGTACGATAGTTGGGCTCATCAGTTAGATGACTATCGTACCCATCTAAGACGCAATTTTGTATCGATGTTTACCGACTAATATAAAAATCACAGCATTAAGATACTATGAATTTTATTATTCATTATGGAGTTGAGCTCACTTGAACTTTTAACTTTGAATTATAATTCGGTCACTCCACTTAAACAGAAGAATTTCTTTTCAAATTTTCTTCATATTCAATTATTTTGTTCATAACGTTCAGTCAAAATGCCCATTAAGCTCAGTGGATTTAAAATATTTTAAAAACCGGGTGTAAAATTGTGTAAATAATTTGCCATTTTCCAGCATGTATTTTCTTTTTCTTCGTTTCTTATTGTTGTATTTCAAATTTGATTGTTCAAAAATAAAAAAAAAACAAGTTACCATTTGAACACAATTATTGTTTTAGTGTTTGAAATCAAAACTGAAATTATTTGTAAGAATTTAAAATGTGATTTTGCTTGGCTAAAATGAGTGAATGTACTGAAAATCTAGTTATAGCCATTCCACACTATCCCACTGAGTATTAACACATGTCAAAAAAGTGTGAAGAAATCATGTATAATAGTGTGGAAACAAAATATGAAATTTCATCACACACAACTTGACAGCGCATCCGACACGATTTGACATGTGTTAATACATGAAAATATTTAGGATCGGTTCTAAAACCATCACACTTTCTATCCCACTTGGGCGTTTGAGGTTATGGTGAAACTAAATTTTTGATGCAAGTGTGGAAGGAAAATATGAAAGTCAATTACATCACACAAATTTGGCAGTCGTATGAAATTTCTTCCCACTTTATTCTGACATGTGTTAATACTTTGTGGGATAGTGTAGAGGCACTTTTAAGACTTGATCTACTTTAACAGCTTTTTAGAGGGCAGACAAATTGAATCGGATTAAACGCGACAAGGTTTAATAAATAGGGTTTATTACTGGGTATAACGAGTGAATATATGTAGTGTGCTTAGGTGAAACTTTTGAGACTTAACTCACTTTTAACCAACTTGTTACTTTAAACCCGGTTTAATTGAGTGAATAATATGGCTGTAAGAGTCTACAATTTTTAATTTAGTTTAAAGCAGTAGGCTAGATATAAGATAAATAATCAAGACAAAAATTAAATTAAATTTTATCGAGCTCAAATAAAAGTGACGTTCATAGAAAGAAGAAAACAAAAAAAGATCCTTAAAGAGAAAGAGAGTAGGTACATATAAAAAAGATCGGAACAAAAAGAGAACATGTAGATACTCTTATTATTATAAAGCTTTACGATGGACATCATACCTATACCTACACGATTCAATTTTTGCTTTTCAATAAGTTTAACGGACTCCTTACTTATAGGTTATCAGATAAATGACTACACTCTCAGAACTATCTTAGTTCCATAAAAATTCATTCAAGTCATTCTTGATTTCTCTTAAGCTCTGGAGTAGTTTATTTTTTTGATGTTGATCGAGAAACATTTGGGATTGTACATTTTATCTTCAAATTTTGTTGTATAATGTTTAAATAAAAAACACAGTAGCTGAATATTGGTGGTCCTAATACGCTTAAATATTTTATTCCAAAAATGTTTTATGAATCACCATAAAAAAATTAACAGCTCCTAATGACTTCTAATCTGACTTGTAACAAATCTATGACTAGGTATAGGTAGGTATACTTTTTTTTCTATACATTTGCAGATGATGTTTTTATTCATAATTTTTGTTTTGTTTTTTCTTTTTGTTTTGTTTTACTCGCATCATCGCCTCAAGCCAATAAAGAAGATATAGGCAACAGATACAGGTACCTATAAACATCATAAACACAAGACACAAGAACCTTTAATCTTTCCATGGAACTGATATAAATTATCAAAACATTTACTACTACGAGTATTATTTATGTTGAGCCATTCAATGATGAATAAGCATTAAAAAAAGTAAAATCAAAAAAAAAAAATCCCTCGCGCCACACACAAATAATCACATTAGGTATTATGCTCGCGCCGCACACGCTTAATTTCCGCAATTAAAAAATCATTTTCTTTACCAAAAGGCTGACCGGCAACCACGATTGTTTTTTTTTTGTGTCTTCTTCTACCATTATGAAGTATCTTTTTTTTTCGCAAAATGAATTTTTTTAAATACATTGTGAGTGAAGTAGGTATAGTCCTTTAAACATACGCCAAAAATATGAATTACCATTTTTTTTGCATTGGAAAATTAAAAATTGATTTTAATTAATATGCATAAATGGCAGCTTAAAATGTTTAATTATTTAAAAAAAAACAAAAAGAATATTACATTAAATGTGTTATGTATGTAATTTAAACAACAAACCAGCCAGCAATATGTTTCGATTTAAAACTTACATTAAAATTGCGTAAATCCTTATCCTGGCCAATGATAAAGGAGTCCTACAATGTTATTTGTTGCATACGTGCATGGATATACTGCGTATATGGATACATCTACATCTACATATACCTTACTTACTCCATACTTTTGTGCATGATGTAGGCTCTATTGTGGGGATAATGGTATAATAATCGTTTATAGTATCTTGTAGATACATCATGTAGATACTTTACTATTTGAAATGGGATAACATAAACAAAAATGCTGCAATTAAAAACGAATCAAAGATCAATTTGGATTTGTGAATGTTAACACGTGAAATGTCAATAAATTAAAAGCATTCTTGAATATACTTATACATATACCTATACAACTACATAGAGACATATTTTATTTTCCTTTCTGGCCGCGCCGATATGACGACGACTTACACCGCAACAATGGCGGACGGGGGGCTATTAATATAGAGAAGATAGTCGCAAGCTTGATGATGCGAATAAATAGACTTGAATAAAAATTCAAGTTAAATACAAAATTTAATTTACAAAAATGATACAACAAAAAAAAATAAACTTGAAAGCATTAGATGATATAAGTTTAAGTACTACTTGTTCTGGCCATAAGTCTTTACTTATAAGAAAAATGCACGCACGCAATTTAATCATACATTTTTTGACCCCGTTGAGAGTGGGCATTCCCACCAAATGTGATTATTTTAATGATTTCCCCTTCAAATGAATGAAATTATAAAACAAACCGAAAAAAATATTATTGTTGCATGGTACAGGTATACCTACTCATTCCTAATACGAACAAAAAAAATATACAAATGTAGGTATGTATAATATAAAAATTGTAAGAAAAATGGTGGCCTAATCACTATTTAATTACAATTCTTGTATTTGGGTGGGTTTATTATTATTTTTTTTTCTTACCTTTTACCTGACTTCTTTTTTTATATAAAAAAAATATGAGCTCTGTTTTTTGGTATAAAGTTTATATGTTCCTAGATACGAGTATAGTTTTTTTTTTTAATTTCAATTGACCTTTAAGTGCTCCCGTATAGAGTAGGTATAGGTGTATGTAGTTCCATTTGTGCACCTCAATAGTAGTTTATGCGGTGGGTTGTGCAATAAACACAATTAATAACAAGCATTTCCATATCAAATTTTATTGTAGCATGTACCTTGTAATTTAAGTCCAATTTTAATGGAAGAGTCTATATATTCAAGGGAATACTAACGTACAAAAAAAAAATTAAAGGAAAAGCTTGTAGAATGAAAATGAAACTAGCAACTTGTTCGAAATTACTTATTTTTTTGTTTTAATCACTTCCTGTATTTATGAAAAAGGTAATATTTATTATTTTTTTTTTGCTTTTATTACAA
Source organism: Dasysyrphus tricinctus (assembly GCA_963921185.1). NCBI lineage: Eukaryota > Metazoa > Arthropoda > Insecta > Diptera > Syrphidae > Dasysyrphus > Dasysyrphus tricinctus. The sequence goes on from OY992530.1 coordinate 130,008,893, forward strand.
CATTTAATGCAATCAGTTTATATATAATTTTATTCTAGTTTTAAAGGCATTCAGATAGGATTATGTATTAATTACAGGTAATTTATTATAAAAAGGGTTTTAAGTAGCTACATTGTATGCATCTGACAGAAACTTTTAAGTATTATTCACAATACTTTAAGAAATCTAATTAGAAAATAAAAAAATATTGGGTGGCGCAACAGCTCGTGGAGAACCAGGGCCTAGTGACTTACAACTCTCAAGCATTCCTGTGTGCATGTTGTTGGCAGTTGCGAGGTTGTCAAAAGATTTTAAGTAAAAAGTATAAGAGCGTGACTCCATTGATTCGGAATACACTGAAAAAAGTTACATGCAAAGAAAAGACGATTTTCATTGTTTGTCAATGCCAGTTCTCCAGAGTTCTCCGCAGTTCTCCTTTATGATAATTGAATTTGTAAGTGAGTATTCAGAAAATGACGACCAGTCTTCTCTTAAACAAATTAAACATTTACTCACATGTGCAGCCAACTAAATACCGCTGATGCTGAACTTTGTTTTTACAATTGAAGCATCCTTGTTAAAAACCTGATAAATCCACTTTATGACGAAAAATATTTCATGATGCTGAAAAAAGAAAACGAAAATCCCGCCTCCTTTGGTATACTTGTGTTGACTCTTAATAAGAAAAACGCAAATTTAAACTGGAGTTGTCTTGTTTTTGCACCGCACCTAAGAAAATTTGAAAATTCAAACATTTTTAGCGGTATTTAAAACCTTAGGAATCTAAAGTCTCAAATGGTGCCATGACTAATGCTATGTTTCCACCTAAGGGTAATCTCAGTTTAGATTAAATAAATCTTTTTGGTGTTTCCACCGCACAAAAAGATTTAAAAAAGATTAAATCTGACAACACTTTCAAAAATGCAAATGGCGCTTCAATTTTTCTTATGAAGTGCGAAAGAGACAGAATGTTTTATTCGTATCAAACAATGAAGAATTGAATCGAGTCTCGAATGAATCGTTCAGCACCATGTTAAAATAGGTTAGTTCGATTTGTAAAACTATTTGTCCTAGGAAGATTTAATAAGATTAATTTCTAATCTCCAAGATTAACGAAATATATTTGTATGGTAAATCTTCAAGATTTAAGGAAGATTTGAGGTAAATCTTTTTAAATCTCAGATTAGCGTTAGGTGGAAATGTAGCATTACTTGTATTTACTTGAAGAACAACAGTTGGTGCTATGATTTGTTAGTGTACCTACGATAAAAAAACGAAGCCTCCATTTTATATTGATCAAAAAACGGTGCAAAAACCACCAGACAGCTCCAAAACAAATATATTTAATTTTAATGAAAAATTCACTTTAAGAAAAAAATTGAGTCTTTATGAATGTGTTTTTCTATTCTCTTCATAAGAAAAATTAATTTCTCGCAAATATTTTGTTTTTGATTTTTTAGAAAGTTTTTGTCCTTTTCTCTATATTTAAAAATATGGAGCTATCTGCGATGGATGCTTCAAGTGTTGTTGCTTAATATCTAAAGCAAACGATAATTTGATGTTTATGAAATTATGAAAATATAGCGTCCAAGGAAAAACCCCCTAAATCAATCAACGCCCACCAAAACATAGAACAAATTGTTGTTTTAATTTTTTATTCTCATTTTTGGTGCAGTATTTCTTTACTTTCCTGTCTTTTATGAAATGAGAAAAAAAAAAAACGAAATAATAAGTTGAAATATTCAAATGGAAAATAAAGTCAAAAATTGGATAAATTGTCAAATAAAAAACTACCAAAATGTATGGAAATAGCCAGAACCAACATTTTGTGATTAGTTTGACTGAAATCTACGCAATGCACCATACCAGATTCACACGCAATCCACAGGCATTTGTACTACCAGCAAGAGGGTATGCAAGATTTTGATTAGGGGAGCAAACTCATTCAAAAAAAGGTTTGGTCCAGAAATTATGCTTTTAAATGCTTTGAAAAGCAGACAAATTGTCTTATACAGTAGACGCTCGATTTACCGAATCTCGAAATAGTAAACTATCCACAATGGTGAACACACAAAATTTTATATAAAAACACATTTTGTATTTATAAAAAATTCACGCAAGCATTTTACATAGCTTGAGAGCTCTGAGGAACTGTTTCTGTTTTTTGTTTATACTTGAGTGGATTCCTTGTTTAATGCTTAATTAAAATTAAAAACATTCGCATCGAACGAAATGTGCATTTTGGATCAAATTCGCCTTTAGAAAGCCTTAGAAAACTCCCGCTCGAAAAAGTGAACAATCTTGAAATAGTGAACAGGCCCGGTTTTTATTACTTTACTATATCGAGCGTCTACTATATATGAAATAAATTCCCCCCTCCCCCCTTGCGTATGCCCTTGATTACCAGTGAGAGCTCGAGCCATACAACCCCCTACCCTATCCGGAAGCCTGTTTTGTAGATGCCCACCTTATTATCTTACAAATAGTACTTTCCGCAAACATATCTTAAAACTGCGCTTTCTGCTTGCAGAATAAGCATCACTCAGGATGGCCTTAATTAGATTTCAATGTGAAAATAACGCCACAAAACAGCGATTTTTTTGGTTCGTATATTCTTCGATTAAGAAAAAATGGACTTACTTACTTATAACCCACTGGGATAGGTGTAATAAGTCCACAAGTCAATAAATTATAAACGTTTAACACATTTTAGAAGGCCCAAGCTCACAATTATTTTTAAAAATTTCAGGTTGTCCAAGAAAACTGTTGAGATAGACGTCTGGGCCTCCTCCTTTTCCCATTGACCTTTTTAAAACTTTCATTCTTTATTCTTTTAAATTTATCGTTTCTATAGAAGTGAAGAAAAATAAAGCTCCCAGAAATCGACCAAATTTAAAATTTGGCCTTATTTCGCTTTGAAAATTAAAATTAAGTCCAAGTTCTACAAAAACAACATTGATATTCCATTTCAACTTATTGGGCCTTGCTTTTACTATAATATTCTAGCTAAAGCTAGTTTTACTCACCCAAATTGGATCTTAAGCTGGAAAAACGAGCTAAAGCTACATGAATCTTAGCTTTAACTATTTTGAAACAGCTATTACTAAGCATCTTTTATTTTCTAGCTTAAGCTTGTTTTTATTCACACAAAACCTAGTTTTAACTTAAAACCCCAAATTTTTTTTTGGTCCCTGTGCGTGCGTGCCTTAGATGGCAGCTTACAGAGGCGCCAAATCAATTTGCTTACTAACTCAAATGTGAAAATTAAAAAAAAGAAATTTTAAGGAAAAATGTTTTTTCATAAAATATATTTTTTTTTTGCTCATGTTGTAAAACATCTTTAATTTGAGCCAATTTTCGTCCCCAACATTTTTGGAATTGGGCGCCCTCCCTCTTAAAAATTCTAGAAATACCTATTGGAAAGTAAAACTCACTAAGTGCAAAAAAAATGTTTTTCAAGAAAATGAGATTGAAATTCATTCTTTGAGATCCAAAAAGTCTCATTTTGCTAGGAAATTGAAAGTTATGCCCAGGAACTTTTTTCACAAATTTGTGGAACGTGACTTTTCAGCCTAAAAATGAACGTTTCAATCTAATTTCCTTCAAAAGAGTAATTTTTTAGTTATTGAGTCTTGCCTTTGAACATACCTACCACCAACGGTATGGCTTTTTTTCATTTAAGAGTAGGTATAATATGTCCAAAAATTGAGGAGCGCTTAAATCAAATTTTTGCCAGATTCGGAAAAATCCTAGATCTGGTGCTGAGTCTAATTCCATAAAGTTTAACCAAAAAAAGTACCAATATACCTGTGTTGTCTGTCATTTTGGAAAAGGCTTGAAAACTTAAATGCCATTTTTTCGACTTTTCTTGAACGTATTGAGCAATATTTTTTGTATGAATTTTTAAGTACAAACATCTTCAAAAACTTTTGCTTACAAACATTTTTGATATTTTTCTTAGCAATGAAAAGTTTTTGTCGAAAAGAGTTCCAAAAAATAAATTGAACAATGCATTTACTTTTATTGATCTAATTTTGTTAGTTTAGACTTTCCAATAGGCAGTCTACGAAACACCAATAAAATTCGAGACAGTAGTATTTTTGTAGACGTTTCGAATTATTTTATATATATGGGCTTAACAAGAGTTTAATTTTAGCAAAATTAACTTGTAAACGTGGCACTCAAGCCCATATATGTATTACCTTTATTTTTAATGTTCATAACTCCTAAAAAATATTCAAATTTGCTTGCATTCACTGACGCATTTAAAATGGATTTCATTCTATTTGAAGATGTCATTTATCATTATTCATATTAATCCATTTGATAGGATTGAGAAAAAAACATCTTAGTTTGCAGGATTCCATGAGGGTTTCATTACATTCAGAAAGATACAGAAGACGTTGCTGTTTTGCATAATAATTAATTGAATATTTAAACATCTCTATGAAGTGTGTTCCTAAGTTTAGAATTATCCTTTTCCTTTTTTATAAGATATTATTCTCTAACATATTTTTATGGTAGGTAGATGTACATATGTAGGTATTATATACATAATCATAGTTTGCTACCTACTTTACCTTGCCTTCCTTTTTTCCTGGGTGAAATAACATTCACTTTATTCTGAACTGGCTTAGCTTCATTTCTTAAGGTTAAGTCGCATTTAAATTGGGGCCGTATTTGAAGCAGACTTATAATATGGCGGCAGTCTGACGCGATGGCGTTTATATTCATGTCCATAGATATATAGAGCCTTCATAATAATCTTTTTCTTGCCGCTAACGTTGCGGCCGACGACGTTACCGTCGTATTTACCATTCCTAAATAGCAGCATTGCGCATTGAAATTGCTGTTATTAAAAAGAGATTTTCCTCTTTCGAATTAAAATCTGAGGTTGGTTTCCGCTCAATTGCACATATTTTTGAAAAAAAAAAACTTACTTATATGAACCTACCTACATTTATAAATTCATCTAGTCATAATTTATTCAAAAACAAAAAAGAGATGAATAAAAAAAACTTTTCGCTTAGTGAGAAATAAACCCATTTTTAAGTCTAAGTTTCTGGTGACAAGATATGGTTGTGTGACTTTCAACAAAAAACTATGGGAAAAGAAATCTTTTATACGTATTATGTACGTATCTATGCAGGAACTTGTACCTACAATGTTGATTTAATTCAATTGGATGAGTTCTTGTTACCTCAATACCACAATACTATGTTTTTCAATTGTCTTAATTATTCATCAGGCTTCCCTGATAATTATATGCGCCATGTTTAGAAGATACATACTTGTTCATAAAATATATCAGAATAATATAATTTTGTTTTGGTTAGATAGATACTTTATTTTGTTTTTTTGTTTTTGTTTTTGTCACTTTTTATTTCTATGACAATGCTCTAGACCCCATTGTATTCGTTATACCTTTGGTGTCAATAGTAAAAAAAAGAATTTTCTTATTTTTGGGTGAAATAAAAACTAAACATAATTACAATTATAATTGTGTTGTTTGTTATATCTTTGCTAAGCAATCAAATATAGTTGAGTTTGTGGAACAGAAAAAAATTTTCTACTTTTTCTTTTTTTTGTATTTGAATTGCTTTGCTATCATGGACAAAAAATCTACTGAAATAATAATAATAATTATTATTTTTGGTGGCAGTGTTTTTTGGGTGATTAGCTTTTTTTTTGTTTTCACTTTGTCGTAAATATTATGTTTCTGTTGTAATAATATGCTATGCACCATAATACGATTTACTTCGGCTTGAAGAAAGCTTCTTAATTCCAAAATATCATCATATCACCATCGTGTCCTTTAACCCTGGTTGAGGCAAAGGGCGCCAACAAAACGTCTCCAAGCTTCACAGTCTGCAGTAAAGTATTTTAACAGTGGCTACGTCTTTCTCTGTGATTCTGCGCCTGCTAAGACAGTTGATCTCCGTGTTGTTCTTGGTTTTCCAACCCACCGTGATACCTGAAGACTCTATTCATAGGACTTCCTTTACTTCAATTTTCAACGATTTACGAAGCTCGATTTTATCCCAGGTATCTTGCGATATATGTATTTGGATCAAGCCTCCATAAAAACACTTTTGAGACTCATGAGAACCAAATGGTGGTCGCTTTCCATGTCGGCATTTCTAATACTTCGAGCATCGCACATTGACTTCCTCCATCGCTGCGGAATCATGATATGGTCAGTTTGATCTTCCAGATGTACCCAGGTGATTTTGTTGTAAGTCTTATGTTTAAACACAGTCCCAGTATACCTAAGACGATTAGCGTTACAAAAATCGACCAGCAAATCTCAGTTTTCATTCCGTGACCCCAACCCATTTTTTCCCATCACCGTAGTTGCCTGATCCGACTTCGACATTGATATCTCCCATGACAATTTTGATCTCGGAACATCTCTGTAAACTGAGTTAAAATGAATGCTTCATTTTTGGGAGCGTAGCACTGAAGTTTTGTGACGTTACGAATTTTTGAACGGAACCTTGTTGTCATTATTCTTGCTGAATGAAGGGCACCCAACAAATAACACTGCGCCTTGCTTCTTCATTCAACATAATTCCGACACTTGCAGCCTTTGAATTTCAATTTCAATCGTTTTCTCATGGAATTATTAAAAATTTTGGAATATCATTAACGTGAAACTATTCTCAGGGCCTTTATTTGAAAAACAATATTTGGAGCTAGCTTACTGAGCAGTTAGGAGGTCGGTACTATTTTTTTTTTTTTTTTTTAATTAAGTTAATCAATTGAGACCTAGTCTATTACTAAAATGCAAAACAGCTGCTAATTGTGAGCCGTACTACAAGTTCCTAGTGTGATTTATTCCCTAGATACACAATATAACCTGCTGATTTCACTGTAAAGCTAGCAGGTCACTCAATTGCACCCTTAATTGGTGAATTGGAAAATCGGAATATGGAAATGCAAAACAAATGCCGATTCCTGCAAGGTCCCATTTACCCATCTTACGTATAGTCAAGTTCAGTTTTTCAGTGCGAGATCATCCAAATTTCCAGACTGAAAAGTTTTTAGGAAAATAGAACATCAAAAAACTTCATTTTGCTATACCTTTTCTTATTGCTAAAACATCAATTTTAAAACACCAAATATCAATTGCATTGTTGGAATCAAATGAATCATATTTTACTGCAAAAAGCATCAATTGACGCAGCTATTTATTAGCATCTCGATTTCATAGACTATTAACGTATCAGTTCTCTGAAAGTTTATAAAAACAAAACACTTATGATATGACTAACAAGAATATCTACTTTTCCAAAGCACCTCACACCATCATCAGCTTAAAAAAAGATATTCCAAGAGAAATGACACTGTCAGGACAGATGGTGCGAGGCATAGCGTTGGTGGCTCGGCGGGTGCGTTGGGGGCAGACTGTGCTCGTCCGCGCGTATAGAATAAAGACCTTATAGATATGTCTTTAGTTTTTATGAGGAAAAGATCAAAAGGCGACCTTACCGAATATATTATTAGTTCTTGTCAAAATCACAACATGTGTTTTAATCCACGCTGTTATAATATCCGAAAGCGAATGTTACAAGTAGGTATAGTGTATCTTCAGTCTGTTTTTGCGTTGTCGCTCTTTTTGCGCACAAAGAAACCGCGATAGTTGTTTGCTGTCCTTATTTTGCTGTTGAAATTATATCTTATTCTAGGTATATTTTACGTCAGAGTAATTATATTGCAAAGTCTTTGGATTAAATGAAGAAAAAAAAAACAAGAGAAAAATAATAGAACACTTCAATGCTAGCTGCCATACCTCATATATCTTGCTTTGAAAAAGGTCGTTATATTTATGCTGAATGAGATGAGATTGATGATGGACAACACCATCAACGATTACATTCTGACAGCTTATGAATTAAATCTTAAGGTGTCAAAGATATATAGATACCTATGTAATATATCAAAGCTTATTGCATCTAGATCTTTAATTAATTTTTTTCTTTCATGAAGTCCTATTTGAAGGAGTGTTTTTATATAGTCGTCGTTGTCGGTCCGGAAGAAACAACAAATCTTTTTTACTTGTAACAGAGGCTTATTTTTTATTTTGTTTTATTTAATTATTGCTTGAACTTATGTACTTCCTTTTTATTTTTTCATTTTTAATAAAATTATTTTAATTTTTTTTTCAGAACGAAAACGTGGCAGACAAACATACACACGATACCAAACCCTCGAATTGGAAAAAGAATTTCATTTCAATCGATATCTGACGCGACGAAGAAGAATTGAAATCGCTCACGCCTTATGCTTAACCGAAAGACAAATAAAAATCTGGTTCCAAAATCGTCGAATGAAATGGAAAAAGGAAAATAAAACAAAGGGTGAACCTGGTTCTGGTGATAATGCAGATGATATAACACCACCACAAAGTCCACAATAAAATTAAACAAAATAAAAACATAAATAAATAATAATAAAATAATGTTATCATAATTGTGTAATTTACTTAACAAAAAAAAGAAAATAAGCAACAAAAAAATCTTTAAATATTTATAAACTATACTTTCATTTGTAAAAAAAAAAAAAACAAAAATGATTTTTTTCAAAATATAACAGAAAAATAACCGTTGTTTTATATTATTGTAAACTACAAAATTTTAATTAATTTATGTATACCTATGTAGACAACCGGCTTTCATTACAAAAATAAAAAAAAAATTGTCTCTAAACTCTCCAAAAAAGTTTCCTATAAATTTAATATTAAAATTAAATAAATAAAAATATAAATATATTTTTTGGTTTTAAAACTATATGTATTTATAAATTCTTTAGCTTTGTTTTTTTATTTTGTTTCTTTAATTGTTTTGATGAATTTTTGTTTATTTAAAATAAAAAAAAAAAAAAATATAAAACAACACTCAACAACAACAACAACAACAACAAAACCAACTCATGTGACCTCAAATTATATAAGTTAATAATAATTATAAATATTTAAATGTAATTGTAATAAATAAAAATCAAACATATATTATTATGTTAAATGCAATTTAAATTGTATTTATAAGTGTAAATTATATAAAAAAAAGAAACAAAAACCTTAGTAAAAATATTAATATAGATCCATTTAAGACATAACATTTTAATAAATAAATAAAAATCTAATTTAAAATGCAAAACAAATGAAATGTGTAAAAATATTGATTTAAAACAAATAACTTTTAAATTGTTGTGATTTTTTTTGCAACATAATTTAAAGTCACAATTCAAACATCAAAATTCCTTTTTCTATCTGATTTTCATAATATTTTTTGTTTTGTTTGGCAACATTATTCCAACAATTGTAATAATTTTTTTCTTTCAATTACATACTTAAGTATTGAATATTTTTGAGGCCTTAAAATCAAAAGCTTGGGAATAAACATTGATCTTTAGTGCGTCAACTCAAGTTCTGTACAAAATTTTAAGATCATTTCATTTTGGATGGAAGCTCCAAGGATTTTTTAGTCCACCAATCATGTGTTTCTTTGACTTTCCTACCCCGGTTTTTGAAAAATATGTTTTCATTGGAATATAAATGCCTATATGCACTTAAGAAATCAATTAATTCTTAATTTTTGAAAATTCAAATTACAAAAAGTTGATTTGTGTATCAACTATAAATATAAAGCTAAGGCTGCTAGGCATCAGAGATAAAATTAAGTTATAACTTGAAAAGTGTGAAGAAATGGAGCCGTTTTCAAAACCTTCATTTTTATCAAAAATGCAACATTTAAATTGCAAGATGCTTTTAATCAGAAACTGCAAAAGTCAACTGTTTGAAAGCCAAAAACGATTTTTTTTAGCAATAGCATTTTTTTCGATAACGTAGTTTGCTCAAGTTTTTATGTCTGATACCTAATCATTTCCGGCGAAACTCTGTAGTGTTCGTATACGTCATTTGCATTTGCAATAAAATTGACTGACCAACAAAACTATTGTGCAATATCTGCGTCAAAAAATGACGATCATTTGACGATCAAATTTACGTTGAATTGACATTTTCGAAAATAGCCTACGAAAATTTTGTAGAAAAGAACCAGTGAACCAAAATATTTATGAAAATTAGCTTAAAATAAGACATGATTTTTCACCAAAATATGCCGCTTTTAAGTTCAACCCCAAAGTTTAATAAAATTCGTTTAAACCGTTTTGGAAAAAATTGGGAAACCAAAATTGTTTTATGACATTTGTAGTGTTAATGAACTATTTAAAAAAATACAAATTTATTCTTTTTCCATCAAAACAATCGGTACCAAATTTAAAGCAAATTGGTCCATTAGCTTAGTCTTTCGCTTGATGATTAGTGGACAAACAGATACACAATCCATCAGACGCACAACACAGAGCAACGAAACTCACTTTATTGGACTTCTTCATTATTGTAATATTGAGTTTGATAATCACCTAAATTTTTGGTTAATGCATATATTTTCGCATGTCAAAAATTATTGAGATGATGATATACAAAAATACCTTTTTGCATGATTGGTTTGCAGTTTCATGCAGAAAATAAAAACCTTTGCTGTCATTTAATGCCATGCAAAAAAATGGACCGGCAATTGTTTTGCATGCGAAAAAATATGTGATGTATAAAATATTCTCTTTGGATGGTTGGTTTACACTTCCAAAAACAAAATCCACCTTGAGGCACTATTTGCATGCAAATGGTTTTTGCATACAAAAATAATTGTTTTCCATTTTTTGGCCTATAATATATTAATTACGGGTATATTTATGACTTTATAGGTGGCTAAGGCCAAGGCAAATATTTTTGGCCTTAAATATTATACATTCTAGTGCACAGAATAGATGGAAAATGGTTTCGAAAATTTAGATTTTTTTCGCACGTAAACCTTAAACTATACTTATACGAAAATTGTGTCGAGCAAATTGTGTCCATTTTCTGCTATTTAATGTCTGAACTTAGTTAGTGGTTTTTATCGATCATGCAGTATTTTTGTGCATGAACTGATGTCATGTAAAAAGTTAAATGAGATTTTCCTTAGCTGCCGAAATTTTGTTTGAATAAAATACTCAATCAATGCTATGTTGAAAATGTGGTTGCCTTTATTGAAATGTATCAGGTGTTAATGAACTTGATAAAGCCTTATATAAAACCGAGCATATAGGTATCTACTAATATGAGAAGATTTTTCACTTGTTCGAATAACCCTTGTTAACAGTTCCTGTACGAAAAAAGTCTATGTAAATATTTTCGCATGCCAAAAATTACGAAGGTGAAATACAAAATTATTTTCTTGCATGATTGGTTTGCGGCTTCATGCAACATAAAAATGCAATGAATTGTCACGCAAAACAGTTGACCGGCAATTGTTTTGCTAGTTAGAAAACAGTGTGGTGAATAAAAAATAGTTTTTTGTATGATTGGTTTACACCTAAACAAAAAAAATATACATAGCATTTTTTGCATGCAAATGGTTTTTGCATTCAAAAATAATTGTTTTTCATTTTTATTCCTAAACATTATTAATTAAGGGTAAATTAATGAACCAATGACTGACCCTTACTATGAAAGTCACTCAAAGCTTCTAAGAGAATAATGGCTTATTTTGAAAACATGATTTTTTAGTCAAGTGAATAAGGGTCATTCGTTAATTCAAAGTCACAGAAGATCTTTTATGTGTTTAGCAAATTTTAAAACTTTTGAGAAATTCTAAAATATTTCAAATATATTGTTTTTATTTTGAGATGAGATGACCCTTTTCTATAAGGCCTTACATTTTGACGGCTTACCATACATTCGACCATTTTGTTAAAGCAATTTTTTTCGAAAATGATTTCATACATATATTCCATGATTTTGGTTACTGGCAACATTTGTCAACTTTCAAGACTAGCATCATTAATCCTTCAGATAATGGAGGTAGAATTTGCAAACAACTTTTACTGAGTTGAATTGGCCAAATGTGCCAAAGTCTGGGAACCACAAGATTTTTTTCTTTTAAGTTTCGACATACATTTAATATAATGAAAACTTTTTCAATATTTTGTTATTTTTGGTGAGGCTCTTAAAAATGGGATTCAAGGCTTTGAGCAATAATCTTGATTAAATTATTAACAATAACGAATACAAAATTTTCAATTTGGGATCTTTAGAAAACTTGGTCTTATAACCTTAAGTATGCTGCATAAAATCATAAGCACATCAAAGAGACAATATTCAATCAGGACATTTATTCAACAATAAAGTTACCCTTTTCCATGAACTTCCTTAAGAAAATACTTTGCAATTTAATATCCGTCAGCTGAAAGGAATAAACGATTGGAGACTAAAATAATTCAAGATTCCAGTGACCAAATTTGAAGGTTTTACATTTTTTTAAGCATTTTCTTTTGTTTTCATTCGAAATTAAAACTTTTTTCACTTTATTTTGTGGTTTTTTTATTTTTCATTTTAAAATTGTTTAGTAAAAAATTTATTAAATTTCATTCAGATCCTCAAACACACATTTAAATACATAGATTTATTAATAAACTAAAAAAGGCCAGTGATGATTTTGTTGTAATAATTATTATTATTTTTATAATAAATCAGTGCAATTTGTAAAACAAAATTAATAAAAATATATAAATCTATAATATAATCCGAAAAAAAGTTGTAAAATAAAATAATAATAAAGAAAACTTAAAACAAAAACTATAAATAAAACTTATCTTTCGTTCTAATAATTTTCTATTTAAATTGAACAAATTTAGATAAATTGTATATTTCTCTCTTATTTATTTTATTATTTTCTTTTTTTTCGTTTGGTGGAAGAAAACACAACAAAAAAATCCCAAATCCTAGCTATTTATTATATGAAAACCTATAAAAGCCCTATTGAAAAAAAAAAATAAATTTTGTTAATTTTCTTTTTCTTTAAGTTTTCAAAATGAAAATTAAAAAAGATGAAAAATTATTTTTGTTTTGCACAAGGATAACATGTATACAGAAAAGGAAAAAAAAAAAAAACAAAATAAAAAAAGAATATTAAATAATTGGCTTACTTAATAATTAAAACAAAAATAAGAGAAATCATTAATTAAATATATATACCAAAAAATATTTATTAATAAAAATAAAAAAACAAAAAAGCAGTTGTTATTTTTTAGAAAAAAAAATTTGTTCAGACAGTTTTAGACTTAAATATGTTTTTTGTTTTTAATTTATTTCTTTTTAACTCAAAAGCAAAAAAAATAAAATATTATTTTGGCATGAACAAACAAAAATAGACCCAAATTAACAATAATGAAAAAAAGAACAAAAAACGAAGTTAAATAGCTTTTAACGAAGAAAAATAAGAACCTAGTGTAAAACCAATCAAAGTCTGTGTGTTTTTGTACATATAGACATGAACCACAATAAAACAATATACCAAAGCCATACAATAATTAAAAGAAAAAGAAATAACAGCTTAAATTTAAGTATTAACTTGTATAAAAATAATTCGTAGAAATAATGAAAAAAGAAAAAAAACTAGACAAACTAACAACAACCATTTAAAATTCAATGTGAAATATGTTCTGTCCGATATTTTTTTTTAGAAAAATTTCAAATTATATTTTGTTTCATTAACTATACGAACATATTTTGCATTTTGTAAATTTTGTATAGACCAACAAATTATGGAAATATTTAAGAACAAATGGAAAAAACTCACCCTAAAAACAAAACTAAATAAAACAGAAAATATTGTAAGATACATAGATTTGATATATATAAAACTAAAAAATAAAAGCAAAATTAAGATAAACAAACAAAAAATGAAAAAAAAAATGTGGAAAACATACAGTTAAAATGTGATTAAATTTGTTGAATATAATTATTTATGATTTATGTATCATGATATTAGTAAATAACAAATTGAACCTAAATATACGTAAATAAATAAAACTGTAATTTATAAGAAAAAATAAAATATGAATTTTGCAACCAAAAATCTATGAAAATATAAGAAAACAAAAAAACAAACTTAATAAAAAATTCTTCAAAAACAAAAAAAACTTATATAAAATTAAAATTTGTCCTCTTTATTTTTGAAGATTTGGTATCTAAAAATTTTGAAAAAGTTTTCCTCACTACTGTATACAGTATATGTATAGGTTAGGAAAACAAACAAAAAAAAAAACTTATTATAAAATGAACAAAATCCAAATACGTAAGCATAGGCCTCATTCTGTAAGAAAAATACTATTATATATATATACAATATTATATATATTATATATGAACAAAAATGAAAGGAATACAATTTGTTGTAAATAAACCCTACTTTTTAGAGTAAAAAAAATAATTGTTTTTCAAATTTGTTTTATTTATCACCATACAAAGAATTTTAAATTTGAGTATTTTCTTCGCAAGCCCTGTGGCTTGGGGCTATGGAAGAGAATACATCCACAGCTGAACCCTTGCTTGTCGTAGGAGGCGACTAAAAGGGAGTTTCGTAGATGGGAACATTTGTTCCTTGCTGGGTTTGATTCCCCGATCAAATGTTTTTGTAGGTTAGATTAGGATAGGTTAATAGCCTGAAAGTTGATCTATTTTTTGTCACACTTAGATCAATGTAGATTCATTATGATACCCTAGGGATTGTGACCCCATGAAATGATAAATCCCATGCCATTCAAGCCCATAAAAGGTGTTGATGAGTTTTGGCAAGTTATGGCCTGAAAAGTCGGTGGGTATTTCTTAATCATTGAAGAAGTGTCTGTTATTACTCAATCACAAAGCTTGGGAGAAAAAGATGCCTTTTAAGGCAGTGATCTTTCCTTTACCCCCATCAATAGAGAAATCATGCCTCCACGAGGCTCGTAGGGGTAGGAGGATTTTACTTATCTAGGGAGAGGTAGCCACACCAACTCATATAGTGCTATCAGAATTTTTGAATTTGAATTTTACAAACAAATGTTATTGACAGTAACAGCTTCTAGGACGCTTCTTCGATCGGCTCAATCAATTCAACTTGATTTGATAAAAAGATCAAAAATATTATTGCTTAGGTACTCAAATAAAAAATTTACTTGCGGATAAAAAAATGAAAATGCTTTTTGCAAAATTCGATAATTCTTGAGCTTGAACTTGCACTCCAAGTTCAAGTAAAGTAAAAGTTTAAAGTCGATAAAAAATAAAAATAGCTGAAGATGGCATTCAAAATTGCCAAAATGCATTAAAATTGAATTAATGTGTTTTATTTCGTAATTAATTAAACTGGACTTCACGGTTATCTTGCTGCACAAATCAAGAATTACTAATACATATTTAGTTTGATTTTTAAGTGCTATCCCTTTCTTAAAAACACTGCTGAAACTTTGATTGATTTAATGAGAAATAAAATAAATACAAAATGTAGAGTCATACGGGCTCTAAGATTTTGAGAACATCACAAAACCTTTGTGTCAGAGCTTGATGGCGTCATACTCCCACAAGAGCGTGTCGACTTCAAGGTTTTCAAACTCGGTGTAACTTCCTCATAATGGCTTTGAAGCTGACCCCAAAGGCTTATGCAGTGACTGAAAAGCTCATAAACAGATTGCACGCTTTTGAAGAAAGACTTAATACATCTTTATTGCATCACGATACTGCATCTTTCAAAACAAGATTCATGTTATGAGAAGCACAATGCAATGGACGAAATACATGTGCAGCATTACAAGATTTTCGAAACCAGAAGCAGTTTGGAAGTTAATATCTCTTCCATGTGACCCGGTTGCCCCAATGGACGTTTTTGTTTTGTGGATGAATTGTTTCATACTTTAAGGAAATTATAAGTAAACAAACTTTTATTTTTTGGTTAAAAACTCATTTGTCTATACGGAATTATAGGAATATATTAGTATGGTAGATAGTTACATTTTTTTTATTAATTTTTTTTAACACGGCAGTACATCAAAACAGAGAAATTCCTGTAGAGAAATTCACCAAATTAACCAATTTCTGGTTAATTATACCTGATTTTTTAATACAGTAGATCAGGTAAGCTGCTTAACCAGATACCTGATTTTAATGTCAAATTTTACAGGAGTGCTTTAAAACCTCATAGCTTTGAAGTAAAGTGCACAATGTTACTTACACATTTACTATTGCATAGTGAGGAGATACACGGTTTTCTCATAAAATATGGAGTTCGACCATTTTCTAATTTGTCGTTAGAATAATAACTATGAATTGCAAGGGACTCCCAGTTTAACAAGCGGTAGATATCAGATTTGGCTAATAGATGTCATTCAAATCTAATTTTCAGAAAATTTGGAGTTACACACTTTTCTGACGATATGTAGGTATTTATTTTATTTTGACAAATTTTGTTTGAATATTTTAAACTGGGAACTTCTCAAGCACGGAGATAGCACGTATCCCCTGGGGCTCTTCATTGAACACAAAACTGGTGCCAAATATCAATAACTTGAAACTGATTTTGTTTCCATGGCTTGTGTGCATGTTTCAACACTGGTAGAGTGCTACTTTAACAGGAGGCCAGGTTAAATTGAAATCATTTTATTTGGATGGCTTGGGTGTGTGTGTTTTAACACTGGTGCCACGATGAAATGATCTGGCAGAGTGCTTTTTCAACAGGAAGCGAGGGCAAATTCAACAGGTACAAATTGTAAAACTAACCATTTAGAACGTTAATATAATCCGATTTGTGGTCAAATAGAAATTCATAACATACAGTGTTGAAAAAACAGGACAGGACAGGTTAAAGTTTGCACTATATTCTTGTCAAAATTTCTTATATACAAGTATATTTAGTTTTTCAGTTTAACCCCATTTTACTCTAGGTGCCATAACAAATTTTGGTCTATGACTGTTAATATTAATATTCTTCCAAATTGCATCAAAACATTTCATACTTCATTTTACTTTGATATATGGGTGATTCTCTTCCAACTGCGATTTTTTTTTAATTTCAAAAATTAAAAGTTATTGGAAAAAATGTTTGTTTCGTTTTTGTGGCTTCATTTAGTCAGAGTATCAAATCTGTAAAAGCATTTTGCTACAACTTTAAAAAAAAAAAACAGAAATATGGAGAAAACTGGAATAGACGATATTTAAGCTCTTTTCCTTTTTTTATTTGTATTTTGTTTTCACTCTTTTTGACCATATTTTGTTAAGATTCTAGATTAACTGTTATGTTTAGACCTCCTGACATTTCTACTTTCCTTATTTTCTTTAAATATGTATAACTTTTTCGTTTTTGTAGTCTATTCTTCTGAATGGCAACTCTTTTCATTGTGCTGGGTTATTACTTAGTTTTTTTTGCACCGAATAATTTTTGTTTAGTTCCTTCGAGGTGTTGCTACCATTTTAATAAAGAAAATTGGTAGAAAGTAAATATTATTGCAAGAAATAATTTAATTAAAGTTCACGGTGCCATGCCCAACTAACATTTCAGCTTCGGTTCGGCCTAACTAAATAGGCTTTCTGATTTCCTTAAGACATTTGTAAAATTTCGTTAAGCATAAAAAGGAGAATATTATAGAACTTCGAAAATGATTTCGGAAAATCTTCTTCGAGGCCCCGTACGCAGATCTTTTAAAAGCTTCAAATTCTATACGATCTATGAGAAGTTTTAACGAGCGCTATTCGAAATCTAAGTGAAATTATGGTTTTGACAGATAGCTTCAGAAATGTTTCTATAAAAGTAAACACGCAAGTGTAATAGAAAGTCTTATAATACCTATTAGAAGCCGACAATACAGCTCTTACAGAGTTTGTAGGAAAATGGGGGAAAAAATATAATTCTTTTTACTTTCAATTTCTTTTGAGTGATTTTTACCGCATTTAATGTTTGTTAAACCTGAAACTATTATTTGTTTTCAATTATTTGTTAATTAATGAATTGGAATTGGAATTGGAATTAATTATAAAACACAAAGATTTTTCTTACCTGTCTAGGAATCGAACACGGAACTCCTGCGTAAGAGTCCATCACTACTCACTCAGCCATCTTAGATATAAAATGGAAGATGCAAAAACTTAATCAGTATTCTCCAGTCTTACATGCTGGCTCCACTAGACATGAACGATGTCCAACAACCAAACCACAATCCAATCAGCAAACTGATTTGTATGGATATGTCACTGCACGGACATGGGTTTTTGAGACTCCATTGTTTTTTTTTTTTTTAAACATGTTCATAATCCGACCATGGCTCATGCCCTGTGGAGCCACCATGTTAATAACAAATTTGTAACCCGTTCACACGAAGAAACAAGATGTACACAATTTTTTTTTCAAATCGCTTTGTTTATTATTGAAATTAAAACCTGAAGAGCTGAGTGGTTGATTTTAAATTCAATCGCCCATTGCCTGAGGTTAAGTCTAAGATTTTGATTTTTCAAAATTTCATCTTCGTCATCGTTGATAACATAAATGATTGAACTCGTGTGCGTTATCCCTCATAAAAGTTTCGCCTTTCATGCTGGTAGTGGGGTTCATATCTAAGTAGAGTATGAATATTTATATGTAAAAGATAATTATAAACAGACAAACAATGAAA
The DNA here is from genome assembly GCA_963921185.1 of Dasysyrphus tricinctus. Classification (NCBI taxonomy): domain Eukaryota; kingdom Metazoa; phylum Arthropoda; class Insecta; order Diptera; family Syrphidae; genus Dasysyrphus; species Dasysyrphus tricinctus. The sequence goes on from OY992530.1 coordinate 130,027,394, forward strand.
CACACTTAAATCTTCTGGCTCTGGAGATATTTGATTTATCGATGAAAGATTTATTAAATCTGAACTTTCTTGCTGTCACGTCATTGTCTTTCATTTGCATTCTTTTGAAGATCTAAGTTACGAGCTCTCTGGAGCATTATAAGGAACGTCTCACCGCAAGGGATCTATAATAATTTCCTGACATTTTAATTTTTTTCCACGAAATATACATATTCACACAAAAAAATTTCACAGACAATTTATTCAATAAACAAAAATTTATCAATGACTTCATTAAAATGACTTTGACAGATTTGAGTCTCTTTAGCACAGACTGATATTTTCTATTATGGTTCGTTAATAAATTCTAAGAAGTCTCTGCGAAGTATTCGATAAGGCTTCCAGTAAATTGTAACCGAAACCTTTTGAAGACAAAGTGACAGGAGCTTCAATTTAATTACTCTATACAATCTTTATACAGTGACAGCTTCATGTTCCTTCGTTAATGTTATTAACAGAGGTCTATCCGAAACAAAGACGGTAGTCTCGTTTAATTTTCTATATCAAGCTTTCAAACGACTTTAAAGAAGCAGTTATTGAAATCATGACTTCTATTAGAAATTTATTTTTGATGAAAGCTTTATAGAAGCTTTATATATATCCAGACTTGCAGCACATCGATATTTCTAAGCTAATAGAAACTGAAATGTTAGTTGGGTGGTACTGACATTTAGACAGTTTCTGTGACCTAACTTCTCCATGCTAATGAGAAAAATAATTTCCAGGACAATTTTAACATATGACGTTAAAAGGAAAACAGAATTCTGATAATCAGCCAAAAACATGTTTTAACATGCTTAAAAAATACTACCACGGTACTGACAAATTTATTTTCGACACACTTTCTTCGAATATATATATATATATCACTCCTTAAATACAACAACTTTAAACAAATAAAACGACTATTGTTATCTATAAATAAATAGTGCCTCTTTTAGAAAACCACCATACAAACGTCTTGAAACTAAAACAAAATGGCGGTTCAGCGAGTAATCTTTTGAATTCAAAAATAAAAGTAAATCCTTGGACAACATTCATTTGTGATTATTTTATTCAGCAATAAGTATTTTGACTTAATTTTTTCATAATTTTGTCAAACAATTATTGCACTCAAACTTTTTCAAGGACAACATTTCTATTCAATGAAGTATTTCATTAGAAAAAAGTAGATTTAATCAGAAAAAACAAGGAACGGACATGCCACGGTACTGACATTTTTACTACCCTTTTCCAAGCCATGTGGAACACCCAAAAAAATCCTCGCTGTTAATTTTACAAAATGTGGCAGTCAAATTTACAATTAAGTACAAATTTGTGTATTTAACAGCAAATGCGTTCACATTCACAATTAATCGCAAGTTAAACAGCATTTGCTTTCATTTTTGCAATCAAATCGTCAAAATGATCACAAATTCTTGTTGTAAAATTAACAGCGCGTTGTCAATTCAATTTGTTAAATTTACACATTTAAAATTGCAAAATCAACATCGAAAAAATGTAAAATCAACATCCACTTTTTGTAGTTATTACAAAAAACTGTAAAAACTACTATAAGTTCTATAGCCCTAAAAAGAAAAGTTTAACATACCAACGGCTATATAATATAATATGGAATTAAAAAGTTAAATTTATGTGCTATATTACAAAAATTTCTTAATCTATTTCTTTAGAAGGTATATTAAACTTTTTGTGAAGACAAGGTGCAACGATATTCAGTAGATATATATGAACAATGTCGAAACATGTAAATTGGGCATAAACAAATTTTAAAATGCCCAGCCTAAATGCATGAAAACCTACAAAAAGCTGCAGAACTCACGTCAAAACTTGTTAAACGTACAACACATGCATTCAAATCTACAACCATTTTATGTTGAAACTACGTTGAGTTGGGAATATGACAGCTAATTTCATTTTTTCCCCTCACCCAGCCAGAACATCTATATTAGAATATACAGACATATGCATATTTCATGCATAAATAATATTCAAGTAGGTATCAACCTAAACAAAATTGTGAAATCTACAACCAAAATGTTAAAAATACAAAAAAATACGTGAAAAATTGTAAAATGCACAACACATACATTCAATTCTACAACCATCATGTTGAAACTACGTTAAATCGTAAATATGACAGATAATTTACCGTAGGATTCACACACATATGTACATAGGTGGGATATTTTCATGGGTTTCATGTTATTTTCCTTGTTTCCATTCATTCGATAGCAAAGCATGAAGCATCAAAGCGTGTACGGTGTTTTCTTTTATGTTTCAAGTGAATATAAACAAAGTGATTTAAGTGATAAAATTAAAGACGCTGAATCTCAATCTGTTTTAAACAAAATCAGCGGTGAAATACCTATTATCTAAAGTGCTTACTTGTTGGACCTGGACGTATTCGAAATTAACGGGTGATTTTTTAGCTGGTTTGGTTTTGGCAACACTGGTTTTGACAGCTGACGTGTGTTTAGTACCTTGTGTCACTGTCAAACAGCTTCAGTTTGGTTTGCAATTTAACCATGGATCGTCTTACAAATGAACAACGCTTGCAAATTATTGAATTTTACTATCAAAATTCGTGCTCGGTTCGAAATGTTCATCGCGCGCTGCTTGTGTTCAGCGATGAGGCTCATTTTTGGTTGAATGGGTACGTAAATAAGCATAATTGCCGCATTTGGAGTGAAGATTAGCCAGAAGCATTGCAACAGCTACCAATGCATCCCGAAAAAGCCACTGTTTGGTGCGGTTTATGGGCCGGCGGCATTATTGGGCCATATTTCTTCAAAGATGATGCGAATCGCAGCGTTACTGTCAATGGTGAACGCTACCGAGCGATGATAACAAACTTTTTTTTGCCCGAAATGGAAGTTCTTGACTTGCATGATATGTGGTTTCAACAAGACGGTGCCACATGCCACACAGCACGCGAAACAATGGCGCAATTGCGAGGCGAGTTTGGTGAACAGTTAATTTCACGTTTTGGGCCGGTCAATTGGCCGCCTAGATCGTGCGATTTGACACCATTAGATTATTTTTTGTGGGGGTATGTCAAGGCTAATGTCTATAGGGACAAGCCCGCTTCGATTGACGCACTGGAAGCCAACATCCATGCATTCATTCGTGAGATACCGGCCGATATGTGTGAAAGAGTATGCCAAAATTGGACTCAGCGGATGGGCTACCTGAGACGCAGCCGCGGTCAACATTTGCATGAAATTATCTTTAAACATTTAATTGCAAGGTTCAAACTATCGATTCAAATAAATATTTCATTCATTTTTTCGAATTTTTTGTGTTTTTTTTTTTTTGAAGTTCTAAACCTCTTAAAAAATCACCCGTTATAATCAATTTTGAGTTATCAGAGGCTTGCGAAACCTGGAAAGTCACGACCACCATCTCGAAGAAATTGCAGACTTTTGTGAACCGCTGTCTACGCCATGTTCTAAAGATTCGCTGGCCACAAATTATACAAACGAGGGATTGTGGTGCAGGATAAGTCAAGAGCGGCTGGACGTTGGTGTGCCATTTTTAGCAGGTAAGATGTTATAGATTTTTAATACCTACCTACAGTGGCGTGCACGTAATTAGAAACGATTTCAAAGCTACTTTTCATCCTTCCGTATCTTCTGTGTTTCTCCAAAAAACCTCTCCATTTTTTTGTCTTGATTTATAATAATAGTACTAAACAAAATAAATTGACGTAAAGTTCCGTTATTTTCCATTAAACCCAAAAATTGTCTAAATGCACAAAAGTCAGTCGGGAAAGCAAACTAAATTTCCGAGAGAGTGGACCATCTCCAAATTATGTTAAAAAAAGATTTGCATAAGGCTAGCATCTTTGGACGCATAGTCAAGAAGAAGCTCTTTACTGACTGATCAACAATAGGAAAAATGCTTGAAATTAGAACAAAAATACATGCATTTTTCCTATATTCCTCAGTCAGTAAAGGGTATCTCCCTTACTATGCGTCCAAAGATGAGTAATCTTTTGTTAAAATAATCAGGAGATGGTCCACATTCTTTTTTGCCAAAAAATGCTGCTCTAATTTCTCTTTGCCGAAAAAAAGCCAATATTCTCGTTGAGAAGTTGACCTTGCTTGTGGCTTGCGTTGCCCCTTTTCTAAATTGTTCTCAAAATATTGAACAGCATTAAATACCATCATTTAAGAGCATTTTTATATTTCACATATTTCGTCGTATGATTTTCCATCTGCATAATGAAAATGATGCGCCGAGCTTTTACATCGCAGGATTAATTTTAGTCAGTATGCAACACTCCGGAAACAGCCCATTTTCAATATTTTGAATGCGTAGATCTAAAAACCTTTTAAGCCGCTTGAATTTTGAAAACAAACATAATTTATAATCCATTTCTAACTATGTGCACGATCAACTTTTGTCCATTTAGACAATTTTATGGGTTAAATTAAAAATAAAAATAACTCTACGTTAATTTATTTTGGTTCATCGTTTCGTTGGAACAAACAAAAATGAAGAGGTTAACTGCAGAAACACAGAAGATACGGATGGAAGAATAGTTGCTTTGAAATCGTTTCTAATTACTTGCACGACACTTTATATCATATATCTGTGGTGTTTGTTAGAAACATGATAACTCCATAAAATAATTTTATAATCATTACGTCCTTACGTCCACTTTACATTGAGCTAGAGCCTGATCGAGTTGACCGATTTTCTTCAAATATAGTTATCATGTTTCTATTTCTATCAAACGCCAAAGATATACATTCTTTATTCTTTTCATTCCAAATTTCTTAAAATGTTATTTACAAGAGAAAACAAATTTAATAAATGCATTTACATACATAGGTACATAGGCGCTAAATTTGGAAAAGTTAGAATTTCTTTCACACCCCCTACCCCTCCTAAAATGATCAAATTTTTAGCATTTTATTTGACGATTGTTAATGAAACTTATCATTTATCGTAAGTACTATATACTATACATACATAGGTACAGAATTGATTAAATTCAAGGGAACTAAATATTAGAATCAAAACTATATAAGTATAGGTAATTATAATTAATAATGATGAAAGATTATTGTTTGTCATGAATATAAAATTTTGTATTTTAGTTTTCATTACAGTTCCTATGTGGTAGATTTATTGCAAGTACTTACAAATTATATAATTTTAAACATTAATAAGCTTACAAGTCCACTAATTCATTTAAATTCATTAATTGATGTTTGTTTTGTACAATAAAAAATAAATAAAAAAAATACTAATTTGGACTTTTATTTTGGAGGTTTAAGAAAAAAGTTGTGTTCACTAAAAAAAAAACAGCTACAACCAAGAAGAAGTGTGTTAAAACAATATGGTTCGTTGATAAAAGTTTGGTAAACTCGGAAATTAAAAAAAAATGGAAATATCTACTAATTATTTTTTCAGCAAAGTGACAACAAATTGTGAATAATACAAAAAAAAACTGTTGTTTCTACAAATCGGAGCTGTAGGTTCGGCGATACAAGTTGCATTTTGGCAGTGAAATGTTGTAAATAATACAACAAAAGCCTGTAGTTTCTACAAATCGGAGCTATAGGTTCGACGATAAAAATGGCATTTTAACTACAAAATGTTGTAAATAATACAACAAAAGCCTTTAGTTTCTACAAATCGGAGCTGTAAGTTCGATGATACAAGTTGCATTTTGACAGCAAAATGTTGTAAATAATACAACAAAAGCCTGTAGTTTCTACAATTCGAAGCTGTAGCTTTAACGATACAAATTGCATTTTGACAACGAAATGTTGTGAATAGTACAACAAAAACATGTAGTATCAACACGTAAGTATTGTGCCTTTTGCAAATTGTGCTGTACATTCAACAATCATTGCTTTTGTATCCACAACTTTTCTAGTTGTAGGATCTACAACAGATATTGTGATTTTCACCATTAGGTTTTCAAATCAACAACCATGTCTCTGTAAAATTGAAAACATTGGATGTCAGGTCGATTATGACAATTAATGCAGTCGAATCTTCAGCGGTTTTTAACATTTTTACAACAATTTTTTTTGGGTGAAGAAGTTAGCAAATTTGGTCATGATATCGAATGTAGATTGTAGTAAATAGGTAGTCATTTATACAATTCAAACCAAAAATATATATACGAACATTTTACATTAAATAATAAAAAAGCACTGGACACAAAGAATCACAGCTGGGACGGAATCACCCATATATTCAAATTTTGGCTATAGGATATGTTCGGGCTAACCTAGTACCTATACCTACCACATTGAGAGAGACAAAATCTACACTCAATTTCACGTTCATCATTATTGAAAAGAATAGGTAAATTAAAAAAGTTGTTCCACTTTTTATTACAAATTAAGATAAGAGCAAGATTTGAACATCGAGAGACACGAGCTTTTAAGCAAAAAATTTCATTTAGACTTCAAGAACAAACCGAAATTGATTAGTTGGCTTTAATTTAACCATAAAACAAACTACAAATCGACAACTGTAACGTGCAGAATGTAATTAATCATACATTTTCAGAATTCCTATATAGATGCCAACCTGTTTTCTTTTTTGCTGTCTTATAGCCACACAAAAGTTTTACCTCATCCTCATCCCGCACACCTTTATATCCTTTTGTTTATATCACAGAATAAGAAGAAAAGGACCCAGACAATGCCTGTAACACTCTCATACAAAACATTGATTTGGGGGATGTGTATCCTTCACGGATAAATTTATAGCCATCTATCAAAATCATTATGAAAGGATCTTCTATTGTTTCATATTCTCGTCGTAGTCGTCTTCGTCGTCGTCATCATTGTCGTACCTACTTGAGAAAAAGCATGAGGAAATAATGTTTCTACGTATACATATAGTAATACCTAATAGTTTCGCGGGGGTATATCCTTAACCGCTTCCCTTCGAGGATTATGAATGATGCGCAATTCGAATAGAAGGCATTTTGATTCCTTTATAATACAACAATCACTCGTTCACATGGCGGGTGATGGTGTTTTAATGAATTGTTTTGCTTTGTTTTAATTCCACCGTTATATAGTGAGGAAAGGTATTTCGAAATATGACTTTTAAGATTGTGGGGGTGAAAATGGAAATTGTTTTCTTGTCTGATCGAAGAATGTCTCTGTTAAGAACGGGGTTAGTCTCAAGGTATAAGTAGATAGGTAGGAACTCTGTGATTTGTTTGATAAGATTGATTATGAAAAACATTAAAAACAATTATCTGTACGAATGACAATAAGACAGTTGTGATTGCTTACGATATTTAATATGCTTAGAAACTTTGTAAAGTGAAGGGGCTCTGGATTGAAGGAAAAAGCAAAAATAAGACATTTATTATTTGCCATAGTGTCAGGTAAGTGAAGCTTCATATTCCATTTGTTGAAACTATATAGATATAATACATTCCTATAATTTTATTTGTTAGCGATAACTATACTTTTGTTTGAAAATATCATCATCGTGTCCTGTAACCCCGGCTGGGGCATAGGGCGTCAACAAAACGTCTCCATCCTTCTCGGTCTGCTGCAAGGTACTTAAGCTGTGGCCACGTCTTTCTCTGGGATTCTGCTTCCGCTAAGACAGTTTATTTCCATGTTGTTCTTGGTCTTCCAACCCGCCGTGCACCCTGAGGACTCCATTCAAAGGACTGCTTTGCAATTTCATCGTTTGGTTTCCTCAGTGTGTGACCAATCCAACGCCATTTACGCTTTCTTATGTCGACGTCCAGCCGCTCTTGACTTGTCCTGCGCCACAATTCCTCATTTGATATTATTTGTGGCCAGCGAATCTTTAGGATGTGGCGAAGACAGCGATTCACAAAAGCCTGCAATTTCTTCGAAATGGTAGACGTGACTTTCCAGGTTTCACAAGCATATAACAGCACGGATTTGACATTGGATTCGAAGAATCTCAACTTAGTGCGTAAGGAGATTTGACTGGATTTCCAAATTGGGGACAGAGTACCGAAGGCAGCACGAGCTTTATTTATTCTACTTTTAACGTCCAGATCCGTACCACCGTTTGCAGAAACAATACTGCCAAGGTAGTTAAATTGTTCCACTACTTCAACTGGCGTCTCCTGTAAAATAATACGCTGCTGTGTGGAGCGGCCTGTGAGCATTACTTTTGTCTTTTTGCTGTTAATTCTTAGACCACTCGACTCTCCCTTCACTTGCAGTGTTTGGCACATCCCGTTCAGCCCACTGATGTTATTTGCCAGTAGACATATGTCATCGGCATAGTCTAAATGACTGAGCCTTTCGAACGGTCTCCATTGAATGCCCTGTCGCTCAGCTGTACCAACACTGGCCGTCAATACGTCGTCCATCGCCAGCAAGAAGAGAATTGGCGATAGAACATCCCCTTGTCTCACACCCTGTTGCACTACGAAGGAGTCGGAAAAAAAAGTTTGAAAATATGGAATAAGTTTATTTACATAGATATTTAAGATTATTTTTTAAATATACATTTCGAAACATTTTTGATTTTTGTAATAGGATGCCTTGGAGCAATTACCTAGTTTTTAACGCAACAGGGTTCCTTCTACTACTAGATATATTTATTTTTCTTAAGCGTGGTGGGTTCTATTGGGACCTTAGAACCTTGTGAACTTCAGATCGAATGTCATTCTTATTATGTATAGATAACCGAGTTTCCTCCTTTTTCCTCAATTATTTCCGAAAATGTAAGAGATAGAACGATATGGATAGTAAAAATCGAAAGAACATAGTCGCTTTAGTACGATTCAATAAATTTATGTATAACTTAACTTTACAAAAATGTTAGTTAGAACCTTTTTTTTACACTTCAGATTCTTAGTTGTAGTGAGCTTAGAGCAAGCTGCAACCTACAATCAGAGGCTCATCATAAGTGCATGTGTTAGTGGTTAGTAAAATAAGGCAATCTAACACATGCATAATAATATACTAATACATTAACAAAATTAAACAAAAAATTAATATAAATACATAATCAAACAATATACAAAATACTTAGTCATACACGTGGTATCAAAAATAAGAACAATCACGACCGTGGAGCACTGGTTCGAAATATTTTCTTTAATCCCATCTTACTAATGTTAAAATCAACAGAGGAGCTGTTTAAATTAAAAATCTTGCACATGCGGTTAAGAGGCTCATGTAAACCGTAGTTAGTTCTATGGAAATTAACGTGTAATAGTTCAAATCTTCGCAGGTGGTGAGATCCTCCGGGGTAGTTTATGCCTATACAGGCTAACAAATCAGGAGCATCTATTTGGCCATTTATAAGTTGGTGAAGAAATAGTAAATCATTATTAACACGCCTTTGATATAAGGTTTGTACCTGCAGTAGCTGGATCCGATGTTCATATGGTGGAAGGTTGTACGGATCAGCCCAAGGAAGACCCTTCAAAGCAAAGCGAATGAATTTATGCTGTATTGATTCAATACGATTTTTATGAATTTCATAAAAGGGAGACCATATTTGCGAGGCGTACTCTAGATGAGGTCGTACATAACAATTGTATAAGGAAAGGGTAACATATGGATCACTAAATTCCTTAGCCCAACGTTTTATAAATCCAAGCATGGAGCTTGCTTTATTAACGATGTAATTAATGTGTTCAGTGAATTCTAAATTTGAGCTAAAATTAACACCCAAGTCCTTGAAACTAAAGACTCGACAAAGTTTTTGCTGCGAAATGGAATAATCAAAAGCACTTGCAATTCGCTTTCTGGAGAAAGTAATTGTTTGGCATTTAATAGGGTTAAGAGAAAGACCGTTCTTACCACACCAAATGTTGAAACTGTCAATATCAGCTTGCAGAAGAACGTGGTCATGGTTAGCTTTTATTGACTTAAATATCTTCATATCATCACCTTGTTGTCATTATACCTTGACAAGCTTTTCTAAGACTTTATAACTAAATTTGCTGCACTGAAAATAACTTCAGTACTACCTTTCAGAATTTATACTGATATATAGATGAATATTGTAAAATGAGAAGGTAATAAAGATATTATTATCGAAAATTTAGTAAGAATAGGAGAGAACTAAAAAGCTGATAAAAGTTGGCTAAGTCAATAACTATAAAAATAAAAATAAAGGTTAAAGAAGAAGTAGCGTAACGGATACAATTGTTGGCACCCCTAAGGAAATTTCGACTTCAATCAACCACAACTTTTCTATCTGAAGAGTGATAAGAATCCTTTGCATAGTATTATTTAATAAAATGCAAAGTATTATTTAATAAAATTTGCGTTGGTTTATCAAAGTAATTATAAGCTTATTAATTAGAAATTAACTTTTAACGGCAATTTAAAGAAAGCTTACCAAAAACTACAATTATTGGCACCACGATATGATCATTGGCACCCAAAAAAAGTAAAATTATTGGCACCCTTTTAAGTAGAAAAAATTAAATATTTTGATTTCTATAATGTTTATTTCGGGATTCTGTCAACATAAAATTAATAACCGATGAATGCTACAATTATTGGCAGTGTTAAAAGTACATTTATTGGCAGTGCCAGTACCTAATTGAAGCTCCATAGTATGTAATTATTGGCACCCCTTGCCAACAATTGAACCTTTGTTTTTTTATGAACCAATTATTGGCACCCATTTAGTAAATAAATCCATTCCTGCCAACAAACACGCACACAGGAATGGTTGTGAGTTGTAAGTGACTAGGCCCTGGTTCTCCATGAGCTGTTGCGCCACCCAATTTATTATTATTTATTTATAGTTAATAAAACAATGCATTTTTGATTAAAATAAAATCGAAAATGCTTTATTTAAAGCATTATTATTATAAATAAAATAAGTTTGAGTAAGCCGAACGAAACGCCAATTTGTAGGACTAAAGGCCATAAAAAGCTATTTTGAATCAATAATTCAACAAGTCCAATCCTTAATGTCTTCTACTTGGCTGATTTATTTCAGTAGTATATAGAATTTGTATTATAAAACCTTCTTAAAACTAGTTTTCATCAGAAAATTGAGCCAGAAACAGTGAACAACATCTTTCAAAATCATGGGTCCTTAACAAAAACAAAAAAAAAATGAGAAATATTTGCAAGTTCAAAATCAAAAATAAATTAACTTTACGGGTCACTGTTGAATAATGGGTGCCAATAATTGGGTCAAAATTTGGGAGTGCCAATGATTGTATCCGTAACGCTATCTTACCTAATTATTTGATTTTAATTAGTTCAAACAAATATTAATGTTAATTCCTTAAATTTGTTGAAAGTAGGTTAGACAATTAAAGCCAGTCGATTGAAAAAAATTCCTGATAAGCATAATAATTTTCAATTTCAAATCTCTAAATAATTAGATACCTACAAGCTATTTAATAAATTAATAACTACAATAATTAGGTACCTATACTCCCAACGCAAATTTATAAGAGACTTGTAGTTTGGAGAAGATAAATTTGAAAAATTTACTTGATTACTTACCTACTATATTATACAAAGGATTTTACTGAATAGATTAAAATACTCAACTAAACAAAAACAATATAATTAAAAACTACCTAGGTAAAGACTTTTTGATGATAGGATACAAAATTGTATCGTAATATTTCACGAAGTAAAAGTATAGTTGTTATTTTATTTCCAAAAACTATTAAATTTACGTTCTTTTTCATGACATTGCAATACTGTCTTTTCAAAATACAAGGATGCTATTAAATGTAAGAGTAAGAAGATTTAGTTCTTCAAAAAATAAATTTCTTATGACATAAAGCTAAGTTTTAAGAGTAAGAGTATTCGAAAATCACAAAATCAACATTTTGCCTTTTAAATGATTATAGAGGCAGAGTGGTTACCACTATTATGAACCTATAACAACAATAGGGATTTATAAAATATATTATATTTAATATGAAAACGATGAAATTGGGGCATATTAATAGATGTTGTTTAAACAGGGGTAAGAAGACTAACTGTCAATAACTTCAAATTTACATAATAATATATAGAGTTTTCTTTTTTTTTTCTGGATAAACCACAGCTGTCCGCATAGTCTTACCAGTTTTCATACCTAGGGTACACTTCTTTTCAAAATTTTTATAAGAATAAAAAGTTTTTTTCATCAGTCAGTAAATGTTTGTATTTTATTTTTTTTTTTCTTCTTTTTGATTCGTTTTTTGAACCTGGCTCCAAAAATATATTGAAATATATTGGAATTCACAGGGCCCGATCTATGCGAGCCGGGCATTTTGCTCTGGGCGGCAAAAGTTGAGGGCGGCAAAATTGAAAATTTAGGCTTGTTGACAGCTATAGCTACTAAAAATTATTTTATGAATTTTGTAACTGACCAAGGCATAAATAATTGTTCCGATAAGGCCTTTCCGTAAACTATAAATTGACAAATAAAAGACTCACATTTTAAGACTTACATTGAACGAATGCGATAAAACGTCAATGTCAATACTACAACTCTGTATTTGGATTTTAAACAATGTGTCATTTCCTATACTTGAGCTTATGACAAAGCTTAAATTGTTTGTATTATTTGTTATAATTTGGTATGAAGCATAACGTTAGCGTCCAGACATTCTGATTTACCCGAGATGTCCCGGATTTCAGGCATAAAATCAACTGTCCGATTGCGACTGAAAAAAATACCGAATGGGAACATCTTGTATTATTCACATATTTTTAAAATTTCAATCAATCCGTAAGAACTACATGCAGAATATTATTTTTGCAAAAAAGTTTTATACGAAAAACATTGGCCAATTTGTTTCTGCATTCCGAAAGATTGTAGTTTTTAAGACATTTAATTTAAACACGTTTATATACAGCTATAAGACCATTGAATACGTAAAACAAAAACTAATCAAAATATTGAATAAAATTTGTCTAGAAAAAAATGTTTAGTTAAATTTTTTTTTATAAAATATTTCTTTTTTTCAATAAATAAATAAGACCCTAAACAGCTTTGAAAAGCTTTGAAATATTAAAAAAAAAAAAAAATTGACAAAAAAAAACATTTTTTTCGTTCAAAAGTTTTTGTTTTAAAATTATTTTTTCAAAATAGCATAAAATAAACAACTTTATTTAAAAAGGAAATTAGAGGATGGATTTTGAGATTTAAAAATGGGGAGGAAATACGACTTTTCAGTTTGTTTCTTGAATATTCTCAAAAAAAAGTTTGATTTATTTTCTTTATGTTTTTAAGGCTTATTCGTTTTGTGACTTACATAATCACCGTTTATTTTTTTTTTTTCAATAAAATCATTTTCATATAAACAGAAGGCAGAAATTATTTCAAGCAAGTCGATGTAAGAAAAGATACATCAAAGCATTTTAGTCTTTATCTTCTAAGCTACTGAACCGATTTTGATAAATTTTGTAGGTCAGTAAAAAAAATATTAAAATGCTGTACGTATGTAAACATACCTTACATACACTCATACAATTTGAAATACTCATTTAGTAGACTAACATATTGATATATTGAGATAATATCACACAACTCCAAACACATCGCATTCATGCCTGTCGAAATGATAACCTTCTTTAATTTAAATTCGGCTTAAGATCGCCACATCTCTGCTGCAGTGACATATAGCTTATAAGATATTTGTTCAAAGGGTGGCTAATATTAATTTTGCCCAAGGTGGTGAAAAAGCTGCGTTGGGCCCTGGGAATTCATAGTAAAGCTGTGTTTCTGAATCTGTTATTTGAACTGTTTTACTATTCACATTTTCCGTTATAAAAAAACCTTTAATTGCTTAATGATCGTTTTCTAAATTCTCGTGTTAATCAAAGCTTTATAAATCCTCTATTTCTTTACAACAAGAAGGGGTTTTTTTGTGGTAATAAGTTAAAACAGCTTAAGTCAATTTTTGTCATTTTTCAGTATTAGCAAAACAAGTTTTGCATATTTTTAAAACTGACTATTTTATTTATTAAAAAAAAGTACTGCAGCCAGGTTAATGAATTTTTTTTTTCAGAATAGATAGTATAGCAATACTTAGTTAATCCTATCTTTGTTTTTGTTAAAAAGCCTTTTAACTGAACTACAAAAAATATTTTTAATGGACTTAAGCTATTTTAAAATAATGCTATTTAAATGAACATAGTAGCTTATGCGACATAAGATGTTTTAACAATTTCTTTGGTAACGTTTTTGAGACTTAAGTCAACTTAAGCTTTTTCAAAAAAATTGGAACACAAGCTTTGAACAACTTATGTCGACCTAAGTGATGAATATCTATCACATCCTCCATTCCTGCCAACAAACACGCACACAGGAATGGTTGTGAGTTGTAAGTCACTAGGCCCTGGCCCACTCAATTTATTTTATTTATCTATCACATTAAAGTGTCTTAATAGCTTATGTCACGACTTAAGCTACTTTGAAAAATGCATTCTTTATAAGATTTGAAAGATTTTTGGTTAATGTAGACATAAGCTGTTATACAAAAGCTATTTTTGTTCAAGAAAACTTAAGCTATTATATGTTTTTATTAGATTAAATATTTTATATTTTACGTATAGAGAAATGAGACCTAGACTAAATAAAAGTTAAACAAATTGTGCATTTTCCTAGCAAAAAAAATCGATTTTCACTTAAGTCGACTAAAGCTTTTTTTTAACTTATTGCCACAGTTTTATTTAGTTCCTTTTTTATACTTATTTATTTATCAAATACTATTTCGATGGCTAAGCTGTTATGAAAAAATATTAGTTTTTGTTACAAAAATGTGAGAATATGATGTTATATCATTAATATCATAAATCGGTGTTTTTTGTAATGAGTTAGATAAAAACCAATTTTATATACCTTCGAAACTTTATGAAATAGTGCGCAAAGCTAAAGCATTGTTTGCTTACCCCATAGTGTTTGCTTACTTATCCCGGTTTTGGGGCTAGTTGACCCATTTGAAAAAAGAATCCTATCATTCATTTATTTAAATGATAATATTTTATAAAGCTAAAAAGATTATCTAACTAGCAGCGTTTAATTTTTTCCATACTTGCCTCCCTTTTGCTTGTAAATACATACAAAATAAAAAAAAAATGTTGAGTCTACTTGCCTAATGTCCCTATAAATCCATAACTTGAAATCAAAGGAGAATAGGACAAAACGGTCTACAGGACCAATAACGACGAGACATATGTCGTTGGAAAGGTATTTTTATGAACTACAATAGTTACTATGAGGGCTTATTTCAAATTGCTGTGTGAAAAAAGTTATTCGCTAAATAGAATTGTGTTCTGGTGCATTCTTGTATGAATAAAATATATTTAGTATGGGCAAAATTTATGAAAACTGGTCAAACAAATAACAACAATATATATGTCATTAGAAAGGTATTTCCATTACCTACAATACCTTTAATAGCAGTTCAGTTCAAATCACTGTGTGAAAAAAGTTATTCGAAAATTAATGAATTATTGTGGTTCATTTTAGTGTGAAAAAATGTTTTTTTTTTAGTATGGGCAAAAAGTGGGAACGCAAGTTCAGCCAATAACAACGGGACGTATGTCGTTGGAAAGGAAATTTTATGTACTACAATAGTAACTGAAGCAGCTTATTTCAAATCACTGTGTGAAAAAAGTTATTCGCTACTTGTTACCCATGCTCCATAAATTTTATCTGTACCAAAATACCCTGAAACAGCGAATAACTTTTTCCACACTGTGTTTTTAAATAAGTTGTTGTGGAAACTATTATTGTTCATAAAAATACCTTTTCAACGACATACATATTATTGGTATTGGTAAGACCAGTTTGTATAAATTTGTTCCACATTGAAATGTACCAAAACAAAACCTTGGTTAGTAAATAACTTTTTCACACAGTGGTTTGAAATGAACTGTCATAGTGACTATTGTAGCGCATAAAAATACCTTTCCAACGACATACGACTCGTTTTTATTGGTTCCTAGACCACCTTCCATACAGTTTTGCCAATTGTCCTTTCTACCAATGAAAATCTTTCCTATAACTAAATTAACCAAGGGTCCAAAAATTTCACCAACCGAAGATATTTTCCTGTTGCACTTCAAGTAACTCGAAATCATAATATGATTACTTCAACGCCGACATTTATAAAGGGACCACCTTGGTATACCTACTTGGTAAGAATTTTTGTTGAAACTACAAGGAAAAAACTAAAAATCAAGTTGATAAACTGTTCCCTCAAATAACTCATAACTTTGAAAGCTTGGTCTAGTAATTCTGGTTGAAATTTGATATTAAAAAATAAATCTAGTTGGCAATAGTAATGAATAGGGCTAGGATTTTCATGCTCTTAAAAACGGAAAATATTCACTTATAATATGATTTTAAAATTGGGAAATATGCACTTAAAATATGCACTTAAATCTGAATTTTTAACCTTATATGTTTCTATATTTACAAAATCTGTAGGTTTGCTTTGAAGTTATAGCGTGTCAAAGTTACATTTCTGACTTTGTACCTAAAAAGGGACAGAGTTTTTTTTTTAAATCTCAACAAATGTGAATTCTTCCATAAAGCTCATAAGATTCTACACAAAGAAGATTGCGATACTTTTTTTCGTAAGAGCAACATATGCAAAAGTGTTAACATCTTTTTTGTGTAGAATTTTATGAGCAACTAGCTGGCCCGCCGGCTTTGCTCGGTTAGGCAAAATTTTCGAATGATATATCCTCTACATATACTTTCAATTACAAAAAGGACGTTTAAAATCAGATTCCATACTTAACAAACCCCATTTCATACTATAAGTATTAAAATTTGGAAATGTTTTCAGTCCTTAAGCCTTTAAGAATAACCTTCCCAACTCAAAAAGTTTTTTAAATCATATACCCATTTTTAATTTCTACCCCATTTCACCCTATGTGTGAAGACAACATCCTCTTAGTAATCTCTATCAAACAGAAAAAGAATTTTTGTTATCTCATACAATTTTTGTTTTTACCCCATTTAGGTATCCCTACAAATTAAATTTTTTAACCGTTAAGCCTCCCCCTTAGAATAACCTTTCAAACTTAAATAGAAATTTTTTTTTTTAAATCTAAAACTCACAAATACCCCAAAAAAAGTACAAACATTTTGATTTGATCGTTGCAGTTAATTTGTATCTAAATAAAATTTAGCCTATGCTACTCAAGGACATTATATCTTTCCATTTATTAAAGAATTTTAAGAATCGATTGAATATTTCCAGAGATTACCCCCTACATAGGTACAAGCAAACAAATAAATGTTTCGTCTTTATAATATAGTATAATATAATATAATATAATATAATATAATATAATATAAGTATATTGATAAGATATAGCTAGATAATATTAATTCATTAATACTTTGAAAAAATGTACAATAGTTGAGATATTGATCATAAAAACTGTTGACATGCTATAACTTCATGATTAAGGCTAGGACCGCACTTGCGATTTCAATCGCGTGACTGTTTAGTCGCCAGAAATAGAACACATGAATTTGAATAACAATGAACGCACATGTGACCTAGAAATCGCGACGGTTAAAAGTCGAAAATTTGTTCCATTTTTCTAGCGATGCGATTGTCGAAAGTTAAAATGAAACAAACGGACTTAGATGGCTGTGCTCGCACTTGCGATTTAAAATAGCGCGACTAAAAAGTGGTAGTCGCAACTAGAAAAAATAATATACGCACTTGTGATTTTCAATCGCACGATTATTTAGCCGCAAGAAATGAGACACATGGTTTTAAATGTGATTGCACACATACGCGACTTTAAAATCGCAGCGATTAAAGAAATGGATCAAGATCTATTTTTTGAGCGTTTTTTCTGTCGCAAAATTAAATAGACGCATGTGCGTGCATCCATATTAAAAGCTTTATGTTCTATTTTTTGCGATTAAAACATCGCGCGATAGATAGCCGCAAGTGAGTGCATGGCAATTTTTTGTTGCGATCCCGATTTTTTAATCGCACCGGCTGAAAATCGCAAGTGCGGTCCTAGCCTAATAGAGAGTTTGCTAATATCTCATTTTTTATATAATTTTATTGTTTAATTGTAAATCGAGTTGTGGAGTTTCCCCTTACCCTAGGCACCCCAAAAACTTGTTTTTATATAACAGGAAGATGTAGCTAAGCACAAATCGCACAAAAAATATTGCTTATCGATCAATTAAATTTTAATAAATTGTTGCCAAAATTTGCTCTACCATGAAGTTCTTTCACGATTTTCTCTGAATCTATTGATTGTATGAAAAGATTTTCACATTTTTTTTTTTTTTAAATACTGACAGTTTTCGAGAAATTAAGAAAAAACTGAATCTTACCCCCTTTTACCCACCTATAAAACTTAGCCCCTTTAAGGAAATGCTTAAGATACCAAAACAAAGCTCTTCGCCGAAATTCAGCTCTGTCGGAATTTTTTTGGAAGTGAAAGTCTAATTTTCCTGGGCTAGAGGGTGATTCTATCTGCCAACTGTGATTCTTGATTTTGCTGTGATTTATTGTAAAATTTATAAATTTCTGGTTGGAATTCAAGATCATGACAATATACCTAAGTTTCTTATTCCACATGGCCTGGAAAAGTGTATTCAAAATGTCAGTACCGTCGCATATCCGTTCCTTGTTTTTCCAATTAAATCCAACTCTACTAAAAAAATTCATTACATAGAAATGTTGTTCTTTAAGAAGTTTGAGTATAAAACGCTTGACAAAATTTTGTAAAAATCAAGTCATAATACTTATTTCTGAATAAAATTATCATCAATGAATGTTTTTCGAGGATTAAGTTATAAATTTGAGTTCAATTGATTTCATGCTGAGCCACCACTTTGTTTTAGTTTTAAGATGTTTGTTTGGTTGTATCTTAATAGACACACTATTTGTTTGTAGTTAAAAACAGTAATTTTATTGTATTTAATTAATTTTGTACGTGGTTGTACTCTAAAAGTGACCTATGTTTTCATTCGATATATGTCACAATTGTACCGTTGTAGCATTTTCTAAGCATGTCATACATTTTTTTTGGTTGATTATCAGAATTTTGTATTCCCTTAAACAGCATTAGTTAAATTTTTCTTGGAAATTAATTTTTCTCATAAGTATTGAGAAATAAGGTAACATAAATAATCTAAATATCAGTATACCGTGATGGCATTTAAATCATTATTGAACTTTAATTAAAAAGTTGTATGTAATAATATCTACTTTCTGCCAATTTTATTTATTGCGGAATGGTAGTGCGGATAATTCAAACAAAAATTATTTCGTGCCTTAAAAACTAAATATGTAATAACCTATAGGTTGCCATCCGGAAAACAGAAAACAAAAACGATAAAGAGAATTTTTTAAAGAAATAAAGCAGAAATTTCAAGAGGTCAAAACATAACAGGCAGTCAAGAATCTCAACAAAATTATGGCAAAAAAGATAACGAACAAATTACAAATAATAAAAAAGAATATCTAGCTAAGAGTGTCATTATTATTCTATTCCAGTTTAAGTACATTCCACTATATTTTTTGTTCTTTAAAACTTGTAGCAAAATGCGTTAATAAAGCCACGAAAACAAAGCAAAAATTGTTTCCATTGAGCTTCAATTTTCAAAATAAAAAAAGTAGGTATCACATTTGGTAGAGAATCACCCATATAGGATAATTTAAGATAATATGATGTGACACGATCGTGCTTTTTGGCATGGCTATTATACCTCGTTGCCTAAGTGTCTTGGAAATTACTACGGAAAAAATTACCTCGTATTTGTTTTGGAAAAAAGACCAAGAAATTCACACTAAAGAAATTCTGCTGTTGTTTTTTTTCAAGGACAAAAATGGTAATTTCTGACATAGTTTTTGAGTTCAAAAATTTGTTCTATACCTATCTTTTGTTATTTTTTTTTTCATTTTAAACAAGGAAAATAATAAAAACAGTTTCAGTAAAATTTGCAGTTAGTCCAATATTGCGATACGACCACGACCTCATAATGTACATGTACTTATATAGCGAAAACAATAGTTTTGTTAAATAACTACTGTTAGGTAGGTATTGGTAATATGTTATAATACCTAATTAAAAATATTTCCAAATAAATTGTTAATAAAAAAACAAAATGTATGTATTTTTATTCAGTAATTTTCTTATTTATTTGTACAAGTATTAAGGTAAGTCTCCATCCTTATTGTTATCTTTGTCTTTTCACCAACAATTCTGAGTACCTATGAAGGTAATATGAGCTCATTATTATCAACCTTTAGTTGGTAAAGAGATAAATGGATATGATCGATAGCTCATAAACAAATTATGGGCTCCTTCAGTATATCCTTTTCCAATAAATTATCTCACTTGTGCTGCACTGCCGCCGCCACCGCCGGCTGCCACTTTTCCTGCATTCACATCGTAATGATCCTCAAAGTGATTCAGCGGCTGATGAAGACATCTTCTTAACCATCGACAACAACATCATCCACAAAGCATTTGCAAGAGACACAGGAGGTAAATTGCATCCACCCATAACCACCTGCAATATTATGGTCGAGTTGCATTGCTGCAGGACCATCATCATCATCATCAAAGAGAGAGAGAGAGAGTATAGTAGCAGATTCAAAGTCTCTAATCAACAGGCGCGAGTACCTACCTACCTCTAGGTAACTATACCTGCGGCAGCGGTTAATCGGCATTTTTTCAATTTCGAATTCAAACACTGAAAAACAGGTAGAGCTGTCAGTCAGCTCAGCTATTCCCCGATAGAAAATTTCGATAAAAGAAAATTCGAAAATTAATAAACAGCAACAAAAGAAAAATTTTTCAACTCATTTACTTGCCCATCAGAGAAGAAAATGGAAGCAATGTCGAACGCCACCCTTATCACGCTGAGTCACCTATACCATTATACCCACCGACAGCCAGACGCACCCACACTCAGAGATGGCAAAGGTGAGAACACGCAGGTCGGTCGGTTCGAAATTGTAGGTACGAAGTAAATACCTCCGCCATACATTCCATCACAGTTCGAAAACTTTGTCTGTGTTAGTTCATACCCAACGAAGTTCGAAAAAAAACCGTAACTCCACTGTCAGCCATAGCAACAACTAGCTGTACACGCACATATAACCATCCTCCTCACAAAACAGATGAATGGATGTCGGCTGCCATTATGAAATGGGCACTAGCTACACTTGGCCACACCCCTGATTTTCGAAATACTTGAATGATTTCAATATGGCTGTGCCTGTGCGTTGCGTCGTGTGCTGGCTGCAGGAAGTGGTTGTGTGTGCGTCGTCGGTATCGAGAAGAAATAGCGGTTGTATGGAATGATGATGGTTGATGTTTTCGTATGGAGAAAATCTAGCAGCGCAAATATTATAATGGTGGAGGGATTGAAGGGCCATCATGATTGCCGTTGGAATGGCACTGGCGGAAATTTCGGACGGATTCGAAATTGAATCTTAAGACTATTTTTGTTCATTTCCGGCAGAGTTCTGCTTTACTTTTTTTTTGTTCTTTATTATTTATTTTCTTCTTTGCAAAAATTTGATAAATTTTGCGGTCGAGGATTTTGTGCTTTACGGCAAGGAAATGACTTTTGAATGAACAATGAGAATTCTTATCCCACAATAAAATGACGGTGAATACAATCATTAAATGTGTATATTTTTGTTAATCCGAATAGCTTTTATTATGTAGAGTACATACGGTGTCTCTTTGAAAAGGCAGTTATTTTTTGAATAATTATTGTTTGAAAGGTTGTGATATTTCTACCGCTTTAATGTAATCTACATTTTGGCAGGTACATTGAATGTGAAAATAAAATTGTTTGTTATGTGTACGAGTATGATTTTGTACTTACCTACGGCCGTTTAAATTTCATGTATGTAGGTACTTAGGTAGGTTCTTACTCAAGTTAAGTAGGTACCTAGATACTTATTAAAATAAAAAGGATTTTGCCGTGTTTGACTTCCGACGGAATTGAACAAAGATGAATATATGCATTCAAATTATGTAAATCGCTTATACATACATGTAAGTTTCAAAATTATCTCTTGATTCATTGTGATGATATTTTACTGAAGTGGGTTTTAGTTAATAACGATAGTGTTTATATCTTCGTTTCTGAAAGGAAACATAATTTGATTTTTAAAGATTGAAGCTTTGATACTTAGTTAGTAAAAAAAGAAGAAGTTCGTAGTTAATATTTGATTTGATGGAAATTTAAAATATCGCAGGGCTACAAGAAGACCTGGGCCCTATTTCACCAACAACATTCCAAAAAAAAAGTGAATTCCAGCAATCCAAAGTTTTCCGCAAAAATAAAAAAGATTCACGTTTTGCTAATTTTCATCAGAAAAGTGATAAGTACAAAGGTTTATTAGAAAAAATTGTGCCTGTAATGTGAAGTATGTACGTAGGTATACAGTTACTGGCTGAAGAATACTGAGAGATAAGGCCGTCAAAAAGAATTAAGGATTCAGGAACATGTAATTGAATATTGCACTAAAATTAATTTCCTTCATTCACAATAAAATCGAGTTTAAATTAAAAAAAAATGACATCTATCTACATTACACAGTTTGTTTGTGTATTTGCAATATTAAAGATTGTTTTGGCTGGTTTCAATAATAGATACTAAATCATTTTTGCCTCGCAATTAATTTGATCTCATATTAATATTGAGCAACCTAAAAAAATATATTTCTTAAGTTTTTTTTTTTCTTAATTCAAGAATTCTAAACATGTTTTTTTTTTATTTTCGCTATTGGGTGTCAGTTTAAGATCAAACAAATAATATTTGATAAGAATTTAAATAAGCCCGATTTGCGCTTGCGATTTTTTTAGTGTTGAAGAAGCTAGATTATCTAAAAGATCTAAGTCTTAACTCTTAATATTAAGTTCTTATAATATTTGCAATATATTAATAAATTAAGAAATCGTATGATTTTGCAAATCAAATTTGACAAATAGAAATCTGCTCTGCGAAATTAGACAAAGGTAATAATGCCCCAAAATTAAAATTGAAACAAGCCCACAAATTAGGCTCATTTTTCATAATGAAACCATGTCCCAATGAAATATACTTTAAATCAAAAAATAGTAGGTATACGTACCTATATTTGATTTTCTTGATTAAAAAAGCAAGCAAATTGGGATGGTTTGGTAAAGCTTTTGCAATTTGTGTATGGTTTATTGAAATTTGTATCCGAAAAAAGACAAAAGCTTTTTTAAATAAAACAAAATTCAAACAGTTAAGAGAAACGAAAAAGTACATCAAGTAATTGCACGTATGTTGGCATTAAAGTCAAATTTCTTTCAGATAAGTAATGAAAGTGCCATATTTTGGCTCTAATTATAAATTTAAAATGGTTGTTTATTATAAACACCAGCTTTGAAGTTACTTCTGTTGGTATAGTGTTCCGTTCCTCCAAGATTACCTGCATATTTGAGAGGATTTTTGATAGTTATCCGAGTTTTTGAACTGTATTTACCAAAAAGCCCCACAGATGCTTAATGGGGTTGTGGTCAAGGGATGGTGGAGGATGGGGCAACTAAGATTTTACACTGTAAAGCAGCCACTCGCCTACAAATATAGACTAATGCATCCGGTCATTGTCCTCTAACAGTATGAAATTATTCAGTAACTCAATTCTTTCAGCACTGGCCTTATTTTTTTTTACTCAAAATTGCAAATTTTTGTGTTTTTCCATTGTTGAAAACAAGATTGCAGATACTATTTGCATTAATAACTCCCCAAACCACAATGCTTTCACATTCATGTTTCACCGTAGTCTTTAAAATGCTTACCAATACTTTTGTGTTCGGTTTTTTGTACCTACACAAATTTTTGACCATTAAATCCAAAAATGTTGAAATTTTGTTCGTCAACCAAGATAACATGAACTGTTCTAAAAAGCAAAACAGAAAAACGTGATAAATAATATGCAAATCAATTTACTTCTAGTCGCAAAAGTCTTACACAAATATCTACAATTTATATGATTTTAGTTGCTGTACGTGCACTTTTTTGATACAGTGTAACCGAAATGAAAAAAGTCCCAAAAACAAATTAAATATAGCGGTCGTATTTTCAAGCACTCGTTTTCGTAAATCATAAGTGGTCAATGTCGTGACTATTGTTTCCTCAAGAGTATGTTTATCACAACAAAAACATAAATGTTAAAAAAGGAGCCAAGTTCTTATGTGTACAGTGTACTGATTAAAATTTGGTGGGTTCACTGGTCAAGTTTTCATACATTTAAATTTGGGATTTAGTAAGTAGTTAAGAGAAAACTTGCCAAGTAAATCCACCAAATTTTAATCAGTAATCACTAATTACCAAATTTCTGTCATGATTTGGAATTGTTTCGAAATTACTCTACTTAAAATATTTGATATCAAACTTCATGAACTTAAAACTTGGCATATATTTTAGATCTCATTACTTTTTTTGGCTGACTTTTTACGCACAGGTTTCTTGTACACATAAGAACTTGGCTCCTTTTTTAACATTTATGTTTTTGTTGTGATTTCACTCCTTTTTGCAAAGATTTATTTTGCCAGGTAAAAGTCAAGCCCTACCGCTCTACAAAGTTTCATAATTCTACGACAACCGAAAGTGCTCCATACAAATAATAGCAATTCTGATAAAGTGGGTGGATGGCACCCCCCCTGAATGGACAATGCCAAATTTTCGATATTTTTCCTTTCTAAGTACTTCAAGTCCTACCGACCCACCAATTTTCATCGTTCTACAACATTCGGAAGTGCTTCATATAATTTATAAGAATTTTTGAGAATGTGGGTGGATGCCACGCCCCCTGAATGCAAAATTCCAATTTTTCAATTTTTTATTTCTAAGTACCTTAAGCCCTATCGACCTACTAATTTTCATCGTTCTACAACAATCGGAAGTGCTTCATATAATTTATAAGAATTTTTGAGAATGTGGGTGGATGCCACGCCCCCTGAACTGAAACTTCCAATTGTGCGATTTTTTTTCTTCTAAGTACTTGAAGGCCTACCGACCTACCAATTTTCATCGTTCTACAACAATCGGAAGTGCTCCATATAATTTATAAGAATTTTTAAGAATGTGGGTGGATGCCACGCCCCCTGTATGGAAAATTCTAATTTTTCAATTTTTTTCTTTCTAAGTACCTCAAACCCTACCGACTTACCAATTTTCATTGTTCTACAACAATCGAAAAGGCTCCATATAATTTATAGAATATTTAAGAAAGTGGGTGGACGCCACGCCCCCTCAATAGAAAATTGCAGTTTTTTTATTTTTACTTTGTATGTACCACAAGGCCTACCGTTGTGCGAAATTTCAAGTTTCTACGATGTCGGGAAGTGCTCCATAATAATAATGATAATGATAATGAATGACCATAATGATCTGTCAGTGAGTCAGTCAGTTACGGTTTTTGCGATTTTTGAAGTCCTATATCTTGGGAACCACTAATGCTAAAGAGTTGAAATTTGGTGAGCCACCTGTGTTTGATTAGCTCAGCAAATGCTCTGAATTTGAAGCTTCTGACTTTATTAGTACTGAAGTAAGAGGGGGGTTGAAAATCGGTCTGAGTTTGTTTCTGTAAAAAGGGTGTAGTGCCGCGAACTTGGCTGGGCACTACCATGCCCTTTGATTTTGCTCTTGGTTGCGTAGTTCGCAATACGGGCACAGACTAAAATCGCACGATTTTTGTAAGCTATTGCTGATGGTTTTCAACTTATATTAAAAATCATCATAGTAAATGTAAGGATGGTATTGAAAACGGCTATTCTGTTAGTCCGTTACTCATCTACTGATAAGCAACGGATATATTCAATATAAGGGTCATGTTGCAAATCCTCAACAGGTAACAGATGTGTCCCCCATAAGTACGATGACCATATTTCTAGGAGCAAAACCCGGGACCAAAAGTGAACATTTTAAAAATGTGAAAAAATTATTGTACTTTTCAATAATTTCGATATTCTTTAAACAAAGCAACTAAGCCCTAGTTTTTCAGCGCAGAACTAACTCTGAGTTTAATCAAATTTAGCTAGTCTTGAAAATAAGTTAACCGTGTGAAACAGTTTTTCACTTAATCTTTCAGTTGTCATAAACTATTGAAATCGATGAGCGACACTATGGATATAACCCATTTAAGCCTTTCACAATCGAAATATAGATGGGGCCACAACGGCAACTGCACTTTTCAAATATTTCAATTACTTTCATTATCAAATTCGAGATGGTTCCCCAAAGGAGAGTTTAGTCCTTGTGTTCAATCACCAAATTAGATGAGTAAACTTGGAGTTAACATAGGATTTAAATTTATAAAAAAACACTTTTCTGGTGTTAACTCAGCTTTAACCTCGAGACTAGTTTGAGCTCGCACTGAAAAACTGGCCTCAAGCCCTTGAATAGAATGAATGTAGCTGCGGCTTGTAGCAAGGGTTGAATTTTGTTTAACCTCTGATACAACATACATTTACAGCTTTATCATTGTGGCACTATAGGTATACTATTTTTGTATCTTTCTACTTTGACAGTGCTACACGCTACACCTACAACTACACCATAAAAGGTTTGGAAGTGTAAATATTTGTTATTCACCATACTTTATCTCACGCGAAACAATTGCCCAACTGTAAACCAATCATGCTAAAAAGTAGATTATTTTGTATCTCACCTCAATCATTTTTGACATATGAAAATACTTGCATAGGTTTTCGCACGGGAATTATAAACTAAGTTTTATAACGACGAATTTATTTTCACGCAAAAAATGTCATTGACATTTTTCTGCCAAAAAAAAAGCGTTTGGAGCTTGTATTTAGTTTTAATATAGAAAAATCGTTCACATTGAGTACAATTTTTTTTTCACCGATAAACTTTTTTTTTACTCAAAAGAACTTTATTACTTATGTAATTGGTGAAATATTTTATCGTAAAATTAAACACAGGGTCAGCCTACAGCTATGGCTAAAATCCAACCCTTTCCACCAAACCATCACCAATGGACAACCTAGACGGAACACCCCGAGGATATCAAAGTCAACCGGTTTTTAATTTTAAGTTGATATGTATAGTACATACATATTTACATTTATATATAAATCTAAGTCAATGCTTAGTATGTGCTATAAGAGTTCTAAGTCAAATTGTTATCGTACCATTTCTTTAAAAAAGCAGGTATAACTATGCACTGTTTGTTGGAATATGAGTTTAATTAGTTAAATTTAATGAAAAAACTAGGCCGTAAGGTCGTTAGACGCAAAACAAAATAAACATATTTTTAGGTGTGGTCGATAAAACTAATTGCGGACTACAGCGTGGCAGAATTAATTAACTTAATTATTAAATAATTATGATTATTTTGTTGACATTTCTGTATACAGTAGACGCTCGATATAGTGAAATAAAAACCAGGCCTGTTCACTATTACCTACGAGATTGTTCACTTTTTCGAGTGGGAGTCTTAATAGGCTTTCTAAAGATGAATTTGATCCAAAATGCACATTTCATTCAATGTGAATGTTTTTAAATTTGATTAAGCACTAATCAAGGCTTTCACTTAGGTTTAAACAAAAGACGGAAACAATTTCTTAGTGTATTTAAGCTATGTTAAATGCCTGCGTGACATTTTTATACAAAATACGTTTTTATATAAAATTTTGTGTGTTCACTGTTGTGGATAGTTCACTATTTCGAGATTCACTAAATCGAGCGTCTACTGTATTCTCTTCAATTTAGGTGTTTGCGAATATTGTTTGCATTTTTTTTTTTTATAAAGAAGGAACAGTATCTAAACAAGTTTCGAAGCTCTTATAACTAGTAGCTTTTTTTATATATTTTGCGCGCACTCAAGGGGCTATGACTACCCTTAAAGCGTTAGACACAGTGCGAGCGTTTGGAAGTTCGGAGAGGATTTAAAAGGAAAGACCGATGCACATTGGTTTTGAAGGTTTGAATATCACAATGGGAGGGAAAAGTTGAGTCGGGTAAGGCATTCCACATTCGTGTAGTGTGGCTGAAGAATTAAGAATTAAGCTTATTGTCTTATGAATTTAGAGTTTCAGCCTAAACTTGTTTTAGTTTTTGAAGTTGAAGATTATTAAAAATTTCGTGAATAATAGCGATATGTTAAAAACATGAAACTTGAAATTGAAATAGAACTATATTCGTGGTAAGGAAAAGAACAGAAAGAAAACTTCTATGTGCGAAGTTTCTGATTATAATATTCGATCACTCCATCAGCCTAAATAATTTCTTCAAAAGTTAAAACTGGTAACGGTAAGGACTTTTCTTCTTCTTAAGAAATAAAATATGAGTTTTTCCAATTCATTCTGGGTGATTCTTTGTAAAAACATCAGTTAATAAAAAGTTTGACCACCGACAATTGAGATGATATGTAAGTAGTATATTTTTACTTTAATTGTGTCAATAATGCACAAAGCATAAACATTTTTATGTATGCACATATGTTTATAATATTAAAAGCAACTCGAATACCTACTACATAGTTTCATAAACCAGTTTTTTGACAACAGACAAAACAACAATAATTTTTATCTTTAAGTTATTAAGTTAAATTTAAGTTTTAAGTATTCAATCAATTCTTAATTAAAAATTAACAGTTATATTTTTACAAGTTTCAAAACTAATTTTGCGCTTGAACTAGCTCTATAGACGTGTTGAATTTTCAAGTTTCGGACAAATCGGTATTATTCACATCAGTTTTGAAATATTGGACATGAACATTTATTATTTTATTTACATATTTTAAATTTTAGATACAAATCGAAATTCATAAAACCAGAAATATCTGGCTTTAAGAGACTCAAAAGTAGTGACACCGTTGCTTAGGTACTCATGAGTCAACGAATAAACAAAGTGTCAAAAAATAAATCGATGACTATGCTGTGATTTTGATAAATATGCGAAATGTCATATTTCACGAATATTGTTTCATTGTTTACATCCGCACAAATGTTCAGTCTAAATGATAGTTAAAGCCCAGGCAAAATGTACTTTCACTGCGGAATAAATCCAAGTGAAGGTTTTTAAATGCAATAATCTTTATTTTGGTATAAGGAATACTCACCCAAAAGTCCATTGATAAATCGTGTGCGCGTTAGAAGTTATTCAAGTTCAAATGTCAAAAAAAATGGTTTTTCGCTTATAACTCTTAAACGGTAAATGCTATCAAAAAGTACTTCATACAAATCTTGTAGATCATATAATTTTCTAATAAAAATGTTAACGCACTTTTTTTTCTCCAACTGATCGTTTAGGAGATATCGCCATTTTAAAAGAACGTTAATTGAGGAAAATGTCTGTTTTTCGCCTGTAACACATGAACGGTGATTGCTATCGAAAACAACTTCATACAAAGTTTTTACATTATTAAACTTTCTACAAGAAAATATATTTTTTTTTCTACGAGTGATAGTTCCAAAGATATTACAATATTAACATCTTCGTCAAAAGTTCAAAAATCTATGGTTTTTTGCTTTTTACTCTCAAACGCGGAAGCTGTCAAAGATAAATTTATACCATCTTTATATGTTATTATATGTATTGTCAAAAAATACTGTTCAACTTTTTTCATAGGAGTGATCAGTTAGAAGATATTAGGTGAAAAGTTCAAAATATGGGTTTTTCACCTACAACATTTAAACAACAAATTTTGTCAAAAAAATTTGTACGCAATTTACAGATTATATGACTCTCTACAAGAAAACATTTTCATATTTGTTGTTAAATTTATCATTTAAATCACATTACTATTTCTAAAATTGGTCAAAACTCAAAAATACTGGTTTTTACGTCTTTTATCTTAACTGACGAAGTTGTCGAAAAATTATTTGTGCTCATTGTTAAGATAGTCATATTTCCAACAAGCAGTATCATCATAACTTTTTTGATACGAGTGCTCCAGTTACGAGATATTGCTGTTTTAAAAATGTTCGAATATAAGTTTTTCAAGGTATATACACAGTATGTATATTATTTCCGACTAGCTGGCCCACCCTGGCTCCGCCCGGGTAGACACAAATTTCAAGAACAAATTAACAAAACAAAATTTTAATTATATGTCCTCGATTAATTGAATCCCGGATAATCGAGACTCGACTGTATATTATTTTTTATTTTGTCAGAACCAAATTTCATGATTGATTGATTTGTTTTTAAACTCTATTGATTTTTTTACATAAAACAGGTACCCAGAGTGTGCTTCTGCACCTTTTTGGCAAAACGCAAGACCGAATTTACCCAAACTTGACAAACACACTCCCCATACCAAAGATTTCCTGAAAAGAATCATCCAAATAGGTCAAGCAATTCTTGAAAATACATTGTGGTGGTTAAAGAGCCGTGGTATCGATGCTTGTTGGTGGCATGTAGTTTGCACAGATCCAAACAATACGTCAACAAAGTTTTGAGCAAAGCTTTCACCACCTCTAAGACTATAAACAATTATTGTTCTAATTTAATTGTCTGACACTTTTAAAATCGATTATTTCTGCTTGTTTATAATCATTTCCTATAAATTAATTTTTTGTTTCGACACAATTACACAATTTTCACTTAATTTCATTGTTTTTCTAAATTATCAAAGAAACCGTTAACATTTTTGCAATTAAAAGTAGCCTAGATTACTCCCTGAGTTGTCCACTACATGTATGAAAAGACCCGTCATAACCTGTTCTGCCGTTTTGAAGGTTACCGCGGACAAACAGACAGACAGACAAAAAATTTTTAAATGATGCAGTTATGTTTCTTAGCAATTGAACAACCACCTTAGCTCAAAACTTTAAATTATTTCAATATTAACGACAGACACTCCAATTTTATTTATATGTATAGATTCAAATAAATTTCTATTGTCATTCTGAAGTATGAACATTTTTCTTTCACTCAGAGAAAAACGTCAGGTAAATAATTAACCTGGGCCTTGTTGAATTCACGAGGTGCACAATCCCATACAAAGTTACTGACATTTTAGAAATTTACCTGATTTTAGTAACCTTTTATTCAGTGCAAAATCAATCTGGTGGACTTTCTTGCCATATCCAGGTTCATTTAAGAAGATGACCTGTAATTTTAACACTAAATTCTTGTAATTAAGAAATTTTAACAAGAATATAGTGTTTTTTTTAACCGACATCGTGTTTTTCTAACACTGTATGTTTTGAATGTCTGTTTTACCACATATCAGGTTGAATTAACATTTAATGTGGTTATAATTAGCTGTTGCATTTTACCTGACCTCATGTTAAAAAAGCTCTCTGCCAGTTCATTCCAGCGTGACACAAGTGCTGAAACGCACACACACCGACAATTAAAGTAAAACGATTTGAATTTAACCTGGCCTCCTGTTAAAGAAGCAATCTGCCAGTTCATTTAAACGTGACATTAGCGTTGAAACGCACACACACAGGCCATTCAAATAAAATTATTTGAATCTTACCTGGCCTCCTGTTAAAGTAGCACTCTGTCAGTTCATTTACACGTGACACTAGTGCTAAAACACACACACAAGCCATCCAATGAGTTTCAACTAAGGTATTGATATTTGGCACCAGTTTCTTGTGTAGTGAATTGGCCCAGTGGATGAGTGCTATCTCCGTGTGTGAAAGGTTCCCAGTTCAAAACTGAAGTAAGTATCACAAGTAATTTTTAAATTAAAATAAATAAATAATAAATTTCTATATGTACTTTCAGAATAATGCTTACGAGTTGAGCGATAGACGAATTATGCAGGATTTACTCGATTGGAAAACTGCCAGTATAATGACAAAAGCAACAACAAAAGAATGGACAAATTAATTCTTTTTGTCATTATAGTGGCAGCGTTCAAGTCGTGTAAATCCGGCATTAGATACAGGGTTGATATAACATTGAAACCTGTTAAATTAACTATAGGTTGTCAGGTTAAACTAACCAGATTTTCATGTTAAAATTACTGGGCATTGAATATTTTGTCAGGTTAAATTAACTATATTTGCAGGTAAAATTTACAGGATTACAGTGTTAAATTTTCAAATCAGGTATCGAGTTTCATGAGTGTAAGAGTTTTTACGTGGGTGTTATGGTTATCATTCTATGTTGCCCCTCCCCCTTAAAAAAAAACACCCTTTCACCATGGATATTTTTAGGGACTCTCTTGATTCCTAGTTCCTATGACAAATGAAACATTCATTCCAAGTTTCATTAACATACCGTTATTTTGAAAGGGGTTTCGGTAATATTTTACCGGTTGTACCTGAAAAAAAGTCATCATTACATAAAAAGGACTATAACTTCTTTTCGGGTGGTTGTATCGCTTTGAATTTAGTTTCATTAGATTCAGCGTTAAAAACTAACCTTAAAGCATGTATCATATGATCAGGTTTTATAAATTAAATAAATAAAAAATAAATTGGGTGGCGCAACAGCTCATGGGGAACCAGGGCCTAGTGACTTACAACTCACAACCATTCCTGTGTGCGTGTTTGTTGGCAGGAATGGAGGGGACCTACAGTTTTTTGCCGAGTCCGAACGGCTATATGAGAAGCACTTTTTTCATGACAAGTATACTCTTGGAGGATTTGTCAGTTCCTCGCAAGAGGCAGTACCTCGAATAAAACATTTCTGTTTTTAGGTGGCACGGCTGGGAATCGAACCCACACCTTCGGCATGACAGTCCTACGCACTAACTATCAAGCCACGAGGTACTACATGATCAGGTTTTACCCAAACAAATATTTTAATTTGATAGACCTCCAAATTCTCCCCGTCTGCACCTCTTCAAATGCATCTACACAAAAAGCTAATGCAGGGATTTTGGGGGACTTTGGATATGTTATAGAGATTGCAATTCTGCGTCGATTCCAAATTTAATATTTCATGAATTAATTTTTTCAACCTCGGAACCCATTTTTCCTGGCCTATAATAGTTCAGTGTCCAGTTAACGAAGGAAAAATAAATGCAATAAATCATGCTCTCTGGGTTATTATTTTATGTGGTAGGGTTGACCCCCGGTATAACATACTAAAAGTCCCCAGCCCAGGCCCTCGAGCTTTAGGCTTGAGGGGGGGGGGGGGGGGTTAAATGTCCCCTTTTGTAAGTTTTCGGAAATATTTTGAAAACTATACGTTTAAGAGAAAAAGTGCACACTACAAAATCAAAGAATAATAAATTTCCAACAAAAGAAGTCTTATTCATATTTTCTGTAAGAGCAAGGTTAAGAAAGATGAGAGCAGTAGAAAACTCAAAAAAAAAAAAAAAATAAAAAAATGTATTGTCTTACAACATAAATGGTTTTTGATCAATTTACTCAGAAATATCGGAAAAATAAGTATATATATTGATTCTTGGTCATCCCAGGGACGTTATGAGAGCAAAGTTATGGTGTTATGGTTGTGTTTAATATGTCCTTATTTAATTTTTTGATAGGTACAGTATTTATTTTCATATGAGAAACACTGTTTCTTCAAAGGTAAGAAGTACACAGAATTTTTCCAAGTTATTGGCCAATATTTTATGAAATAATTTTTGGGCATATTCTAAGAAATAAATTATATTCATAAAAGGGAAGGTTTATTTCCCCCTCTTTTCTATAAGGGGGGACAAATTATTAAAACATTGAATTAAGGACTAAAAATAGCTATTTAAAAACAACGGAAATACCTACAATACTGTAATACCTTTATCAAAAGCTTAATTCAAATTCTTTTATTATATAGGAAATCAAGATAACAATTTTTGAGAAATTCGTTTGAAAACTCAAAATAAAAATAAAATGAAAAATGTTGTTACTTGATTTTTCATTTTTTATTTTACACTATAAAGTAGTAAATTGTCGTTTATAATTGAATCGGTGAGTGAAAGAACAGTACAAGTAGTGCCAAAAAGTGAATTATGAGCTGAAAATTCCAAAATTTTCTGCTTACGGAAACCTTCAAATCAGCAAAATAACAGTAGGTACATTTCAAAGTCGAATTCATACTTAACTACACTACTATGATCACTGACTGAGTGGAAGAACAGTACAAATCCTGGGATTTATACTGTTCTTTCACTCAATCACTGCTGTCTGGTGTAAATGCTCCATTGTTAAAGCCATCAATTATAATATTATTAACAAAAATTATTTATCACATGACACATGACAGGTTTTATAGGAAGACTAGTAAACCAGTTGACAAATAATTCGATTCAATATTTGACTATATTACAACAACCTATTTCATAGGTTGTTGTGTTCTTAATTAAATTACTGAATTACCTTAAACCAAAAAATAATTAAACAAATCAAATAGCAGCTGCCATCTGCAAGATTTAAAGAACCATTTTCTATGCATACACAATAAAATTAAAAGTTAAGAAAATAATGCAAAATATTATCTGAAGAGGCTTTGGAGTTTTATTGCCATATACATTATGTCATGAAAAACAACCAATTATGATGCTCCAAGCTGATAGAATTACTCAAAGAACTGTCATTTTTTGTTTATAAAGATAAAAAAAACAATAAAAGAGTGAACCAAAATGTTATCCGTGCTTTTTTCATATTGAGTGAAAGAACTGTACAAGTACAGCGTCTTTCCGTCTCAATACTACTTTTCTATATACACTTTTATGAATTATTCTTTCATGAAAATATGAGGAACTCAAAAACTTAAAATCCCCCATACAATATTTTACCAATAAATTAATTGTTTTTCTGTGAAATAGTTATTTCTGTTTTTCTCAAAACTAACATTTTGTACCTGTACTGTTCTTCCACTCACCGATTCAATTTAATGGTGGTATTAGTATTAAGTTGAATGCTGAAAATCAGATGGAAATTGAATATTATGAAAACAACTTTTTTTTAAATCATTTTTTATGGGTGATTGTTACTAAGTGCTTCCGAAGAAAACCTGAATGTTTTTGTAGCAGGTTTAGTTAACTTTTATTTTGTATAAAATAATTGATTCGTTTAGATTCAGAATACGACAACAAAAA
Source organism: Dasysyrphus tricinctus (assembly GCA_963921185.1). Taxonomy (NCBI): domain Eukaryota; kingdom Metazoa; phylum Arthropoda; class Insecta; order Diptera; family Syrphidae; genus Dasysyrphus; species Dasysyrphus tricinctus. Next base: position 130,062,363 of record OY992530.1, read on the forward strand.
TTATAAAAATGAGTTCTTTACATAATTTTAAATTTTCTCAAAAACTAAAGCTCCTGAAACCATCTGGTTTCCAGTATTCGACTTGAGGCTTAAACGCATAGTTTTCAAAATATTTCCGAAAAGTTACAAAAGGGTCCCTTTAACCCCCCCTCCTGCCTAAAGCTCGCGGCCCTGGGCTGGGGAATTCTAGTATGTTATACCAGGGGGTCACCCCTACCACATAAAATAATATCCCAGAGAGCATGATTTATTGCATTTATTTTATAATTTTGAGTTTTCGATGACTGGACTATCAAGGAGTTTTTTTCCTTTAAAACCGCAATATTTGGAATCATATGAAGACTAATTTTATATAGAATTTCTTACAATCCCAAATTGTTTGTGTTATCCGAGGGATAAGTTGATCGAAGATCATATTCATAACTAACTTTATTTATTCGCACTCACAAAATTAAATGGTGGGCGCCATTTTGAATAATATTTGATTTTATTTTTTTATTAAATATCTTGTTAGTCCTACAAAGAAGTTTTACTGTCAAGAAATGTGGAGTATCAAGTTTTTTTTTATTACAAGCCAAAAAGTTAAAATTAAGCATACATACCATACATAGTATAGTCGTTATCAAGAATTAAAAAAAAATTCTATGAGAAGTTTTCTGGCTTCTTGGTCTCAACTATTCTGTAGTAGGTAGTATGTACCAGTTTTTTATGTACTGCAGACTTTCTTTTTTTTAATCACGACTAGTAATAAAAAATCTTCCCCATAGCCTTAGATTTTTCTTTGCTTAGTACGGATCTCATTTCTGAAACTTTTACCTCAGTAGTGCACCTTCCTATATAGATATACTAGTATCGAGAATCAAGATCTTTCGTCGTTGGTCCTTCAGAATTATTTATGCAAATAAAATCAACTACTTATTAAGAATGGCGCAAAATTGTAGACACAGCTCCTTTAAGGAATATAACCGGCTCTAGTTAACGTCATTTTGCTTCGAACCTATGTCTTACTATTTCATAATTTTAAACGCATTTAACAACTCTTATCTAACTAGAGTGAACTCCGCATCGTAACGTAAACAAATTTGGGTTGAACAAGGCCGATAAAGCTGAAAATTGGTATAGACATTCCTTTTGACATAACAAATCAGCTGCGAAAAGTCCTTGTCAATCCCACACGAGAATTAAAAGTTATTAAAGGTAACGTGTCGAAAAAAATGGTTTTTCACCTATAACTTTAAAACTGTAAATGCTATTAAAAGTAGTATGAATAAATTTTTTTCATCAGGAAATTTTCCTCAAAAAATTTGGACAACATTTTTTCGAAAGACAGATAGTTTAGGAAATAGAGCTGTTTTAAAAATGGTAAATTGACGAATATATCGCTTTTTCGGGTATAACTCCTTAACGGTAAATAATTTCGGAAAGTGTTTCAAGTAACGTTTGTAGACCATTTGACTCTTTACAAAAAAAAAAAATCAAAAATATACCGTTAAAAGGATAAAATTATTTTAAGAATTTGGACCAAACCCAAAAATAACGGTTTTCTGATTATTACTCGTAAATAACGTAGTTGTTCAAAACTAATGTATGCTCAGTTTGTAGACGTTAAAATATTCTGCTTAAAAGATTGTTACACTTTTTCCTTACGAGTGGTCGGTTACAAGATATGTATTGCGATTTTAAAATGGCCAAATGTCGAATTTTCACGTACAACTCTTAAACGGTAAACGCTATCATAAAGTACTTTATGCGGAGTTTGTATATAATGTGATGCTCTACAAGATATTTTTTTTTCTTAAATGTATCAATCAAAAGATATAGTTATTTTAAGAATTTGGTCAAAATTGAAAAATAATGGTGTTTTAATTTTTACCTTTAAATGGCTAAGCCATTTAAATTTTTTTTAAGTTGAGTTTGTAAAGATTGAAATTTACGACCTAATAAAAAGTAAAATTTTGTCTCATACGAGTGATTGGTCAAAAAATATTGCGATTTAGAAAGGGCCAAGTGTCGAAAATATAGGATTTTCATCTACAACTCCTAAACGGTGAATTTTATCGAAAAGTAATTTAAGCTTAGTTTGTAGATAATGTGATACTCAATAAGACATTTTTTTCTAAATTTTACAATTTAAACGATATACTTAGTTATTTTAAGTTTTTATAAAAAGTTAATAACACTGATTTCTTCCCTTTTACTCTAAAATGACGAAGTTGCCTAAAATCAACATTATGCTCAGTTTGAAGACTATAGAACTAAACAGAATATTTTAACGTCTACAAACTGAGCACACATTAATTTTGAACAACTTCATAATGCACGAGTTATAATCAGAAAACCGTTATTGTTGGTTTTTGTCCAAGTTCTTAAAATAATTATATCTTTTTAACGGTTCATTTTTGGATTTTTTTAAATATTTTCTTGTAAATAGTCAAATGGTCTTCAAACGTTGCTTGAAACAATTTCCGAAATTATTTACCATTAAGGAGTTATACCCGAAAAACCGATATTTTCGTCAATTTACCATTTTTAAAACAGCTCTATTCCCTAAACCATCTGTCTTACAAAAAAATGTTTTCGACTTATATTCCTTTTCAATAGCATTTACCGTTTGAAAGTTATAGGTGAAAAACCATTTTTTTCGATATTTAACCTTCAATAACTTTTTATGCTTGTGTGGGATTGACAAGGTCTTTTCGCAGCTGATTTTATGTCAAAAGGAATGTATATACCAATTTTCAGCCATATCGGAATTTTGGATAGGTTTGCACATTTGTATGTCTATTTTGACTAGACTAATTGCAAAATTGATGATCCCTAAAATTGAATTCATCTGCAATTTATTTGTATTTACTTATATAAAGTAAAAATTTTCAAAAGTCTAAAAAAAAACTATTAAAACATTTTCCTTTAGATAATTCTTTTTCGTGGAATAACTTTTCTCTACGGATAAAGTATACTTTTTATGAGATAAAGAAAGGCTTTGCTACTTTTAAAGTCGTTTAAAATTGAAAAAGAGTCGAATCTCGCTCTAAGAAATTATTAAGAGCAGACTGCCATTTTAAGAGTGATTTAGAGCTGGTTTTTAAAATGTTTAAAATTTTGCGCCAATGTGTTTAACAATTTTATAATAAATTAATAAAAAAAGGTGGTACCATCCTTCCATACAAAAGTTAAAAAAACGTTGAGGAAAATATTTCTTTTTTCTCAAAAATGACTCCTACGATTTTGATTAAAATATTCCCGTATGCTGAAATGAATGCGATCTACTACCAAAAATTATAAAATCTTGCATGATATGATTGAAAATCTTTCGTGATATGATTGAAAACTTTTTAACGCCACAACTGCATGCTTTTGGCTTGATTAACATGTGGTATCAACAAGACGGTGCCACATCGCATACAGTCAGGATTACAATGGAATTACTGCGAGACCGCTTTCCACAACAAATTATTACAAGAAATGGTGATGTTGATTGGCCACCACGGTCGCCTGATTTGACTGTTCCGGACTTCTTTTTGTAGGGATATCTAAAAATGAAGGTTTATGCAAACAAACCAGAAACGCTTGAGCAACTCAAACAAAATATTCGTGATGAAAATAATGAAATACCGCGTGAAATGTGTTAGAATGTAATGAAAAATGTGCTCAAAAGGGCTCGCATTTGTGAGACTAATAGAGGCGGACATTTACCTGATATTGTATTCCATACATAATTGCCGACATTAAATAAAACATTTATCAATATAAGATACATATTCCCTTTCATTTAATCAAAAATTATAACAAACAAAGTAGTATACCTTCCCGGCGGACATCCTGTAGTAGGTAGATACCTCCCATAGAATGTTTTTGATTTTTCTTACTATCAGCTGGAAAAATAATTTCAAATAATATTGCGTACCTATCAAAATTTTCAAAAAAGAAATTTTTGAATTTCAGAAAGAAGTTTCAAATAATTTTTTTTTGAAAATTTTGTATCTCAGAAACGGGTTGACAATTTTTTTTGAAATTTCACCTACAAGGAATTTTCACCTATTGTTCAAATTAAGCCATAGTCTTTCTCAAATACTATATAGACACCAGACACCAGTGTTGTGTCATGTAGACTATAATTGTAGACTACACGATTGTCTACGCATAGACAATTTGACGTATACATAATTCACAATTGTCGACACGAGCATGTCAAGGTCAACAATGTAGAAAATATAGACAATTCATAAAACAAGAATATATTTTTTTTAACTTTGCCTTCTTAAGCTTATCTACCCACATAATTATCTAATTTAAATAAAAACAATTTAAAATTTTAAAATGAAGTGACTCGCCATACTTACATAAACATACATACTTAAATCCAAACTTAATTCAATTTGGAGTCTTCTTTTCCAGAAACGCTTTCCTCAAATCTTGCAACAGTGTGTGATAGGATACCACAACCCACAACGCATGTCTTGAATGTTTACTTTAGAAGTTGCTGAATATAATGTCGACATTGAAAAGTCATCAATTAAAGTCGACACGTAGAGAAACAACACTCCAAGGGGTTGGCTACGAAATCTCGCAAATCAAAATCTCGGATTCGAAATCTCGCATAACGAAATCTCGCAATTACAAAATCTCGCTTTTCATAATCCCGCAATTACAAAATCCCGCTTTTCATAATCTCTCAATAACGAAATCCCGCAAACTAAAATCTCGTGCGAGATTTCAATTTGCGAGATTTTGATTAAAAAAATGTATTTGTTGCAATGCAATTCAATTTTGCGACATATCCTAGCTACTGCAAAATATATAATCCAGTCTCTGAGTACTTTTGGACCGTACTGTTATTATTGATTTGAACTGTTGATTTTTCAATATTATTGTTGTCAAAAGAACAAGAAAGAGAGAGAACATGGAGATGGTATATCCAGTTGTAAAGTGTCATGTGCAAATTGCATTAATCTTATTTGACCTTGAACTAGAAGATACTTTTAGTTCCATTATAAACGCGTAAAAGACAACCAAAATGGTTATTAACAGTAATAAAGGATGTACAAATTTTTTGTTGACGGGTAGGTATAGTTATTAGTTGGAGAGAAAAATTAAGCAAAGTGCTCTTGGGTAGGTATGCTCGATTTGATTCGATGAATTCGATGATTCGTTGCTGTGAAATTTGAAGTTGCGAGATTTTGATTTGCGAGATTTTAAATTGCGAGATTTTGGTTGAAATTTGCGAGATTTTTAGGTTCGAGATGTAAATGCGAGATTGTAAAAAGCGAGATTTTGTAATTACGAGATTATGAAAAACAAGATTTTTAACTTGCGAGATTTCGTTATTCGAGATTTTTAAAAAAATGCGAGATTTCGTTATTCGAGATTTTGGTTTGCGGGATATCGTAGCGCCACTGCAAGGTACCTCAAAAATACAATCTTTGATTTTTAGTAAATTTACAGAAACTAAAATTTTGCCAAAAAAACGGATTTTTATGTTCCCACATCAAATTAACTGACTTGGAACACTATGGTAACGTCATTTTGAAGATTTTTTTTTTGTGCTTTCAGTAAGAATACATTGAACTTAATAAACGTTTGTAAAAAGAGCCATTCAAAAGTACAATTTTGTGCTTCATCTGTATTTCAAATTCATATATTTTTTTTCCAATGCGACCATAAAATAATTTCAAATGATGAAATGTTTCACAGCACCTACACCAACTCGCACGAAATGACTATTTTAGTACCTAATTAATTTTTTCTAACTCAAAAGAAAAAAAAGCTTGTCAGTTGCGATTATCAGAGATTTTACGGTGCATTAATTTGTTTCAACAAAATCTGTTTAAATACCTAACTACTGCGCAATGTATGAATGCCTACACTACACATACACTGGGAACTATGCAACAAAAACAATCGATTGTAATCATTCAAATTACATTTCAAATTTCATTATTGTTGTTTATTTTGCATTTTTTTTTATTTTAAAACTTTGCGTAGGTATATTTGGCAATTTAAATAAATACCCTTGCGCACTTAAAAAATTATTAAAAATCTAGTCGAACTAATTGTTCATTAATTACCAAAAACATGCATAATAATCGTAATTAGCTATTTATTTTTCAAAAGCGAAAAAAATTTCATTTGAAAGTCTGTTTCTCTCCCCTTTATAATAATGATAGCTAATCTTGTTAGCGGTCACATAAGTCTGACATACAGCCACCATCATAGAGAAAAGCTATAATAATTTAAAAAAATGTGCCTCTTCATCTCCATTCCATAGTCTTTTCTAAGTGAGGGCAATTAATTCAATGGCAGTTAATTACGTATGCATCACTTGTTATAAAAAAATTTAAATAAAAAAAAAAGAAAACGCACACATCACCACACACTGAAAAGAACACAAAATGAAGTGGTACTTAACGGGCAATTAAAAAAAAGAGCAACGCATTATACACACAAAATGTATATATTATGAAGGTAGGTAGGTACTAACACTAGAAGGGGGAGCTACTATCCTTTCCACCATTATTATTCTTCCATCACCGGCCGGCGCATTCCCTCCATCAACATAAAACCAAGTGCAGAACATTAATAAAATTGCGGTGATCGTTTGATGGGCGCCTTTCTTCACCCAATATTCACCCCTTGCCGTTATGCTTGTAAAATCGCCCTCACAAAAACTCAATGTTATTGCTAAGTGTTTTAGGCACCTTACAACCAACTAACAAACGGAACGGAACAAGAAAGAACGCAGCAAAAAAAATATAACAGAACAGAGCAGGGAGCATAAACTCCATCATGTCTGCCATTTCGTCTGCTATTACTATACTGCAACAGAGAGCTACTCTATACTCCTCCATGCCACACACTACTCAATTTTCTGACTGAAAACTGAAATACTGCTGCATCATTAAATTTAATATGATACTCATTTAGGTGAATTGGTGTCGATTTGTTTCGAATATTTATTGCTGCAAATAAATAAAAAAAAAACGAAAACGAAAGTAAAAGTAAAAGGTTTGCTAAATTACAAAAGATACATTATTTGAAAATATCCTTTTTATACAAGTTTTCGAAGCAACTATAAGGTATGTAATGGTGGTGTTAAAAGCAGCTTCTAGATACACGAACTATACCTGGACCTGCTTATTCTCAAATGTAAGACCCAGGACTATAAGGCCCTGATACCTGAACTACCTATATAGGTTTTGTCTTATAACCATCAGGGAAGAATATCCTGAAGCAGAATCTTTGGTATAAATAAAAAATATTGCTATGGTCGCCCTGTACAGTGCCGTTCGGAAATTTTCAGCACATTTCACACACACAAACTTTTCAAATTAACCGTAAGTATATACTTTTTATATTGACAATATGGGAAAGGGAATGCTAAACATCTGTATGCCGACATGGGAAGCGACCACCATTTGCTGCTCATAAGTCTCAAGCTAAGATTTGCAGGTGTGCAACGACAGTACCTCGTGCGTAGGACTGTCATGCCGAAGGTTTGGGTTCGATTCCCATCCGTGCCACCTAAAAACTGAAATTTTTTATCCGAGGTACTGCCTCTTGCGAGGAACTGACAAATCCGCCTTGAGTATGTGTCATGAAAAAGTGCTTCGCATTTAGCCGTTCGGACTTGTCAAAAAGTGTAGGTCCCCACCATTTTCGCCAACAACACACATACAGGAATGGTTGAGAGTTGTAAGCCACTAGGCCCTGGTTCTCCACGAGCTGTTGAGCCACCCAATTTATTTATTTATTTAACAAATGTCACAGGGTGCAGCAAGGAGTTTGAAGTTCAATACGAATGCTTTAAGTGATCCCAACATATGTCGCAACTATGTCAACAACCTCAACGTCAGAGCTTCATCAATACACGGAATTCAACATTCAACAAATGATAAGATGAACTGGAGACAGCTAGCTAGAAACCGATTCGACTGGAAGAAGCTGGTTGGTTGAGGCCTTGGTCCACCCCGGACTGAAGTGCCACCTTAAGTAAGTAAGTAAGAGATGTGGAGTGAAATAATAGCCGCGTTTTATTATCGCTCATAACCCATATGGTTCACCTCGTGAAAATAAAACGATGTGGGTTAGTGCAAAAGCAGTGCTGTATATCAGTCTCTTTTTTTCTTATGTTTATTTGTTTTTCATGTAAACACTTGTCTCTTTTCCTCTCTATTTCTAATACTGCTGACAAATCGCTGACATCCATTCACAATGGTAAATAGCCCTCTGCCGATCAGAGTGAAAACCTCTATCTGGGTTATTGAAATTAATCTCGATAGAAACCTAGATCCCATGTTGTTTTTGTAATGCATGTTAAAAGATAACCTAGACCCAGACCCAGAGATAATAAAACGCAGCTAATGGGTGTTTTTATGGAAGCTAGATCCGAAACTGTACCCTAGCGGACGAGAGTTAGAGACTCTTGGGTATCCCAAGCCACCTGGGAAAAAATTAGGCTTCGCAAATCGTTAAAAATGCTAATAAATGGCAATGCAGATGCTCAACGAACGGCTGAATTGCAAAGTGAGAATCACCGTGCACTTAAGACGGTCTATCACTGTGTGAGAATCGACAGGAGGGAGAGGTTATAAATGGACTAGAAGATAATGCGGAAAATGCTGCAAGAAGAGGAGTTATCCAAATCCAAATATCCAAAGATGTTATTGGGAAAAAAAAGCAACACCAATCATCCTTAAATGGATGTGGATTGCAAACTTCTTGCATCAATTGAGGATCAGCTACGCAGATGAGTGTATAATTTTTGTGCCATGTTAAATGAGGATTCCACTGAGCAAAGTGCTGAAGTGCCCCACCTTAACGAGATGCGCAGGTCCTATAGGGGTATTGACAGCGAACTTCCTTCCATATCAGAAATTCAAACATCAATGAATCTCCTCAAAAACAAAAGGCAGCTTCGCTACTCCGTCCCCAATTTCGAAATCCAGTCAGTGAGATTCTTCGAATCTTATGTAAAATTCGTGCTGTTATATGCTTTTGTGAATCACTGTTAACGCCACATCCTGAAAATTCACTGGCCACAAATTATATCAATCGAGGAATTCTGGTGCAGGACAAGTCAAGAGCGGTTGGACGTTGACATAAGAAAGCATAAAAATAGCAATGGATTGGTCACACACTGAGGAAACCAAACGATAAAATTGCAAAGACTGCTTTGAATGGTATCCTCAGGGTGCTCGGGCGGATTGGAAGACCAAGAATTACATGGAAAGCAACTGTCTCAGCAGAAGCAGGATCCCATGAAAGATGGAGACGTTTTGTTAACGCCCTATGCCCCAATCGGGGGTACAAGACACAATGAAATGAAAATGTAAAACCAAGCATCAAAACCTTTCAAAGGAATAATTTTCTTTAATGTCATCTAGGAACAAAAAATCGTCTTTGAAGGTCGATCTATTTCTCCCTTTATAGACCAAGAGCCGACAGCAAATTTTGGGAGTGGAGGTATGAGGGATTATAGGTACATGTATCGTGATTTGGAATATGAAAGTCTGGCAGGTTTTGTTTTCAGCCTTTGGTGGGGGTGGGGGTTTAAATGCCGCGTAGTTTCCTATATATATGGTAGGGTCATTAGAACTTCAATTCACTTTTAAAAAATTGGATATGATGCTCTGTCATTTTCCCTAAGTTTCAAGACTTTTATCTTGGTAATCCGATAAACAGGACCCATTATTTTACCTTTTTAAGCAAACCTTATTGGCGTTTTTGTGGAGACTTTATTTGTTGATTTTTTGTTTTGTTGAAAATCTCCAAAAAAGGGATGATAAGGTTCACGTAAAATGGTTATATCTTGAGTTCTATTAATTGGACCGTCAAGATTGTGGTGTTTATGCTTAGTAAAAATGACAGGGAATCATATCTAATTTTTTAAAAATAAATTTAAGAGGTTATAACCCTGAAAATAAATCAGGGGATCTAGCACTTTATAACCCCCCACCCCTCCCAAAGGCTGAAAACAAAACCTGCCAGACTTTGGTACTTGATATCACGATACATGTACCAATAATCCCTCATACACCGATCTTGGTTATACCTCCACTCCCAAAATTTGCTGTCGGCTCTTAGACTATTAAGGCAGGAAATAAATTTTCTTAAGACTTACAAATTTTGTCAAAATATTTTGCACAGCACTGTTTTATGTTTAATTCCAATGTTTCATATAGTCCTGACCTGTGACAATTTACACTTTCTCTAGTGCAACTTAATTGTAAGAGTGATCTACATATCTATAAACTTTTCCCGTATAATAGCTGTGTACCTACTTCGGGGAGCACTTCTATAATAAATGACATCAAATTTCGACTGATTTACTTAGCTTAGTTTTGAAATCGAATCAGTTTCTGAGGATTATTATGGAAGTCGACGACCGACTGGCGACACCAACGACGACTACCACCATGAGAAAACCATAGAAAAGAAGTAAGATGATGACGATGAGATGTTTCTTATTCTGTGTCTCTGGACTAATGATTCGCGATAAGAATCAGTTGACGACATACAGATGGAATTTTTGTTGTATTGCTTGTGACGTGTGATATTAAAATGGTACGTAATTGGAAGTAATTTAAAAAGTTGTGTTTCGTAAATCAATGTGACAATGTGAGTACCTCTACAATATTCAATTTCTATATGGTGGTAAAATATGAAATTCAATTACTTAGTAGATATGTATGTATAACCTGTTAATGTTATCGAAATTTGGAGGCCATTTTCACTTTGAAAATGTTATGGCGCAAAGTTAGAACTTACTTGATTAGTTGATTGATGGAAAATACCTTTAAAAAATAGGTACTGTAGCTTGTTTGAAAGTCAGAATTCTGTTCTTTTTATTAGATTTTTTAATCGAGTTATATTTGAGGCAGTGAGAGCCATAGTCATATTAAGGCAAAAAATACTACAATGTCCCAAAGGTAGTAAAAATTTTGGTAGTTTGTAAAAAACATTAAAAATACAACTTTATCCTCGGTTCCAACGCTCGTTTTCAATGACATTCCCTATGTTAGCTCAAAAGAAAAAGCCAATTTGCTTGCAGCACAGTTTGCTGTTAATTCGACGCTGCCATGAGAGTGTCATGACTCCGCCTGTACTTGAGAGCGCCAATGATTTTATGGGACAAATCTTCTTTCGCACTCGTGCAGTAGCAAGAGTTTTAAAAGATCTTGATGAACACAAATCCGCTGGCCCGGATAGTATCCCTCCCATTGTTCTGAAGAGGTGTTCTTCAACGCTGGCAAAGCCACTGCGTAAGTTTTCCATCTGTCCTATAGTAAAAGTCTCTTTCCGAGTGGATGGAAAACAGCATTTGTCCAGCCTGTCCCTAAAAAAGGCGAATCTTCTTCTCCCTCCAACTACCGTCCAATTGCACTTACGTACCTTCTTTCCAAGGTCATGGAAACGCTGATTAATCATCAGCTCAAGAAATATCTTGAAGAACGGAAGCTTCTTAATGACCGGCAGTACGGCTTTCGTAGCAATAGGTCCACTGGTGATCTGATGGTATATCTCACCGAGCAGTGGAACAAATCTTTACATCGTTTTGGAGAAAGTAAGATTATTGCGCTTGATATTTCAAAAGTGTTTGATAGAGATTGGCATCAAGCTCTCTTATCGAAAATGCGTGCATTTGGTATCGATGATTCTCTTCTTCGTTGGATTGGAAACTACCTTTCGGACCGTTCAATACAAGTTGTATTGGATGGTTACAAGTCTGATATTCATAAAATAAATGCTGGTGTGCCCCAGGGCTCCGTTTTGTCTCCGACTCTCTTTCTTATTTTCATAAATGATCTCTTGTCTGAAACTTCCAATCCATTAAATTGTTTTGCAGACGACAGTACCCTCAGCTTTTCATATTCGTTTCAAGATTCACTTCCTTGTTCTTCGGATGTGGAACTTGAACGGCAGCGTATGATAAGCTCATTAAATTCTGATCTCGACAGCATTGTCCAATGGGGAACAAAAAACCGTGTAGAATTTAATGCTTCGAAAACTCAATGCTGTCTTCTGTCGTTAAAGCGAAACCCACCCCCTATGCCACTATCCATGAGTTGCACTTGCATCGAGGAAACCGAACAACTTTCAGTCCTGGGTATGTGCATCACAGACCACCTTCTGTGGAATGATCACATATTCGACGTCGCCAAAAATGCTGCGAAATGTCTAGGTTTTCTTCGTAGATGCAAGAAATTTGTCTGCCCTTCTGATCTGGCTGTCATCTATAAAGCCTTCATTCGTCCAAAGCTTGAGTACAACTCACATATTTGGGCGGGTGCTCCCAAAACGCATTTAAGTGTCTGGGATAGAGTTCAAAATAGAGCTTTAAAATTGATGGGTGATAGAGCTATAACAGAAATATTTGAATCTCTCGAACACCATCACAATGTTTCGTGCCTTTCGTTATTTTATCGATATTTTTACAAACAATGTTCTAGTGAAATAGTCAGTTGCATTCCTCCCCTTAAACAATTCCGCCGTAATACTCGTACTTCTAGGAATGCACATCAGTTTACCCTTGAGCCCAATTTCGGACGTACTGTAAAGTATAGAGATTCTTTTCTTAGTCGCACTACCCGAATGTGGAATGCTTTACCTGACTCTGTATTTCCCTCCCATTTTGATATTCAGAACTACAAAACCAATGTGCATCGGCATCTCCTCTTGAATCGTTCCTTTTTTTCCTAACGCTCGCACTGTGTTTAATCATTTTAAGGGTAGTCACAACCCCTTTAGTGCGCGCTTATTATAAAAAAAAAAAAAATAGTGTCCTAACTGCAATTTTATTGAAATTGGGTATATTACAAAAATTGAATTTGTATGTATTCAACAATATGTCTGCATTTAAATTTTTTGAATTAAAAGCTTATAGAACTTTTTGCATTTAGAGGTCAACCACAAAAAAATTAAATGTTTGGTGCAAGAGTGGCCTTTATGATCAGTTATAACGGTACTTTCAAGGATCAATAATACAAAATAAAACCCTTATAAAGGGTCCGCCAAATAACTTTTTTTTTTTAAAATGCTACTACTACATGAAGTGTTGCTTCGGCTGTGTGGCTCGTAGGGCTGTCCTGTTGAAACAAAATGTTGCCAATATCCTCCTCTTCAATTTTTGCGAACGATAACGATCGCCATTGACTGTAACGGCGACTCGAAGAAAAATGGCCCAATTGTGCCTCTGGACCAAAATCCGCACCAAATAGTGACTCGTTTTGGGTGTATTAGCTTTTCAATGGCGTGCGGGTTTTCTGTGCCCCAAATGCGACAATTTTGCTTGTTTACATACCCGCCAAGATCAAAATGAGCTTCACCTGAAAAGATGATTTTTTTGGCAAAATCGGCATCTTCTCTAAGTCGATCGCAGGCCCACTTGGCGAAGCAGCCATTTGAATGAAATTATTTTCCATTATTAACCGGAAGGATTGTACTTTCAAACAGAAAAAGAAATTTGAAAAAATATTCAGTAGTTTTTTTTTATAGCATTTTCAAAAAAAAGTTATTTGGCGGACCCTTTATATGTTTATTATGTTGAAAATCCACTCGAAAGCTCTAAGAAATTACTTTCTGTGACAAAATTTGAACTTTTGTCGGTAACATGAACCAGGATATATTTTTGTGATGGTCATTGATGCGCTGAGTTTGAGACTGGTCTTGGAATTGCACTAGCACGTTACGTTTTTGAGATATTCGAATCTAAAGATTTAAACAAAAATGCATTTTTACGCAAATTTGAAGTAATATTTTTTTTGAGGTAATTTGTTTCGAAAAAATGTTTGTGATCATTCTGAAGTATGAAAATTTTACTTCAAAATTCTCGTGGGATTTTTCGAATTAGGTAGTAAGAAGAAAACCAACGATTTCTCGAAGACGAATGGAGGTATTTAAAAGATTCAAAAAGAAATTTAAAGTAAATTGTTCATACTTCAGGAGTGTTCAAATTGTTGCATAGTTAGACCAACGTCAAAGTCAGATTTTTTAGATTTTTTAATCACTTTTTAACTTATATTTAAGCTTAATATATAGAATTTCGAGAGCGTTTCATAATTTCACGAAGTATCTACAAAACATTTGTGAACAAAATCAACGCACACTTAAAATTCACTTACATTTCATCAAAACAAAAAAAATATTACTTTTCTCATATTTATTTTTGTCATTTGTTTAATGAATTAGTTTCCATTTTATTTTAAATCATTAACTGGACGAAGTTGAATTAAAGTTTTAAAAAAGTATTTGTATGTATTTCAATCAACGATGCTTGTAGTTTAATCGAAGTTGATACATATTGTTTTAAAGATGGATGAATCAACAATTATGACATCTTAAATGAAGAGAAAAAATGGTTAAATCATATCATATTTGTTTTAAAAGTGGGAAACACTTTGATTTGATGTCATTGCTACTTTGAATTAGAAATTTTCGTCTTCGAAGCCAAATCGTTCCGAAAAATATTTAAATCAAAGTTGTTTCCGTTGATTTTACGTTGTTTTTTTTTGTCTCGGTGTACACGATAAATAGTGCGTTTTGTTGGCATGTTCCAAAAATTTCACGTAACTTTCTCATCGTCACAGTAATTTTTACTCGCGGTATAGGGTGTCCGCCGGGAAGGTATACTACTTTGTTTTGCCGCCATTTTGGTAAATCTTAATCTGGACAGTTCATATTTGGCAGTCGTGAAGTAGACACGTGGCAATTTTATTATGGAAAAATATTCGATAAACCAATGTGTTTTAATTGTTAAAACATTTTATCAGAATCAATCATCGATTACTGTGACGATGAGAAAGTTACGTGAAATTTTTGGAGAAAAAACGAGGCGCGCATTTTCATTTGAATGGATATGTGAATAAATAGAACAGTCGGTTCTGGGCAGAAATGGTGATGTTGATTGGCCTCCACGGTCGCCTGATTTGACTGGTCCGGACTTCTTTTTGTGGGGATATCTGAAAAGCAAGATGTATGCAAACAAACCAGAAACGCTTGAGCAACTCAAACAAAATATTCGTGATGAAATTAATGAAATACCGCGTGAAATGTGTAAGAATGTAATGGACGAACAAGTTGGTCTCACAATTCTATCTGTCTGCCTGTCTATCTGTCTGTCTGTCTGTGAGTTGAGCTACAGCCTAAACGGCTGCATCGATTTTCTTAAAACTTGGTACACACATTTTTTTCATTTTTTCCTACGGTTTTATAAGTATAATTACGGTACTTACTATACAATTTTTTTGCAATTTTACATAATCGTATTTTTCTTAGAAACTCTACTTTTTAAAAATTCAGTAAATTACTTTTACTAAAGAATACTTTTGAAAGGGAAACCATACTTAAGATTTGCATACCAAAAACCACTCCAACGCACTGTGCGTCAAATCTATGAACATGGTGGACAAAAATCTGTTTTACAAAAAATATGGCTTTTGTGTGTAAAGTAGGTCTTGAAAACACAAAAGAAAGTGCAATTCAATCAACAGAGAGAATTTAAGCGCCATATGATAATTCCAAGATGACTATTAAGCTTAAACAGAAAAAAGAAGGTTGATTTTAAAAAAAGTAAAATAGATTGTTTTACTTAAATTTGAATTCTTTTCCAGATTAATTTTTATGTTAGATATTTGAAAGTTTTTGACATTAACATTATGTGTTTTGTATTTTTATTAAATGATTTAAGTTAATACAATGTCAATTTTTGTCCAAGCTTGAAGCTTTTAAACTGACCCATTAGATCATTCATGTTGGATTCCTCAACTTGAACAAGTTGTTAACATTATTTCATAAACAAAAATTTCAATGGTCTGCAACCGAAGAACAACGGGGACTTTTCCATAGCCAGTATTATCTTCCAGCAATTTCAAAGGGGATAACGCTATCAGAAAAAGGAATTCGTCTATGTTTTCAGAACCAGTAAAGAGTTGTTTATACTGACTATGCCCAGAACTTCCGTTAAAGCTCCACTTGCAGATTAAAGTAGCAGTCATGGCGTGTTGTATTTCAGAAATGTCTGCAATACTTTCTCCAGTCTTATTTAGGAGTTCTTGGAGGTCAACAGATGCAGTTGTTTCTGTTGCCTCCCTCTGCCTAGGAAGCATTTGTTTTTTAAGCTTTCTCAGTTTGTGTAAGCTGGATTGTAGAACATTATACTTTTTTCTGAGAGATCCAGGTCTAAATATAATGCTAAGGCCTCTTGTGGAGTTATACATTTTTTTCAGCAATATCAAATCTTTCGCCAGAATAACGTCCAGATAGTTCTGCTGCAAACTTAAGCTCTTCACTGGAGTTTGAGAGCTAACGATCCTCAACTCTACGTTTTTTTGGTCTTGTGGGAAGCAACTTCAAATGATTTTTGAGGTCTTCCACGACTAAATCCCGGTGTATTATTTAAAGCCATTATTGGTCATAATATCTTAAATACTAACAGAAAGTATAAAATCACTTTTTAACCACACTTCATGCCGTTTGAAAAGTAGAGCGCGGTTTCGTGAGCATTGTTTCCACCGATTATCAAGATGTAAGTCAAAAAACTTGACTTTTTGGCTTAAATCACTTTTTACTGAACTAGAACAATTAGTTATTTTCAATTCATTTAATATCAAACTGGTAACTTTTTCAATTCTAGAGCTTTTAGTAAAAGAAACCCATTTTTCAAAATTTTTTTGTTTTTTTATCGGCTGACTTTGTTGTACAAAAAGTTAAATATTTTGCAGGTTAGCAAAAATTAGCAATGAAAGTTTTTGTTTTTGGAAAGCACAATAATGGACAAATACAATGACATAAAAAATGTTGATATACTTTGATATACTTTTTTTAAAACTCAACTTAAAAGAATTTTTCATGCCTCCAAATAGGACTCTTTTTGATAAATTAATAAAAATACTAATTCCACCAAGAAATAAACTAAAAAAAACTCATACCAGCTCCAAAGGTATCCATAATTATTATTCACAAGAAACAATATTGATAACAGCAGTAAATTTTTTACACGAGATCAATTATCGCACAACAAAATCTAATTCTAAACTAAAACTGAAGCTAAAATTACCTCCACTGCTTATCGACCAATAAGAAGAGAGCAAATCAATGAAAGTTACATATTAGAGTTATTTAAGATGTTCTTGATGGGCTCCACAGCAATTTAGCTTTAAATCACACATTCACTTTTTTTATTTTTGTCCACTGGTCAACGCACTGTGCAACGATTTAAATTTTTACTTGCGATAAGGCAAGTTTTGGATTCCTGCAAAAAAAAAAATTGAGATAACAATCAAACATGATATTACGATGATAGAGAACACCAAAAACATGGGTGGCACAATTCTGTCTGTCTGTCTGTCTGTCTGTCTATCTGTCTGTCTGTCTGTCTGTCTGTCTGTCTGTCTGTCTGTCTGTCTGTCTGTCTGTCTGTCTGTCTGTCTGTCTGTCTGTCTGTCTGTCTGTCTGTCTGTCTGTCTGTCTGTCTGTCTGTCTGTCTGTCTGTCTGTCTGTCTGTCTGTCTGGTCTGTTCATCTACAACCTAAACGGCTCGATCGATTTTCTTCAAACTTGGTACATAGTAGTTTTTGTTGATTATGCCCTCATGTTTTTTGATTTTTTTTAGAACCAAAAATAACGGTACCTGCAATACAATTTTTTTTAGATTCAAAGTGCACCAATTGTCACCGCGCCACAGAGACCTGGGTTTATTCAAATTTAAGCGCTGGATTTAGGACTTCGAAATGTTAGTTAGTATATCACCACCTCTTTGCTGGAAAAAAAAACGAAATAAAAACAGCATTGAAGATCAGAAAGTCGAAATGACCTTACAGTTGTTTGTTTCGTTAACAATTAGTCACCAGCAAAACATATTTTAATCAAAAATTCGCTCGAACTAAGGTTCTTCAAAGTGTTATCTAAAAATTAATTTTTCCATAAGAATACAGATGGTATGGATCCGATTTCAACTCAAACCTGTTTTAACTTCAAAATCCATGAGGTCTTCTAATATATAGCACCTCGCATAAAATCTTGATGTATTTTAAAGAACCGAATGGATTAAAAAATTGCACTTGACTCCACATGCTCTCCCTAGTATATAAGTGTTTCATAACTTCACAGCGCTCCACTCGTAATATTGTCCACCGAACAAGAGCATCCAATATCCAGACTTTTCTTCGTCGCGTCGACATCGGTAGGTATTCGTACTAGATAGGATAGGTATTATCATCTTTGAAACAAGCAATGACAGCAAACCCATAAGAGAATTACACGTCAAGTTACATATTGTGTAGTTTCCTTTTCGTTGATTTTATTTAATATTTTTGCTATGGCGAACAACGAACGCAAATAGCCCCAGCTATTTTCTCAACAGAGTGTCCTCGAACAACAACATACCAACAGGACAACAGCAGCGCACCAAAGGCACTCAGCGGTAGAGCAGGAAATTAAAAGTAATAAATCATGGTTGCGTTCATATGCGATGATAGTCACAAGAAGTATGGATTTTTGTTGTCCTTATTTCAAGCTATTTTTGTATTTTTTTTTAAGAATATTGAAGGTATAGCTACAGCATGACATAGGAGTATTTTGCACATATTGATTGCACAGCTAAAAAAAGGATGCAGGGTATCCCGTTTACCGGAAATCAGACTTTGATTCCTTTTTCGGTGGGAATCAACTGCGGCAAAATACCATTTGCACGGCACATATATAGGGGAGAACACTAAATATTTTTGTAAGAGAAAATCTATTTTATTTCCTTTCCACTCCACCCCGAGAGGGTACATATATTATGCCTTTTATATCTACTCCAACTCTAGTTTCAAAGTGTGAAAGGAAAAACTCAGTCACTCAAATCAATCCACCCTCACTAAAAATAGGGGAAACAAAAAAATAGACCCATTCCCACCCATATCCACTTATCAAGTGGCTCACTGAAAAATTCAGACCCCCGCTCGAAGCGAAACTTCATACTGTCAGACGGGTGCGGCGGAGGCTTGGAGGCCGAGCGCACTGGAGCGACTGTATCATGGCAATATCTATCTGGCAAAGTAAAGTATATATATAAAATCCATGGAACACGCTTCTGACGTTGATGGATTGAGAGAACGGAAAGCGAAAAACTGAAAATGTCACCCGGATTAATGCACGGATATAAAGTATACACTTACACCACCGAAAAAAACCTCTTACCCATCAGCCCGCCCATCATGGCAATACTCAATACCTACACAAGAAAAAAATTTAAACCTAATGTATATCTGAAGGGCAGCCGAAAAAATGGGTATTTCGTCCAAAGCATCTATATAGAAATAGTAGATATCGAAAGTTTGATAATTCATTTTCAAGTATTGTTTTTATTTTCATCTTAAATCTGGGGAAAAATTTGCAATCGGGATTATTAGTTTTTGAAATATGCCTAAGAGGTAGGTATATATTATTCAGTTATCAGATTTTTAAAAGACCAAACACAATAGAATACAATGGAAGAACATTCCGTCACAATCACCATTATGAATAAAATACACATGCTAGTCCAGGTCCGTATTATAGAGATCCTGGCCCTGGCCACATAAAACCTCTCAGATAAATAAAATTAATACATTATTGTTGGCTACGGAAAAAAGATACAGACAGGTTCCACCCGTATAAATTGCCGTAGTGCAGGGGCCTTCGGTGAGTGACTCACTATTATGAAACCTAAAGCTATATGCAATAGTGGAATTCTCGTTTTCACAGAGGGACAACTTATGTTGTTCGACAGGTCGAAGTAATGAAGTAGGATGTCACTTCTATAATTGACTTGCAACAAAAGGGTATCCCCGTTGGTGCATCCAGTTCGAGTAAGGCCGAACTACATGGTGAAACACCTAAGCTGATTTAAACCCTCAAATACCTGCATGGATCTGAAGTGAATAAGGATTATCCAGGAATAGCCATGGTTCTGAAAAATGGATGGGGTTAATGTTAATGAACCCTTTGTAGGCCCCAACATCAGCTCTCTCTCACATATCCGTTAGGTTAGCTAAGGTAAGAAGGGGTGATAATACGCATCATCTTAGGCAGTTAATGAGGAAGGGTAGAGAGAGGGTTAAGGGGAATCTTTAAGTGTGGGTGGCCTTCCTGAACCATCCTGAGTTCTGAAAGAATTTTAGGATGTTCTTTAGTCGCAAGACAGAGATGTCACCCAACCCAATTCGTCGAAGAAATATTCTCCAAGGTCTGCATTTCTGGTTCTAATTAAGGTTGGGCATTCACATAGGAAGTGAGGTGAGCCCTCCTCTGCCTCTTTATCTTCACACCCTCTGCAGAAGCCAATGAGCCGATGCCCATTCTGCTCATGTGGGTTCTCATTCAGTTGTGGTCCATTAGGATGCCAACCATTAGTGACAATTGATGCCTGCTTAGCTTGAGGGAGTATTTAATTATTTTCCTCGAAGTATTTGGCTATAGCTTCCCTGTTCCTTGAAACCCGACAAATGTCGATGGATGGCCATCTAACACTTACAGCTTCTAAGAAACTCTGATGTATTCTACTTTTCTCGCCAGTGGCTCGGATCAAGGGATGACCCGTTTTTGGCCAGTTCATCTACCATTTCGGACCAACCTTAGGGTAACTGCGTTCGTTGCATTTAGTACTCTTAACTCATTCTGGCAACGTTCGACTAGTTTGGACTTTATGGTGAATGAGATAATGGCTTTAATTGCCGCCTGGCTATCTATGAATATGTCATTGTAACTGTGGAGATATATTTATAGGTGGATTATCTGAGTAGATGCCTGTTTCAATCCCCTCCAAGGTATTGGAAACCGTCAGTTAAGACATGATTTGCATGTATGACCATTCCAGAGTTCCCTAGTTGGGATATTTGTTATGGTCACTGGGCTGAAATCATTGTGTGCTGAAACCAAGTCTGCTTAAATGTCTTAGACTGTATAAGTCATAATAGTTTTGTGACCGTAGGGGCCCCTATTCCAATTTTTAACATTGTTGAAATCTGATCCAGTGGATCAAGCGAAAGGAAAGTTTCTAAGGTTCCTCATAGCACTGGTTGTTGGTTGCACCAATACACGCTAATCTTTGAATTTTAGCCAAGTTTTTTAGATTGGTTTCCTTATCTAATGCTGGTCACCAAACTTTTGATGGTACAACACCAAGATATGTGGCCCATTTTTTCAGCTTGTCAAGGGACGTTTGTAAGAGCTGTCACAGAGTGGTTTAACTAAGATTCGGTTGACGACAAGGAGCTAAAGCAACGGAGATAAGGCTCCACCCTGTGTAGTACTCCTACTCGTCTTAACTCTCAAATTGTTGTCACCCATTTTTGCATTTATGAGGCTGCATGGTTTGAAACATGAAATCAATCCAGTTTATCAATATCAGGTCAATATTGATGGAGTTTAGGGCTTGTCGAATTGCACTGTTATCAACATTGTTAAAGGCCCTTTCTATGTCAAGAAATGCTGCTACAATGAATTCCTTGAATTGGATTGATTTTTCAATTGTGCCGCCCACTTCATGAAGCGCTGCCTCAACAGATTTACCCTTCATGTAAGCATGTTGAGCCTGGTGGGAGCACACTGTCATTTAGTTTTAGGCGAATATGAGTACCTATCAATTAACCTCTCTTAGGTCTTCAGGAGAAAAGAGGATAGGCTTATGGACCTGACATCCTTCGGTTTGGTGTGGCTGCGCTTGACAGCTTTCGGAACGAAGATGACATTAACTTTTCTCCAACTAGCGGGGATGTAGGTGATGTTAAGAGAACCCCTAAAAATATCCACTAGAATTGGAACATAACCTTCACAGCTTTGTAGCATAATAGGAATGATTTCATCAGGCCCAGTAGGCATGTATGCTGAGAATGGCCCAAGCCACCTTCCTACTATCTATCACTGCTATACTCAACCTGCGGCCCGCGGGCCACATGTGGCCCGTCGAGTATTTTAAGTGGCCCACCTGGCATACTTACATAAATATGCGATTGCATAGAAAAACTGAATACCATAAATCAAAATTTACAGCCGTTTGGAAAAAGTACCTAACTAAATCACTTTTGAAATAACACCCAAAAAAAGACTGAACATTTTGGATGATATTTCCTAATTTCTTCGCTTTCTTTTATAAAATGAAACAATGCACGAAATAATAAATCGAATGGGAAATAAAGCCCAAAATTGGAAATATTTCCAAACAAAGAGTGTTGTCAGTGAAATACATCAAATTTGAAAGACGAGTGGAAACAGCTCCATCGACAAACAAAATGTCGCTTTGTCTTTTCGTTTTAACGAATGACTGATAGGGTTTTCGTTTGGTCCTCCCCTAGCGTCCGGAATCATTTCAAATGCTTCTGGAAAAGTTCATTTGGCACTAGATAACAGTTCTTCTTCTGAAAAGAAGCACGAATACATACATGCACTCAATTGAAGCGTTAAAATTGTCAAATGTTATTTTTTATTTAATTTTGGAATTGCCAATGTGCATTTTCATTATACTAACATTTGGAGTTAAAATGAAACAATTATGAAAAAAATGGATAAGCCAAACATTTCATCCTCTCTTATCGTCACCTTCATACCTTGCAGTAGAATTTTTGCTGGGGCATACATTCGTTGCTGTTATAAAGGAATATCAATATTCAAAAAACATCTCTGTGAACGGTTCATCACCCAAACCAAGTGCACAAATACAACCAAACTTCAGAGTCAAGAAAAGGATTGCAACTTGTTCGTTTGGCATTTTGGAATCTGGATCGGAGAGCTCCGGAGAGTTCTTCCGGACTACCAAACGAAAACGTTATGACAAAGCAAATATTTTGCTAACGTGTGAAATGCACTGATTTTGCAGCTGATTCAATTCAAATCGCAAGTAGTTTTGAGAATTTTGACCGGTTTTGCTCTTAAAAGTGAAGACTGTGAGTTGAGCGACCACAACATAAATTGTTCCTGACAGAAAAAAAAAGTTAGAAAGTCGACGCTGGATTAAAAATTAACATATCTTGGATCTACATACGTTTGGGTATCATTTCTATCCCTCAAAAAATGTGTAAAAAAAATAAACAAATTAGGTTACCATGCAGTAACAAGCCAGATCTTGAAAAAGTGTCCTAAATTTCAGGAATCAAATTAATTTTTGTATTAAAATTCAATCTAAGGTACTTAACACCTAAGTGCAAAAAATATTTCATGTTGCGGCCCGAGGCCACATAACTAAAACGTCTTTGTGGCCCTTATGAAAAAAAGGTTGAGTATGGCTGATCTATCAGTTGCTTATATATATCATAGATATGTTAAGTTAAGCCCTCTGTCCATAGAAGATGTATCAATAATACATCCTAGGAAGTGAGTACTCATAAGTGACTCTAAAGTCTCTGAGCAGGGGTCTGTCCAGGAATTATCAGGTCAGAAATCTAAAGGAGGTGCCTTTGGCATGACCTTCCTGAGCCTAACAGCTTCATTTGTAGACTCAATTTCTGTACACAATTTTTACCAGGCTGCTCTTTTTGCATAGGTTGTTTGGTTTTTGTAAAAATTTTTGCTGACCAATCAACAGGCTCGTTACTGAATTTCGCTCTATTGAAAAGCCGCCTTGAGTTTTTCATAAGACTATACAGCAATTTGAACCACCATACGGGGTTCAGCTTGCATTTAGTTTTGGTAATGGGGCGGTAACGTAAGCATTATAAATGGTAGGTAAATACCCGTAGTAGGTTATCTTGGCATCGGAACATCAAGCTGGGTTAAGTAAGGTCCTGCCCCTCTGACTTTTGAGGTTGTGTCGTGGAGTTAGTTTCCATATCGCAGAAGTAAGTTGCAGTTATGAAAGGTACACGAGGAGCCTAGGATAATGATAAATTGATAACCTTAAAATGACAACAATCAAGAGCGTCAACGGAAAACGACTTGGCACGAAAATAAAAAAAATATTGAATTCAATTCAATTCACAACAAAAATCTCAATTTTATAAAAATTGGAGGATAGGGTAAATTTTCCATGCTTAACAAAAAAAATGTCTGTTCATTTTAATTTTAAAAACACCCGGAACTTTTTATTGAGAGTAGTTAAATGCCGAAATGCATATATAATAATTCTTATAATCCAATCAGAGCCCTTCTCAGGCCTTTAAAAAAGTCTCTTATTTCAGCACTGTAATTGTATATTCATAGTGGGTGGATATGTATTTGGATTGTTTATATGGGGGTTGGAAAAAAGTGAATTAATAAGCTGAGTCCATTACCCGGCATCGATTGATGGGCGCCCAACAATGGCGGGGGAAATTAACCAATTTATCTTTGTTCTGTTTCCCAAAAGGAAATCAAGAAAATCAGAGCATAACACAAAAACGAAAATCACCAAGAAACAACCATCAAAGCAACCAACGCAGCACCGAGACTATATAGTATAGAGCCAGAGAATAAAAATTAAAGAAATGAATAGTAGCTCACTATTCCAAATCAAGGAACATGAACAAAAGAATCTGACAAAGGAAGAAAAGAAAGGAAGCTGGTGAAATGAACAGAACAAAAAAATAATACAAAATGAAAATAAAATAAAACGACAAAATACTTAAAAGGACCTCAAATCAAGGAGATGAAGACAGAGTCCCAATTCTCCAGCAAATAGGATGAATAGGAAGAATATGTTTATTTTTTTTTTTTTCTTCTTAAAGATATGTAGGTAGGTACTATGTAGGTGTATTTCTTTTTTACTATACCGTACAAACTCGTGCGACATATTTTCTGCTTTTGAAGGACTTTTTTTTGGTGGGGGGAATAGTCTTCCTTGTCTCTCATAGTTTCGTTGGTGCTCGCCTCCAATCCATTTACACTGGTGATGACTGGTTCTGGGTGGAGCGGGAACACTGGTGGTTCATTTTTCGAAAATTGAGACATTAATATGAGAAGTACTTCGGTGGCATTGTGTGGGAATATGGATGATGTAGCCATTAAGGATTAACGCGATTTATTTTTGTGTTACTTACGTACCAGTGATTATATGTATAAAGTCAAAACAGGTAGAAAGTGAGTAGGTTTATGTAGAATTGTAGATAAAAACATAGGAACTGAATTAAAGAATTGATTTTTTATTTTTATGACAACCTTCTCTTTTGAATGAATTATGGTGCAAGGATGAAATAAACATAATTTCGGAGTCATCAAAAGAAATCCGCAAAAGCACAAACAAGGACTCTGGCACGAGTACGATAACTCAGGCGCAAAGAAATGATAACGGTTTTTTGTAGAAAGGTTTAAGCATTTTTTACAATGGGAGGGGGGTCTATCTCACCCCGTTTGGGCAGGAGGGGCAATTTCATAAAAACAGTACCAAAAATGTAAACAAAATATTAAAAAATAACGGTAATACTTACAACTAAGTATTATACCGTTTCTTAAAGCCAATACTATGTTCTATTAGCTAGTTTTTGAATCAAGTGAAATCTGTACATGGTTTTTGAAAAAATGAGTTCTAACCTCAAAATTTGTTAGAAATTAATTTAATTTTTAAATTTAATATGCACATATAGACGCAAATTTAATTAGTTTTCCTGACCACTTTTTCGAATTGTGCAGTTTTACCTAAAAACGGCCGCGGGGTCTCAACATTCCATTTTGGAAAATGTCCCATAACTAAAATTACTTCTTTCTAAACCCTTTTTCAAGATCCAAAATACCCATTTTGAATACCTATACAAAATAAAAACAAATTTCGACACCCCTAATAGGCATATTAGCCTATTGAATAGACCTTTTATAAAGGAACAATTACGTGCAAGGGTTTTTATTATTGAATATGTTTGCTTGGCCCATAGTAGTACCTCGTGGCTTGATGGTTAGTGCGTAGGACTGTCATGCCGAAGGTGTGGGTTCGATTCCCAGCCGTGCCACTTAAAAACAGAAATGTTTTATTCGAGGTACTGCCTCTTGCGAGGAACTGACAAATCCTCCAAGAGTATACTTGTCATGAAAAAGTGCTTCTCATTTAGCCGTTCGGACTCGGCAAAAAACTGTAGTTCCCCTCCATTCCTGCCCAACAAACACGCACACAGGAATGGTTGTGAGTTGTAAGTCACTAGGCCCTGGTTCTCCTCGAGCTGTTGCGCCACCCAATTTATTTATTTATTTTTTTGCTTGGCCCATTAGCATGCTTAAAACCGAAAATATTAAAAAATTCACCAATGTGTTTCTGAGAGAATGGTCACACTGGCCAGTTTTCAATATTTTTTGAATAACTCGGAAACAAAGCTGAATTTGACAATTTTACATACAATACTTTTTGTTTGGTTTGGAAATTTTCTTAAAAAAATTTAAGCAGGAAAAGTAAACAAAAACCAACATAAGAAAATCGAAAAATCAAAGATTTCAATTTTTTTTTTCTAAATTGCGCATAACTTTTTTCGGAACAAAGATACGCTCAAGACATGCATTAACAAAGTAAACTAGAGTCTTAAGGCCTTAATATGACATGTTAAAAAAGCCTTATTATTTGAAAATTGACAGAGATATAGCCATTCAAACCTTACCATTTCTTATAATTTTTCGCAGTTTTTGCCCGAAAGCCTATTTTTTGGTACTTTATGACAAATTTAACGTTCCTAGCACCTAGTACCAAATGTTATGTTAATCGGACCAGCCGTTCGGTCTGTAGGTCTGAAAGCATTTAAAAACAGCCGAAAACGAAATTGCGAACTTAGATACTTTAAAAAAAATTCTCTTTAGTTGTAATGTCATATTATATCGAAATTTTGATGTCGAACACTTTACGAAAGTGAAATTTACCATATTGTACCGAAAAAGGGACTTTCGGGCCAAAACTGAGAAAAATTATAAGAAATGATAAGAATTGAATGGGAATATCTCTGTCAAATTTTGAACAAATATTCATTTTTGAATATGCCATATTAAAGCCTTTAGTCTCTACTTTATTTTGTCCGTGCGTGTCTTGAGCCTATCTTTGCTTCAAAAAAAGTTATGCATAATTTATTGAAAAATTTAGATATCCTTGATTTTTTGTTTTTTTTTTTAAGGTTGGTTTTTGTTAACTTTTCCTGCTTAAATTTTCTTGTAAAATTTTTTGAACTATCCATTCCAATAGAAAATTTAATTTAGAACAAAATGTATTAAATGTAAAATTGTCAAATTCGGCTTAGTTTTCGAGTTATACCAAAAATACTGAAAAGTTACCAGTGTGACCATTCTCTCAGAAACGCATGGGTGAATTTAGTAGCATTTTCGGTTTTAGACATGCTAATGGGCAAAGCAAACATATTCAATAATAAAAACCCTTGCACGTATTTGT
The DNA here is from genome assembly GCA_963921185.1 of Dasysyrphus tricinctus. NCBI lineage: Eukaryota > Metazoa > Arthropoda > Insecta > Diptera > Syrphidae > Dasysyrphus > Dasysyrphus tricinctus. The sequence continues at coordinate 130,089,646 of OY992530.1, forward strand.
TCCTTTATATCCCTCATTTTCCAGTCTATTCAATAGGCTATACCTATATATAAAAGAAAGATATTTAAATTTCCTTTAAAATGAATTATTCAAAAAACGGCTTAGATAAGTTTTCATACATTTTAAAATTGTGACTAAGAAAGTAATTAAGAGAAAACTTGCCAAGTAAATCCACCAAATTTTAATCAGCAATCATTGAACAGCTAATTTCTGTCATGAGTTGGAATTGTTTCGATATTACTTTACTTAAGATATTTGATATTCAACTTCATGAACTTAAAACTTGGCATATTTTAGATCTCATTACTTTTTTTAAGCACCAGGATTCTTGTACATACAAGAACTTGGCTCTTTTTTTAACATTTATCTTTTTGTTGTGATTTCACTCCGTTTTGCAAATATTTACTTTGCCAGCTGAAGATCAAGCCCTACCGCTCTACAAAGTTTCATAATTTTACGGAAAGTGAAAGTGCTCCATATAAATAAAAGCAATTCTGATAAAGTGGTAATGGCACGCCCCCTGATTGGAAAATTCCAAAATTTCGATTTTTTTCTTTCAAAGTACTTCAAGCCCTACCGATCTACCAATTTTCATCATTCTACAACAATCAAAAGTGCTCCATGTAATTTATTAAAATTTTTAAGAATGTGGGTGGATGCCACGCCCCCTGAATCGAAAACTCCAATTTTTCAATTTTTTTCTTTCTAAGTACTTCAAGCCCTACCGACCTACCAATTTTCATTGTTCTACAACAATCGAAAGTGCTCCATATAATTTATAAGAATTTTTAAGAATTTGGTTTGATGCCACGCCGCCTGAATGGAAAATTCCAAATTTTACAATATTTTTCTTTCTAAGTATTCCAAGCCCTACCGATCTACCAATTTTCATCGTTCTACAACGATCAGAAGTGATCCATAGTTTATAGGAATCCCTGAACTGAAACTTCCAATTTTTCAATTTTTTTTTTTCAAAGTACTTACTTCAAGCCTTACCGACCTACCAATTTTCATCGTTCTACAACAATCGGAAGTGCTCCATATAATTTATAAGATTTTTAAAAAAAATGGGTGGATGCCACGCCCCCTGAGGGAAAATTGCTAATTTTCGATATTTTCCTTGTATGTTTGCACCACAAGGCCTACCGTTGTGCGAAATTTCAAGTTTCTACGATGTCGGTTAGTGCTCCATAATTTTGATGATCTGTCATTGAGTCAGTGAGTCAGTGAATCAGCGAGTCAGCCGGTCAGTTACGGTTCTTGCGATTTTTGAAGTCCTATATCTCGGGAATTACTGATGCTAAGGAGTTGAAATTTGGTGAGCCACCTATGTTTGATCAGCTCAGCAAATACTGCGAATTTTAAGTTTCTGACTTTATTGGTATTATTTTCAACAATAATATCAGTTTAAATCTTTTCGGATTTAAATTCGGCATCCAAAAGCACTTAAAAAAAATTCGTCGCTGCCTGTACTTAAAAGTAAACCGGTATTTACAAGCCTTTTTGATTTTGTCAAAATACTTTTTCCCCAACGTTTTTGAAATACAATTTTTGTTTTCGAAACTATAACTATGAATCTAAATTTTGTATGTCTTTTGGAAGCTCATCTTAATAAATAAATAATTTGGGTGGTGCAACAGCTCGTGGAGAACCAGAGCCTAGTGACTTATGCTATGTTTCCACCAAAGGTTTTACCTCACTTTAGATTAAATAAATCTTTTTGGTGTTTCCACCGCACAAAAAAATTTAAAAAAGATTAAATATGACAGCACCTTCAAAAATGCAAATGGCGTTTTAATTTTTCTTATGAAGTGCGAATGAGACAGAATGTTTCGTGAAGAACTGAATTAAGCCATGAATGAATCCATCAGACCCATAGAAGAATAGGTTAGTTCGATTTGTAAAAGTTTTTGACCTAGAAAGATTTAACAAGATTAATTTTTATTCTTCAAGATTTACGAAATATATTTGTATGGGGACCTATACAGTTTTTTGCCGATTCCGAACGGCTAGATGAGAAGCACTTATTCTTGACAAGTATACTCTTTGAGGATTTGTCAGTTCCTCGCAAGAGGCAGTACCTCGGATAAAACATCTCTGTATTTAGGTGGCACGGCTGGGAATCTAATGCTATGTTTCCACCAAAAGTTTATCTCAGATTAGATTTAATAAATCTTTTTGGTATTTCCACCGCACAAATGAAGAACAGAATCCGAGTCTCGAATGAATCATTCAGCACCATTTAAGAAAAGGTTAGTTCGATTTGTAAATCTATTTGTCCTAGGAAGATTTAACAAGATTAATTTCTAATCTTCAAGATTTGCGAAATAAATTTGTATGGTAAATCTCCGCGATTTGAAAGAGATTTGAGGTAAATCTTATTAAATCTCAGATTAGCGTCAGGTGGAAATGTACCATAACCTTCGGCATGACAGTCCATCGCACTAACCATTATGCCATGACCCATGAGGAACTACACATTACGACTATAGAGAATATTTAAAAAGTATGTAAGTTCGCAGTTTAGTTTTCACTTGGTTTTAAATGCTTTCAGACCTACAGACTGATCGGCTGGTCTGATTAATATAAGATTTAGTAGGAGCTAGGAATGTTAAATTTGTAATAAAGGTACCCAAAATAAGCTTTCGGATAAAAAGCTGCAAAAAATGATTAGAAATGGCAAATTTGGAATGGCTTTATCTCTGTCAGTTTTCAAATAATATGGTTTCTTAACACTTCATATTAAAACTCTACTTTACTTTGTTTAAATATTTCTTGAGTGTAGGTATCGCTCCAAAAAAGTTATGCGCTATTAGAAAAAAAAACCATAACTTTTCCTGCTTCAATTTTCTTATACATTTTTTTCAATTATCTATTTTGACAGAAAATTTAATTTTTAACAAAAAGTTTTAAGTATGAAATTGTTAAATTCCGCTTAGTTTCCGAGTTATACCAAAAATAGTGAATTGTGGCCAGTGTGACCATTCTCTCAGAAAGGCATGGTTGAATTTATTAGCTTTTTTGTTTTTAAACATGCTTATGAGCCAACCAAACATATTCAATAATAAAAACCCTAGCACGTAATTGTTTCTTTTTAAAAGGTACCTATATTCAACAGGCTAAGGCCTGGTTCACACGAGATTGTACCGCACGATTTTTTGCAGTATAAATCCGTGCGAATGAGCAGTGGCGTATATATTTTGCATAGAGCTTTTCACACGACGTTTGTACGGCAAGAAAACGTACTCAGCTAAGCACGTTTATCGAATACTCAACGGACTTATAAAAAAAAACGAATGAACTGCGACGTATCGTCTTCCAGTGGCGTATAGTTTTATATAGTCTCGTTCACACGGTATAAATCCACGTTGGGTATTTGTTCGTTGGCATCGAATGAGCTTCAGTGGAGAGAAAAGCCGATGTACACAAAAAAAAATTAATCGACCGATATGGTTAGTTTAAAAAAATTATAATTCCGGTGATACTCATTGGATCTTGTAGGTTAAGGTCTTAAAATAAAGAAGAGGAATGAGGCCATAAACATGCGTTCTTAGTTTTTCAAAATTATAAAAATTTTCATCAACATTTAAATTTAGAATAAAATAAATGGAATTGAATTGGGCTTTATTCACCCCTTTAGTATGAAAATGTTTGCCCCTCCTCAATGATTTTTTACACAATATAGCCCGTTATGTCAGCTTTCTTTAAAGACCTTAACCTTGAAGATCCAATCAGTAGAACGGGAGCTATAATTTTTTAAAGCCATCCATATCAAATTTTAATAAAAAAATTCCATGTAGATAACGGGATCTTCTCGCTGGTGGATGGTCGTGGACAATGGTCCAAACAGGTAATTTCAATGGAATTGTTTTGATTTTTCGATCAATTTAAAATCAAGATTGTGTCGCTTATATACCACGTAGGATAATGAATGAGGTATCAAAATAACCGTTATTCTATTTTTATGTGACATTTAAAAACAACAAGAAAATTCATCGATGCACTAAAGAGATATGAGTTCTTATGTGAAAGCGCTCAAATATTCCCATTATCTCCGTCCAACGGTATTCTAGGAATCTATTTTTTTTACTTCATATTTAAATTAATAATTTCTATCATCCGTCCAAATTTCAGCTTTCTAGCCCTTGTCCTTAAAAAGATAAAAATAAAATACTTCACAAATTCAAACTTTTCCATTCATTTTCATTATAACGGGTGATTTTTTAGCTGGTTTGGTTTTGGCAACACTGGTTTTGACAGCTGACGTGTGTTTAGTACCTTGTGTCACTGTCAAACAGCTTCAGTTTGGTTTGCAATTTAACCATGGATCGTCTTACAAATGAACAACGCTTGCAAATTATTGAATTTTACTATCAAAATTCGTGCTCGGTTCGAAATGTTCATCGCGCGCTGCTTCCATTTTATGGTCGGCATTCTCGACCTTCTGAGCAGTCTATTCGGAAGATTGTGACCAAATTTCGCACCAAATTTACTTTGTTGGACATTAAACCACCAATACGTTTACGTACTGTGCGTAGTGAAGAAAATATTGCGGCCGTATCAGCTAGTGTGACAGAAGACCGCGAAATGTCGATTCGGCACCGTTCCCAGCAGTTAGGCCTTTGTTACAGCACTACGTGGAAAATTTTGCGGAAGGATTTGGGCGTAAAGCCTTTTAAGATACAGCTGGTGCAAGAACTAAAGCCAGCCGACCTACCACAACGCCGAATTTTTGGTGAATGGGCTCTTGGAAAGCTGGCCGAGGATCCGCTTTTTTATCGAAAAATTGTGTTCAGTGATGAGGCTCATTTTTGGTTGAATGGGTACGTAAATAAGCATAATTGCCGCATTTGGAGTGAAGATCAGCCAGAAGCATTGCAACAGCTACCAATGCATCCCGAAAAAGCCACTGTTTGGTGCGGTTTATGGGCCGGCGGCATTATTGGGCCATATTTCTTCAAAGATGATGCGAATCGCAGCGTTACTGTCAATGGTGAACGCTACCGAGCGATGATAACAAACTTTTTTTTGCCCGAAATGGAAGTTCTTGACTTGCATGATATGTGGTTTCAACAAGACGGTGCCACATGCCACACAGCACGCGAAACAATGGCGCAATTGCGAGGCGAGTTTGGTGAACAGTTAATTTCACGTTTCGGGCCGGTCAATTGGCCGCCTAGATCGTGCGATTTGACACCATTAGATTATTTTTTGTGGGGGTATGTCAAGGCTAATGTCTATAGGGACAAGCCCGCTTCGATTGACGCACTGGAAGCCAACATCCATGCATTCATTCGTGAGATACCGGCCGATATGTGTGAAAGAGTATGCCAAAATTGGACTCAGCGGATGGGCTACCTGAGACGCAGCCGCGGTCAACATTTGCATGAAATTATCTTTAAATATTAAATTGCAAGGTTCAAACTATCGATTCAAATAAATATTTCATTCATTTTTTCGAATTTTTTGTGTTTTTTTTTTTTTTTAAGTTCTAAACCTCTTAAAAAATCACCCGTTACTATTCGATTTTTAAACGAATAAATATAAATATCGTGTGAACACCCGATATTTGTTCGGAAAAAACCGAATGCGATAAAAAACGTGCGGTACAATCTCGTGTTAACCAGGCCTAACTGCCCAAAATCCCGAATGCCAAAAAGCGAATGTACAAAATCCCGAACTGCAAAAACACGCGAAAACAGTCGGGATTCAATTTCTAATTTAAATACTTTTTTCGTCTACTTTCGGCCCCAATGAAAACCAAACAAAAAATGAAAAATAGCAGCAAAATTTAATTTGAATAGCAACAACAACAAAAAACTCAAATTTTGTGAATTGGGGTGACTTTTAATGGTTTTGACACCTTTTTTAATATTAAAGTTTGGGCTGTTTCATTATGAAAAATAGCCCTTGCTTTTTCTTGTTTGACATTTTCGTAATTATTTAGAAAAAAAGCTCTGATAATGGTTCAGTCTTTTTTGCAAATTAAGTAGTACCTACTTTTTACTATCTAGAGTTAAAAAAGAGGAATCATCGAATTTTAACAAAAGCTGAGCAATTGATGAAAGAACATACATAGTTATGTCGTGGCACCCAGACAAAAATCAATTTCTTGTTGTTTTGTAAATATCTTGGCTTCAGAATGTTGCCCATTTGAAAATACAAAAATTAATTGTTTCTTTTGACGCTCTTAATTTCATGCCAATTTTTTGGTATCAACGAATTAAAAAAAATACAGTTATCTATCTTAAGTGATTTTTTTCTTGTAAAATACTTTTACGTAAGAAATTAAAAAAAAAATTTATCCATCAGTTACTTTTTTCAATTTTTAGTTTTTATTTTAAATTCCCCTAAATTATCTATAGTTTAAAAAAAAAATTGATTAATCTATATGAATCAACATAATGTAGGTGTGGCGGTGCATCCACACAAAAATCTTTTTTTTTTTTATCTCGACTCCAGTATATCGCAAATCTTTATTATTATTTTTTATTATTTTTATTTTTTATTTAAACAAATAAACATAAGCATTTCAGTTTATTAAATGATTTTTTTTTCTGGTAACGACTTTTCGCAGTTTTTTTCTTCAAAAAACGCTTATCCCACAGGATTAGTTTTTTTATATTTTACGATTAATAAGAATCCAAGGCCCAATTTTTCACGCTATTAAAACTTGAAAAAAACAACAAAATTTTGTATTTTCGAACCACTATTATAGTGCACCGATGCACCTCTGCAAATGATTGTTAATTTATGGTTTGCTCGGCTCTAATTATTCGTAGAGGCCTCAATTTTTTTCAATTAGGTATATAAAATTTTTATTATAAAACCTTCTAATATAGAAATTAAAGGCCCTCAATATGTCACTAATGAGTCCAAGTGAGATTGCCGGACAAAACACCAATATGTTGGACAGTGGCGTATCGAGCACTTTGGGGGCCCTGTATCAAATATGTTTCAGGGGCCCCCTTTTTCCTAACAGGGGCTCTGCCTTAGGTATAAACTTTTCTTACTTGCATCAGCGTATTAGATAAGTTCAATTTTATATTTGATTTTGTACGGTAAAAGGGACAAGAAACTGTTTTCTTAAATATGTATCTCGAAAACCTTTAATTTTTGCCAAAAGATTTAAGTCTAAGCTCATGAAATTATACGAAAGAAAGATTAAAACACATTTTTGTATGAAAAACAAATTTTGAGAGTTGAATAGATATCAGTAATATAGACCGAAAGCCCATAGCAGATTTTGGGTGTGAGTGATAGCAAAAAAAGAAGTATAGGCGTTGAAAGCTTCATTCAAGGCTATTCAAAAAATCAAGGTCTTGCAATCCACAACTGGGGCCTTGGCGAGAAACAGTGCATCGAAAAAAAATATGAATGCAACTTCGAGGATAATCGTGTTAGCCGAAATTGGTTTTCACCCCTCCCTAGATAAGTTCCTCGGATCACATATCATGGAATCTGAGACCATTTGAGTGTATAGTTCGCTCTACCGGACCGTTTAAAAAATTCAAAATTCTAAGTGAAAAACGGTTTTTTTAAACAGTCTGGCAGGGCGAATTAAACACTCAAATGATTTCAGATTCCGTGATATGGGATCCGCGGAGCTTATCTAGGGAGGGGTGAAAATCAATTTCGGCTAACACGATTATCCTCGAAGTTGCATTCATATTTTTTTTTTCTATGCACTATTTCTCGCAAAGGCCCCAGTTGTGGACTGCAAGACTTTGATTTTTTGAATAGCCTTCAATGAAGCTTTCGACGCCTATACTTCTTTTTTTGCTATCAACCACACCCAAAATCTGCTGAGGGCTCTTAGTCTAATAGTATTGTAACGTTTATGCACGTAAAACATAAACAAACATTTTTTTGAAAAACATAACAGTTTTCTAGATATGTAGTTCTAAAAATTATTTGTTTGTCACTTTAGGTAGGTACATTGAAAATCAAAAGTCAAATTAAACATATATAACTTTAGACTTCATCAATAGCTCATTAATTAGATAATAAGACTGTCTGAAAGTTTCTGGTTCCTCAATTATTCATTGTAAAATTAAATTAGAATGAGTTATAAGAAAATAAATTCAAAGCTCAAACTCTTTTTTGAAGAAAAGGCCTTCTTACCTCTTCCATCCATAAAATTTTATTTATAATAAGGAGATGAACCCGAATACAAATTGTACAAAAAATGTCAATCGTTAAATGAAGTTCTGATAAGTTTTACACCTAAAGTGGCCACGTTGCAGTTGTGGTTCCAGAGATAACTACACAGGAAGGAAAATTTTCGAAAAGACACATGTGAACAAAATTGGTAGTAGGTACATTTTAAATAATAGGTATGTAAATTGAAGTTTGTTCGTTGAGCGCTGAAGTCACAAAATTCTGTGTTTTTTTAAACCTAGAGTCACCCTGAACTCGCCTGAAGTAGATCTAGGCTTCTTGCTGGGCGAGTTGAGGTTTTTTGAAAACCGAAAAACACAGTTTTTGTAGACAGTTTTTGTGGCTTTCAAGAAACCTGGTTCAACTTTAGGTAAACTTCAACGAGCGAAACTATTAAAATTGCGTATTGAATGCATTAATGAAAAATTTCTTACACACGTCAAGTACTCTGAATCTCGGGGCTCTATATCTCGGGGGCCCCGTATCATTGATACGGCTGATACCGCAGTAGCTACGCTACTGATGTTGGACTAAAGACCATAAAAAGCTATTTTGAATCAATATTTCAACAAGTTCAATCCTTAATTTTAAGTCATCTTTACTTGGCTGAACTATTTTAGTAGTATATAGAATTTGTATTCTTATTATATAACATTTCAATCAATAAGAAATTTTTCAAGGAAATTTACACAGTTTATAGGTAGGTATAGTATATTAAGGTTCTTATAATGACTGTAATGATTATTTGTATTAAATTTGCTATAGCTACCTTTTTCCATTGTTTTCCCTTTTCAACTAGAAACTGAAGTGTGCCATTTTATTAGTAAAATTAGAAGCGTTTCAAATTGCATAACAGTAAGTTACCTAATGTTTCAAGAGAGGTCCAGGTAGGAATCCCACTTGTTTCTTTGTTATTTATAACTGACTTTTGCTTTAAATTAAATACCTTGAAACATATGTACATAATGTAGGTAGGTATGTATATTTCATCGTATGAATAAAATGAGTCAGTTTTGGCTGTCAATACTTAGAAATCTTTTGATTCGAAAAAGTAAAAGTATATAAATATATGCAAGAATAGGTAGGTATCTACGTTTGTTTGTTTTGAATTCCATAAGTATTTTCTGCTTAATTACAGAAAATTCATCTGTCATTCTTAAACGTTGAACAAAATTTAAGAAAAAAAAAGAGTTTTTTTCCCTGATAAAATGCTTTTTTCTTTTCGTTGCCTCTAAAAACCTGTTCATCATTTGGATGTCGGTCGGCTACATCTACAATACCATTCGAATTATGTAAATGAAACCTGTCGGACCTAATGACCAAACCCATTTGTCATTTTCTATCCAATAATTTAGTAATTATATACATTTTAATTTTGTATACAAAAAAAGACCAAAAAAGGAGAGGGGATGAGAAATAAAACAAAATGGGTTTCTGATAAACGCATCAGATAGATTGTATATTTTGTCAAAAAAAAACTCCAATTCCAATTTTAAATATTTCATTACGGATCTCATTTTCGCTCATAAACAATTTTGAAGTTGCATATACATAGGTACGCACATCTTCATCAGCAAAATAATTATTTAAATAAAATATATTACCGAGATAACATTAAAGGGGCAAAAATGAAGTTATTAAAATGTTTCACTTTATATTGATGAATTTTATTATGATGGTGCAATAACCGCCGCACTACTGGATTATTTAATTGGGTGCAAGGTGCAAGGAAGCGATTACATATAATTGCAAATTTACTTGCGGTAATAATAATAACGCCACTTATATACTCTAAACAAGATGCCCATCATCAACGATGGCAAAATGCTTTCTGGCCATGAAAATTAGCAACATAAATAAATTGCTTAAGAAAAAAAACATTAATAAGCATCATTTTTGTGCGGCAGTGTGCGCGTAACGCAACATCCTCTCATCATCTCAAACAAGCCATCACTTACCACTTACTCGAATTGATAGTTAGGTATGCAGGTATCGATATTATTTATGAACACATTAAATTGGTCACCTCAACCTTAATAGAGTAATTTTGAATTATTCATGGACGCAAGTAAATTTAAAATAATCAAGGCTGTAATATGAATTTCCTTTTTGTCAAAATTGAACATGTAATTTAGGACAATTTTCCTCTGGTTTCAGATAAAATCTGGGAGCAATTGTTTCATACTCGTAGGGCTTATACATTTTTCTTGCATCACTGTCTGGATTGTTTTCAAAGTATAAGTATGTATTTTGTTTCATTATCCAGTAAAGACTGTGTTCAGAAATTCAAAATTATAGAGAAATTCATAGGCGGTTTAAAAAATTTTGTTGGATGGACCTTATACGATGGTGAATTTTATTGTGTTTTTTAAGTTTCAGGGAGGAGCAATATATGTACCTTACTAAAAACATCTGCTTTTCTGGCCCTGAGTAAAATGTGGAACGTTGATGAGTGTTAATAAAGCATCAATTTTTTTCTGAAAAAAGGCTGGTTGCTAAGCTTCATAGCCATGAAAATAGACTATTAATCATGAATCAACACCTTCACCTATTTTTCCAGTATCATTATATCTAATATCTACTTCAATAAATCTAGATCCGCACATGATTTGAGGGAAATAGAGCTTGGTTTAAGGCAACAAATACGACTTTCATTGAAACTTAACATTGAAAATGGTTATTTAGATGCAAAAGTAAAGTTCTATTTTATTTTATTTTTATTTCATTTTATTTTATTTTATTTTATTTTATTTTATTTTATTTTATTTTATTTTATTTTTGTACAGCCTTTCATATAATAATGAGTTTTATTATTTCTATAAGGATTGAACTTGAAATGTATACCATATCATAATGAATAATGATTATTAAAATATTCAGTTTTTTATGCATCAAAATGATAAATATTTTTTTTTCTAACAAAAAATTTTCAATGATGAGTTCCTACTATAGTTCGCATAAAACTTTCACCTTATACTATATGATGTGTATATGTTCTCTCCTTTCGTCGAAAGCTCAATCAAAGCTTTGTTTCAAAAGTAGTACAAGTATAGGTACCTAACAGAGTTTCTGATGGTACCATTTTGGTGATCTGGGATACATGGACTATAGATCCCTTCGAAACTTTTTGACACAACATTTTTCGGCTATTCGCAAAAATAACGTGCACTATATGAAAGTCTAATAGATAGTGATAAGACGTTATAGACCGAGAGCCCACAGCAGATTTTGGGTGTGATCGATAGCAAAAAAAAGAAGTATAGGCGTCGAAAGCTTCATTAAAGGCTATTCAAAAAATCAAGGTCTTGCAGTTCACAACTGGGGCCTTTGCGAGAAAAAATATGAATGCAACTTCGAGGATAATCGTTTTAGCCAAAATTGGTTTTCACTCCTCCATTGATAAGCTCCTCGGATCACATGTCACGGAATCTGAGACCTTTTGAGTGTATAGTTCGCTCTACCGGACCATTTTAAAAATTCAAAATTCTAAGTGAAAAACGGTTTTTTTTAAACAGTCTGGCAGGGCGAATTAAACACTCAAATGATCTCTGATTCCGTGATATGGGATCCGCGGAGCTTATCTAGGGAGGGGTAAGAACCAATTTTGGCTAACACGATTATTCTCGAAGTTGCATTCATATTTGTTTTTCGATGCACTGTTTCTCGCAAAGGCCCCAGTTGTGGACTGCAAGACCTTGATTTTTTGAATAGCCTTTAATGAAGCTTTTGCTGCCTATACTTCTTTTTTTGCTATCGATCACACCCGCCAAAATCTGCTGTGGGCTCTTAGTCTTTTAGCTGGCTTCAGTTGTCGGTCAGCCATTAATTTTTATTTGAATTTTTAAAATTTGTTTTAACTAGAGCCTTCGATTTTGGGCGGACGATTAATTACACGGGTACCCGTGACACGGGTACCCGTGTTTTAAGGAATTGATACCCGTGTACCCGTGTACTATTTAAATACACGTGTAAATAAAAATACACGTGTATTTAAAAGAACGTTGCTTCTTTTTGATGATTAACCAGACGTCGTGCATTATATTTAAAAAGGATGCTTCGCAGCATAAATAAAAATCATTCTTTGCCTATGCTCCGTACCAGGTCTAGCATATTTGACACCTTTTTCGTATTTTTTTCGTCTCCCACTACTCTTACGTACCTACCTACTCTCATTTGAAAAAAAAAAACAAGTACTTAGGGCTATTTTTCTTTTAACTGACTGTATTCTTAATTTATTTCGGATAAAGATTATAATGAAATAGTAGACCAAAAAGAATGGATCAATGGAACAATTTTTAATATTTTTTTTATTTTTGTAATTTTTTAGAATAACTGTTGTAATAGATAGGTGGTAAAATTTAATAATAGTTATTGCATTTTTTTTATTATAATTTTTTAAAATATTTTTTTCAGTACAAACATTTATTTTCAAAAAAGTTTGACCACCTCTAATAAAATAAAATTGTATGAGAACATGAATGGCCGATTGCTTAAAAAAGTTGTCTAATGCACTTTCCAAAATGGTATAACACATGCTTGTGCATTAACGAAATAACCAAGAAAATTTGTCAATCATCTTATAAATCAGCTTTTAACATTTTCGCAAAATGTCTATCAAAATGTTACAATAACTTCCAAATTTAGGTTGAACAAAGATTTTCTCTTTTGATGTGTAATAGGGTTCAGTGCAAGTATAAAACTCGATTTTAGGTGTTGAAAGCCTCACCATTTGGCCACCATATTGAAAAACGAGTTCTGAAAAGTTTTCCGTGGCAACTTAAATTTAATTAGTCTTAGAAAAAAAACTTTGGTACAAGTTTGTAGCAAATTCAATTTTCTTCAATTTATGTTAACACACTTTTTTTTCTAAGACTCATAAAATGTAAGTTGCCACGAAAAACTTTTTTGAACTCGTTTTTCAATATGGTGGCCTAATGGTGGGGCTTTCAACACCTTAATGCGAGTCTTATACTTGCACTGAACCCTATTACACATCAAAAGAGAAAATCTTTGTTCAACCTAAATTTGGAGGTTATTGTAACATTTTGATAGACATTTTGCGAAAATGTTAAAAGCTGATTTATAAGATGATTGACAAATTTTCTTGGTTATTTCGTTAATGCACAAGCATGTGTTATACCATTTTGGAAAGTGCATTAGACAACTTTTTTAAGCAATCGGCCATTCATGTTCTCATACAATTTTAATTTATTAGAGGTGGTCAAACTTTTTTGAAAATAAATGTTTGTACTGAAAAAAATATTTTAAAAAATTATAATAAAAAAAATGCAATAACTATTATTAAATTTTACCACCTATCTATTACAACAGTTATTCTAAAAAATTACAAAAATAAAAAAATATTAAAAATTGTTCATCCATGGTCGTAGCGTTCACGTATTTAAGGAAAGTAGTACTTGTTAACAACTTTTGAAAAAAACATCATAACAAAGTAACCACTGGGAAAATATTTTTTTTATATTTTTTTCTGGAAAGGTCATAAGGCCTGCTATAACCAGGTGCAAGGTTATCCATTATTTACAGGACACCCTGTATATGTATCTGTTGTGTTTGGTAGAAACATGATAACTCCATTTTAAAATTTGCGTCTTTGCGTCCACTTTACATCGACCTACAACCTAAACGGGTGAACCGATTTTCTTCAAATTTGAAACATAATTTTTCAAAGGTTATGTTCATAAGTATTCCAAATTTGAAGAAAATCTGTGGCCTCGTTTACACTCTAGCTTAATTTAAAGTGGGCGTAAAGACGCTAATTTTAAAATGGAGTTATCAGGTTTCAGGTTTGTTTTTATAAAGAACACATCAATTTAATTTTAGACACAGTGAAACTGAAGAAAAAGTAGAATATGTTCTTAACTTATATTTAAGCTTAAAAGCTCATACAAAAATTATCAAAAAAAATGTTCTTAAAACGAAGTTTTATTAAAAAAAGAAATGCCCCAGAAGAGTAATTGTCTAACCAAAAAAAAAGGAAATTTGTATCGCCAAAAAATTATAGAAAAAAATATTTCTCTAGAGAAAAATCTAGTTTAAACATTTTAGTTTAAATTTTGGCACCCCCTTAGCTTTGGCCCTGGATGACTCCTGTCTAGATCAACTTTGAAGTTAAATTATATTATACTAAATATTAAATTTCATCCAAATCATAGAAGTCGTAATAATACATAATGTATACTGCAAATTGCTCTTTTAAATTCTAAAATAGATTAAAATGGGAATGACAGTAGGCAGATTGTACCAAAACTAATTTAAAAATTCTATCGAAAAATTTCATCTTAATCGGTTGAGTGGGTTCCAAGAAAAAAAGTATTTCAGTTAAACAAAGCAAAGGTTCCGTGGCAGGGGAAAACAAACTTTAAAAATTTCTTCAGAATCGATATAGCCGTTCAGAAAAACCAAATAAATTTAAATATAATACAGAAACATTATAATCTGTATACAAGAAATAATATCTTAGGTAATTATTTCTTTTTTATATATTATTATTTTTAATATTAATTTTAGACCTAAAAATAATCCTCGAAATATATTAGTGTATGTAAGCAATTACCAAATTAAATAAAAAAACTTTTTTTATTTAAACTTTAAGAAGTAAAACAAAGCATAAATATACAAATAATACAGAAATATCTGTGTCATACGAATGTACTAGTAGAAATTCCTGTCATAAAACAATTTTTTAACTATTCAAACAATAATTAGACCGATTTTCAAGTTCCTTGGCATCCGATTTACCGATTTGTGCCGATTCCCATAATAATTACCCGTGTATTGCTAAATACACGGGTAATTATAAATACACGTGTAAATATACAGACACGGGTTCATGTACGGATAATTAATTACACGGGTAACACGTGTATTTAAATACACGGGCATTAGGGGGCTCTAGTTTTAACATACATAGCTATGTATTATTACAACCTGCATTTAAAAATTGCTTTTTTTGGTCCTATTGACATAATAGCTTGTTTTAAGTGCAATTTTACCCCTGCTTAAAATTTTTTTTTCATGTTATCAACAACAATATCACGGAATAAATACAAGTTATTGTTGTATTTCACATAGACATTTTTTTAATCGGAGTGAAAAATATCCTATATAAACATGGCTGTTGTAGATGACTTAAGACACAATTTAATATTTTTGAGTATCTTACCTTCAATAATTCCTTTCTTACTTTCAATGATAAGCATATATCATCATTGTATATAAATTCTATAGTATTCTCATGAAGAAAAAAAGCTCGTGGCCATCTATGCGTCCAAATGTAATCCTAATTTTGGTAAGGGATCTCGGTAAGGCGATCACAGCGAACCTATCGACCAAATGTCAACCTACAAAATCGTGTTTCATGAGAATACTATAGAGTGGTGTACAATGATATCATCACCTTTTTGACAATATATTATAAAAGCTGGTTTGGTTTTGGCAACACTGGTTTTGACAGCTGACGTGTGTTTAGTACCTTGTGTCACTGTCAAACAGCTTCAGTTTGGTGTGCAATTTAACCATGGATCATCTTACAAATGAACAACGCTTTCAAATTATTGAATTTTACTATCAAAATTCGTGCTCGGTTCGAAATGTTCATCGCGCGCTGCTTCCATTTTATGGTCGGCGTTACTGTCAATGGTGAACGCTACCGAGCGATGATAACAAACTTTTTTTTGCCCGAAATGGAAGTTCTTGACTTGCATGATATGTGGTTTCAACAAGACGGTGCCACATGCCACACAGCACGCGAAACAATGGCGCAATTGCGAGGCGAGTTTGGTGAACAGTTAATTTCACGTTTCGGGCCGGTCAATTGGCCGCCTAGATCGTGCGATTTGACACCATTAGATTATTTTTTGTGGGGGTATGTCAAGGCTAATGTCTATAGGGACAAGCCCGCTTCGATTGACGCACTGGAAGCCAACATCCATGCATTCACGCGTGAGATACCGGCCGATATGTGTGAAAGAGTATGCCAAAATTGGACTCAGCGGATGGGCTACCTGAGACGCAGCCGCGGTCAACATTTGCATGAAATTATCTTTAAACATTAAATTGCAAGGTTCAAACTATCGATTCAAATAAATATTTCATTCATTTTTTCGAATTTTTTGTGTTTTTTTTTTTTTTTAAAGTTCTAAACCTCTTAAAAAATCACCCGTTATTATATGTTTTTGATTGATTTAAAAAAAAAAATACAATCTTTTTCTTGCAGCGATTTGTCTATTTTATGGTTTCGATTTATAATTAATACAGCTTTGTTATTGCAAACAAAAGGTTAGATTTTGTTGTTCGGCTAAAAAGCAACGAATTTTGTAATTTATGTGTTCAGCACCAATTAAAAATCTATTAAAAAATTATTACATGTTTCGCCTCAATTGGATTGTAAGTTTTACATAAACAAGTTTAATTATTAGTCCAAGATCCAGAGCAAAAATAGTAGGTTCATAAAGCAAATTATTACTGAACTGTTTTTAAATAAAAGATATTATTTTGAATAACTTAAAAACACTTATTTTATTTATTTATTTACTTAAATGCATTTCGGAAGCAATGCTTATATTATTATTTATATAAAACTTACTGACGATGGAAGCATTGCTTCCGAAATGCATTTAAGTAAATAAATAAATAAAATAAGTGTTTTTAAGTTATTCAAAATAATATCTTTTATTTATTTCATGAAAAAAACACGTTGAAAATCTCCAATATCAAATCAATTTGAACTGATTTTCTTGATTGAATTTGTCTATGGGTGTCCTCAGAATTTAAATCCAAGTTTTCGGGACAGGGGGCGGTGAGCGTCAGGCGCCATCTTGGAAAACACGTTTTATCAAATACCTCGCTCGTGACCCGTGCATCGTATTGACACCTGGTAAGTTGCTTTCCACACAACCTGCATTTCAGCACATGAACCCTATCAGGGGGATACAATTTTTTCGAATTTGACGTTCAATGTATTTCCTAAAAGAGAAAAGCAAAAGAGAGTCATATTCATGTTACTTTTTCTAATAACTTTTACATAAACGGATACAACTTTTACGATTGCAATAGAATAACAAAACATGTGAGTTTACAAATCTTGTAAAAAATAAAACAAAACTAACGCCTTAAATGCTTTACTTTTAAAATGAAAAATGTAAGCAAACTACCTCCACAACGAGAAACAACAACACCAACACTCGTTTGAGAAAAAAAGCAACACAGCGACGAAGCCAATATTATATTAAACTGTTATTTTTTTCTTTGTTAAATATGTTTGTATTAAAAATAAAGTTTTATAAAATACATGTACAAATTTTTGTTTGGAATTAAATTTTTTGCATAGATATTTAGGTACCAATTTAATTTCAAAAAAAACATTTTTCTAGAAATTTTTTACTTACGCTACAGAATTTTTTAGTTTGGAAATATGTATGTAATGTACATTTTGAAAGTAGCTATGTAAGAATTGTAAGAAATTAAACGCAAAATAAAAGAAATGGGTTCTCAAAAATATGATTTTTTTTTTTTTAAATTGAGGAGTTCCAAAGTAAGAAAAATTGAGACATTTTGTATTAATTATATTTTTTTAACTTTAAATATTTTTTTTCAACCAAAGAAGCTGGGCTTAGTGTCTCAAAACGTAATTTTAAACACAATATTTAAATTTAACAAAACATGTTTTTATTATTAAAAATTTTCAGTTTTTTCCAAATCTATCCCTTTAAAAAGTAGCTCATAGAAATACTCAAAGATTCTGCAAACATGAATATATATTGTTCAAAATGTTTTTATTTATTTAATAAAGGGGTGCTATTAACCCCATGAGTTTCGTTAGTTTCTGAACACAAAATATATTTTATTGATCTGTTTCACAAACAGTACACAAAGATTTGTACTCCTTTTTCTCAAGAATACAAATACACAAACGCAATACATAAAAAGATATAAATACTTTATACCTACATCTCCATAAAAACATTACTGCAAAGTTTCGGTGACGTAAGCTTTTATACTTATAAAAAAAACAATAATAAAATAGGTACATAATATAAAAATCTTCATAATTGGCTCTTGTCTTTCAAACTCCTTCCCTGACTACACACATATGACACCAATTTTGTTTACGACATGAATCCATTTTGGAAAGCAACAACAACAATACAGGTTTAATTACATCTTTCATCTGCAAAATATAGGAAGTTATACGTAAGTTTTGATACATATTCTTTTTGATCAACTAACTCACATAATTTCTTATTGTATTGCAACTTAAAATAAATACGTGTTCATAGAAAATGAATTAGCAAAAGCAATGTTTTTCAGACCTTTTTTTGGATTTCTCTTATGGGAAATGCATTGAATGTCAAAATGAAAAAAAATGTATCCCCCTGATAGGGTTCACGCTCTGACTGCTAGGTGCCGTGACTCCATTCGCCAATACGACAAAAATAGTAGATTTTTTTGAAAGCTAATTACCTAATCTTTTATTTGTTTCTTACTTGCGATTATAACGGGTGATTTTTTAAGAGGTTTAGAACTTTAAAAAAAAAAAAACACAAAAAATTCGAAAAAATGAATGAAATATTTATTTGAATCGATAGTTTGAACCTTGCAATTTAATGTTTAAAGATAATTTCATGCAAATGTTGACCGTGGCTGCGTCTCAGGTAGCCCATCCGCTGAGTCCAATTTTGGCATACTCTTTCACACATATCGGCCGGTATCTCACGAATGAATGCATGGATGTTGGCTTCCAGTGCGTCAATCGAAGCGGGCTTGTCCCTATAGACATTAGCCTTGACATACCCCCACAAAAAATAATCTAATGGTGTCAAATCGCACGATCTAGGCGGCCAATTGACCGGCCCGAAACGTGAAATTAACTGTTCACCAAACTCGCCTCGCAATTGCGCCATTGTTTCGCGTGCTGTGTGGCATGTGGCACCGTCTTGTTGAAACCACATATCATGCAAGTTAGGTACTATAATAGTTTTGGATTCGTGCAAAAAAAAATTTTTGAGATAACAATCAAACATGATATTACGATGATAGAGAACACCAAAAAAGTGGGTGGCACAATTCTGTCTGTCTGTCTGTTCGTCTACAGCCTTAACGGCTCGAATCAAAAATAACGGTACCTGCCATACAATTTTTTTTATCAAAATTACATAATCGTATTTTTCTCAAAAACGGCTCGATAACTTTTCTTAAAAAAATTCAATAAATTAATTTTAGTAAAGGCTTCTTTTGGGTGGAAAACCATTTTTCAGAAATGGTTATTAATGGTACCTCCCAAAGAACCATTTTTTTGATTTTTGATTCTCTTCAAAACGGTACGACCGATTTCAATTATTTTTTTTACACAGAAGCTTCCAAAAAATATAAATAGTTTTGTGTACCAAAATTTTTGAAAAAATATTTTTTGGATTTTTAAAAGTTTAATATTTTTTTTTTGGAAAACCAAATATTTCTAAAACGACACGATCGATTTTTTTAAAACTCGATGTTTAAGACTTTTTAAGTACTCTCTAAAATATTTTTAGAAAAAATTTTACATTTTATCAAAAAATAACGGTACCTTCCATACAAAAGTGAAAAAACCGCAAAGGAAAATATTTTTTTTTCTTAAAAACGACTCCTATGATTTTGATTAAACTTATTTATATAATTATATTAGTACCTCGTGGCTTGATGGTTAGTGCGTAGGACTGTCATGCCGAAGGTGTGGGTTCGATTCCCAGCCGTGCCACCTAAAAAAACAGAAATGTTTTATTCGAGGTACTGCCTCTTGCGAGGAACTGACAAATCCTCCAAGAGTATACTTGTCATGAAAAAGTGCTTCTCATTTAGCCGTTCGGACTCGGCAAAAAACTGTAGGTCCCCTCCATTCCTTCCAACAAACACGCACACAGGAATGGTTGTGAGTTGTAAGTCACTAGGCCCTGGTTCTCCACGAGCTGTTGCGCCACCCAATTTATATTTATTTTATTAGTACGATCTACTACCAAAAATTATAAAATTTTACACTAAGCAACTATTAATAGTAGCTGTCATAGAACGTATTTTTTTATTTTGAGTTTTCTCGTTATCGGCTAAACGGATTTAGATAAATTTTGTATATACAAAATTTAAATAAAATCAAATAATATTGCATATCAAAATTTTCAAAAAAAAAGTTTTTGGATTTTTAAAAAAAGTTTCAAATTTTTTTTTTGAAAATTCGATATCTCAAAAACGGGTTAACAATTTTTTTTCAAATTTTGGTTTTATAGACATATATATATATATATATATATTTATATACATACTTTAGATTTGCATACAAAAATTTGTTCTTAAAAATGTTTTAAGAATTTTATATATAAAAAATTATTTTTTTTTTAAAAACCGCTCCAACGATTTTAAATTTTTGTTTCCCATACAATCATATTCCATCAAGAATTAAGATGGCATTCTTTCTTTCCACATCACAAAGAGTTGTTTTATCCAATTTAAATGTCGTATTTCATACTTTTCTACATTTTTCTCTCATGATTTCCATGTTTTTAAATACAATTTTCTCAAGCCCAGTGTCTTGAACATAAGAACAAGTACGTGCGACCCAGTCGTGCATTTTATTTTTTTTTGTATCAAGTTGATTGAAAATTAAAATTTTAGATTCAATATTTTTGAAAAAAATCAAATTTTTTTTTTAATATTTGTTGATTGTTTTCAAATAAACATTTACATTAAAATTTAATTTCTCAAAGACAAACTTTTCACGAAAACAACTTGTTAAAAAAAAAAAGAATGGAAGATTTGATTTCAAAAAAATTTACTATTTTTGTCGTACGATGCACGACGAAAAAGGTCAGATTGGCGAATATTAAGGCTAACTTGGTGGGCTTTGCTAATCGAAAAATATTTTTGTTTGTTGTGTTTAGATCCCATTTTAATTCCAGCTCAAAAGAAAATCCAAATTGTGATATTTTATTTAGAGAAAAAAATAAAACACAGGGTGTTGTTCTTGATTTTATATGAATTCTTACAGTTTAATGCTAATTTATTCTACTTTGAGCATTCTTTGGTATAACTAATTATGCACAATAAAATATTTTAGTGATATCAGATGTGTAGAGAACCAAAATCAATCGATATTAGGCGTCTTTTGTCGAAAACATTGACAAAAAAAAGGGAAATTGCAACGAAAAAACGAAAGGCTATAAGTATTTAAATCGAGTCAACTTGGACAAACCTTAAATGAGGTTTTACTCAGCTCACTTAGACCCTTCAAATGAACCAGGAACGAAAAATGCTCCACGCAAAAAAAAAACAGCTGTTGTTCTGTGTTATTTATTATGATTTTGAAGAAAGTTAAAAATAATATTCTTCTGTTTTAGTGGAGCGAATGAATTAAGTTCAAATAAAGAATTTTAAGTGAGCTCTACTCCATGGATAAATAGAATTCACAGGGTATTCATGCTGTGATTTCTATATGAGTCAGTAAACATCGACCAAAATTTGCGTCCTAGAAGGGTACAACAGCATCTAAGTGATGAGTTCTGCGTTAACTTCCGTTTGGAAGTTATTGTGATTGGTCCGTCTTGACTAATCGAAAATTTTGACATATATCTTCACCTTTCGAGGTCCCTAGAATTTGAATTCATAATTTTTAGAGACATGTATGTATGTGTGCGTACGTTCGTACATTCCTTCACGTGATGCAGATAGGACTTTAAAAATATAAATGATTAATTTTTTTTATTAAATCAATTTAAAAACAAAAACGTTGCTGTCTTGATAGTCCAG
This sequence comes from Dasysyrphus tricinctus, assembly GCA_963921185.1. Lineage (NCBI taxonomy): Eukaryota > Metazoa > Arthropoda > Insecta > Diptera > Syrphidae > Dasysyrphus > Dasysyrphus tricinctus. Next base: position 130,111,600 of record OY992530.1, read on the forward strand.
TTACCTTGATGTTGGTCTAGTGATAAATCCAATTTTTCCACCTCAAGCGCCAAACGCCAAATTGGCCCCTCTCGCCTAAACTGGGAGATATATACCCCCCATTCAATACTATTGTTTTCTTCTTTTGGCCCAATCTACACGCTCTGTTACTTTGATGCAACATATGTCAAAGACCAAGTTTTTGTTATTATACTGTGTAATATACTTCCTATTGTTTTAAATTTGGTATTGCTGTATTTCGAAAAAGCCGTCCCTTGGAAACGGTTGAGTCTACAGAAACGTTTTGGACACAAATTAAAGCAAATTTAGTAAGGTTTAAATCGTAAAGCAATGTTTTATTCGGAAATTAAGGCGTAATGCTTAGGGTCTCAAATATAGGTGACGTGAAATAACGCCAAACGAAATATAGCCAAATTTTGAATTTGGCCTTATTTCCATCTCAAAAACGAAATAACGCCAATTTGGTTTTATTTCTTATGCCCGATGGAAATAACACCAAAAAAATAATCTATATCAACCAGTTTTTCGGCCTTATTGCAATGCGAAAATAGAATTAACGCCAAATATTTTTTGAGAATCGTTATTTCAGGTTCTTTAAATGCAAAAGAAACTTTTCATTCACCCAACCTCGCACCCACTCCAAATCCTATAGCGAGGCCAATCAGGGTTGCAGGGAGGCAGCATGCCCCCTCATACGTACCCCACTGTTTATTCGTGAATTTTAAAATTTCACAAACCAAATAAAGGAGAGGGTTTATTAGGCTTGTGAAACTTAAAAGTTCGCGAATAAACAGTGAGGTATGCTTGGGGGGGCATGCTGCCCCCTGCAACCCCCCTGCTTGGGCTCACTATAGGATTTGGGATGGGTGCGAGGTTGGGTGTATGCAAAGTTTCTTTTGCATTTAAATTATCTGGAAACTTTGAATTTATCCTACCATAACTTCTTTTCATTAGCCTCCTCAAGTCAGGAAAAAAATTTCAGTTTCGGCAGAATAAGATATTTGAAAATATGAAATAAGGCCAAATTGGTCTTGTTTCAGTTTCATAAATGAAATAAAACCAAATTTTTGAATTTCGGCTTTATTTCGTTTGGCGTTATTTCACGTCACCCAAATATAGTCCAGTCATATTGTGTTTTTACAATGCAAATTGTAGATGAAAATGCATTTTTTTGTAGTTTTATATTTTTGCTTATGGCTCAAAACTATCAATCATTCGTGAATTACATCAAAAAAAAATTGAAAGTATAAGCAATTTGGAAAAAAATCTTTATTCAAGGTTTTTTCTGTGAAAACCCATTTGGACTCAAAAGCTAGTTGAAAATGTACGTATTTTTACTATTTCCGAAAATCCACTCGAAAACACTTATTTACTACTTTGCCTGACAAAGTTTGAATTTTTGCCATAAACATGAACCAAGATGTACTTTTTTGATGAATTCGAATCTGGCTTAAGAATTAATCAAGCATGTCAACTTTTTTGAGATATTCGGATCTAAAAATTAAAAATTTCGAGTTATATTATTTTAACATCAATTCAAGAAAACTACCTGGAGAAATGTTTTCTTGAGTTGATGTTTTTGGCATTTCTGAAGTATGAGCATTACTTAAAAATTCTTTTTGAAACTCCCAAATACCTTCATTCATCTTTCAGAAAATCATTAATAATTGTCAGCCTTCGTCTTAAACTACATAATTTGAAAATATGCTAAATGGGATACCGACATAATCTCCAAAAACTAAATCCACAAACTCCAAATCCCCATACCTACTTTCAAAAATCCACAAGTCTGAAATCTCCAGTACTCCAGTCACTAAATCCACGAACCCAAATTCCCGATCCCAATTCCATAAATTCAGAATTCACAAATCCATAATCCACAAGTAAAGGCCAAAATCTACAAATTAAAAATCAACAAAACCAAATTTTGAAATACACATTCCCCGTAGCTCTAGCTGAAGTATGGGGAATCTGTGTTTAGGGATTTGGGATTTATGGATTTTGGTTTAGTGAATTTTGGTTTTATGGATTTTGGTTTCGTGAATTTCGGTTCGTGGATTTTGATTTCTGGATTTTGGTATGTGGACTTTCGTTTTAAGGATTTTGTTTTGTAGAATATAATGTGTGGATTTTGGTTCGTGGATTTCGTTTTGGGTCTATTGGATTTGGGGTTTGGGCTTACAACCTACATATGCTAAATTCATAAACTTCAAATATGGATCAGAAGAAAACCTTGAACCAACACTTATTCGAAATTATTTATAATTTCAATTAACTTCTAAGTTATTTGTAAAAAACCAATAGTTTCAAGTTATAGGCAAAAACTTAAAAAAAAAATGCATTTTTGTACCACTTTTGGTAATATTTAGCATGTTGCGTCAAGAAATTTTTGTCGCAACCCTCAAATTCGGATTCAGAATCCTTAAAAACATAAATATGGAACAAAACTAAAACAACCCCACAATTTTCTCGCTAATAGGGCCCTTTTGAGCACAATTTGACTGGTCTATGAGCATTTTCGAATAAGGTAGTTTAAGACGAAGGTAAACAATAACAACTAATTAGTGATTTTCTCAAAGATGAATGAAGGTATCTGGAAGATTCAAAAAGATTTTTCAAGTAAAATGTTCATACTTGAGAATGACCATGAACTTTAATTCGGAAAAAATTACCTCGATAAATAATATAACCCAAAGCTTGCATCAAGAACGCAATTTTTAAAATGTTTTAGTTTCAAATATCTCAAAAATGTGACTTGCTGGAGTTATTCCAAGTCACGATTCAAACTCAACATATCAAAGAACATTAGAAAAGTTTATCACGGTTCATGTTGAAGACAAAAATTCAAATTTAGTCTCGCAAAGTATACTTAGTAAATTAGAGCCAGAGTATATCTAATAATGAGTAGGGAAACTCGGAAAGATTTCTTTATCACCTCACATGTACTCTCACACAGATAGGAAAAATAGATGGTAATAAGAAACTCTAGGGAAGGAAAGAGAAAGAAAAATTGTCACAGGGTGGTTCATTGAAAAAATAAATTCGGTTTTTAAATTTAATTTTTTCTTAAAACTTTATAATAAATTTACATGTGAGTAACATTAATAAATTTTTGTTTATTACATGCCTTCTTTGTGTTTTTATTAAAATGTTTGATAAGATGGTAAACTCTTACACGAATATAATACCTAATGAGAAACTCGTTATTATTACTATCGTTGCAGCAAAAATAGTTGAATTCATTTTTTAAAATACTGGCCATTTTTAATTCAAAATTCTTACAATGGTACAAATTCGGGAATAAATTTATAAACTTTGTTTCAAGGTTTTCTATTGAACTCAAAAAGTCTTGTGGTGGACGGGTCAATGTTCCGCACTCATATTCTTTGAAATCGGTGAAGATTGAAGAAGTGGAAGGCATTGTTTCAGTGCTTAATGGCATTGTGCAGTTATGTTTCTGTTTGAATTTCTTAAAAATAAAGCCGCAAAAATAAAAGAATGCATTTTCCATTCCAAAATTAGCAGATTTGTAATCTGGTTCGGGATCAAATACAAGGATTGTGTTGTTTTTTTCCTCACCTTTTATTTCTTCAAACACTGGAATATCTACCAGATCTAACGTTTCAGTGGGCTGACAGTTTCCGTCTGTGATATCTTCCATATATTTTACTGAAAAAGATCTTTTAAAAGCACAGGAGAATTGAAAAGGTGTTAATGCTTTGTTATTGCCACCTCGATTTCGCAACACTGCAAATGTGTTTTCAAGACAATCTTGGTTAAGGTTTCTCGTAAAAAGAAACTTAACTCCTTCTGGCCTTAAGTCTACCAAAAGATCTTTTAAAACATAGATATTCTGTTGCCATCCTTTGACAAATCTCAATTTATTGGTAACATTTTTAATTTGGTCAAGAAAAGTAATATTTTCAAAAAACAATAACATCTCATTTAAAAAATCAATTTGTTCAATATTGGCATTAAACGGTCTTCCAGACACTTTTGCTTTGAAGCCAGACGAATTAAAAATATCAAATAATTTGTCCATTTTTTCTATAATTTCGGCTGTATTAATAGCTGTTGTTGAAACAGCACCAAAACTAGCCATAGTGTACATTCCAGCTGCTACTGTACTACTCATAGTCTGTGAAGCAAGCCTTTCCCGCATCTTTTGAAATGTATTTGGAAAAATATGTTCATCTGTCAACTTTGGTGCCAATTTAAAGGAAGACTTTTTGTCTTGTAAGTAGAAATTGACGACATCATTCCATTTAGCTTTTTTGTTATCAGGCATAACAATGTCATATTTCATGAAATCGCGCCAAAATGACTTCAATAGATGGGGACTGTCATACATATAATATAATTTAATATTTTCAACAAAAAAATAGGGTTTTTGAAAAGGGATTCCTAAAAGTCTATTTAAACCAATGAAATTGCCACCTTGGTCTGATATAACGACCCTGGGCTTCATATTCACTGCTGTGAGTTGTTTTACGCATGTAGCTATAAATAATTTCTTTCAAAGTTTTTGCAGAACAGGCAGAATTCACAAAATGGTATCCCACTAACTGCTTGTACCGGTGTGTGATACCTCTTACCATTACAACAATTGCGTAATTTGCGGCTAGTTTTGTTTTAATCAGTCCATCGTCTTCTAAACCTATTATTTCTCCAGTATTTTTATTGAAGAAAAGATGGCTTTTAAGGGACATTTCATCCAAACATATCGCACAATTGAATGCTATTTCTGGAAGAGTCTGTATTTTGAGCTTTAATGCACTAAATAAAGACGGATGAAGGCCAGGCCCAGACGGCCAATTTCTTGTGAAATTAGCTAGAGTTCTCTTTGATGGTAAGTTTAAATTTCTTTCCAAAAAGTAATAGGATTTCGGTGCAATGAAATAAATGCTAAGACAAAACTTTTTGAATTCATTAGAATACCGGTACCCCTTTTTCTTTTTTCCTGAATTTTTAATATGATTTTCAACTATAGTTGCAAGCTCTTTGGGTAAAAAAAGTTTTGTTTTTTCTACATAATTCTTTTTTGAGTTTTCCAACCTTTCTAAATTTTCAAATTTCTTTTTCAAATTTGCATTCTCTTTTCTCAAACAATAATTTTCTGTTGTTTCGTCATAATCGGTTTGTGTTGATTGATGTTCTGTTGTTTTTTCACTGGCCTCCAACAAAGTTCCGACTATCCTATCAGGTTCATACATTTCAACAGACTTGGTTCCTTCTTCATTAACAGAAACGTTAACAGGTTCTATTTCAAGATTTTGTTCTAAAGTTTTATTTTGTATTTCTTCATTACACGACACAACTTCTTCTGCCCGTTGAGTTCTTGAGTTTTCTTTAATTTGCTCATCAATTTTGACTTTGAAAAAAAAAAAAAATTGGCAAAATACAACATTTTTTTAAGGAAATAAGTTCCCGGAATATAAGTCCAATTTGTATATGTTTTTGCTAAAATTTATCTAGACATATGTACGTAAGTCTCCTAGAAAAATGAGAAACTTCTCTTGCACAAATAATTGTTTTATTTAGGTATATATAAATGTAACTATGGTGGCTGTTCTGATATTTGATCGAATTAAATCCGTACGGATTAAAAACAGTAAAAAAAAGATACCACAATAATTGTGATCGTCAAAAAATGGCGGGTAGTTGAAACATTCGTTTTGCCGAAAATAAATGATAAATAGACGTTCGGCAAAACGAACGGAAGCACGATCCGCCACTTTTTGACGTTTTCAATTGAATATCTTTTTGTTTTCGGTTTTAATCCGTACGGATTCAATTTGACCGAATATCATAACATCCGTGTATGACTCAATCAAAAAAAAACTCATACAATAAAATAAATAAGGGTAAATGCAAAAATAAGGATTTATTTCCCGGATACTTATGAAACAGTTCCTAATTTCTCCGTTTTAAAATTTAAAACTATACCTTTTGGGCTATTGGTTATATTTTTCAATATGTTTATATTAGGGACTGCTGAAAATTTTAAGCGTTTTCCAGACTTGGCATACAAGTCTTTCGTGAAATGATTTTCACAAACTTTTAGATCCCTTGAAAGCTTTTTTTGAATCAAATCTGGTTTGTGAATAGAATTCAACCATTTAGTTCTTCTGAAATTAAAAAACTTTAATGTCACCATAAATCTTTTTTAAAATTTCCAAAACTTTTAACAACATGAAACTTGTATCGTGTATTTGTTTGTGGCTAAGTTATGTGATGGGATGGTGTAATTGTATAGTGTGAATTTGAATTGTGATACTTTGTTTTGTATTTTTTATATTAAGGTTTTAAAAACTACATAAAGCAAACATTATTTGTTTGAATTTCCGCAATGTCGGTTCATTACCTTAAAAAATTCTAGTAAGTTTGCATAATGCTCAAAGTGATAGCTAAGTGTTTCTGTGTCGGCTAAAACTTAATCACCAAACCGCCAAACTTTTAAAAAAATCGAATTCAATTCCAAATATTCTTGTTGTTTTCAAAATTTGAGGCGATGAGAACCAAAACTCGCCACATCCATGCCAGAAAAACTCGTCACAGCCAGATATAATTTTTAAATATCTTTTTTACGAATCTTTTTATATAATTTTCCTTTAAATCATTACAAAATATTTAAAAATCTATGATTAGATATAAAAATTATTTTCTAAGTACTCTCACTTAAAAGTTATTAAACAATTAAGTTTGGTTATGGACCGTTTTTCTGACATTAATATGGCGAGTTTTGGTTATAATCACCTCAATTGTATTTGTTTCAAATCATATTCACAATTTGTCACCGTGCATTTTATATTTTTTTTTTAATTTCATCTTCTTCTTTTTAATAGGTACCTATTATAATGAAAAACCTAGTAGGTACCTAATTCTGAATTTATCAAAAACTGAATGCACAAAACTAAGGCCCATGAACTTTTTTAATTTCTACTGGACGATTGGCATTAGATAAAAAAAAACTTTGTATAACGGATATTTTGGACGGTTTTGTGATTTCGTTTTGGCCGACACTGCATATGCTATATGAATCAACTTTTTCTTTCTATACAAGCTACATATAGATATTTGTAATACTACCGCTCGGTGTTTCCAGGAATCTCGAAAAATCGTACACTCGATTTTGCATTTTCTTCTCTGCCACACGATAAGCACTTGTTATAATGTTTTCCCATTTCTTACATTTAAAATTTACACAATCGTGTTCACAAAAAAAAAAAAATAAAAATACACACCCGTTTCTTATCTGATTCGCACAACTGCTATCGCGCGAAGCGAAGATTGGAAGAACGTATTATTTTTGCTCTTTCTTAGCCAAAATATTACCATAAGAATAGTTTAAATTATATGAAAACAAGCAAGTATAATTAATTTTCCATGTTCTTTCATTATTTATATTATTTATTCCATTTCTAGTCCCAAATACAGACAAGAAAAATGTTGCGGTGAAAAATATATCACTGTTAATAAGTTACCAAACTGGCAACGCATGTTCGTATATTGGCAGAAAAAAAAAAGTATTTTCAAGTCAGCTCGCCTTTGAAAGTCAATAGTAAAGAAAAGGAAAGCTGGAAGGGATGAACGAGTAGTCGAATCGTTCTTGTGCAGGCCATTCTACATAAGGAATCTCTTTGACTGCTTTGACTTATGGAATGTTTTGTTTTGTTTTTTATTGTTTGTTTGTGACTGTAATAGTGACTAATACAATTGTAAAAGAGTTTCCCTACTCATTATTAGATATACTCTGATTAGAGCTTTCGAATGGGTTTTCGGAAGCAATAAAAATACGTCAATTTTCCACTAACACTTGAGTCCAAGTAAGTTTTCGCAGAAAAAACCTTGCACAGAGATTTGTTCGAAATTGTTAATACTTTCAATTGTACTTTGATGTAATTCACGAATAATTAATAGATTTCCAGCCATAAGTAAAAAACACCAAAAAAAAATGCATTTTTCATCATTTTTTGCATTTTTTTCTATGGTGAAAAATTGAAAAATGAAATTTTAGTCACAAACCTCAGGATTCAGCACCCCCAAAAACATAAAGCAGGGAACAAATCAAAACTACTGCTCACTAAGAGCCCTTTTGGCACCAATTAACTGGACTTATATCTTGAGAACAAACAATGATATGGACGTTGGGATAGTAATTGGCAAACCAACGTTTTCAAAAAAAAAAATAACATTTGGTCCCTATCTTCTGGGGCGCCAATGGGAAGTTACCAGTGTGGGTCGCACCCAGCCTCTTTTTCTTTTGGAATTAATCATCATTTTTAATTGCATCCTTTCAAACTTCCGATCATTCTATTGAACAGAAAATCAAGGTTCTCTAATGAAAGTTTTGGACTATGAAGCTCTATTCTTCATTATTATATACATACATTGCTTTTTAGATAATTTATTTACTTATTAAAATTTTCTATTTTATGGCCATTTCAAAGTAACGGAGAAGACAATCGGACGCTTGTAGTAAGGTTTTTCTTGTTAAGAAATTAATATTTTTCTTATGAAACTCAGTGGTTTTTAAGAATTCATCACAAAGTACACGACACAGAAGTTTCACCAAAAAATTATGAAATTTAGTAAGTTTATTCAAAAAAATAGACGGTAACGGAGAAGACACGTACGATTTAGAGATTTCCGACCATTGCCTTGAAGTTTAAAATTCTGCGCCGTCCATTAAGATATGAAGTTGATTTTTTTGCACACTTTCATAAAACCAACATTTATCAAAAACCATCCTTGGCTTAATGCCAAGTTTCATTTTACTAACAGAAAAAATATGAAAGATGGAAACGGAGAAGACACGTACGATTAAAGATTTCTTTTTTGTTCAGTTATATTGAAATTCGTATTTTTAAATTATTCTCATCAATGATAAAAGTGATTCAGGCAATTGAAAAATGTATGTAAAATTTCATTGAAATCGGTTAACGTTAACACGTGCTAGCGAGCACTTGAAATTTTTCATTCAAAACACATGGGGTTTTCACAGTTTTTACTCAAAATATCAGCAAAATTGTAAAAGTTGATGGAAAATCTTTAAACTTGGCACATAAATTAACTACTGTTAGGAGTATCAAAAAAAAATTTCAATAGTTTTGCATAGTATTAACCCCATCAAAAAATTTAATTAAAAATCGTTGTTTTTGTGCATTTGTTGCTATTTTAAATGGAGTAACTGTTGTTTACAAAAATAAAAAAAATATATTTGTATACCCTTATGGTATTTAGTATATGAGCCAAGTTTAAAGTTTTTCCATCAACGTTTACACTTTTACGGGCCCTTTGAGTAAAAGACTGTCAAAACACCATGTTTTTTATATGAAAAACTTCAAGTGCTCGCTAGCACGTGTAAACATCAACCGATTTCAATGAAATTTAACACATATTTTTTTTTGTTACCTTGATCCATTTTAAGCAAGGGAATCAAAGAAATTCAGAATTAAAAAAAAGTGCCTGTGAGTCGTTGAAATTTGGATGAGAAAGTGCAATTTTGTCTTCTCCGTTACCCTGTTTTAGATAGTAAGACATGATTTAAAAATCTATAAAAATCCACCATAATCCTTTTTCAAGTCTTGCTTTGTATGCGAAATAATTTTAAAACACTAATAGGTATAGTTCACCATTTATACCAACTTTTGTCATTTTTCGGTAACGGAGAAGACATGAAATGTTCAGTCATTTTGAGGCGTAATGCTATTTTTACAGCACTCCTATCAGAAAAATAGTTCCGAATTTAAGTAGTGTATTGAAAACACTTATAAAAACCTAACTGCACATCGTCATTTGCATCACAATTTATAGAGAACTGATAGCGGCAAAAATGCCGAAAAATGCGCAGATACGAAAGATAAAGTATGAGCTTTTTTGATCACTTGCCTATCTTACAACAACAAGTAAAATTTTATATTTACATTTTTTTCGTTAACTCTAATATATATAAGGTAAATATTGGCATATTTAAATATATTTTTTTTCCTTAATTTGAAGTTGAGTTGCTTGGTTTCGAAATTTTTAGAATGGCCGTTTAGAAGTGTTGTTAATCTTTGACAAGTATTGTAAAACTTGTAACTCGATAGAGTAATCTGCCTATTTTTCTTTTAAATGAAAACAACCTCAATCGAGTAGGTATAACTATGGAAAAATTAAAACTGCCCACTTTTCATACTCACGCTGTAATTGCCTTTAAATTGGTACCAAACCAAGATACCTTACAACCTATACTCAACTTAAACCAAACATTTTGTTAGTTTCTACCCGACAATCTGACATTATCGCTTGTTGATTGCCAAGACCCGCATAAAAAATGATCACAAAGTTGCGTAAAATGAAGTCCACTTTATCGGATGGAAGTAATTATTATATCTCTGCCTGTAGTGTATAAATGCTTGTGTTCTTTTGATGTCCAATCATATTCCAACATTCATTCGTCATATACAAAAACAACAACTATCTATCTCTCTCTCCTCGCCATCATGTCGGTCGTTGCGTCGTCGTCGTCGTCAAGAGTTATTAAAATTGAATTTAAGAGATGAAATCACGACGAAGGCTATTTCCAGCGCAAACAACACCGCAATCGCTATGATTACAAAGTAAAGAGTTATAAAAATAATTTCGAAACTTTTGCAAAAATTTCTAATGATGATGAGTTACTGATGGTACTGGACTAAGTTAGCTCTGTGTTGATGGTCTTTTTCTCTACCTCTGCCTCTCTGCGAAATTCCCAGATTCATTTTGGAACTTGATTTTCGCAATGGATCCTGATGAGTAAATTGCGTGAGCTGTACGATTTGGAATCAAGTCAAAAAGGCCGATAGTTCATTGTTCTTGAAATCTTTTGTATGCGAGTAATTGTAAGTTGAACTATTGGAAGGTATAGGTAAGGTAGGTATACATTGGAGAGTTAGAACTAAAACCAACAGGAAGCATATGCGTTGGTGGCGGCTGGCGGCAGCAGTGGATGACCTTTGTGTGGTAATTGGCCGCTGGAATTTATTTCACAAAGACAGAAGATAGGATGGAATTTCTACTTTGAATGTTTTGTTAGGGTAGTAAATTGTATTGTTTACTACCTATGTCCTTGAAAACGGTAGTATGCAAACATCATTTTCGCAAATGTTTTGTGTAACAATTGGTGCAACAATCCTTTTGTATATTGCAGTAGTCCTTTCACTGTCATTGTTTATTATTCTGATTTTAAGAAAAGGTTGTAAATTTTCCTGACCTACAGGGATGAGAATGATGTCATTGTTTGGACAACTCCTTTTGCATAGGTGTAAGTCAAGAACAACGTATGTTTGCAAATATGCAAAATGTGGGGGACTGCTATCGATTTCAACTACTGCTCTTAAATTAGTTGTACCTTATGTTGTCATAGATAAATACGTACATGAAGATGTGAAGTGTAAATAAATATTTTGTTGGTTGAATCAAAATAAGAAATTGTTATTTTTCAAAATATTTAAGTGTTTTTAAGTGTTATAAGGTGTTATTGCGTGATTTGTAAAATATTATTTCCTATTACTTGCACAGTTTAATAGTTCATTGGCAGTGTAATCAAAAATCACAATCAGTGAAAAATAATACATAATTCGTATCAAAAATACTGGCTTTAGAATATTTAAATAGTTACAAAAATTTTTCTACAGACTGATGATATCGTTGGCTAAGGATACAAACCACGTAAATCCATTTCGAGAAATTTAACAGGAGAGTGATTTCTAACTTTCAAAGTATGTTTAACCAATTTTATATTTTTGATATTCCTTTAAGAAAATCGAATGTCACTTTTTCCGTTATTTGAAAATAATTAGCAAAAAAGCTTAACAAAATTTTATGAAGGGATATATGAGGTTTTCTACTTAATGAGAATTCGTTACTTCATTTATTTTGTATTTTTGTGTGGTTTATTATTTATTATGAAGACAATTCTAAATCAAATCAGGTTCGAGATATTGAATAAAAGAAATTTACTATAATTTAAATATGTTATATATTCAAATTGACAGTTTAGTGCTTTTTTAAAGTTAGTTGATTCAAATACGAGTTTGGTAGCTTCATGTAAAAAAAAATTACAGAAAAGTAGTTACTAAGGTTGTTGGCAGATTTCTTACAACCCAAACAAAAATTCTTGTAAAATGCTTCTATTTTGAGCTCTTTCCCTCGAAACATCAAGATCAAAGTGTTACGTCTTTCAACCTCCAACTACCACTCGTCGGTAAAGTAAGCAGGGCAACTTTCTCACAGGAATGGGACCTTAACAAGAACTTGCGGTTTTTTGCATTTCTCTTCCCGACTTTGCAGTTCACTAAATAAGGGAGCAAAAGGGTGACCTGCTAGCTTTCGAAGCGAACTGCTTGATCCCCCTTGGAAAATTTCTCCATGGTTTGCTCCTCCTGAACTCAATCTTACGGGTTCAAGGGAAATACATTATATATTGCAAAACACAATGGAGAAAACTTCGTATATTGTGGACATACAAAATTCTTTTACATTAAAACTTTTTTACTTGAGGAATATGACTTAAACATTTATTTTTATTATTATTCTAAGAAACTTGTTATAAGCAGACTTACCTTTATTTATTTCAATACAACTATACCTAAGAATAAAAAGAAGTTATTTTGTTTATAGTTCCTAAACTTTTTTTGAAAAAGATATATGTATATGTATAATGTATATTTACAAATTGTAGGTTATGATATCTTCCCCAATCGGTAATCACTTTTTTGGTATTACAAAAGATTCAGTCTCTCCTGCGTTGATAGTTGCCGTCGGTAAAATTAGTAATAAGAACTTATGTACATATATAATTTTGTCGCTTGAAAAGCAATATTACATAACGACCGACCGCGACGCCGACGGTTAAATTTCAATAGGGTAAGATACCCAGTGACCGACACCCTTAAGAGAAATTTTGAGTTTGAAAATTCATAACTTTCCAGGCATCACATCGGTCTTAATGATTTTAATGTAATATTCAACTGCTAATTGTTTTCTGTTAGAATATTTAAGCAATATATATGTTAGCAGTTCCGAAAATAAATAAAACAATAAATTGTAAAACCTTGCCTCTTTTTTAGTAACCGACACCATTTTTTCAGTGATGGATACCCCTAAAATTTTAGTGATGGACACCCGTTTTCTTAACTAATATAATATATTTTGGAAAAAAATAAAATAAACCTGTAATAGTCTCAACTCTGTTTAGGTAGGTATTTTAAATAATTTAATTTTTACTTAATAAATAATAAGGGTATTCATGCAAGCGTAAAGTCGTCGTAAACGTATTAAAGTTTTAAACTTCGTTTTTCTGTCACAATTTGTATGGAAAATTTGACAGATTTTCGCAGTTTACAATTAACTACGTTTACGACGGCTTTACGCTGTTGCATGAATACCACTAGTATAAATAATTATACTTATTGTTCATTTGTTACAACAACGTCATAATTCAAAATTTGTTGTTTCGTGATGAATGCCATTGAAAATTTCATTTTCGTGGAAATATATGAAAAAGCGACTTCAGTGTAACAAATAATGTGCTGTTATTTACAAATTAAGAGTAGATATCGATTAATGATAGATTACAAAAAGAAAGAAAATACCTACATACATCATAATCAAAATATCATATCTAGGTACTTATTTTTCATAATTGGTCTCAAAATTGTCTGCTGTAGAAAAAAGTAAAGTAAAATATACACATATTAAAATATGACCTTATTTAAAACTATGTCCTTTTTCACTTTTTGCATAACTGAATTGCCCATTTCCCATAGGTAGGTTGTACTTTAGTTGTGAAAAAAATTCTAAATTTTATTAAAAACAGAATATATAGAAAATTCTATGTAATTAGGAACTAATTTGTCTTTTATCCTTCTATGCTCTTATTAATTCTTAGAGCCAGTTGTACAAAATTTTTAACTCGTGGTTCAGCAATTTTAACTCACTGACTTTGGGGAATAAACTGAAGTTCAACGATGGTTCAGGTATTAAATTGGCTACTATATATAACATACTTGAACCTCGAACCATAACTGAACCTCAGTAATTCCGACGAAATCAGCCAGTAAAAATATTTGAACCACGGATCAAAATTTTAACCACGTTTGTACAATGGGTCCTTAGTGGAATGCTAAATATATATGATGGTATTAGCAGGTCTTCTACTTTTTGGTGAAAATTGAAAATCAAGAAAATAAACTTTTTTCTTTGAAAATTATTTTTATTATGGTTATTTAGTTGTCATAATTGATAACAAAACTATAACTGGCCTGATTTAGAACTTTTTTGTTCCTTAAAATCTGAAACATAAACAGCCTTATTTTTATTTAATTGCCTAGTTGACTAGTTAGCAGGGCCGGTCCGAGCTAAATTAGTACTTTGCGCAAGCTTCATCATTAGCGCCCCTCAATTGCTGTTTTTGGTGGAAGAAGTCATGTTCTCATTACCAAAGTTGTAGACCGTAAAATGCGTTTTTTTTTAGGGAAGTATCCCCAATAGACGAATGAGGTATCGCCAAGAGGTGAACAAAATTGGGAGCGGTAAGATATCCTGCAAACCAAAATCTCAAATAACGAAATCTCGCATTTTCTTAAAAGTCCCGAATAAAGAAATATCGGAAATTTAAAATCTTGTTTTTCATAAATTTGCAATTACAAAATCTCGCTTTTAACAATCTCGTATTCAAATCTCGCACCGAAAAATCACGCAAGACCTCAACCAAAATCTCGCAAATGAAAATCTCGTAAATTCGAATCTCACAGCAACGTATTGCTGTGGGCCTTGCATTGAAATCCTGCTAATTAATAAATTTATAGAACTTTAAATATTTTCTATTTCAAGGCCAAATAAAAAAATTAATGAATTTTAAACGTAACATATTACAAATTTACAACTGGTTATACAATCTCTTCAATCTTTCTCGTTTTCTTGACAGTAATTGAAATAAAAACAATAAAGGCTCTCCCAAATCAACGCGAAACATTCGCTGACGACAGTTGTTGTTGTTGTTGAGCATTGTGTATTTGCCAGATTTGTATAATTGCGAATGATTCGCTATGATTTCGCGTTGGTTCGGGAGAGCCTTAGCAATTTAAAAACACCAGTATGGTCTAAAAATTGGTGGTCACTGGATTCATATAATTTGCAGAGGGTATGATATCTAGAAAAATTTAATTGGATTGCAACAAATACATTTTGCGAGATTTTGATTTGCGAGATTTTAGTTTGCAGGATTTCGTTATTGCGAGATTATGAAAAGCGGGATTTTGTTATTGTGAGATTATGAAAAGCAGGATTTTGTACTGGATTTTGAAATTCCGAGATTTCGAAGGCGAGATTTTAATTTGCGAGATTTCGTAGTCAACCAAACGAAATCATGCACTTTGCAAAGATTTTGTGATTGAGTTTTTTTTACTGTGGTTGTGAATAGGAAGCTAGGCATCGACTAATTTTTGGAATAGTAGATCTGTCTTTAAACTCAGGATAAGAATAAACATCAAGTTTGGTGTGAGCTATTAAAAAGAATTGAAAGCTAAAAAAAGTATAGGCAGGTAGAAGTAGTGGCTATCTTGATTGATACTTGCTCAATGCGCCCATTGGGTTCAGCGCCCTGCGCATTTGCACCGCGTGCACGTATAGCTTATACAGCCCTGCTAGTTAAACAGTTTCTTTAAAGTTCACAATTGTTGGTAATATGCTTTATTTAATTAATTAAAATGTCGAGCCGTTGTGAAGTTTAGGACAACAGTGAATAAAGTTTTTAAATAACATTTTGGAGTTGGACGGCTGTTTAAAGTTATTCAAAATTTATATATATAATGGAAAAAATCTAACTGTTGCACCTATCTATAAACGCTTATTTTCATATTTTGCTCCTTTTTATAAAAAACAATATTTTTAGTTTATAAGAGTTTTGCGGGGAATGTTTAATCAAGTCGCCACAATTTCCTGACATTACAAATGCCTCTATGGCATTTCGAAAATACTTTTGGTATTAATTTCGCTTTGGTATTTTTAAGTAAAAGTCAACAAAACATCGAAAACCAGTCAAAGTTTGAAGAATAACGCTTTATAAGCCCAATTAAAGGAGCAGTTGCACAATAATGATTCAATGATTCAAAGGAAAGCAAACCTTAATGGTGTCCATAACTAATATCTTCAAAAATGTCCAATACTGCCAGTAATAGACACTTATATCGGTCACTGAATTTACTGAACATTACATTTTATGAACACCCCACTTTAAATTAAGTTATTTTCTTATTTTAATAATAAATAACTAACAAATAGATCCATTAACTAATAATTCAAAATAATAATGACCATTAACCTTTATACAATAAACGGATATATTGCTAAAATAATTATTTATACCGGAATGTTTCTAAAGGAATTCTTAAGTTTTTCACCATTTACAGTGGTACCAAACTTAATTATTTTATTACAAAGCAACTAATGACCACAAAATATTAAGTGAAGTTTGTTTTGGTGATATTTGTATGCCTGAACACGTTAAAAATAGCTTCCGCAGCATCCAGGCACAAGAAACCTTAGAAAACCAAAAAAATAGTGAGGGGTGACCATAACTGAATGCGTGTCGGTCACTAGGTACTTTACCCTACCTTGCAAGTGGTTTTGACTCGTTGGGTAGAAATCACGAAAAACAAAAGTTAGGATAAAACGTTTAGAATATCAATAATACTAAATATTTGACTTGTTGCATGACAAGAACAAATCAAAATGCTAATACAATGACTAAAAATAGGAGGTTGGTCAGGTTTATGTGATAATTTTGTAAACACACTTAAAATTGGGTTATTCTTCTTCCTAGGTCTTGAAGCTTAACCGTGTAAGACAAAATATTTATTTTGGGTTTAGTAAAAAGTTGAATTTAAAACACTAAGGCCAATTTGTAGAACACGACACACTGAGAAAACTGAACTATGAGTTATTTAAACAGAAGCATGTTTAACAAAGTGTTTAAATTAGTACAAAAAGAATTCAATTTAAATCTACCTCTTATCTATTCGGATTCAAAAATACTATTATTTTGGTTAAAATCTGTTTAAATCAAAGTAAATCATGTTTAATTATTACATTGGAAGCTACACGTAACTTTTTTCATGAATTCAAGCCTATTTGAGTTTGATTTTTGAAAGGCCTGTTAAATTATTTTGCTCACTTAAAAATGTTAAACATACACCGAAAAAAAAACCTTGGTAGAATCAAGCATAAACCTTGTTTGTTTTTGCGTCAATAACGCCATTGTTAATTTCGTGATTAATCTATCACTAAAATAATTATAACATGAGCAGAAACATGGTTAATCCACGAAGTTTGTGATACTATAAAGATATGAAAATCGTGTTTCCTTAAAAATAAAAATGTTGGTGCAACGATTTTTGTGCTCGAATAAATATGAAATTGAGCACAATCGTTGTTGATTAACAAAGTTTATGATGTAAGAAACATGAAAATCATGTTTCCTTCATAATAAAAATGTTGGTGGGACAATTATTGTGCTCGATTCTATATGAAGTTGAGAACGATCGTTGTTGATCAATCACGTTTATGATGCAAGGAACATGAACATCTTGTTTCCTTAATAATAAAAATGTTGGCGTGACGATTTTTGTGCTCGAATTAATACGAAATAGAGCACAATCGTTGTTGATCAAAAACGTTTATGATGTAAGAAAAATGAAAATCGTGTTTGAAATTGAGCACAATCGTTGTTGATCAACAACGTCTATTATGTAAGAAACATGAAAATCATGCGTTTACTTAATAATAAAATGCTGGCGTGACAAGTATTGTGCTCGAATTATTTCGAAATTAAGCACAATCGTTGTTGACCAGCAACGATTATGATTACAGAAACACGTAAAAATCGTAACAACAAATGTTTATGTGATAATTATTGTGCTCAAGTTAATATGAAATGCTGATTGATTGTGCACTCAAAAAGTTTTTGAAAAAAAAATTAGAGATAGAAAATACCCAAAAATCACACCCTTAAATACTATTGACGAACTACCGGACACCCTGTTTAAATTAAATAAATAGAGAAATTGGCAGCATTATTGACCTTTTGAAGAAGTAAAACAATACTTTAAATCAAAAACGAATAATAAACGATGTTCATAAAAGTATTTCATATCAATTAAATTTCAGTAAAAACATTTTTAAGTTTTTATATTTTACTGGTTACGAATTACTTTCAATTCTTAAATTTCCAAACCATTGTTGTCATTTCTTCAAACTTCAAACTTCACCATGAAGAATTTAAAAAAATCCTTTTCCATATGAGAATACTCACACTTTTGATTTTCCACCTGAGAGTTCTGGGAAAAAAGAGACACTAATCAATTTTCATTTTTTTACTTTTATTAAAAATAACAGATTAACAGAAATAATTTTTGTAATTACTATTACAAATAACACAATTTTTAATGCAATATAATGTAACAATATACATATTAGATATTTTTTTTGTTAATTTAGTAAAAAAAATATTATTTTAAGTACAAAATGGTAATATACTTTTTCGAAAGTAAATTTTTGAAGTGATGCTTTTTGAGGCGCAATTTCATTGAAATAAAAAATTTATGAATTATCGTAGGTGCAAAGCACTATAAGTTTAAGCTTTGACCCAATTCTCTAACCTTGCTTACCATATGGTCTACTGCTGGACTGAAATCATGTGGTTCATTCAACGACAGAATCATAGATTGTTGGGAGTCCTTTATAGTGGGCTTGAAATATTTACGTTTTCGGGATGATCCTTCTTCCTTTGGAACTGCAGATTACCTTGATGATGGTGGGAGTATTGCATGAAGCAACAGTACTGATCTGAAAATAATGCAAACATAAAGTGTATGGATAAGAAAAAACGTTTAATTCAAAATTATTTTAAAGTTAAAATGCAATTAAATGGATATGTAAAGCATAAATTAAGATTCATTATTTTGTATAATAGTGCAAGCTTAGTACCTAACATATTTTTACTTGAAAAAAAGAAAAATTGTTAACAACAGTTTAACGATTGAAAATGGTGAAAGAGGTTATAAGGAATGTAAAAAAAATCTATTTCCGAGCGGCGGAATCGGAGGGTGAAAAAGAGGGGGGGGGGGGGGAATTGTATTATTGCGGTTCCGACTAAAATTGACCCCAAAATGAAAAGTAGAAAATAGAAATGTTGTAGAGTTGTAGATCATGCAGAAATCTACAACTTTTATACATATCATGAGCTCTGTACGCTGATTTTCGAAGTACATTTTTCATTTGAAAAAAAAAATGTTTTTTCCAAACAAAATTGCATATCTCAAAAACTAATCAATGGTTTTGATAGAAAAAAATTGTGATTATTAAAGACACAACAAGATATATTTTCACAAAGTTTCATTTAAATGCATCTATTTCTGGAAAAATAAAAATCAAAAACATAAACCAACAAAAAATACGGTTTTTGCCAATATCTCGGAAATTTTGCGGTTACGTCAAACAATGATATGTATAAGAGTTGTAGATTTTTTTTAACACTTTTAATTTTGGGGTCAACTTTACTCGGAAAACACAATACAGTAGACACTCGATTAAGTGATTCTCGAAATAGTGAACTATCCACAGTAGTAAACAGACAAAATTGTATATAAAAACGTATTTTGTATACAAATTTCGAGCAAGCATTTTCCATAGTTTAAGAGCTCTGGGGAATTGTTTCTGTTTTTTGTTTAAACCTGAGTGAAAGCCTTGTTTAATGCTTAATTAAAATTAAAAACATTCACATCGAATGAAATGTGCATTTTGGATTAAATTCGCCTTTAGAAAGCCTAAGAAAACTCCCGCGCGAAAACGTGAACAGGCCTGGTTTTTATAACTTCACGATATCGAGCGTCTACTGTAATACAATTTTCCCCTCTTTTTCACCTCCCCAAATCCTCCCTCCAACTCCGCTGCTGGGAAATAGATTTTGTTTACATTCCTTATAACCCCCTTACCATTTTCAACCGTTAAACTGCTGATAACAATTTTTTTTTATAAATGTGTAAAAAGACTGCACTATAAAATATATTTTGTCCTTAATACACATAGATTTTCTAGGCAAATGTGGTCGAAAGTAGTGATATTTTCTCTCTAAATCAATTTGCACCTCTTACATAATAATAATTTCATGTTCATTCGAATCATTTTAACAACATCAATAAATGTAAATGAAATGTAAAGCCTCATTGATAATTGAAGAATAAAAAACAAAATATGTATTTACCAATGTTACTCCAGCAGAATGTTTTAATAGCGGCCAATCATTTATAAAAGAAGGGAATTTTAAGGAATGTGCATCCTGTCGTCTTAATGCATAAGTTTTTTTCCATTTTGATTTTACCTCGTCCCACGGTTCACTGTGTAGTTGAAGCCATCGTTTGTCAGCCAAACAGTTTTCTAGAGCACAGAATTATTATTTGTAATATTCTTCTAAAAATAGTATATAAAGATATGGACATTTATTTATTGAAATGAATTATTTAAGATGACAAAAAAAGCAACATGACACGCTAGTATAAAAAACACCTCTTACCTAGAGAATCTTCGAGCTCTTCTACAGAACTTAAATTGGAACAGCTTCCTTCTTCTATGGAGGGATTATCAAAGATGTTGATGTCAATTTTGTTTGTATCTTCTTTAAGCATTGTAATACCTGCTATACATTCTTCCTGATGAGTTTTCTTTTTATCCTCTTGGAGTAGGAACAAAATATATACTCTATTTTAAAAATATGTTATTTAAAAAATTATAGTATACATCGAGAAGATTTTGAATAACCTTATCTTCGCCTTAACGTTCATGAATTTTCTCGGCAATGTATGGGAATTCATTCCGAGACAAAGATTTTCTGTTCTTGAGCAACCATGAAGAAAGACAGTCAATCAAAATAGATCTTGAAGGATCCCCAATTCTACAGTTCTTGTCAAAATCTTTTAAAACAAAATTTCTTGATGGATGTTCGTTAAGTATTGCGTCGATATCCTTTTGATTGTTGAATTAAATTATAGAGAGAAATGTTAAAAAATAATACAACGTATAGCCAAAAATAGTGTCTTATTTTTTTATTTTCCGTTATAATTTTGCATACATGTTTGTTTGAGTAATTTGAACAAAAGTGGCAATTTCAAAAGGGGGATATGGCACCCCTGGAGCTTAGTATGGTTCGGTTGCCATCACTTACCAATGAATTATTGTTAATTTTTAATTGAAGTTCTGAGACATTTTTCATATTTCTCATAGCGTTTGACATACAACTTCATTAAGTGTGGCAAAAAATCCGCGCAAAGAGTAAAGTCTCTATCAACCACTAGCAGTGCCATTACCCGCTATGTTTTCACTTGTATCTTTTATAAAGTATTTTGTTTAAAAAAAATTTGTTTTTAATATACCTATAGACTCTCCTTATGAACCTAATTTTGTTTGTTTTAAATGAATTACAGAATACATATATTTATATATTACAGTTTAAATCTAAAATCATTTTTACTTTTTGAGTAACATAGAAAACTGAAAATAGGTGCCACAAACCCGAGTTTATCCTAAGTATAGCAATGAAATAAATTATTTAAAATCAGGATGATTTTCAATTTTTACTATGTTATATACATAACTAATAAAATCTTTTTAAAAAGGTACCAAAACAATGTTTTGCTAGTTTTTGCAGTTAACTTGTTCAACTTTTTAAACAGATAATGTATAGGAAAAAATCAACTTTCTTCACAAAAACTCGGCTGACAGATATTAGAAGCTACGCGTTGTTTTCGAAAATTAAAAAAAAAAGTTTTTTCACAAAAGCTGCACTGCTGTAAATAAAAAAAACTTACCTTATCAACATCCACTTCTTACAAATGTTTTTTTTTTATGTATATAATTGTATTCTCTACGTTTGCATTAATTTGTTCACCAAGCTTTGATTTTAGTTTTTATTTCTTTTTCTCACTACTGTTTTGTTTAAATTTTTCGAGTAGGTAATTTACTTTTAGTTTATCACGGAAGATTTACATATTATTATTTCTATCTATTTATTTTCACTTTTGATAATTTTTATTCACTCCAATTGCGTGCACACTCATCAAAGGAAACTGAACTTATGAAACAGCATCAGAATGTAGGAATATGAATAATTGAAACTCAATTACCTTTGTGAAGAGTTATTTGTTGTTGTCTAAATATGAAAAGTATTCAATTTGAACACGGTTCGTGATACTTTAACAACGTTTGTGTTTCTTCGATAATTCTATTGATTGGTTGAACATAAACATTGTTAATCAAGCATATTCGTGATAATTTAACAGCGTTTGAATTCGTTTTACAGTTGTTAGTAAAATTTCTGTAAGTACATGAATTGAAATTCCGTTACGCGACGCAAAGTTTGTTTGTTGGATATATATGAAAAGTATTCAATTTGAACATGATCGTGATACTTTAACAACGTTTGTGTTTCTTCAACAATTCTATTGATTGGCTGAAGATAAACATTGTTAATCAAGCATGTTCTCAATAGTTGAACAGTGCTTGCGTTTAGGGTTACCATTTTAGAAAACGGAAAAAGGGACATTTTGCGTACTTTTTGGTGGGACAAAGGCTTTTCAGCAAAGACAGAAACTTTAATGATATTGTCGAACTTAGCTGCCCACCTTTTGATTATAAAATGTATTGTTTTTCTTAATTTGCTTAGCTCTTTTCATATTAAGTGTAATAATAGCATTCATGCAATATCTTCCCCTGATTGCAAGAATTAGGTAACTCCATTTTCTATTCTTATAATATATCGGTAAAATCTTTGTGTGACATTGACAAATATAGGATATTTGTGAAGTTTCAGGAACATACAAATTACATTTTTCATCGTTCTCCAGTAGCTAGGATTCTATGAAGGTTGCTATCTTCAAAATTTATAAAATTTAGTTACCTATATAGTTCTTGCAATCAGGTGACGATATGATAAAAAAAAATGGAAAATGAAATAAAAAATGAAAAATAAAATATGAAGTGACAGAAAACAATATTTGTTGCAGTAAAAATGTGTATAGCATTTACAATAGCATTTTAGTATTTACAATTTTGAATTCTAAACTATTTACCTTCAAAAAGAGGTAAATAATTAATAGCCATAACATTAGTTGGCCTAAAATGAAAAATAAATCTGATTTGTTTAAAAAGGGGGACATTTGTTTCCCTCTTTCGATCTTTCAATAGTGGGGACATATGGTTACCCTATTTTGAGCTTGTAATTGACTGACTTGGCTGATGTATATTGTAAAAGTTTTATTGTATTCAATAACATAAACACACTCAAAAAGTTATATTTTGGATTGACGATAGAAATATTGATGAAAAAGATACAAAACCACATTAATTTCGGGTAGGGCACATCCAAAAAGACTTGATTTCTATAAACACCATGACATTCACAGTAAATTTAATAATAGAAAGTTAATACTAGAATTATGGTTTTTCGAAGATGATATAATTAGATTGTATGTAGATGAAAATAACACTCCAAAACAACAACAAAAATATCGCGAAAAAACTCGATTGCTCCATTTTCGAAACTTCCCTTCAAAATGATGCTTAAATATAACATGTTTTTGATACTTAAGGCAGCTGCGTATTGTTAATTTGAATACGAAATGTTGTTTGTTTTAAACAAAAACGTGTTGCTTTAATCTCAATCGTGCTTATTTTCAAAATGTTTAAATGAATTGTCAATTAAACACGTTTGTTAGTGATGAAATATAAAATGAACAATAACGTTGTTGTTTAAAAATAAGAAAATATTCAAATCAACAATCCAACATGCTTAAATTAAACATGTTTATGATATTTTCTTTTGAAATTAATTAAATACGATTGATTCGTTGATTTTACTGTGAAGCTTTGTTTACTTCAATCACGAACATGTTGTTTCGATCAAAAATGTGTTGATTTCCATGATTTTTAGTTGAATTGTAAATTCATCACGTTTGTTGTTGATTAAGTATAAAATCAACAATGACATTGTTACTTGAAAATAAGAAAATATTCAATTCAATTTCAAATATGCTTAATTTAAAAATATTTATGATACTTATCTAAAAAAAAATTAATCACGGCTACATTGTTGATTTAAAAATGCGATCTTGTTTGTTATCATCACAAAACTTGCTTAAATTCACAACTATTGCTGAATTGTTGATTAAAAATGAAACATGTTTAAATCAACCAAGGTTTTTTTTCGGTGTAAAATTAACATGCACGAGTTTGTTTCAAATATAAATGCACTTTAAATATTAAGAAAATAAAGGGATTGAACACAAATGTTTAATTTAAACTCGAATCAATTTGAATTGAACTCAAAGAAATAAAAAACATAACT
Source organism: Dasysyrphus tricinctus (assembly GCA_963921185.1). Lineage (NCBI taxonomy): Eukaryota > Metazoa > Arthropoda > Insecta > Diptera > Syrphidae > Dasysyrphus > Dasysyrphus tricinctus. The sequence goes on from OY992530.1 coordinate 130,136,021, forward strand.
GTAACTGTCTTATGATTCTTTAGGAGTTTGGGGTCTAAAATAATTGCAAGCTTATCTGTCGCGTCCATATCCGTCGGAAAAGGTATACATAAAAATAATTCCAAAATTAGTGCCACCTTAATATCGTCGGTCCAAAGGTAAAACTCACTAAGTGCAAAACAAAATGTTCAATAAAATGAGAATAAATACATTTTTTAATCTAAAAGTTATCATTTTGCCCGGTTTTTATAAAGGCATTGAAAGCTTTGCCCAGGAAATTAATTTAAAAATTTGCGAAAAGTGACTTTTTAGCACCAAAAAGTATGTTTCAATCTGATTTCTTTCAAAAGTGAAATTTGTTTATAAGTGAGTTTTAACTTTGAATCGACACGATATGTATGTACGTAGCATGTATCATAGCTATAGGAAACGCTCCCATCCTTACAGAATAAATTCGTATTGAATTTAAAGGATCTAGCATCTATTTAGCATCTATTTGGAAAAACTAACATTGAAATCATTTGTTTTAAACAGAAAACATATTCGACCCAAACACGGAAATATTCGAAAAAATTAATATGATTCTATTTGAAACAACATCAAATGAAGTTAATTAAAACAAACAAAAATATCCTTATGTTAAATAAAAAGCATAGTAAATTTGAACAAAATCATGTTCAAATCGTTTCAACGATGAATTGATACGATTCTATTTAAATTAAATAGAAATCGCTTCCATGCCAAATCATATGTGTTTGAGTTTGATTTAAATATGAATATGTTCAATATTTTTCTCAGTGCACTAAAATATTGAAGTTAACACTATTAGACCTTTGTGACAGCTTACGATACTGAAAATGGGGTTTTCTTTTGGTTCAGATTTTGATCTGAAAATTGATTTTTTTCGTCGCGAATGGTATGAGATTTCAAATTGATTTTTCTTTTTCATTGTATTGGTGTATCATTTGTGGCTTTCAATTGTTCTGGTGTGTAATGGTGCTAGTAAAAGAAGGGTAAATCTGCCTTAAAATCCAGATCTGCAAAATTAATTTTCGATAAAAAAAAATTGATTTTTTTCCCCATTGAAAGGCTTTTATTGCCACAATCTGTGAATTGAAAGATCTAAAGGGGAAAAAAATTAATTTTTGTTACCAAAAGAAAACCCCATAAGTTTTGTTTCAACAAAAACAATAATTTTTTATTTCAATTTGATAAAAAATCATGATGTTGGTTATTTTTACAAAAAATTATTTATTTTCGGGAAGATAAAATTCGTATGTGCGTGGAAAAGATGAGCTGGAGATACCTGAAGTAAATTATTATAGTTCTTAAGTAAATAGCTAATAAAATGTACGTATACAGTTCTTTTGCGTAAAAAAGCTCTTCGGAGTGAGAAAAAAAATGTTCGACAAAGAAAAATGTCCGTGGTGTACGTAACAATTTTTTACATGCGATATAGGTACTATAGCTCAAGTTTTGGATTCGTGCAAAAAAAAATTTCGAGATAACGATCAAACATGACATTACGATGATAGAGACCACGAAAAAAGTGGGTGGCACAATTCTGTCTGTCTGTCCGTACCTCAACCTACAGCTTAAACCACTGAAGCGATTTTCTTCAAATTTTAAACTTAAGGTTTTTTTGTAACTCTCCAGAGGGTAAATTGATTTTTTTTGTTTAGCTCAAAAAATAACGGTAGGTACCTACTTGCCATACAACCGTAAAGGAAAAGCTTATTTCTCTTGAAAACGGCTCCAACGATTTTGATAAAAAAAATCAATGTATTATTGTAGATATGATGTACCTTCTAGAAAGAAAAAAAAATCACCAAAATCATTTATTAACGGTACCTGCCATATAACGGTTTTTTTGATTTTTGGTTTTCTCATTAACCGCTCATCCGATTTCAACAAAATTTTTTGAAGAAGAAGAAAAACACAAACAATAAGAGAATTATTATTTTTGTTTTTGTTTTTGTGGACTGTATTGAAATTAAATTCATATTTAAAGTTTTTATGACCTTTAGTCCAATTGCGTTTCGCCCAGGCACGACAGTTGGGCTCATCAGTTAGATGCTGTCGTTACCCTTCTAAGACGCAATATTTTGGTCGATGATTATCGACACTAATTATATTTGCAGCACCAAAATACTGCAAATTATATTATTCTAGGGGAATTTTGTTTAATTCATGCACCTAGAAAAGTAAAGAGCCCGTGGTCTGGCTAGTGTATAAAGAAGAAGAAGAAAAACACAAACAATAAGAGAATTATTATTTTTGTTTTTGTTTTTGTGGACTGTATTGAAATCAAATTCATATTTAAAGTTTTTATGACCTTTAGTCCACTGATGAGCCCAACTGTCGTGCCTGGGCGAAACGCAATTGGACTAAAGGTCATAAAAACTTTAAATATGAACAAAATTTTTTGTACAACTGTTACAATATAAATAATACTGCCAAAATTTTTGAAAAAATAAATTTTGGATTTTTAAAAAAAGATTCAAATTTTTTTTTGAAAATTCAATATTTTAAAAACAGGTCGATGAATTACTTTGAAATTTCGGTTTTAAATGTATATTAATATATACTCAAAATTGGCATACCAAATTTTTTTTTGAAAAATATCAAAAAATTTTATATATAAAAAATTTATTTTTAAGAAAACGGCTCCAACGATTTTAATTTTTTTTTTCATATATGTATTCATATTTTTTCAAGTTATCAAATGGCATACTTTTTTTTTTTGAGCTCTAAGTTATTTATCAGATTATTTAAACAATTAAAAGGACGATTTAAATGCTTTTTATACTTTTTCTATAATTACTAGCATATTTTTTTAAGTTCTTAAGTCCCGCACAACTTGAACATAAGAGCAAGTACTGCAATCCAGTCAAACATTTTATTTTAATTCTTCGTCAGATTACATTTTTTCAAAAAAAAATCTGAATGAGACTGTTCTATAAAAAAGCAAAAACAAATGCCAAACGCAATTTATTTTCGCCAAAGATGTCAGTGATTTTGTTTTTAAAATAGCTTTTGATGGCGTTTCGTCCGGCTTACTCACTTGGACTCATCAGTGACATAGCGAGGGCTTTATCATAAGCATTTTGTGTTAAGTTCAGCTCTACTTATATGGATTTTTTAGCAAAAAAACACTATAAACTATATCCAACCAGATTAGAATTCCTAATCATTAAACTGGAAATATTTTTGCCCGGGTATTTGGTATTTGTTTATTTCAACTGCAGACTGATGTCTAAGTTGTTAAATATTACTTGTACAGTATAATAGTAAATTTAAGTCTACTAACACATATGATGAAAGACTTAACAGGATAATAATATTTTTTTAAACTATTTTTCGACATGTTAAAATCAATTCAGTTATATAAACATTAAAATCATTGCACATAATGTTAAAAGCTGTGTTTAATCCATAATTTACTCTGGCAGAAGGTGAATACAAAAATGCAGGATTACGGGTTAAACTCGGACGGGAATTTATGTTCAGCAAACTCAGGATTTTTGGAGAATAGATTGATCCTGTTAAAAGTTGAAAAAGGAAAAGAACATTATTCACTTTTCCCTCCTCTTCTTAAGCGTAGAAAGGCCGAGCAGTTTCAAGCGATTTTCATATGGTGGAAGATGTTGATTAGGATCCCAAGGAAGATGACGGAGGACGAAGAGCAAAAATTGTTTTTGAACACTTTCAATTTAAGTAATGGAAACCTCATAAGCAGGACACCAAACGCAGCTGCAATACTCAAGGATGGGACGGACAAGTGAAAAGTACAGGATCTTTGTAGTATGAGGATCATTAAATTCTTTTGAAAATCTCTTGATTAATCCAAGGCGGCTCCTTGCTTTACTTGTTTTCATATCGATATTAGGATTAAATGACAGTTCCGTGTCAAAATAAATTCCCAAGTCGTTAAAAGTGTCAATTCGATCAATTAAACTATCTTCTATAAAATGAAGACAATATAAGTTCTCTCAATCTTGAATATGACATTACTTTGCATTTCTTTCTATTTAACTCCATTCCATTTGAAGTGCACCATTCGAAAACAGTATCAATATCGTGTTGTGAGAACAAGTATCCACTTGGTTTTATAAAACCATTAAAAAGCTTAAAATCATCAGCGAAGATTAAGATATTTGAGTAAAGAATGCTCGTAGTAATGTCATTTATAAATAGTATAAATAGCAGTGGCCCGATATGACTACCTAGATGAACCCCGGATGTAACATTTATTAAATTGGATATATAGTTTTTGTATTTGACTTATTGAGTACGATATTTGAAATACGACTGGATCCAAGAAAGTATCCACTCTGGAAGCCCATATCTTTCCAGTTTCACTAAAAGAATAAAGTGGCTCACCCGATCGAAGGCTTTACTTAAGTCAGCATAAAATACGTCGGTTTGTAGTCCGTTTTGCATATTACTTTTAACTTGATTAGTGAATTTGAGAAGATTCGTTGTCGTTGACTTTTTGAGGCAAAATCCATGTTGCTCAGGTACAATTAGGGATTGGCAATAAAATAAAAATGTGTTTGCAGATTATATTTTCAATAAGCTTTGGTATACATGAAAGCTTCGCGATGCCTCGATAATTCTCAGCAGTGTAATAAATGAAGACTTCCATAATTCAGGAAAAACACCAGATGACAGCGAACAGTTAATAAATAAGTGATTGCAGAACAAATATAGGACTTACAAGTGTTAACGAAAATGGAAGGAATATTGTCAGGACCAGACGAACAAGTACTTTTTAAGCCGTCAATATATTGCACTACCTCCGCCGCCGGGCATATTTTCTAGTATTACAAAAAATTCTTATATAGAAACTATGCCTGGCCCTGGACAAACAAATTTCCAGCTTAATGATTAGGAATGATAATCTTGTTGGATAAAGTTTACAGTGGTTTTTTTGCTAGAAATCCATGTAAGTTGAACTGAACTTAATCCAAATTGCGTATGACAAAGCCCTCACTATGTCACTTATGAGTCCAAGTGAGTAAGCCGGACGAAACGCCAATTTGAAGGAATAAAGGACATAAAAAGCTATTTTGAATCAATAAATCAACAAGTCCAATCCTTAATGCTAAGTCTTCTACTTGGCTGATTTATTTCAGTAGTATAAAGAATTTGTATTATAGAACCTTCTTATTTTGTTTTTGTTTTCTGTGCGTACTTCACAGTTTGATAATAAAAATTTAAACGTCAAAAATACATGTAGTTTTTCTTCGTCAAGGAACCACTTTGCTTAAGATCACTTGGCTTTTCAGGTCATGATAACACTGGGCAACAAATTTGGACCTTCTAACGGTATTGTTCATGCAAAGCAACTTTTTTTTTTATAGTTTTTCATAGGCTGAATTCGAAAATAAGCATGAAAGAATTAAATTAGTTCACGGTTTTAAAAAATTGATTTATTAAATTTTTTCTCAAAAGAATATAATAAAATTTAAAAAAACTATTTCTCATTTTTTTTTTTGGCAGAATTTTAGAATATGAGGGGAAAAGCTGTGGGTAGGAGATAATCCTCCCACATAAATGGGGAGAGATATGTATAACCTGCACGCCAAAATATTTTGATGCGTTTTATGTAACTTCAGCAAATCAAAGTGTTCACCGTAGAAGCATGTATTTAAAGGGTGTATCTCAAAAACCTGAACTAATAGTTATATAAGTCTTACGCATGGCTTTGTGCTCAGGATGACTTGACGAGTGAAAATTAGTTGAAATTGTTCATGATACTTTTTCACTGTTGCCAAGTGTAATATAGATATTGAAAAACAAAATCAATCAGTTTCAATAATTTTGTGCAGAAAAAATCATAGCATAACATTTTTAAAAATTAACACGATTTTCAAAATGCTTGTATGAAAAAAAGAAAAATAGGATTTGGGAGAATATTGTTTTCCAAAAATATTGATTGGAAAACTGTTTTCCAGTTTTTTGACAGATAACTGCCAGAATAATGAAAGTTTATGTTTGTCGTATAAATCCAGCACAAATAAAAATTATAACAGTTTAATTCGGCATTATTTTTCCTTGCTTGGTGTTTATTTCATAAAACTTCTGTATTTTTGTGAAAATTACCTACATAAGTGTTATTCCCTCCATAGTTAAATCCAACAAACGAAAAAATTAACTATTTATATAAAGTAACGAAAGCTGGTAACAACAAATGATCACTGTTCTTATTGCATAAATGACACTTTTTCAAACAAAATTGATCACTAACTTATTTTTCGAAAGGATCTTTTTCAAGATATCGCTATTTAAATGTTCCAAAAAACTTTTTTACTAATGAATTTTATATGTTACTGGGCCAAAATAATAATTTAAATTTTTCTAGTCTTGTATTAAGTTAAAATGAAAAAAAAAAAACATCTCTAAGATATTCCAAGTGCATTCTTAAGGAAAAAGAAGATTTTTTAAATTGAAATTTCAATTTTTGTGTAAGAAAAATTTAAAAAGTGTAAGCCTTAAACTCATCATTTGAAAATGTACATATTTTAAAAGAAAAGATAAATGCTTTTTGCTCCTCCTCCTTATGTATGTATCATACCCTCAAATACAGAAAATGCATTTTTGGGAATTTTTTATTAAGGTAACAATGCGGATATTATTGTTCTATAATGCATTTTTGCCAAATATCACTCGAACCCCATGATTTACAGCTTAATGGTGATACGGTTGACTGTGCATCATAACCATTCCAACGATGTAAATAAACAAAACAGTGATGTTGAGTAGGAAGTCAATGTCCAAATGCGGAGTTACATTATTGTTATTTTCGGGGCTCTGAAGTCAAATATCTCACAAACCCGATTGTTTAAAGCTTAACGGCTGAATGATGAAATGATGTACTCATACTCATACTCAATAACCTTTTCAACTATGTACATAAATATTTTGAATTGAAATTAATTTATTTGATCATTAAATTTTATGACTATTACATTTTTTTTTACAAATTCTGTTTAGCAATGGCAAAAGCCGTCAGCCAGATTGACAATTTTAAAGATTAAGTTTATAAATTTATAATTTTGTTACTTGTGCAAATTTTACGGTTTGTGAACGTTATTTAGATTTTATTTTTTATTCTTATACAATTTTGACATGATTTGAAACTCAAAAATTATAAAAAAAGGAAAACGCTAATTGAATTAGTTCAGCAGTTATGATTGTTTATTATTTAAAGATACTATTTCTTATTCTTCGATAAACTGGTTTCTATAAGCCAAAGCTTGAGATACGTAGGCGCAAAGTAAGTTCCAGTTTGATCCATTAAGTAATTCGATTACTTCCTCCCTTGAAAGGATGAATTGGTTAAAGTGATATCTTCTTATTTCTTGGAGAATTGGGCATATCGCCAAAAAGTGGATGATGTCTTCTTTTGCTCTCAAGTTACACATGCAGTTGGATGGAAGATCTTCCCTGTAGGGCCTGAAGTTCAGAGGCAACAATTCACCTCTCACCTTGAAAATCGTGTTTATTTGATGAGTACTATATCTCTCATTAAAAAAATTCAGCTCATTAAGACTATGGTTCAGTTGACTGAAGATCAATCTACTTGTAAAACCTGCTGCTTTCTCCATAAATTCGTGGTGAATCTTCTCATCAAGCTTTCGAAGAATTTCGTCAAAGGTTGAACTCAAATTGGATCGGTCTTCCCATCGAAAAGACAGCTCCACTTCTAATTCCTCTGCCATTTGTTGCCAATTTTGCAGAAAGTTCGCTCTTGTTTCAAGTAGTTGTCGCAGCACTATTTTAGGAAGACGATAATCGGGAAGTTTTATTATTCTTATAATGTATTGGAAATGAAGCCTGAGAGTGTATAACCGAAGGAGGGGAAGGCCAGTTTCGACATGCAGCATGTAGGTTGGTGAGTTTGCAGGGAGCCGAAAGAGGAGCTTCACGAAATATCTTTGGAGTTTTTCCACTTCTTCGTATTCCTCGTTACCCCATACCTGGCATGCATAGCACATAATTGATCTTGCTGTTGCTTCGGAAAGACTATATTTGGCATTGAATGGGACATCTTTTTGACCAAGTACATTTTTCCAGGAGCAGCTTAAAGCTTTTTTGGATTCTCTTAGCTTGTTTTGGAGATGTAGCTTGAAAATCAGCCTAGGTGTAAGTGTGACTCCAAGATATCGGTATTCTTTGACCACTTCAAGTTGGGCTGGTCCTAAATTCCAATTTTCATTCCTCGAGTATCTACCAGTATTGTTTCGGAATACCATGACTTTGGACTTCTCGGTGTTAACTACAAGATTCCATTGCAGACAGTATTCGTCAAGCTGGTTGATCATAAGTTGGAGCATGTTAGGAGTCTCCGCTTACAGAACGTAAATATTTAGTATACCAAAATGTAGGAAATAAAATATTCTATAATACCATATGAGTATTTTTTGATCAGATCAACATGAGGCCAGATAAACGTTAAAAACAATTTTTTTCTTCGAAATTTCGACAGCTTTTCGTTAATAACTTTTTTTTTGGAAAAAAGGTATCAAAACTTTTTGTAAACAAAAGTTGTAGAAGATATTTAAGTGTACCCTACCTACAAAATAAAAAAAAATATAATTCTAAGTGTGATATGAGCCGAGAAAATCGAATTTACGCTTTTCAAACCTTTTTAAAAATGGCTGACAACGCATGGGTGCTTTTTGTTTGAACTTTGTGGATTAACACTCTCCACTGAGTGCCTTTTAAGAAACAAAAACAAAATTCGACGCAGTATTTTTTTGTAGATTTGTACCTGCATATTTTGAATTATTTAATTTAATTTTATACAACATTAAGAAACCTCTGGAACGACTTTCAATATTAAATATACAGAAGTCTAAATTTTCGTATACAACTGTCTTAAAATGTTTCCAATATACTATTTTTTAATCATATACAATGTTTGGCTTGAGACGGCAAATTTGAAAACCACAAAAGTTGTATTTTTGTTTCTTTAAGCGAGCAAAAATTTTAAATGTGAACTAGTTTCGTATAACATTATTTTGTCATCGTTTAATGAAAATTCCTTTGCATATATTTTTTTCGATAATGATATAAATATACCTTGCCTACTTATTATATCGTTAATACGCGTCATACTTAGTCAAGTATCAAAAATTAAGATCTTTTATTATGATTAAAATTTCAAATACTTGGACCTTGTAAATAAAAAAAAAGCTAAAGCTATTTTTGGAGCAAGCTAAGACAGTTCTAGCTTAAGCTTTGTTTCATGTGAATAAAAAAAGATTGCGCTAAATAGCTTTAGCTAGAAAATTCTAGCTTAAGATTAATATTTCTAGCTTTCGTTTGTTTATCCACATGTTTTGGCTAAGAAGCTTAAGCGAAAACTATTTTTTTTGGGACCGAAAAGCAACGCAGGAGATATTTAAAGATCCAAGTTTTAGCTTTAGCTTTTTTTTATTCACAAGACCCCTTGTCAAGTTAAAAACAAATCCAAATTTCTTAAAAAATTCTCTAAAGTGATTTTAGTCCACAGTACACATATCTAAGGTATTATCTTGCGCATGTTGTCCGAAATGAGAACTGTCAAAGAAATTCAAGATGGCAGCCCTACGTGACCCCGTCCAGGCGCGGATCCAGGATTTCGTTCAGGGGGGGGCAATTTTCGTGAGTTTCCAAAATCTTGATGGGGTCTACAAAAAAATTTTAGTACACTTAATTCCGCACTACACGCCTGCACACTCAAGCAATGTGAGTTGATGAGTTTGAAATTTTAAGAAAGCAATTAACTCTTTCATTACTGCCACAGTGTCTCGAACAGCTGGTACTTTGAGCTTTGTGAAATGAAGTTTTGCAGTTTAAAGCTAAAACATGGTGTCTTTACAACGTTCTTGAGTTCCCTCTGGATCTGCGTAACAATACAATATTATTTTCAGGAAACATAATGGCACAGTGGTATGTTCCTAGACAGACACATGACGTTCGAGTTCGAGTGAAATTTCCAGCCTTTTCTTAAGCTGGGGCAACCTAACTTGACCTTGCCAGTAAAAGGCCATTTTCGATAACGTCATCAGCATCAAAAATGCATTTTGCAGAATGTTCTCAAATGCGAACTTCAAGTCTTCTGTTCAAAAAAGCAAATACAAGTTTTACTGCATAAGCATTGTTTTCGATAATGCAGTTTGCTAAAGTCACATGCTCGAAAACATCATGTGTATTGCAATTATTCAGTTAACAAATCGAGTTGGCAACAAAAATATTGAGAAGCTGGGGAACGTGTTCATAAACGTTAAATGCGTTTGCAAGAAAATTGAAGGACGTTGATATAAAAGATTTTGTGCAAGCAAAACCATTGCATTAATTTGACAATATATAGCTGCATTTTAGCTAAACTAAAATTGTAAATCAAAACCGAGATGAACGGTATCATTTGCTCAGATGCCTTCGTCCATCGATACAAAACCAAACTTTCCGACATTGAAATAAAACACACTTTCGTGAGTGGACCGCCAAAAATCAAAATGGTGGAAGCAAACTAAAAGGAATTTGGCGCTTGGTGCATAGTTTTCAACACTTTTTTTCTGTTTGATGTATGAGTGTAGTAAAATCTTAATTTTTCTTTTAATTAATTAATACCACGTCGAATTTTCGTGGTTTCACGAGTAAATAATTAAAAGCCTATCGTGCTGTGAATAAGTATAAGAAAATTAACATTGAAGAAATTATTATTTACGTTTTTTCACTTTTAACCACTTAAGTGTACTATGGGTAACTTGTGAAATTGACGTTTCGGAAAGCTACTTTTCGGTCGGTTTTGACATAAACTTCCGACAGCTTCCACCTATTTTAGTTCCACTTTAACTTTCGTTATACATTTCATTTACAATATACTAAGCCTTCGTTAAGTTTTAATATAAATTTTTCATATACATAACTTCAAAACATCGAATGCAGAGTTGCCAGATTCATGCAGTTTAATACAATAGCAATATTCGCATTGAAAGATGACGATCATTTGAAAATTGAATTGACGTTGACTTGACGTTTTCAAAAATGCCCAAAAACAACTATCTTTAGGTGTAAAAGTTCCAACTTCTCTTCGGCAGTGACTGCTGTATAGTCGTTTCCTGGTTTCTCTCCAATCTTCTTCGTTGGATTCGTACTCCTCGCCAGTTTAATAATATGGAACACGGAAAGTTCCTACAACGCATCCACGAAAGTGGCAAAATCCTCTGGAATACTTACATACATCAAAAACGTATCTTATGGCTAAATCAGATGTGCAGCATGTCAGATATTCGGGAGTCGCTCTCGAGAGTTTTCTAGTGAAAGTATACTCCCTCAATGGAAACGCACATTTAAATATTTATCATCCATTTAGTATGAAATTTTTTGGTATCTCTCAATAACTTTTATACAGAAATGTATAGTTTTATTATATTAACTTTAATTAAAAATCAACTTTAAGGTTGAAAATTTAGAAAAGTGCCCCTACCGCCTCTCCCGTAACATTTAACTATAAAGAACCACTAATAAATTTGTAGAGGATAGGGTTGGAGGTGGAGCAATAATTTTTTGAAACATTATTGTGAAATTCTTCCTTCACAGCATTTTGAAAAGTGAAAATCAAATCGATTTGGGATTCAATCTGCTCTCTAGTATGAAATAAATTGAAGATGGGGCATCTAAAACCGAAGTTATAAGCTTTCCACTCAGTCGATTTGAAGGCTATTTGTGCATAGCGGAACTTTTGTTAGCTGAACCTGGTCAGCCAGCGGACAACGCACAACTACTCATTGCTCAACGCTGCCAAGAAATTTTTTTATAAAAGTATAACGAAATCACCTTTCTTTTAGTACATTTTATTAAATTCATATTTTATGCGTTATTCGTTCTTGTCCAGGGGGGGGCAATTGCACCCATTGCCCCCCCCCCCCCCCCTGTATCCGCGCCTGACCCCGTCCAATGTATTACAACAACAACAAAGAAAACAAACACAAAATGATAATTTAAATAACACTAAAAAACAAGAAGGAATGTTGTTTGCATGACAAAATAATGTTAACAAACACTAAAAAGCTTGAAACAATTGTATTTACTAATAAATAAGTAACAAATGAACACATAACACACAACGAATTTTGATGTTTAACGAGTTGGGGTCGCCATTTTCCACTGATTTTGATTGATGCGCAGAACTGAACAAAAATGAAAACGCTAATGATATTACCTTCAATATGTGTACTGTGATTTTAGTCGACTGACTTATGATTTGTGTCTCTTGTACTTACTCACTTTAGTCAAATATTTAATGCCTTATCATTTACTTCATTTTCTTTGCTATTTTATCAAAATGTATGGAATGTTCACCTGCACATTCCTGTGATCAAACACCATCATGAGATTCTCTTCGAATAAAGGTTCTCATGTCGTGAAAGATATCTTAGATATAAAAAAATCATGCATATTTAGTTGCGCAGACCCAAATTTTAATTGGAACCATCTGTATCGGTTGCATTAAATTTCTAAAATTACATAAAACAAAAAAGAACCAGACAAAAATATATTTTTTTTTGTGGTTCGCTGATTAAATTTTTTTGTACATACTTTCTGATAGGGATTCCATTTGAATTCCGAATTATTTTCTTAACGTACCTATAATCCTACTAATGACTGGCAACCTGGACATGAACTATAAGATACAAATAATAATGTATGTATATTCAATTCAATTTTGTGCCTTAAAAAAAAAAAAAGAAGATCCCTATTTCATCCCTCAAATATAATGTAGGTAATGTGATGAACATAGTTTCTTCCATCTTTTTTTTCCATTTGGATTTTCCTATCCTTCTTCATCATCTAAGGGTGTTGTCTTCCGAAAAAAAGGACACAAAAAAAAAAACAAGTGTTTGTATAAGTGGGATTGTGTGTGCGTTTACGTCACATTCCAATCTATATCAATCTTATGTTCGCAATGACGGATGACATTTGTCAATGTCAGACATTTTTTTTTTTTTTTTTGAAGCAAGGCCTAAGTAGGAATGCATATTGACACATCCCCTTTATTTATGTAAGAAAAGAAGTTTCCCATCTTCGGGTTTCCGTTAGATTTTATTAGGAATTTTGATATTAACTTTAAGAACAAGCATGCGGAGCTAACAAAACTGGCATATTTCTGGATTTCAAGCAGTGACGGCAAATATTTGCATTTTTTGTTGTTTCGGAAGTTGACAGAATGACTGAGGGATGAAAGTCACCCCCATGTATTGATAGTGCGTATAGATACACAGATATTGGATTAGTGGTTAGAATTGGTTTTGATTTTCAAAATTCGATTTGAGACTACTGAAATAATATGACGGATAGTTGTTATACCTATTTTATTAAGGGTGCCATTTATAAGATGTCAAATTCTGTGGGATATAAGAGTAATGACTGCTGTCATTATTTTAAATCGGATTTTTGTTATAGAGGGGGCGGCTTTTAGAATGTTTATTGAAAGTAAAGCAAAAAGAACAAATTTTTTAATTCCTGATGGTCTATAATAAAGATTGGAGAAGATATGTACGGTAGACCGGGGCTAGTTAACTCAACGATTTTTTTTTTGTACAAACAAAACAGAGGCAGGTATAACAAAATTATTTAACTCTCTTATGGCTTATTTCATAAAAAAACACTAAAATTGCTTCTATCTAACCTCCTTTTAAAATTTATCACACATTAAAAATTTTTCATTTTCACCAATGTGGAAAAGGGATATTTTAATTTAACTAAGTGCCATCCTGGATACAAGAAAAGAGGTTGTATCCGTCGTACATGCGGGGAAAAAATGAAAAAGCATTATGAATGAGGGGATAATTATTCTGACAGCAAAATATCAGCTGTTGTTGACTGGAATCTGGAATGGCTCAGCAGAAAAGACTTTTAAAATTTAATGAGACAAAAACGAGCTTTAAGTTTAAGAGGGCATTTTAAATCTTCTTAAATTTAGAAGCATTTGGTGAAACCATTAAACATCATTGAAAGGCTAAATGGCTTTTCAAATAATTAAAAGCCTTGCATGAAACTGGGCATTAGACAGATAATCTATTTAGCTTTCTTAATAAAATATTACCATTTAAATTAAATTCATGAAAAGATCCTTTTTTCTGTAATTTGCGGAATGACCTCTAATGGGTCAACAAGCCCCGATACCGGGGTAAGTTGGCTAACACTATAGAATAAGTAAACTATGTTTTTTTTGCGCACTATTTCACAGCTTTTCGTATATAAAAGTGGTTTTTATTAAACTTATTCTGATCGACACCGATTTATGATATTAATATGATATAACATTATATTATTGTTTTCACACTTTTACAACAACAAAGAGATATTTGTTTACACAGTTAAACTGTAGTAACATTATTTGATAAATAAGAAAAAATAAAAATAAAATTAATAAAAACCCCTTCTTACTGTAGGAAAACAGGGGATTTATAATAACTAGAATAGAAAACTAATTGAAAAATTAATTACATGTAATGTAATGAGTCAACTTACCCCAAAAAAAACAATGAGGCCAACTTGCCGCGACCGACCATATAGCAATGAACGGGATTTTTTTATTTACTATAAATTCCAACAAATTTTTGGAGCCAGACTCATAAACAAAATCGAAAAGAGGAAAACAATATAATATAAAAAACTACATACTACGGGTGCAAAAGACAGTTCTTTTTTAATATCTTTGAAACTAGGTGTTGCCAGAACGGGTTCTTTATATCACCAATTGGGCTCATCGAACTTTTCATTCGCTCCTTCAAATTCTGATTTGCGATAAATCCCAATTTGGGCTCTTTAGTTTTGAAATTGGGCGATTTTAGACTCCCCAAAAAAATTTTAAACTTTCGAAAAATCTATTGTGAATGAGCCTACTTAAATTTCAATATTTGATTGTAACCACACCCTTTACTACAAGCAGTTAATTCAGTTTGCACACTGCACAATTGTGAAACAAATTGATAATTTGGGACTAGAAACTATCAATAATAAACTGTGGTAATAAGTTAAAACAGCTTAAGTCAATTTTTGTTATTTCTCAGTACGAGCAAAACAAGTTTAACATATTTTTAAAACTGACTTTTTTATTTATTAAAAAAAATGTACTGGAAGCAGGTTAATGAAATTTATTTTCAGTATAGATAGTGGCAGTACCTAGTTAATTCTTTCTTTGTTTTTTAACTCTTAACTGAGCTCTTAACTGAGCTGCTTAAAATCTTTTTAAGGGACTTAAGCTAATTAAAAAAAATGCTATTCAAATGAACATAGTAGCTTATGTGACATAAGATGTTTTAACAATTTCTTTTGTTACATTTTTGAGACTTAAGTCAACTTAAGCTTTTTCAAAAGAATTGGAACACAAGTTTTGAACAACTTATGTCGACCTAAGTGACAAATTAAAGTGTCATTAAAGCTTATGTCGACTTAAGCTACTTTAAAAAAATGAGTTCCTTATAAGATTTGAAAGATTTTTGGCCAATGTAGACATACATAAGTTGTTCAACAAATCAATTTTTGTCCAAGAAAACATGAGCTATTATGTTTTTATTAAATTAAATTTTTATATTTTACGTAGAGAAATGAGAGCCGGTCTAAAAAAAAGTTTAACAAATTGTGCTTTTTCCAAGCAAAAAAACTCGATTTTCACTTGAATCGACTTAAGCTCTTTCAACTTACTGCCACAGATAATAATTGATACTAGAGACAGAGACTATCGATAAATAATTGATAGTCTCTGCTAAGAACTCTTGAAGCAATATTTCAAGTTTGAACTTCTAACCATGAATTCAGTTGCCTTGAAAATGCTTTAGAACTCTGAAGTGACTAAAAATATGTAGGTACATATATGTCTTGTTTAGTTAGCAGCTTGCGAGTTTTATTGAACTTTGTAAACTGGGTACGTTCATTAGGTTGGTCCTTAAAAAAGGCACTGTTTCATTATGTACTACCCTAATTTGTTCCAAATTTGAAAAGTCCTGTAAAATTTTAGTTCATTTTTTAAGCTTTCACCCGAAGTTTTATATGGGAAACACCTACAAAATGTTTAATCAAATTTTTATAACTTTGGTTATAATTGATACAAACATTTAAATTTTTAACGAAAAATTTTAATTTACTAATTTCTGTGCATCATTTTTTGAGTGGGGCTATTTTTGGCTCCAAGATTTTTCAAATTGGGCTCTACTCGTCTTCAAAAAACTGGCAACACTGCCCAGGTATACAAATATGTGAGACTAAGCGGACAGCAGGAATATATCCAAAGACAAAAAGAAAAGTCAATTTTGTTACGTAAATTTGAAGTTATTCACAGTTAGTCTACATGCCCCTAGGACCAACATGCCCCGGTTACCCCTACTGTTAATGTGAGTAAGTATATCGAAGAAATTATAATATTTTAAAATATCAGTCAAGCCATTAGTTGATTTAAGACTCTGTTTTCATCTAGTAAAACTTTCAAAAACGATGTTGCAATACTTTTAATATTTCACATTCATGTTTCTGGCTTAAGGGAGACGATACGATATACCACCCGCATGATCGAACTTTGGATTTATACAAAACTCACACCGAAGCTATCTGTGTCCCTGCCCCGAGCTAACAGTGCTATAATGTTAAATTATTTTAGGAATATGTTTTTTTGCTTCCAGATTTTTCCAAAGCTTTAAACACAACACAATAATTGAAGACAAAAGGTGAAGTAGCATTTTTGACGGCGCAGTCTGAATGCGGTATTTCTAGGCTCTCTCAAAGAGCATTTATTTTTTCTATTTAAATAACTTGTTAACATAATTCACCTACTCCTACTCGTTGTCTTAATTTTATTTTTTATTTCATTCAAATGTAAACCTATACCAATGAAAAAAAAAAAATGAAGATTTGACCAAAGAATTTAAAGTTTAAGTTTCAATCAATAAAAATAATAAAAACTTTTGAATATTTCATTTAAAATTCTACCCTCAATCTGAATACCTTCTGCAAAAATTCATCTCAAAACTTTCGACATTTTCAGTGCACAAAATTTAATTGCACAATTTGCAGAGATCCGTGCAATAATAGCTCCCTATCCACCAATTACACCATCAGCCATAACATCCTCTATCCCTCTTAGAGAATTCTACATGGCTGATGCTGATGCTATATAAATGTATGGAGAGCTATACATAGTGGAGATGAGATGGGATGAGATGAGATAGAACAAAGTGTTGGATTCACCGACGTGGCTGAGTGAACTTACCCTAAAGGTGTGATGCCAAAATAATGATTATTCTTTGGTGATTAATGCTTTTATCACCACACCAAGTTCATCATTGCCAGAAGCTTAATCAGAATGCCATTGCCAACTGATGGTAACACATTAGTTTTATATCGCCCTCGTCATCGTCAGTCGGTGTCGGGTGGAACATGGAGTCTAGAGTTTTAGTTGGTATAAATTCGAGGTATCGTATCGTTTATATAGTTCCCATAGTGCCAATGTAAGTGCACGGTACATTGAATATATTGCGGCAGAGACATTGTGATCGTCCTGTTGCCATCATATTTGATTTAGCCTGAAGATTTTAGTTGAGTTTAGTACCTTTATCGACCCGTTAATTTGAAGTCATAAAATAATTATCATGATATTATTACTTGGGGAATAGCTACCTAACAAATTTTTTGATTTTAAATGAATTGAGGGATACTATTAAGTTTTGATGGTGGAAGCTGAGAAATGTTGTTGTGATTTTAGTTATTCAGGTTGTGGCTTGGTATATTTTTTAAGATTGCTTAATAAAACATTTTTGAAAGGTTTTGAACCAATTTTAGTAAGGTGCCAGGTGCCAGGTAGTTACAGAAATTTAATCGCATGTAGTGCAGTTACCCATTGTGTTGAGAAATAAAACCACACCCTTTTGAAACATTTCACTTGAGTTGGATTTTTACGTTTTGGAACTAAGTATACCTACCAATTTTTTATATCCAAATTCGAAAAAAAAAAACAGAAATTAATATGGAAAATGGACCAGAAATGTTGGGAATCATTCCAGACACAAGAATGTAAAAAGAACCAGAAAAAAAATGGAAATTAAGGCAGAAAGCTAAATGTACCTACTCTGCGGTAATTCCAAAGTTCATTTTGGAAAAATTACCAGAAAATATTTTTTTTCAAATAAAAACAAGAAACATAATTTCTTGTTGAAAGCTGCATAAGTTCCGAGCGTCACGTCACCATAATCATATAGTGTTACGCGCCAACGTTCTCTTTTGTCGAGGAGAAAGAGGCCTTATAACCTGATGAGTGCTGCTTATGATTGTTACCCCACGTGGAGACATCACAATGGTAATGGGAAGCTTGGGAGCCAAGGTTGGTAATGATGTGCTCAGGTCAGACATGTAATGGATATGGATAAGCATGATGCTGGTGACTGCAACGATAATGGCGAACGTTTTGTCGATTTTTGCAATGCCAGCCGTTTTGTAATAGGAGGGATCATGTGACACAAGACGTGGCACAAAATCAGTTGGGTGTCGACGCATATAGACAAGCAAGAATTCCAACCAAATTGATCACCTCGCAATCAGTTGGTGATTTAAAGAAGGACATTCGTAACAGAAAGGTTGCAGACATGGGAATGCCCCAGGACGCCTATCTGATGATTGGTACCGAAATATTACGCGCAGCTGCAGTGCGGAAATCCCAAGGAAATACCTAAGTGCCCAAGTTAAATACAGACAGACTTGAAGATCCCGCGTCCACATCAAATAGGAGACCACCCGTCAGAAGGATTGACAGCAATCGAAAACTTTTGGTGTGCTGTGAAACATGTTTTCTATACCGGTGCTGAAAGTATAGTCAGTCAGTTGCACTGAATAAATAGTGCCTGGTCTTCCCAAGAAACTTGGGCTAGGATCGAGGAAATAAAATAGCTCAAAGCTCACATTACAGTTACTTCAGCAGCAGGGAGGAACAATCTAGCTAGAGTCTGCATATCGCATGAAGATGAGAGAATTTCACCGTAGCGTGTGACGAGATAAGCGTAACTCTAAGGTCTGGCCACGATACCAGAAAAGTCTCGGATGAAATTTTCAGACTTGGTTTTGGAGGATGTGACTTTAGTTTCTCGGACATGGCTCCAATAAGTTTTGCAACAGTTTAACAAATAACGACGCTGGTAACTACCTTTACCGATACCGATGGCGAGACTAGACTTTGTTTTTTCGACACCGAGACCGAGACGAAAGCTAGTTACACGAGACTTAGACGATATCGAAATTGGTCTGTGTTAACGACAACGAGACGATACTTACAAAAGAATCTTTGGTTTGGTATCGTGGCTGGGCCAAGTAACTATATCCAATATCAACGCATTGGCTATTTCCGAAGAAGAAAAGGTCAGAAGTAGATGTGACAGTAGGAACGCCTACAGAATTACCATAAAGACCTAACACTAACAGGTGCTTAATCTCTAAACAATACCTGGTACGATTCAACTTTGTTGTCAATTTAATGTCAAGTTGATCAAATCAACCCTTGTGTAGACATGTTATTTGATTAATTTGAAAGTTGACGATTGAGTTGGAAGTAAATCAAAAGATTTTGAAGTTTTTCAAATTGATGTGAAAGTTTTCAACTTTTTTGAGCTGTGTGTAGACAAGTCATTATAGATTTCAAAGTCATAGCTAGGGGGAGTCACAGGCCTTTTATCCCCCTCCCCACCAGAAAATTTTGAGAAAGGCATTTGTAAGGCATTTTTCCAATTTAGTATGAAATTTATACTCAAACTTCTGCGATAGTTATTAATTATGTTCAAAACTGTCTGAATTTAGTGTTAAGCTTGATGGTTTCTTGACCATAACCATAAGTCCGCATACTCTCCTTTTTGTGTATTCTGATTCCTTCAGTTCTTGGCTAAAATTAAAAAATTTTACGAAGAACTCTTAAATTTTTTTCTAAAATTTTAAGTTCCAAGGCTGAATTCATACAATGGTATACAAAATGCCACAAGGAATTATATACACAACCTTCTCAAAATGTTTGCAATTCCAGCGGTTTTCGACAGTCAAACGTCTAAAAACTTATCAAAGAAAATCTACCGATGAATATAGACTTACTGGGTAGGCTTTAATGTCAATTCATCTACAAATTCAGACTAACACTTAGGAATTTATTTTATGGGAGTGAGATTTGCGCTTACCTTTTTCTTTTTTTTTTTGAAGTTTTGGCATAGTTTAAATCCCATTCGGAAAAAAAATCAAATTTTTCAAAACACTTTTCCATCTGTTCAATTTTGTAAGTGACAGCAATGGTTTTTTTTTGCACGAAGCTGTGTCTAAAGCAATCATGCAAAAACTTAATTTTGAATTTAGTCTCAATAATTTTTGACATGCGAAAATATTTGCATAGATTTTTTTTCGCAACAGGAACTGTAAACTTTAACGATGAATTTTCTTCGGGCAAAACCATGTCACTGTTATTCTTTTGGTATTTGTATTTGATTAGGCAAAGACCAAGTTTTTTTGCAGACTGTGAACTGAAGACGGATACAAAAATTTCATTTTTTCTTTAAGGACAATTTTTTTTCTCACCACCAAGCTCTTTTATGCTCAAGAAAACTATGTATGTATATACTTAGCTTAAATGGTGAATTTTTTTCGGCAAAAAATTGTAGGTCCCCTCCATTCCTGTCAACAGCACGCACATAGGAATAGTTGAGAGTTGTAAGTCACTAGGCCCTGGTTCTCCACGAGCTGTTTGGCCACCAAATTTATTTATTTAATTTTATATTTGCTTTTGCTTGCAGCAGTTCACCGTGCTGTTTAGAAAATTCACCATTCAAAGTGATAAAAAGGTTTTTTTTTAAACGTATCGTATTGAAAGGGCACACTATTACACTCAAATGACCTCGGATCCCTGATGAGAGGAACATTACCTAAGGAGGGGTAGAAACCAATTTTGGTTAACACAATTACTCTCGAAGTTCTATTCATAGTTTGTTTTTGATGCGCTGTAATCTCTTAAATCCCGGCTATAGTTTGCACGAATTTGATTTCATGAATAAGATTAACTCAAGATTTTTACACCCAAAACCTCCAAGGCAAAAATCAATTATCTCACTTCAATCATCAATGAACTTATCAATTCCCAATCGCAAGATTTTATATTGATCGCTTAAAATTTATTAATTATTGTGAATTTTCCGGACAAAAAATGCACACACCAATTTCACAGCCCCTCCCTACCATCACTTCCATCTAACACCTCTATACAAATATACAAACCCACATTGATCTCACCTGTTATACGATCGATTGATGATCAATCGATCCAAAGCCAATTTATGTTATGGTGTTACATTAAATGGCCACCTTGCTGACTTGGATAACAAATAGCATTAATCTTAGCCATTGTCGCTTCGATATAATTACATCGATCGTTTTCGAAGAATGCTCCTCACCCAGATCATTTTTCAAAAACGAGTTCGATTTTTTTTATCGAAATACAAAAACTATATTCTGGGCCGTGCTTGCGCATACTCAACTCTCTCGGTATTTGTTGTTTAAATTCATTAATCAACATTTTAAGTGGTTCAATTTTAAATTGAGAAATTGAACTTGGGCAACGGCTGCTAGTTATGCTTCTGGTGGTGAAGCAGATCCTTTTCCACATGGCCACCATCAGATACAGATGTATCGCAGAGATATATTTCGATCTGTTCATTTTGGAAAAATTACCAGAAAATATTTTTTTTCAAATAAAAACAAGAAACATAATTTCTTGTTGAAAGCTGCATAAGTTCCGAGCGTCACGTCACCATAATCATATAGTGTTACGCGCCAACGTTCTCTTTTGTCGAGGAGAAAGAGGCCTTATAACCTGATGAGTGCTGCTTATGATTGTTACCCCACGTGGAGACATCACAATGGTAATGGGAAGCTTGGGAGCCAAGGTTGGTAATGATGTGCTCAGGTCAGACATGTAATGGATATGGATAAGCATGATGCTGGTGACTGCAACGATAATGGCGAACGTTTTGTCGATTTTTGCAATGCCAGCCGTTTTGTAATAGGAGGGATCATGTGACACAAGACGTGGCACAAAATCAGTTGGGTGTCGACGCATATAGACAAGCAAGAATTCCAACCAAATTGATCACCTCGCAATCAGTTGGTGATTTAAAGAAGGACATTCGTAACAGAAAGGTTGCAGACATGGGAATGCCCCAGGACGCCTATCTGATGATTGGTACCGAAATATTACGCGCAGCTGCAGTGCGGAAATCCCAAGGAAATACCTAAGTGCCCAAGTTAAATACAGACAGACTTGAAGATCCCGCGTCCACATCAAATAGGAGACCACCCGTCAGAAGGATTGACAGCAATCGAAAACTTTTGGTGTGCTGTGAAACATGTTTTCTATACCGGTGCTGAAAGTATAGTCAGTCAGTTGCACTGAATAAATAGTGCCTGGTCTTCCCAAGAAACTTGGGCTAGGATCGAGGAAATAAAATAGCTCAAAGCTCACATTACAGTTACTTCAGCAGCAGGGAGGAACAATCTAGCTAGAGTCTGCATATCGCATGAAGATGAGAGAATTTCACCGTAGCGTGTGACGAGATAAGCGTAACTCTAAGGTCTGGCCACGATACCAGAAAAGTCTCGGATGAAATTTTCAGACTTGGTTTTGGAGGATGTGACTTTAGTTTCTCGGACATGGCTCCAATAAGTTTTGCAACAGTTTAACAAATAACGACGCTGGTAACTACCTTTACCGATACCGATGGCGAGACTAGACTTTGTTTTTTCGACACCGAGACCGAGACGAAAGCTAGTTACACGAGACTTAGACGATATCGAAATTGGTCTGTGTTAACGACAACGAGACGATACTTACAAAAGAATCTTTGGTTTGGTATCGTGGCTGGGCCAAGTAACTATATCCAATATCAACGCATTGGCTATTTCCGAAGAAGAAAAGGTCAGAAGTAGATGTGACAGTAGGAACGCCTACAGAATTACCATAAAGACCTAACACTAACAGGTGCTTAATCTCTAAACAATACCTGGTACGATTCAACTTTGTTGTCAATTTAATGTCAAGTTGATCAAATCAACCCTTGTGTGGACATGTTATTTGATTAATTTGAAAGTTGACGATTGAGTTGGAAGTAAATCAAAAGATTTTGAAGTTTTTCAAATTGATGTGAAAGTTTTCAACTTTTTTGAGCTGTGTGTAGACAAGTCATTATAGATTTCAAAGTCATAGCTAGGGGGAGTCACAGGCCTTTTATCCCCCTCCCCACCAGAAAATTTTGAGAAAGGCATTTGTAAGGCATTTTTCCAATTTAGTATGAAATTTATACTCAAACTTCTGCGATAGTTATTAATTATGTTCAAAACTGTCTGAATTTAGTGTTAAGCTTGATGGTTTCTTGACCATAACCATAAGTCCGCATACTCTCCTTTTTGTGTATTCTGATTCCTTCAGTTCTTGGCTAAAATTAAAAAATTTTACGAAGAACTCTTAAATTTTTTTCTAAAATTTTAAGTTCCAAGGCTGAATTCATACAATGGTATACAAAATGCCACAAGGAATTATATACACAACCTTCTCAAAATGTTTGCAATTCCAGCGGTTTTCGACAGTCAAACGTCTAAAAACTTATCAAAGAAAATCTACCGATGAATATAGACTTACTGGGTAGGCTTTAATGTCAATTCATCTACAAATTCAGACTAACACTTAGGAATTTATTTTATGGGAGTGAGATTTGCGCTTACCTTTTTCTTTTTTTTTTTGAAGTTTTGGCATAGTTTAAATCCCATTCGGAAAAAAAATCAAATTTTTCAAAACACTTTTCCATCTGTTCAATTTTGTAAGTGACAGCAATGGTTTTTTTTTGCACGAAGCTGTGTCTAAAGCAATCATGCAAAAACTTAATTTTGAATTTAGTCTCAATAATTTTTGACATGCGAAAATATTTGCATAGATTTTTTTTCGCAACAGGAACTGTAAACTTTAACGATGAATTTTCTTCGGGCAAAACCATGTCACTGTTATTCTTTTGGTATTTGTATTTGATTAGGCAAAGACCAAGTTTTTTTGCAGACTGTGAACTGAAGACGGATACAAAAATTTCATTTTTTCTTTAAGGACAATTTTTTTTCTCACCACCAAGCTCTTTTATGCTCAAGAAAACTATGTATGTATATACTTAGCTTAAATGGTAAATTTTTTTCGGCAAAAAATTGTAGGTCCCCTCCATTCCTGTCAACAGCACGCACATAGGAATAGTTGAGAGTTGTAAGTCACTAGGCCCTGGTTCTCCACGAGCTGTTTGGCCACCAAATTTATTTATTTAATTTTATATTTGCTTTTGCTTGCAGCAGTTCACCGTGCTGTTTAGAAAATTCACCATTCAAAGTGATAAAAAGGTTTTTTTTTAAACGTATCGTATTGAAAGGGCACACTATTACACTCAAATGACCTCGGATCCCTGATGAGAGGAACATTACCTAAGGAGGGGTAGAAACCAATTTTGGTTAACACAATTACTCTCGAAGTTCTATTCATAGTTTGTTTTTGATGCGCTGTAATCTCTTAAATCCCGGCTATAGTTTGCACGAATTTGATTTCATGAATAAGATTAACTCAAGATTTTTACACCCAAAACCTCCAAGGCAAAAATCAATTATCTCACTTCAATCATCAATGAACTTATCAATTCCCAATCGCAAGATTTTATATTGATCGCTTAAAATTTATTAATTATTGTGAATTTTCCGGACAAAAAATGCACACACCAATTTCACAGCCCCTCCCTACCATCACTTCCATCTAACACCTCTATACAAATATACAAACCCACATTGATCTCACCTGTTATACGATCGATTGATGATCAATCGATCCAAAGCCAATTTATGTTATGGTGTTACATTAAATGGCCACCTTGCTGACTTGGATAACAAATAGCATTAATCTTAGCCATTGTCGCTTCGATATAATTACATCGATCGTTTTCGAAGAATGCTCCTCACCCAGATCATTTTTCAAAAACGAGTTCGATTTTTTTTATCGAAATACAAAAACTATATTCTGGGCCGTGCTTGCGCATACTCAACTCTCTCGGTATTTGTTGTTTAAATTCATTAATCAACATTTTAAGTGGTTCAATTTTAAATTGAGAAATTGAACTTGGGCAACGGCTGCTAGTTATGCTTCTGGTGGTGAAGCAGATCCTTTTCCACATGGCCACCATCAGATACAGATGTATCGCAGAGATATATTTCGATCTGTGAAGCCCATATAGAGAGGGACTCCCTTACTAACAAAAAAAAGTGTTATCCAACAAGAACATTCATACACTTCTGGCTGAGGCATTTGTTTACAGAGATCCCATAGTGTTTCCGTTTGGATTTTTTTTATTCTTTAAGCCCCAACCACAAGGTGCTGAGAAAACAATTAATTTCACTCAATCACCTCCCTGTCTCTGACACCAAAACAATTCAGCGAGCATTCAGCTTCTGCAAGAAGGAGCCTTCTTCTTTTAAAGAATTTTTTTAAGAAACCATCAGGCATAAGGCAAGGACTCAGGTTCTTGTTTTCTCTGCTTTTCGTGCTGGGTAGATGTTATGTGCATTATTTGTGTACATTCTGTCCGTCTGCTCCTTCTGAATTCTGGAATCATATTACTCGAGAATGATGAAAATGATGGCAGAGATTTGTTTTGACAGGCATCGATTACCACAAAATTAAGGCAACTGATTAATTGTTTCTGGATAATAAAATGTAATTAATGTATTTTTATTTTCGAGCACAGTGATATGTACATTGTGTACGCTCAGAAACGTGTGCGATACTGGAATGTGTTGGTGATTTTTTTTTTGCTTCTGCTTTTGAATATGATTTTGTGTCAAGACTCGCTGCTAATGGCAAAGGTGGTCGATGTCCGTAATTAATCGTCTCCACTATTGGTACACCTTCCTATATACATCAACTATACCTACCTATACATCCCCTCAAAGCACATATAGGCATATAAATATAATATTTTAACATCATATACAAAACAAAATATATACATTGCTTCCAGATTTATTGCAGGGAAAATTAAATTTATTAAGTGTATCTGTGTACGACAAGCTAATTAACGTTACACTATGTTAATTGCGTGTGTACATTTATGTACATTTAGGCTTGAGATTAATGCGTAAACATCTTTATGTCGCATGATGGCATTGTAAAGTGGGTGGAATCTCTGCATTTAGCAGTTGAGAAATTACAATTTTCCTAATGTTACTTGTCATTTGATTGGATTGACTTGACGCATTTCATTTAATCATGCAATATTTTTGGGAAAGGCATAGGTAGCTACGGGTGAATCTCATCAAACTGATAATTTCATGTTTCTCGGCGATTTTAGGTATTTACAAAGCATTATAAATGCAGCTGTAAAATTCCATATTTAGGTATACCTATATGTCATAACCAAGGCTATCAAAATATGTACTGCAATTACAGTATTTGTAGTGCATTTTGAAACTCCAAGCTGCCGTACTGCTAATGCGACCAAAGTACATATACTGCTTTTTGTTTGGAAAACTCTTCCATATAAAATTTTAAATCATTTATTATTGCTGTACTTCTCTCTAAACACACACCCAAAAATCATAAGTCTATCCCTAAACTTGTAGTTCTTTTTATGTGATGATGACTTTAAGAATAAAGTAAAAATTTATAGAAAAGATGCAGATTGACAAAAAAGCTCTAAGATCCAGAAATTTTCAGAGCTTACCTCCTGCTCCGCAAGGGGCAGTTTTAGGACTTTCTGATGATATTTGGAATGAAGAAACTTCTAGCTTTCCGAAGAAACTTCGGCTTGGATCGAAAAAAGAAAACTGCTCAAAGCTCGCATTGCAGCAACTCCAGCTTCAGACAGCTATGTGCTGGGATAAACGAGCTAGAGTCTGCGTATCGCATGAAGATGGGAGAAATTTACAGTAGCATGTGACATGATAAGCGTAATTTTATCAACGCATTGGCAACAGAAGCAGAAGAGACCACAAGTAGCTGTGACACTAAGGCCGTCTATAGAATAACCAAAGAGCTTATAACTTCTGATGAAGACCAGCTCAGAGGGTGGAAGGAGCTTTTTTCTGCGGTTTTAAATCGCGTTTTTACCACAACAATGACCTGTCCGTAGTAACTCCTGCACGCACTCATTGAGAGAGCTTGGCACACAGAAAGTTTTCCTGAGGAGTGGACAAAGGAAATGATTGTCCAGCTACCAAAGAAAGGAGACCATTTTTCTGCGGTTTTAAACCGCGTTTTTACTAGCGCACTCAACCCAAACCCAACACACAATGACCTGTCCGTAGTAACTCCTGCACCCACTCATTGAGAGAGCTTGGCACACAGAAAGTTTTCCTGAGGAGTGGACAAAGGGAAGGATTGTCCAGCTACCAAAGAATGGAGACCATTTTTCTGCGGTTTTAAACCGCGTTTTTACTAGCGCACTCAACCCAACACACAATGACCTGTCCGTAGTAACTCCTGCACCCACTCATTGAGAGAGCTTGGCACACAGAAAGTTTTCCTGAGGAGTGGAAAAAGGGAATGATTGAAAGAAAGGAGACCTTACGCACGCAGTGCGAAAACTGGAGAGGAATTTGCGTGCTGCCTGATGCCTGCTGTAGCCAATGTAATAGCAAAAATTGTCCTGGAGTGAATAAAAGACCACTTCATAGATATGCTTGACGTTGAACAAGCAGGTTTCCGCACTTGATCTTCTTGCGTGGGCCACATCAACACCTTGCGGATCATCATCGAACAGTGCGTTGAATACCAATCACCACTTCACCTGCTGTCCAACGACTTCGAAAAGGCATTTGACAATGTCAATAGAGAATTCATCTGGCTTGCTTTGCGCAGAAGGGGCACCCCGGATAAATTGAATGATCTTATTTAGGCTAAATAATGATGAATCCAAGTGTCACGTTCTGCATATAAGGGAAGGGGTTTGTATTCTGTCACCAATACTGTTCCTGTTGTTAAAAAGTGATATGCTGCATAATCCTAAGGACCAAGCTACGACTCTGTTCTGCTCCAATGTTGAATCCGTGGTTCGCTTTGGGTGCAGCACTTGAAAAGTTACACCCACTGTCACAAAAAAGCTGCAAACGTTCGTGAAGAGATGTCTGCGAAACATCTTGAGGATTTTCTGGCCTAACCGTATCTCCAAAGATGAACTTCATGTGAGGACAGGTCAAGAAACCATGGAATCTATCTATAATAGGAAAACGCTCTAGCAGTGAATTGGACATAAGCTTCGAAAAGGCCAAGTTTGCATTGCGAGTCACGCGATGTAATGAAACCCTACTTTCACGCAGTGAGGTAGAGGAGTGGGCCGACCTAGAAGTACTTGGCGAAGAACGGTCGAAGAGGAATTAGCACAACTAGGGAAGAGTTGGAGAGAGCTGAGGTACATCTCCAGAAACCGTACACAATGGCGCGTAGGAGTAGTGGAGGCCCTTTGCCTCGCAGGGGGAACCTGACGGGCGTTAAAGGTCCGAGGATCTAAGTAAAGTACGTAATGTGAGGTAAAATTAAGAGTTTCGCTTATTTCTCGAACACAATCAGTTAATTCTAGACAGAAAAGATGGGCATAACTCTTTTCATTTAATCAATACATTTAGAGAAAAACGTGCAAGAACTTAATGGTGCGCTAAACTTAGTCAAAAAATTTAAATTAATCGATGCATTTATTGATGGACAAAAACTTTTGAAAACTTTTTCTTTTTAATGTAGAAAATTCTAGCTTATAATTTGTCACAAAATAGATTACAACACTTTTTTAAAACAAGCAACAGATTTTGAGAAAAACGAGCGAAGAAACGTTCGTTAAATATTGAAATATTTTTAATACCTCCACTGTATCACGCTAGTTAATTTCTTTATGAACCATATTTTTAATTTAAAAACCAACATTTATGAACAATTAGGGGGAAGGCGGGAGACTTGAGCCACTTTTTGTAAAATTGTTGATAAAAACTTGTCTATTTATCTCAGCCGCATGAAAGATACATCTCTATAAAGCTACACTTATCTATTTTGAAACTAGTTAAATTGGCTTCAAATATATGCAATCGGTTTGAGCCCAGGGCAAATTGTTTGAAGAAAGATTTTTGGCTCAAGTCTCCCGCCCCCTACGGGAGACTTGAACATCCCCTGGGGGAGACTTGAACATACCCAAATTGAACGAGTTAACAATACAAAAAATGAGATCACCGTCTATGATTTTCATAAAACTCAATTGTTACTATATTTAACGTATTATTTGCTAATGCTATGTTCCCACCAAAATGAAATCCGAGATTTCGGTTGAAAACTTTTGATATTTCAAGTTGATGGAACAAGATTTCATGGAAATTTCAACTAAATCTCAATGAAAACTCTAGATTTCAACGAAATCTTAATGAAATCCCGCTCCACCAAGTCGAGAACTCCAAATTTCTTAGCTGAAATCTCAGATTTCGTTTTGGTGGGAACATAGTATAAGAAAAATGTTTTAAAAATTTATACACGAAAATATTGATACAAAACTAAAAACAACCTTAAAAACCGTAACAAACGAAAATAAATACACAACTTAAATAAACCCCTCCTTGGGAAATACAGTAAGAAGATTGTAATATTTCTTAAACATAATTTGAGCATTGTTATCCTCTAATTTCCCCTTCTGCGGCAGTTTTTTGACTTTTTTTTGGTTTTGCTCCTCTTTTTCGTATGATCAAGTCTCCCTACAATAAGTGGTTCAAGTCTCCCGCTCACGCTTTTTGAGACAAAAGAGATTATAAATTCTGTTACGGAAACTGTTGCATTATTTTGCACGGGTATTTACAAAACCAATTATTCAAGGAATAAGATCATACTAAATTATTTAATTAACTAAGAGTCAAACAAAAGTTATGCACTGAAAAGAAAAAGAAAAATTGTTTAACTTTTCTTAGCGAAAAATGTATTTACTCGTCCAGGAACCAAAATCAAATGTTGATCCAGAAACCTTTTTATGAGCAAATAGAAGGTCATGTTCTGCTTCGGATATATAAACACGTCTTGAATTTAAGGGTAGTCTGAGTGAAATATTGCGAGTGGCTCATGTCTCCCGTATGGTCAAGTCTCCCGTTTTCCCCCTATATATTTTACTGCTGTTGGTACTCTGCTGTGTACTTCAACTTTTGTTGAAACGGCAGCTCTGGTTATAACTCATTTACAGAATTTGCCGTTTGAGTTAAAAATCTGCCCGAGTTGCAAAAAAAAATCAAATCAAATAAGTTGCTTCAATAAGTTGCCGGGACGGGGACATGAGCGTCAACCGCCATCTTGATATTTTCATTTGTACATCGTACGATAAATATACTAAGTTGTTTTTTTGAAGCTAACATTCCATTCTCTTATTTTGTGTTAAGTGTTTTAGTGAAACATTTTTGAGAAATTACATTTTAGAGTCAATATTTAAGTTGATTTTTTTTTCCAAATTTTGCGTTACTAACCACCACTGTTCTGTTTAATATTGGATGCTCTTATAACTTTTGTATCGAAAACTGAAAACCAGCTGCAAAAATCTATCTTAGTTTTTGAGAAATTAAAAAAAACAAAAAAAAAAAGACTGGTAGCAATAACTCTCTTCTAGAAATAAAGGGTGTTTTTTTAGATGTGTGGTTTTCAAGAAGAAAAATAAAACGCATATAATTTAATGTAATGGCCAAGATGAGGGTTTGCCATAATGTTTAAAAATGATTTCGGGCAACTGGCCGCCGCACAGTGGAAAATGGTAGAACAACAGCATATCATAAATGATTTTTACTAATGTCGCTAATAATATTTAATTTCAATTTTATTTTAAAGCTTAATAGTCAATTTTTGATTTTTTAAAAAATCATGTAAAAAGAAATTTTTTGAAGCCCTCATGTTTATTGTTTTTGTGGATGTTCAATTCTAGGCTGTTCGAGTCAGCAATTATGAAGTTAATTTACTATAAAACTCTATAGGAATAGGTATAAATTGTTATACATTTCTAAAAAGCTCATTTAATGTAGGTTTAATAACAATTTTACGTTTTTCATTATTTGATTCAGTTCACGAATAATAAATTCTAGTTTAAAATAAGAGCAAAACAAAATATTCTTTAAGTTCACCCAGACTTTTGGTAGTTACCCACGTCTCCCCACGCCTTACATTTAATTTTTATTTTTAGCTTAGGTTTTCATAGTAAATATATATAAAAATTAGGTGCGAAAACGTGCGATCTGCGAAGTTATCGGAAAAATAGTGATAAAATCCAGCAAAGAAAAAACCGCAATTTAAGCCTGTGTGGTACTGAATTTGGTGTTCGACCAATTTAAGAGTCAAATAAACTCTTTGCAGTCATCTTTAATTAATAAAAATGGAAGAGAAGTACAAGTGAAACACGAACTTTATCTTACAATGATAGATGGAAAAGTGGCTCAGGCATTAACTTATACACCTTCTGGGTCTACTTGTACGATATGTGGCGCTACTCCACGGCAAATGAACGAGCTTGCAAACCAAGCTGCTCACGAAAACGTTTTTGTACCAAAGTCTTCTCTCCCTTTAGCCGTTTCTTTTCTTCACTTGTGGCTGGGCTGACCATGTTTGGAAAGACAAGTTTTAGGAAATATGTAATATCATTTCCATATAACGAATCCAAGCATGTAAAGTAGACAGTCCATATTGATACGCGTTTTCATTTTAAGGCCTAGCAGAAACTTAAAAAAACTTGCAGTTCCAGCGTGTGTAATTGTTATTTCAATAGCAGAAGATGGTGGATAGTAAGTCTGTGTAATTTCTTGCAGTTTGTGATAAGGAGGGAATATAGAACAGTTTCGTTCATTGGTGAACTTCCTTAAGTACAAATATTGTACGTTGCACTGAAAAAATTATTATTCTTAAAAACTAAGAATCGCGTTCATACACCAAAATTCATTAAATTTTAAGGCAAATACATACAAATAATGCACAAATTCTTATAAAATAAAAGGAGTTTTATGAACAAATCATAAAATGTATGAATCTGCGTTCATACAAATTTGTGTATGGAACATTTTTGAAATTATGTTTATGAAATATTTTTAAGAACCTTTTCATAAGCGTATGTACCATTCATACGCCTCTCAATTTCAACTTTTTATGAGAAGGCATCACTTTTAAGAACTTTTTCATAAAATATCAGCATTTTTTTCATATATTGTATGTATAAAATTCATCTCTTAAATGTTTAAGTACAAATGCATAGATCTTATGCATTTTTTCTTAGGGCTTAAGTAATTAAGTTAATGAAATATTTTTAAGAACCTTTTCATAAGCGTATGTACAATTCATTCGCCTCTCAATTTCAATTTTTTATGAGAAGGCATCACTTTTAAAAACTTTTTCATAAAATATAAGCATTTTTTTCATATATTGTATGTATAACATTCATCTCTTATATGTTTAAGTACAAATGCATAAATCTTACGCATTTGTTCTTAGAACATTAATTTTGTGTGTCTGATCTTCAATAATTGCTAGCGCCCAAAGTTTAGACATTTTATTGCTAAGGTAAAACTATTACTATAATTTTTAATTTTAAGCTTGCAGCTCGATTTGAACAAAAGAAGACATAACTTGAATTTTTAAAAATTAGATTTTGATTGAAAATAGCAAAAATGTAAGTATTTAACAATTCTTGAACCACACCCTCCTATACGTTACCAAGGAATACAAACACAAAATTTTAATATTCTTACATCAAAACTGCGACCGATAGCTAAGTAAACATTAATTCAGATTACAACTTTAAACGGAAACGCCCCTTAAAAGTGGGCGTGTCCTTATTTTTTGTTAAAAAAATATAAAAAACTTCTGAGGTCAATTTTTATAAGCATATGTGTAAAACTGCAGCTGAATCGAGTAGTTTTTTAACAATCTTGCCCGAATAAAAACATTTTATAAAAATAACGCCCTTAAAGTGGACGTATTGAAAAAATTAAAAAAAAAATTTCCAGATATATTTTTTATATAGCGAAATTTATAAAGCGAAAATTGCTTAAAATTGAGTTTGGTATACCTTAAATTTTTAGCTGTTTTTGATATTTTATGAAAAGTGGGCGTCAGGCACGCCCAAAATCAAAAATTTTTCTTTCGTACATAATATGTTTACGTATAACTAACACCCACAAAATGTAAGGCTTTTCGCTCGAATATAAGCATCTTTATTTTATAAAAACAATATTGATGGATTTGTATGAAAAGTGGGCGTCAATCACGCCCAAACTGAAATATTTTTATTTCATTGAGAGAATATTTGCCAATAGATTGCGTGTGCAAAATTTAAGCGTTGTGCTTTGATCGTAACTGTACAAAAAATAAAATTTAATATTACCAAATAAAGGTTGTTGAATTCTTCAAAATTGTATGTTGCGTTTTAAATAGATTTTTAAGGAAAAGTCTTATAACGGTACCTGCCATGACCGTTTTTTTTTTTTCAAAACAGACTTTTTCGTAAACCACTATACCTACGGATTTCGATGAAATTTTTAATGTGGAAGCCCTTTTATAAAAGATATAATAATAATTCTTAAGTTTAAAAAAAAAAGTTTTTTTGAGTATTTTAAAAAAGTTATTTTTTTTTTAATTTTTGGTTTTTTTAAAAACTATTGTTCAATTTTTTTTCCCGGATAAAAATTACAAACTGCTAGAAATTGGTATACCCAAAAAAAATTTGGAGTATGTTTTCGAACAGTTTTTCAAAAAAAACGCGTTTTGAAAAAAACTTGGCGAACGATTTAGATTTTTTCTCACCTTCAAAACAGTCCATGAAATCGGATAGCTTACTTCATTTTTTTTTCAAGAAACGTTTTAACTATAGTGATTTTTAAGTGATTAATAAAATGTCAATGAATTAATGTAATTGTTTTGATTAAAAGTGTCATCAAACAAAAAGTATACAATTCACCAAGTTTTTAAGTATATTGCTGATTTAATATACCCGAGCCAAGTTGATAAAAAATGTAAGTATATTTTTCAGTTAAAGTTTGTCAATATTTAATTTTTGGTAAAAAAAGAGTATATTACGAATTATTTATTTTTCCTTGCGATTATAGGTACTACAAGGCAAGTTACGCATTCGTACTTGGTACATACATATATAGTATAATTATGACGTCCTACAGAGGGATTTTTTGAATTAGCATTCTAGCTCTAAAACTAACGGTACCTGCCATATGATTTTTAATGAAAAACTAATTTTTCTCAAAAACGGCTCTTCAGATTTTGATAAAACTTTCTGAATAGCGTTTTTTGTGTAAACTGTATTCGTAAAATTTTTCCTTTAAAGAATGTTTTCATAAAAGTTAAGATTTTTTCATATTTCATGTGCATCTGTTTTGAGAACTTTTCCTTAAAAGTTTTCCTTTATAAGAATTTTTCCATAAAAGTTAAAATTTTTTCATATTGTGTGTGCATCTGTTTTGAGAACTTTTTCATAAAAGTTCTCCTTTTCAGAATTTTTTCATAAAAGTTAAGATTTTTCATATTTTTTGTTCTTAAAATTCATCTCTATCATATGTTTAAGTCAAAGTTCTTTAATATTATGCATTTTTTCTTAAGGTATGGGTATTTATTCTTAGAATGTATGTCTTTTGTCATTAATTGCAAGAAGCTTGGAACATTTAACCGTTACCATGAACACAAGATATCATTTCAAGTTTGATTTTGATTTTGAGCAGATCGTGTCCGTGAAGAGTAGTAAAGTTTTGTCTTAAAAAGTGTATATTTATCGTTAAAAAACATATTTACATTTTTTGCGTATTCCGTAGTGTTCTGAAATTGTTTTGTTAACAAGTGTCATACAAAAAATACAATTCCCCAAGTTCTGAAGTATTGTTTCAAATATTTAAAAAAGTGAGTTTTCAGATTTAGTCTGTATACTATTTAAAATACTTTCAGAATGTCTTGCTTCAGTGTAAGCGAAAATTTGCACATATTAATCTTTATATATGATATTTTCCAATTAGAGTTTGTCAATGTTTAACTTTTGGTAAAAAAAAAGAATTTCAATCAGTTAAGAAGTTATTCTTTTAAGAATGTTTTCATAAAAGTTTAGATTTTTTCATATTTTGTGTGCATCTGTTTTGAGAACTCTTTCATAAAAGTTTTCCTTTATAAGAACTTTTTCATAAAAGTTAAAATTTTTTCATATTGTGTGTGCATCTGTTTTGAGAACTTTTTCATAAAAGTTCTCCTTTTCAGAATTTTTTCATAAAAGTTAAGATTTTTTCATATTTTTTGTTCTTAAAATTCATCTCTATCATATGTTTAAGTCAAAATTCTTTAATATTATGCATTTTTTCTTAAGGTATGAGTATTTATTCTTAGAATGTATGTCTTTTGTCATTAATTGCAAGAATCTTGGAACATTTAACCGTTACCATGAATACAAGATATCATTTCAAGTTTGATTTTGATTTTGAGCGGATCGTGTCTGTGAAAAGTAGTAAAGTTTTGTCTTAGAAAGTGTATATTTATCGTTAAAAAACTTTATTTACATTTTTTGCGTATTACGTAGTGTTGTGAAATTGTATTATGTGCATTTAATATTTTTTTGGTCTTGAGACAACACAAATTACACAGACCTTTCCTTTTCATCATAAAACGAAAAACGACGACGGCAAGAAATATGTCTTAAGAGCTCGCAGGAGGCCCTCCTTAAATTTTAAAAAAAAAAGCTCCAAGCAAAACTCTTAAAAAATACCTAAGAAATGCATTTTTTCGAATTTAGATTATCGAATACATATCTCAAAATCCTGATGTGTAAAAATCAACTTTAGAAATATACAATATGAAGGAAAGAAAAACAAATCTGAAAATCTTTTTTCATTTTTAAACTTATTTTTGTATTTAATTATTATTTATTAATTTAGCTCCTGAACCTAATGCTGACAACCTGACGATTCCGGAATTTGACAGCTGCTGGCAAGCGTGTAGTCAATTTCGACTGCATCAAATTAAAGAAGCAGGTTCCTTGGTCGACATTTTCAAAAAGTGGCCAGAATACAAAAAAACCGACCGGCTATCGTTTAGTAAGTCTTGTGTTGCCAAAAAAAATTGATATGTAACAATTTTGTTTTTTCTTTAGATCAGCAAAGATTTTGCAGTTATTTTTGGAAATTGGCCAGGAGTACTTTTGAGATGGCCCGAACAAGTTCTCAGGTTAAAAAACTTTCTATTATGGTAGGTTAATCTCATATACATACCTTCGGTTTATGTAAAAATAGTTTCTATAAATAAATTCTTTAACTGAAAGCACTTTATAAATATTTGTTTAAAAGAATAAAATATTTATTTACTAATCTCATTTGTATATATTTTTATTATTTACTCCAAACAGATAATGCAGCGGTCAAACTGATGTGGTGCCTCCATGCGTTTCTCATCCCAAAGCAGAAAACTGTAAAAAAAAACAGCGATGGGAAGAGATGTGTGCTGAAATTTACTGTCAAAACGCAGGTGGCATTCCTTTTTGTGGCAGAAACGAGTCAGGAAATAGAAGAACACATTTCGTATCTTAGAACTAAATCTGAAAACATACAGCACTTCATCTTGGCACTAGGTGACAAAAATTTAATAAACCTAACTAATTTTTATGTTTATTTAGACAATATTTAATACAATTTTAAAAGTTTTTTGGGGGCAGTAGATGCATGCTTTAAATCATTTCATTAGTTCAATTTAGCACTAGCATGCTCCCAATTTTTGACTTTCATAGAGCATCATTTTTTTGATATTAAAATATCCAAAAACAAAACATCAAAAATGTTTCTGCTCTCAGAAGAATTAAAAAAAAAGTTTTTAATTTTTGTTTCTTAAGTTTCTTAAAAAAGTTTTGAAAAAATACGTTTTTGTTTTTGTTTTATGTTATACTTTTTATTTAAGTCTCTTAAATAAAAATAAAATATTGTTTTTAAACAAGGAAACAACAAAAAAACAATCCAGTTTTTCTTTTTCAATTAAGTTTACGAGCTCTGGTTGATGGGTTGTGGTTTTATAAAGTTTCTCAGCTGGGCTTAGTTTTTTATTCTAGTTTTCAGGGATGAGACTAATTGCAAAGGTAAAAGTATACTTGTATAAATAAATACATAATCATATGCATTATAACAAAAATACATTGAATTAATGTATTTATTGGTTATATTATGATTTCATAAGTAACAATTCATAGAATAAATGAAAAAAAACATAAAAAATAAGAAAATAAATTAATAAATGAACGAAAATATTCATACGCTTTATGAATTTTTTCTTAAAATCTGAGAACAGCTATTTAAAATTAATTTTTAATTCATAAAAGTTATGAATTTTTTTTTACGCAAGAACCTAACAAGTAAGACAAAAATCATTTAATAAATGAACAAATTCATACACTTTATGAATTTATTTTTAAAAATTAAGAACAGTTACTCAGAATTTAAGTTAAATTCATAAAAGCTAAGAATTTTTTCTAACGTTTTTAGCTAAACTTTTTGAAAAAAAACCTAAAAACAAATAAAAAATCTTTAAATATATGAACAAATTCATACGTTTTATGAATTTGTTCTTAAAGTATAAGAACAGCAGCTTAAAATTTGGGCTTAATGCATAAAAGCTATGAAATTTTTCTTACGTTTTCAGCTAAAATTTTTGAAAAAACCTAAAAACTAAGAAAAAACATCAAATAAATGAACAAATTCATACGTTTTATGAATTTATTCTTAAAACATAAGAACAGCAACTTAAAATTTGGGCTTAGTACATAAAAGCTATGAAATTTTTCTTACGTTTTCAGCTAAAATTTTTGAAAAAACCTAAAAACTAAGAAAAAACATCAAATAAATGAACAAATTCATACGTTTTATGATTTATTCTTAATATATGTATAAGAACAGCAGCTTAAAATTTTAGCTTAATACATAAAAGCTATTAAAATTTTTCTTACGTTTTCTGCTAAAATTTATGAAAATTCATACGTTTCATAAATTATTCTTAAAATTTAAGAACAGCTGCATAAAATTTAGGTTTGATTCATAAAAGCTATATAAATTGTTTATGAATTCAGATCTTAAGAATTATGTAGAAATTCTTAAATTATAAGAATTTTTCATACCCTTATGAATTTTTTCAAAAAAGTATGAAAAACAATACTTAATTTTTAAGAACTTGGTGTTTGGACCGTTTTCCAGGATTTTTTACTTTAAAAATATGTCCAAATTCATTGATTTTAGGTACCTTTTTGGTTCAGTGTGGTTAAATCCAAATCAACAAAAACGCTTAATGCTTCCCCATCCGATAGCATATTTTCCTGGCTTGCATTTTTCGATTTGTTTTGTAAGGACGCTCGATCTCATTTTTATCTATGCCAGTGATTTCAGTAGAGTAACTTACATTGTAAGAAAAAGATCTTCTAGCAATATTAACATAATTGGTATTACCAATTATTTCGTTTGGTTTGTCGAAAATTAAACCTAGCTGCTCACGATAAAGAATAAACAAGTTATCTGACCAAATTTTCAAAGAAGACACTCTTCAAAAAAAGAAAATGTTAGTCTCCTGCAGAATTCCTTCTCTTTCATATCAGATATAGATCTCGAAGAAACTGGAAAAATAAATGAAAAAAAAACTTGTTTCCTTAATTTTGTTGTATAGATAAATTATTCCATAAAAACAACTGTTAAAATTTTTGATTTCATTGTTAAAAACAAACAGTTCTAAAAATATCTCTAATAAGTAGGTAAATAATTTGTGTATATTTTGTGGTTTTTAATACTTTAAGTTATTTTCATAGGTACGCTTTTGAAATTTTGATTTTTATCACATTTTTAAAATTTGTATTATTAATATAATTCCTATAAAAAGTATTTCCTCAAAAATATCAAATACTACTTCTAATTAGTGCAAAATTTCAACGCTCTATCCTTACTATAAAAAAAGTTATCGATTTTTGGTCCGAAACAGACCTTTATTTTCCACTGTGCGCCGCCGCGGCTGGCTCGATCACGAATTCTCAACCACCTATTTTCGACGCGATGGCGGATGGACTCATTCGGGTCTTCTTCGATACTCTGCTCCATAGCAGTACATCATCTCTGAGGATGCGCATTATCCAATAGAGTAAACGTGGTGCGAAACCGATCTATGGTTGCTTGAACCGACTCTGCTGGGCGATTATTTCGACCGAATTTTGGACGCAGCGCGCGATGCGCGAACCGAGCCATTATTTTGGTAATAAATTTGCACGATTTGTAAACGTTGTTCAGGAGTAAGTCTATTCATTATTGTTGAATTATGTAAACTAACAGTTTGTGATTGACTCACTGTATACGAGAGATTAGATGTTAAGTAGTTTGGGCGCTAATTTTTGTAAGTCAGTTTTTAGTTTTTGTTTCAAGCTCTACTTAAGAAGTTCTCCAATATCAAACAATTGTGTACTAAGTAATTATAAATGAATTCTATAATATTAATAAATAAAGTTAAACTAAAATCAAATAGTTTTGCATATGAATTATTTTAACAACTATAAAATGGCAAACCAAACTGAGTATAAATCAAGTGACAGCTGTCAAAAAGACCAACTCCGAAAAAAGTATTACCACACGTCTAAAAAAAACACCCTTTGCATCCATACTTCCCATACATTTTTAAACAACTTGTTTTTATATAAGTATGAAAAATAACTATAGACACATAACTATACAACTACTACCCACTTAACTCCCTCATTTAAATGATCAAATAAATCCTTCTTCAAACTTCAAACTTATGAAAACTCATTAACAATTAAACACACTTAATAATTGGGCAACACTTTAGTGGACATTAATATTATGCCATATTAATAAAGTTGTTAACAATTTTTCAAAAACAAAATAAAAATTCCTATAAAAATTATTGTCTTCTCTTTCCTCCAAGCAAAATGGCACAATACCAGATGGCAAATTCCAGCTTCAACACCGTTTGCACATCATAAAATTAAAGATTCGCCAATGAAAGGGATAACTCCTTGCTTTGGTGTCCTTGACTCGGACTGCAAATTAATTCTTTGTAAAACATTTGCCAAGCACTATTAAGTGTTTCTGTCGAGTTGAATGTCAACTGCTTAATCTTGTGACCATACTATAATGAAATGTTCATACTCTTTTGCAGAATCACATCATTGCAAAAAAAAGGAACCCTTTTTCTGCGAACTCAATAGGTTTTCGCTTTTTCGGTCATCATTTTACATGGAAATATATTCGATGACCATCAATTTTGGTTTGTGATGATTATTTTGATTCGACGAGTTATTTCAAGGACGAACGTTTTCAACGCTTATCACAGGTACAGGTGATTTTGGAACACAATAAGAAATAATGAAAAAGGGTGACCTGTTTTAATATATTTCTCAGTTCTCAGATGTATAATGACAATGATGTCTTTGAAGAAATTCATGAGCGTTCAATGCTTCAATGTTTGCAAAAATTACCATTAAGAGTGTTGATTATTGTTCAATACAAATCCTTTAATGATTTGCCTGCTATGATGTTTTTGCAATCCGTATTGAAAATGACCTTCGGTCTCTGTAGCAAGTGAAGACAGGTTTTCACATTCTTGAATAAAGAAGGTGATTTCAAATGCATATATAGCAAACCTTTTTCTGATGTTTTAAAATACACAAATTAAAAATCTAATAGTTTCTAGAACTGTATATCTTTATACCTAATGCAAATGAGTAGTAAAACCTCAACTTTGTATGCTTGATTAAAAAAGTTTTTATTAATCCTACTAATATTATAAATGTGAAAGTGAGTTTGTTTGTTTGTTTGTGACGCTTTCACGCCTAAGCCGCTGAATCAATTATGATGAATTTTGATATAGAGATAGATGGGACTCTGGAAGCGTCAATAGGATACTTTATTTTACCATATGAGACAAAAAAAGAAAAAAATATTTGGTACCAAAACAACTTAATATTATATAGGAACAAAAATAAATAATAAAGTTTGAAAAAACAATCAATCAATTTTGATATTTCGTTTAAGAGATAGTTTTTTTGTTTGTTTTATTATTTTGAGGTTGTATACTATTTTCTTCACAAACGATCGATGGTTTAAATTAAAAAGGAGCTCATCGCAAGCCCGGGCAGTAAAATTTACACGACTAAAAAGAAATTCATTCATGAAGAATTAAGGAGGCTACCTTGAGAGCTGTTTAGATACTGGCCGTTTTAGAAAACATAATCTGCGTCAAAAATGCATTTGCAAAATGTTCTTTAACACAAACTGCTAAAGTCAGATGTTCGAAAACATCATCTGCGTAGTAGCTGTGCAGTAAAAAAATCGGGTTGACGAGAAAAATAATTGAGAAATCAGAGATCGTGTTCGTAAACATCAAATTCGGTTGCGAATAAATTGAATGACGTTGATCAAACCGACTTCGTGCAAGCAGGACATTGCATGTGACGATTGAAATTTGCGTCAAAAAATGACGATCATTTCACGATCAAATTGAATTTGATTTGACGTTTTCGAAAATGGCCACTTTCTTAAGGAAAGCATGGAAAAAGTTCCATGGGCAGCTACATAATTTATGTAGCATATTCGCGTGTGCCAATTGGCCAGAATTTGTATGTTTATCTACGCCAATTGGAAGGACATACATTATGGTTTAAGAGCCGGCAGAAAATTCTGTGGTTGAACGCATAGCTAAAATACGAGTACATATGTATGCATATGAGGGTTTGTAGGTTCACGCATCTTGATATCGAATGCAAAAGTATGGCAGGATTTTTTTGACGCCCGTGCTCGGGACGAGGGGTTGAAAATAGCACTTTTCAAATTTTTGTATCAGGGGTACAACCACTTCAATACACTTATTTAAAATGAGAAATTGTGCTCTGGAATTTTTTCTAAGTCCACAAACTTTAATTTTATGATCCGAGTAATAGAACTCAAGTTATGACCCTCTAAAGCAAAGCTTATTGGCCTTATTTTAAGTTTGAATTTTTAAATATCCAAATATTTCTGGATATGGTGCACCTGAAATGGTTATATCTCAAGTTCTTTTAATCAGATCATCAAAATTAAAGTCTATGGACTTAGAGAAAATGACAGAGAATCATTTCCTGTTTTTTGAAAATTGATTGATGTGGTTGTAACCCTGTCACAAAAATTGGAAAACAGCTACATATTTTCAACACCCCGTTCCCAACACGGGTGTCAAAAAAGTCTTTCCAGACTTTTGAACTCAATATTAAGCATGCACCTACAGATTCTCAAACTAATATTTTATATACTATATTTTTTTATATTATATTTTATACTTGCTACCAGCAATTGGACTAATAGTGGGATATTCAGTTCGCAGCGAGGTAGAACCTATGACTCTGCAGTAAATATTTTTCATTTTGTAATAATTTTATCTCCATCTCTGCATTAACCAATAATAGCCTATTGAATAGACCGGAAAATGAGGAGTATAATGGAACAATTACATGCAAGGATTTTTATTATTGAATATGTTTGTTTGGCCCATAAGCATGCTTAAAACCGAAAATGCTACTAAATTCACCCATGCGTTTCTGAGAGCATGGTCACACTGACCACTTTTCAATATTTTTGGTGTAACTTGAAAACTAAGCTGAATTTGACAATTTTACATATAATACTTTTTGTTTGAAATTAAATTTTCTATCAAAATGGACAGTTCAAACATTTTACGAAAAAATTTAAGCAGGAAAAGTAAACAAAAACCAACCTAAAAAATATTAAAAAATCAAGGATATCTAAATTTCTTAATAAATAGTGCATAACTTTTTTTGGAGCAAAAATAGGGTCAAAACATGCGCGAACAAAATAAAGTAGAGACTAAAAGCCTTAATATGGCATGTTCAAAAATTAATATTTAATCAAAATTGTCAAAGATATTGCCATTCAAACCTTATCACTTCTTAAAATCTTTCGCAGTTTTGGCCCGAAAGTCCCTTTTTCGGTACCATATGGCAAATTTCACTTTCGTAAAAATGTTCGAAATCAAAATTTTGATAGAATATGACATTACAACCATAGAGAATTTATAAAAAGGATGTTAGTTCGCATTTTCGTTTTTCGGCTGTTTTTAAATGCTTTCAGACCTACAGACCGAACGACTGGTCCGATTAACATGAGATTTGGTACTAGCTGCTAGGAACGTTAAATTTGTCACAAAGTACAAAAAAATAGGCTTTCGGACAAAAACTGCAAAAAATGATAAGAAATGGTAGAGTTTGAATAGCTATATCTCTGTCAATTTTCAAATAATATGGCTTTTTTAACATGTCATATAAAAGTCGTAAGACTCCAGCTTACTTTGTTCATGCATGTCTTGAGCGTATCTTTGGTCTGAAAAAAGTTATGCGCAATTTAGAAAAAAAAAATAAAAATATTTGATTTTTCGATTTTTTTTATGTTGGTTTTTGTTTACTTTTCTTGCTTAAATTTTTTTAAGAAATTTTCCAAACTATCCATTTAGTTTTGAACAAAAAGTATTATATGTAAAATTGTCAAATTCGGCTTAGTTTTAAAATACTGAAAAGTGGCCAGTGTGACCATTCTCTCAGAAACGCATGGGTGAATTTAGTAGCATTTTCGGTTTTGAGCATGCTTATGGACCAAACAAACATATTCAATAATAAAAACCCTTGCACGTAATTGTTCCTTTTTAAAAATTCTATCAATAGGCTATAAACTTAAATACATAAATTTATAATTTTTTCGTTAATGATTTCTGTATCGATCGACAACCAGAAACGAAAATAAACATGAGCGCGAGCGAAGCCGCGGGTAAAGGCTATAGTCATATATTTTTAAGAATTACAAAATATTTGTTTTAAATTGATATCTATTCAGCTAAGGGTGGCTCTTAAGAAGGTCATTGCTTTATTTTAAATGATGCAACCTCTAATGTCTTCCAAATAATTAAAAAAAAAAATCCTGTAAAATTGTAGCTTATTATTTTACCTCTTACCCGGCCCTCAAGACGAAAGATTTTATATGAGAAAATACATGTAAAATGTTCAATCAAACCAAAATATAAAATATATCTACGGGCGGCGAAAAAAGTTAAGGAGTGTTCATTTAAAAAAAAGACATTCAGAAAACGACCTACAATGGTCGGAAAAGAATTTTGACAAACAAAATATTTCGCATTTTTCTTTATATCTTTCGTTTTATTGATAGAAAGTATTTGAAAAAAATATATTATAATGGTATCAAGATGAGCTTCCAAAAAAAAAACATACAAAAGTTAGATTCATAATTATAGTTTCGAAAATAAAAATTGTATTTCAAAAACGTATAGGGAAAACAAGTATTTTGACAAAATTAAAAAGGCTTGTAATTGTAAATACCGGTTCTTTTTAGTGCAGGCAGTGAGGATTGGTTTTTAGTATGTTTTTGGATGCTGAATTCAAATCCGTCATCCGTTTTGGCTATTAGCTCGGGTTTTTAAGAAATTCCCGATAGAAAATGACCAAATATCGTTTTTTTGTTATTTTTGAAGCCTTTTAACATATAGAAATAATTATTTTTTAACAAGTTTAGCAAAACTATCTGAAAGCACTAATCTTCTTCTTTGAATCTTTTCAATATCTCACTTACTTTCCGAGAAATTCTAAGCAAGATATTAGTCTTCACTCGATATTTCTTAATAT
This sequence comes from Dasysyrphus tricinctus, assembly GCA_963921185.1. Classification (NCBI taxonomy): domain Eukaryota; kingdom Metazoa; phylum Arthropoda; class Insecta; order Diptera; family Syrphidae; genus Dasysyrphus; species Dasysyrphus tricinctus. Next base: position 130,180,765 of record OY992530.1, read on the forward strand.
AAAATAAACCGTGTATGGTAAAATATATGCCAAACGCATACATTTCAACAAAGGATTGATCAGAGAGGAAAGAAGATATTGGAAAGATATAAACTGATATTTGAAGAAGAAGATTAGTACTTTCAGATAGTTTCGCAAAATTTTTTAAGAAATAATTATTTCTATATGTTAAAAGGCTTCAAAAATAGCAAAAAAAAATGATTTTTGGTCATTTCCTAACGGGAATTTCTTAAAAACCCGAGCGACTTTACGATGTTATATGAATACCCTTAATATATTTTTTCAAATTGTTTCTATAAATAAAACGAAAGATATATAAAGAAAAATGCGAAATGTTTTTTTTTGTCAAAATACTTTTTCCGACTATTGTATCCAAAGCATTAATCAAATTTGAAAAAAAATCAATTTTTGGTAAACAGCGTTCTTTTGGTACACCTTTTTTAAAATGGATTTTCTACAAAGCTGTCAGTGATCAAATGCTTGATTAAAAATGGTAATTTGAATCGTCACTTTACAAAAAAATATGAATCTGACACTTTTGCGGGCAAGTGCACATAGCTCTTATCTACATTATTCAATTTGTCTTCTTTTAAAAACAGTTTAAAGCAAGATTTAATAAGTAAATAATAAAGCTATTTTTTGAATGAGTTTGCCCCTCCCCCTAATCGAAATCCTGCGTACGCCCTTGCTTAAGCTAGCTTCTAAAAAAAAGTAATGTTATTCTTGAAATCAACCAGTAGCGAAAGAACTTCAATCAAAAAATTATTTTACTCTGCAAATGAAGTTCATTCTCATGAATTTAATGTTATTTCCCTGCACCCTATATTGACCAGTAAATAGAGCAATTTTACTATTTATTAAGTGGAAAAAAATAGAACCGGGCTGAAATTTTGCAGGCCATTTCAGGGCCAGCTATTCAAACTAAATCTAATTTGGGAACAAACTTTTTCTTCAGCATTTTGTTGTGTTGCTGTTTTTTAATTAGCATTTTGCTGTTTTGGTTTTTCTTATTTGGCATTTTGTTGTTTAGCTTTTCTTTATTTGGCATTCAATTGTTTTGCGAGTTTTTGACTTCCATCAATTTACATGACAAAGATACTCTTGGAGGATTTGTCAGTTCCTCGCAAGCGGCAGTACCTAAGAAAAAACATTTTTATTTTTAGGTGGTAACGGCTGGGAATTGAACCCAGACCTTCGGCATGACAGTCCAACGCACTAACCATTAAGCCACGAGGTTTTGCAAAAGTGCTTCCAAAATCTTTATACCGCTTATAAGAACAAACTCTGAAAATTGTATACAAATAACTGCCATTTCCGAAAAATGAGGGTATAACAAAAGAGGGCGTGGCAGTTCACGGATTTTACTTAAACGAATTTGTCAAATTTTTGTCTCGTCCAAAAAATTAAAATTTAAAAATTTTATGGAAGTCGTTGGAATCGTTATCGAGAAACAAAGAAATAAGAAAAGTGGGCGTGCCAGAGAGCAGATTTTACTTTACTTTACAACGTGCAAAATTTCTATTTTCTTCCATTCGCAATTCTATTTAGTAGGTACCTACGACTTACATACATACCCTTCTTTCTCATAGATACAGTTAATACAAAACGAATTGTCCAGTCAATTTGTGCTTAAAAGGGCTCTTAGCGAGAAAATTGTAAGATAGTTTTTATTTGTTCCCTCTTTTATGTTTTCGGGGGTACTGAATCCGCATCGGAGATCAAAATTTTGTAACGCAACAAGGAAAAAAATGCAGAAAAAAATATATTTTTTTGAGTTTGTTACTATTTGCTCGAAAACAATCAATTATTCGAGAATTACATCAAAGTACAATGAAAGAATAAACAATTTACAACAAATCTCTGTTTAAGGTTTTTTCTGCAACAACCCATTTGACTCAAGCGCTTCTAAAAACTGACGTTTCTTTACTGTTTCCGAAAATCTACTCGAAAACACTAATTTACTACTTTGCGTGATAAAATTTGAATTTTGTCCTTAACATGAACCCAAAAATACTTTTCTGACGGTCTTTGATACGTTGAGCTGAAGGTATTTGGAAGATCCATAGTAGAATTTCGGTGTTAAATGTTCACACCTCAGAATCGCCATAAACATTAACTAGAAAAAAATTACTTCGAGAAATAATGTACTCCAAATTTTCATCAAAATCCTATTTTTTTAATTTTTAGATTCGAGTATCTCAAAAAGGTGACGTGCGATTCCAAGGCCAGATTCAAGCCCAGTGCACTAGGGGCTATCAGAAAAGACTATTTTGGTTCATGTTAAAGACAAAAATTCAAATTTTGTCAAGCAAAGTAATAGATTAGTGTTTTCGAGTGGGTTTTCGGAAACAATAAAAACACGTCAATTTTCAACCAGCGCTTGAGTCTAAGTGGGTTGTCGCAAAAAAAAACGAATAATTGATAGCTTCCGAGCCATAAGTAAAAACTCCCAAAAAACTCATTTTTGCATCATTTTTTGCATTTTTATTTTCTAGGTTGGGTCGCGAAATTTTAGTCTCAATTCTCAGATTCGGATTCAGCACCCCCGAAAACATAAAGCAGGGAACAAATCAAAACTACCCCACAATTTGCATGGTAAAAACACAATATGACTTGACTATATGAAAAGTTTTCAATTTTTTGGAATACCAATAATTTTTTTAATTTTTTGTGTCTTTTGAAATATTCAATCTTCTAACTTCATTTTCTTAGCTTATAACAAACTTGTAATCAAAGAAATGAACACCTAAATTTAGTATTATCTACGCGCTCGCTAGAATATCGCTTATTAATAATTAAAAAAAAAAAACGACTTTTTCAAATTCTCCATATTCTCTGATCATTAGGTTTTGTTATTCGATATCACAAAAAAGTAAATGGATTTATTTTTAGACACCAAAAAAATTAACCCAGCTAGATACAGAACCACTCTATAAAAATTCAAGGGTTTATCCAATTTCAAAATTCTTCACGTTATAGAAAACAAATTTCCAAACTTGTATTATATCCTTCTGGTCAATATTATAATGGAAAACAATACAAATGATTAATCGAAGGTTGTATTCGTCCAGAATGACAATTCCCAGAAGATTATCGACTTCAAATCGACACTCCTATATAAATGTATGTAGTAGTCCTATATATGAATAATGAAACACCAATCGCTCGAAATGGATAGATATCACATGTATGTATTTATTCAAAGTAAAATGAGGGAACAAATATAGTATATGTAAGTAGGTAAATAAAAGGATCTAACTCCTATGGGAAAATGAAAATAAAAGGATTTTCTTTTTCAATGAATTCTCAATGATTTAGATTCACCATTTTTTTCTCTTGTTCAAGCTTCGAGGAATTTTTGTGTTTTTGTTCAGAAAAAGAAAAATACAAAAATTAATCTTAAAATTAGGAAGCTTTTGAACCAAAGATCTTATAATATCATTCCCTCCCTCCCCCATTTGGTTTGACATATATCCTTTGACATGTCCTCTCTTATTGGAAAATCTTATAAAAGCTAAGCCTGTACTAAAACTATTGCGAAAATGTCATTTATTGGTTCATTTAATATTCCAAATGCGTATTGACTGCTTAAGGATTTTCATAGCGTACACAAAAGTATCCTGTCATCATGGAAAGAATATACCATATACATATTTATATATGTCTATGTATACTACACATACATAAATAAACTCATGCATTAACGTTGAAGATATAATGTGTCTTCCTTTGTTTTTTGTAAGATTTTGTTGTGCTTTTTGTAGGTGCGAGTATTATATCAATTCTATGTTGAGAATAGTTTTATCCTTTTAATGACTTAAATTAAAGAAGAAAAATCCTTTGAAATCCGGTGTGTTTCCTTAAAACAAAAGGCTGGCTACAAAAATGTCCTACACACAAAGGAAGAATCTTCAGTTTTCTGTCACATTTAGCGTCAAATTTATAAGTTGCAAAAAGCTCAAATAAAAACTAGCAAACGAAATGTTATTAGCATTAACATATACATACATACATAATAATGTACACTCCGCGTTATTTGATTGGAATAAACATATTTTTTTTATTATAATTTTGATTAGGTTCGAGAGCCATCGATTGGTTTCTGTTTGAATGAAATGTTATCTCGACACTGACAGCTCTTATGTGCTCAAAAACGAAACAGAAACTTAGAATTATATTTCCGCAGTATAAAATGGATTGATTTAAGCTTGAATATTATTCAGAAATTTTGCAAAGTTACTTCCAAAGTAGATGCTGTGTTGCCTTAAAAGTGTGAATTTTTAATAGAAATTTCGGTTGCAATAGACCAACTGAAGTTTAAAAAGAAAGTTCAGAATGCTGATGGCTTGCTGACTGAGAATTGAACATGAACCTGTGTTAATTTTGCAATCGAGCTATGATCACCAATTTTTATGGCCATAATTTGAGGTCTTGGACTTGATGGTCGAACAATGGGTTCCAGGATGAGTTTTTTTTTTTGTTTAGTTTTATTTTTATATATTCAAAATTTTATATAATGATAATATAATGATCTGCGAAGCGAAGAGGCTTATCTACAGAAGGTTGCATTTCAAAAAATAATTAAGAATTTTATGTCGTGAGCATAGATTTGTCTATATAGAAATTTTACAAATATTTTTGGTGAATTTAATAAAAATAAGAAAAATTGTTCAAAAATTATTCCAATTAAAATGAAGAAATTAATTACAAAGTCTTACATAATTTAAGATAGGAAAAAGTGTTTTAATTTTTTTTTGCGAATTTTAAAGTTATTTTAAGCTGAACTCCTTCTATCATTTGTAATTTCGTTTCTTTCGTAACTTTTAAATAAAACGCACCATTCACTTTGCTAGTCAGAATTCAACTCACTGCTTTTCGTTTATTGATCGTATATATTCCTACCTATCCGCCAGCCAGCTTCCCCTCTTACATATTCCAGGCTACTTATTGTTTGCCTTCTCTTTTTTACTGCCACAACTCGGCTATCCTGACATTGTAATCGTCCCGATTTACGCCTAGTTAATAATTTATTATTCATTTAAGGTTTTATTTCATACTTAATCTCTGGCACTTCGGGACGAGAACAGTACAAATAATGTTCTTGAATAATTCTAAGGAATTTTTCTTTTGTTTTATATGACAATTCATTATTTTTCAAAATGATATCTTCTTCATTAAGTGTTGAACCAAGTTTTCCAATACAATTATTGTTTAAATTTTGTGCATCATCAACTATTATATTTAAAAATCTTTTACATTCATTTTCATACATATCATTTGTCTTTTCATTTGTACTTTCTACTATCTTTTGTAATTTTAATTTAGCTTTAATTTAAGAAATCCCGCCCTTAAATAGCAGGATATTGCATTGTTTCACCTGACACTAACAACATTTCCATAGGTGTACTTTCATTTTCAAATATAGCATTCAATTTTATCTGTATTTATTCCGCAATATGAACCAAAGTTTGATATATTTTTTAAATTAAACTCATTTTTTTCCATAAACATACTTAAATAACTTAATTTAATCAGGCTGACTGGACTGCCGGTATCTAATAGCGAATGCAATCTTCTTCGGAATCGGAGTCAATATATCCGATTGCTGGCACCTTCTTTCTCTTGGGGCATTGAGCCGCCAAATGCCCCATCTCAGCACAAACGTAGCACGCACCTGGCTTCCTTTTTTCTTTTCTGCATTCGGTCGCCATATGTCCCATCGAGTTGCAGTTAAAACAGCGAACTTCTTTCCCGATGACACCTGATGCCTGTCGTGATGTTGTTGCTGTCGGCATCATTATCGGCTTGGTTGGACATTTAATTGACTTGAAAGCTTCGTGTAACTGCGTCTTTCTGGTGAAGCATTGTAATCTGGCACTTGATGCCAGCCTCTCGTCCGGTATTCCTTCGATTATATGTTCTATCATTTCGTCCTCCTCTATTTGAAGTCGGCTGCCAAGAATTATTTTTTCTTGAAAATAACCCTGAAAGGTTTCGCCCTGCAGCCACTTCCTCAGCTCAAACACTCGTTTCCGTTGCAACTTAGATGAGTGATCGTCAAAAATCTGTCTCATCTCTAACATTAGTTCATTAAAAGCCACAGTTGTCACATCTCTTCTTGAGTGAAACCATTTGAGTGCCTTGTCTTTTAGTTTAAGAGACACTAGCACTCTCATGTCACTGTCATTCAATTTGTAAGCAGCGCGAACATTCTCCAACTGCTTCTCAAAATGCTCAAACGAATCGCCAGTGCCTTTAAAGTCGACAACGAGCTCTTTAATTTGACCTACATTTTTCGTTTCTTTGTGTTCATTCATTTTTTTCAGCCACTCATTTTCTTTCTTTAGCAATTCATTTTCCTGTTCTTTTAACTTCATTTCTCTCTTCATTTGTTCGATCTCTTTTGCTAATCGTTTGCTGTCGTATACGTTCTTTTGTCTTTCATTTGTATTCCTATCTTTTTCCTTACTGTTGGCTGGCTCTCTTTCATTTGTGTTCTCCTGTTCATTATTATCGTCGTCTTCATCATCAGTATCGCCGTTGTGTGCTGCTCCATCGTTGTCTTCCCCGTCATTTTCATTTGTGTTGGTAAGCGACTCAGAATCACCGCGCAGCTGCACTGGAACTTCCATGAGTCTCAGTATTAGCTCCGCCTTGTTTCCATTGGTTTTCAACTCCAATGCATTCAACCACAATTTTAACTGTGGAACGGTGTATTTTTTTGAAGCTATCAACATCTGCCATCGTATGTATTGTCTGTGTTGTGTGTTTTTTTTTCGTTCACTACCTATTTCTTTTGTTTCTTTTAGGGCGAGGCTCGAGTCTCGAATTTATTCAAATAAACTGCGTACGCTGACGCCGCCAACGGTCGTTTGGTTTGGGTTTTTTTTCGCTGTATGTATTTTTGTTTGTGGATTTACCAACTCACTCGCGAGGGCCAGACAGAATATTAAATAAATAATTTTGTGTGTATCTAATAGGTACGATGCCGCACAACTAAGGACGCGTAGCTACAGATATAAATACACTCGCGAGGGGTTCTTATATTTTTTTTTCGTTCAATTAGACTCTTTCTTTTTTCTTCTTTTTTTTTTTTAACTTTCGCTTTGTCTATTCTTTTGCTTTCTAATTATTTAATATTTCTTTATCTGTGGGTAAAATCGCACTTCTGAATTTTAAGCTGAACTCCTTCTATCATTTGTAATTTCGTTTCTTTCGTAACTTTTAAATAAAACGCACCATTCACTTTGCTAGTCAGAATTCAACTCACTGCTTTTCGTTTATTGATCGTATATATTCCTACCTATCCGCCAGCCAGCTTCCCCTCTTACATATTCCAGGCTACTTATTGTTTGCCTTCTCTTTTTTACTGCCACATTATTAATGTTTTTCATGCTTTGAGGAAGCTCGTTTAATACAGTTGGAACGCTGTGGATCAATTGCCTTTTACCATAGTTGTTGTTGTTTCTAGGTGTTTGAAGCATCCCTTGGGCTTGTATTCGTGTGTTGTGTTGGTGATCAATGGGCATCTTGAAGCGTGAGTCATCGTAGTACTCTAAGGCCAGGGTCATTTTAAAGATTTGTTGGACTGATAACACTTTGAAATTATTGGATATGATGGCGGAGTTTCTTCTTTTTATATTTTTAAGAATGTTGTTTTGTAGTTTATTTAAGTGAGTGTTTGATGCATTTCCCCAAGCAAGAATGCCATATCGCAGTTTCGATTCAACCAATGCATAGTAAATTTGCTTCTGAACTGGAAGTGAAGAGTAGTTTCCAAGGTAGAATAAAGCGAAAGATGCTTTCTTTAGTTCAAAATAGCTTTTTATGGCCTTTAGTCCTATAAATTGGCGTTTCGTTCGGCTTACTCACTTGAACTCATCAGTGACATAGTGAGTGAGGGCTTTGTCATACGCAATTAATATTAAGTTCAGTTCAACTTACATGAATTTTTCAACGAAAATCCACTGTAAACTATATCCAACAAGATTAGAATTCCTAATCATTAAGCTGGAAGTTTTTTTGCCCTGGGCCAGGCATAGTTTCTATATAAGAAGGTTTTATAATACAAATTCTATATACTACTGAAATAAATCAGCCAAGTAGTAGCTATTTTGAATCAATAATTCAACAAGTCCAATCCTTAATGCTAAGTCTTCTACTTGGCTGATTTATTTCAGTAGTATATAGAATTTGTATTATAAAACCTTCTTATATAGATGCTTTCTTTAGCTCGGATTGGAGTTTATCTATTTGTTTATCCCAAATGAAGTGGCTATCGATAATAACTCCCAGGTATTTATAGCTTTCAGCCACTTCGATCATCTGGTCTGGAAGCGAAGTCGAACAAAGAGAGTTTTGAAAACGGATTCTTTGATGAGTTATTTTGTGATGTGGTCCACGGATATGCATCATCTGTGTGTTTGAGGCATTCAAAACTAGTCCACTATCATAACACCATAGTACTGCCTTATCAAAGTCACCTTGTAATATTTCGGTTGCAGTTTCAAGACACTTGTGCTTAACTACTATAGCAGTATCATCTGCAAATGCAAATGGAACACTGTTTTGAAAAACACGTAGCAGTTCGTTAGTAAAGAGGATGAACAAAATTGGTCCAAGCTTCGAACCCTGTGGTACTCCTAGCAGAACTGCTTCATCATCACTGATGTAATTATCTTTGATTCTTACGCGGAATGATCTGTCGTTGAGGTTATTTTGCAGCCAGTAGGCCAACTTTCCTCGAATTCCTATTTTATTTAACGACTGTAAGTTCTTTTCGTGGTTTAAGGTGTCAAAGGCTTTACTAAAATGTATTAACAATACTAGAACATGGTGGTTTTTGCTTAGGCCTTCACTAACGGTGCTGACAAATTCTTCAAGAAGTCTTCCTGTTCTTTTATGCTTTTGGAAACCATACTGCTTTTAATGGATCAGCGAGTGTTTTTCTATGAAATTTTGAAGATGCCTTGAAACCACTTCTTCCAAGCACTTTTCGATTACTGATAAAATCGATATGGGTCTGTAGTTGCTTAGCTGGCTTTTCATTCCTCCTTTATAGATAGGGCGTACGATGGCGGTTTTCAGCTAGCTTGGGATAATTGATTGGTTCAAACTCAGATTTATGATCTTGCATATAATCTGGGCAAATGTATCAGCATTGTTCTTTATATCCCGCGCTCTGATGGAATCCACGCCTGCAGATTTGTTTTCGTTTAAACGATTTAATATTTCATGAACCTCTTGTATGTTTGTTTCTTCCACGAATATTGAGTTGGGTAGCTGTGTGCTGTCATGCGATGACGTAATTTCGTTACAATTATGTACTATTTGAATAATTTGCTCAGAAAATTGTTTAGCATATTCCATTGGAAAACGATTATAAGAATTTCTCTAAAGGGAAGTTTTTGATGATGACTTCATCGACACTAAGCTTTTTCCTTCCCATAATCTCATTTATTAGGTTCCATGTCTTGCGGGGATCTGGTCGTAATTGGCTGAACTTCTCTTTGTAATAGTTGGACTTACATCTGAAAATGTATTTGTTCTTGTTGGCTTTGTTCCGGAACCGCTTGTATTCAACCTATTTAGTCTATTATTTCTCCATCTTTTGTAGAGCCGATCCCTGATCTTGCAAACTTCACGTAAGTCATCGGAAATTCAAGGATTCTGTCTAATCTATTCGCTGATTTTTTGTTCACAGTAGAATTTGAGTAGGTACCTTGCATCGTTGCCAAAAATTTATCATACAACTCCTTTCCCAGTTATTTGCGAGGATAAATTCATCTACCAAACTATTTTGAATGTAAGAAATTTCGCATTCATCATTGTTCACGGTTTCTGGGAACAGAGTTCCATAAAAAACCGCATATTAATCTGAGATGTCGCTTTCGATGACTGATGATACAAGCTGATTAGCTGTTAAGTTGACCACAATGTGCTGAATTATCGTAGCTGTCTCTCTATTGAGATCTATTCTCGTGTAATCTTTTATCACATTCATCAGCACATTTGCTGCTAACATTTCCAAATAGTCTTTTACTTGGTTTTTATCAGGTTTACTAACATCAATATTTATGTCACCTATAGTAGTACAATAAGGGTTTTTTAGAGCGTAAATCGTGTGAGGAGCTTTGAACCCATCTGTTCTTCTTCATCGGATCTCCACTTAGATGTCATTCGTGGGATTTACTCTGATGTAGAAGTAGCTAAATTTTTCAACTACTTTAAGTTGTTGGTATCAACAGTTATGTTTGGTCTTAGCCAGTTGACTTCCATTGTTTAGTGATAGCGCACGTATTTTGGTCTTGCCCCCGTTTACTTAAAGCCCTGTTGGTCTTCAAACGTGTCTTTCAAGTGCTGTGAAAGCTTCTTTTGGGAGTGACATATCACCGAACGGTATCCTAAAAGTTAAAAGGTTCAGTTTTAACACATGCCCCGCGTACCTACTATTTACTCTAGAAAAATATTGACGAGATCACAGGCTAGCGCATCTTCTTGCCGAAACCCTGTCATATAATTGGAATAAAGAAGTTTAAGTAAAGTTTATGAGTTTGAAGAAAATTAAAAATAGTAAGGGTACAACAGCATCTAACTGTTGAACCTGGGCAATAAGCAATATATGGAGTTGAGCTCACTAACTTCTTTATTTGAACTTAATTCATTAAGTTAAGTTTTCTTTTCTTTTCATTGGCTTGCCTTTTTCGAAGCTAGTTGAGAAGCGAGTAGAGAGCATAAATTGAAAATTAATTTATGTACCCAACTTGCCAGCGAGCTCATGTTCGTGTGGCCTCCGGGTAAAATAGAAAAATATTATTTTTAATTTTCTACAAAATCAAGAAGAGCTTTTTCCTAGTTGCACATTGCATTAGGTGATTTCCAAGGTTATACGTAATACAACGGGATCAGTTTTACCTGGATCCCAAAATCTATTAAGTCCATATAGAGCTCCTGACGATGAATGCGCTATCATGTGCGGCTTTGAACTCGATTATCATAGGCCTTTTCCAAGATTTGCCTGAGAGTGAATATTTTTGGTCTATGGTTGATCTGCCTGGCTGAAAGCCACACTATCCAATTGAAGTTTTGCACAACAGCTTACACAGTATGTTGGATAGGAACATGTATGGGCCGTTTATTACACAGTATGTTGGATAGGAACATGTATGGGCCGTTTATTAGAGATATAGGTACCACGATAGTTCTTGCAGGATATTGCGGATTGTCTTTTCTTGGATATAAGCAGCTGATAGGCCAGTCATTGGACATGTTTCCTTCCACCCAACATTGGTTGATGAGTTTATCAGTACACCCCCTTTGTTCGTGAAGAACTTCACTGGAAAGCCATTAAATCCACCGGCTTTGTTGTTCTTGAGCTTCCTTATAGCTTATTTTACCTCTTCTATCCAGAATCTTCATTGACTTGAGGTCAATATCTTCTCTTCTTTTCCTATTTCCCGCTCTTTAGGTAAACCTGCTGCTCATTTAGCATGTGCTGAAAAAACATTAAAGATACATTAAAAATTGACGACTTTGCTAAAAATCTACAGATGGTTCAGGAAGTTAAGAAAATTATTGGTCAAGCTATTCGTGGTAATTGATTGAAAAGTTTGGCTGAAAGGGTGGCATACCTACTATGAAAAACCTGCCAAGGCAGTCATTTGAATGAACTTATATTCCATTAATATTTTAGGGCTAACTCTTTTTGCAATAAGACTAAAATAATAATTGTTGAAAATATTAAACGCTTTGTTTCTTTAAGCATTTTTAGAAAGAACCCAACAGATGGATCACCCATTCTATATTACTTATTTGAACTCCAAGCAACACATTCTCCTCTTACAGATATCTTTCAGAATTCTTAAATAAAGAGCATTCAACACTGCAAGATAACTTAAAGATGTCTCTAAGACCTAAAAAGGCCCAAAGGGGCGGAGCCAATTGTATGAAGTGAAGAGTTCTAATTAATGTCTTTGTATAAGTGCTTATAAAGTGGACTTCTTTTGTTGATGTATTGACGACGTATTCAAGATATTTTAAAGAGGTTTTCAATAGATCTTAAATATCCTCTTAAAAAGGTCTTTAAAATCTCTTTAAAAGTAAACGCGGAAGCGAGAAAAAAATTACTTTTTCTCTTTTACGCATGCATCATGGCAATAAATAATCCCAACTAACAATTTAACTTGTATTAGGTCCGATTTTTAAAATCTGATAAGCTATAGCTCACATAGAGCTAATATAAGGCTTTGTTATACAATTCACCCATTTTCCAATATTTATTTTTGTTAATAGCCTGTTTAATGCCTTTTAAAATGAAATTGGCAAATTATACATAGGGCTTGTATGCTTAAGTATAAAAGCCTTGTTTAAGGCCTGCCCAAGTTGTTTTGCCTTAAGTTATCAAAACAATTCGTATACGGCTTTCTTAATAAGCTTGCTATACAACACACAGCAGCAAGATTTGACATTTCTCTGGAGTTGAAAATATTTTGCAGAGTGTCTGGTCTAATATTCTAAAGTGTTCGTCATTCATTTGAAAAGATTAAAAACAAATATATTATTAAAAAATCTAATTGTCAAAAAATAGTGAATAATTAATAAGAAGTTATCAAAATATCAATGAATTTCAAGTGCCCAAACCCCCAAAGTCGTTCAACACTATGAAGCGCGCGCTCGCCGATGTGTTCCTCGATTGATGTATTTCTTGATAGAATTTGTTTTTTTTTCTTAATTTTAACTAATGCATAAATATTTTTGTTTATTTTTGCTATTTTTCTCGTAAAAAATATATTTTTGTTTTTAATCTAACAAAAAAATGAATGCACTTTTGAATGCTTGTTCTGAATTTATATGCACATTGGTTTGTTTGCCTCAAATCTAGTGACAAATGGCACACACAATCCCAAAAAAAAAAATATTTAATTTTTACAAGTTCCATCCAACCAAAAAATCGTTCTTAAATGGTTGTAAGGATTCCAGTATTAAATCACTTAAACTTCTATGCTTAGTTTTTCTGATTATCAATCAACAAGAAATTTGTTATACGTTATTATGTTTTTGTTTGGAAAGATAAAATAAAATTTTTAAAGCAAACTTATTGAAATTATTGCCTTTTTTGGTGAGCTATTTAGTTTTGTTTGTGACAGCTGTATCCCTCCGTGAGGAAATATACATTTATAAAATGTTAGTAACAAACTTAATCAAATGATTGTCTTCTTTGGTGAGCTATTTTGTTTGGCTTGTGACAGCTGTGTTGCTGTGTACCTCCTTAAGGAAATGTATAGTTTTTATAAAACGTTTGTGACTAACTTAATGAAATTATTGTCTCATTTCGTGAGCTATTTCGTATGGGTTGGGACAGCTGTGCACATCTATGACGAAATATATAGTTTTTATAAAATGTTAGTAGCAAACTTATTGAAATGATTACCTTCTTCAGTAAGCTATCCTACCAGCGTACACATAAATACACCAACGAGTCGCACGTACCTACTTGCTGTTATAATTAAGTTTTTTCCTTAACGAGAAAACTTATTTTTCAAATTGTGATTTTATAGAAATAGAAGTATTAAGTGTGATCTTTTAAAAATAATTCACTCGTTTTACACTCAAATGGTTATGTAGCTTCACATAATAACTTAAAATAGCTTAAAAGAAAGTTTCTTTCATAAGAATGTATAGAGAAACAATTGTTCAAGATTTATATCTACATACATAATTATATTAACTCGTATGTTCTTGTATATTTCTGCTTTCAAACCCTTCAGGAATTAATTGATTCGCACTTTTTAAACTTAAAAAAAAGTAACAAATATCAAGAAAGAAAATCGTATCATATCAGTATGATTTTGGCTAGATGATTCATCTACAAATATATAGTTGTAGATGTTCTCTGTCATCGTATTATTAGGATTAAAATCTGGAGTGAAATTTTTTTAAATCCAAAACGTGACCTTAACTACATGTATATTGCGGGTAAAATTGTACAGGCACAAGTATCAACTCATTAGAATTTTAACATGCACCTTCTGAATTGCGAATGGGCGTAGTGGGTAGCGTGCTGGATATGTGATTGGAGGGATGCGAGTTCAATCCTCGGAAGAGTCATCTAAGTAAGTAACATTTTTATAAATTAAATAATATTCTTATCATTTCAGAATATAGAAAAACGTAATCCAAGCTCCCGCAAGGAAAATAATAAAATTTAAATAAATTAATTCCAAGCAAGCAAATTTCTTTTATTACACAACTGCATTCAGTGGCTTTTATAAGGCCTAAATGTAAAAAATTAGTATGGCCTTTTCAAGGCCTTATTATACAAGCCTTATTATAACTTGTTTAGTTGAGCAATATTTTGTCTTTTTAAGACCTTTTTACAATGTTGTTGGAAAGCTGTTTAATTGCATAGGACTTGTGACGAAAGGTTTTAAGGGAATCAAATAGCTTCTTCAATGTGCGCCAAAATGATTTGCATAAGGCTAATATTAGTTTCTAGACAAGTCAGAAAATAGCTTGTATTGACACTTAAACAACTTAAATTGTTAGTTGGGAATATTTTCTCTTTCACGCATGTAAACATTGAGTTGCATTTTAATGAAATGGAATGAAACTTAAGATGAGTGGTGAAAACATAAGGAATTGTTTTTATTTCATTTATAAGAAGCTCGGCCAAGTTATTGTTTTAATATGACAGTCTTAACATATTTTGTGAAGCATATCTAGAATGTGTTTCGACATGCGCGATCATATTTACTTTAAAGTCATAGATGCTACCCCCCTAAAAATTCACGCGCTTACAAAAATAAAGATATTTACATTTTTTTTTTCATTTTCTTTCTAGACAAAAAACTTGTTACTGAAGTAAAAAAATGTTAATTGCATTTTGTTGGGTTATTATGTTATTTTAAGAGGTCTACACAAAATTATGAAACGAATCTGCGATTATTTAAGCCCAAATTGTCATTTATTATATTTTATACAAAATAGTTTTAGAAATTGAAATCAATAAATATGGCGTGTAAGCGACAGGGTGCCTCTTATATATAAATAGTTACGCAATTATTTATTTTGTTTGTTTCTAAAGCTGCATTTTATTATTTACATAAGTCACAAACAAAAAAGAGATAGAAAGTTGTCTGAGTGCTGGGACTCATGGTTAATATGTGTAAACATCAACGTTTGTTCTTACTTGTTGTCACGGCCAGCGCTTTAGCTCCAGTGGAAAACCGAAAATTTGCAGTTCAGAATTTTAGTACGGCGGATCGAGAAACAGAGTACACCAATTGATTAATATTACTTACTAGTGTCACGTCTGACGTTCTGGGTCTACTAGAATATTTTTAATTTGGCAGGTGTCAAAATGTGCCAAAACTGTTGATACGGCGGATCGAAAAGCGGAGTACACCAATCGATTTAGGAGGTGGATAATACCTAGTGTCACGCCTGACCTTTGGGGTCCACTAGAATACTTTTAGTTTGACAGGTGTCAAAATGTGCCAAAAGTTTTGGTACGGCGGAATCGAAAAACGGAGTACGCTAATCGATTTAGGAGGTGGATAATACCTAATGTCACGCCTGACGTTCTGGGTCCACAGGAACACTTTTAGTTTGACAGGTGTCAAAATGTCAAATCAGAATTCCGAGAATACGCGCTACGAAACGTGCTTTACTCCGTAATGTTGCACAGAGGAAAGTCCACGTTTCGATTACACATCAAAATTAAAGCTATTTTCACCCTTCTGAGTTTCGCAAAATTTTCAGTTTTATTCACATATTATAAACGCTTTTTCTATTATATAAATCTGACCAAAAAGTTTTATAAAATGCGGCTTATAACAATAATGTAGCCATTTGGTCTCAAAATATAACCTATCATGCGTAGCAGATAGACAAACAAACCAAAAAATATACAAATATCAATTAAACATTTAAATAAAAATATTTTAATTTTTTAAAGTGAATGACACCCTGTAAAAAATATACATAAATAAATTAATATTTTTTCCAAATCTCAAAACGTTTTAAAAAGTTCTAAAAAAACTCTTAAAAACGTCTTGGATATAGTCACTCTTCCCCAGAGTCAAATCACGCTTAATTACTTCTAAATAAGACACCATTAAGTGGTCATTAATTACTTTTTAGGTCTTAAAAAAACGAAATGTCAAACCAGTATCAATGGCAACAACTGTGTTGAACAAGTGCATAGCAAGACAAGAGGAACTTTATAAACTGATCAGATTATGGTGCAGGAAATATGATTGAACTTAGTTTGCTTCCAAGAATAAATTAATGGCAGTTTTTTTTCCATTTATCCCAACAGTTTCTTATATTCAACATTTTTGAAAGATATATTTAACTTCTTATAGTGAGATTTCGTTTCGCTATACAGAAACATAACTTCAAGTTGACAGATAAGAAATCAGTGCAACAATGTCTTTAAAGATATCTGGAAGACCTCTTCAAAATGTCTTTGAGAGAGGACGCTAGTAAACTCTTAAAATACTCTTATTTTTAAGGAGTTAAAGAGGTTTTGAAGAAGTTTCATAAAAAGATATGAAAAAATAACTTCAAAAAGAGGTCGATAAGATGTCTTCAAGATGTCTTGAGAGAGCAAGCTAGTAAACTCTTAAGATACTCTTATTTTCAAGGAGTTAAAGAGGTTTTGAAGAAGTTTCATAAAGAGATATGGAAAAATAACTTCAAAAAGAGGTCTATAAGATGTCTTTGAGAGAGCAAGCTAGTAAACTCTTAAAATACTCTTATTTTTAAGGAATTAAGAAGGTTTTGAAGAAGTTTCATAAAGAGATATGAAAAAAAATTTGAAAAAGATGTCTATAAGGTGTTTTTAAGATGTATTTATAAGTATTGGCTTTAAATTATCTTTTTAGGAGTTCATAAAGTGCTTATTAAGTGCAATGGTATCAAGAAGACTGAACTAAGATGCCATTAAGAGCTGATAAATTTATTTCAAGAACTCTGCAAGAGTTTTTGTGTTGCTTGGGACCCATATACTACCTGGGAATGAAAAGTTTTAAGTTTTCTTGAATTTAAATATTTCAACAATATACGAAAATGGAAATAGTTTGTAGAAAAATGGCAAGACCTTAATCAACTAACTTCGAGTGTATGTTCCATCAAGTGAAAATGACTGCCAAAAAAAATATACTTTTAGATTTTCTTGTTTCTTTTTTTTCAGAGAAGGGAAAAATTCCATTTCGCATCCTGTGGCGATTCGTTTCGTATTCGGTGTGGCAGGATATCTATCCAATTTTGTATGTTTGTGTAGCAAGCGCCGAGATCCCAATCCCATCCCCGTCTCACTGAGTAAGTGTAATATCCCTGGCATTTTCTATGGTAGTTGCGTACGTCATAGATTAATGACAGCAATCCATCAAAATCACTCTATGGACATGAACAACGAACGAAAGGAAAAAAAATAAAACGAATTTCGTCGTTGCTTCGCTCATCGTCTTGGTATAGTATCCTGGGCGAGAGTACCGGGTGGTAGGTATAGTGTGGTGTTTCTGGACTTCAGGAAAGAGGGATTCCATTTCTGTTTTTTTTTTTTTTTGCTTTGTGCTGCTGTTGCTGTTTGTATACTTCGGTACGCACAATATCAGGATCAGGATCAGGAGCATGATGGCGTATAACAAAAGATTTTGACGAATTTGGTTTGAGGCAGGGGAGAAAGAGAGAGATAGATTGTCGGGGCTGAAGTTTCCTTCCATCATTGTTTTTTTTTTAATGTTTGCCTTGTGCGTTGGCTCTAATTTTTTTTTTTTTCATTTTTTTTTTCTTCAAGCCACGGGTGCGATTTTGTTCTTATCATATTTTTTTTTGGCGAAGTAAGAGGAATACAAAAATATACCTAATCATTTTACTCCCGCATGATGGGGTGTACAGAAGTTATGGTGTCTGTCTTTTAAAAAGGAAACAATTTTTTGGAACACGTGGTCTTTTTTGTTTTATTTCTAAGCTTCATAAATTCCCTGAGGAAAATATTGACGGACTCATAATTTTTATTTCTGCTTTACCAGGTTGGTTTTTAATTTAAGGCGTGACATTGATTAGTAGAGAACATTTAAAAAGGTGTTAAGAGTGATAAGCAAATATTATTCTATGCCTACCTACGCTAAGTTTATGTCGCAAGTTCAACTTTTCTTTCTTGAAGGCAAATAAATCTGTCACATTTGCGTTATAGCTATACGTCCAGAATTATTATAAAATTGAAATATTGAAACACAACCAAATTAAAGCTTTTACCAAGTAAACAACTTAATATGTACTTTGGATTTGAAAAATCTATTGCAAGATAATGTTAGTTTCATGTATGTATTTGATTTTCATATATTGAGGACCGAAATTACAGTACAGGAACAAACTTTAAACTTGTAATCTATTTTCATTGCCTTATTTATAAACAACCTGGTGAAGTCTTTCAGGTTGATATCATTCTTGAAGATCAATCAATCGTGAGTTCTTTTAAGTTCAAATTTTGTATTTACCCATTTTTGTATCTTACACATGAAACAATATGCAAATGCCAAATAATGTCATAAACAACTACCTAAATACCTCAATAAAATTATTTCACTTCCCAAAGTAAATATTTGCAAACATATTGTAAATAAGTTTTATTGTTTCACCCTTACCTGCCTACTTAGATTTATGGCATTATTTGTTATTTACCAAATTCACAACTATGCATGCATTGTATGGATATGCAAATATTGTAAAATTTTATTAGAGGGCAGGAACCTATTTGTAGAAACCTAATTTTATTACGTTTGTTTTTCTATTCTTCCAAAACATCCTAAAATGTCAATATTTTGGTTTCACATTCAGATCTACTTTCATCGGTACTAAAATAGAGGCCTGCTTTTTCTTTTATCAATGAATAATGAACAACCACTTGCAAGGATCTTATTTTTGTATTCAAGTTGACACGAAGTCTGAACTTCCTTTAAAATGACAACTTTTACCCATTTCTCATAGGCTGACGCACGTACATATATGCGCCATGACTAATTAATAACACAGCCGCACTTAAACCTATTTTAAGACAACATCCCTCGCACGCATCAGCACTTAATGACCTGGATTTATTTTAAGTTGTTAAACGTGTGACTACGAGTGCTAAACCGAAATCCCAAACATCCGGAAGAGCCAAAGTGCAACTTATGTAGTACCTCCACTCTATGCTTTACAATATTAACCAATCCCCTGAAAACATATTGGAGATATGAGATATTGTGTGTAGCATATCCATCCAACACCACCGCCTACATCAGCTTAATCATGCAACATGCAACACTGACTAAATGCTCTTCGCTTCACATGACATTTATTGAAAATCACTTTAGCTATAGCGAGATAGAGGTACACTCAGATCTCAGACCGCGCGTATACAGTCGGCCGGTCCTTAATTAACATCCAATCTCTAGATACATTCCTTGAACATTGTCTCTTCGACAGGCAGATTACGAGAGGTTAGAGGAACCAGTGTTCAAAATACAAGGAAGACGATTTGACTTAAAAACCAAATAAGAAAAAAAAAAAATAAAATAAAATAATCTGGCACGGGAGGGCGACGACGAAGAAATTCTTGTAACATCGAAAGTTGATTAATTGGCCGTGTCAGGGAATTGTACATAAGAAAAATTTGGTCTTGTCCAAAATCCCAAAAATGGTTTTTTGTGCGTCTATATGGGAATGCATGGATCTCTTGTGCTTGGCGAGTGACTCCGAACATGAATTTAAATCCAAACACGAGGTTTCTTAGACAGAGACATTAATAATAATTTTTGTGTGTAGAACTTGTTGTTCGTTTTGTTCTTTTAACCCTTTACTGCATTCGAAGCCAAATATGGCTTTCTCTGTTTGAATCCTTTTTTCTCTTCTCTGTCACGAAAAAATGAACAAGATACAACACGATCCTCTTCTTTGTATTTCTGAGAACGCATAGAGGTAGTTATTTTGTGTGTGCGACAGCAAAGAAGGGTGTATTTCATGATCACAGGTCAGTCGGTCGGTCGTGTGCATTGAAAGCGAAAGTGTAGAATATATTCATATTTTAAGTGTTAATTACAGCGATTTTTTGGTAAGTTAAGTGAAATGAAAAATATATTTTTGATTAAGTGTCTAATTGTGTATGCAATGAACCAATTTTTATTAAAAAAAAATGATTGGCATGGTCTTGTGAGAGCAAAAAGTGGGGAAGCCATATTTGGCTTCGTATGCAGTAAGGGGTTGTAAATCTACACATTTTGTTGATTTTTTTTTTGTTTGGTTTGAAGATTTTGTTTCTTTTTCAATTGTTGTTTTGCTTGGAAGTTGTAGATTGAAATGTTGTTTGTTATTTTTTACTTCAGAAATGGAGCCCCTTCGCTTTTATGGACATTCTACACTTGTAAACCCCATTCCTGGGGATGGATCTAAAAGCGACGATGAATTGGCGGCAGATTCTGATATGGAATTGGGCACTCAAGAAATTCTTCATAACCAAAGCGGTGACCTAACTGTGGATGAAACTGACGAGGAGTCTGAATCAGAGAATGCACCCAATATAGCAACGACATCGAAAGCAAAAATTAAAAAAACGAAGCAAAAAGTTTCTTGGAAAAAGGGTCATCTTCCTGCTTACGATGAAGAACAATTTAAATTTACAGGATCTATCGAACTCCCAGAATATGTAAAAAGACTAAAGGCACCATCAGATTTTTTAGTTTTTTTTTTACCGATGATTTGATGAATTTAATTGTAGAGGAGTCAAATAAAAAAGCTCTGCAGGACAATATAAACAAGCCGGCGAATATATCAAAAAGCGAGATGGAGCAGTTCATTGGGATGGTGATATACATGTCTTGTTGTCAACTACCGGCTGCGAGGCATTATTGGAATAAGTCTGTTGGACAATCCTTTATTTTCGAAACTATGACATGCAACAGGTGGGAAACAATCAAAAGATTCCTTCATTTCAATGACAATACCAATTTTAAACAATATGGGACAGAAGGATATGACAAACTCTTCAAAGTAAGACCACTCTTAGAGAAAATAAGGGAGCGGTTACTGCTGATTCCAAAAGAGGAGTTCCTCGCCGTAGATGAGCAAATAATACCCACTAAGTGTCGGCATGAACTAAAACAATATAACCCAGCCAAACCTCACAAATGGGGTTACAAGAACCAAGTGCTAAGTGGAGTGTCTGGTTTCAGTTACGATTTTGACATTTTTGCAGGAGAACAGAGCAACAAAATTCCTGACGGGTCACCTGATTTGGGCGTGAGTGGGAATGTTGTTACAAGACTTACATCGACAGTGGAAAAAAATGTGAACCACAAAATATTTTTTGACAATTGGTACAATAGCCCGAATTTGCAGGTTCATTTGTTCAAAAATGGGCTCTTACCACTGGGTACCGTAAGGCTCAACAGAGTTCCAAATTCAAGAATGCCGACTGAGGAGCTGAAAAAAGGGGAACGTGGAAGCATGGTTGAAAAAGTGGCCACAATTGATGGAGTTGAATTGAGTCTGGTTTCCTGGTTTGACAACAAAGTCGTCAGCATGATGTCGCCGTATGTTGGTAGCGAACCAGTAGTAGAAAGACGCCGTTATTTCAGAAAGAATAAGCAGTACCAAAATATTTCTGCTCCTAAATCTGTCGAGGTATACAACAAGTATATGGGCGGCGTCGATTTGCTGGATTCAATGCTTGGATTATACCGTATTCCTTTGCGATCCAAAAAGTGGTACAAAAGAATATTTTTTCATATGATAGACTTATGTACAGTGAATGCGTGGATTATTTGGCGTCGTGAGAACGACTTCCACTTACCGTTATTTGATTTTAAACTTGCTGTTGCGGAGCACTTATGCAAGGCTGATAAGCTAGCTTTGAAAAGACGCGGCCGACCTAGTAATGTACTTACTCCTGGAACTCCTGAGGCTTCTGGCTCTCCAATATCAATTAGAACTCCAACTACTACCATCACAACACCGACAGTCACACCAAAAAGAAGGGCCCCTTCAAGGCATCAAGACTTCCCTCTTCCTTCAGTACGTTACGATAATCTTGGTCATTTTCCACAAATTAAAAAAAATCGCCAAATGTGCCAAAATAATTGTAATGGCCGTTCATTTACTTTTTGTCAAAAATGTAAAGTTAGTTTATGTTATAACGAAAAAAGAAATTGTTTTTCTCGGTTCCACGGCGCATAATGGGCCGTCTTTGAATTAATTCTTAACTCAAAAAAAAAAAAATGAATTGTTTTGTTTTGTTTTTAAATGAAAAATATTTATCTTTTGTTATTTTTTCTTGTATTCTTTACATAAAGTGAATAAATAAAATGTGTAAGTTTTCTTACCCCTTACTGCATACGAAGCCAAATTTGGCTTGTGTTCTTATTTTTTAAACAAATTAACTTTTTTATTTTTTTTTTATGAACGATGTTTTGAAACAACCCAAAGAACCTATGCAAAGCGTTTTTTTTTTTTTTTTGTCCGCTAAAATTAATTCATGCGGTAGAGGGTTAAGCCCGCGAAGCCGAAAGACGCCGCCCGCCGCTGCCACTACCGCACCACTTTGACGTATCCCCTTCTCCGCCAAGCCATATATGCAATTCGAGGTATCACCAGCAACTTCATTTATACTTCATACACACGACTGTGTCGTCTTGACTTGACTGGAAATTAATACGGTCTTGAGGGTTACCTCTTTTATTGTCGTGCTATATTCCTTCCCTCTAGATAAAGATACAACTTTTCAAAATTTTCTTCTTTATTTTACATTTTTCTTTATCAAAGCAAACATCGAAGGACACTGTGAGTTGATTTCTTTTTTTTTTCGTTTTAATTAAATAATTTTTTATAATTTTATTATGGTGTGACTTGCGGGCTTGAATTTTCATTGTTATTTAAACGAAGAATATTATTTGGAAAACAATTTTCATAAGATAAATAGATAAATTTAGGGGTATTGTTGTCGTTGAAAGCATATTGGAATCTGTTAAGTTGATTTTGTAAATGATTCAACAGATCAAAAGGCTAGTCAGAGGTTTGAAATTTAGAACAATAGTAGTTTAAAACGATGATAGAATTCGTAGGTAATTTGTAAGTCACATGACAAGAGAGACTGATCAGGAAAATTCTATAGGAGCTAATAATGCAACATAAACAGTAATCAGTTTTGAATATCATTAATTAATGTGTATTCAATTAACTGAAGTTTATTTTACTGAGAGTTTTGGAATGCATTATGTTTAAATACATACAACTCGAAAACATATACTAATTCCACTATTCATCTTAGATGATAGACCTTAATTATTATAAATATTGTAATTTAATTAATGCCACAAACCAAGCGTATAATATTGAAGTTGCTTATATTATAGGTAGGTACACCGTACACTGTTTGTCAAAAATGCAACCAGAAAAATTAAATTTATAACCATTGCCTCCAGATAAAGTATGTCTGCCAAGTAGTTTTCTAAATGTTTGGACAAAAGCTATCAGTTGGCATCCTCTTTTTACGTGTACCTACCCAAAGAGATAAGTAATATTGCAGTTGCTTCCAGGCTTTGGGTCTCGTAATTCACCCACTTTCCACTTTCATTGCTTGAGTTTTCTTTTTATTTGACGCAGGCCCGTGCACAGAAACAATTTATTTATTTTTCATTCAATAAAATCCTGTGTTTAGTTTTAGTTAAGTATTTTCTTGGTGGCACACAGTGGTCGCAAATCAACATTTAGCGCAAACTTATTCAAAAACTGAAGGTGCAAATTACCATGACAAAAATGTTATCTAATCGTACGTAGAATATATCCGCGCACCCACTGATTACTGGATGGTTTTTTATTAAAGGTCGAAGGTGATACCAAAAGAGCCGTTAGTTACCTACTTAAGGTAACTTTCCTTTCCTGATTGTCGAATATATATCTTCGTTCTTATTTTTAACTTCAACTTCGATTGATTGCTTTTTTATGTAAAAAAAATTGAATTTTTCAAAAACACAAGACAACCATCGTGATTGTGTTTTTGTTCAAAAAAAGCACCAGAGTCTAAAAAAAAGGCAAAGTTTTGTTGGAATACCTCCGGAGACGGATAAAGGTCTTGTTCTATCAAGTTTGGCTAATAGTGCCCTTAACGAAAAAAACTAAACTTCGTTTAGTCCTAGGATTGTCTGTCAGGCTTTGAAAGTTGTACGTTTTTTTGGCACTACGCAACAGGTATTATGAAAGCAGAAAAAAAGCAAAACAATGAGGTTTAAAGATTTTCCATAATTGTTTACACTTTTTCTGACATTTGGAATCAAGACTGTATGGTAAATGTCAAGTGCTGTCCAACCCAACACATGTTAAGGTTATCCGAATAATGAAATTTTAAATAGATTTTTTTATTAGCTTTAACTTCAAGTGGCAAGAGCAAAAGAAATTAAAATATTAAACAAATAGGCGCAGTCCTATACACATATAGATACATAAACAGGGTTTATATGTTTATTTGATGAATATAATAACTTAATAAATATGGTTCTTCAATAATCCATCAATGCATTCGACTCATAACTAATAGGCACCAACCGTTCGTTTAAGGCATAAAGCTTTTGTTTAGTTTTGCAAAAACTCAGTGTGCTTTACTGAGTTTTGCAAGAACTCAGCCGATGGCGTTTGTTGAGTTTTGCGAAAACGCTCAACTTTCAAAAAATTTTATAATTAAATGTATACCGTTTTCTTATTTTTTTATTTCACCATCTTTTGTGCCTCTTGAATCCATAAATGTTGATAACCATAACTCATTTTCGGATTTTTGGTGTTTGTTGAGTCTTTAAAAAATGGTCCTCAATTCATTCTGGGAGATTCTTTGCTGTGTTGAGTTTCAAATTTCGTACAAATCGATATAATTCAAATCAGTTTTGAAATATTGAACTTGAAAATTTTGTATTTATTTTTAGTTTTAAATAATACGCGAAATTCAAAAAACCAGAAATATCTGGTTTTAAGCGACTCAAAAATAGTTTTGACATGACATGTCAAACATTGTTTTTATTTTTCATCAAAAAATTAAACTAGCAGAAAGTACTCATGAGCCAACGAATATATGTTTTGGCTCGCTAAACAACAATGTTTATTTCCGAAAACTGTGTTTTTAAAACTTTTTCTGTTTATTGATTGAATATGGTTATAGTTAATCTGAGCTGATTTAACTTACCTATTTAAAAATTTTTGCTTAAGTAGGTACAAATTAGAATTTAAAATTCGAAATCACTCAAAATTGTATTTTTATACAATTTTCAAGTGCGACAGATATTAATATTGTTTTCTTAAATCAATTTGTACCTATCCAAAAAAATTTTTTTTTGTCAAAAATCCATTTCGATGGTAAATTTTATTCTCTACAAAAAATGTTTTCAGAATTATCTCGAAATTTTGATCCGTTTTTGAGTTATATGCAAAAAACTTAAAAGGGAGCTTTTGCACCCCCCTTTCCAAAATGCACCCTCTCATTTATTAGCTCTACGCGGTTTTCTCATCTCTGCCCTGTTTTTTAGGACATAATCAAGGCTCTGGTACTTTGGCACCTCATGTGAGGGAAATTTGATAACAAAATATCCCATCTAATTGGTCAGTAATTGGTCAGAAAAGGTCAACTGGGGGACAATTCTGATCGATCTGTGAAACTGTGAAGTGATAAATATGATAACGCCTTCACGCCAAATGCGATTCTCAAAGTGTGAAAAAATGAAAACAAATGCCGAAATAATTTGATATGATAATTCGTTTATCACAATCATTTCATTCTGTGAAAACCTGTGAAAAGAAAAATGATAAACACAAACAAATTGTACTCATTTGAAACACCCAAGTCGCCATCTTGGTCTTTCTATGACGTCACAATCATCTTTTTCTATGAGCAAGTGCGTAGCATGTTTTATGTAAGTACTCATTTTGACAGCTGTTTTTCATAACGAGTTCGGGAATCGCCTTGCGCGTGTTTGTGAAGTGATAAAATGATAAAACTCTGTGAAAACTGAAATGATAACTTTGTTTTCATTTCACAGTTTCACAGATCGAGAATTGACCCCCTGGTCCCAGAAATTGGTCAGTTCTAGATAACTTTTAATCAAGGTTTAAACTTTCTCAAGGTCGCTCAAGGTCACGCGGGATTTTTGGCACATCATTTAAGGGAAATTTACCAAAATTTTATACCATCCGCAAGATTTCTAGATCGTGATAAAAGGTCAAGTATTTTCAGCAATTGGTCAGCCATAGATTTTTTTTTATGAATATTTAATGAATTAAAAAAAAAAAAATCAAGGCGAAAACGATTTTTGGCACCTCATTTTAGGGAAATTTGCCAAAAAAGTGTACCATCTGAAAGATCTCTTGATCTATATAAAAGGTCAGCTATTTTCAGGAATTGCCCAAGTAACAATTTTCCTCTCATAAGATATTCCGAGAGTCTTAGTACACTAATTTAAGGGAGCTAAAGTTAGTCTCGAACACTACTTCTACATTGTTATGACATTCTAATAAGCGTTGAATTGCCCACTTATGGGAGGCTTTTTTTCTACTTATAGAAAGAGTAAACGTTTCAACAAAACTTTTTATCTCCTTAACGAAGCTTTATTATAATTTAATTTTGTAAGAGTATCTACTTATGTTATGAGCGAATCAATAATATTATGTTTGAGCTGTACAGTGTACATTATTATAATAGTATGTAGTTGTTTTTCACACTATTGGACCAAAATTGGATTGCGGTTGAAAATTTATACTATCTAATAATTACATTTTACCTCGAAAAAAATCGAAGCGCTTTCAAAATAATGGATATTTCAATTATTTTGTTTTTATTTTTTCTTATCTTTTTTTTCTCGTGTTCACTTTTTTGGCAATAGAGTATCTTTACGCAGGCTCTATGAACTCTCCCCATGTAAAATATTGAATATTTCATTAGTTCCATTGATTATCGTAATTTTTTTTGAAAATGGTATGTTTTTTTTTTGCACCGCAGACATTTTATATTGTGTGCATTTTGTTTGTATTTTAACTCCTATTAGCTTATTATGAAAAGCATAGCCGCCCGTGCATAGCTGCCTATAAGTGTTTTACTATGAGATAATTAGCATCACAATATTGGTAACAGAGATCAAGTTTCATATCAAAATTATTATAAGACTTAATGTTTTTACACTTCTACTTAAGGAGAAAAAATTGATTTCATAATAAAACTTAAGCATTTGGAATTTGAAAAGAGACGCTATCTTCTTATAAAATTAGTATGTAATTTAACTTCCATAACAAGATGTTAGTTATAAAGCATAGCTTATGGGATCCAAAAGAACCTTATGAGAGAAGATTTGCGGATTTCGGGAGCTTAACTCTGAAGAGTATGTTAGTTGGGTGGTCAGGTATAGATTTTTTTTAATGAATTTTTAAAAATTTTAAGATCATAGCGATTTTTGGCACCTCATTTAGGGGAAATTTGCAAAAATTTAATACCATCAGAAAGGCCCTGAGAAATATATAAAAGGTCAGCTAGTTTTAGTAATTGGTCAGCCATAGTTTTTTTTAATGAATTTTTAAATTATTGTTCAAGGTCACGCGCGATTTTTGGCACCTCATTTA
Organism: Dasysyrphus tricinctus; assembly: GCA_963921185.1. NCBI lineage: Eukaryota > Metazoa > Arthropoda > Insecta > Diptera > Syrphidae > Dasysyrphus > Dasysyrphus tricinctus. Next base: position 130,208,395 of record OY992530.1, read on the forward strand.
AGGGTAATTTACAAAAATTTAATACCACCTGAAAGGCCCTTAGATCTGTATAAAAGGTCAGCTAGTTTCAGTAATTGGTCAGTTATAGATATTTGTATACGATTTTTTCTAAGCTTTTCTTTCTAGGTCATGAACGGTTCGTGACCTTAAAAAAAAAATACTTCAAAAAATTGTATAAAAGTATCTATAAGTGACCAATTACTGAAACCTGCTGACCTTTTATACAGATCTTAGGGCCTTTCAGGTGGTATTAAATTTTTGTAAAACTCCCTTAAATGAGGTGCCGAAAATCAAGCGTGACCTTGAACAATAATTTAAAAATTCATAAAAAAAACTATGGCCGACCAATTACTGAAACAAGTTGACCTTTTATATATTTCTCAGGGCCCTTCTGATGGTATTAAATTTTTGCAAATTTCCCCTAAATGAGGTGCCAAAAATCGCTATGACCTTGAAATTTTTAAAAATTCATTAAAAAAAATGCACGACTGGATCGCACGTACTTGCTCTTATGTTCAAGTTGTGCGGAACTTAAGAACTTTAAAAAATATTCAAGTAATTACAGAAAAAGTATAAAAAAGCATTTAAATCGTTCTTTTAATTGCTTAAACAGCCTGATAAATAACTTAGAGCGCCAAAAAAAGTATGCTATTTGATTACTTAAAAAAATATAAATATATGCAAAAAAAAATTTTTAAATCGTTGGAGCCGTTTTCTAAAAAATTAATTTTTTATATATAAAATTTTTGTAACATTTTTCAAAAAAAAATTTGGTATGCCAATTTTGAGTATATATTAATATACATTTAAAACTGAAATTTCCAAACAATTCATCTACCCGTTTTTGAAATATTGAATTTTCAAAAAAAAAAATTGAATCTTTTTTTAAAAATCCAAAATTTATTTTTTCAAAAATTTTGGTATGCAGTATTATTTATATTCTAACAAAGCTTTTGTGCAAAAAAATTCATTGAAATCGGATGAGTGGTTAATGAGAAAATCAAAAATCAAAAAAACCGTTAAATGACAGGTACCGTTAATAAATGTTTTTGGTGATTTTTTTTTTCTTACTTAAAGGTACATATATCAGATCTACAATAATACACTGATTTTTTTTTATCAAAATCGTTGCAGCCGTTTTAGAGATAAATAAGCTTTTCCTTAACGGTTGTATGGCAAGTACCGTTATTTTTTGAGCTAAAAAAAAAAATTCAATTTCTCCTCTGGAGAGTTACAAAAAAACCTTAAGGTCAAAAATTTGAAGAAAATCGCTTCAGTGGCTTAGGCTGTAGGTTGAGGTACGGACAGACAGACAGACAGAATTGTGCCACCCACTTTTTTCGTGTTCTCTATCATCGTAATGTCATGTTTGATTGTTATCTCGAAATATTTTTTTTGCACGAATCCAAAACTTGCCCTATAGTACCTATATCGCAAGTAAAAATCTATACCTGACCAATTACTGAAAATAGCTGACCTTTTATATAGATCAAGAGATCTTTCAGATGGTACACTTTTTCGCAAATTTCCCTAAAATAAGGTGCCAAAAATCGTTTTGACCTTGAAATTTTTTTTTTTTAATTCATTAAATATTCATAAAAAAAAAATCTATGGCTGACCAATTACTGAAAATAGCTGACCTTTTACAACCCTGAAGAGGCCTTTCAAATTGCATACTTGTTTTTTTTAAATGACCCAAATGAGGTGCCAAAAGTTGTTTTTGTGACCTTGAAACGAACTTCAAAAATTCATATTACATATGTACATACATATGTATATGCTGATGTGATTTTGATAAATATACGAAATATCATATTTCGCGAATTGTTTTATTGTTAAAATCAGTGAGGGCTCAGGCTTAATGATAGATAGTGCATTTTCAATTACAAGAATTTTCATATGCGTTGAACGCGTGAGTTTCATCATTCAATCTAACTAATCTATATTATTTTTTTATTATATTAATACCCTTAGGAAAATCGTATGAAAATCGTTCAGTACACTTTTCTCCATAAATACTCAACAGAAATGCATAAACTATATACCGTTGAAAAGGTTTTATCCCACAGGTGTGCAAAATCTAGAAATTATGTAATCTAAACGTAAGCTAGGTAATGGTTATTTAATATTTTTTAAGGCTATTGAATAAATTGTATGCTTTTAAGGATTGGGCTCAGAAGTATGAAATTCTAGAAGATGATGACAGTTATTGATTGGGATTTTTATGTGTATTGTAAAGTATAAACAAAAAAATTTTGTTTTAATATTTCAAATAAATGTGCTGTGCTTTGACTGTGTGGTGAATGACTAAAGACAGGAGTTAGATAATGTTGTTCCTGACCGCATTGCGAGAGCCACCAAAGGTAGGTGACGTATAGATGTATGGCGACGTAACATACCATAGCACTACAGTTGCGTTAGAAGGACAGAAGGCTCCAGATATATGTTAAAACCTCTGAACTCACAAAGTGGCAAGAACGGAGAAGTGTTGAAGAAAACTGATTTTGTAGGAAGAGCCAGGCCTATTGTGGAACTCGCAAGGTCGCAATACTGGATTCGCTGCGAACCTTAAGGCAATGTTCTCTTAATCTTACGACAAATTAGTAAAAAGAAAAGAGAACGAAGCACTGCGAATCCAGAATCGCGAGTGCCATAATCAGTATTCATAACTTAGTTTATACCAGAGCAGGTTCAGTATTCGATTCCACTTAATGTTTCATATGGTCGTGCACCGGGAATAGATTAGGAGCAATAGTAAAAACAAGAAGTTAAAGTGATTGCGGTGGGGTTCTTAAAAGGAGAGGGGGCTTAAGTTCAACAATCTAAGAGTAAAATTTCATTTAGTTGAATAAACGATTATCAAACAAAACTATACGTACTATAAATACAGGTCATATCATTATTATCACCTAGGAACTAAAAAATCCTGCTTGGTTGAGCGTTTGCCAACAACTTCATTCTCTGAAAACTTTCTTTACAAATGATTACTATGGTTTATTATTAGGGTCTATAAATCAAGGTTAAATGTCAGGCATAGTACAAAAAATCTAATCTTGCTTCACTTATCAATGCATAGTTTTTAAATGGTTGAATTTCGACCACTGCCACTGGGTGGATACTAGTTACATTAAAAGTGCAAGCAATATTGTTATTTTTGTATTTATTTGAGAAAAAATGCTCAATTTTGTGAAGTAAAAAAAAAATTTTCATCCGATGTTTTTTAGGATCGGATAAATCATTAGAAATGATGATGATTATCCACCTTTAATTTTGATCCCTTTTTAAGTCAATATGGAGGCAACCCTGAAAAGGGTTGATGGTCAAAAATTTGGACTTAAGCTTTCTGTATGGTACTTTAACGGAATCAAGAAAAAATTGCTTCCCAAACTATAAATTATTCATACATTTCAGCTTAGTTCAATTTAGTGTACACAATTTCCAACAAACCTCTGTTTAAAGTTTTTTCTGCAACAACCAATTTAGAGTCAAGCGCCAGTTGAAAATTTACGTATTTTTACTGTTTCCAAAAATCCTGTCCAAAACACTAATTAATTACTTTGTTGACAAAACTTAAATAGGTACTTTTCCCAAGGTTTTTGATTCGCTCAATTCGAATCTGGCCTCAGAATTGATGTAGCACATCACGTTTGTGAAAAATTTGATTTTAAAGTTTTGAAAAAAATGCGTTTTTGATTCAAGTTTGGGGTTACATATATTATTTTTCGAAATATTTTTTTTTTTTTCAAATAAATTTGTATTGTCATTCTGAAGTATCTACATAAGAATATTTTTCTTCAAAGTTCTTTTGGAATTTTTAAAATAGGTACCTACATTCATTTTGGAAAAATCATTATTTAGTTTCTAGCCTTCGTCTTAAAATGCCTTATTTGAAAATATACTTATAATCCAGTCAATTTGCGATCAAAAGGGCTAGTAAGGTAGTTGTGAGACCAACCTGTCATTTTGACCTGACACGGGTTAAGCTTCGGTATAATAAATATAAAATGTCCTGAGGTAAATTTCAAGAAGTGTTGCAACGATGGCAGCAATGTCAGAGCCCAGGGGAAGAGGGTTACCACCCTACTAGAGAGGGTCTGTAAGGAAAATAAACCCTCCATTTTAATCTGACGGATTGATATTTGGTTTGACAAAAAAAGTCTATGTCCTAAGCTTACTTTTAAGGAATATTGTCACGACGGCAACACTGTCAGATAAGGAGGTGGAGGGTTGCTTAAGTACTTAGGTACTTATGTACTTAGGTACTTAGGTATCCGAGGTTCATATTCGATAATAATAGACAATTTTCTATGTATACCTATGTAGTTAAAGATATTTAAAAAATCTTATTCTAAAAAAATATAAAACTCATGGTGCGCTGATTTGAGACTAGATATTATTTTATATACCGACCTACATAATATGAACATATTTTTTGTTCGAAAATAAGCACAAAATACTTAAACCATTTTTTTCTTTTGTTTCAGATCATATCTTCATATCAACTTAACATTAGAAACCAATTTCCAATTCTTGAATCTTGATAAAGTTGAACGACGACAAAAGAAATAAACTCCATTGTCCATTAATCAGAGGCTCATCAACTTGAGCAACAAGAACATCATCATCATCATCAGCTGCGTCATCATCGTCAACATCATCAGAAAGGTTGTTCCGAATTTCTTGTAGCACATCAAGCCAAGGCAATCACCATCACCATCATTCAGTCGACAGCTCATGGACATACTGCCGCGCACAACGCCCTAATGAGGGAGTAATTTGATAAATATCTCAATATACACTGGACATCTTAATATCTATAAAATATCAACACACCAGCTAGCGGGTATAGCTCTCAAGAGAATGGAAAACGATATCACAAACAATCAAAGAACACAAATTAGTTTTTTTTTTATTTATCCATTTTGAATTTAAAAAATTGTTTTGCGTTAAAAATAAGTATCTTAATTTCTTGTGATATGTCAATGTGGTATTTTATTTTTAGATTTGATAATATAAATATATAGAAACAACAGCTCGTCAGTGTTAATGACGAGCGTTTGATTTTCATTTGTTGCAACGTGCAACTTACCTCTCACACTTCTCAGCACACAATCAGCCGAGTCCCATCGCATGATGGTTGTCAAAATGTCCAAAAACAAATGTTTTACACATTGCCTGAGTAGGCTGACCAGTGACCACACCACCAGTATTTTTTAACTTCAAAATAGTGTAGGTATTGCGTGCCTTATGGAACAATGGGATTCCATCAACCAGGGGCTCTAAAGCTGGAGGATGGACAATGGACAACACCAGCAACAAGAGAAAAAAAAATGATTAATTGCTGTGTTGGACACATTCAGAGATGATGCCCCAAAGAGATGCAAACCGTTCCCTTCGTGATGGATTGGCAAAGTGGAAATAGACATTTGTATCTAGAATCGAAACCAAAATGAAAATGAGATTGAGTATTGGACCTTGGGCGACAACCGATGGATCCCCGGATCACCCGGGAATAAAATATATTTTTGTATTATATGTATGGATGTATGTAGGTATGATGTTGTGTAGGTATATTTTTGTCCATTTTGTTTATGCCCTTCTCTTTTATGCGTAATTCAAATAAATGACCACTAAGTTTTTTGAAGGAGAATTTCTCAAGAAGTATTAAAACTATCATCGTTCAATGAAAATATCCTTTGCTGAAGTTTTATCAAAATTAAAATGAGTAGGTAGGTCCCAAGGAGTCTTAGCTGTTAGATAGTTAGGTAGGTAGGTATATGTATCTCAAAAGATTGTTGAAAAAAATTGCGATACAGGTACCTACTCTGGTGGCATTGATATCGTGCGTTGCGATCATTTTTCGAGTAACCCAAATTTCGAATAAATGGATACGTCAGCAAGAAAAACTGCTGGATTTGTGACATTACCAATCCACAACAGGTCCTCGAAGATTCATTGTACCTGCAAGAAGTCACGGTATGTTATGAATTTCTGGCCACCAGCATCATCAGATCACACTTCATTGAAAATGAAGTTGAAAATGGAGTGCGCTACCAATCGATAATGAAATTTATTTTGGACAAAATTGGTTGATATTTATGTGAATGACATGGTGCCAACAGAATGAGGCCTTACCTTATGTCACACTGTTTATTCGAAACAACGGACATTCTGCACCAAAAGTGACATGAACTGCTCACCGAGATCGTGCGATTTGACCCCGTTAAACTTTTCTTTAGAGGTTTCCTTAAGCCACAGGTCTTACTTACTTATCCGGCTCCAAATCCATGGAGGGTCTCTGCCTGAGATATTGCAGTTTTCCATCGGTTGCAGTTTCTTGCACACTCCCCTTAGCCATCGAAATAAGCGCCCTCGCGTCTGTAAATTCCTGATCCCTGTAGCGGAGGTTCGGTTTTTCTGGTCGTCTCGAACCTGCAGGCTGGGAATTGAAGTTTTTCTTGGCAGGAGCGTTGTTGTGGCTGAGCTAGTGTAGTTGACGTGTTTTGGCTCTTTGGATTGGACTATGTATGTATATCCCCATCTTGGTACAGCCCATATACAGTTCACGATTGAATCTTCTCATCCATTCTTCCTCTCCGCATATAGGACCAAAGGTTAGGTTAGGTTGATGGGCTGACGGTGGATCTTGTTCCCGTCACACTTAGATCAATGTTGATCCATTGTGGTACCCTGATGGATTGGACCATTCCTTGAAAAATATAACCTATGAAATCCTATGGAGCATCGAACCATTTAGAGGCGTTGATGAAGTTCATTAAACTTGAGATGTTATTTCCTGTTGACTTCGAGATTTCTGCTAGATCATTGAAGAAATAGCTATATATAGGACCATATATGCCGAAGAATTTTTTTCTCGAAAGTGCCCAATATCAATTCCTCTTTTTTACTTATTGCTCAGCACTTGGTGCCTTAGAGTAGAACTGATAAAATTAGCATTTTGTATAGCGTATATTTTATCTTTCGAGAAAGGAGTTTTGAACCCATTTGCTAGGCCAGACCTAAAGCTGGCCATACACGACCGAGCCATCCGATCCATTTGGCTCGGTTGGATTTCAGATTGGCTGAAAATCCAAATAGATCGGTGGCCGATCCACCCCACACACGACCGATTTTGGATCGGCAAGGAGCCGATTGTCGTGTATGGCCAGCTTAAGTATAGCAGCGGTTCCTTAGGGTAATTCTTCGTCGGATTTCCACTAAGGTGTCGTACGTGGAATTGATGTTTGTTCTGAGGTTGGTGAACTCCTTAACTATCTCGAAATTACTGCTACCAAAAGTGACGTTTTGTCCTAGGCGATGGACAAGTGAGGCTATGTTTGTTGAGAGCATATACTTTGTTTTGTCCATATTCACTTTAAGACCAATGCGTTTCGCATTGCCTGTTCATCAATAGCTGGTGAATGCTTCAAGTACAGCTTGCTTGGAGCGGCCGATGATGTCGATGTTGGTCGCCCGCATAGCCAAGCAGTTGAGAAGACCTGTTGAAGATAGTGCTAGTGCCTTCCATGTTAACACCACTCTTGCGCACTATCTGCTCCAGGACTAGGTTGAAGAAATCACATGATAGCGCATCTCCTTGTCTGAACCCTGTACACGTCTGGAAAAGCTCAGATGAGCCGTTACCCATTTGCAAGTTGCAACGCTTATTTTGTAATGTCATGAGGTATAGGTGGATCAGTTTTTTCGGAATCCCAAGCTCCCACATCGCCAATAGAAGCTCTTGGTGACGTATGCTGTCATATGCGGCTTTGAAGTCGCTGAAAAAATGGTGGGTCCCGACTTGAAATTGGTTGGTCATTTCCAGGATTTGCCTCAATGTGAAGATTTGGTCTATTATTGATCTAGTACGTGCTGATCATAGTGCTGCAGAGTGGTTTGAGACGCTCACATAGTACGTTGGATAGGATCTTGTATGCAACATTAGGCAGGAATATGCCTTTTGTAGTTCTTACAGGACATAGGATCACCTTTTTTTTAGATTGGGCATATAGAGCCTTATGACCAGTCATCGGGCATACTTTCCTCCTCTCACACTTGGTTGGTGAGCTGGTGCATGCACCTTACCAGGAGATTTCCTCCATACTTGAAGAGTTCCGCAGATAGGCCATCCGAGCTGGCGGATTTGTTGTTCTTAAGCTTGTGGATGGCTTTCTTAACCTCTTCAGTTCCTACTGGGCGCTGGGACTTTATCTTCATTGACTAGTCTCATGATTCTTTGATCTAATGTCGCTTCTTCTACATAATGCCCACTAAGCAGTTGCTGGAAATATTACTTAAGCATCACGTTTTCAATTCCCTGTGCTTCAGTGACTAGGTTCCCTTCGCTGTTTCGAAGAGCATGCGTGCTGGTCCTATATCCAGATGACAGTTGATCGGCTTGTTTGTAGAAAAAGCGGGTATTGGTGGTGGTACTAGACCCCTTGAGATACCTGACCTGAGAAGCTGCGGATGCTCTTTTTAGGGTTTTTTCTCTTTCCTTCTCTTTTCACAGTACTCCTCTGTTGCTGCACTTGTTTTCCGTTGCAGCATTCACATTCAAGCATTTTCCGTCTCCTGCTTCAATACCGCGCATTCATAATCATATACCAGGGGCTCAGAGATGTGCTTAGGCATTCAATGTTGAATTTCTTCCTTTGGGCGGTCTTCGTTTTCTTTTCGTTGGACAGTCGGACTCTGAACTTTGTTACAATAAGAAGGTGGTCAGATTCCACGTTTGCACCTCGGAAAATCGCACGTTCGAGATGTTCAATGCGTGCCTTGCGTCAGATAGCACGTGGTTGCGGTTCGACCATCTGAAGATCACCAGGTTGCTGTGTGTATCCTTCGCCTGGGTAACCTAGTTCTACTTTTCACCATATGAATAGCTGGAGCAAAGTCAATTAGTCGCAAGCCGTTATCTGCTGTCGTTTCTTGGAGGCCAACTATTCAGCCATAGATATTTTCCTTCCCGACTTTAGCATTAAAGTCTCCGAGCACGACTTTGTCATCGTACTCTGAACAGGCTCCGTAGGATCTGTCCAGGAGGTCTTTAAACTCCTCCTTGTTAGACTCCTCGTTCTCAGCCTCATCGGTAGGGGCGTGTGCACAAGTGCACATATTTGGTTGATGTTTTGGAGGGAAGTTTTGATTCGGATGACTGCCACACGATCGCTTATTGTCCTTAAGTCGATGAATTTCGATCTGAGTCGATTCCCCACGACGAATCCGCATCCAAGCATGTGCAATCTTTGGTGACAGCTGTAATAAATGTCGCAATCTTTTCTCTTCGTTTTCCTGATCCCTTCCATCGTATCTCCTGAATCGCGATAGTGTCTTTGTATGACGAGAGGACAAATTCAAGTTTTTGAGTAGCAACCTGCGTATAGTGTTCTGAAATTCCAGGTGCATACTCGTAGATCGTATTCCATTTTTGTTCCGGGTCTGGTTGTCTTTTGAAGGGGGTCGTTATCCAAGGCTTCTCGCGTCTCTTTTATGAAAATGTTTTTTTTTATTGTCACAGGTCTTGTCAATGTCAATGTTGTCCCATCGCTCAAATTCAGCCTGATCTATGCGCGAGATTTATCAAAAATTGGATCTATTGGATATACCTACTTCACGCTCCACCCATCAGCGACCATTTGAGAAATGTCATAAATATTTCACACATAATTTCATTTAAATAAACAAGAATTCGTCAATATCTTTATATCAGTTTCTGTCAATATCTTCTATATTGTAGTCATAGGCGCCCGGAGGGGGGGCAAGGGGGGGCAGTTGCCCCCCCCTGGCTCTGGACAGTACCACACAACTAAGGAATTTTTCATTTTTTCTCTTTGAATTTTAATATAAAATTTGCCTTTTCTCCGTGATTTGCCCCCCCCTGGCTCTGGATCATACAAAATGTATCTGAAAATATCCTTAGTTTCGATATTGTTGGAAAATATGGATATTTTCTTTACAGCTTCTTTATTGAATTCATGGTTTGCCCCCCCTTGGCATTACCACATTTTTGCATGAATTTTGTACTATTAATTTTAACAACTACCTATTTGTCTTTTTTTTGTCAAGGTTTATGATTTGGTTTGGTTTTGTTTTTTGGCAATAGCTCGCTCGCATTTCATTTCACAGCAAAACATCCAACTTCAACTTTGTAGAGAGCTTTCATTTTACCCGCGAAGTACGTTGCCGACGTTGTATCACAACCGGATAAAGCGTGCAAAAATAAAATGTTGTCTGATACTATTCGGTCATATTTGATACTTTTTGTTGAGTACTATTTCTCTGGTGCGTGTGATTTTTCGGTTTCCGAAGAAAGACATTCGCATGATGTTTCCCATGTTCCGTTAACAAAACAAGAATATCAATATCCTCGGAAACGATTGTAACATAGTCATGCAGATAAGACTCCTTAATGGCTGTAGTGACAATAAGCAAATCAGCATCACCTTTGTCCTGAAAAACCGTGTAACCTGTGTCTAGTAGTTTATGTTTAAGGAGTTGGATAAAATTATTTCTGTTCTGCTCATTGGCTATAGGAATGGTTCTAAGGCTGTTGTTGGAACTGTAGCAGCATTAAAGTTCAGAATGCAAAACCTTCGGTTTACACTTGGTGTGAAAATATATAGATAACTCAGTTTTCAACAACAAGTAACGTCGGTGCCCTGACCTTCCCGGCTGCCCCACGACCTTCTATGTTGTATGCAACTCCACGTATGATATATGTTTAGTTTATATCATTACTATGGACAAAATTTTTAGTAACATCTTTTTTGTACGATTCATCGGATAAACATTTTACGAAAAAAAATATTATACTTATTTTTTCTCTTGACTCATAAAGTGAGAACTTATGAATTGGATGATTCACATAATTCGTGGCTGATGATATCGATTAAAGGCTCATTTTATAGGTCGTTATAAGAACTAAAAATTATTCTAAGAACATCATCCAAAAAATTCAAAGGTAACCGAAATAACTCAAGAAAAGTCATACCACCCCCAAACCACAACCCATAGATGAACATTGGCCCGTTATAACTGAAAGATTAAACAACCTTGAGAAGTCATTGATAGCTAATTTTATAGGCAATTTTATTCTCTACAAAGGTGAATGTGGACGTTTTGCGTGGAAATGTAATGCAAGCGAGCTATGGCATAAAAACAAAACCAATCTCTTTTTCAAGATAGCGGCTTTTCCGTAACCTCAAAAATCACAAAAACTCGTTTTTATGATAAGAAGGCGTACCCAAACAGATTCCATAAAAAATTGTCCATCGAAAAATGCGGTTTGATTTCCTAATTTGACTGGGCTAAATTCGAAATTTTTGGTTTGAATTTTCAAATTTTATTTTTTTCTTATTTCGAGTCGAGTTTGTTACGCCATTTAAAATTCAAGAACGGCTGGACCTATTTAATTGATATCCGATTTGTTGAAATCGTCTCGAATAGTAGAGAATAACTAATAAAATATCGGAAAAATTCATGGAAAAAATTATATGCACTTAGGGCACCTGTTTTATACATACAAAATAATAAATCAATTGTGTTTGAAAGTAAATTAATCAATAATTATCAAATTTTGATCTGAAAAACTAAAATAAAAAAAAATTATAATATACATACAGTTTATTATCCGGAGGTCGTTTTATGCAATATTTATAGAAAATAATTTAACGCTGAACAATTTGTAAACAGTACATCCAAAGTTGTTTTGGATTTTGTCATTGGATGAACGGATTTAAATAAGGACCTGAAAAGGTCCTTTAAATAAATTTTTCTTCATCAAGTATCCATTCACTGCGGCTGTGAAGCTTTTTATTAAAAAAAAATGGTCCCCATCAGTCAAGCCATTCATTTTCAAAGTCTGTTGAAGAATGGCTACGATGTCGATGCTTTAAGAAAACTTCTAAGAAATCAGAAATTTTCAAATTTTTTACAAAATTGTGATTTTATGGCCTTTTCGAATGGGGATAGAATGACAGTTCTTGTTCTGAAAAGGAGAGAAAATTGTTCCGGATTTGATTTCAGAATCGTTCACACGTATCGAATCGGTCTTCCGGATTGCCAATCGAAAAGGTCATTAGGGAAATTCGTTGACATTTGGATATTTTCAAAACAGTGTCTTTCAGAAGCATGTCAACATTTTGCAACTTCGTTATTCCTTGAAAGATTTCAATGAAATTGACACAGGGATAGCTTGTACAGAATTAAAAAAGAAAAAATATTTTCAAAACAGGGTGCTTTAAAAAAATGTCAACTTCGTTGTTCCTTGAGTAATTTCAATAAAATGACAGGATAGCTGAGACTGAGACAGAATTATAACAGAAACGAATATTTTCAAAACGGTGTTTCAAAATATGGCACCATCATCACCATGACCTGTGGATATTTCATTGAAATCACTCCATTCGATTTCATTGAAATCTATCAAGGTCAAAGGATTTCAAAACTTTTTTTTTGAAACTGTCCTTTTTCCTTTTGTAAAATTACATTTCTATTTCTTATTTCAAAGGTTCGTGAATGGATCTTCAATAGTTCTCGAATAGTTAATTCGGAACGAACCATATTTTATAGATCCTAGCATTTTTAGTTCGATCGGGAAAATGAATTTTGTTTTAATAGAATCAAAAATAACAACCCTTTGGATTTTTCACGAGTGAACGAATGATATTTTATTGTTCTATGAACCTTGCACTTTATACAAAAACTTCAAAAAAAATGCCTGTGTGGTTAAATAAGTTAAATAAGTACGGTTTACTATTAAATATAAAATAATTTTATGCTGGATAACTATTAACAGTACCTCAAATAGAACGTTATTTTGGATTTTTTCATTATTGACTGAAGGATTTAAATGAAATTATTTATAAAACTTCCAAAGAGGTCAAATTATACTGCATATTAAAATCAAAAAAAAATTTTTTTTGAATACCCATTTTTTTCGAAAATTTGATATCTCAAAATTGGTCTGCCCCCCCCTGGACAAAATCCTGCGGGCGCCTATGATTGTAGTTTTAATTTAATGAAGAAATTCTCCTGTCATTGAGCTGTATTATAATAAAGGGCAACTGTGTTTCACTGATGCGCCTAGATAAAAAGATGCAATCTATGGCAGCAGGTTGTTTCGAGCGCAGACACAATCAAACCAGTTTTATAGAGTGGCATATAAGATAAAATCGAACCGAAGATACCTATATTTCTTTGATTCAAAACATTACAATGGCGGCTGCTGCTTGAATTCAGAATTCAAAGATGTGCGTAGTCAGAGTCACTCACTAGATACACACTACACACATTCTCAATGATTTATACCTTTATTCCCACAGTAGATAGGTAAACATATCTATTTGAGGTCAATCTACCTGTTCTGGTCAAATGAACAGAAATATGGTTGCATGTGTGTTTAGTATCTATGAAAGGTAAATGCCGCTGGGAAAAACCAAATTCAAACTAACAAAGTATAAAGAAAGAAAGAGGGAGGGGGAGGACGACCATTATTACTATCTAATCTTCAACCACATGCCAGTTTGGAAGTTGTTGGTCACTTTGATTCTTCAGCCCTGTTCTGTTGTTTTGTTGTTGATTTTTTGTTAGTGGTCATTGTGATAATGATGGTGGATTGGGTGTATACTATAAGGTAGCTTGAATGTTAGAAAAGGGGATATTGATAGTTTGCAGAGGGTTTGACTTTGGAGGGTTGGCTGAGGTAATTTTTTTTTTTTTTACAAATTTGACACAATCATTCTCAATAGGTTGTTTAGTAAGAACGTACATTTACATTGAAAGTTGGAAGAAAATAACTTAATGCTTAATAAGAAGGAAAAGTCATCAGAGTAAGGGGATTGAAAGTCCCCTGGCATTGTTAAGATAATAACCAAATGTATAATTAAGTTAAGGTCAGCCAAAATAAACTAAAGTAAAAAATGAAAAAATAAAAAACTTAATTTCAGCAATTTTTCCTGTTATTATTAAATGAAGTGCATAATATTTAAGGATGAATTATGCATCATTCAAAGCTAATTTTTGTATTTCTTGCAAGAAAGCTCGAATCTGAGGTCTCTTGTCAGCTAAAAGAAATAGTATCTACCTACCTTTCATAAAGCGAAAATAATATTTTTAATTTACATTTGAGATTAGACTTATACTAGAGAATTATGCTTTGAAACCTTCCAACATTTTTATAAAAATATTTTTTGGAATTAAACACAAATATTTTATTTTATTTCGTTTTTGATATATTCTAGGGATTTCAAGAAAAATACGTTTTTGATGAAAATGTTATAGTGGTAATTTTTTTCAAATTAAATTTGTATGATCACTCTGAAGTATGAACACTTTTCTTGGGATTTTTTTTTAATCATTCAAATACGAATACATACCTTCATTCGTACTTACCTACTTTAGGTACCTGGCAGTCACAGTTCAGGGTGGAACTCGGCCTCAACCAACAAGCCCCTCTAGCCAGCTCGGTTTCTAGCCAGTTGCTTCCAGTTATACGCACTCCAAGTTGTTGAGGTCGTTCTCCACTTGTGTCACTTGTGTGCGCCTCCTAAGGTGGGTTCTTCCTCTGCTGCGTAGACCATCAGGGGTAGATTCGAAGACTCATCGGACTGGTGCGTCCGCTCCACGTGTCCCAGCCATCTCAGGCGTTGTATTTTCAGCTTTTTGACCAGGTTGACGTCGATGTAAAGCTCATACAGTGAGTTGCTAAATCTTCTCCTCTATACTTCACCGATACAGACTGGACCGAAGATCACCCGAAGAATTTTCCTTTCAAAGTACCCAAGCAGACTCTTATCCATTTTCGACAGGGTCCATGCTCATGTCCCACACAGTTGGACCGGGATGATTAGGGTCCTTTCCTTTGTTCTTTGAGAGAGGGCCTCACTACTTATATTGGTGATTCACTGCCAACTGTGAGTCTTTTTTTTTAATTTCAAAAACTAAAACTTATTTTTTGTTTTGTTTTTGTGGCTTCATTTAGTCAGAGTATCAAATCTGTAAATGCGTTTTGTTACAACTTTTAAAGAACAAAAAAATGTAGTACTGTACTAAAACTGGAATAGACGATAATAAAGCTCTTTTACTTTTTTTTTATTTGCATTTTGTTATAACTCTTTAGATCAACGCAACGTTTCACAAACCCAATCGCAGAGTTAGCTCTATGAATAGAAGTGTCAATTTGGGTACGAAGATTAAGTTCCTTATCACAGATAACCCCAAGATCACTCAGTGATTCTACCGTAGTGATTGGATTGTTGTTAATATGATAAGATCTAGGAAAAAGAATGCGCTTTCGGGAGTAGGTTATTGCTTGACACTTATTCACATTTAATTCAGGAACATTTTTTGGCAACAGGTGGAAAATCTGTTCAGGTCATTTTGAAGAAGTTTCAGGTCGTCAGGAGAAGATATTTGCTTATAGATTCTTTTGTCGTCAGCATAAATTGATATCAATGAGTCCTTAAAAACACGTTGGACATCATTGATTATCAAAATGAAAATCAAGGGGCCGAGATGGCTACCCTGTGGAACACCGGAGGTTGCATGGATAGGGTCAGATTCGGTGGCTCTGAAGATAACTTTATAAAAGCGATCTCTTAAATAATATTCAATCCATGCAATAAATAGTGGTTGAAATCCCAGAGCCCTAAGTTTGAAAAGAATCAGAGAATGAGAGATTTTATCGAAAGCTTTGCTTAGGTCGGTTGCAATTATCTCTATTTCTTTACCATCCTCAAGATCACATAAGGTTTCAGAGACAAACTCAACTAAGTTGGTGGTTGTTGATCTTCCTTTGAGGAAACCATGTTGTTTTAGGGAGACTATTTGCTTACCGTGGAAAATCATTGTGTCATTACATAATACTCTCAAAAAGTTTGGAAATGCAAGAGAGTTAAGCAATAGGGCGGTAGTTGGAGACTTCCACGGTACCACGGTACTGACATTTAAACAGTTTATGTGAGCTAACTTCTCTATGCTAATGAGAAAAATAATTTCCAGGACAATTATTACATAATTTCGTTAAAAGGAATACAAAATTCTGATAATCAACCAAAAACATGTTATAACATGCTTAGAAAAAACTACCACGGTACTGAAAAATTAATTTGTGACACACTTTCTTCGAATGAAAGAAGTACAACAACGTTAAAAAAATAAAATGACTGTTGTTATCCATGCATAAATAGTATGCCTCTTTTAGAAAACCACCATACAAACGTCATGAAACTAAAACAAAATGGCGGTTCAGCGAGAAATCTTTTGAATTCAAAAATAAAAGTAAATCCTCGGACAACATTCCTTCATGATTATTTTATTCAGCAATAAGTATTTTGACTTAATTCTTGCATAATTTTGGCAACCAAGTATTTCACTCAAACTTTTCTAAGGCCAACATTTCTTTTCAATGAAATATTTCATTAGACAAAGTTTGATTTAATCGGAAAAACAAGGAACGGACATGCCACGGTACTGTCATTTCTACTACACTTTCCAAGTCATGTGAAAGAAGTAGCAAATTTGGTCATGATATGGAATGTGGATTGTAGTAAATAGCCATTTACACAATTCAAACCAAAAATATATACAAACATTTTACATTAAATAACAAAAAAAAGCACTGGACACAAAGAATCACAGTTGGGACGGAATCACACATATGCCTTCGCCTTCTCAGCCGGAAGAAACAACGGATGTCATTTTGCAATGTAATACAGTGGGGCCCAGGTAAAGTACTTGACGTAAGTGCAGAAAAACCCCAAACATTTTGGTGTATTTATGACTTTTGTGCTACTTGAGATGGCTCTGTATAGACGTCTGTGGAGTTAGCAGGGCAACTTTCACCCACGCAATTGGGACCTTGACAGGAATTTGCAGTTTTTTTGCATTTTTTTTGCATTTCTATTCCCGATTTTGCAGTTCGCCAAATAACGGTGTAATTTAGTGACCTGCTAACTTCACAGTGAAGTTAGCAGGTCACATGGCGCATCTCAGGAACCAAGCGTGCTAGGAACTTGTAGTAAGGCTCCAAATTTGCAGTTTTTCGCATTTCAAGAATAGGCTAGGTCAGAATTTTGAAGTCCTTTTTTTTTTTTAAAGTTTCATACTGACCTGCTAACTTCACAGTGAAGTTAGCAGGTCACATCGTGTATCTCACGAACCAAGCATGCTAGGAACTAGCAGTAAGGCTCCAAGTTTGCAGTTTTTTTGCATTTCAAGAATAGGCTAGGTCAGAATTTTAAAGTCCTTTTTTTTTAAAAAAATTTCATACTGACCTGCCAACTTCACAGGGAAGTAAGCAGGTCACATGGTGTATCTCAGGAACCTAGCGTGCTAGAAACTTGTAGAAGGCTCCAAATTTGCAGTTTTTTTGCATTTCAAGAATAGGCTAGGTCAGAATTTCGAAGTCCTTGATTTAAAAAAAAATTTCATACTGACCTGCTAACTTCACAGTGAAGTTAGCAGGTCACATGGTGTACCTCAATCTCAATCTCAATCTCAATATCTTTTGAAAAAAATTTCATACTGACCTGCTTACTTCCCTGTGAAGTTAGTAGGTCAGTATGAAATTTTTTTAAAAAAAGGACTTCGAAATTCTGACCTAGCCTATTCTTGCAATGCAAAAAAAACTGCAAATTTGGATCCTTACTGCAAGTTCCTAGCATGCTTGGTTCGTAAGATATACGATGTGACCTACTTGATTCATATTGAAGTCAAATTTGGGAAATTTTTAAATTGAGGACTTCAAATTTTGAACATAGCCTATCGTTGAAATGCAAAAAAACTGCAAATTTGGAGCCTTACTACAAGTTCCTAGTACGCTTGGTTCCTGAGATACACCATGTGACCTGCTAACTTCACTGTGAATTCAAGGTCAAAATTCTGACCTAGCCTATCGTTGAAATGCAAAAAAAACTGCAAATTTGGAGCCTTACTACAAGTTCCTAGTACGCTTGGTTCCTGAGATACGCCATGTGACCTGCTAACTTCACTGTGAAGTTAGCAGGGGGTCAATTCTTGATCTGTGAAACTGTGAAGTGATAAATATGATAACGCCTTCACGACAAATGCGATTCTCAAATTGTGAAAAAATGAAAACAAATGCCAAAATATTTTCATATGATAATTCGTTTATCACAATCATTTCAATCTGTGAAAACCTGTGAAAAGAAAAATGATAAACAGATACAAATTGTGCTCATTTGATACACCCAAGTCGCCATCTTGGTCTTTTTTATGACGTCACAATCATCTTTTTCTATGAGCAAGTGGTAGCATTTTTCATGTTAGTACTTTTTAGTACTCACTTTGACAGCTGTTTTTCATAACGAGTTCGGGAATCGCATTGCGCGTGCTTGTGAAGTGATAAAATGATAAAACTCTGTGAAAACTGAAATGATAACTTTGTTTTCATTTCACAGTTTCACAGATCGAGAATTGACCCCCAGGTCACTAAATTACACCGTTATTTGGCGAACTGCAAAATCGGGAATAGAAATGCAAAAAAACTGCAAATTCCTGTCAAGGTCCCAATTGCGTGGGTGAAAGTTGCCCTGCTAACTTCACAGACGTTCTGTATAGCTCGTCTGTGTCACGCTGTCAAATGCGGCTTTGAAATCGATAAAGAGATGGTGGGTGTTGATTTGAAAAGGTCTATGTTCTTTTTCCAAAATATGTTGGACATTTGATCGACGGTTGATTTGCGGAGCCCAAGACCACACTGATAGGGGCCGATCAGATCATTGTCAAACGGTTTTAAGCAATCATACAGTGCCGATGACAGGGTTTTGTATGCGACGTTGAGAGACTGATACCTCTATATTTAGCACAAGTCAGAACATCTCCTTTCTTATGGATGGGGCACACTATACCGAGGCTCCATTCATCAGACATACTTTTATCCGACCAAATTTTGTAGTTAAGTTGGTGTGTGTTCCCTACCAAGTCATCTCCCCCAGCTTTGAGTATAGCTCGGCTAGCAGGCCATCTGCACCAGCAGCCTTGTACGCTTTAAGCTTGGCTATCGCTAACCGCACTTTGATTAGGTCAGGTGGACGGAAATTTTCACCATCGTCGTCTAGGTTGAATGGATTGTTCTGCCTATAACAGCGGAACTTTGAACATCTTTGCCCTTCAGCAGTCTAGAAAAGTGTTGTTTCCAGATACTCATCACCGACTGTGTGTCTACTACTACCATATTCCTCTTCTCTTCCATTCTGGCTTTGGAGATTCTCTCACCCTTCAGTTGAACTTTCAATCATCTCTCTTATTGCTACAGTCCTCAATAGGGTTATCTGCTTGCTTCGCATGCTTTCTCTTTTATCTCCTAAGAAATTGGCGTTCCTCCCTTTGATTTTGCTCGTAGAGCTCCCGGGCTGATCTTTGAAGAGAGACTTGGTCAACAAAGGTTCTGGCGACCTCTTGTGATTTTAACTTCTCGACATCAAATCTTTTCACAGCATCCACTCGACGTTGTGGCATCATAGATATTCGCATACATACTTGAGCTACAACCTAAACCTAAAACAAAGTAATGGTCCGATTCAATGTCAGGCGTCTGTCGCAACATGATCAATCTGTACCTACGTTCTGTAACTCTCGCATCGATAAAATCAGTCGAGAAACGTTGAAAAAAATGAAACAAAACTCATGCATTTTGTCTCAATTTTCATCGTTTCTCGACCACTTTTTTTGATGCGAGAGTTACAGAACGTAGGCACTGGTTAACGATTCATTGATCTGCAGATCGCCAGTCCCTTTGTGTATATTGAGGTGTGGGAATCGAGTGCTAGCTATAATGACATCACGCCCGCCGCAAAGTCAATTAGCTTGAGTCCGTATCGTTGTTGTGCAGGCTGTGTCCTGCAAATAACGAACCAAAGATGGCCTCCTTTCCGATTTTGGCCTTGAAGTTGCCAAGAATGATCTTGACGGGCGTACTTCAGACACCTATCATAAATATTCTCGAGGATATCGTATAAGTCTTCCTTGGTTGATCCATCTTTGTTTTTACAAACTTAGCTTTGATTCGGATTTATAGAAACTTATATGAATGAAAACTATCGCAAGGGCACACATTTTAAAACATTGGCAATGAGTTTTTAAATAATAGATTATGTAATTGAAATTGTGTATCGTATGCATGGCGATGAAAAATTGCTTATATTTACAAGTCGAGTACTCGAAACTCGGTGGCACCTGTATCTGGGGGGCCCCGCATATCATTGATACGGCTGATCCCACGGAATTTTCGCTTATAATTCAGTGTCAACGTGGCATCTTGCATACCAAGTACCAATTTTAAGCAATATCGGTCCAGGGATTTAGGCTGTTGCCTTATAAACAAACATAAATGTGAGACCCACTTTTTTCGTCGACGCTATTTTAGTTATGAGAAGGTTGATAAAATACGAGATATTAGTTTTTTTACGAATGTATAACTTTCCATTTACCCAGGTAGTTATAGGCCACCACAAGTCAAAATAATAAATTTTTCTACTGTCGGTGAAGAAATTTTTTATTTGAAATTTTTCCTCGCGAAATTATTTCCTGCGCCTTAAATCGGCACTGGGTCTATCTGTAATCCTTAGCATTGAATTCAAATAACATACAATACAGAGAGCATTAACCATATCAAATTAAAATTAAGTAAATATTCTTCAAGTTAACTAAAAAAAATACATATAAAACTTAGGTACTAATTACAATGTTAAACACTTAATAAACTCACTTATTCATTTCTAATCTATTCAGATATAAATAATAATATTTTTACTTTCCATCGCAGTCTAGATTGATACTTCCTCTTCCTTTTTACATTTTGTTGCCGCTGTTCACATTGCGTTGAGCACGAATATCCCTAAGAAAAAGAAATTCAATTTCTGAAGATAGCACACCGTACATAGTATGCCGATGTTTCAATCTGATTAATGACTGGTAATTATTCAAAATCACCCTGTACAGTGGAATTCTGACATTCGCTTGGCAGCATCAGAGTGTGCACACGACGGGCTTGGACACAATGATTGCTTGGAATGAGATAGGGGTGCTGTTTCTGTATCGGTTCAAAATCTTTACTTTCCATGCACTCCCATCAACTATCGTCCTTGCGATAGTGTGTTACATTGAATGATTCTCGGTCTTGTTCATCTCTTGGGCAATAGAAGTGTCATTCTGTCAGGAATAATATCATCAATATGTTGTTTTGAGCATCAAACACTGATAGTCCAGTCAAATTAGCATTTTATATCTACAAAAAATACTAATTTTTTAGTGGAGAGTTTTAACTATACACTCTAATGGTCTCAGATTTCGTGATATGTGGCTCGAGGAGCTTATCTAGGGAGGAGTGAAAACCAATTTCGGCTAAAACGATTATCTTCGAAGTTGAATTCATACTTTTTTTCGATGCACTGATTCTCGCAAAGGACCCAGTTGTGGACTGCAAGACCTTGATTTTTTGAATAGCCTTTAATGAAGCTTTCGACGCCTATACTTCTTTTTTGATATAACTCACACCCAAAGTCTGCTGTGGGCTCTCGGTCTATAATTATAATGGCACAAAATTTTAAACATTTAAAACCAACTCTTAATCACTTTTAAAATAGGAGTCCAGTTTAAATACAAACTTTTAGAGCGGCTCTTTTATAATTTAAATGGACATAAAGTAAAACGCTTCTTCATCCCATAAAAAGTATACTTTATCCAGTGGACAATAGTTATTTCACAAACAAATTTGAAGCAAAATGATTTTTGAAGAATTTATGAAGATTTTGGATTTGGTAAAAAAGCAAACAAAAATAATCTAATAATTAAGCGATCTTTAATTTTTTAATATAGCGGCGATGGACACACATAAATATCTGTACCTAAAATTCAACGGTATTTCAAAAATGCCCAAGGGAGTGGGAAATAAAATTATTTTTTTCAGGAATCAAAGATAAAAGAACAACTATATCTGAAGCAGCGGTTCCCAAACTTTAGCTAAACAATGACCAAATATATTTCAGAACCCCATCCTGAAAAATGAAAAACAACACATTTCAAAATCAATTTTTTATTTAGTGTGAAGAATGAATCTGTTTCATTGTTTGATTTATAATTGTTTTTAAATTAACTTCTATGTCCAAAAGTAATATTCGCATATTACGTTAAGGCAGCATCTATTTGTATTTAGTTTTTGTGTAAGTATACGCTGATAAGCTATTTCACAGCGGTACATTGTTACAAAAGGTAGCAAATTTGATATAGCTTTCTTGGCAAGCTCAGAGAATTCATTCTTAACACCAATCCAAATTCGTTTAATGATACAGAATCAAATACCAATTTTGATGATTCAGGGATTCGTATTCCTGTATACTCAGGGTCATAGGCTTGATGGTTTTCATTAGAAATGGATTTTGTACCCACTCGATGTCAGTATTTGTATCTAGAAAGTAATCCAGCATTGATCTTTCGCGACTAACCAAATGGAGAGCAATAGCATTGCTAATATCTGCTCTGAGTTCAAGCATGTTTTCTTGCAAGAATTCATGTGAAACTGGAAAACACTCAAAATTTTTCTTTTGTACTCATGAGATAGTCCAGTCATATTGTATTTTAACCATGTGGTAGTTTTGATTTGTTGGCTCCTTTATGTTTTCGGGAATGCTGGATCCGAATCTAAGGTTTGACAACAAAATTTCGTAGCACAACATGGAAAGAAGTGCGAAAAATCATGCAAAAATGCATTTTTTGGGAGTTTTTCACAAATGGCTCGAAAACTACTAACAATTCGAAAATTACATCAAGCTACCATTGAAAGCATACACAATTTTCAATAAATTCCTATTTTAGGTTTTATTCTGCGACAACCCATTTGCCCATTTGGACTCAAGCGCTAGTCCAAATTAATGCATTTTTACTGTTTTCGAAAATCCACTTGAAATCTCTAAGAAATTACTTTGTGTGACAAAATTTTAATTTTTGTGTGTAACATGAACCAAAATATACTTTTCTGATACTCTTTGATGCGCTGGGCTCGAATCTGGCCTTGAAATTGCTCTATCACGTCTCGTTAAGGTTGGATATTGCAGTGGATAATAGTACGCATACGCCACAGTGAACCAATGCAAAATATTTATAAAATTTTGGTTGTAAAAAAGGATGGTAGCTCAAATGTCATTTGTAGCTGACAGCTAAAATTTGTACTCATTTCTATATATGTATGTTTCAGGCTTAAGAAAAACTGGTTTGAAGGAATGATCGACAAAACATATGTCGACTTTTTAAATTATCGATTTTTATCAAATTTTCTGCAAGTTTTTAGCTTACCGACTTTATTTTTATCCAATAAAAAATGACAACATTTTTATATCTCACCTATACATAATATGCTGGGAGGTGACCGTAAGATTGCCTATCTCATCGCAGTTACGCAAAAACAAAATGCCAACCGGTAGCTTAAGTCCAAAGATTTACAAAACTACAGATCCGACAAGTTTTATCTGGTGGCAAATGTTAGAAAATGCACTTTTCAGTGTGTATTTTTGGCTTTTTATCGATTCCTCTAGAGACGATTTTTGAAGAAGGACTTAATTTGTTAACAAAAATAAGATTACTTAGACCTAATTTAAGGAAAACATTTTTTATTGCGCTTGGCAACATTGTCTTACGAGAGTTTTTAGGAACTGCCATTATCATAAAATGTTGCACACGCGATTGCTTCAACAATGAAAAGATCGTTTTTCATTTTTGTTTTTTAGCTTTTTTATTTCTTTAGTTGATTGAATTTATGTCGTTCTATACAGGGTGTTCTGGACCTGAGTGGAAGCATTTAAGGGTGTGGTTCTTGGGGTTATTCCACGAAAAAAATTGTATGGGGGAAAGTTGTATCTCCCCTGGGGACCCTGCCTAAGGGAGGGAGGGAAACATTGACTTAAAATGCAGAAACAAACATCAAAAATCAATGAAAACACATCTAATAATGTGCTATAGGTTTTTTGAAAGTTTATACTTCATTCTTCCATTTGGTTTTTAAATCAAGTTTTAGCGAATAGTTTTTGAGAAATTAAATTTCAAAGTCAAAATTAAAAAAAGAAATGTGATTTTTTTTTCTTGAGTCGATATTTTTCAAAATTTTACGTTATTAAGTGCTTTTTTTTGTGTTCAATATTCAATGTCCTCTTTATATTTTAGTCCATTACCGAAAACCAAATATAAAAAGTTTGCTTAGTTTTTGAGAAATTAAGAAAAAACAAAAGGTAATTTTACCAAAAAAGCCCGAAAAAAGGGTTAAATTGTGGATAATTCATGAATAATTTCATTTTATCGGGGTTATTTGGGAAAAGTATCTTTTGTTTTTTTTTTATTTCTCAAAAACTAAGAAAGATTTTTACATTTGGTTTTTGGTAATGGACTAGAAAATTGAACACAAGAAAAGCACTTAGGCCCATTTGCTGATACGAAACTTAAATAATTAAGTAGAACATAAGCGCCTATGTGACAGTTTACGCAGAGGAATAAATAGAACATAAACTTTTTAAGTAGAGCATAAATGCTTAAGTTTCGTATCAACAAACGGGTATTAATAACGTAAAATTTTGAAAAATATCGAATTAAGGAAAACAAAATACAAAGTTTCAGAAATTTCCCCCCTGCCTCAGGGAATAACCCCAAGAACCACACCCTTAAATACTTCCACTCAGGTCCGGGACATCCTGTATAATGATAAAAGATCAAAATAATAATTGTTTTACAATCAACACACTTTTGTGTTTTCGTACTATTATCTAGAAAAGTGAGGCAAATTTGTTGCACCCGCGATCGCCCCTGGAAAAACTTTGAAACATTTATTAAAAATCCAAAAATATTTTTTTTTAGTTTTGGTAACCGGAATTGTCTATTTACATAAAAAATATTGAAATCAGAAGTACCGTTTTGAAGAAAATCGAAATTTAAAAAATGGTACTTTGGGAGATGCCATTAATAACGTTTTTCTGAAAAATAGTTTCCTATTCAAAGGTAGCCTTCACTAAAAGAAATTAATTGATTTCCTTTAAGAAAAGTTGTGGAGCTGTTTTTGAGAAAAATAAGATTTTGTGAAATTGCAAAAACTACCCTTATTTTTGGTTCTAAATAAACTTGAAAAAAAAAACGTGTGGGCAAAATCACCAACTACCACTATCTACCTACCAAGTTTTGAGAAAATCGATCCAGCCGTTTAGGCTGTAGCCAAACAGAGAGATAGACAGACAGACAGACCATACAGAGAGATAGACACACACACAGACAGACAGACCATACAGGCAGACAGTCAGACAGACAGACAGGCAGACAGAATTGTTCTTCTAAGTTTTGACGAAAAGCCGACGTTATGTAAAGTTTCAAGATAGATATACTTTTAAAATAAACTTCTCTAGTATGCGGATGCAAGTTTATTTTGTAAACAAAAAAGTTAACTCCTAAGGTTGTGCTACTTCCATGAAAAAGAGGCCCCTAATAAGTGTTTGATACGGGGCCACCGAAGTGGTCGCTACGCCAAAGCTGCTATCCTTCTATTTTTTTTCTATTCTTGATTTAAAATATTCTTTTGTATCTCTTTGATGCTTTGGGATGCTTTTGTATGTTCCGTTTAAATATCTTCTAAAAGTGCCTAATTTGGTTCAGATCTGAAACTATGTGCAAGCCATGAAATCAGGTCAATGGCATTTTCGACAAATCTTTGCTTTGAAATACCAGATTACAGATATAGTCCTTTATGTTTCTTGTATAAGATGTTACGTAAGTTAGAGGCATCAAAAATATACCTTCAAAATGTCATATACATAATACTACACCAGCTTTTCTCCATACAAAGAAAAATAATATATTATTACCAAACAACTGTATTTAAAAAAAAATACCTGTTTTGAAAGGTACAACAACAATTGCAGTTGCCACTGTGAAGAACTATACGTGTGTGAAGTTGGCATAACATTTTTGAGCTAGACCAATGGGACCATGGTAGGAATTTGCATTTTTTTTTGCATTTTTTATGAATTTCTATTCTGGAATTTGTAGTTCACCAAATAGTGGGTGTAACCGACTGCACTGCTGACTTCACTGTGAAATTAGCGGGGCCTGTCCTTTTCTCAACAACCGGGCAAGCTAGGAAGCTGAAATGTGAAGTTAGCATAATAGTCCTTTTATCTGCAACGGTAATGCTTAGAAATTTGCAGTAAGGCTTCAATTTAGCAGTTTAATATGCATTTAAGGAAAAATTATTGTTCAAATTTGAAGTCCAAATTTGAAAAAAAAAACAATAAACTTTTTTCATTCAGGAAGATAGGAAAGATTTTTCACAGTGGATTGAGATCAAGGTGTTTATTATCTCATTAAATCTAACGGATGGCGTCCAGTTAAGCTGGGAGAATATAGAAAAGAATGCTGCCTAGAATGGGGCTCGAACCCACACCTCTAAGTAAGCAGTCAAGCACTACATCCACTGCACCATTGCCACCCGCAGTTCAATTTTCTAGGTGGCTCAGTTTCTGCGAAAAGGATATGTACTGCTAACTTCACAGTGACGTCAATTTTGGACTTCAAAATTTGGACATTAATTTTTCTTGAAATGCAAACTAAACTGCAAATTTGAAGACTAACTGCAAATTTCTAAGCATCACCGTTGCTGATAAAAGGACTTTTATGGTAACTTCACAGTGAAGTTAGCAGTACAGTATGAAATTTTTTTATGTAAGGATTTAAAAATTTGTTTATTTTTTTCTTGAACTGCAAATTAAACTGCAAATTCAAAGCTTCATTTCAGATTCCTAGCTAGCGCGGTTGCTGAGAAAAGGGCAGGCACTGCTAAATTCACAGTGAAGTCAGCAGTACAGTCGGTTTCACCCACTATTTGGTGAACTGCAAAATCCGGAATAAAAATGCATACAAAATGCAAAAAAGCTGCAAGTTCCTGCCATGGTCCCATTGGTCTAGCTCAAAAATGTTATGCCAATTTCACAAACGTAATAACAATTCATGTTTATAAGTAAGGGGTTTCAGTTTAATGCTTACTTAAAAGTTTGATTCTTCTCTCACCACAAGACGTAATGTTGGTAGATATAGTTTTTGCCTATTCCAAGCGAAATTTTTGTTTTCTTTTTCGTCTGAGAGGAATGGTCTTTTTCTCGCCTTGTAACCTTTTAGAACAATTTCTGGTAGTTTTTTTAACGGTTCTAGCGAAGATAATTTTTTTTAAATTTTCCGTTAGGTATTTCTGCGGTTGATTTGAAGATTTTATACTATTTTTGACGTCAGTTCGTATTATAAACCGACCCTCTGCATGGTTATTTTTTGTAGCCTTCTCAAGTCGATATAAGGAGGTTTGCACAGCACATTGCGACAATTTCACTTTGCTTTTACTATAGATAGATGCTTGATACTTTTGGTCATGGTTGTACTACAAACAAATTTTAGTTTGCTTTTTTTTTGTATCCGATAGGAACAAGATCTGCTGAAATTCAAGATTCAACCCATTCAATCTTCCATTTTTGGCAAGGTCAAGCAAAATGAGAAACACTTGTTTTCTAGAATAACGCCATTGTACCTACGTTATCTATACATTCATTCTTTCTTCACCTGTGGATTTCAATTACCACGGTATGTCTTTATACTTAATTTCACTGTCATTCCGAAGAGGATTAAGATTACACATAATCCCTTTCCACTTTGCAGATGTTCACTTTGGATACATTTGCATTGCCTGTATCGAATCTGTTGCTGAAGTCTCCTAAAAATTGTTCTAAAATTATCATATGGCAGAGGCTGTGCTTACATATAGAGTTGGTTTTGTTGCGTGTACAATCTGGAACATGCCAATATACACATATCCTAAAGATACATATACTTATGTACATGTTTTGGATTTTATGCTTATACCTACAACTAAAAATGTATAGGTATATAGGTAAACGTCAGTTCTTATACTCGTATTTATGTATATACATCACCCTGAAGGAATACTCGTACATGGAACTCCATAGCCATTCACTGTTACAGTCTGATTTTGACATTGACGAATTCCTTGCCATTTGTCATTCGTTCCCAAAAGAATACCACCACCACATACACTCCTGGGGTAAACTAACTAAGACTGCTCCTGCTGAATATGTTGTTGTTGTTTTTGTTGTAGATTTTATTTCTTTTTTTTCTTGAAGGTGCTGCTGCTACTCGAACTTCCATTCCAAGCATCAGAGTATAGCAAGTCTGACTGACACATTCGGCAGTATACGGAACACACATTTTATAAAAGTTAAAGTAACATCCATGATTAAAACGTACGAATTCACAGCGGGCTAAGAAAGTCCATAATGCCTTCAAATCTCCTGAAGCCGATCTACATTATATGGTGGAATAAGCGAGTGGTCGTGCTACAAAAGGGGGAACAAGTAATTTTGTAGTTGTTGTTCGATACTTTTGCCTTCATATTGCTATGGGAATTCCAAATGTTTGCCTTGCACATATATTGGTGGCATATTAGATATGGTATCGCCACATCACGGCCTATGCATACAAGTTTGCTTGTGATGCTGTTACTGTCATTGAAATTAGACGAAAAGCCATTCTCTCCATCCCATGTTCGATGTGTTGAAATAAGATGACAGCAGCAGTTTGATAAGCAATATTTCGAGGGTTGACTCTGTGCGAGCAGATGACATGAACATGAACAAGTGGCGCCATTCCTTCATAAATTCAATGGAAGCTGTTATTGTGATGTAGGTTTTTTATAATGGCGGTGCTTGATGTTTGTTATGTAGGTACCTTATAGTTATTTAACTGGGAGCTTGTCAACTTTTGAAAGAAGTTCTTCTTGTATGTACCTGAAATTGAATACATTTTATTTTTTCTGAAGAGCTAATGTGCTGTTAACTGGCTATTGGTAGAATGTTAAAGTTAAAAGTTGCCTTAATGTGAACAAAAAGAATATAATTTTGTCATAGTATTCTCAAAGTTGGCCCTACAACATTAGTATTAATACAGATACAGAATTAAATCATTATAATATGGGTTAGTTACATTTTTGTAATGTTGTTTTTTGTGCGTATTTTGAAAGATAAACACATAAAAAATTTAGTGAAAAAACACACATTTCACATAAAAGCAATATACATATATATTTTTCCCTTCAGCTATACAATCCTGCAATTACAAAATCTTGAAAATTAAAATCTCGCAAGCCTAAGGTAATTCCATTGCAATAAAAACATAATTTATCAAAAATCTCGCAAATAAAAATCTTTTATGAGAATTTAATTTACGAGATTTGTATTTAAAAAATAATTTTTTGTTAACTTTAACTGTTTAAATTTGGGGAGACCAACATTAAAATTGTTTATCCAGTTATTCAATAACTTTCCTAAAAGTAGTTTTTATAAAAATTTTATGTGAATTTAATTTTTTTGGACAAAATGATAACAGCCTTAGTGCGAGATTTGAATTTATGAAATTTTAATAATCGACATTTTCGAGTTTTTTGTTGCTATAGGTACCTATCTACAAAATTGTAAGAAATAGTGTTAAAAGCGGGATTTTGTAATTGCGAGATTATGAAAAGCAGGATAACTGATTTGTCAGATTTTTTTTCGAGATAAAAAAAATGCAACATTTAGTTATTTGAGATTTTAGTTTATGTGGGGCCTTGTACCAGCCTTTCAGACGGCACACATTTTTTGCGAATATCCCAAAAATGAGGTTGCGAAAATTCGCAGCTGACATTGAAAAACTTTAACAATTGAATACAAATTTCCTATGGCCAGAAAATTTCTAAAACTAGTTGACTTTTTTGAACAATTACTGACGATTTCAATGGCGTACTTATTTCCACTATTATTCCACTTAGTATGGGGCTTAATAGTTCCCAAAGACAAGGCCTGGCACCCACAAGAACACTAAGTTGTGATAAGAATTAAGTTTTTCCCAGTTACAAGAATTATGGAGCAACTTCAAGCTCCGGGAAAACTGAAGCGCTTCGATTTGACAGAAGATGTATTTACTTGCACTTTCCCGCTTGAAGCGAGTGCAAAATCTTATTTTTATCACAATTGACCCCGCAGATTTTTATAGAAATTAATAAATTAATGAATTACTTCTTCTCCATTATGCAGACGCTTATAAATAACAGTTTAAACTTAAGATGTTGTTGAGCACCTACCAAAATTCTAAAAACAAATAACTTTTTTTATTTTTGAAAAAAATATTTCAACTGTGGTTTCAACAAGACAGCGCAGCGCAACATGTCACACAGCTCGTGCCACAGTTGATTTATTGAAGGAAACGTTTGCATAGTTTCACGTTACGGACCCGTGAATTGGCCTCCAAGATTGTGCGATTTAACGCCGCTTGACTATTTTCTGTAAGGATATGTGAATTCACTAGTCAACACCGATAACCCCGAAACGATTGACCACTTGGAGGACAACATTCACCACGTTATTGCCGATATACGGCCGCAAATGTTGGAAAAGTAATTGAAAATTGTTCCTCCAGATTAGACTACGTCCGTGGCGGTCATATGTCAGAAATCATATATAAATTATAATGCCAGAAGATTATTTTCCGAATAAAGAAAATTTCATGACAACTTAAAAAAAATGATTTTTGGTTTATTCCATTTCTTACATTACATTAAGGTGGTCGTTATAATGGAATTTTTTTTTTTAGTTTTTATAGTTGGGTGGGCCTAAATCGGCTCTAAATTAAGAAAAATAAATTCCTTAACTTTTTCAGATTTTTATTTTTAACCCATTTAATCCCTGTAGGAGTAAATTAAATTTCCCCTTTTTTTTGCATACACTGAGGGAAAAAAAGCAATTTAGAATCTAATTGAAAATATTTGATTCAAAGTTGAACAATATTCAATGAATTATATTTAATTTCACGTTGAAAACCTGTTGATTTAAATAGGCAACGTAGATTTAACAAAGCCAACTTAGTTTCAAAGCGAAACGTATTCAATTTTACATTGAAATCAACTTTTTGAACATTTAAAGTACACTCAACGTAGTTTCAAAGTGCAACATGCTAATATTTTTTCGAAATCGAATTTTAAATTTCCATGCACGTACTTTTAAAGTGTTGCATAGTTAGGCCAACGTAAAAGTCAGATTTTTTAGATTTGTAATCACTTTTTAATCTATATTTTAGCTTAATATACCTATAGAATTTCGAGAGCACTTCGTAATTTCACAAAGTATCTACAAAACATTTGTGAAAGAAATTAACGCGCACTCAAAATTCACTTACATTTGATCGAAAAAAAATTATTACTGAATTGGTTTCCATTTTATTTTAAATCAATAACTGGACGAAGTTGAATTAAAGTTTTAAAAAAGTATTTTAAAATTTATATATTTTAATTATTGTATTGCTGAACTTTTAAGTTAAATTGTATTAATAAAATTGTAATTAATAAAATATGGCATTATTATTGAACTTAAGGAAGCAAAACAATCAAAGTGGTTTCCGTTGATCTTACGTTGTTTTTTTTTCTCGGTGTACTAGGAAATTTGCGTTAAATCTGCCAATATATTCAGAGCATGTAGGTGGGAACAAGAATAAAATCCTAGGCGAAGGAAGTAATATCTCCCTTTGCTTGGACAGGATGGGCAATTTAATGAAATAATTGCATAGAATAGAAAAAAATTATTAAAAAACAACGGCAACGCTTACAGCAATATCTTGTAATTTTTTTGGAAAGCCAGAAGTTCATTATTTTATAGTTTATGTTCAAAGTTCCTTGAACAAACAATTTAAGCTAAATTTTTTTTCAAACTTAAAGTTAAAAACAAAAATATTTTTTCTTTAAAATATTGAATTTGAAACAAATGTTTGCCAAAACTGTTCATGAAAAAAACTCACAAAGACAAAAAAAGGTTGGTCTCACAATATTCTGTCTGTCTGTCTGTTGAAATATATAGCCTATACGGCTTGATCGGTTTTCTTTAGACTTGGTAAGTACAAAGCCTTTTATTGTCATTCCCACCACATATTTTTTTTCATTTTTATTTTAGAATCAAATATAAGGGTACCTGCAATACTTTTTTTTAGCAATTTAACATAATCGTATTTTGTCCAAAAACGGCTATACAACTACTTTTCTTTAAAGAATTCAATAAATAACTTTTAGTACAGGCTATCTTTGGGTGGGAAACCATTTTTCAAAAAAAAGGTTATTAATGGTATACCTCCGTAGTCCCCATGAACAATTTTCTTTGTTTTTGATTTTTTTCAAAACGGTATAACTTCTATATTTTTTTTTATTACATATAAGCTCCTACAAAATATAAATAATATAATGTACCAAAGTTGAAAAAAAATTATTTTTGGGATTTTTAAAAAATGTTTCAAAATTTCTTTTTGAAAACCAAATATTATGAAAACGACATAATCGATTTTTTTGAAACTCGGTACTTATGGTACTCTGTAAAGTTTTTTAACACTCTATAAGATATTTTTGTAAGAAAAAAATATTTCTTTGAAAAAATAACAGTACTTACCTTCCATAAAAAAGTAAAAAAAAAAAAACGTTTTCTTTCTCAAATATGACTTTTACGATTTTAATAAATTTTTTTTTCTTTGCTTAAATTAGTCAAATCTACCACCAAAAATTATAAAAATAAAATTTTAATTATTAAAATTTTTAAGCCTATTAATAGGACCTTTCATAGAATGTTTTTTTTATTTTGAATTTTCTCATTATCGGCTGAGCGGATTAAGATTAATATTTTATATACAAATTTTAAATACATTAGTTCAAATAATATTGCTTCCAAAATTTTTTAATTTAAAGAAAAGTTTCAAATTATTTTTATGAAAATTCAATATATCTCGACAATACAATGATATTCAATCAGGAATTAAGATGGCGTTCATTTTTTTTAACCTCAAATTTTCAAAGGTTTTACCTAATTTCATTATCGTATTTCATGCTTTCAAACATTTTTTTTTCGATCATTATCAGTAGTGCATTTTACTTTTTTTTATTTATTATATTTTAAGAAATATTTTACTTTTATGCAAAAAATACGCATACAATGTTAAAATCCGTTAAGCAAAATATCATTTTTCTCAAAAACGGTTCGTACGATTTCTATAATTTGTTTCTTTTTTTTTAATATAAAACATTTTAATACTGGGTAACTTAGCATAGTACCTCCCAGAAAGCGTTATTTTAAATTTTGAATTTTTTCATTCTCAGCTGAACGCAAATACATATGTAAATTATTTTTTTCTACACAAAATTTTCAAAAAGTACATGGCATAACAAAATCGTTTAAAAATAATTTTTGAACTATAGAATTCAAAATAGATTATTAAAATATGGTATCTCAAAATGATATCTTTTTCATATTAATAAATATTCTACATTTTCAAATTATTATTTTCCCCAAAAACGTTTTAAAAATTTTATACACTCATACAAAAATGTTAACCAATTTCTGCCTTATTATCCCTGATTTTCAGGTTGTAATTTGTCAACAGGGTTGATCAGGTTAGCTGTTTAGCCAGATACCTCATTTTAATCTCGTGTTAAATTAACGCAGTTTGGTTATTAGAATCTAACTAAGATATTGTAAATTTAACACTGCATTAAAATAGTAAAACTGTAAATTTTACATAAAATCTTGTTAATTTAACACAATTCAATGTTGAATCATGTTGAAATTGAATGTAAAAGTATAAAAACACTTTGTAGGAATTATTTTGTAGTATTATCAATCGACTTTCTTATCAATTGTTTTTAATAAAATATTATTCTATTCTCTATTCTTCAATGAAACGGAAGTGTTTCTCTTAAGACCTTTTCTGGAACTTACAGATTTCAATAGGTTATTGGCCCAGAAAGACGCAAAGAGGTCTTAAGGATTTATTAAATAGAAAACGTATTTGAAGACAATTTTTTTTGAGAAAATTTAAGATGGCTCAAACCGGACTTCCTTCAATAGAAAAACTAAAGGGTCGTGAGAATTATGACTCTTGGAAGTTTGCTGTTCAAGTATATTTGGAGCTAGAAGATTTGTGGACGTGTGTTCAATCTGAAGGAGAGAAAGACCTAAAGAAAGTGGCCAAGGCTAGAGCGAAAATTATTTTGCTAGTTGATCCTATTAATTTCGTTCATATACAATCAACTACAACCGCGAAGGAAGCATGGGATAATTTGCAGAAGGCTTTCCAGGACAATGGTCTAACGCGCAGAGTAGGATTGCTGAAGAAATTAATTACGGCAAATCTTGAAAATTGTTCATCTGTTGAAGATTATGTGAATTCTATAATCACCACAGCTCACAAGCTTAACGGCGTTGGACTAACAGTGAGTGATGAGTGGATTGGAACAATTTTGCTTGCAGGTTTATCCGAAGAATATAAACCTATGATCATGGGCATTGAAAGCTCTGGCGTAGCCATAACTGGTGATGCAATAAAGACTAAGATCCTTCAAGATGTAAAAACAGAAGACGTAATTGATACAGTTGCATTTTATGGGCGCAGTGGACCACGAAAACAAACGAAAAAGAAGAACTATAATCACAAAAGAGATGATGACATTTCGGCAAGTCAACCAAGTGAAGATGTTAACATTCCGCATTCGATGCCAGATACAAATAAAAAAGATGATACTTTGACGACTGAATCAAGTGAAGATGTTTACATTCCGCAATCAATGTCAGATGAAAATGAAAACTCAATGCAAGTTCCCAGAAGAAGTCAGCGAACTCGGAAGCCAATAATAAGGAATGAATGTATTACTTATTCAGTGACATCAGGTGAGTTGCATGATCCTCTTACTTATAAAGAAGCCCTTGAAAGAGCTGATTCCGAATTGTGGCGGCAAGCTATGAAAGAAGAGATTGAATCTTTAAGAGAAAACTCTACCTGGAATCTTGTAGATTTGCCTGTCGACAAAAGAGCTATTAACTGCAAATGGGTGTTTAAAACAAAACGTGATAGTGAAGGCAAGATTTCAAGGTACAAGGCACGATTGGTAGTGAAAGGTTGCGCTCAAAGAAAGGGGATTGATTATGAGGAAACTTTCTCCCCTGTAGTAAGATATAGCACCATTCGATTTTTGTTTTCTCTAGCTGCTCAATTAGATCTCGATATTGATCAAATGGATGCAGTTACTGCGTTCCTTCAAGGAGATCTTAATGAAAACATATATATGCTGCAACCAGAAGGTTACTCCGATAATACTGGTAAGGTTTGCCATTTAAAGAAATCACTATATGGGTTGAAACAAGCCAGTCGGTTGTGGAACCAAAAGCTCGATGCAGCTTTGATAAACTATGGTCTCAAGAAATCTAAAATAGATCCATGCGTTTATTTTTCTGGTGAAGATTCCAACTATATTATTGTAGCTGTATACGTGGATGATCTCTTGATATTTACTAAAAATATTGATGTCAAAAATAAACTTAAAACATATCTCAATAGTAATTTCAAAATGAAAGATATGGGTGTAGCACGATTCGTCCTCGGTATACAAATTCAACGTGATCGGTCAAAAGGCATAATATATATTGATCAGGAACGATACATCAATGATATATTAACACGTTTTAATATGAATGACTGTAATCCTGCAAATACACCTATGGATGCTAACCAAAAGCTGACTAAACTGATGTGCCCACAAACAGAAGAAGAGAAAAATGAAATGATGCATATTCCATATCAGGAAGCAGTTGGTAGTATCATGTTTGCTGCACAGGTTTCTAGACCAGATGTTAGTTTTTCCGTAAGCAATGTGTCGAGATTCAATAACTGCTATGGAAAAGCTCATTGGACAGCTGTTAAGCGGATTCTTCGATATTTGAAGGGAACATCAAATGCTAAATTGGAATTCTCTCAAACCAAAAACAATGTAGTGGTTGGTTATTGTGACGCGGACTGGGCTAACGATGGCGATGACAGAAGATCAGTTACAGGTTACATCTTTAAGTCTTGTGGAGGAGCAATATCCTGGAATACTAAGAAGCAGCCCACTGTGGCTCTCTCATCGACCGAAGCTGAATACATGGCTGTTTCCTCAGCCACTCAAGAAGCTTTGTGGCTTAAAGGATTGGAGGCTGAACTAATTCCAAGTTCTCCGAAATCTACAATTATTCACTGCGACAACAAAGGTGCAATAAGTCTAGCACTAACAAACGCGTACCATCCCCGGACCAAACACATTGACGTCCGACACCATTTTGTTCGTGACAAAATTGATGAAGGATTAATAAACTTAAAATATATAAGCACAGCAGATATGAATGCAGATTTTCTAACAAAACCTTTAGATTTTAAGAAGCATAATTTGTGTGCTAAAGCCATAGGTCTTAAATTTAGTTGAATGTTACATTCAGTGGGAGTGTTGAAATTGAATGTAAAAGTATAAAAACACTTTGTAGGAATTATTTTGTAGTATTATCAATCGACTTTCTTGTCAATTGTTTTTAATAAAATATTATTCTATTCTCTATTCTTCAATGAAACGGAAGTGTTTCTCTTAAGACCTTTTCTGGAACTTACAGATTTCAATAAATCAACCGTGTATCTTGTATATTATTATGTCTATAATCCACACGTCTCGGTCCCGTCTCTAACGCTGACAATCGCTCACTTCGTTTTGCATTATTCTGAAGGTATTGAAATGTATTATAAATATTTATTTTATTATAAAAATACTTTGTGATACTTACTTTGTTTTGAACAGGGAACCTTTCACACACGGAGATAGCACGCATAGCCTGGGCCACTTCGCTGTGCAAAAAAATGGTGCCAAATATCAGTTAGTTGGAACTGATTTTGTTTGGATGGCTTGTGTGTGTGTTTCAACACTGGTAGCGTGCTTCTTTAACAGGAGGTCAGGTTAAATTAAAATCATTTTATTTGGATGTTGTGCGTTTTGACACTGATGTCACTTTGAAATTAATTAGCAGAGTGCTTTTTTAACAGGAACCCAGGTTAAATTAAAATTAGATATTTTATTTGCATGGCCGGTGTGTGTGCGTTTGAACATGGGTGTCACGTTGAAATTGACTGGAAGAGTGCTTTTTTAACATGAGGCCAGGTTAAATTCAATAGGTACAAATTTTTAAATAAAAGATGTTTTTCGGACTTACCACGATTGTTTTTATTTTTATTTTTATTTTAATCAACCGATTAAAAGATAATTTCCCGACGTTTCGATA
This sequence comes from Dasysyrphus tricinctus, assembly GCA_963921185.1. Classification (NCBI taxonomy): domain Eukaryota; kingdom Metazoa; phylum Arthropoda; class Insecta; order Diptera; family Syrphidae; genus Dasysyrphus; species Dasysyrphus tricinctus. The sequence continues at coordinate 130,245,585 of OY992530.1, forward strand.
GGGTTGCACCTGTCGTGGTAAGTCCCAAAAACATCTTTTATTTACAATGTCTCAGAACCACGATAATAGTCTTAAATCTAAAAAGGTACAAATTTGTCATGATTTACAAAACTATCCTTGAATACGATCACTCATCAAAAACATACAGCTCTTCAAAACATTAACAAATATTTTAAAAAAATTTTGTTTCTTTAATTTTTTTGACTAGTGTATAAAAGTTATTTTTCTTTTAAGCTTAGCCACGGTGGTAGACTCAATAGGGTATAATGTAACTGCCGCTTCTTTGTTTAGTCTGATTATGTCATCGCCCAGGAATTCCATTTCACAGAGGTTTTCTAGTTTGGGGTTGTTGTCGCCACTGGGTTGTCATCCTTTTAGTCAACTAATATGGGAGGTTGGTTGCAGTTAATAGGATAGGAGATTTTTTCTTTCCGAATATGATTGTAGTTCATGGGCTCAATTCTGCATGCGTGAATTTGACTGATTGTGGGGCGTATTACCTGTCCAAAATTTTAAACTTACACTTTCGGAATAGCAAATTCTAATGCGTAGGCTAGGCACACGATTTTCTGCTTATACAGAGAAAACTCACGCTTGCCTGTGGGTAGTGTTTTTGACGCTGTGGCTGCATACTGATCGAAGCTCAGTCCTATGCAAATCCTTTGCATTCTTGTTGCACTGACTTGAAGTTCCCTTTCCCTCATGGCTGTGGGAGCTGAATTTTTCCAACGAGTTATAAAGTAGATTCCCAGGTTCCTCACCTTTCGTTTGTTATTATAAATCAATCAGGATGTTTCAGAGTTATGTTTCTGCAATTTGCTGATGTGCGGATACCTCTGCGCCTGGAGGGTTTCCTGAAGCATACAAGTTACGATTTATAGAGATTATACCGAAAGCCCTTTTTTTATAGTATCTACTTAAAGAGAGTGCGGACTCGGACTTCGGCTTTCTGGGTGGCTATCAGTTGTGACATCGATATTGTGTATAGATGAGTGATTCATGGAGGTTTTCCGTTTCATTTGCGATTGAATGGGCCATGTTTCGAACGTTAGGCAACTCCAGTGCTGAAAAACTTCAGTGCAGGTGTGCAATTCTCCAGTTTCTCAAAGAAGTTCCTGGAAGAAAAAAAAAATTGTTGATTAGAGCTTGAGGAAAGCCTCAAGTTTGTGTCTAAAGGTTTCTATATATACTGTGGAATGCTTTCTCAACATAATAAAGGGTCCGCCAAATAACTTTTTTTTTTTGAAAATGAAAATGCTACTACATGGAGTGTAGCTTCGGCTGTGTGGCACGTAGCGCCATCCTGTTGAAACCAAATGTTGCCAATATCCTCCTCTTCAATTTTTGTGAACAAAAATTCGTTCAAAATTTCCCGATAACGATCGCCATTGACTATGTAACGGCCCCTCGAAGAAAAATGGCCCAATTATGCCTCTGGACCAAAATCCGCACAAAATAATGACTCGTTTTGGGTGTATCGGCTTTTCAATGGCGTGCGGGTTTTCTGTGCCCCAAATGCGACAATTTTGCTTATTTACATACCCGCCAAGATCAAAATGAGCTTCATCTGAAAAGATGATTTTTTTGGCAAAATCGGCATCTTTTCTAAGTCTATCGCAGGCCCACTTAGCGAAGCAGCCATTTGAATTAAATTATTTTTCATTATTAACCGGAAGGATTGTACTTTCAAATAAAAAAAGAAATTTGAGAAAATATTCAGTAGTTTTTTTTTATAGCATTTTCAAAGTTATTTGGCGAACCCTTTACAATAAACATCCACCGGAGATTTTATGTTCATGGTTTTTTAGGACCATAACAATATCATGTTTAAGCCTCAGGAGAGGATGCAGTAAAGAATGGTTTTAATGAAAGCTGAACTGCATATACGAGATGATATACTATTTGTCCTTTGACGACTAAAGCTTCTGTTGGTTATTCAGTGCTTCCGCAATAACCAGTTCCAAACATTTAATGGCTGCATTGATGTGGGTTTAGTTTAAAAGGTATGACTGCATCAACTTGAACTCATCATGATGGCGTTAAGCCAGCAGAGTCTTCGAATCCTGACCACCAAGTTCAAAGTGACAAGGAAGACCGAACCTAGGGTTTGAATTTGAACAGCAAGCTATTGCATATATGCCATCAGATGCTTTGGACGGATTTTAGATGATAGAAATTTGCCGTGTATCAGCGCCAGCGTAAGGAGACTTAAGTAATTTAGTCGGAAAGTAAGCACGCACTTTTTATTCTCTATGAAAAAATAAATAAAAAATGAATAAGGTAGGTGAACCAAATAAGGCCCGGACCCTAATAAGGCCTACTGGGCGCAAAAGCACACAACTAACAAGTAACGGAATTGTTTTGTTCTATATTTTCGTAGTCCCTATCCATTCCTACTCAGATAACAAAAAAAGTCTGTTGCTACATTCCTGTTGAATTTGGCAATGAAAACAAGGTTTTGGAGTGAGGCGAACCCGTTGTTTGATAAAAAATGGTTCAATAAATTTTACTTTTTTCGACAAAGTTATTTGAGTACCTAAGTACGATTTTTAATTTTTATGGTAAAACTAAGTGTAGAGTAATCGTTTCTGAGTTTCATTTCTATACATAAGCTCGATTGTTGTTTTTAATTTTATAAACAAAACCCTTAAATTTCCTAACAAGCCCAAAAAAAAAATTAAGTAGGCCTAATTATAAGTATATGAAAAATTTTATTTAATTTTTGCTTGGTTTCAGGAAAAATGTCAAATTTAACTGCAAATGACGAGGCTTTCGACTGCCCAGGAGGATGTTAGTAAAATTTGAAGGTTTTTCTAGTGAAGAAAAATGTTTTTCGTGATTAAAAATTAATTTATTTATTTTAAGATTTTGTAGGTTAAGAGTGTTCCGGACTCAAATGGTGATTTCATGAAAAAGATTGCGAAGCGTGGACTTGTCCGATCAAAAGGATTAAGGTGTCTATGGACAGACAAACTTACTCTCTAGGACATCATTGGAAACAAGTTTAATTTTGTGCTATAGATCTAGATAGTGGTAAAAGCCTCTAAGAAATCGAGAAAATGGCTAAAATGGCTGTTTTTCAAAGCAAATGTAGCCTGCACCATCGCATTTTTTGCAAGAAATGTTTAATAACATAAAATTCCATATTTTTATTATGCCACTATTGGAGAACATTTTTAATTTTATACCTAATAAAAATTTAAATAATGCAAAATAAAAATGCTTGTGAATTTTGAAAAAAATGCATTTTTGACAGTCGGTACTTTTTTGAAATTTTTTTTTGCAGTGAATATAAATTCAATACATTTTTCACGATTTTCATTAATTATATAATCATAATTGTACCATCTGATATTGAAATTTTTAATTCTTAAAAAGGCACTTTTTCACAGAAAATATATGTAAGTAATTTTGAAAGTTAAAATCAGTTACTTTTAGAAAAAAAAAAAATTTGTACAATTATACGCCTACTAGTGACCAATTAGTAAAAATGCAAAGCTTTATAAAACAAAGTACATATCTGATGAAAGTGAAAAAAACCGGTCTTTATATGCAAAAAAAAATAGTTAGCAAATGACTGGTTTTGTTAAATATTTTTATTACGGATTCTGTCTTTTTCTCAATATTTACTTTAGACTGATTTTTTTAGCCAGAAATCCGGAATAGTTTCAAAGAAAAATGATATAGGCCTTATTAGAAACCGGTGTTCCCAATAAGGCCCAACAAAAGGTTTTTCAAAGTGCTCGAAAAATATATTTTCTTTTCGATTCCCCAAACTAAATTTTCTGTTTCGGATATATAATTAAACTAATGTCTATATTCTATTAAGTTCACAAAAATATTGCAAAAGATATTCAAGTTATTGAGGAAAAACAATAAGGTGAGCCTCATTTGGGTCACCTACCTTAGTTTGGGACACGCATTATTTATGCCAGAGTTAGAGTATAGCTATTGCAAGATTCAACATCAGGAGTGGAATCTGATTTTTCCTAGTCCTTCAGTTCAGATTTATTAAATTAAAAAAAAAAAATATAAAAATAAATACAAAATAAATTCACAGCCTTCTATGAAAAGGAAAGAAAATGTCTTGCTAAAAATTGCTGCACATCACTGTTCCTTTAAGAGCGTAAAAAACAGATATGTGTATAGGTATCTAGTTTCAAATTTAAATTGCGTGTCTAATAAATTGTGAAAGTCGTATTACAAAACATGTGTACTTTTTCTTATTCCTTGTCTCTCATTTATCTCCATAAATATATGAACAGATATTGAATAAATTGAGCTGTTAAAATGAAACACCAATTTATAATTAACACACATAATTAAAACCATACAAGTATGAAGATTCCCAAAGGCAACCAACAAAATTCGGAATCTATGTAAGGTACAAAAAAAATACAACGATATGCAAATTCTCTTCGTGTTCCAAATCGTATGATATCCCCTCTTTGAATTAAAAAAAAAAAAATAATAAAAATGGACACAGTCTGTGAAGCATTTCGCGCCAGCAGACACTATAAAATATCAACCGTCACTAGCGCCCATAATTGCAATAAAACCAAATCCCAATTGAAAAACAAACAAATCTTTTTTTTTAAATAAACAAACAAACGCAAACATAGAAACTGCCAGTGCCAGACAATAACGCAACTTTAACTCCAGCCCCTTAGGACATTTTTGGACGAGTGCCCTACCCTCCATTGCGATCGCGATCACGGTCGTTGAAGTTGAAGTCGAAGTCCCAACTTGTCTAATGGCCGACAATAATTTATATGCTACACGTACACCGAAAGACACGCCGCAGCCGCCGACTTTGATGATTCCATTTTAATGAAAATTTATTAATTTCGCTTAAACGTATCGGTTGAATGGCTGAATAGTTAGCGGCGGCTGAACTATGGGCCTGATGCTGAAATGGCGAACTATCCAGCTGAGATAGATCTGCAAATAATAATATGCAACAGTCCACTGCGCTGCACAAACAGCGACCAACATGGTTGGTGAGATTGTTTTTATTTTTAACTCATTTTGTCTATATAATGTGATATAGAAATATGAGGGTATATCGGTAGGACGTTCGAAAGAAAGAGATGATTCTTTATAAGAAGAACGGAATTTTGCAAATTATGGAATTGCAAAAGGATTCTCTTGCGTGTTTTCGGATGCGGATACGGTATTTGATCATGAAGAACAAGCACGAAAGTGCCTAGTTTCATTCAAATCAGGATCTTAGCTCTTTTTGACCTTGACTTTAAAATTTCATAGGAGTAAAATATCTAAAGCTGATCCCTAGTTGACGTTTAAGAATGATTTATATGTGAGCTTTACATTCTTTTGCGAATATTCGTATCCCACATACATACCAAATATGAGGTGCTGCGGACTATTGCAAAATCTGCTCAGTAAGTATTAGGACGTATGGACTTGCGTCGTCGTGAGTTCGTGACAAGACACTTCAACAAAACTATTTTGTGGTATTGGCTCAGGAATGTTTTCTGAATCTTTAAATGTATTAAAGTTTTGTTGGCTACCCAACTGCTGGGTTTTTTCCTTCGGAAATACTTTCATTAAGGCAGTATGCTTAGTACTTAAACTAAATCTCAGCCAGAATGTGAATAAGGATTTTCTCGCAGATAGTCAGTAGATTTTTTAAGTCATAGACACGCCTATATTATCCTTTATATATTGGTCCAGCAAAGCCGGGATGAGCTCACACGCCGTATCATTGACCTTAAAATTATTCACATTATAGACATTGAGGGAAATCAACGAGTCGAAGAGCTAGCTCGTCCGTTATCGGAGACAAAGTTCGTCTTGGTGTTATGTAGGGCAATAGGGCTAAATAAAGTTTCCGATAAATATTTCCCTCCTTTGAAAATTTGAAACGCCAATACTTATTCACTGATCTTTGTAAGCATCAATTTGGCTATTTAAATAAATTACCTTGGAAACATTCCAAGAGAAATTTTTACTCACACTAGCTCCTAGTTTGTTCTCAAGTTTTCTCACTGAATCCAATAGTATAGTAGATGGGGTGGTCAGGCATGGATCAAGGATTTCGTTCAGGGAGGGGTCAGTTTTCGTGAGTTCCTACAATCTTGATAAGGTCTACAGGAAATTGGAATTCACTTCATACTGCTCTACACACCTGGTCACACAAAGCAATGTGATTTGAAATTTGAAGAAATGAGTTACCACTTACCTGTCTCGAACAGCGGGTACTTTGCAAAATGAAGTTATGCAGTTTGTATGTGTAGCATAGTGTCTTTACAGTGTTTTTGAATTCCCTCTGAGTCTGCGTAACACCATCTCAAATTTCGGAAAGCATAATGGCTCATCGGTATGTTCCTATTCCCGCAAATGGCGATCGAATTCGAGTGAAAGTTTCAGCCTCTTTAGCTGGGGCAAAATATTTTGGCCAACGGCCTTGCATAGGGCTGGCCACGATACCAGAAAAGTCTCGGTATCGGTATCGGAAACCCAAACGATACCGAGACGATACCAGCGCCAAAACATCCAAATGGCCAGCCATAACAGTTTTTGGTATTTTCAGAAAAATCGGACTTGCAAAAATTTATTTTTGTTTCTTAACATTTTTGACAATGTTTCTTAGAATAACAGTGTGATTTCTTACACTTTCTTAAAATAGAGGTATACAAAAAGAATAATAAATTCATATAATAAGGAAAATGTCGTCCTAAATTTTTTTTGTCAATTGTTCTGATTGAAGATTGGGCCGTTTTTTCAAATTAGATTCACAAAGAATCCAAAAAAAATTAATATCCCTTCAAAAAAATTACCTACAGCTCTATTTAAGTACATAAATGTACGTTTTCTGCTAGTTTTAATCGAATTATTTTCGTCGAAGATAAGAACGCCAAAAAAAAAAACTGATTTTTGGTATTTTTTTCAATAATTTGGAGGTAATCTGAAAAAATGACCAAAACAAAAGTGATAGGTCTCTTTATTATCTACAACTTTCACAAATAACTTTTTGCAATAAGAGGTCTACTTTCGCCAGAAATCGTAAGAAAACTCGTTTTCACACCCCTTTCACACCTTTTCGCTTTGCTTTGGCTCATCTGTTGTGGGGCAATTTATTTCACCCCTTTTATGTATATAAAAATGAAAAATATCATGACCCCCACCCTATGGCTTTTTTCAAAAATTGACTTTTCAAAAATGTTTATGAAATAAATCGAGACATACATCAAAAGAAAGGTCCGTGTACACAACAGCCTCTGTGCTGTGCACGCGCCTCTTAACCTAACCTAACCTCTAAGGTCTATTAAAACTCTGTCCGAAACTGCAAACGTTAAGCTCCTACACGGTCTGGCTTCTTGAAAATTAGCATCCAAAGGTAACCGATTTTCTGCCCATAATCTTAAATTTTCCCATCACCCATATACTGCTAATATTTTTTCCAACTTTCGGCCTTTGAAAACTGGTTTGGCACTGGTCTAACAGTATACCAGTATTCTCAAATTTTCTAACTGAATCCAATAGTAGGTATCTGCATATGTATACATATAAGTCGGAGTAGTATATAAGAATCTGCAATGGTTTTGAATTTGGGGAGCATTCCCTTCAGAAATAGAGCAGCAAAAGCCTTGCAACCCTTTTCTAAAACCCAAATTTGTGTGTTTGATTAAGTATGGCGTAATTGTGAGAAGTATCTTATAGTTCCAGTAGTGGATCCAAGCTTTGGCTGTGGGGGGACTCGAGGCTCCTATTTTTGACATATCATTTAAAAAAAGCAGAATCCCTCTAAATCCTAATCTGCTTTTCTCAGAATGTAGGCAAGTTGGTAGAGTCTTCAAAATGCAAAAAAAAAAAAAAATTATGATTGGAAAAGGAGCAGTAGTACGTAAATAATTAAAAGATTACAAGAACGTCCACTGTACCAGAACAGAAGTTGTTAGGATAATTCAAATGCCTTTCTTTTTATACTGAATTTTTTCGTAGAATTTATACATTTGGGCAGTACGCAATATGTGCTGAATTCTAGCTCCCACATTTTTCACAAAACACCAGCTAAAATGCTAGCTCTATTTTAACCCAACATTTTTGTGGAGAATATCACATAAAACAGCTGTTTTCTGAATAAAAAATTTACTCAACCATTTCAAAGAATTTTTTCAATATTTCAAGTAAAATGATTTTCATTTTTACAATTTAGTTCGAGAATAATGTGACTAACAAAACAATTATTTCATGCACTAAATTTTGGCTGGTATCTTGGTGATGTACAGTAAGGAGCGAAGATTTAATTGGAGTTGCGTACCACTCGGCTTAAATACTAGGGAAAATTTTGGGGAGAATTTTGTAAGATGCAATATTTTACCGCGTTCCCAAAGATATTGGTTAAAACATGTTATTGATATTGGCTACAGCAACCATTTACAGCCACGCCATTTTGTTTGAATGATCCTACCATTTCTTATCATAAATATTTAATGAATATTTGTCAATTTATTACTTTATTTAATTTTATTTATTTTTTATTTTAAAAAAAGCCAAAAGAGAAACTTTAAAAATCACATTGTTTTAAGGAAACGCACCTATACGAAATTGTCAGATTATCTTCGAACTGCAAATTTTAAGCTTCCAAGGACCTCTTGTAATAAACAATAATTGTTTAATTCGGTTGCTCGAAAACATTTAATGAAAGTTACTTTTTTGCACCGGAAACACAGTTTTTATAGTTATAAGCTCTTAAATTTCTTGAGGGTCAGCTAATCTCAAAAGATATCAACTAAGAGTTTTAAAAAGGATGCCTCTTGTGGTTAATTTATCTTGCGGTCAAAATCAATAGAATCCATACATGCTAGGACCTAGCCTAATCTTGAAATGCAAAAAAACTGCAAATTTGGAGCCTTACTACAAGTTTCTAGTACGCTTGGTTCCTGAGATACACGATGTGACCTACTTGCTTCATATTGAAGTCAAACTTGGGAAATTTTTAAATTGAGGACTTCAAAATTTGAAAATAGCCAATCGTTGAAATGCAAAAAAACTGCAAATTTGGAGCCTTACTACAAGTTCCGTACACGCTTGGTTCCTGAGATATGCCATGTGACCTGCTAACTTCACTGTGAAGTTAGCAGGTCACTAAATTACACCGTTATTTGGCGAACTGAAAAATCGGGAATAGAAATGCAAAAAAATGCAAAAAAACTGCAAATTCCTGTCAAGGTCCCAATTGCGTGGGTGAAAGTTGCCCTGCTAACTTCACAGACGTCAATTCCCTAGGGGCTTAAAGAAAATACAACGTAAAATTTTTAGCCCCAATATCGTACTTTCGTTCAGTTTCTTTGAAGCTTGGGAAAACAAGAGCTTACAATCTTACATGTATATATAATATACATGTACATTTGTAAGGCCCCAACTTCGTCGAATTTTTTTAAGGCTTGGGAAAAAACACAGCCAACATGCAAACTTGCTAGCCCCATTCATTCATTCATTTTTTTCCAATTCCCTTAGGGCTTGGGAAAACACATTTTAGGCTAAATTGGTTCGCCCCAACTCTGATTTTGTATCCCTCTTATAGGGCTTCGATTAAATAGAGCTTACGTTTTTATAATATATTATATTCAAATTGCTTAATCTCTTCTTCGCTTTTTCATCTCATTCCTTTGGGGGCTTATAAAACATACTTTCATGCTAATTTTTCAGCCCCAACTATGATTTTAAGGATAATTCTTTGTTTCATCTACAAGTGTTTCTAAAAATTTTAGATTTGAAAAAGAACACAAAATTGGAACATGGTAATGTTTTGTATTTGCCATTACATAAATAGCATGAATTGACTGTGGGGGGGGGGGGGCTTTAGCCCCTATACTGCCGTGCTAAGAAGAAAAAACGTAACTGACTTTTTGGCTGTTAGAGTAAGGGCCAGTTTTGACATCTTTGATAAGTTTGCTATTTCATTCTTTAAAAATAAAAGCCTTTACTAGCTTTTGTAATGGCTTAAAACGTTTAAGAAAAATGACGTTCGTTCAAAGAACCATGGTTTTTTTTAGGAAATATTGATGTTTTAGCACTCAATTTAAGAAAAAAAAGTGACTATACCATATAACTACAAGCATTGGTACATCTGATAAATAATCAAGGCAAAAAAATAATGATTTACTTGTAAATATGACAGAAAAACACTCAAAAACAAAAGAAAAAAGAAAGAGATAAAAACAGAAAAACGTGTTTATGTCGAAATGTCAAAAATACACTTACGTTTTTTCTTCTTAACACGGCAGTATAGCCCCCCCTCTGGATCCGCCACTGCTTAGTTCAAAAAAAAAGTTATGAATACTAAGAAAGTTTAAATTCAACAACAACTATACTTACTATACATACATATACCATGTATCGAAATCGATCTTATGATAATGTTATCATAATATGGCTCTATCTACATATTTCATTTGAAATAGAAACATTCACTATCTCTGTCATTTTATACACTCTTAATAATTTGTCATCGACTGAGAGTGTGAAATGTCCGATTGTTACATTAATCGTACATAAAATACAAACATTATTAAATTTGCATGATCACATGCAATTATCTGTCATGCAAAATACAATATTTTAATTAATGTATATTATGGTCGCATGTTTGTATGTCTTGGGGCTGTGATTAAAGTGTAAACTGGCAATACAAAATTGTGTAGCATAATTCAAAACTTAAATGGTTGCCGACAACCAATGAAAAATTGCCAATTTATGAGACTAGACAACTTATTTTAATAATCTTGAATATATGTTAACATATAATTAAGTGCTGCAGTATGCATTAAAGATCAATATCTGTCAATATGGCGTGCATTTAATATTTTTTTTAAATAAAATGGCAGGATATGAAGATTTTTGTTGTTGGTTAATATAGGGGATTTTTTTGAAAATATTTAATATTTAAATGTATAGTATTAAGGTATAAAAGATAATTATATCTGACAAGGAAATAAGATTTTTATGGAAAAAGTTTAAATTTCGTAAACGGAATTTATAGAACTGCAATAAGATAGAAAGGAATTTAATATTTGTACTCTTTTAAAACCAAAGTTGTTTGGGAAGGAACTACGTAGGATAGGTACTTAATTTTTTGCTGACGTGCGAAAAGGAAAAATATTATTAGCCCGTTCTTCAAGTAAGCAAAACCTCTTTTAAGTAGGTACCTATCTATATTAGCGCATATTCAAAGTCATTGGGCCTTGTGATAAAAAGAAAATAAGAAGCCATTTTTTGAAGAAGGTAAAGCTAGCTTCACATTTCTGTAGTAGCTAAAGCTAGGCAGTTCTAGTCTAAGATTTGTTTTATGTGAATAGTAAAAAGATTACGCTTAACAGATTGCCAGAAAATTCTAGCTTAAGCTAAATATTTTTCAGCTTAGAAGCTTAAATTTAAACTTTTATTTTCAGGACTCAGAGCGAAGCAAAGGGATTTTTGATTTTGGTTTACCAAAACTACTAACTTGCTCTACCTATATGGCAAACATTTTAAATTCATGTAAAACTATTATTTCGAGATTTTAATCAAACTGCTAATCAAACTTAACATTAGGATGATTCATGATTGATGTATAAATTCTGTTCAAATAATGTTTGTAATCATACCATCCGTCAGTCTGTCTATACCATTACTATAGATCAATCAGGAGCCCAACCTAATGGACCGATCTATTTCAAAAACTTGATACAGAGCATTTTCATCTGTAATCCAGTCAACGAAGGAAAAATAAATGCAATATAAATCATGCTCTCTGGGTTATTGTTATATGTGGTAAGGGTGACCCCCAGGTATAACATACTAAAAGTCCCCAGCCCAGGGCCGCGAGCTTTAGGCAGGAGGGGGGGGTTAAAGGTCCCTTTTTTAAAATTTTCTGGAATATTCTGAAAACTAAGCGCTTAAGCGGAAAAGTGTCAATTACAAAATAAAAGAAAAATAAATTTCCTACCAAAAAAGTTTTATTCAAATTTTCGGTAGGAGCAAGGTTAAGAAAGATACGGGCAGTAGAAAACTCAAAAATTTGAAAAGCAATGTTATTGTCTTACAAAATCAATGGTTTTTGATCACTTTACTCAGAAATAACGGAAAAAGAAAGTATATATTGATTCATGGTCATTCCAGTAACGGTATGAGAGAAAGTTGGGGTATAAAGAAGGTGGCTGTGTTTAAAATGCCCTTATTTAATTTTTTTGATACAGTGCTTATTTTTATATGAGAAACACTGTTTCTTCAAAGGTAAGAAGTACACAGAATTTTTCCAAGTTAAAGGCCAATACTTTATGAAAGCATTTTTGGACATATCCTAAGAAATAAATTCTATAGAGGGAGAGGTATATTTCCCCCTCCTTTCTATAAGGGCGACAAATTCCCTAAACATTGACTGAAAATAGAAAAATAGGTATTTAAAAACAACGGAAATACTTACAATACTATGCTTCATCTTTTTTAAAAGCTTAGAACAGATTATTTTATTATATAGTCAAAGCAAGTCAACAGTTTTAGAAAAAATCGCGTGAAAACTCAAAATTAATAAAAAAAATTTTTTTTATGATTTTTAATTTTTTATTTTACACAATAAAGTAGTAAATTGTCTTTTATTATTTAGTGTTGTTGTTAGCCTGAGTCGAATGCTGAAAACCAGACGGTTGTAGGGTTTTTAGTTTTTATAAAATTGAAAATTATGAATTGATTTCTTAGGATATGTCCAAAAATTAGGTCATTAAGTATTGGCCAACAACTTGGAAAAAATTCTGTGTACTTTTTACCTTAAAGAAACAGTGTTTCTCATATGAAAATAAACACTGTATCAAAAAAAATTAAAAAAGGGCATTTTAAACACAGCCACCTTCTTCATACCCCAACTTTCTCTCATACCGTTACTGGAATGACCATGAATCAATATATACGTTCTTTTTCCGTTATTTCTGAGTAAAGTGATCAAAAACCATTGATTTTGTAAGACAATAACATTGCTTTTCAAATTTTTGAGTTTTCTACTGCCCGTATCTTTCTTAACCTTGCTCCTACCGAAAATTTGAATAAAACTTTTTTGGTAGGAAATTTATTTTTCTTTTATTTTGTAATTGACACTTTTCCGCTTAAGCCCTTAGTTTTCCAAAGAGCATGATTTAATGCATTTATTTTATGATTTTGAGTCTTCGTTGACTGGACTACTGCCCTAAATGAAAAGTTCGACCTGTTGTGCTAGCTCATATATGACAGTGGTAGAGCTCCAATAAGGTGGTTTTGATATTTTCAAATTTTCTCAGAACTGGTTTCCACGACTTTTATTAATCTTCGTAACTGTAATAAACATAGAGAATGTCAAAAAGACAATTTTTCAGGGTTTTGACAAAAAAATCATATACCGGAAATAGAGCGTTAACGTTTTCTGAGAAAATCAATTTATTTTGGGTTAGATATTTCCGTATATTTCAAAAAGGATATTTTTGTTTTTCTATCAAATAAATTGTAGAAAGGCGAGATATAATGGACACCTGAAGTAAAATGGATACCCTTCTATGTTAAATTAAGTTTCAACTCTGAAACGTAAACTACCTGCTACAATACTTCGCCGCTTACTGGGAGAAATCCTCTTTTTGAAATAAAAATGGCGGTTATACTATTTTGCTATCGAAGTCAGTTTTCCTTTTTAGTTTTTTTTAACAATGTATGTATCTTGAGGTGTTTTTAAGAAAGTTTTCAAACTTACAGAAATCGTTCAAAGCATATTTTTTAGATTATCGTATTGTCAAAAAAACGAATTTTTCGATATTTTGTTGTTAAATGAATTGCAATAGAGTTATTAAATAAAAATTTACAGATTTCACTCCTTGAGTAACGATGGGGACATTGAAAATGACTTGCTAATGCTAGATAAATCCTTAATCTTTATAATTTATACAATCTTTTTTCTCTTTTAAATTTTATCTTTACCAATTTATACATACCTATCAATTTAGTTCATCTTTTTTATGAAGACCAATCCAAACATTTTATTGAACTAAGAAAACTAAAAATTTGTTAAACAAACTTTATTCGCACTTCCATCTTTACTTGCGCTTAGTTACACCAAATTGATTTTTTTTCTTCAGCTTTAAAAATAATTAAGGAAGGATAATTTTTAAGCCGTTAATCCAACAAAAATCGGAACTCTTAATTGCTTAATACCTACATACATTTAATTTTCCCTCCGTTTTATCTTCAACCAAATTTTGATTCTTCCCTTAGCGCAAAATGATAATAGCATATGTATAACTACTTTTTTTTCCTATTTCGTCCTGTATTCGTTTTCCGTTTTCCAAAATCACGTTTTTTGTAACACTAAATAAAATTATATTTTCCAAAAAACAAATATTTAATGTTGGTAGTTGTTACCTCTCCCCAAAATTTTTCTTCTCTTATTCCCACTGTAATTTTTTTTTATTTTGTTTCATTTTCAAATATACAAAAGAGGTGTTTTCTTTTTGTCATTTTATTGACCCACATATATTATTTTCCCGCTTGTCTTCTAATCTTATATTTTTCATTTACTTCGTGCGGTACCTTACTTTTTTTTTTGATTTAGCTTTGTGGTAGCACCAAACAAAAATTAAAAATTTCTACACCTATTGCTTGTTTATTTCGGTCTGTATTTATATAGATTTTTCCTAACTCGTGTAACTGTTTAATTGTGGTAGGCAACGCTAACTTATATTTGATTTTCCCTCAAATATATGCCTACAAACGAATTTTCAACGCTGGTGTTTGGTACGTGTCAGAAAAGTTCTATTTTTCTTATTCCCCTTATAGTTTTTTTTTTTAATTTTGGGGTTTATTACTAGTCTTTTGAAAAAATTCGGCAAGACAAAAGTCAACCAAAAATTCTTGATGGACTTAAAATTTCTATCAAATAGGAAAATATTTACTAATACAAACTAGCAATAACGATAAATCGACTTTTAGTCTAATCAACCAGTCTATTTTGAAGAGACTCTTGCAATACGGTCCTTTATTGCATTTTCAAAAAGAGGCTGGGTGTGACCCACATTAGTAACTTCCAATTTGTGGTGCCCCGGAAGCTAGAGGTCCAATGTTATTTTTTTTGTATTCAACAATTTTCGGTATAGTTTTTGTATTTTTTGTTTGCGTTAAAAAAAAAAAACAGTTTGTTGAATTATTTTACAAAACCTACCGATTGTCAATTATAATCTAGTACATACATATATAGAAGTCCGAAACCAATATGATTATTTGTTCCTAACATATTCGAGACTAAAAACAATTCAACATTTTTTGGTAAGGTTTTTTGTAGTTTTTTTGCTTAAAAAACTGGTTATGGGATATTTTTACAAACTCTTATTTATAGAAAAAAAAAATTACCCAAAAGCTTATATCATTGTTTGTTCTCAAGATATTTGGAGCATATAAAATAAAATAACCTCGAAGCCAATATCATTGTTTGTTGTCAAGATATTCGAGCCAAACAACTTTTTTCAACAATTTTCATCTACATTTTTTTATTAAAAAAAAACTATAAGTTGATATACTTCTATATTTTAATCAATTCCTTATTACGTCAATTTGCGTAGAATAAAATTAACCAGAAGTCGATTTGTTCTCGAGATATCTGAGACTAAGGAAATTTGAACTGCTCCTTGAATTTATTGAAAGGTCCTTTCTGCTTGTAATGAAACTCTACTGTGTATACAATAAAAATCCATCCGAAGTCGATATCTTAATTCGTCCTTGAGATACGGTGAACAAAAAAAGCGAAGGAACGTACGAACACACACAGACATCTCTCTACAAAAATGGATTCCGATTCTAGGGAGCGAAACGTGAAGATATGTTAAAATTTTTATTTTGACAAATCGGACCATTTACAATAACTTCCAATGGGAAGTTAAAAAATTATAACTTTTTTATGTTTTAGTTTTGTGATTTTATTGACCTATATTTGTATTCCCACTTGTAGGTATTCTTATTTCATATTTTTCATTTTCTTCGTTAATCCATCTAATCATAGCTAAACAAAACACAACAGTAAAATAATAAACAAACAAAAAACCCCCAACAAATATCCTAGCGAACCTACCTGAAAACTAAACATCCCACATGCATTACATCCTACTTTCACGCACATCGCATTCTATACTATTAATAAAAAAAATATTTACCGGCAAGCAGCGCAAACAAACCTCCCAATTCCAAGGCATCTTTGCAACTGAAGACAGACTGAACACTGAACACTGAAATGAACAGTCTCTTATAATAAACTACTAGACAGATATCAGGGATGAAATCGTGTTTCAGCAATGTATCAAAATATAAAAGGAAAGTGTATCGAATTGTACTTTTTGATTTGATTTGATAATATTTTGTCCACATTTGCTGTTGTATGAACGTATGTAATATTTCTATATCCAATTAATTAAAAAACAACTTAGCTGTTTATGTTAATTAACATATAAGGTACATACATACTTACATATGCGAAACTTTTATAACAAAACTGTAGGAATTTGTTGCAATACCCTTCGATTTTGCGAGATTTAAATTTTATAAATTTAATGTTTTCGATTTTTAATTGCGAGATTAATGAAACCGGTATTTTGTAGATGCCATTTTCTCGAACAAACTGTACTAATCATTTTTATTTCTTCTGTTATATCGATGTCAGCCTCGGTTCACAGTATACATTTTGTGAGGTCAGATGATTTTCTTTTTAATTTACTTTATCTTTTTCGTTGAATGCAAAAGTTGAGTACTTTAGCAAAGTGGAGTGTATCGAAAAAAGTACAATCTTATCGACTTTTGCAACCCTGGCAGAGATAGAAAGAAATCTTCAATGAACTGTGGGACTATATTTTTGTGCTCTGTTTATTTGGGCTGTTTGTCCGCACAAAAACTTGCAAATCGACGACGATGAATTTTAGGAATATTGATTAAAGATTTAGTACCACTTTTTAATTAATTGTATTTTCGATTTGTGAAGCTTATATAGAACGTACAGCAACGTATGATATATCAAAATAATTGTCAATTATTCAAGCTGCTAATAAAACAAAAACTAATTGTCTAGGTGCACAGATTAAAGAGTTAGTAGGTGATATGTAAATGAACAGAAATATGTTATTATCTCGGCTTAGGTACGATTAAAAAAATCAAATTTTACATGTTATATGTGAATCTATATAATATATCTCCGGTATGAATTTGAGATTTTTAAATGCAACCATTTAAAAGATAAAAAATAATAACTGCGAAAAATCGATCAACAAAAATTATATAAAATATAAAAAAATACTAGGTATCAAAATTTCCTGAAACGAAACAATTTGTTATTTATTATCTTTCTTAAACTATACAATTTAGTACAATCAGCCTTAACTCTGATGTGTAGCATTTGTGAGCCATCTTTTTTAGAACTTTGAACTTACAACCAATAATATCTCACTTTGTAGATTTTTTGGAATTGCAAAATATATGTACAAAATTGTTATATTAAACTTAACCATCGATAAACAAAAAAAAAATATTACTCTGGCACTTCTCATTTGTTTTTTTTTTTGTTCGACCATTTCACATAAAACCATATTTTAAAAAACGTCATATTGCACCTCTACATTATTTTCCTATCATAAACATTTTCAAAAAATTTCCAACGCTTAGATTTAGTTTTAGAAGCACAATGCACTGCTGAGTGCTGACTGCACTAGCTCTTGCATTTTATAATTATAGTAATATGTATAGTTAAAACTTATATTCTTCATTTTAGAAACACCAACCAAAAATTCAACCGTACCCTCCCTATCCGCTTGCAATCATCTTCTATACATATTTGTTCATTCCAAAATGAATGGTAACACCACCAAATTTTCTGTCGTACCCATAGAAAAAGAAGAAAAGGAAGTGGTGTATATCACATATACAGTGTACGTGAGTGAAGCAGCAAGAATTGAAAAAAAAAAAAAACAAATTGAGATTCATCTGTCATTTTGCCGAGCTGAAAGGAAGTGTTTTGAAATTTCAATTTGTTAAACAAGTGAAAAAGTTTATTTAAACTAAATAAAAAAGTGAAATAAAAGTAAGAATAGTAAATACTATCAATAATTTATTTAAAAAATATAAAACAGCATGTGGTGGCTACGTTAAATCCCCTAAAAACGCCTATACTAAGGAGTATACAAACATTTTTTTTTACAAGTTAATTTTTCTGATATTTTCATATAAAGTAACGTGAAGTGATGTTATTTAGGTAAATAAATTATCTTAGAATACTTTAAAACTAAGATTTTATCGCAATTTGCTATAAAAATAACAAATTTGTTGAAAACAAAAATATACTTTAATCCAGTGATTTCGTTGAGACTCATCTGTCAAATGAGAAACTCTCGCACAGGGTCGATCTAGTTTTTGTTGGTGGTGGCAAGGCGCTCAAATCCGTTTAGCGCCCGTAGTGCAGAGTTATTTTTTAACGCTTTAAATAAAATATTTTTAAAGGGGTAACAGCAGAATCCTATTTATCTTGTTGGATTTGTATCCTCGTCACGAAGTGTTTATTTCAGTTTAAAAGTACATTGCCATTAAAAACATCACTTTATTAAGAAGAATATGAGAGAAAACTTACCTGTGAAAAGAAAAATTTGTGCACCGTATTATAGGCGTTTTTATATTATTTAATGCATCACCACATGTTTTTTTTATATATTTCTTATCAATAAAGTTTTTCAAAGTAATCACTATATTAACTTTCATTTCACTTTTTTATTCAGTTCAATAAGCTTTTTCACTATTTTTATGATTTAAAATCTCTGTACACTTTTCTACAGCTCGGCAAAATGACGGAAGCATCTCAATTGTTTTTTTCTTTTTTTTTAATCTGGCTTCCTCTGGGCGCCCCAGCCTTCAGCCGTGTAACTGCACTGCATTTGTGTTTGTGTAACTCACACTATTTTGAAAAATGCTTCACTGTTTCCACGATATGCCAGTTCCTTTACTTCTTCTTCTTTGGTCGTACCCCCCATATACGCAAGCGTTCATCTCATATTACCTTTGCTCAATTTATTCATTTTAGTAACACCACCAAAAATTCGATCTTATCCCCCTTATACGCCAGCGTTCATCTCATATACACATTTGTTCACTTTATTCATTTTAGTAACACCATAATTTACTCAAAACGACCCTATAAACATTTTCAATGTTAAAACGAAATCATCCGCTTCTTCAAAATTGCACGCTTCCCCCTATCGCAACCCAAAACTTGGTTTTACAATGAAAATATGTTAATCTAGGAATTTATTGGTGACCTCTTCGATTTGTACAAACTTCTATTGAAATATGTAGATATCGTACAAAAAATGTTACCCATCGACTCCTGCATTTTTAATACATTTTTTACTAAGTTTGCTACACCATGAATTTCTTACACGTTTTTATTTAATAGTCCTACTGTAAGATTACTTATCTCATTGTGGCCACGCAAAAATTGGATGCCAACCGATAGCTTTAGTACAAACATTTACAAAACTACTGGTCGGACAAGCTTTATCTGGTCGCAATGGTTAGAAAATGCACTTTTCAGGTTGCATTTTCCGTTAAATGTACCTAAGTATAATAGGGTACCAAATGAAAGGTAAGACTGCCCTCTATTCAATACCAATGGCCTTTTTTGGCTGTTGCGACGAGTCAGACCATTTAAAAAAAAAATGGTATTTTCTTAACACTGAGTCTTACATCAGGGAAAATTGAGTAAAATTATATCAAATATCTAGGAAAGTGGCCTTAACCATTTTTTTTTCATTTTCATCCAAGGATCCACAAAATCCTTAATTTTAGAAAAGTGGTCGGACTCATGGCAACAGCCAAAAACAGTCTGTCCGACCATTGGTATCGTTTAGAGGACTGTCCATCCTTTCATTTGATACCCCATTTATAGCAGTTGCTTAATATAGGTACATTTAGCGGAAAATGCTATCTTAAAAATGCATTTTTTAACCATTACGACCAGATAAGGCTTGTCCGTGTTTGTAAATGTTTGCACTAAAGCTACCAGTTGGCATCCAATTTTTGTGTGGCCGCGATGAGATAGGTAATCTTACGGTCGGCTCCCAGACTATAAGCTTCACATAAAAAAAAAACTGATAATTTTTGAGAAATAACCAAAAACTGTTTTCTACCCCCTTTCACCAGCATTTAAATTGTAGCCCCGGCCCGAATTAAGGTTACTCTGTTAGAAATCAAAACATAGGTCTTTACCAAAAGTCAGCCGTGTCGGAGTTTTTTTCCTGGACTTTTTAATAATACTAAACTGGGTCATGTACCGGTCACGCAATTCTGTTACTCCGCTTAGGATATGTAAAGTCGTCAGGCGCCAATGTTAACCATTCTCTGGAGCAACTTAAGCTTTTATTTATGTATTAAGAGTGTTCCGGAGTGAAATTGTGATTTCATATAGGTATAAGATCACAACAAAAATATAAATGTTAAAAAAGGAGCCAAGTTCTTATGTGTACAAGAAACCTGTGCGTAAAAAGTCAGCCAAAAAAAGTAATGAGATCTAAAATATATGCCAAGTTGTAAGTTCATGAAGTTTAATATCAAATATCTTAAGTAGAGTAATATCGAAACAATTCCAAATCATGACAGAAATTTGGTAATTAATGATTACTGATTAAAATTTGGTGGGTTCACTGGTCAAGTTTTCATACATTTTAAATTTGTGATTACGTAAGTATTTAAGAGAAAACTTGCCAAGTAAATCCACCAAATTTTAATCAGTAATCATTAATTACCAAATTTCTGTCATGATTTGGAATTGTTTCGATATTACTCTACTTAAGATATTTGATATTAAACTTCATGAACTTAAAACTTGGCATATATTTTAGATCTCATTACTTTTTTTGGCTGACTTTTTACGCACAGGTTTCTTGTACACATAAGAACTTTAGAACTTTTTAACATTTATGTTTTTGTTGTGATTTCACTCCTTTTTGCAAAGATTTATTTTGCCAGGTGAAAGTCAAGCCTACAAAGTTTCATAATTCTACGACAACCGAAAGTGCTCCATACAAATAATAGCAATTCTGATAAAGTGGGTGGATGGCACCCCCCCTGAATGGACAATTCCAAATTTTCGATTTTTTTCCTTTCTAAGTAGGTACATCAAGCCCTACCGACCTACCAATTTTCATCGTTCTACAACAATTAGAAGTGCTCCATATAATTTATAAGAATTTTTAAGAATGTGGGTGGATACCACGCCCCCTGAATGCAAAATTCCAATTTTTCTATTTTTTTCTTTCTAGGTACCTTAAGCCCTACCGACCTACCAATTTTCACCGTTCTACAACAATCGGAAGTGCTCCATATAATTTATAAGAATTTTTAAGAATGTGGGTAGATGCCACGCCCCCTGCATGGAAAATTCCAATTTTTCAATTTTTTTCTTTCTAAGTACCTTAAACCCTACCGACTTACCAATTTTCATTGTTCTACAACAATCGGAAAGGCTCCATATAATTTATAGAATATTTAAGAAAGTGGGTGGATGCCTCGCCCCCTGAATATAAAATTGCAGATTTTCGATTTTTTCCTTTGTATGTACGACAAGGCCAACCGTTGTGCGTAATTTCAAATTGCTACGATGTCGGGAAGTGCTCCATAATTTTGATGATCTGTCAGTGAGTCAGTCAGTTACGGTTTTTGCGATTTTTGAAGTCCTATATCTTGGGAGCTACTAATGCTAAAAAGTTGAAATTTGGTGAGCCACCTGTGTTTGATCATTTCAGCAAATACTCCGAATTTGAAGTTTCTGACTTTATTGGTACTGAAGTTAGAAAGGGGTTGAAAATCGCCTGAGTTTGTTCCTGTAAAAAGGGTGTAGTGCCGCGAACTTGGCTGGGCACTAGAGTGCCCTTTGATTGTGAAGTGTATACTTGTCAGATCAAAGCGAATAATGTGTCAGTAGAAAACAATTTATATTTGGGCTCTATACTATTTGGTAAAATGCCTTTAAGAGAAACGAGATGTGGTGCAAATGGCTATTTTTCAAAGCGAATGTAGCTTAAACTATGCATAGCGTCAACCGTTGATACAAATAATTTGGGAAAATGAAAGTTTTCCCAAGGACTGGAAGAATGGTGTAATTGTAAAGCTACTAAAGGAAGGTGACCTTAAGAATTGAGTACCTGGCGTGGTATCACCGTTTTGTCCGTTTACCGTTTTGCCAAAACTAAAGGCAGCCATCATTCTCGAGCGGATAAAGGATCGAATCGAGTCTAGACTTAAGAGGCATCAAGCTGGCTTCCACAGTGGTTAACTCAATGGAAGCCTTTCTCACAATTCACAAACATGAGGTGAAGCAGTGTTGATATGATCAACATATCATATCAACACCCTGCGTATCATCCTGAACAGTCATGTTTGTGGATTGTGAGAAGGCCTTCAATCGAGCTAACCGAATATATATACAGAGATCATTGCTAGGTAGAGGAATTCCGCCAAAATTTTTTGCCATTATTAGAGAGTCCTACAACAACGAAATGTGTTTTGTTTTACACAATGGGCAGCTATCCTACTCCTTTGTAGTGCAACATGGTGTGAGGCAAGGCAATGTTCTATCACCAATCTCTTCCTGCTGGTGATGGACGACGTACTGCAGTATTGGTACAGCTGAGCGCTTTTAATGGAGAAAGGCTTAGTTATTTAGACTATACCGATGACATATGTCTACTGGAAAATAACATCAGTGGACTGAACGGGATGTGCCAACCACTGCAAGTGAAGGGAGAGTCGAGTGGTCTAAGAATAAACAGCAAAAAGACAAATGTAATGATCACAGTCACAGGCCATTCCACACAGCAGCATATTATTCTACAGGAGACGCCAGTGGGAAGAAGTCGAACAGTTTAACTACCTTGTCAGTATTGTTTCTGTAAATGGCGGCACGGATAAGGACGTTAAAAGTAGAATTAATAAGTATCGTGCTGCCTTCGGTACTCTGTCCCCAATTTGAAAATCCAGTCAAATCTCCTCACGCACTAAGCTGAGATTCTTCGAATCCAATGTTAAATCTCTGCTGTTATATGCTTGCGGAATCTGGACAATCGCATCTACCATCTCGAGGAGATTGCAGGCTTTTGTGAATCGCTGTCCATGCCACATTCTCTGGTCACACAAATGAATTCAAACGAAGAATTGTGGCACAGGACTAAGCCAAGAGCGACTGGGACGTTGACATAAGAAAGCCTAAATGGCAATGGGTCACACACTGAGGAAATCAAACCATGAAATTGCAAAGTAGTCCCTTGAATAGAATACTCAGGGCGAACGGCGGTGGGTTTGAAACCCAAGAAAAACGTGGAAGTCAACTGTCTTAGCAGAAGAAGCAGAATCCCAGAGAAAGATGTGGTAGCAGTTAAAATACCTTGCTGCAGACCTTGTAGGATGGAAACATCGTAGAATCATTGAAGAGCTTTCAATAATCCCCAAATATTTTATACCCTGTTATTATATTAGAAACAGGGAAACCAAGTGGGAAATATTGTTATGATAAATTAATGTTATTAAAAAATAATTGTAATATTTCCTTGAGTTTTTTTATGAATACTTAGTTATTTCCTTTAAGCATTAGTCTTGGAGAAAAAAAATAAGACTACCTAGTGTAGTTTTGAATATATTCAACTCAACAAAACATTAAGAAAAACTAATAACAATTTCCATTATTGAGAGTAAGTATGTAGTGTAGGTACATAGGTAGGTACACCTAAGCCCAATTCTCACATAATGAACGATTCACGTGCATTATATGGCATTTTGCTCTGAAACCTCTAAACCAAAGATCTTTGTCTACAATTTTATCGAGTAATGAGCTTAAAATCTATCCACTAATTCACCTCTTCAATTCCCGCATAAGCCTAGATACACAAAAGTAGTACATAGGTACTGTTGTACCTACTGTGATGTTGTCCGAATAGAAAAACCCCCAAACAAGAAACAATGAAACAGAAAAATCACAAAAATAAAAAAGAAAATAAAACAATTGGGGGCTCTAAGAAAAGAGCAACAATGCGATGACGACGACGACGCTGACGATAAGACAAATGAAAGCCCAAACGAAAAAAATAATAAAATCACCACAACTTGGGGGAAAAATAATAATAATAATCAAGAAAAAGGTATCAAGAAGGTGCGTGCTGGCATCAATCAAACTATTAAAACGCCATTAAGGCTCCACACAGCATTATGATCCCGAAACAAACGAACAAACGGAAAAATGGAGAGAAAAAAAAATTGAAAATGGTTACAAACGCGCAGTGCAAAAACACCCAACCAAACCATCAATGGCAGCAAGCAACAGCGGCAAAGGTAGAAGTATGAGCTGAGTAGCAGCAGCAGCAGCACTTTGCAAAGAGCCTTCGTCACAAGCAGCATTACCAGCACAAAAAGTATGATTGCTGCCTCTTGATTACAAATTTCCTCCTCGCCATTAATCGTGATGTGGTTTCGCCCAGGCATAAGGTAGGTTATATACGACTCGTCCATCAAATGAGGGAATGTTTAATCTTAGAAGAACCTATTTGCTACTCAAAAATGTAGGTTGGCACCGCAGCATTTTTAACTATCCAATATTTTTAAAGAGCTTCTGCATCCCCGGCCTCCACTGACCTACCGCAGCAACCGAAGGTCTTAAACATTAGAAATCTGGAAGATGGTTGAATTTCTCAAGACACATATATCTTGTATGAAATTCCTGATAAATCTTAAAACAAACTTGATTTTTACGGTAGCTAAGACTTGAATAACTATTTTGTAGGCATCTAAGCGCTGGAAGATGATTTTAGTGTGGAAAAAGGTATTGATATTGCATTAGTAGTTCTACAAAACTACTACACTCATCAGACGTCGTGAAGCCGAATTTGCGTATTGATGTTTTTGGGTAACCATGGGTTTTTGTAAGATTGATCGCACCTTAAACAGTCTCACAAACTCCATAACGTCCATATTTTTAAGCACATACAACAAAAGCAAACTTAATTTAAACTTTTTGACAGATGAAACAGCTGAAATTCACCTTATAGATGAAATAGTAGCTTCACCTAGATTTTCTCCATACTCCATTAAAGAATATTCGTTGTTGTTTTAATTCATTTCTTTTTTTTAAAAAGACTCGTTATAAAACCGCACTCATCATCAATTGGCTTGTCTGTGTAATAGATCATCCTAACGCATCAAGAATCATCAATGGACCACCATCACAAAACGTGAGGTATATCTTACAAGATTAACTACCGAGATCCTACAACTGTAGCGATAATCCATATCATTAGGGGGCCATAGATTATTATACTCTTCTATGTAGGTTCATCTCATCTTTTGTAAATATAAGTTTTGAAGTTTATTTCGTTGTTGTTGCTATATGCGCATTAATCGAGCCTAATGACTTTTACTGGCGCCATCATGTTACTTAGGCCGTTCCTCATGGAGTTGACAGTATATACGTTCGAGGGTTGGGCATAACTTTTATATGAAATACCCAATAGTAATTTTTTGTTGTTGTATATTGAAAACATTCTCACTGCGTCAAAAGGGACAAAATTATGTCGCTTTTATTGAAATATTGCGTGCGGATAATTGTCGGGATATACCTACCTGCGTTTTGGTTGGAAGTTGGATTTTCCCGTTATATTGTGGTTTTGTTGTTGGAAAACCTTTTTTTTGTTTAGATTTTTTTTGGTTATAGAAACAAAAATGAATATAAAGGAAGGAGTAAGTACCTAATGTACCTACCTATCTATTATAAGCAAAGTATTGATTGATAAGGGAATACCAACGATATTAACCTGGCTTTAATTACAAATTTTATATGTGGCTTTTAAACGGAAGCAAACAATGGCCAATGTTTCTGGGTTTTCGGTAAGGACTTTCACCTCATAAAAGGATTGATTTTGGGGATATAAAACAAGTTCACTTACACTTACTTAGTCATTTTATATTTGCGCAATTTTAGCTACCTCTGCTTTTTCGAAAACAGAACTATAACTCCTCAAAAAAAAGTCATGAAATCAAATAATACATAATAAGCACATTTTTTGTGCGAGTTGACCTGCTGAAAAGTCCCGTTTATAGATCTAAAATTATCAAAAGATTAAGGAAAACCACGTTCCAAATTTTGTTATATAAACAGTTCTTTTCAGCAGGATAACCCCCCCCCCCATCCACACGGCATACAAAGTCAAAGACTTGGAAGAGGAGTAAAAAAACAAATTGCTTCAATAAAAACCGTACTCACCCTACCAAACCCTAATTAAAAACTTTTGGCTATGTTTTGTACAAATAGTTTACGATCCTGAGCCTGGCATTATAGTTATAAGGCTTAAGGAAGCCCAATTAATATCCCTCATAGCTTCGTAGGCTCAACATTGATCCGGCTCGAAGGACCAATGTTGAGCCTTACTTTAATTGATTAATTTTGATTGATTAATGATTTCCTACCTCACCTACAAATCTATGAGGGATATTAATCGGGCTTCCCTAAACCTATTTACTATAATGGCTAGTGCCAATCTTTTCTGATTAAATTAAAACAAGGGTTGTGAGCCAATCGAGTTCTAAATCCATAGTGTAGTTTATTATTCAAATTTTCTTGGACTGTCATGCCGAAGGTCTGGGTTCGATTCCCAGCCGTGCCACCTAAAAACAGAAATGTTTTATTCGAGATACTTCCTCTTGCGAGGAACTGATAAACCTTTCAAGAGTTTACTTATCATGATTAAGTGCTTCTCATCTAGCCATTTCTGCCAGCAACACGCAAACAGAAATGGTTGAGAGTTGCAAGTCACTAGGCCCTGGTTCTCCACGAGTTGTTGCACCATCCGATTTGTATTTATTACTGTCACACGCTTTAGTGTTGGTAGCAGGTGTTATTGTGGGAACTGGGAAAATATTTGTTTGGAGTTTTATTCTGGGAAAAATTAATGGATCCATTTTTGTAGCAACACTGACCTACTAACTTCTAACTGAACTACCAGGTCAAATCGTGTATCTCCGGAACCAAGCATGCTAGGAACTCCTAGTTTGGCTCCAAATTTGCAGATATTTTACATTTCAACGATTTGAAGTGCTTAATTTGAAAAAAAAAACATACTGAATTAGCAGTTTAGTATGATTTTTTTTTTTTCAAAAAAATGACTTCAAAATTTTGACTTCCTGAAATGCAAAAAAAACTGCAAATTTGAAGTCTTATTACAAGTTCCTAGCATTCTTGGTTCTTGAGATACAAGATGTGACCGGCTAAATTCACTGTGAAGTTAGCATGGTATTTTTTTAAAGAAAAGGATTTCAAAATGTTTACTTACCTAGGTTATTTTTAAATGCCATAAAACTGCTTTACTGCAAGTAAAGCATTCTTGGTTCTTGAGATACACTCGATTACACCCTTATTTGTCGAACTGCAAAATCAAGAACAGAAATGCAAAAAAGCTTCAAGTTCCTTTCAAGGTCCCATTTGCGTGGATGAAAGTAGTCCTGGCTATTTTACAGACGTCATTTTTGTATTTCTTATCATCGCAGTAACAACTATGATCAAAATCTCAAATTCTATTTTTAAACAAATGCATAATGAAAGTATGTAGGTATCTTTAATTAAATTTTCAGCCTTATTCATTAGATTCTACTAAACAGATAGAATAGCAAATTCAATTCTCTTCAATTTATGTTAATGCACTTTTAACCTAAAGTTATAAATAAAAAAATTATAATCAAAATTTAAACATTGAAAAAATTCATATGTTTTTGATTATAACTTTTTATTTATAACTTTAGGGTAAAAAGTGCATTAACATAAACTGAAGAGAATTGAATTTGCTACAAATTTGTACCAAAGTTTTTTTTCTAAGACTAATTAAATTTAAGTTGCCACGGAAAACTTTTCAGAACTCGTTTTTCAATATGGTGGCCAAATGGTGAAACTTTCAATACCTAAAATCGAGTTTAATACTTGCACTGAACCCTTTTACACATCAAAAGAGAAAATTTTTGTCCAACCCAAATTGGGAGGTTATTTTAACATTTTAGTAGACATTTTGCGAAAATGTTAAAAGCTGCTTTATTAGATGATTGACAAATTTTCTTGGTTATTTTGTTAATACACCAGCATGTGTTATACTATTTTGGAATGTGCATTAAATGGACAACTTTTTTAAGTAATTGGCCATTCATGTTCTTATACAATTTTAATTTATTAGAGGTGGTCAAACTTTTTTGAAAATAAATTTGTGTACTGAAAAAAATATTTTAAAAAATTAGAATAAAAAAATTGCAATAACTACTATTAAATTTTACCACCCACCTATTACAACAGTAATTCTAAAATATTACAAAAATAAAAAAATAGCTAAAATTGATCATCCATGGTCGTAGCGTTTACGTATTTGAGGAAAGTAGTACTTGTTAACAACTTTTGGAAAAAACATCATAGCATAGTAACCACTGGAAAAATATTTTTTTTATATTTTTTTCTGGAGAGGTCATAAGGCCTGCTATAACCAGTTGCAAGGTTATCCATTACTTACAGGACAACCTGTATATCCTTATGTTGCCACTATTCAACCTCTAAACGCTTATTATGAGCCTATGTTACGTTGTATAAGTTTTATGAATAAGGTTTTCGCGTTCAGAGGTATTATAACGTGTGGATAGCGCTATACGCTATGATGCGTTTATGAATAAGGCTGTTAATGTATAAATGTAAAAGATAGGGGAAGCAATTTTTTTCTTGATTTCGTTAAAGTACCATATACAAAGCTTATGTCCAAATTTTCGACCATCAACCCCTTGCAGGGTTGCCGCTATATTGATTTAAGGAGTGAATTCGTTTTTAACCAATATAATATCCGCAATTTTACGTTTATCGAAAAAATAAAAAAATCATTCCTAACAAAAAAAGTAAGTTCTACAAATTTGAATAATATAGGTATGGTATTTTTTCAAATTTTGTGTATTTAACGAGTTATAACCATAAGTATAAGCAAACAAAAAGGAGTTCACACTTTTTAGTCGGATATTTTGTTTCCGTATTACGTGAAAATTTCTTTCAAAAGTTCTAGAAATTATCCTACAGTTTTGTCCTTACCATTTTCTGTTTATAAGCAATTGTTTACCAACTGCATTACCTGAAAGGTATCCGCAAATCATCATAATTAAGTGCTTTAAAAGCGTAAGTGGGTTTTTCTCAAAATGGAAACGGGAAAGACATTTTTTATTTTTGAGTTCGATGAAGTACTATTAAGAAAGCTTAAATCCAATTTTTCGACTATCAATCTATAACAGGATTGCCGCTTTATCTTCAATTAAGAAATTAACTCATTTTTCACAAAATAAATCTGTATTTTAATCTTGTCAAAAAAACATATGCATCCCTGACAAGGAGAATATAAGTTCTACAATTTTGTTGTGTGGTATTTTTTCATGTTTTGTGTATTTGAAGCTGTAACCAATTATAAGCAAAAAATGGTGCTCACATATTTTTTATTCAATTTTTGTTCAGTGCTATGTAAAAATTTTCTCTTAATGTTCTTTAAAATTCGTTAACTTACAGTTTTATCTTTAAATTTTTCAGTCCAAAAAGTTTTGTATTTACTGTAGCATCTGAAAAGCAGACTTCCAAACGCAGCATCACACTCAAAATATTGCAAGCAAAATTGTACCTTCCTAATTCTCTTGTTTTGAATCAATAGCAAGGCTCGGTTGTTAGTTGCGAAAACAGAATTTATTCTTTCACTCAAGATGGTGAAAACAAACAAGCAAATTTTGGTCCAAAAATTGAAACATCAATCCAAAATTCCTCAAACATGGGTAAACAAATTTGCTCTTCCCCTTCCAAAAATATAAAATTTTCTAAAACCAACTTGATTTATTGAAAATTATTTATTAGCTATCTACTTTCCCGCTTTTGACTTTTAAAGGTTCATATCACCATTCTTTTAATTTTCCGAATTTTTCACTACAGCTACGACTTTCTTGTTATTGCATATTCTATCGAATACGAAAAGAACATCTTTTTACCTCA
Organism: Dasysyrphus tricinctus; assembly: GCA_963921185.1. Lineage (NCBI taxonomy): Eukaryota > Metazoa > Arthropoda > Insecta > Diptera > Syrphidae > Dasysyrphus > Dasysyrphus tricinctus. The sequence goes on from OY992530.1 coordinate 130,275,646, forward strand.
CCCCGTTTAGAAAATAGTCAGAACCGAGCTCACTCCTTAAACCAAGATGGCAGACACCAGTAGCGGATCCAGGATTTGGCTGTGGGGGGGGGGGGGGGGGGCTTGGAGTTCCCTTAGACACATCTTTTTAAAAAAATTCTTAATCATATACGAATGCCCTACCAGCCCAAATTTTCTTTTCTCAGAAAGTAGGCTAGTCGGCAGCTGAATTCAAAAGATTTTTTGTAATGCAAAAATATATGTACTTAATAGGAAAATTCTGCAAAATTTTATGATTGGAAATGGAGTATCTTGAATTAGTGAGCTTGAGCTGCTATTTTAAAAAGACGCTACAACCAGTTTCTCCACAAAGACACATCGTATAAGAAAGTTGTTAGGATATGTTTATAGGAACTTTAAATAAGTAGGTACCTTTCTTTAATTTGAATATTTTTTGTCATCATCATCGTGTCCTGTAACCCCGGCTGGGGCATAGGGCGTCAACAAAACGTCTCCATCCTTCACTTATTTGTAGGATTTATAATTACTCATCCCACAGTACTTTGTGTACCTCCGAAAAGTTATTAATAAACTTTGTAGGTTATAAATAAATAAATAAATTGGGTGGCGCAACAGCTCGAGGAGAACCAGGGCCTAGTGACTTACAACTCACAACCATTCCTGTGTGCGTGTTTGTTGGACAGGAATGGAGGGGACCTACAGTTTTTTGCCGAGTCCGAACGGCTAAATGAGAAGCACTTTTTCATGACAAGTATACTCTTGGAGGATTTGTCAGTTCCTCGCAAGAGGCAGTACCTCGAATAAAACATTTCTGTTTTTAGGTGGCACGGCTGGGAATCGAACCCACACCTTCGGCATGACAGTCCTACGCACTAACCATCAAGCCACGAGGTACTACAAACTTTGTAGGTTACAGTTGTCCTAAAATTTTTTAACTTGGACAACGGAATTGGTTGTCCAAGATTTGATTAATGTGAAATTAACGTAAGATCCGTGCGAAAAATATATGGAAAAAATTAAAACAAAAGGGCGTAAGGCAAAGGGGGCTGCTAGATGCGCTTGCCCCCCCCCCCCTTAATCAGAATATATTTCATATATTATTCAATATTTCTTCTTTTGATAGCATTTTAAAGCAAGATTTCTGTAATAAAACTATTTTTTAAAAAGTTTGCCCTTACCTAATCGAAATTCGGCGTACGCCCTTGTATCTCACCTATCTAATTCTTAATATTTAATTCTTTAAGAAGAGAATGCTATGTCAAAAAAGAAAGGTAATTAAGCTCCATATAAAAAAGACAATTACAAATTTCGTGCACAAGTAGATGTTCCAAGAAATTAGCTAAATCACGTTTTTCAATTAAAAACAAATGAGTATGGATGTTCTGTATCTATTCCATCTAAAATGGCTTTAGTGTTTAGTCCATGTGGATTGGTATTTCGAACATAAAAACTCCTGTTCAACATTCCGATCATCAACTATTTTAAGTGAATTCCATTCGTATTTTTTGTCAAATGAAATCTTACAGTTTGACGAAGATTTGAAAAAAAATTTGAGTTAAGAATTTTGTCTGCCCTTCAATTTCTATTTATTTATAGTTATACGAGCATTTGGTTCATATTAAAACAAAAATGTATATTATACACTTTTTAGAGAAAAAAAACATTGACCATTACAGCTGATTTTGACATTTCGAAAACGAGTTCGAAGTGAATTGGAATTCTTTTTCATTTCATTTAATGAATATTACGCGCGGGAAGAGCTCTCTAATCTTTCGTTAGAGCACATAGGAAATCTCAAGAGAAACTAAGATCAAAAATCGCTTCGTCTTAAAGCAGTCTTTGAATTCGTCAAAATATTCTTCGGCACACGAAAAAAATCTGATATAAAAACATAAGTTTCAATTTCTAAAACATTATTTTGAAGTTATCATGCAAACTATCCTTATCAAAGTTATTCAGCCCGATTACCTATAGCATCCGTTGAGTAAGCTGTGAAGCAAATCAGACTGAATTTTGACATTTTTACTATGAGCCAAATGTCAAAATTGAGCCTGACTCTTTCGTCGGATTCTGTTATCAGGGTGATTTCTTAAACCGGAAGCTGAGTTTTTAAACTAAAGCCCCAAAAGATATCTGGGTTCAGCTAAGTCCGAAAAATATCAAGGGGAGTTGAAGAAAAAGGTAACATTGATTTATTTTGTCAAGCTTAACTTGACCTTTAAGAAATATCGATACCCAAGGAAATCTAGGGAATAATAATAGCATGAAAGTCAACCTCACAAGCTTCAATATAAGGACTTAGAAAAAAACACAGCATTTAGGTATGCATACTTACTAGCAACAAAATTTTTAATTTCTTTAGTCCGATTCCCTAAGGGCTTGGAAAAATCAAAGCTTACATCCAATTTGTCAAACCCCAACTTCTATTTTTCCCTGGACTTTAGAAAACAACAGTTTTTAGCTCTTGCCTCTTATTTTCGTCGGATTTATTTAATGCCTGGAGAAAAACACATCAGCTATTATGCAAATTTGTTAGCCCTATCAGTGTTATAGTTTTCATCAGATTCCCTTGCAGGGTTAGGAAAACGCTTCGTAATGGTTTAGCCCCAAGCCTCAATTTTTCTTCTAATACTTTAAGAGCTTGAAATAAATAGAGCCATTTGATTTTTTATATAATCGCTTTTTGTCATCCAATTCTCTTGGGGTTAAAAAAAAAACACAGTTGCATAAATGGTTCAGCCCAAAAATTCATTCAATTTCCCTAGAGCTTGGAAAAACACAGCTCACATTTAAATTTTGTAGCCACAATCATAGCTTTTTTTGTCTAACTCTTTTCTGAATCAGCCGTGGAGGGGGGGGCTTCAGCCTCTATAGCCCCCCCTCTGGATCCGCCACCGGCAGACACCCTGCAAAGGGTTGATGGTCGAAAACTTGGATTTAAGCTTTCTATAAAGTAATCTAACTATAACAAGAAAAAAGGTCTTCCCCAACGCTTTGTTAAATTTCCGTAGGCTATGGCTAAATGATACTTGTCTATGAAATACACTCCTCGTCAACTGAATACGCACAAACATTTTTGAATATATTTTATCCATTTTTTTCCAAACAGTGATGGTTATTATGCCATCTGTTGATGGTAAAAATTTTCGTAACATATAAATAACAGAATTTCAAAGTTTTATCCAAAAACAACCGTGAGTTTTTCCTTCAACCACTTCCAAAGTGTAACTTATGCAAAGTAGAAGTTTTTTTTTGAGTCAACTGAATAGGTACAAAAATTAAAATTGGTATTGGAATGGAATGAAACAAGTTTTTGTTTAAGTTTAGTAGTGGGTACTTCCACCTTTATTTTTAATTACTTCGTAAATTCGATCCGGCATGGAATCGTACAGCTTTTTAATGTAATTTAACGAAATTTCGCTCCACGCTAATTTGATTGCAGAAATTAAGGTTTCTTTGTCTTCGAACTGACGACCACTCTCATAAACTTTGCGTACTAACCATCCCCAGACATTTTCTATGATGTTTAGATCAGGTGAGTACGGCGGCCATTGAATAAACTGCACTTGTTGCTCCTCTATCCATGTTTTTATTATGTGCGCTGAGTGAATAGGCGCATTATCATGTTGGTAGGTCCAGTTTATGGGTCCAAAGATGTTAGAAAATTAAGGAAAATTTCTTTCCAAAATTACTTTATACCCAGCTGCTGTCATTTTTGATGTTACAACCTCGAGCTCAACTGTTCCATAATAACTAACTGCTCCCCATATCATGACACCTCCTTCACGACTATGATATGTAAGTCGTGAAAATAGAAGTTGAACCCATCAGGGCCATCGAAATTAAACTTTTTTTCATCTGAAAAAACCACGTGATACCATTCTTTTTTCCAACTCATGTGAAGTCTTGAAAAATCTAATCGCAACATTTTCCGTCTCTCGTCAAGTGGTGGTTTTTTCTTAAGTTTCATTCGTTTAAGATGGCTTGAGTTGTTGATTACTCTTAATACTGTTGAGCAACTTGCGTTTACGCCGACTTTTTGTTTTATTTTTGCCACAGAATCAGAAGAATTTGATGCATATCTTAAAATTCTTCGTCTCTCAGCTGCTGTTGTTGCTGTTTTCTTACCTCCCTTCATGTTTTTGCCGTATGCATCTTTATTTTTCAAGTAAGAATAAACTACATTAAAACTTCGGCCAACTTTATCAGCTATTGCACGTCCAGTTAGGCCTTGGTCTCTAAGTAAATCGATTTTAGCTTCTTCAACACTGTAAAGACACGTAGATCTACCCATTTTTCTTAAAATTTGAAATCAAGAATTAAATTTTACTGAAAACACTAAAATCGTTAATTTAAACTGTCAAGCACTCCAAAAAACTTATAAACAACGAAGAAAATGGCGTTGCACCTATTCAGTTGACTAAAAAAAAAACTCCTACTTTGCATATAAAACACTTTGCAAGTGGTTGAAGAAAAACTCACGGTTGTTTTTGGATAATTCTTTCGGAATTATCTGCTTAACATCTTAAGGGAATAGTTAGCATCAACAGATGACATAATAACCATCACTGTTTGGAAAAAATGGATAAAGTATATTAAAAAATGTTTGTGCGTATTCAGTTGACGAGGAGTGTACATCAACTGCAGATTCATACAAATAAATTGAAAATGTTAGTTTTTAGATTTTTACCGCCAAAGTTCAGTCTTATGAACTACATTTGTACATACATATACATAATCCATAAGTTGTCCGGAAATTCATTTTTTATAAAAAGTAAAGGAACACAAAAAACTTCTGTAATTTATATCCAACAAGATTATAATTCCTAATCATTAAGCTGGAATAATGCAAATTGTTGAATAAAATTAGTTGAGATAATTTTATTCTATATACACTATTCACAATTGATAATTTGCTAGATGTGTGAGCAAATTCCACTAAACAATTTTCCTCAAACCAAAATTTCGAAAAACGAAATAGTGCTTTTTTTTAAATCTCGAATAACGAAATCTCGAAAATTAAAAATCGTGTTTTTCATAATCACGCAATTTTTCATAATCACGCAATTACAAAAACTCGCATTTAACAATCAAAATCTAGCAAATTGAAATCTCACGGCAAAGAATCGCTCTGGGTGTCGCACTGAAAAATACAAATCTTACAAATGGAAAATAAAAAACCGAAAAGGAAAAACTTCTTTCAACTTTTATTGCTTACAGTTATTTTTTAACAATTAAAAAATGTAACTAAAAACTAACTTCTCTCGGGTAAAGTCGGGTGATATGGCACCCATTTTCAGTTTTTTTTTTATAACTCACAAATTAAAAATGGTTTTATTTTAAACTTGTATATATGTGTTCTGTTGTTAATTTTAAAACAAAAAAATAGGTTGATTACGAAAGCTTTTATAAAAACACATATTTCTAAAAGAAATTAAAATAAGTACCTTAAAAAAAAGACATGTAAAAAAATGGCGGGTGATATGGCACCTGCTAGATGGTGATATGGAACTTTACTTTTTGTATGGATTTTTGCCACACTCAATGCAGTTTAATGTCAAATGCAATGAGAAAAGTCAATTAATGCACTTTTTGGCTCAAATGTAATAAAAAAAACGGTCCTAGGAAGTCAATGATAAATTACCAAAATGTAGTAGTGGGTGAAATGGCACCATTGCAATTTGTACTAAGCTAAAGGGGTGCCATATCTCCCTTTTGATATTAACATTGTTTTTTTTTTTCAAATTACTCAGACAAAACAAGTATGCTTACATATTGCGATAGTTAAAAACAAATAAAAACACATCATTCTTCTTTTTTTCGTTAAAGCGAGCACCTGGTGCCAAATAATTCCGTTGCTGCACTTTGTTATGTTATACACAAACAAAAACTGACTTAAATATAGTCACTATTATTTTACTTTCGGTTGTGGTTTTAAAGTTAAAAAAACCACTTCAGTTTTAACAGCATCAATTGAGAGCTAAAGTTAAACTTGATGATATTCTGATATTTTTGTCTTAAAAATAATTATTTAAGTAGGAAATATTTAAAGGGTGCCATATCTCCCGTGGTGCCATATCACCCGACTTTACCCAATATATAAAAAAAAAAAAAATTATAAATTCTATTTTTAGAAAAAAAGGATGTACATGCATACATATTTCTTATTTTTTAATAATTTTTATTTGAAAGCAAGCGAAATGTTTTCAACAATGCTTCACAAAGTATTAACAATAGCATGTGAAATTCTTCACAAATTTATTTATGGAACCAAAAAATATTTTCTAAGTTCAAGGCCGGTTAAGTTACATACGAATAATGCAATTTACCCATGATATATTACAACTGGATATAATATTTATTGCGAGATTTTGTTATTGCGTGATTATGAACAGCGAAATTTTGTAATTCCGAGATTTCGAATGCGAGATTTTAATTTGCGAGATTTCGCAGCCAACCCTTTTTATTAAGTGAAAAAAAAAACTTCAAGAAACTTTGCCAAAAATTGCTGAAAAATTTGTTTTCGTCCGAATATCCTTACAACAAACATTGTTATTCGCTTCGGTATAATTTTATTCTACGCACTAGTATTTAATACATAATATTTGTAAAAAAAAAAAAAAAAAAAACGTTTTTTTTTTAAAGAAAAAGCAAAAAACAATTACTAAACAATAATAACGTAATATTTCGAAGGCAAACCAATCTTTGGTTTCACTTGATTGCAAATTGAACACCTAAAAAAGTTTTCGAAGATCTTGAATTGGGCACCAACGGGAAGTCACCAGTTTCGGGTGTCGGGTCGGACCCAACCTCTTTTTTTATAACATTTTCATAACAATGTTCATTTTCATTCGTATTAGCTAGGTAGATCCGTTTAAATTCAATGAAAAATTTAAAATGAAAACAAATTGCGAAAAATAATATTTTTGACTTTGCAACTCAGCTGACCAATTTAAATTAGTCGTTGATGATTCCATTCAAAATGATTAAAATGACAAATAGGTATTTATTCATTCCAAGCATGTTTCAATTCGTGTAAGTCTTCTTTGATATTCAAATAATATTTTCTATCATAATACAAATTTTACGCTATCAAAACCTTTAACACTAATAAAATAAATGCCCTTCAAATACCTATGTATAAAATAAAACTCTTTGGAAACATTGTGCCCGTGAAAAAGAGGAAAGAAAAAAAAATTCTTGAAACAGCAACTCTCCAGCATCACATCCATTCAACATGTTCTTGTTTAAGTTATTTTTGTTTGCATCATTGTATATCCAATTATTATAAAAAAATATACATACGTATACAAATATATATACGTATACAATGTTTGCATCTAAATACATAGTCTGTTAAAACTATGACGTATACGGTATATGATGTGTACTCCAACATGTTCTATGCTTATTCAAACCAAATCTCAACGGCTGCAAAGAAAAACTCAACGAAGAAAATTAACAGCAAACTACATTATCGACATCCTCCTAAAGCATTGGTTGGTGTCTAAACTAAATCAGAATCTGTACCATGGCAAATAAATTGCATTTATTTCCCATTCAAATCTCTTTCGCTAACCATATTAGGGGATGAACATGGAATTAATATGATTTATTTTTAAATTTGTAATATTTATAAATAAATGTTTAACAAGTATTCACATATATGTACACGAATTATGGTTATTATAGAACTCTAATAAGCTTTTTTTGTTAATAGCTCATACTGTTCAAGAGTTCACATTAGATTTGAAAATCTCATTGGTCTCATAGAAATCTTCATTTCAGATTTGAGAGTAGTTGTTTTTGCAAAACTTGAGTTCTTCGCAATTTAAGATATAGATGTCGGAGTAGTGCTTCCGTCGGAAGTTTGCTGAATAGAATTATGGTGTTTCCTTTTGGTTAGTATGTATGTGTACCTATGTTGTTTTCGAAATATTTTAATGTAGATACATATAACATATAAAGCATTTCATTACAATAAAACATGAAGATGGATAATTTATCTATTGAATTTGTTGTTCATTTTGATGTTCAAAAATAAAATAACAACAATTTGAAATCTCATTTAAGAGATCATATTTATCTACTATAATCTATATGTATTTCAGGAGGAAAAGGTACGTGTGTAGTGTATGCATGTAGGTCAACGTCATTACAGTGTTATGTTGACCATCGAAACAAAATAAAATGCATGCAAAACTCGTACCAACCTGCTCTTCAAGATGCTTGGAACTTTTAACAATACTTATAATAAAAATATGTAAGTTCATATGTTTATTTAGATACTATTGAAAAATGTTACGAAGTTTTTACTTGCGATATAGGTAGCTACTAGATCTAAGGCAAGTTTTGGATTCGTGCAAAACAAAAATTTGAAGGTAACAATCAAATATGATATTACGATGGTAGAGAACACCAAAAAAGTGGGTGGCACAATTCTGTCTGTCTGTTCGTCTACAGCCTCCTAAACGGCTCGATCGATTTTCTTCAAACTTGGTTCATAGTGGTTTTTTGGTCGTGTTTTTCTCAAAAACGGCTCAACAACTTTTCTTTAAAAGAATTCAATAAATTTATTTTAGTAAATGCTTCCTTTGGTGGAAAACCCATTTTCAAAAATGATTATCCTAATGGTACCTCCCAAAGAACCATTTTTTTAATTTTTGATTTTCTTCAAAACGGTACGACCAATATCAATTATTTTTTTATACAGAAGCTTTCAAAAAATATATGTAGGTATATAGTTTTGTGTACTTAAATTTTTGAAAAAAAATTTTTGCTTAAAAACGACTTGTCATAGAACGTATTCTTTTATTTTGTATTTTCTCGTTATCGGCTAAAGGTATTTAGACGAATTTTTATATAGGTACAAATTCAAGATAAAATTAAATAATGTTGCGTATCAAAATTTTCAAAAAAATTTTTTTTGGATTTTTAAAAATTGTTTAAAATTTTTTTTTGTAAAATTCGATATCTAAGAACGGATTGACATTTTTTTTCAAATTTTGTTTTTATGTACACATAAATATATATACTTTAGATTTGCATATCAAAAATTGTTCTTAAAAACGTTTTAAGAATTTTATATATAAAAATAATTTTTTTTAAAAACCGCTCCAACGATTTTAAACTTTTTTTTTCCATACAATCATCTTTAATCAAGAATTAAGCTTGCATCCTTTTTTTCACCTCAAACTGTCAAAAGAATTGTTTTTTTTTTCCATGTTTTATTCGGTCGAATATCGAATTGAATCCGTACGGACTGAAAACGGCTAACAAAAAGATACCAGAGTTGAAAACGTCTAAAAATGGCGGTTTGGTGGATCCATTCGTTTTTTTTAAACATCTATGATTCTTAACTGTTAGGCAAAACAAACGAATGCACAATTCGCCTTTTTTCGACGTTTTCAATTGGGGTATATTTTTGTTTTCTGTTTTCAATCCTTACGGATTCGATTCGACCGAATATCAGATTTAATTTTTCTTTTAGCAAAATTTGAAAAACAATAAGTCCTCTAGCTTCCCAAAATAATAAAATCCTAGGGCGTTGGCGAAAATTCAGTTCGTTTCTCGTTTGTTCACCAGCTCAAAATGAAAATCCATACAAAACTCGTTTGTCTACTCTCAGGGAAAAAAATATTCAATTTTTCTTTTTTACACGTAAAAACAAAAAGTGCTCAAATGACCCAAAAGACATCTTGGTGGGGCGAAGTTAATTGTGTTCTTTTGTCCGTTTGTTATTGAAAATATTTTTGTCCGACCCTCAGGGAAAAATTATACAACTTTCCTTCTATGCATGCACGTAAAAGAAAGGGTTCCTAGACCCCAAAATGAAATTATAGGGGGAGGCAGTCAAGTATACACTGCATCATAAAAAAAAATATCAAAAAAACTCGTATGTCCACCCCCAGATTACAAAACATTCCAACTTTTTTTTAGCAAACTCCAAAGCAAAAAAGCCTCAATGCATACCCAATTTTAACTTTGTGGGGGTGGAGCCAATAAGGCTAATGTTTGTATGCTTTTCTAACATTTACAAAGGCAGTTTGTTCTTCAAACACATAAAAAAACATTACACCATGGTTTATGATTTATTTATTAAATTAAAACTTTAATGGAAAAAGATTTTAATTAAATTAAATTAAATTAAATTCAATTCAATTCAATTCAATTCAATTCAATTCAATTCAATTCAATTCAATTCAATTCAATTCAATTCAATTCAATTCAATTCAATTCAATTCAATTCAATTCAATTCAATTCAATTCAATTCAATTCAATTCAATTCAATTCAATTCAATTCAATTCAATTAAATTCAATTCAATTCAATTCAATTCAATTCAATTCAATTCAATTCAATTCAATTCAATTCAATTCAATTCAATTCAATTCAATTCAATTCAATTCAATTCAATTCAATTCAATTCAATTCAATTCAATTAAATTAAATTAAATTAAATTAAATTAAATTAAATTAAATTAAATTAAATTAAATTAAATTAAATTAAATTAAATTAAATTAAATTAAATTAAATTAAATTAAATTAAATTAAATTAAATTAAATTAAATTAAATTAAATTAAATTAAATTAAATTAAATTAAATTAAATTAAATTAAATTAAATTAAATTAAATTAAATTAAATTAAATTAAATTAAATTAAATTAAATTAAATTAAATTAAATTAAATTAAATTAAATTAAATTAAATTAAATTAAATTAAATTAAATTAAATTAAATTAAATTAAATTAAATTAAATTAAATTAAATTAAATTAAATTAAATTAAATTAAATTAAATTAAATTAAATTAAATTAAATTAAATTAAATTAAATTAAATTAAATTAAATTAAATTAAATTAAATTAAATTAAATTAAATTAAATTAAATTAAATTAAATTAAATTAAATTAAATTAAATTAAATTAAATTAAATTAAATTAAATTAAATTAAATTAAATTAAATTAAATTAAATTAAATTAAATTAAATTAAATTAAATTAAATTAAATTAAATTAAATTAAATTAAATTAAATTAAATTAAATAAAATTAAATTAAATTAAATTAAATTAAATTAAATTAAATTAAATTAAATTAAATTAAAATTAAAATTAAATTAAATTAAATTAAATTAAATTAAATTAAATTAAATTAAATTAAATTAAATTAATTTAAACTAAATTAAATTAAACTAAAGTTTTCGTCCAGTTCCCTAGGATTATTTTATATTTTGTTAAGCCCCAAATTCATTTTTTTAGGAAAACAACACCACGCACGTAAAATTGTTAAGCCAAGCCTCTCTATGAAAAAAAAAACAAATCCAACATGCTTTAGTAGCCATATTTTCAGTTTTTCTATCTAATTCTCTAAGTGTTTCGAAAAACACATTTTAGGCGTAAATTTTTTAGCCCAATTTAGATTTTCGCCCTTCTATTAGGGCTTCAGCCCCTCAGCTGTTATCAAATTCTCTGAGGGTTTAGAAAAACACATTTCAGGCGTAAATTTCTTAGTCCAACTTTGATTTTTGTCCTTCTATTAGGGCTTTAGCCCCTATATGAGGCCGTGAGAGCCATAGTTAGTAGGCTAACTGAAATTTATCAAAATTGAGTTTGTTGCGAAGATTGAATCTGTATTTACTTATCAATATTCCTGCATTTTAAATTGTTTGAATTGATAGCTCCATGCCATAGTAAAAGGACTTTTTGCACTAAGAGTGGCTTATCTGATCAGTTATAACGGTATTTTGAAGAATAATTAATACAAAATCTAAAATCTTTTATTTTTTGAACTGAAAATAATGAAAAATGCAGTTTGGTCACTATGGCACTCACGGGCATATGTATATCCATGGTTAGAAAAGTTCTCTTGCTTGATATCGTTATTTTTTTCCCGTACGAAATCTTTTTCTTGCTGGCAAAACGTATACATTTTTCGTAAAAGAATTCAGCACGCAAATATACTCCACTGTGTAAATCACTACCTATTTCAAATAAAACTAATTTTTTTCCCTAAAAACAATGACAAAAAATGTTTCAATGTAAGTGTCTTAATTTGGTGTTTATGTGCCGTTCAAGTGCAAGAAACATATCTATTTTCGTAATTTTCTGTCTTTGTTTGCGGTTTTGAAAACGACAAAGCCAACGTTGAATTAATTTGAATGAAAACATACAAAAATGAGCTCCAGTACACCATAGTTCCGCACACATGTGTGCCCTTGATTAAAGAAGCTCCAGAGCTCCACCATATCCACAAAGCGGGAGTTTTTCTTTGAGGATCTTTCGTTCACATTTTATCATGAACTTCGCATGTGCGTAGATGTTGTATATCTGTATACCTCTTGCTTATACAAGAGCAAATATTCTATCAGAATCAATTTATTTAGTTCTTCTACGGGCCATAAAATTTTAATGGCCCGTAAGAGTCGCCACATTTCAAGCTAATTTGTTAAACGAGTTTTATGGACAAAGATTTGCCTCTGTTGCTTATGCTACTCGTTTAGTTCTTATTTTGCGGTGAGATGCAAACTTCCATTGAAATTCGCACTTAAAAGTCAAAATAATAAGATTCATAGTCTCATTGATCTTGTTTCTAAAGAGAGATGATGCTGTGTTGTGAGAACCATATGCTGATGGGAACAAGGGGGAAGCAGAAGCAATGGCGGAAGTACGATGTGGCAATTAAAACTTCATGGCTCGTTCATTCAATCAATCGTAAATCAAGAAAATCAAAGTTTTTCAACTCAAAAGATGCAGTAAATTTTTAGTGTAAACTTGTACAAAAACGGAAGGTAATTTATTTTCAAACAACCAAAATGAAAATATTCTTAAGCAGAAAATATATTAAGAAAAAATGTCAGTTGGTAAAAAAGCCTGAAACGTGGGTGCTTATTTCCAGTTGTTGTTGCGAGTGCCCATGACTATTTTCTGAATTTTTCACAAAATTACATAATTCAACTAAGTAGACTGCTTTTCGACCCAACAAACAGTGACCTACTTTAAACGATTTTATGTTCTTTAATAATAAACTGTTTATTTTGAAACATTGCAAACAAGATTTATGGCTTTAATAAGGGTTTTTGTGTATATTTTGTCCCAATGGTCACTTTGTAATTGGTCATCTAATATTGCGTCAAAGTGTTTATGGTCGAATTTTATTACTGGCGAGTGATTGTCAGCGTTTACACTCAAACAGCTTAAAGTAAATATTTGCACTTCAAGGCGGATTGCTTAATGTCAATATTTGCTAAAATAACTAAAGATCCAATCCAGTTGAATACTCTCAAAGGTAAGTTTCAAGAAAATTAAGAAGAACAAATATTTTGTTCCTTCAAAAATATATATAGGCACATCACAAAGGCCCAAGAAGATCCTATACCTGTTTGCAAACGTTCATAAATATCGTAATAAACTAATAAACGCATAAAAATACTGATCCTTCGGCAGAAATGAGGACTTTATTATGTATAGCGATAGATAGGTACATATAGACAAACTCTGCTGACTTTAACGCGCAAATACAAATTTGTTGAATTTCACGGTGCATAAGTGACAAAACTGCTGCGCATTGTCGCGCAATGTCCTTCCAATTGTCAAACAAAATTCCAATAATTTGCCACTCTCTATTGCTCTTTTCGAATCCATCATCAGTGAGTGACAAGGATTCGTGTGGCTCTGTTTATTGCATTCGCGCGACGACTTGCTTTCGAGATACGAAATCCAAGGACACGATGTCATGCTGTGAAGATAACTTGCGAACATTTACGAAATAATGAAAAGACATTCTCAGTCTTTGAAGACACAGTCAATTATTATCGAATGAAAATACATACCAACACGTCTCTGTCTTTTATTTCGAGAGAGGAGAAACAAGAAAAAATCCTTGTTTCCATAATTCAAAGAAGAACATCAATATAGGTACTTGGAGGGGAAATTTGCACGCGTAAATCCGGAACGCAATTCGAGGACATTTTAAATGGGCTATTGGATCGACAGCTATGACCTTGTATTTGAATTCCAAGGACAAGTCATTTTTCCTTCTTCCAATTGAAATATTCCAATACCCAAATGTTCTAATGGTGCTGCTATGCAGGAGTACTCATATTAGTGATGAAAGGTAAATGTTGTTATGGTTATATTATTTCATCATTTGTTTGCCTAAACAGCACACAGCAGGACACCTATTCGGGGGTGGTGCGTTCTTAGGAGTTTTTCGGATGTGTATAGTGTGAATTTGACAGCGCTTAGTTTATACTGCATCTCATCGGTGTTGGTATCGTTTTTGGCATCGTTGGCGGTGTTACTTAAAAAGAAACAAGAATTCACTATTTTGTTGTTTGAGTAAATTTACATAGCTGGAGTCCTGGACATGGGGTGGCAGTTTTTCTAAGATCCACGCCGCCCACTTGTTGTATCACGATGATGTCTGGTATATTTTTGTATGTCTTGTGGGGAAAATATAATCTCCCACTGGGCTATACGATCAATTCATGTATATTGAATCGATTAGATTTTGTTATTTTTGAAAACAAATTGAAACAACTAAATCATCGTTTTTTTTCTAAATTTTAGTTTCTTTGTGTGCATGTTGTGTTTATTCAAAAAGTGATTACTTATTTTTTTAATCACCACGGGAATCACTTGAAAAGGTTACAGCATTATATGGTATTCATACTGCGGGTGCATTTGTTTTTGGAGCATTCTTAAAAAAATCTTAAGATTTTTATTTATATGCTGACAACATGTTATGGATTTTAAGAAAAGATTAAAAAAAAATACTTATCTATATTGCAATAAAGTGGAAACGACAAGAATTGTAATGATAATAATTTGTTTTTGTTTTTACATCAAGTTGTTTTCCTGAAATTTGTTTGAGAAATTAAATTTTAAAATCAACATTTTGAAAAAGGGGTTTTTTTTTAAGCTGATTGTATTCGAAAACATACTGACTTAGTAACTTAATTTCTCAAAATTTTGTCACGAAAACAACTTGGATTAAAATGGCAAATAAAAAAGGCTTTCAAAACTGTTTACAATTTTGTTCGTTCAATGCACGGTTAACGAAATATTTGATAAAACGCGTTTTCCAAGATGGGGGCTGACGCTTGCTGGTCCCCACCTGCCAACTTTGATTTACTTTCGGCTATTATGAAATTTGGTATGCGAATTTCAAAATAAAATGTCAACCCGTTTTTGAGATATCAAATTTTCAAAAAAAAATATTTGATTTTTTTTTTAATTCAAAACTTATATGCAATATTATTTGATTTTATTTGAAATTTTTATATAAAAAAATTATTTAAATCCGTTCAGCTAATAATGAAAAAATTCAAAACGTATAAAATATTCTATGAGAGGTACTGCTATTACCTAAGTAAATAGTTGCTAAGTGTAAAATTTTATAATTTTGGTAGTAGATCGCACAACCTATTTGAAGTGCATATACGGAAAAAGTTAAATAGACTTTGTACGAGCAGTTTTTGAGAACACAAATATTTTCTTCAACGGTTGTTATTTTGTGTAGATAGTACCGTTTTGCATAAAAGTAAATTTTTTTCTTAAAATATTTTAGAGTGTATTAAAAATCTCTTAAATATTGAGTTTCAAAAACATCGATACCTACCCAGTATCGTTTTCGAAATATTTGATTTAAAAAAAAAAGTTCGAAACATTTTTAGAAATGCAAAAAACTTTTTTTTTAATGTTGTTGCACAATACTATTAATATTTATTGGAAGCTTCTAGGTATATAAGTTTGAAGAAAAGTGATCCAGCCGTTTAAACTGTATAGCTCAACGGACAGGCAGACAGAATTGTGAGGCCAACTTTTTCGTCTTCTCTATCATTTTAATAACAAGTTTGATCAAAGTCTCGAGTTCGATTTTTTTTTACGAATTCATAATTTGCCTTATACAGTTGGGTCAAAATAATAGTAGTACATGTTAAAGAATTGCATAACTTCGGTTTTGTAACTTACTAACTTACTTAAGGTGGCGCTACAGGGATGGACCAGGGCCTCACCTAGTAGGTTGAGGTCAGTGGCGGATCTAGGGGGAGGTCATAGGGGGTCATGACCCAGAGCTCCAGTGAAAACAACAAAGACGAGCAATCTTTACTGATTATGCAAAAAATTAGAGGACAGAGAAAAACTTTTTGGGTTATTCCATATTTTTTATACGAAAAACATGAAGTATTAATGGTAAGCTTCTATTTTCTTTTAACAAAGCCAAGCTTAATAATGATATGGACAGGAAAGAAATATTGATCAAAAATCACTACTAGCCTTCGAGGATACACTAAATTCTCTTATCCACCCGACATAAAATTCTGCGGACTCTCTTAAATAATATCCGTTCCTCGCAGTCACCATTACGCAAAAAATAAGACTCTACCGTAGTTTGACAAAGCCAGTTAAAGGAAACGGGACCATAAATCATTAACATCGTTATAACTCCGAAGCAAATCAAAAATGAGAAAAATACCTCTTAAGTTTTTCAGGAACCCATGGTTTTCATCTGCGGTGGTAACTGTGTGATGCAAGTTATCAAAGCATTTAAACATTCTATTTATTAAACTCTGTTTTATTTTCAACCGAAAAGGAAATAGTTTTGGGTGTCACAGACATTTTGCTGCGGATGCACCTTTCAAAAGGGATCATAATAGGTAGCATTCTTTTTTTGAAAATTTTATAGCAGAAGATCTATGTAAGTTGCTTATTTTAATTTTTTTTTAAATATTACTTGGATGTCTTCTTTTCTTAATGTGCTTGTTTGTGAAGTTAGCGCCGTCATTTTTGGTTTTCGAGAGTAAAATTGTGCTATATTGCGCTTATTTTGTCCTGCCTTGTGCCGTAAATATTTTTAAAAATCGCAAATTTGCAAATTTTGCGAACTAATTAGTTTTTTAATTTCGCAATTTCTTAAAAGTGAAAGGTATGCTGTTTTGTGCTCAGCTTGAGCTGTCATGCGTCGAAAAGATAAACAAATCTAATGATTGCAACTTTTTGGCCAAAAACTAATTGCAACTTTAAGGCCAAAAACTAATACATATTAGGGGTGTCGGATTTTTTTTATATTCAAAATGTGTATTGTGGATCTTGTAAAGGGTTTAGAAAGAAGCAATTTCTCTTGGGACATTTGGCAAAATTGAATTTTGAGACCCCACGGCCGTTTTTAGGTTATAAGACCTCAATTCGAAAAAGTGGTGTCAAAAACCAATATTATATGAGGTCACAGTAACTTATAATGTTTTTTTTTTTGCTTTGTTACCTGTTGCTAAGAAAATAGCATTATAATCTGCTTGTCAAAATATCATGACATCACTTTTAACATTAAATCCCCCCGAAAAATAGATCGATTTTCTAGATGTTTTCGATTATTTTGTCTAAATGGAATGCTCGAATTGGTTGAAACTTGCTTTCTTAACACTATACAGCATCTTTAAATTGATGTTTGGTCAATACAAATGAGAAAAGAAAGCCAAAATAAAACATAAGAAGTACTTTTGAGATTTTCCTGACAACTTTTTCGAATTGTGCTGTTTTTTTTTTACATAAAAATGCCCGCGGGGTCTCAAAATTCCATAATGGAAAATATCTCAGAACGAAAATTTCATCTTTCAAGATTCACCATACCCATTTTGAATATAAGAAATAAAAAAAAAATTCCGACAACCCTAATACATTATGCCTTTTTGTTTAAGTTTTACATTTTTATAAAAAAAAACTTAACTGTGCTATTTCGTGCTCAGTTTGTGCTGCCATATGGAGATACAAAAATTCGCATATTTGCAACTCTTACGGCCAAAAAACAACAAACATTTCAAAAAATTCTCATCCGTAAAATTTGAAAATTCGCGATATTTTTTTAATAATTACGACTGAAGGCAGTACAAGTTGAGCAGAATACAGCACAACTTTTTTTTGAAAATCGAAAATTGCGGGGCTAACTTCATCCACAGCTTATCTAAACTATCCTTATTCTTTGAAATCAAGTACAGTATTGAATTAATATGATCATATAGTTTTCTTGCGTATTGTAGTCCAGTAACCTTGTAGTTTCATAGTACTGAGACCTTGCGTCAGGTCCGGTAGTTCTGATTTTTTGCTGAGTTGCTTATGATGTTGGCCTAGTAATAAATCCGATTTTTCGACCTCGAGCGCCGAACGCAACATTGGTAAAAATCCAAAAAACCGCGAATTTTTCGCGGTTTTTTTCACTTATTGGCTATTTTAAACTTTAAAGCCTGGTTTGCGATTATGCTTTTGCTCTACCATTTCAAAATAATTAAATGGGCTTCAATTTGAGCGAAAAATCAATTCAAATTGTGAAATTTTTCATCAACTTTTGAATTTAGAATGCTGCAAATCGAATTGAAGGGGGGCTTATTCACCCCTTATGTGAAATCGTTTGCCCCTTTTTAATGATTTTTTATATTGTGTAGCGTCTTATGTTGGCTATATTTTAAAATCTTAATCATGAAGATCGGATGAGTAGAAACGGAGTTATGATTTTTTAAAATCAACCATATAAAACTTGAACTAAAACATTCGCTTCAGATTACTCACTTCAGATAACTCACTGAAGCGAATGTTTTAGTTCGAGTTTTAAATGGTTGACTTTAAAAAATCATAACTCAATACAATACGCTAGGAGGTTCCTTTTACTTTTTGGTAAAACTTCCGAACTTCATTCCTGCAATGGCATCCCTCTATTTCCTCGATCGTGCACTTTGCATCCTTTTTCCTTTTTAGAAGCTTGTGTTCCTCTCTCCTCTTCTGTTCGTAGAGCTCGCGAGCAGCTCTGGTCCTTCTATGCAGCACTGCTTTGTATGCCTGTTGTTTGGCTGCATGTACTTGCCGGCATTCTTCGTCGAGCCAGGGGTTTTGCTGTGGGTGTCGTATGAGGCCCAGCACGTCAGAGGCGGCATTTCTGATGGCTTCCTGGCAGTTTTTCCACTAGTTCTCGATATCTGCAATTGGTGGCAAAGGACTATTTAAGAGGGCACGAGAGACTCGGTCGGAAAAGGACCTGGCGATTTCTTGCAACTGTAGCCACCCGACGCGACTTTGAACTTCCTCATAGTATTTCCCTGTTTTGATGGCTTTGGCCTGGATATCCGTAGCATTACCTTTGCTACAAAGTGGTCCGAGTGAACGTTGGCTTCTCGGAACATTCGGACATCCTTGGTACTGGAGGAGTGCCTTGCGTCGATCGCAATGTGGTCAATCTGGTTAGCGGTTGATTGACCAGAAATCCGCTATGTCCTCTTATGTATACCGAGATGCGGGAACTGCGTACTAGCTACCACAACGTTTCGCCCCGCAGCGAAGTCGATTAACCTGAGTCCGTTATCGGAGGTGGTGTCGTGCAGGTTGTATCTTCCGATTGTGCTACCAAAGACGTCTTCTTTCCTAGCTCGGCATTAAAATCACCCAAGATAATTTTAGTGTCATAGCTAGGGCATTGCTCATATGTCTTGTCCAGGAGCTCATAGAACTCATCCTTGGTATTGTCATCCTTCTCCTCTGTGGGGGCATGCACGCATATGAGGTTTATGTTGGCGAATTTAGTTGAAACTCAAGACTTCTTGCCTAAGTCTGCCTCTAACGACGAATCCACATCTAAAGAAACGCTGCCCTTGTGGTCGGTAACAGTCACCGTAGTTAATGTCACAGTCTTTCAGTTTTCTTTTTCCCGGCCCATCCCATGGCACTTCTTGGATGGCGAAGATGTCTGCTTTGTAGCAGTCAAGGGCTTCCGCTAAATGCTCGGCTGCACGTGGTCTATACAAAGACAGAACATTCTACGTGCAGATCTGAAGTTCGTTGCCCTTATTTCATTTGCCAACAGTCAATCCGTCCGTTTCAAGACGCGTATTATGAATTGCTCCTATGAAGCAACGCACACGCAGTGTTGTTCCTCTACGTGTCGACTTTAATTGTCTACTTTTCAATATCGACAATTGCGTAAACTACGTCGACAGTGACGATAATGTCCACAATGACGTCGACAATGTCAACAAGAGCTTTTAGATCTGTCAAATTGCAAATAAATTCATTCGAGAAATTCTAGTTTGCATAATTGTAAGACTTGATGTCTTTAAGTGAGCTCTTTTTTCGAGAGCGATTTCATCCATAAAACTTCATGGCGTAGGCATTATATTCAGCAATGTCTTAAGTAAACATTCCAAACGTGCGTTGTTGATTCCTATCAAACACTGTTGCAAGATTTGTGGAGAGCGTTTCTGGAAAAGAAAACTCCGAATTGAATTAAGTCTTGGGTATTTGGATTTAATATGCTACCTTGTATGGCGCGTCACTTCATTTTAAAATTTTCAATTGTTTTTATTTAAATTAAATAATTTTGTGGGTTAGTTTAAAAAGGAAAAATTAAAAAATATTCTTGTTTCATGAATTTTCTACATTGTCTACATTGTTGACATGCCTGTGTTGTGAATTGTCTACGTTGAATTGTCTACGCGTAGAAAATCGTGTAGTCTACAGTTAAAGTCTACATGAAACAACACTGCGCACACGTTGCGCTGTCGTCGAGGAGGATTTTTGTATGAAAATATCCAAATGTACACAAAACCTTAATCGATGTTTGCGCTGTGCTTGAGAAGGGTTTTCTGTGATAAACCACAAAATCGCGCTCATAAACCCTCCTCGATTTATGCGCTGAAACGGTTTTCAAATGTATTATTGTTTTATTTCATCTGGAAACCCTACTATGCTTCAACACGAAACGAAGCATATGGGCTTATTTTTTGTTTTTTTTTTTAATTAGCATTTTGTTGTTTCGCTTTTTTAATTTGGCATTTTATTGCAAAGATTTTTTTATTTTGAATTCAATTACATAAGGCATGTAATTTAATGCAAGTCAAAAGCCCGCAAAACAATTGAATGCCAAATAAAAAAAGCTCTGCAATAAAATGCCAAATTAAAAAAAATCGAAATAACAAAATGCAAAAAAATAACTTGCCTTAAAAAAGCAAAAAAAAAAAAAAAAAAAAAAATACTAAATTGGAAATCTTCATAACACTAAATTTTCTTTCTCCCTTTTTAAATTAAATGCGTTAAGCTAGCAACTATCAGTAGCAGCGACCATCAGGAACTGAATTAAATCAACGGATACACATAAATATTATGTAAAAAGGACGCACAAACATCGAAGAGGGATTCTGAATTCAAAATCATAAAAACACTACTGAAACCCTACTCCGCTGCAACCTAGGTGGGTATACTGAAAGATAGTATGGATATATTTACACATATTAGATAAACGCCAAAAAATCCTACTCGTTTTTGCTTTGTGCTGAAGGAGGGTTTACGGTTGAAAAATCGTAAAAGCACTACTAAGACCCTCCCCGACGACAGCGCAACGTGTGCGTTGCTTCATAGGAGCAATTCATATGTGGATGCTTGTGTCGTCTTGAATGCACCGTGTCTACCCTTTGAACATCCGTCATTTGCTCATAGTAACAGATGATTGTGACGTCATAGAAAAGATGGCGACTTGGGTGTTTCTAATGAGTTCACCTTGTTTCTGTTTATCATTTATATTTTTACAGGCTTTCAAAGAATTAATTATAATTGCGATAATATTATCATCATAAAACAAATATGACTGAGTTCCCCCCCGCCTCTGATCGAAATCCTGCGTACACCATTGGTTCGCTGTCATGGATGGGAAATGTGAAACTCATTCATTGATTAATTTAAGCAATTGAATTGAATAAAATATCATGGGTACCAACAGAATTTCATATAGAAAAGGTTTTGGGTTCCAAATAATTGACTCTATGTCACGTTTGTGTCAAATATCCCCGTGTTGTAATGGAGAGTTTTAAACTTTTTGCAAGTTTCTGCATAGAAAAAGATTGAAATCAATTTATACCGTTTTTAAGGAAATCGAAAATCAAAAAAATTATTCTTTGAGAAGAATACGATAAATGGTTTTTCCACCCAGAGGCCTTTTATTTAATTTTTTTAAGAAAAGAAAAGTTGTGGAGCCATTTTTGTTACAAAAAAAGAT
Organism: Dasysyrphus tricinctus; assembly: GCA_963921185.1. Lineage (NCBI taxonomy): Eukaryota > Metazoa > Arthropoda > Insecta > Diptera > Syrphidae > Dasysyrphus > Dasysyrphus tricinctus. Next base: position 130,297,677 of record OY992530.1, read on the forward strand.
TTTGTAAGATCTTTAAAAAATCTCATGGCAGGCAACGTTTGTTTCATAAACACAATCAGATAAAAACTTGTTTAAAACAGAAAAAAAACTTTAAGTTGAAAGCTGGAAAATCTAACAGAAAGAAAATTGACTTTTCTTATTTTTTTGTACTTTTTTACTTTTTTGCATGTTGGTATGCAGCCCATAAAAACATTTCAGCAAACAGAAAAATCAATAAAGCAAGTATTATTGTCTTCAAGGGCGTGAAATACGTTTGTTTCAAATTTCCCATCACCACCCATTTGAGTATATATTCATATCATTTACACCCCACATTTTTCCGTTCCACTTAGGTTTTGCTCTCGTTTCAATTTCACTGTCGGTTTTGAAAAATGATACCAAAATGATTTCAATACAAGACTGCATATAATTAATGACTTTCCATCAACCTAGCTGTGAATTAAATGTTTCCCTCTGTTGGAAGTTAGGGGAGAGGGAGAGGGAGAGTTTCTTTCTTTTCTATGTTTTTTTTTTACAAAGCCTGCAACCGTAAAAAAATAGAATAATTCACATTCTTTTGAAAATAATTAATATAAACCGCAGACAAGGTATCCCAAGTAATATACATAACTAGATCAAGGATATTAGACTAATTGTTATGGACCACAAAGGTCCTTGAATTAATAACCAACCATCGAAGTGTCGAAGACAAATAAAACAAATCACGCGAAGGCATAAATTGCTCGCTAGACTGATGTTTACAAACAATTTATAACGTGAGCTGGAAAGTGTGTTTGGGTTACTTTTTCGATATTCCTATCAATAAAAATGAAAATATTTGCAAAGACACTTATTCTAGATATAAACAAAACGACCTGAAGGAGATGTCTTGTTGCCGCCTCTTTTTGTCCAACTTTTCGATTTCTTTGTATGGGAAATAATCTTAACTACTAATTTTTTCAGCTTCATTGACAATTGGTAGCAACAGGAGTTGAATATCCTACGAATAGATCTGCACGCGTGGAAGACCTAGAAGCATAGGTAGGACGATTTAGTCTTCCAGCAAGCAATATCCCGTCGTCCGCTTTATGGCTTTACGACATGGCAATAATATTTCTTCCTGGGTAGCAATTAAGCAATAAACAAGGACTCTATATCTTGTATTGTTCTACTGCATCCTTAGCGATAATTTTAATATATACCTTTGCATGTTCAAGGACATTTGCGCGTGCGTCGCGATTATATTTTATTTCGCTGCCTGCAAGGAGTGATGGGAACTGACAAAACTTCCTTGGAAAAATGTCGCTAGTTTTTGAATAGTAACAAAGTGAGAAAGAATTCATACACGCAGCAGCTAGTTTTAAGGTTCGAAGAGACATTAAACTAATAAACTGTACGATGAATATGCAAGAAGTCTGAGAATTATGTTTTTTCTTTTTCGACAAGCATTTTATGAGTAAATGTTTTCGAAGAAAAGATATTTTTATTGAGGGTAAAGCGCTATAGGAATATATAGGATTTTCTCGTGTCCGTGCTAAAATTATATATTCTCATGGAAATTTTACGCAGTTTTTTTTATTATACATCATTGTTTATCCTTTGTTACGAGGAGAATTTAAAAATGTCACTGAGCTATAACCAGAGCATTGATGGATTGACGTCGCGATACGGAAGCGACCTATATCTAAGGACAAAAACTCAAAACTGCCATTGTTAAAAAATCACTAAAATAAAACTTGTTTTTGGCCTAATGAGAATATTTTTTTTCCAGTAGATTCAATATACGTTATAATCTCCATAAAGTCCATATTTTTCAACAGGCCTAATTTTTTAGAAATATGGATCACAGAGAACAATACCCGGTATGAACATACCTCAATAAAAAAAAGATACCTACTTAAAAGACTGTAACTGATCATATTTATGATCAACACGAAAAATCCAAGTAACAATTCTTGAACGAAGTAATTTTGCAATTGTTACAAAAATATGTTTAAAAAAAAAATATGTCTTCTTTGATGCATATATTTATTAGACTGATTCAAAAAAATTAAAATGTCTTCGATATTCGATGCCACTAGCTTTTTAGTTAAAGTTTAATGAAATACTAATCCTGGCAAAATTTCAGCCCTTTAGGTCAATATTTAGAGGTCGCTCATCGATACTTTCTGTTTTCCATATAAATCGTATGGGAACTTTTTTTTTATTCCTTCTTTATTTTATAACTTTAGAAACGGTTATCATACAGAAATGATCAAGGTAGAATCTGAAAGAAAATTTGATGTTCTTTAAAAAAGGTCCTCACTTCTTATCCAATTAATGTACTCCTTCCAAAGTTATTCAAGGTCAGAGTGATATTCGTGGAAAATAAATTTTTTTTTGGATTCCGTGTTGAAAAAATCTGCTATAATACAAGATGTTTTGCAAAAAATGTAACAAAAGGCAAGTGCGTGTAAGTTGCACTCAGACAAGAAAAAAATAGTTTTAGAGTGGGGGTCTTTTTCCCCCATTTAGGCGGGAGGGGCAGTTTCCTAAAAAAATTGGTTTAAAAAAGAAAAAAAATATTAAAAATCAACGGCAATACTTATGGAGTCGTCATGCTAATACTTTTTTAAAGACAACAACCCATTATTTAATTAACTTTTTAAAAAAAGTTGTTTTTGTAAATATTTTTTGAAAAAATTAATTTCAAACTTAGATTTAAAAAATGAAAAAGTGATTTTAGTTTTTAAATATCTTTTTGAAAAATTTTTCGTTATCAAGTACAATTTTTGTTTATGGATTTCAATACCTTCCTTAATTTTTAATAAGATGCTGAAAACCACAGGCTAAAATGATTTGTAGTTTCTGAGAAAATTGAAAATTAAAATACCTACTACTACTACTGGAAATTGGGTGTTTGCAGGAAGGAACAATTTAAATTCCAGGGCGTCTAATAACAAGAAACTTGGTTTTTGTTATTTTCAATTTTCTCAGAAACTACAAATCATTTTAGCCTGCGGTTTTCAGCATCTTATTAAAAATTAAGGAAGGTATTGAAATCCATAAACAAAAATTGTACTTGATAACGAAAAATTTTTCAAAAAGATATTTAAAAACTAAAATCACTTTTTCATTTTTTAAATCTAAGTTTGAAATTAATTTTTTCAAAAAATATTTACAAAAACAACTTTTTTTAAAAAGTTAATTAAATAATGGGTTGTTGTCTTTAAAAAAGTATTAGCATGACGACACCATAAGTATTGCCGTTGATTTTTAATATTTTTTTTCTTTTTTAAACCAATTTTTTTAGGAAACTGCCCCTCCCGCCTAAATGGGGGAAAAAGACCCCCACTCTAAAACTATTTTTTTCTTGTCTGAGTGCAACTTACACGCACTTGCCTTTTGTTACATTTTTTGCAAAACATCTTGTATTATAGCAGATTTTTTCAACACGGAATCCAAAAAAAAATTTATTTTCCACGAATATCACTCTGACCTTGAATAACTTTGGAAGGAGTACATTAATTGGATAAGAAGTAAGGACCTTTTTTAAAGAACATCAAATTTTCTTTCAGATTCTACCTTGATCATTTCTGTATGATAACCGTTTCTAAAGTTATAAAATAAAGAAGGAATCAAAAAAAAGTTCCCATACGATTTATATGGAAAACAGAAAGTATCGATGAGTGACCTCTAAATATTGACCTAAAGGGCTGAAATTTTGCCAGGATTAGTATTTCATTAAACTTTAACTAAAAAGCTAGTGGCATCGAAAATCGAAGACATTTTCATTTTTTTGAATCAGTCTAATATTTATGTTTATGTCCAATGTTTTTTTTGCGTCTAAAAAACGTTGATCATAAATTATTGCACTTTTACGACCACCATAATTCTTAGTGACACGTTAAATACGAGTGAGTCCTGTAATTTGAGTCATTCAGCTCCATCCAGAAATTCCGTGGGAAATATTTGTCACTTGGAGTTTTACTCTTTCCGGGAACACATTCCATCTAAGGCGAGTTCTCCACGGGGAACAAGTGTTCTACCAACATAAAAATCATTAGAATTTTACTTACGAAATACACTAGTCAAAAAGAGAACAACATTTTTTCAAACACTTTTAGATACCTATAAGAAAATAGGCTGGGATAAGAATTGTTTCCCTCGAAATTTTTCCCCAAAATATTGCCCATTTCTATTTCCTGGATAATATTTCCCCCCGCTCAGAGAGGAGGGAAATTCTTATAAGAAAATAACATTAGATAGACAAAAAAAAATAATTAAAAACAACCGCAAAACAGAGAGTAGGGGAGAGAGGGGCAAAACGGACCCCAGGGCAGGAAAGGTCCAAGCCGATTTTGGGCTTAGTTTGCAACTCAATCTTATTTTTAATGATGAGAACTCATTAAGAACCTACTTTTCGAACGCACCCCTAAGTTTCATGGATAGAATGAAGTTGGGTCCAGTGAAAACCATGAAACAATGAAAACAGACAGTTTTCTAAAAAAAACATAAATTTTTTACAATACTTTCAAACTCACGCTTATATGCTTCTCAAACCCTTATGATCCTTTGTTATGATACACCTTAAGACTCAAACATTATTTGCGAAAAATTTTATTTGATTTTAAGAAATATTAAAGAAGTAAGAAAGGTTTGAAGCTCTAGTAGTCCTTCTTGCCCCCCTCTCCCCTATGTATTGTTTTTTAGCTTTTTGAAAATCCCGAAATCCATTCTTATGGTTTATATCAAAATTAAATTTTTTTGATACACAAGTTTGGTAAAAAAAAACTTTTTGAAAAAAAAGAATTTTTTAAAAAAAATTTAAAGTTTAAAACGATTTTTGCTGAAACTGTAAATTAAACAACTTTATTTGAAAATATACCATACGAAAATTCGACTACCATACAGAAAAATAAAGGGTGGTTAAATTTTAAGGACCGATGTTGATTTTGAATAAAACACAAATTATTTAGGAAATTATTGTCATTTCTTTTTATTAAGATAATATTGGTATGGTTCAGTTATGTATGGAACAAAATATCGGCCAAATGGCCGCCGCGACCTCGGCGGTACAGCTCCATCGCCCAATGGTCCAAATGTTCGATGATGCGCGCTGAGGCATAATTGAGGTTCTATGCCATCAATGTGCTGAATTATCTCATCCTATAGCTCTTGAATTGTTTTTAGCTTATCGACGTACACCTTTTCTTTCAAATAACCCCACAGAAAGAAGTCCAACGCGGTGTCAAATCACATGATCTTGGCGGCCAATTGACATCGCCACTACGTGAGATAACACGGCCATTGAATTTGTCGCGCAAAAGAGCCATTATTTCGTAAGCTGTGTCGCAAGTGGCACCATCCTGTTGAAACCACATATCGTCCACATCCCATATCTTCCAAATCGGGCCATGAAAAGATCGTTATCATCTCACGATAGCGAGCACCATTCACAGTAACTGCCTGACCGGCCTCATTTTGGAAAAAATACGGCCCGATGATGCCGCCAGCCCATAAACCGCACCAAACAGTCACTCTTTGTGGGTGCATTGGTTTTTCGACAATTACTCTTGGATTATCATTCGCCCAAATGCGGCAGTTCTGCTTATTGACGAATCCATTGAGGTGAAAATGTGCCTCATCACTGAAGATGATTTTCTTGGAAAATTGATCATCCACTGTTTCCATTTCTTGCCACCATTCTGACCATTGACGATGCTTGAAATGGTCCATGGTTCAAATTGAGTTGGTCTGAAATTGAGAAATGTCAAATGAAATGCAAAAACAAACTTGACGTTTAGGTGTGGTTCACATTCAACATCGGCCCTTAAAATTTAACCATCCTTTATATTATTTGTCTCAGCATTAAAAAGTTATGTCTGTTTTTCTTTAAAGTATAATTTGGTGCTTGTACTGTTCTTTCACTCACCAATTCAATTAACCCCTACAGTCGCTATAAGGGATGAAACTAAAAATTTGAAAAATAAGGGAATTTTGTTTTCTTTATTCATTTGGAGCTGATTTGAGCCCATGCAAATATCAAAACTCAAAGAACCCATAAAACGACCACCATTTACACAGAGAAGAATGGCAGGTAAAAAAATCTTACAATGTCCTTGTTAAATTAACAAGGTGCACTATCCCATATAAAGGTACAGGAATTTCAGAAATTAACCAGATTTTAGTAACCTTGTATTCAGTGTAAGATCAACCTGGTGGCATTTCCAACCATATTCAAATTGATTTAAGAAGATGTCCTGTTATTTTAACCCTAAATTCTTGTAAATAAGAAATTTTAACAAAAGCACAGTGTTATTTTTAACTTAAGTCGTGTTTTTTTAAAAACTGTATGTTATTATATATACTTATAGCCAAGTCAAATTAGGAAATCAAATCGCATTTTTCGATGGACAACATTTTTTTATGGAATCTGTTTGGCTACGTCTCCTGATCATAAAAACGAGTTTTTGGGATTTTTGAGGTTAGGGAAGACCCACCATCTTGAAAAAGAGATTGCTTTTGTTTTTATGCAATAACTCGCTTGCATTTTATTTTACAACAAAACGTCCTGTTAAAATCTTGTAGAAGATAAAATTACCTATAAAATAAGCTATCAACGACCTCTGTAGGTGGTTTCATTTTTGAGATATAACGGACCAATGTTCTCCTATGGGTTGTGTTTTGGGGGTGGTATGACTTTTCTTGAGTTTTCTAGGTAACCGTTGATTTTTTTGGATGATGCTCTTAGAATCTTTTTCAGTTCTTGTATCGACCTATAAAATGAGCCGTCGATCGATATCATCGGCCACGATCCACGAATTGTGTGCGTTATCCAATTCATAGGATCACACTTTATGAGTAAGGAGAAAAACATAAATATATTTTTTTTTCGAAAATGTTTATCCGGTGAATCGTACAAAAAAACTATTACTTAAAATGTTGTCCATACATACATGGTACGTGGAGTTGCCACACAGAAAGTTGTAAAGCAGCCGGGAAACTTAAGACACCTACATTTTAGATTTTAGTAGGACGTTTTGTTGTAAAATAAAATGCAAGCGAGTTATTGCATAAAAACAAAACCAATCTCTTTTTCAAGATGGTGGGTCTTCCCTAACCTCAAAAATCCCAAAAACTCGTTTTTATGATCAGGAGACGTAGTCAAACAGATTCCATAAAAAAATTTTGTCCATCGAAAAATGCGATTTGATGCCCTTTTTTTGACTAATTTGACTGGGCTATTAGCTTTTATTTTAAAACAAATTATGTTAAATTAACGTTTTTATCATTATTTTTACAATTTTTACTTGTTTAATTTAACCTGGCCTCCTGTTAGAGTAGAACTCTGCTAGTTCATCTCAGCGTGAAACCGGTGTTAAAACACACATGCAGGCCATCCAAATAAAATGATTTGACTTTAATTTAACCTGGCCTCCTCTGTTAAAGTAATACTCTGCAGGTTCATTTCAACGTGACACCAGTGTTGAAACACACGTATAGGCCATCCAAATAAAATTAATTGAATTTAACACAGGCCATCCAATGGGTTTCAACTTATTCATTTTTGGCACCAGTTTTTTTTAGACAAATTCCACACGAAAAAGGATATGTTCAATAATGTGCCACTTTGCGGCCCCATAGACAAAATTAATAGCTTGAATTTAATTCCTTGACCTTAAAAACGCTTAAGCCAAGAACAAAATGGAAATCAACTATCCAAGCGGAAGCAGAATCCCAGAGAAAGACGTGGCCACAGTTAAAATACCTTGCAGCAGACCGCGAAGGATGGAGACGTTTTGTTGACGCCCTGTGCCCCAGCCAGGGTAACAGGATAAAAAATCATTGCTCTTCGACAAAAATGACCACAGTTACAGAATTATTTCTGATTTCCAAAGTGGTCCGATTTTGGTAAACTTTTTTTCATGCAGACAATATTTTTAGAATCAGAAACCATCAAAAATCTTTTTGTTGGAATTTGTCCCACTAAATGTCACTTTGAGACTTATATTGACTCGTCTGACAGTTTGAACACCATAGGTGTAATACAAAAAAGAAAACGAAAATATTTAGAAAAGAGAAAAAAAACAACCTACATATATTTGGGGATATTCATGGATAGTGTACCAGTTCAAAAAATTAAATCAAATAATTTTTTTCAGGTGAAAACTGCTTAATTCCGCACTTGGATTGATTTCAAGATTAAAATTAAAATTAAATTAATTAAAAATTAAAATGTAAGCTTATTACTTAAAAATGCAAAATTCAAGGGAAATTATTTTTCCAAGAAAGAAATTATTTTGTTTTGAAAAGTGTACTCAACTTAACAAACGTAAATTGATTTCAATTTCATTAATTATGTATTTTAATTAAGACAGCGAAATGAGTCAAAAAGGGTCTTTCACGTAAGAGCCGAAAACCAGGCATGATAAAATTAGATACCGTTTTTTGTCAGTCACTTTCCGTGAAAAAGCACGTTTATTTTCATCATAACTGCTGAATAACAACTCTTTTAACGTTTTAAAATAATTTTTACTTGCGATGTGGGTACTATAAGGCAAGTTTTGGATCCGTGCAAACAAAAAAATTTGAGATAATCAAACATGATATAATGATGATAGGGAACACCAAAAAAGTGGGTGGCACAATTCTGTCTGTCTGTCTGTCAGGTTCTACCTCAACCTACAGTCTAAACCACTCACTGAAGCGATTTTCTTCAAATTTTGAACCTAAGGTTTTTTTGAATTAACTTTGAAAATGGTTAGCTCTATCCCCATGCAGGTTTCGTTGTTTATCAATTGCAACAGCGACTAGCATTTTTAAGGTTTTTTTGGACCTCTCCAGAGGGGGAATTGAATTTTTTGTTTAGCTCCAAAAAATAACGGTACTTGCCATACAACCGTTCAGGAAGAGCCAATTTATCTCGAAAACTGCTCCAATCGATTTTGATACAGAAAATCAGTGTATTATTGTATATTATATTGTAGTTTTTGGTGTACAGAAAAATTCCAAAAACTTTTATTAACGGTACCTGCCATATAACGCTTTTTTTGGTTTTCTATTTTCTCCTTAACGGCTCGACCAATTTCAATCATTTTTAATACAAAAGTTCCTTAAAATAACAATAATATTGCATATCAAAATTTTGAAACAAGTAAATTTTGGATTTTTAAAAAAATAATATTTTTTTTTTTTTGAAAATTCAATATTTTGAAAACAGGTTGATGAATTTTTTTTTAAATAATTTCGTAAATGTATATTAGTATATACTCAAAACTGACATCCCTAAATTTTGTTTTAAAAATATAACTAAAGTTTTAAATATAAAAAATTAGTTTTTCAGAAAACCGCTCAAACGATTTTTATTTTTTTTTGTACATATACTTCTATTTTTACTTGCGATTATAGGTACCTACTATAAGGCAAGTTTTGGATTTGTGCAAAACAAAAATTTTTAGATAACAATCAAACATGATATTACGATGATAGAGAACACCAAAAAAGTGGGTGGCACAATTCTGTCTGTCTGTCTGTCCGTACCTCAACCTACAGCCTAAACCACTGAAGCGATTTTCTTCAAATTTTGAACTTAAGGTTTTTTTGTAACTCTCCAGAGGGGAAATTGAAATTTTTTTTTTAGCTCAAAAAATAACGGTACTTGCCATACAACCGTTAAGGAAAAGCTTATTTATCTCCAAAACGGCTCCAACGATTTTGATAAAAAAAAATCAGTGGATTACTGTAGATATGATGTACCTTTTAGTAAGAAAAAAAAATCACCAAAAACATTTATTAACGGTACCTGCCATATAACGTTTTTTTTTATTTTTGGTTTTCTCATTAACCGCTCATTCGATCTCAATAAATTTTTTTTCACAAAAGCTCTGTTAGAATATAAATAAAACTGCATACCAAAATTTTTGAAAAAATAAATCTTGGATTTTTAAAAAAAGATTGAAATTTTTTTTTGAAAATTCAATATTTCAAAAACGGGTTGATGAATTAATTTGAATTTTCAGTTTCAAATGTATATTAATATAAACTCAAAATTGGCATACCAATTTTTTTTTTTGAAAATTGTTACAAAAATTTTATATATAAAAAATTAATTTTTAAGAAAACGGCTCCAACGATTTTAATTTTTTTTTTGCATATATTGATATTTTTTTAAGTTATCAAATGGCATACGCGCTCTAAGTTATTTATCAGGCTGTTTAAACAATTAAAAGAACGATTTAAATGCTTTCTTATACTTTTTCTATAATTACTTGAATATTTTTTAAAGTTCTTAAGTTCCACACAACTTGAACATAAGAGCAAGTACGTGCGATCCAGTCGTTTTTTTTTCTTTTTGCAATTGAGAGGAATCTACATTGTCCGTTGTGTTTTCGTTTCGCATCATCACTGTTGAACATTCATGCATATTATTTATTTATTTTTTCTTTTTTTTTGCAATTGCTGTGTTTTCTGGCAAACCTAACCCGCACTTTACCACTTTTACAGACAATGCAGGCTTTTGTTTTTTTTTAACCGCTGAGATATAACCAATGTCATTGAGGGTTCTTCTTGAACTTCATCGGCAAAGGGCCTTATTCATTGCTAAAGAAGCATCATTTGGTGTTAAACACTTGTTCCTTTTCATTTCTAATATCCTGCTAGGTGCGTCCGCATTTGTCAAAATTTGTTTGCGGCCTCTGGCTTGTGCTTTAGGAACGATAGCCCACCTTTTTCTGGACTTTGATTACCACGGATCAGCTTATTTTAAGCTCCTTTGCTATCATTTGCTTCGAGAAGCCACTCTTTGTCATGACAACAATACTGCCCTCAATTTGTTGTGATAGTTACCTCATTATTTTAAAGAGCAATGGAATATGCTTTATAATTCTATCAGCAAATTTCGCTATTTTTGCTGATTAACGCTTGGTGCAAAATTAAGTACATGCGAAGGGTATAGTTTCAAAACTTTCCTATTCCAGTTTTTTTGAAAAATGAGTTAAGTATGAGGAAATGTTCTTTAGAAGGTCCTTCATCAACGTTATTAGGTAATCAAATTTTGCACTAAAAATATTCTTTTTCTTTAAGGTTCTTATATTTTCAAAACTCCTCTATTCCTATACTTACTCCTCTGAATCAAAAGTCATCTATTCCCATACAAATCTTTAATCAACTATAATCGTTACTTTCAAAACTATTCTTTCTCAAATTAAATAGATTTTTTATTATTTGTAGGCTCACCAAATATGTTCAAAACCCTAAGGAATGGATAAAAGTCATCCTTAACTTATATTTTAACGTTAAAACTAATCGCTTTTATCATTTTTGCAGCTTTTAACAGTTTTTTTTCATTTCACTCAAAATTCTCAAAAGTGGAAAATAAGTGTTTTGAAACTATACCCCTCATGCAGTTTATTTATGTTTTATTTGTTTTTTTTTTCTTAGAACTTGCTGCTTTCCGTTATTTATTACATACAGTTTTGTTGAGAATTGAACATAAAATAAAGGGCAAACAAAATTTTTTAATTTGCTTTATTATTTCTGTTCGTATGCATCAATATGTGCACTAATTACAAACATGTACTCATTTTTGCTCCCTAAAGATCCTAGGGCCTTTCAGGTGGTATGAATATTTTTGAAAATTTCCCATAAATGAAATCTAGATATCTTTAAGATGATATTAGTTTTTTCAAATTTACCATAAATGAAAATAGCTGACATTTTATGACCGTGAAGTGGCATTTCAAATTGCATAATATTTTTCAAATGGCTCAAATGAGGTGCCAACAACACTACGAATAAAAACATTATACTGTCCGTTTTCTATCTTCTATAAGCCAACCCTATGTCCGTTAAGATACAAATGAATAGTGGATTTTAAATGTTTTTTTTTTTTTTTTTTTGAATTAGGTAAATATTTTCAATGCACAATTTCTATAAAACTTTAACAACTCCAATGTCATATTCAAAATTATAAAATTCATTAAACCACTATAAAAACCGAAGATACGAACTTCAGACTCATTAATATAAATATTTGTCAACATTTGATGTCAATGTGTTTACACAAGCGCAGTTCGTCTTCAATTCTTCACTCACGTTGGTACCTATAGTGGGGTATTTAACTTAGAACATGGACAAAAATACAATAAGGAATTTTGGGAACAAATTAAAATTAATTCATTAAAGAATTAAATTCTTGACCAGTGTAAAAATTGTCATAAAATCTCCCCTTATGTTTGATGAATATTGTTGAATTATTTGAATCTTGAAGGTGGATAATACAGAAAAAAACTGTCTGGCAGCACCTAGTTACAAATTTCTTGCAAAACTTCTCATCTTGAAGTTATTTAGATATGTAGGTACATATAAATCAATCTTCCCAAAATATTTGATATTAAAACTTTATAAACTGAAAGTTTGTTGTAATTTAAGATCTCTTTACTTTTCATGGGGTTTCTTGCAAACTGATCTAACGATTTGGATGAAAGTTCTCTAGTTTGTTTTTTCAGTGGTTGAAGGCTTGGGAAGCATTTTTTTTGGCCTTCTGCCATGAAAATTGAAAAAAAAAGAACTAAGTATTTTGAAGAAAAATCCACTGTAAACTACCAGGTGCAAAGTATAGGTATAACGTCAGAACGAACCAGCTTTGCATATGACATCATTACAGACAGTAAACGCCACTATTGTCATTATGATAATTGATGATTCAACGTCAATGAATATCAATTTCTGAACAGGAATCCATTAAGAATAACACTTATATTTGAAGATATCACCGATCGTATATACAAATCGAACATTCCTCGATTTCTTCCTGCTCTTCCTTCTTCTCCTCCTCCAAATCCCAACTCAAGAAAATTTGTACCTCGTTCTTTTTACATTTTTTTAAAATATTTTTGTGATGTCAGGTTGCTGGCATACATCCAACATTCTTATCGGTTATCCCGAAGACGTTTGTTAAGTTAAGCGCGCGCCCACAAAGAATTTGCAACATATATTTCCACAACAGTTCCACAAGCAAAAATAGCAAAAAGGAGGAAAAGGAAAACCTAAGCCGGTATTTTCTATATTCCAGGATTTCAAGTATCTCTGACTGCTCACAGGGGGAAAATAGCTTAGATTAACCAGCGAGATTATGTGCGCATGGTACTCTCTATACACAGAATAGAGCAAGAGCAGAAGGCTCTAGAATAATATGCAATAAGAGGGACTCCCTCGGATCGACCCGGGACCGACACAACAACCAAAGTCGAAAACGCGTTGCGTGATTGTGATTGCAGCAATGCCAACCATGTCCGGCGAGCACCGATGATCATTAATTATGAAGATTGCAGGAGGTCTTCAAATCACGTTCAACATGAGATAAACGTGACAGCGTGAAATGTTGGATCGTTACCATATGCGGATTGGAATTCAAGCTGCAATATACATCAGACTTGCTCTCTGGACAGTGGTCGCACGTATATTGTAAACAGAAAGTGACATCCCCCTTGCACAAAAAGGGACGACAATTAATTATCCTGGCTTGGGATATGGGCTACGGACACAGGAAGAAGTTTTACGGAAATATCGCGATCGTGTATATGTACGTATTCCAAAGTCAAACCAGGGAAATTGTGGGTGAAGGTTTTCTGTGCAAATCATTTGTTTTGTGAGAATAGGTAGTATGTAAGCTGAGAAGAGGTAAACTGCAGTGAAATTTTTCGGAATTATTGGATTTATAACAGATTGCCCATGGGCAATGAGTTAATTGTGTTGTGTGCTTAAAACAGATACATTTCTAAGGTTTAAAAAAAAACTCTTATTGAAATAATTAAAGAAGTGAAAGAGGTAGGTACTCTTTATGTAAATAAATATGCAATAAAATTAAATTTGTTTTTTTTTTGGTATGAACGCAAAATCAAAAAAACGTCAGATTTCTGTCAAAACCTTGAAATCCTCATATGTTTCATGGTTCCTTCTAAATCTATCAATCAGTTTTTAAACCTTTTATTATCTAAAAATTCTGTTTCATTAATTCTCAAAGCGGGTTTTTGTATCTCCTAGTCGATTTTTTAATTTAGATCTACGATGATTGATAGAAAGTCGAGACGATATTTAGTTTTTGAAAAAAAAACGAAAATAACGATAGGAATGTGTAAACTTTGGATGATAAAATTTTTATTTATTATTTTGAAACAAATTTATAGGCTATAATAGGGCTCTGGACATTTGGCACCTCATATGAGGGAAATTTGATAAAAATATCCCATCTAATTGGTCAGAAAAGGTCAATTGGTCCCAGAAATTGGTCAGCCCTAGATAACTTTTAACCAAGGCTTTAACTTTCTCAAGGTCGCTCAAGGTCACGTGCGTTTTTTGGCACCTCATTTTAGGGAAATTTGATAAAAAAAGTGTACCATCTGAAAGATCTCTTGATCTATATAAAAGGTCAGCTTGTTTCAGTAATTTGTCAGGTATAGATTTTTTTTAATGAACTTTTAAAAATTTCAAGGTCATAGCGATTTTTGGCACCTCATTTAGGGGAAATTTGCAAAAATTTAATACCATCAGAAAGGCCCTAAGAACTATTTAAAAGGTCAGCTGGTTTTAGTAATTGGTCAGCCATAGTTTTTTTTTTAATGAATTTTTTAAATTATTGTTGAAGGTCAAGCGCGATTTTTGGCACCTCATTTAAGGGAAATTTACAAAAATTTAATACCACCTGAAAGGCCCTAAGATCTGTATAAAAGGTCAGCTAGTTTCAGTAATTGGTCAGTTATAGATACTTTTATACGATTTTTTCAAAGTTTTTTTTTCTAGGTCATGAACGGTTCGTGACCTTGAAAAAAAAAATACTTCAAAAAATTTTATAAAAGTATCTACAACTGACGGATTACTGAAACTAGCGGACCTTTTATGTCAAGAGATCTTTCAGATGTACACTTTTTTGGCAAATTTCCCTAAAATGAGGTGCCAAACATCGTTTTGACCTTGAATTTTTTTTTTTAATTCATTAAATATTCATACAAAAAAAACTATGGCTGAACAATTACTGAAAATAGCTGCCCTTTTACAACCGTGCAGAGGCTTTCAAGTTACATACTTGTTTTTTTTAAATGACCCAAATGAGGTGCCAAAAGTTTTTTTTTTTGTGACCTGGAAACGAACTTCAAAATTCATAGAAAAAAATCTATGGCTGACCAATTACTGAAAATAGTTGACCTTTTATCACGATCTAGAAATCTTTCGGATGGTATAAAATTTTGGTAAATTTCCCTTAAATGAGGTGCCAAAAATCGCGCGTGACCTTGAGCGACCTTGAGAAAGTTTAAGCCTTGATTAAAAGTTATCTAGGCCTGACCAATTTCTGGGACCAGTTGACCTTTTCTGACCAATTAGATGCGATATTTTCTTATCAAATTTCTATCATATGAGGTGCCAAAGGTCCAGAGCCTATCAATAGACCGAAGAATTAGGGGTATAAGGTATTTTTATCAAAATGCTGTAAAAAGTTCTTTAAGAAATGTAGAAGGAAAAATTTAAATTTAATTTGTTAATAAATTGCTCATAATCGTTTTTGGAGCAATAATAGTCTCAAAACATGCTCAGACAAAATAAAGTAGGCTCAAAAGGTTTTTATATGGCATGTTAGGAAAGTCATTTTTTATTCAAAATTGTCTTTTTCGGTACTATGTTCCTACCAATTTGGCAAATTTCACATTTGTAAAAACATTCGCACTCAAGATTTTGGTGAAATATAACATGACGTAGGTAAGCCCAAAATGTTGTGTTCCGCCTGTTTTTAAATGCTTCCAGACTTCAAACTGAATGACTGGAGTGATTAATACAAGATTGGTACTAGGTGCAGGGATTGTTTAAATCTGTCTTTCGGGTAAAAGCTGCAAAAAGTAACAAGAAATGGTAAAGTTTGAATGGCTATATCTCTGTTAATTTTAAATAAAACTACTTTTTGAAGATGTCATATTAAAGATTTTAGCCTCTCCTTTTTTGTTACAGTCACGCCACACCATTGGTCGTCAGAACGCATCGTGGGTCTTCATGCCGCTAAGCGGGTTGTTGCCCTGCACCACACTCCGTCCCTGATCCGGACGCGTTGCACAGGCGATGGACGTGTTAGTGCGACATATTTGACGAACAAATATTCTGCAACCGCCCGAAACACACTTATGGCGATATTTCCTTATATTGCAGTTGTTTGGCAATTTTTCCTATTCCGGGTTTTTCCTATTTAACTATTTTAATTTAATATTCTTGGCATTGTTGTCATATAGCGACAGGGTCCCCAGTCCCCACCTGTACTTGAGAAAGTCCATTCCTCTTTGGGATCGATACTTTTTCATACCCGTACAGTTGCCAGATGCTAAAAGACTTGACATTCAGGAATCCGCTGACACTGTTGGTGATGGTGAATCAACCATTGTCTTGAGGTTGTGTTCTCCACTTTAGCAAAGCATTGCGTTAACTGTTTTACCTTTACTATTCCTTAGGGCACTTTCCCTCTGGGTAGAAAAAGACTTTGTGAGCCAATCCTGAAAAAGGCGATCACATCATCTCCTCCAATAACCGACCATTTGCTCTGACATTCTTTCCTAAGTAATGGAAATGCTGATCAATCGTCAGCTTATGAAATATCGCATTTCGTTGCAACAGACCCACTGGCGATTTGATGGCTTTTATCACCGAAAATCATTGCATCTTTCTGAAGAAAGCCAAATTGTTGCCCTCGATATTTCTAAAGCATTTGATAGAGTGCAAGAACATTTTGTTCCTTTCTGATCTGTATGTGTTGGGAGTGAATATCGTTAAGTCGATTAAAGTCGATATAGATTTCTTCGACTATTTTCAAGGCCAGTCTCCTATTTGTCAATAAGACTCAAAGTGACATTTAGTGAGACAAATTCCAAGAAAAGGTTTTTTGATGGTTTCTGGCTCTAATAGGTATTGTCTTCATCAGAAAAAAAAGTTTACCAAAATCGACCATTGGAGTCACATTTTTTCAAAATGGCGGCTAGTTACCCTGAACTTAATTAAATAATCTGTAACTTTTTTAATTTTTGTCATACAGCAATTATTTTTGTATCCTTTTTCGAGTGGAGTTGGTCTAGAAAAAGGTGTCCTAGACAGCAAAGCTGAAAAAGGCAGTTAACCAAATATTATGTTTTAAGAAATGCGTAGCTTCTTTCCCATATCAACATAAATTATAACAAAATATGAAACAGGAAAACAGTTTTTTTTTGTGATTTTCATGGTAACCGTCCGCCATTTTGAAAAACGTGACTTCCGATGGTTTGATTTGGGTAAACCTTTTTTCTGACGAAGACAATACCTATAAAAGCCAAAAACCTTTTGTTGGAATTTGAAACACTAAAAATTTTAGTCAAAAAAAAAAGTTGGTAGTTTAATTAGAAAGAAAGTCGATATAATTCGACATTTTAACCAGTCCATATTTGTTTTCCGGTCATTCTCACGCAATCACCAAAATGTGTAGAATTTTTTGAGTCAGTATAAAAACGATAGACGACGTGACGAACCACTGGGTCTACATATTATTACATTTATAATTATATTTTGTATTTAAATATTTTTATTGACAAAGCGGGTTTTTTGAGCTTGCCAGGTTCTCTAAGAGCTAGGAACGGCACTGTATGTATACTCAAATACGCATTTCACTTAAAAATATTCTTTCAATCGTGCTCCGAAGAGTTTTTCAGAAATTTTATAGCAGCGCTTTTCGTACCACTGTATGTGTATATGTATTTGCCACCCTTATTATCTTAAGCAAATGTTTTCTCCACTTACAATAACAGAAAGTCATCTTCTAAAATGTGTTATCTTCAAATTGAGCAATTAAACAAAATCCAACAGATGTCCGAACTCTCCGTAATTTATGAAATCAATTTAACTCCTCCTTAGGTCCTCTTGCAAATGAAATAATTTAAAACGTTCCATCTCAATCACGATTATATCCTATTACCATTCAATGCACAATGCTTTTATTTTAAAAGGACAATCAAACTAGTTCAAGGACAAGTGTAAAATTTAAAATACATAATGTTTACCCTCCCGTTAATTTCCCCTTCCTTGTTGGAGGTATGACTTCTTGACTTTTTATTCCCAGTTCAATGGTGATATTTAACTTCAGTAGCCAATGTGTTTTGCCTTCTTTGACCTTGATGCCACTGTCTTGTTGCTGTTGATATAACAATAAAAAAAAATAAAGAAAAAGAAAATCCTACAGAAATGTCCTCGAATCGATGTGAATGAAGATGACAATAAGTAGTCACATTATGTTCAATCTGTTGACAGGTTGTGAAGGACATCGCCGCCGTGTTTGTGATGGCACACGACCGACAATTTTGTTTTGTGTGAGAAAGAAATGTTTTTCTTAAGGATATTCTATGATCTGTATCTAATGGGAATCGTTATTGCGTTATGCTTGTTATCATACTTCGTGTTGTTTGGAACGACCTTCGAGCGAAAAATGTCAATATTTCTATACAATCACAGTACCTATAAGTGATAGAGGAATAAGTAAATTTTGACGACTTAAATTTTGTTCACATTGGGTAAGAGAATACAATTTCAATGTGAAAAAATAATAACAAAATTAAAACTCATTAAAAGTGCGTAACATAATATCTGTTGGATAAATACGCTCATACTTATGTAAGTATATCACTTAGTAGAAGTTTAAATTTATTTAATTTATTTGGGGTATCCATGTAACGTTGTAAGACCATAGAAGGTAAACGTCGGAAAGTTTCAAAATATTTTTCAATACATATGTATATGTGACAGACAGGTGTAAAATTTGACGTAAACATTTGGAAAAATTGACGCAAGTCAAGCCATTTGTGTAACGTTAGTTCCTTTAACACAAATATTTTATAATCGATTTATAACTAAAACCATAAAAGGCCGCCTTTTCGGACTTCACCAAAGTGGTGGTAGACACGCATGAAAGAACGGACTCCGGAAAAAACAAAAAATTAAAGTTAAGACTCACCATTTTTTTGAAAGCAAAAACATGCAATTTTTCTTGCAACCAAATTTCTGCATCTTTGATACACGGCCGTAGCCCGGCCTACGCTACTAAATTAGTACACTCAGAGAAAAACGTCAGGTAAATAATTAACCTGGGCCTTGTTGAATTCACGAGGTGCACAATCCCATACAAAGTTACTGACATTTCAGAAAATCAACCTGGTGTACTTTCTTGCCATATTCAGGTTGATTTAAGAAGATGACCTGTAATTTTAACACTGATTTCTTGTAAATAAGAAATTTTAACAAGAATATAGTGTCAATTTTAACCAAGGTCGTGTTTTTCTAACACTGTATGATATGAATTTCTGTTTTACTACATATCAGGTTGAACTAACATTCAATGTGTTTTTTTTTACCTGTTGTATTTTACCTGACCTCATGTTAAAAAAGCACTCTGCCAGTTCATTCCAGCGTGACACAAGTGCTGAAACGCACACACACTGACAATTTAAGTAAAACGATTTGAATTTAACCTGGTCTCCTGTTAAAGAAGCAATCTGCCAGTTCATTTAAACGTGACATTAGCGTTGAAACGCACACACACAGGCCATTCAAATAAAATTATTTGAATCTTACCTGGCCTCCAGTTAAAGTAGCACTCTGTCAGTTCATTTACACGTGACACTAGTGCTAAAACACACACACAAGCCATCCAATGAGTTTCAACTAAGGTATTGATATTTGGCACCAGTTTTTTGTGTAGTGAATTGGCCCAGTGGATGAGTGCTATCTCCGTATGTGAAAGGTTCCCAGTTCAAAACTGAAGTAAGTATCACAAATAATTTTTAAATAAATAATAAATTTCTATATGTACTTTCAGAATAATGCTTACGAGTTGAGCGATAGACAGCGCAAGAGACGGCTCTTAGACGTATAAATTCATGAATTATGCCGGATTTACTCGATTGGAAAACTGCCAGTATAATGACAAAAGCAACAAAAAAAGAATGGACAAATTAATTATTTTTGTCATTATAGTGGCAGCGTTCAAGTCGTGTAAATCCGGTATTAGATACAGGGTTGATATAACATTGAAACCTGTTAAATTAACTATAGGTTGTCAGGTTAAACTAACCAGATTTTCATGTTAAAATTACAGGGCATTGAATATTTTGTCAGGTTAAATTAACTATATTTGCAGGTAAAATTTACAGGATTACAGTGTTAAATTTTCAAATCAGGTATCAGGTTAAACAGTTAACCTGATCTACCAAGTTGAAAAATAACAACCTGAAAATCAGGTATGATTGGCCAGAAATTGGTTGATAATACCTGCTCTTTTCTCTGAGTGTACTTAAGGGATTTTTAACACAAATATTTTGTCTTTAAATATTCTACGATTATGTAAAATTGATACAAATAAAATATATGGCAGGTAGGGTAGAGTCGGGCTAGTTGCACCTCTTTTTACTAGAAGTCTCATAACTTTTTACTTATTCATAACATAGCAATGATACTGGGATCCATAAGAAAGAATGTTACTTTCTTTAATACATATTTGAAAAAGTACCTCTATTAAGGACATAAACGCCATTAATTTTAACTTAATTTGATCACAAACTAATACTTAATTCGAATCACAACTTAAGACAACGTAAATTACCCCATGGTGCCATGGCCAGTAATAGGGAGTTTTGTATGGGCCTGGATTTCAGCAAGAACGGCATTGCCTCCACTCCTCAGCGGTAAGATTTATTCCATACACATCTATAACACAATACATGAATAATATTCTTCTTCCTCTTTGAAACTTTATGTGTCCAAAATTGTTCATACTATTTTCCAATATAAAACAAACAGCAGGGCAAGTTGGTCCAACTTACCCCATACCTAGCTTAATGAATACATTCCGTCACTTTGAAAAAAAAAAATACTTTGAATTTTACAATTTCAAAAATGGAATAGAAGAACCCCCTAAATTACTGTACATTGTATATTGTATATATGTATATCATGATAACACAAAAAGAAACATTCGTTTTTTTACTTTTGTACCCAGGGCCCGACCCAGCTTTTTCGCCGCCCTGGGCAAAAATAATATTTGCCGCCCTTTGTAATGACACCTTATAAGCCATATGTCACTGCAGAGATGGAGCGATTTTTAACCGAATTAAAAAAAGTAGGTTATCATTTCGACCGGTATATGAATGCGATGTGGTTTGAATTGTGTGATATTCACATGAATATTTTAGTCTACTAGGGCTTCTAAACGAGTATATCAAATTTTAGGAGTGAATGTTATGTTTACATACATACAGCATTTTAATTATTTTTTTACTGACCAAAAAAAATTTATCAAAATCGGTTCAGTAGCTAAGAAGATAAAGAGTAAAATGTATCTTTTCAACCATCGACTTGATGAAAATAATTGTTCCCTTCTGTTTGAATAGAAATGATCTTCTTTTTTAATTTTACTGAACAAAAAAATACACAGTAATTATTTAAGCCACAAAACGAATAATGCTATGTTCCCACCAAAATGAAATCCGAGATTTCGGTTGAAGACTTTTGATATTTTGAGCCGCCGGAATAATGTTTCATAGAAATTTCAACGAAATCTACTCGGGATATCAACGAAATCTCAATGAAATTCTGCTCCAACAATTTGAAGTATCAAAATTTTTTAGGTGAAATCTTGGATTTCGTTTTGGTGGGAACATAGCATAAGCCTTAAAAATATAAAAAAAATAAACCAAATTTGTTTTGAGAATATTTAAGAAACAAACTGAAAAACCATTTTTCCTCCCCATTTTTTAATCACAAAATATCCTCTTATTTTTTTTTAATAAAGTTGTTTATTTATGCTTTTTTCGAAAAAAAAATAATCTTACAACATAAACTTTTTAACGAAAAAAATATTTTTTTTTTCATTATTTAAAAGCTGTTTAGGTTCTTGCGAATTTATTTAAATAAATAAATAATTTTCAGACAAAAAATATTAAACTTAAAGTTTTGTTTTCTGAGCTAATATTTTGTTCAATATTTTGTTTAATTTTTGTTTTAAGAATTCAATGATCTGATCATTCCTTATGCTATTACTTATAGCTGTATACAAAGCTTGAATGAAATGTCTTAAAAAATACTTTCTTTCGGAATCTAGAACCAAATTGGCAAATGTTTTTCTTATAATAGGTACTATTTTGAAAAAATAATATTCTACATGTAGTGTAGCCGGATTGATTGAAATTTTAAAAATATGTGGATTATACAAGATGTTCCCTTCGGTATTTTTTTTTGCAATACAGAGTTGTAGTATTGATGTTTTATCGCACTCGTTCAAAGTAAGTTTTTAAATGTTGGTATTTTATTTTTTAGCTTCATGAGCTTCTTAACTACTGAAGAGTTTTTCAATGAATAGTTTACTGAAAGGAACAAAATTCATAAAATTATTTTTTAGTAGCTGGCAACCAGTCTAAATTTTCAATTTTGCCGCCCTCAACTTTTGCCGCCCGGGGCAAAATGCCCAGCTCGCCCCCCCATAGATCAGGCCCTGTTTGTACCCAAAAAAACACAATAAGCGCATGGTTGTCCCTTGGCAGAAGAAATCCATCTTAAACCAGTTTAACACGTGTGATTTAGTAACTTTGCTTCATTCGTGTATGATCGTCTTCAATCAGCTCTTATGGTTTCTAAGTTATTCACGTGGTCCAACTTGCCCCGTGGTTCAACCAGCCCCAACTTACTAATTGTGTTGTCTTATCAAAATCGGAGGAGCCGTTTTTGAGGAAAAGTGATTTCCTTAACGGTTTTTAGCATCTGTATGGAAGGTACCATTATTTTTCATAAAAGAATAGAATAGTATAAGTATTTAAAGGCAAAATTTTACTTTTATGAAAAATAACGGTACCTTTCAAACAAGTGTCAAAAAACCGTTAAGGTTCTCCTCTGATTTTGATAAAACAACACATCTTTTGAACCAAAAATAACGGTACCTGCCATTAATGTTTTTATATAAATTTTACATAATCGTATTTTTCTCAAAAAGAAAGGCTTCACAATTTTTCTTGAAAACATTTAATAAACTACTTCTGCTAAGGCTACCTTTGCATGGGAAACAATTTTTTCAAAAAATGGTTATTAATGCTACCTACCTATAAAAGAACCATTTTTAATTTTCAATTTTCTTCAAAACGGTTCAACTGATTTCAATATTTTTGTCTATACAAAAGCTTCTGAAAAATATAAATAGAATTGTGTACCTACCAAAATTAAAAAAAAAATATTTTTTGGATTTAAAAAAAAATCCAAAATTCTTTGTTGAAAATCAAATTTTTCAAAAAAAAAAAAAAAATCAAACAAATAATCGATTTTCTTGACACTTGATACTTGATACTTAGTTTTTAACATTCTCTAAGATATTTTAGGAAAAAAATGTATTTGTATGCAAATATAATGGTAGGTACCTTCCATACAAAGGTTAAAAACCGTTAAGGAAAACGTATTTTTTCTCAAACACGGGTCCTGTGCTTTTGATAAAACTTTTTCCGAATTTTGAAATAATGAGTGCGATCTACTATACCATAATTAAAAAAAAAACCCTTAGCAATTATTAGCAGTAGGTATAGGTACCTCTCATAGAATGTTTATTTTGAATTTTTCGACTATCGGATCAGATACATATATCAATTTTGTGGACACAAAATTTCAAACAATTTGATATAATATTGCAAAAAAAAAGTTTCAAATCATGTTTTTGGGTTGACATTTTTTTTTTATTTTATTTCCATGCAGTGCCGCTCACATGAATATCACCCCCGTTTTGTTTTGAATTGTTATCTTTTTTTTTAATTTTAAACTAAACTTCTTTTAATTCTAGTTATACTAAAAAATTTACATAATATTTTCATTGGAAAATTTTTAAAACATTTTATTCGATAAAATAAAATCATATTTTGGCTCATTTGAATAGAACCCCCTAACGAAAAACAGGTTTGAAATTGTTTAACACTTTTGAAATGGTGTTAATTTATTTTTTTGACAGAAAAGTTTCTTTAAATAAAAAACCTAAATAATGAGGGTTTAGTATTTTGTGTGTTGATGCTGTTCCTTACGGAAATGTGAAAATAGTAATTAACCTCCTCGATGACTCGTTCCGTATAAAATTTAATACAAATTTTACGACTTCGTACTATTTTTTCTGCTATACTATGTATGGAGAGGCCCCACTCGTCGTAGGCTTTGGTTTTAGATCTCTCCGCTTCTGTCAGTGATTTTCCTTGACCTATATTCAATCAAAATGAGCTTCAAACAAAATAAAAATGCCGGAAAATATTTTTGCATAACTTCCTTCATTGCAAAATGCACGAAAACTAAAAAAGAAAACAGTGACTGATGCTATTCATTAGTGACCAAAATTAAAACTATTTTATTGCAATGATTTCAAACAACCAACAAATATTAATTGATGGTACACTTCCAATGTATGAAATTTGTCCCAGAGAGAGTTTGTTGGGAGACTTAAAAAATAAAAAAAGAATTATTTAAATATTATATTAATAAAAAATAAAAAAAGAGGTTATAAATTCAATAATTAAATTTGCTTTCAGCTAGACTTACCACATTTAGGGACGGTGCTATTCAAGTGAGTGGCACTGTATGCACATATGCACATTTAAGAATTGAATACCAAAGTTTGTCCTTAAAACCTCTTTCTTTTTCAAACAATCATATTTGATTAAGAATTCAGATGGTAACTGACAAACTGATATTTTCAAATAAAATTCAGTTAAATGTGTTACGTTTCTTCTTTAAACTCTAATGACATTCAAAAAAATATTACACAAATCACTTTCGGTTAGATTTTATTAAAGTGAACTCATCACGTACTCACTAACTGAATCATTCACTGATTCATTAACTGAATCAGTGAATGATTCTGTTATGCTGTAAGATGCACGATGCGTGTATACTGTACACAATGTTATTTTTTCGCATAGTTCCACATAATGTTTTTTTTTTGGAAGGTCATTTTTCTTAATTTTTGTTGTATTGCCAAATTAATCGTATTTGCAGACAAGATTGTTGTGTAGAGTGGTGTTAATTGGAATAAAAATTCTAATTGTTGGATCTTCAA
This sequence comes from Dasysyrphus tricinctus, assembly GCA_963921185.1. Classification (NCBI taxonomy): domain Eukaryota; kingdom Metazoa; phylum Arthropoda; class Insecta; order Diptera; family Syrphidae; genus Dasysyrphus; species Dasysyrphus tricinctus. Next base: position 130,322,758 of record OY992530.1, read on the forward strand.
GGTTGAGCTCTCTAAATAGAAGGCAGCACAATATCAGAGGCCTGAGTCTCCCGTGAATTAAAATTTCATAGTAATTGCCTTAGCTTTTTTAAATAAAATTGTTAGCTATTGTCATCATCGTGTCCTGTAACCCCGGCTGGGGCATAGGGCGTCAACAAAACGTCTCCATCCTTCACGGTCTGCTGCAAGGTACTTTAGCTGTGGCCACGTCTTTCTCTGGGATTCTGCTTCCGCTAAGACAGTTGATTTCCATGTTGTTCTTGGTCTTCCAACCCGCCGTGCACCCTGAGGATTCCATTCAAAGGACTGCTTTGCAATTTCATCGTTTGGTTTCCTCAGTGTGTGACCAATCCAACGCCATTTACGCTTTATTATGTCGACGTCCAGCCGCTCTTGACTTGTCCTGCGCCACAATTCCTCATTTGATATTATTTGTGGCCAGCGAATCTTTAGGATGTGGCGAAGACAGCGATTCACAAAAGCCTGCATTTTCTTCGAAATAGTAGACGTGACTTTCCAGGTTTCACAAGCATATAACAGCACGGATTTGACATGGGATTCCAAGAATCTCAAATTAGTGCGTAAGGAGATTTGACTGGATTTCCAAATTGGGGACAGGGTACCGAAGGCAGCACGAGCTTTATTCATTCTACTTTTAACGTCCACATCCGTACCACCGTACCGTTTGCAGAAACAATACTGCCAAGGTAGTTGAACTGTTCCACTACTTCAACTGGCGTCTCCTGTAGAATAATACGCTGCTGTGTGCAGCGGCCTGTGAGCATTATTTTTGTCTTTTTGCTGTTTATTCTTAGACCACTCGACTCTCCCTTCACTTGCAGCGTTTGGCACATCCCGTTCAGCCCACTGATGTTATTTGCCAGTCGACATATGTCATCGGCATAGTCTAAATGACTGAGCCTTTCGAACGGTCTCCACTGAATGCCCTGTCGCTCAGCTGTACCAACACTGGCCGTCAATACGTCATCCATCGCCAGCAGGAAGAGAATTGGCGATAAAACATCCCCTTGTCTGACACCCTGTTGCACTACGAAGGAGTCGGATAGCTGCCCATTGTGCAAAACAAAACACCTTGCGTTGTTGTAGGACTCTTTAATAATGGCAAAAATTTTTGGTGGAATTCCTCTACCAAGCAACGATCTCCATATACATTCTCGGTTAACTCGATCAAAGGCCTTCTCAAAATCCACGAGCATGAGGTAAAGCGGTGATTGAAATTCCATCGACTGCTCGAGGACGATACGCAGGGTGTTGATATGGTCGACACACGATCGACCACTGCGGAAGCCAGCTTGATGCCTCTTGAGTGTAGACTCGATTCTATCCTTTATTCGCTCGAGAATGATGGTTGCCATTAGTTTTGGGAAAACGGACAAAACGGTGATACCACGCCAATTGTTGCAATTCTTTATTAATTAATTCTTTCTTTGGCAACTTAACAATCACACCATCCTTCCAATCCCTGGGATAGCATTCGTTTTCCCAAATGCTTTGTATCAACGGATGTAAAATACTAGCCGCTGTTACGGGATCGGCTTTCAGGAATTCAGCTGGTATTCCGTCCAGTCCAGCTGCCTTGTTGTTTTTGAGGAGATTTATTGATGTAAGGATTTCCGATTCTGACGGGGGTTCGATGTCAATACCCCTATAGGAGCTGCGCATCTCGTTTAGTTGGGACACTTCAGCACTCTGCTCAACTGAATCCTCATTTAGCAGGGCACAAAAATGGTCCTTCCATCTACGAAGCTGATCCTCAATTGATACCAAAAGTGTGCCATCCACATCCATTACAGGATGATTCGTGTTGCTTTTTTTCCCGATAACATCTTTGGCTATTTGGTACAATTCCCGGATATCTCCTCTTCTGGCAGCGCTTTCCGCACTATCTGCGAGTCCATCCAACTTCACCCTCTTGTCACGTCTCACACAGCGGTAGACCATCTTATGTGCAATGCGGTACTCTCTTCGCAAGTCAGCCTTTCGTTGAACATCAGCTTCGGCATTTATTTGGATTTTCAACGATTTGCGAAGTTCTCTTATCCCTGGTGTCTTGGGATATCCAAGAGTCTCTACGTCTCGTTCGCTTGGGTACAGTTTCGGATCCAGCCTCCATAAAAACACTTTTAATTTCACCCCACATCTCATCAATTGTTGAATTCTGGATTCCATTTAATGACGAGGCTCTGTCGTTAAGGGTGGTGACATAGTTTTGACATATGTTGGAGTCATTTAAAGCATTAGTAATGAATTTTGTGCTCCTTGCTGCATCCTGCGCTGGTTTTTGTACGGCAGCAGTTCGTAGTTTGAGACTCTTCAGAACCAAATGGTGGTCGCTTCTCACATCGGCATTTCTTATACTGCTGACATCACACATAGACTTCCTCCGTCGCTGCTGAATCATGATATGATCAATTTGGTTTTCGGTTTGACCATCTGGATGCACCCAGGTAATTTTGTTGCACGTCTTATGCTTATGCTTAGCTATTGTATTTTTATAAATAGAACAGGAGAGTTGCCCTTAATACGCTTATCTAAACTTGAGTCCAATAAAGCTGCTGGAGCTGATGGCCTTGCGGCTGAGATATTCAAAGCGGCTGATGGTGACGAATTGGTTAGGAGTTTGCCTTTGCACCAGTTCATCTGCAAAATATGGTCCGAGGAAACCATGTCCGGTGAATGGAGCCTCAGTATTGTTTGCCCGATTCTAAGGAAAGGCTATCCTCTGGACTGCACCAACCAGCAGCCTCACATCGCATTCAGGATCTTTTCTTCCGTACTTTGTGAACGTCTGAAGCCAGTCAACAACCTGATAGGTCCATATCAGTGTGGCCTCAGGCCAGGAAACCTTTCCTATCGACCAAATACTCGCAATACCGCACCGCAGATCTTGAAAAAAAACTAGGAGTTTCAAATACGTATCATCTTTTAATCGTTATTAAGGCCGTATATGACAGCATCTATAGATACGAGCTATATAGAACAATGTCTAGTTTTGGCATCCCTTTTCCGAACTCGTTCCTTTGTGCAGGATGACGATGGAGAATGCACGCTGCTCCATCAAGGTTAGACCTCACCGACAGCTTTGACGTCAAAAAAGGTTTTTGGCAAGGGGATGCGAAGTCATGCAACTTCTTCAATATCGTTCTTGAAAGAATAGTGCAAAACTCTTATGTCAACACTAGAGGCACAATCTTTCAAAAGTCCTCGCTTACGAGTATTGAGAATAGAACGAACATGAAACGAAGAATTTTTCCTGCCAATCGCTGTTTCTTTGGGCTAAGAAGGTAATAATTGAGAAGCAAAGCCCTCTCTTGAGCAACAAAACTGTCCCTATATAAGACGCTTATCATCCTGTTCTTGATGTATGGTGCAGATCCATGGACACTCTTAATGGTGGATGAGAATGCGTTAGGCTGTTTTGAGAGGAAAATTCTCCGGGTTACTTTTTTTCCCGTCTGCATAGATGGAGAAAGGAGAAGAAGATACATCAACGCACTGTACGGGCTGTACAGAGACACTGATCTAGCCACAAGAGTGAAAAGCCAATGACTGAGAAGGCTAGGTCACCTAGAGCGAATGGACATCAATGCTCCAGTCCAGAGAGTCTTTAATTTCAACCCCGTGGAACAGCACAGTAGAGGTGAACAGCGTAAAAGGTGGCGCACGCAAGTGGAAGAGGACTTCAACCAACTTGGCGTGCAAAACTGGAAACAGCTAGCGAGAAACTGAGCCGGCTGGAAGAAGCTTGTTGGTTAAGGCCCTGATCCACCCCCGAACTGTAGGGTCACCTTAAGTAAGTAAGTACAGGCGTGAGTGCAAGATATGACGGTTGAGCTTTAGTAAACTAGTATTTCAAGTCCTAACTTTACTTGAAAGAAGAGTTGCCTAGGTGGCAACACTGTCAACACCAATTTTCATCAACGTTTTAGGGAGGGGTTTCATGGTAGAAATTAAAAATTTGTCCCTTTCATTGAAAAAAAAACACCCCTTCACTATAAGTATATTTGAAGACTCTTGTAATTCTTGTTTTTCATGACCAATTACCAAGTTTCTCCACATGCTGTTGGAATTTGGTAATATTTTACTTCACTGAAAGTTCAGTCATCTTTTATAAACTATGAGCCTCATTGTCAATAACCAAATTTAAAAACGACGACAATGATGCAAACACAATCGCGTTTTGACCTCTAAGCTGTAAAATAAGTTGTGTTATCAATTTAAAGAAGGAATGTCTTATGCTTTTATCATTTCAAAACTCAATTTTTATTTTGAAGTTAGGCATAATTAAGGATTTTCACTTGACCCATGCAATCCATGTGTTATATTTTGATAAAATTGATTTACCGACCGTAAAACCAATCTTAATTGACATACCACCAGCCTTACTTCAATCATTAAGAGCCCTCAGAATTTGCCGTCCGAGTAAAACAATCGTTATCCAGAGCGATTGATAAAATCATCATTAACTTGCTGCTTTTCCCGATGCAGCATTTGATCCCTTTTTTGTATAAATGCAATGCATCTGTGGCAACACTCATGAACTAATGAACATATTCAACATATAAGTAAATGAAAGTGCACTAGCACGTACCGCAAGCCATTTAGGGGATTCACTTTGTATTTATAAGAAGATCATGAATTATACGAACCTACAGACGGACGGTGGTGATGGCACGGCATGCATGGATGGTGTGGCGTGGCGGCCGGGTGGGTTGTACCATCAATGTCAAGGTAATTTATTAATTTCTCTATTTTTCGAAATCTAACAGCTCAATTCGAATGATTCACATGTAACAATGTATTTCGAGGAATTGTATTTGGCGCACGGTGTTCAAAGACGAGATAGTATACAACAATATCAAAAGGAAGAGGTCCGGTGATACCTTTCCATGAGCCTTGTGTTTGAAAGGGGGCCAGATATGGTATATGTGAATAAGGGATATCGATGCTGATGCATATGCGGCTGAGGATGCATCTACCCATTTTTACAATAAGAGTGAGATTTCGCACATGTAAAGGGGGTTGTATTGACTTGAGATTTATAGCATTTTTGACATGATTTTTTTTAGGGTGCAGGGGGTTGACGATCAAATGAAATTTTTATCTCAGCAGCGTTCAGTGTATTTAACGGAATTGTGGATTTTTTTGGTGGAAAAATGTTGATTTTTACTTAAATGGAATTTTGGCATGTTTAAGGGTTTTACTTGAAAGACTTTTGTGTGTATTTGTTTTTGGAAAAATTTAAATACTTGATAAGACGTGTGAATAAGAAATAGTAAGTAGAATTTTCACCATATGGGTGTTTCGATTGTAAGGTGTGACAAAAAAAGAAACGTGAAGGTTATATTGAAACAATAAAAAAATCGTCTAATAGGGGAGTCTTTTCCCCCGTTTAGCCAGAAGGGGAAATTTTCTGGAAATTCGGTCACACGAACTTGTTCTTATGTTGAAGAGGCTGAGGGTTTAAGAAAATTGTATGTATAGACATGGCAATACCTAGTTAAGAACACTTAAGTATCCAGTTTCAAGAAAATTGATCATCTCGCTTTTGAAATATTTGATTTTCAAACAAACAAAATTGAAATATTTCTTAAAAATTAAAAAAAATTTTTTACTTGTACCCAATACTATGTATTATTATTTTTTTGAAGCGTCAGCACAGAAAAAAATTATTGAAATCAGTTATACTGTTATGAAGAAAATCGAAAACAGAAAGAGTGGTTCTTTGGGAGATGCCATTAATAACCATTGTTTGAAAAATGGTTTCCTTCCCAAAGTTTGCCTTTACTAACATTAGTTTTTTGAATTTTACTTGCGATTATAGGTACTAAGTATAAGGCAAGTTTTGGATTCGTGCAAAAAAAAAATTGAGATAACAATCAAACATGATATTACGATGATAGAGAACAGCAAAAAAGATGGTGGCACAAATTTTTTTTTTTTGAAGATCAAATGTTTCGAAAACAATATCATTGATTTTTTTGAAAATAGATACTTAAGACTTTTTTAGTACTTTCTAAAATATTTTTAAAAACATTTTTATATTTATCAAAAAATTACGGTACCTTCCATACAAAAGTAAAAAACCCGCAAAGAAAAATATTTTTTTGCATAAAAACGACTCTTACGATTTTGATCAAACTTTTTTCATAAGCTAAAATTAGTACGATCTATAGGCACTATCAAAAATTATAAAATTTTACACTCAGCAACTATTAACAGTAGGTACCTGCAGGGCTGTCGAAGTACTGCAATTGAAGCATTTGTACTGCTTTTTGAAACTCCGTACTGCCGTACTGCTAATACGACCAAAGTACTGCTTTTTTGAAAATTTATTCACAGAACATTTGCAAATCATAATCCTATCCAAAAAGCCTTAAAATAAATAAATTAAAAAAGTCGTAGATTTATTGAACAGAATCTCGCGTTGCCTGTATATCGCAAGTAAAAGATTCGAAACTCTGGAACTTTTCAGATTTTCTTTTATGATCAGAAAAAAAGAAGTTTACGGACATTTTGATGTCATTTGAAATGAAATATTCCACACACGTCAAAATGTAGTTTTTCATCCATCTGTCAAGCAATTTTAGATTATATTAATGGATCTCTAGCCCAGGAAACTTAGACTTTTATGTCATCATCATCAAGTCCTGTAACCCCGGTTGGGGCATAGGGCGCCAACAAATCGTTTCCATCCTTCTCGGTCTGCAGATAGATATTTTAACTGTGGCCACGTCTTTCTCTGGGAGTCTGCTTCTGCTACTTCTGCTAGAACTGTTGATTTCCATAAGACTAAGACTTTTATCAAAGACCGTATAAAACCAAGATATTGCATCTAGTGTAAAAATTCGCTGTCAAAGCGCTAGTACTGTGACGACCCCAGTGGTGACCCCATAGATGTGTGAGTGAGAACCCCGTCTATAAGTTTTACAATCGTCGGTGGCGCGGTCGCTGAGTCGTGGGTCTGCGGCAAATAAAGGCTTGCATGTCTGTATGTGTTATGTGAGTTCGAATGTGAATGAGGATGTGATACAATACGTGGGAATGTTTCCCTTCCCCCGACCGACCGCATCTAGAGCTGATTTTTGGTGGTTGGTTGAGATGCGGTATCTTGGTATTATACGGTCTTTGCTTTTATGTACTTCCTCAAAACTCCTACAAAGCTGAATTTTTGTTTTGACTTTCTGAGCAATTTCCAAAACCACCCTAAATTTTGGCTAAAGAAACAATTTTTGGAGAAGTAAAGGAGTGTAAAATTAAGTTTTTTGCTAATTTCACGAAAACTATCAACTTTTTGGAATAAAACATTAAAGTAAAATTGTAGCTTATTCAATTCTATACAAACAAAATTATCATGCTTTTTCTTCATACAACCAATAGATTAAAAGTAAAGCATGCAGGATTTTTATGGAGTAGCAAATTTAGTCAAAAAATTTATTAAAATAGCATTGATTGATCAGTTATATTTTTTGTACTTTATGCGTATGGCTACGTTTTCTCATTATAAACCAAGTTATTGTGGTGCCCAGGCTAAGTAAGGCCACCATCTGGAAAAAGGAGTGGTTTCAATTTATTTAATAACCTTATGGAATTTCATTTTACAACAAAATGACGAAAATCAACTTTTAGGCAGTAAAATTATCTAAACCTATAGGTACCTATGTACTGATGAAGTTACAGCGGGTCAAATTTGGTCTATTAAGAAAGTGAAAAAAAAAATTATTACAATAAATATTGTATGTAGCTCATAAAATTCTTATTTAGATTTTGATGAACAATATTTATGCATTTAAACAAAATGAAATGCATTAACAACTATGTTTGTAAATATATATTTTACTGCCGTACTGCTGTGTACTGTTATTTTTTTCCTCGAAGTACTGCTTTCTAAAAAAGTGAAACGACAGCCCTGGGTACCTGTCATAGAACGTATTTTTTTATTTTGAGTTTCTCGTTATCGGCTCAACAGATTTAGATAATTTTTTTATATACAAATTTAAGAAAAGATTTAATAATATTGCATATCAAAATTTTCAAAAAAAAAGTTTTTGGATTTTAAAAAAAAGCGGAACGTACAATTTCTTATTCAAACTTTGATAGGTATGAGTATAGGTACGCACTATATCCATAGAAAAAATGTCACAAACAATTTATAAAAATTCAAGTTATATTTGTCCGGTTCTGGCAGCTTTTTCTTGATATTTCAGAATAAAAAATAAAAAAATAATTATAAGGTTATAAAAGTAGAATTACACTGGACCCACAGTACACATATTAATGGTAATATCATTAGAGTTTTGATTTTTGTTCAGTTCAGTTAATCACATTCACAGCCATTTTTTATTTCAGTTTTGACAACGTGCGCAGTATAATACCTTAGATTTGTGTACTCTGTGCACTGGACGCTAGAGAACGATGTATATTTACTTTTGAGATACATTATAAATGTGAAAATATAATTAAGGCAAAATGTAGTGTCATACGGGCTTAAACTCTAGAATTTCAGTATTTCGATATTTAACAGTAGGTAACATACAAATTGAAAAAATAAATTTTTAAGTTATATTAGCTATAATAAGAATCAATTATGGTAGCGTTACTGATGTGACATTAGAAAACTGATTTACTATAGGTTTATGATGTAAGACATTCCATGACTACTAACTATGTCTATAGTTCTTTTCAAATATTAACCTCAATATTGATCTTCAGTTGATAGCTTAGAAATCATAAATGAACTGTGAAACTGATGTGTTGCAGTGAAGAGCTGCGTTGAATTATTCTTTAATATCTAGTTGAGAAACAGAATGATAAAATTTGTTAACCTTTATTTTAAGGGTATGACACAGTTTTTAATATTTAAATTTGGACTCAATATAATTTTAAAATCAACAGACAGCTATTAAATACAAAATATATTACAATGGGAAACATATAGATACATAAATACGAAAATAAAAACTAAAAAATTGCTCAAATATGCCATGATAACTGGCAAGCTGGAGGCAACTCGAAGGCAAACAAAAACTTTGATTGCAACTATTAAGCTTTCTTGTTTAAATAAACACTAACATACATAAATTGTACTCAATGTGAGCCCTAATAAGTAATACAAATTAATTTTATTAAGGATGAAACTTTAAGAATCAAATATCTGAACGAAACAAAAGACTTGACGTACGAACTTTTTAAAATTAGTGTGTTTGAAAAAATGTCCACGAAGCGATCTCATTTTTTTTTAACAGGGTACTGATTAATTTTATTTATAAGATCATTAAGACCCTTCCCTGTGGAGCACTTGAAAAAGAAAAACAAAATAGCTGAACGTGAAACGTAAACTCGATTTCTCTCTTTCAGTTTCCAATTTCGGAGAATTTGTTTTTTTTTCTTGTATGGAAAATCTTAATCACTCTTTGGAATTTTATGAATAAAAAACTTTACGTAACCTTTAAAAAAAATCAAAAATAAAAAAAAAAAAAATGAATATACGAGGATTGTTCGATAATTCAGTGACTTTTCATATAGGTAGCAATTGGATCGCATGAATGGTTTTTACCGGAATAGATGTTATACATATACACAAAAAAATCAAATAGATCTGTCCAAAATTTTGGCTCTTACAGTGATCAATATTTTTACTGTCCAATTTTGTATTACCTACCTTAGTGGAGAAAAAAAATAATTTCGTGTTTTGCTAAACCACTTCTTTTTGGGTGGTGAAACCATTAAGTATAGAACAAAGAAAGGTTTTGATAATATTTCGGAAATGTTGTTTCTTCAAATAAGATGAGGCACAAGTGAGCGAAGATCTAGCAAAACAGTGAAAACCTGCAGGGCATCCAAATTTTGTCATGTTGGGAAAAATGGTAAAAAAATCGACAAAATTGTATTGGACGATTGTCGAGTCAAGATTAAGGTGATAGCTTACGTTGCATCTATTTCAAATGAGGTCTTCTTTCGTTTTACTGCATCACCATTTGAGCATGGAAAAACGCTGTCACGTTTATTAAAATGAAATGACAATAATTTCGTGGTTTGATAAATCACTATTTTTTGGTGGTCAAACTATTAAGGAGGATAAGAAAAAGCTTTAAAAATATTCTAAAGACTCTGTTCGCTCGAATGAGGTAAAGCAAAAATTCTTAGTGATCGCGTGAACACAAAAAATTTTGAAAAATAGTGCATCATAATCTAGTTCTGTTGGAAGAGAATGTCAAAAAATCAAAGAAATTGTGTTAGATGATTATTGGGCCAAGGTTTAGGTTATAGTTAACATTGTAACCATTTGTAATGAGAGCCTTATTCATTTTCTGCATGAGCATTTGGACAAAGAAAAATGCTTTCCACTTGCTGGAAAAATAGATCAAAAATGGAATCATTTTTGAATTTCATAACAGTGTTTAGGTCTCCTTAATCTTAATTGAAGGAAATTTTGACTGCGTTTCGTAACATCTCGTTACCCCTGAATAATCGACTATACGCCAGAAATTAAAATGAATTAAAATACAGGACCTCTTGAAACAAACGTGATTGAAAAAAATTGCTTATTTTCCCGAGTTAATTTTTTTGGAAAGGCAAAAGAAGTTGGATTTACTTGAATTTTTTGAGTATGGGTAAGAAACAACAAATATTTCCGTTTTATGCGAAAATATTTCGCTTCCATAATGAAAAGTCACTGACTTATCCAACAGTCCTCGTAGGTACCTATAAACTTACGTTGTGAAATTCAACGGGTTGATAAAAATAATAAATAAAAACAAAATTTTGTCTTGCCTAAAAATGTAATTCTTAACAATTAATTAGAGTTGGTTTGATTTATGTCTTGTAGTTTTTTTTCCTGTGAGTGGGTATTGAAACCTTTTCAGAAAGCTCTATGAAGACCAAAAACACGTGCTTATAGGAGTATGAAATTTTTACTGCATTAAAAGTACCTCCACTTCCCGATTGCAACTAAGTTGATACTTAGAAATTAATGAACAAATCCTGCCTGAGTTGGCACGTTTTTTCATTGCAGTTTTCGTATCTACTATATTTGACTCGTCTAGAATTTCAATAACCGATATTTATGATTTCGCACGAAACTTTTTATTTTGTCCAAACGATACCATGGCGCATTCGTAGTTCTTATATATATTCCCAAGAATGTTATGAAATCAAATTCTTCTAAGTAGCATTCAATGCGTTATTAAAGATAAGAAAAAAGTAAGCCCTAAGAATAAAATGACCAAGAAGAAAACTCTTAAGTTTGGCTTTGGATTTGATTTTATACCTAAGACTTTAAAGAGGACTAGAATTGTGTGTGAATTTAAATTTGTTTTTATTCCATTAATTGTTATGATGGTTATATTAGTACCTTAATTCTGCATAGACATGAAGTCCTAACTCCAATGAAAAACATAAATTGCATCACAATCTTAGATTTTATCAAAATTTCAACATTTTTGAAAACAAAACTAATTGAACTCATGAATTATCCCTTCCATCTGCAGTAAGGATGATATAATTTTGTTCTAGCATAAATCTGCCTTTTTTTCAATAAATATTCCAATTGATTTTACAAAAAGGGTTGAGTTCAATAATTTATATATCTATATTCCCAAACTCAGCCAACAGTTTATTTTGTGGTCCTTCATCCACCACTGGTTTTCAAGTTCACGTGTTCATTGATACGTTTATTTGTATAAAAGACCATATTTTCGCTTATAATTTTGAAACCCTACAAAAGTATAAGAAAATTCGATATCCTGCTCTCGATAAAATTCGCACCCATTTTACTTTTTTGAAATTAAACTGAGGGTGGATTGATCAAGTCAGTTGACTGGCTAAACTGGATTATAGTAACCAAAATAAACAATGGGAATTGAGCATGATGTATACTTTTTGACTTTTTCAGTGATATATTCGAAAAAGTCATTCAATTTCATACACAAAGAGTGACAGATGTGATAATCCTTCGTTTGCTCTCTATTTACTCAATATACTTACGTGTAAGCGATACATGAATAAAATCCGATTAGGTGAACTCATGTGTGGTTTAACAGAAAACACTACAAATTTTTCATCTAAATACAAAACCTAAATATAACACGTACCGACCTTACAGATACAATAAGCGCTACTGGACCATATAAACTTTATTGCTTATCATTAAAAAAAATATTCATACACATTTTAAGCTACTTCTGAGGTTCTCAAGAATTTAGGCTCATAAAATATTCTAAAACAAGTCGAAAAGACAAACTGTAGGAGTGAGAAGAAGGCTGGAAAAACACAGGCAAATTCTTTGCTTCAAAAAAAAGGTATAATCATCCTCGTAAAGACCTTCAAATTCGTTTCAGAGAAAAATTATTTCTCGCCCCTCTTCATCAATTCAACATCGCGTGTTTCTTTTCAGGATTTATGTATTTATGATTAGGTGCAATTAGGCCTTAAGAAATGTCTAATGCCTTACCTTTAAGGACAAACAATGCAAGAAGTCTTAATTACCCAAAACAACAGAATCTCTTTACATTGAAACACACTTAACATGCATTCTGGCAGGAGAAGAAAAACTAAGAATCCTGGATAAAATTTCAATCTCAGGTAAAAATGTCATCAGAGAGGGGTAAACTTTACCGGATAAAATTTTGTTCGTAGGATAAAATCTACTTCCAAAGGACTTTCTACCCCTATAGAGATATTTCCTATTTCCCTTCGTGTCGTTGTCTGACAAACAATAAATACACATTCACTGACCTGCATTCGTTTGCTATATTCCTCTCCTGATGCCTCTTTGAATCTTTGCACTATACAGTTCTACCCTTGTAAGCAAATATAAAGGACATACAAAACTAGGGGAAACTTGCAGTCAAAATCTATTGTCAGGATGGAAATTTATTGTTTTTGTGCAACAACAATATACACAGAGAGGTCGTGTGCCAAAAACTGTCATATCCCAATGCTGGCACTGCGAAAGACTACATTAGGAAGGATCAATGCCGTTTGGGAATCATTCGGCTTCGTGGCCTCGTCGTGATCTCATCTCCTCCGTTCTTTTCGAGATTTATTAATATTTTTCGTTTTTAACCAAAAATGACAACAGCAACTAATTTTTACCCGGAATATACACAGGACTCAAGCTCGTACAGCATGTATCACCATCAGCAGCAGCACCTTCAGCAACAACAATCACAGCAATCAGCCTCTCAGTTTTACGATGGATACGCATCAGGACATGCAGAGCCCTATCAGCCAAGCTATCATAGTTGGAATCCAGCAGCCTATAATAGTCAATACTACCGTCCAGAACAGAGCAGTTATTTTGACTATGCAAACTACAGCAGCTCAGCAGAATATACAAGTCCCAATCAGTGTGCTCTTGCCACACCCCCAATACCCATTGGGTCTTCAAAGCCAGTGGAAGCAGTTCCTTCCAAGAAGGAATCATCTAAACGTAAACTTGACGATGACGAAGAAGCAGAACCACCCAGTGCTCTGAGAGCTCTTCTAAGCAACCCAGCAAAAAAGGTCAAGCACAACCCGGAGACGTTTTACGACCAATTCAAGAACCAAAAACAGCGCAAACTGCTTTTGAAAAAAGAAGCCAAAGCAAAGACAGTTCCGTCTGTCTTACCTGACCTAGACTCAACATCCATCTTGTCGCCGAAGAGTAGTGAAATCGACTTCCATGATGTGTATAGTGCAAAACTGCTGAATCATCCGAGCAAAGATGGATTCCCAACACCACCACCACCGCCATTAACTAACATCGCAGCAGTCTCCAGGTTAAATTCACCAACAACCACTTCTATTGTTGAAGGTATAAGTACACCACCCCTATCACCAGGGGATGCTAGCTGCTCAGCGATTTCATCACCACCAAGTTATTTCAATGAAATCAATCATCCAAATTTGACAGCTGTCAGTGAAGGCAGTGAATTCAATTGGTCGCAGAGTGATGAAGGTTTTACAGGTAAATTAATATTTCAAACTCTCTATACCTCACTCCTTTTCTCCATTGTTTTGACTTTGAAAATGTTTGTAAAAATTTTTGTTTCTTTCATTTTAGATTCAAGAGACTCGAAGAGGACTCGGCAAACATACACCCGTTATCAGACTTTGGAGCTTGAAAAGGAGTTCCATTTTAATCGGTACATTACCCGCCGTCGCAGGATCGACATTGCGAGTGCTCTTAGTCTGACAGAAAGACAGATCAAGATTTGGTTCCAGAATCGTCGTATGAAGTCAAAGAAAGACCGCTCTTTAGCCACCACTCCAGAAGCCTTAACTCAACTACCCTTTCCCCCACACTTAGCCCAAAATCAGCAGCAGCAGCAACGAAGCGCCATTGCCTATCCAAACACATTAGAGATGCCCTCTTCTGTTCCTTCTACAACAACACAGAGCTATATGAATCCAGCAATGAATTACTATACAGGCCCTGCACCAGCCACAACAACAGCTTCCTATCTGTCTCAGTACAATACCTCAGGCGGATATGAATCTTCTTCGCACAACATGCTTCCACCCACAAACCAGTCGGTTGCGGCTGCGGTACCTTCTCATCTTGAACATCAACAGCAACAACAACACCAGCATGAACTCTACCATCAACATCATCAGCAGGATCACCATCATTATACCCATCATCAGTATGCGCAGCAGCAGTCAGGCCAAATACCAGCAGGATCTGGAATGTATCAGTTGGCATGAAAGAAACCAAGGACCGAAGAAAAAGGGATCTCGAAACTTTTTCCGTTTGTGAAAAGAGGATGAAAGTGAAAAGGATATAATTTTTCGTTGACATAGAAACTCCAGGGACTCAGAGTGGTACCTTTTCCGAGCAGGACATGCTAGAGTGCACACGAGGAGGAAATTGAAGCAAAGTTATGTGTTGAAAAACTAAAAAAAAAATACTTTGTTTGAGAATAGGCGCATTGGCAAGGATATACACACACAATATAAGCAATCCCCTTCGCCTTGGTTTTTGCTGTTTTGTCAAGGATAACCAATAAATTATGAGTTTTTTGACACGCACAGCGAGCTCCGACTAGAACGGAGCATCGAGAGGGTGCATACAGATATTGCTTACATTCGGGTGCAATACTGGCAAAAACGGTTACAAAGATAGTTGCAATTAATACTATATTGTGTACATACACCAGATAGAAATATGGAACAGTTGGCGATAGTTTTTGTATTTATCACAAAGATTTTTGTAAAAAAAAATGTTTTGATCGATTAAATGAAAATATCTTCCACCATTTAATATCATTGTAAAAAAAGAACATAAGACTGAAACAACAAATAATATTAATATTTAAAAACAAAAAACTGTATTGTAAAAATATAAATTTGAATTTTATTAAGAAAAAAAAAACAAATATAAGCAAATAAATTTAATTATTTAAGTACCTTAACTTTTAAAACCGTTCAGAATTTTATTTGAATACGAGTCGTTTTTATCGTTTATGCATTGCCACATTTTCATGCGATGTTCAAAACTAAGTACTAATAAATCATTAGTAAAAATACTAATGGAATATTTATTTCAGGTATTCATTCAGAATTATCAATAAAAATTGTAAATTGTATTTTGAATCGATGAAAACAGTTTTTGTAATCAGAACGAATTGTTTACAAGTGAAAATTAGAGCCGCATTTTCTTGATAGACGGAATGCGCACCTTAAACCATTTATGTAGCTTAGAGTAATGCCAGTTCTGCTTTGCAGCCAGGGTTGCCATTTTAGCGACTTTGTCGCTATTTCTGGCGACATTAAATATTTTACAAAAAATATTTTGATGTCGCTAGATTATTTCTACCGACTTTTCTAGCGACTTTTGAAGACGTGAATTTGTGAGTTAAGACATGAAAATAGAACTTTTTGTTTCATATTATGGCCTTTATTTTATTTATTTTTATTTTATTTATTAGGACGTACGAATTCTTTATGCGTAAATATTCGGCATTTAAGTTCACATTCTATTAACAGTATGGACAGTTTCAATTGTTTAATGTAATAGTTCCATCTAGTCCAAGAACAATGAGAATTACAATAAGATAAAGTCTAGTTTTGCTCAGCAACAGTTTGAATAATGTCTATGAATAATGAAAATATTCCCCTATAAGTTTTATGTGACTGAATTACTTTACTGTTTTTAGTAATTGGATTTTTACTTGCGATTATAGGTACTATAAGGCAAGTTTTGGATTCGTACAAAAAAAAAATTTTGAGATAACAATCAAACATGATATTACGATGATAGAGAACACCAAAAAAGTGGGTGGCACAATTCTGTCTGTCTGTCTGTCTGTTCGTCTACAGCCTAAACGGCTCGATCGATTTTCTTCAAACTTGGTACTTAGTGGTTTTTGGTGATTCTGCCGACACGTTTTTTTCATTTTTTTTTTAGAACCAAAAATAACGGTACCTGTCATACATTTTTTTTGGCAAATTTACATAATCGTATTTTTCTCAAAAACGGCTCGATAACTTTTCTTAAAAAAAATTCAATAAATTTATTTTAGTAAAGGCTTTCTTTGGGTGGAAAACCATTTTTCAAAAATGGTTATTAATGGTACCTCCCAAGGAACCATTTTTTTAATTTTTGATTTTCTTCAAAATGGTATGACCGATTTCAATTATTTTTTTTTATACAGAAGCTTCCAAAAAATGTTAATAGTTTTGTGTACCAACATTTTTGAAAAAATATTTTTTGGATTTTTTAAAAATATTTCAAATTTTTTTTTTGAAAATCAAATATTTTGAAAACGGCACCATAGATTTTCTTGAAACTCGATATTTAAGACTTTTTTGGTACTCTCTAAAATATTTTCAGAAAAAATTTTACATTTATGAAAAAATAACGGTACCTTCCATACAAAAGTGAAAAAACCGCAAAGGAAAATATTTTTTTGCTTGAAAACGACTCCTACGATTTTGATTAAACTTTTTTCATATACTAAAATTAGTACGATCTACCATCAAAAATTATAAAATTTTACACATAGCAACTATTAGTAGTACCTGTCATAGAACGTATTTTTTTATTTTGAGTTTTCTCGTTATCAGCTTAACGGATTTAAATGATTTTTTTTATATACAAATTTCAGATAAGATTAAATAATAGCGCATATCAAAATTTTCCAAAAAAAAGTTTTTGGATTTTTAAAAAAAGTTTCAACCTTTTTTTTTGAAAATTCGATATCTCAAAAACGGGTTGACAATTTTTTTTCAAATTTTGTTTTTATATACACATAAATATTAAATTTAAATCTGCATACCAAAATTTGTTCTTAAAAATGTTTTAAGAATTTTATATATAAAAAATTAATTTAAAAAAAAACCGCTCCAACGATTTTAAAATTTTTTTTTCCCATACAATGATATTCCATCATGAATTAAGATGGCATACTTTTTTTCACCTCAAACTGTCAAAAGAGTTGTTTTAGCCAATTTAAATGTCGTATTTCATGCTTCTCTATATTTTTCTCTCGTAACTTCCATGTTTTTATATACAATTTTCTTAAACCCGCAGTGTCTTGAACATAAGAGCAAGTACGTGCGACCCAGTCGTGCATTTTATTTATAATAAATTCCATAATATTTCGATATCTTGCTAGTTAAAAAAAAAAATAAAAAGTTGTTCAAAAAGTAAAATATTTTAAGTTTTCGTTGCTGGTGACTTCTATTGACTTTTTGGTTTGAAAATTTAAGCCAATCTTACGACTTTCTGAAGTTGGTCTATCGACTTTTGTTTTCAGGTTGCGGCAACAATGCTCCGGCACACAGCTGATCCGAGGTTGATAAATGCTTGATCTAGTTTTGAGTTAGTTGAAGGAAAAAATTATCGAGGAGACAGATGTTGCTACGAATCTGCATATATCATTTTATATCGATTTTCTCAGGTAGCATAAAAAATATAATTATGATTTTGAAGTAAACTAAAAATAATATTTTTCTGTTTTAGTATAGGTTCAAATAAAGAAGTTTAAGTGAGCTCTACTCCATATATTGCGTTTCGCCCAGGTTGTACCTAGTAGTAATAGAGCTCGCATTTAAACTTCTTTTGAACATAAAAAATATAATTTACGAACGAGAAAAATTTCGAAAAGGTGTTTTTTTTAGACGTGTGATTTTTAATCTGGCAATACTTTTTTCGAAGTTGTTTTTTTTTTACAGCTGTCTCTTGATTTATGCTCAATTTGGTTTGCCATTTTATAATGAATAGTCTTACTCCTGCACAACGTTTGCAAATCTTGCGTTTGCGATCTGCGATGAAAAATGATGAAAAATGAAACCGGCCATAATGTTATGGTCAATGTGGAACGCTATAGAGCCATGGTAAATGACTTTTTCGTGCCTGAATTGGAGGAGGTTGATGTTGATGACCTTTGGTTCCAACATTGTTGGAAACAATCAACAATGCGTTATTGCTGACATACGGCCCCAATTGATGCAAAAAGTGCTCGAAAATTGGGGCTCTTGGCTAGAATTTATTGTAGCCAGCCGCGGCGGTCCCTTGCCCGAAATCTGTTTTAAAACACTTATCTTTATAATAAAGCTAAATTCCTGGCCCAAACATTAAATTATATGCATTTTATATCTTCTTGAAAGCCACACGTATAAAAACACCCTTTATGTATGGTGTGAACAAAAATTTCCAAAACTGTTATTGCCACGGTACTTGCCATATAACGTTTTTTTTTTTATTTTCTATTTTATCGTCAACGGCTCAACCTATTTCAATAAAATTTTTATACAAAAGCTCTTCTAAAATGTCAATAATATTGCATATCAAAATTTTGAAAAAAAAATAAATTTGGGATTTTTTAAGAAATATTATTTTTTTTTTTTTAAATTCAATATTTTGAAAACGGGTCGATGTTTTTTTTGAAAATAAATTAATAGGTGTATATTAATAAATACTCAAAATTGGCATCCCAAAAATTGTTTTTTTAATACATGATGTTACTAAAATTTTATATGTATTTATATTTTTAAGAAAGCCGCTCCAACAATTTTTAATTTTTTTTTTGCATGTATTTCTATTTTTTTTAAAGTTGTAGGTGTTACTAGTAGTAGTTTTGTTTATTCAAAATATGATATGTGTAATATGTGTATACAAAAATAAATTTTTTTGGTAATTTAACAAATTACTTCTGATGGCAAGTTAAATTGAAAAATTAAAAAAAAAAATGTTTGAGTTTTTCTTATAAACAAAAATATTCAACAATAACTTTCGTCTTCTGTCACGATTTAATACTATTGCGTTTTTAGCCTATTTTATTTTATTTTATTTTATTTTATTTTATTTTATTTTATTTTATTTTATTTTATTTTATTTTATTTTATTTTATTTTATTTTATTTTATTTTATTTTATTTCATTTTATTTTATTTTATTTTATTTTATTTTATTTTATTTTATTTTATTTTATTTTATTTTATTTTATTTTATTTTATTTTATATTATTTTATTTTATTTTATTTCATTTTATTTTATTTTATTTTATTTTATTTTATTTTATTTTATTTTATTTTATTTTATTTTATTTTAGGTATTTTATTTTATTTTATTTTATTTAATTTTATTTTATTTTATTTTATTTTATTTTTGTAATTAAATGTTTGTATGCATCCCTTTTACTTAAAAGTTAAATTAATTTATCAGCTGCTGCCCATATTTGAGCACATTTTGGATATATAGAACAAGATAACACCAACCTCTCTCTCCGTTCAGTAAACTGACCATCATGTCCTTATTCAATGTGGTGGTCCCGAAGCATTTCCTGCGTATTCCTCTGAGTACTGGGCAAATTCTCATAAAGTGAATAAAAGTTTCAGCTTCATTAAAATTGCAGAGAGAGCAGTGAATATTTTCAAGCCCTGCTTTATTCGTTCCATTAAGCTTTATGAGGCCCGCTCTTACTTTAAGGATCCATCTAATCGTTTCGGTTTTCAAATTATCACCGATGTAGTTTTTGCCAACATCGTAGCTAAGTATATGGTAGATACGATGTGATCTTGTGGGATTCGACCTGCCTGTGGTGAAGTGCCTCTTGATGGTCTTCTGCACATATATGCTCAACGGTATTTTGCACAAAAATTGTTAAGAACGTTCCTGTTTGACACTAGTTCTTCTATATTAATGAAGCCAAATCGGTTTAAACTATTATCCCATGCTTCAGCCCAATATATTTTTACTTGCGATTATAGGTACTATAAGGCAAGTTTTGGATTCGTGCAAAAAAAAAATTTGAGATAACAATCAAACATGATATTACGATGATAGAGAACGCTAAAAAAGTGGGTGGCAAAATTCTGTCTGTCTGTCTGTCTGTCTGTTCGTCTACAGCCTAAACGGCTCGATCGATTTTCTTCAAACTAGGTACTTAGTGGTTTTTGGCAGAGTTGGGAAATAATGATTACTTTTTGTAATTTATTTCAACTTCCATTTCAATTACATGTAATTGGTAATTAAACTTTTTTCAATTACAATTACACGTAATTGTAATTGAAGAAAACATTAATTTCCATTACTTGTAATTGGAATTGAAAAAATTCAATTACAAATTACATGTAATTGAAAATAGTAATGGATTTTTGCAAGTAATTGAATGAAACACCGTGTTAATTACTTTGAAGGTAATTGATTTCATGGATTGTACTTCATTACATGTTTTAATTAAATAAAAATCATAATAATAATAATAAAAGTAAATAAAAGGTATTCTTACTACCAAACTAATACAATATATTCATTTTGAAGAATTTATAATGTAAACAAAAATTTAAATTTGCCTAAAATATAAAATTTGACTGTACAGTACCCACCATTGGCGAAATTGATGGTTAGCCTTCAACAGCACTAACATTTCGAAATAATTCACTCATCTTAACACAAATTTATTTTAACTATACTTAGTTTGTGAAGAATGAATCGTAAAATATTTTGGAACTGATTAAACACCAACGAGTCTGCACAAGTTTCAGGTTCTTAATGCAGTCGCAGCCGGCGATTGAAGATAGTCAATTAAAAACTTGATAAAAGTGAATAAAATATATATTTAATACATAGTTAAAAACAACACACGTACAGAGACTTAACACTCAGGGAACCATTTGTGCAATACCAAGGAAAATGTAATTGACAAAACAATTAATTAATTACATTTTGTGTAATGATTACTGAAAAAAGTAATCATTACACATTTTTTGATGATTACTTTTGTTTTCAATTATATTAATGTAATTGAATTACAAGTAATTGACACTTTTCAATTACATGTAATTAGTAATTGAATTTATTCAATTACATTTAAAAGTAATTGAAAAAGTGATCGGAGATTTCAATTACAAGGAATTGAAATTGAACTTTTTTTTTATCATTACTTCCCAACTCTGGTTTTTGGTGATTCTGCCGACACGGTTTTTCATTTTTTTTAGAACCAAAAATAACGGTACTTGTCGTACATTTTTTTTTGGCAAATTTACATAATCGTATTTTTCTCAAAAACGGCTCGACAACTTTTCTTAAGAAAAATTCAATAAATTTATTTTAGTAAAGGCTTTCTTTGGGTGGAAAACCATTATTCAAAAATGGTTATTAATGGTACCTCCCAAGGAACCATTTTTTTAATTTTTAATTTTCTTCAAAATGGTATGACCGATTTCAATTTTTCTTTTATACGGAAGCTTCCAAGAAATGTCAATAGTTTTGTGTACCAACATTTTTGAAAAAATATTTTTTGGATTTTTAAAAAATATTTCTAATTTTTTTTTGGAAAATCAAATATTTCGAAAACGGCATCATAGATTTTTTTGAAACTCGATATTTAAGACTTTTTTAGTACTTTCTAAAATATTTTTAGAAAAAATTTTCCATTTATGAAAAAATAACGGTACCTTCCATACAAAGTGAAAAAACCGCAAAGGAAAATATTTTTTTGCTTGAAAACGACTCCTACGATTTTGATTAAACTTTTTCCATATACTAAAATTAGTACGATCTACCATCAAAAATTATAAAATTTTACACATAGCAACTATTAGTAGTACCTGTCATAGAACGTATTTTTTTATTTTTGAGTTTTCTTGTTATCAGCTTAACGAATTTAAATGAATTTTTTTATATACAAATTTCTGATAAGATTATTATTTAATCTGCATATCAAAATTTTCAAAAAAAAAGTTTTTGGATTTTTAAAAAAAGTTTCAAATTTTTTTTTTGAAAATTCGATATCTCAAAAACGGGTAGACAATTTTTTTTCAAATTTTGTTTTTATATACACATAAATATATAGTTTAAATCTGCATACCAAAATTTGTTCTTAAAAATTTTTTAAGAATTTTATATATAAAAAATTAATTAAAAAAAAAAACCGCTCCAACGATTTTAAATTTTTTTTTCTCATACAATCATATTCCATCATGAATTAAGATGGCATACTTTTTTTTCACCTCAAACTGTCAAAATAGATGTTTTAGCTAATTTAAGTGTCGTATTTCATGCTTCTCTACATTTTTCTCTCATAATTTCCATGTTTGTGTATACAATGTTCTTAAACTCGCAGTGTTTTGAACATAAGAGCAAGTACGTGCGACCCAGTCGTGCATTTTATTTTCTCTCGTACAACCTTTGCCAACATCTTAAGAAGTCTATTGTCCTTATAGGAATTGAGAACTTTTCTTATCTAGTTCATATGACATCGCATTGTATATTCAAAAATTGGCGTTGTTTGACATTCCAGCGCAGCGTCAGCACATAGTTTGGAGCCACTCTTGGCAACCCTAGAACTTGTTTTTAGAAGTATCTTTGTACCTTTTAGACTTCTTCATATCTTGTGTGACCCCAGGCTTGTGCCCCATATGCTAAGAAAGCTCTGGTAACAGCTTTAAAAAGTTCCATCTTTGAGCCGAGCTTTACTTCTTTGCTCTAGGTTAACTCCACTCTTGCGCTATATCTGCTCCAGGACTAGGTTGAAAAGATGGCATAATAGCGCATCTACTTGTCTGAACCCTGTGCACGTCTGGAAAAGCTCGGATGAGCTGTTACCTATTTGCACGTTGCACCACGTATATTTTGTAACATCATGCGGCACGGCATAGCTATAAAATCGTCAATAAAAGCTCTTGGTGACTTATTCTATCATATACGGTTTTGAAGTTGATGGTGGCACTCAACTTGAAATTCATTAGTATTTCCAGGATTTGCCTCAATGCGAATATTTGGTCTATCGTTGATCTGCCTGGCCTGAAGTCACACAGGTACCTACGTGCGGATCATAGTATTGCAGAAAGGTTTTAGACGCTCGCATAGTACGTTGGATAGGATCTTGTAGGCAACAGTAAGCAGGGATTTGCCTCTATAGTTCTTACAGGACATGATCATCTTTTTTTGTAGATTGGGCATACGGAGCTACTTTAAAGTTCGCACGTCCAAGATATTCGATGTGTACCTTGCGCCATTTAGCACGTGGTCGATTTGGTTGGCGGTTCGACTACCTGGAGATTGCCAGGTTGCTGTGTGTATTCTTCGCCTGGGGAACATAGTGCTACTTATCACCGTGTATTACGAGCTACAGCAAAGTCGATTAGTCGGAAGCCGTCATCTGTTGTCGTTTCGTGGAGGCTATGCTTTCCAACTAATCCGTCAAAGATGTTTCCTTTCCGACTTTAGCATTGAATTCTGCGAGAACGACTTTTACATCGTACTCCAGACAGGCTCAGTAGGGAGTCTACGGAGCCTGTCTGAAGTACGAAGTAAAAGTCGTGCTCCAGGAGGTCGTAAAACTCCTCCTTGTTAGACTCCTCAGCTTCATGGGTAGGGGCGTGTGCATATATAAGGCTGATGCTTTGAAAGGTAACTTATCAAAGCCAGGCGATCTCTAATCGGGTTAAAATCGATCTAAGTCGATTTCCCACGACGAATCTGCATCCTAGCATATGTGCATTCTTTGGTGACAGTTGGAATAAATGTCGCGATAACTTATTTCTGTTATTCCTGATATTATCTTTCGTATCTTCTGGATCGCGGTAATGTCTGCCTTGTACCGCGAGAGGGGAGACTCAAGGTTTTGAGTAGCACCTGGCGTCTAGGGTGTCCTTATATTCCAGGTGCATAGGTACTCGTAAGTCGTAGTCAATTTTCATTCCGGGTCTGTTTGCATTTGACGGGGGTTGTTATCCAAAGCTTCAAGCGTCTCTCTCATAACAATGGGTTTTTAACTGTTGTTAGCCCAACACACTAACCTCAAATGTGAAGGCCCATGGGTTTGATATTGCAATTCTTTCCTTGATCAACATTCGCACTTACAAGTTTAGCAAGTCAAGACATAAGGCCAAGACCAGTATCCGGCGGCTACCAACTTGGAGTTAATGTAAGCACTTGATGTGTGGGAAATGATACAGTTTGAGGCCCGCAGGTTCTACAACATCCACATTAGCGTAGCTAGGGGGGGGCGAAGGGGGTGGTCGCCCCGGGCGCCAGGAGTTAGGGGCGGCAAATGGGAAAATCATCTTCATTGTTTATGGGATGTAAACCAATTGCAGAAGTTTTTTTATTGAAAATTTTATTAATTTTTTATTGGAAAACGCACAATTTTAATAGTATTCAAATTTGTAGTGGCGGCAAAATCTTCCTCGAGCTTCATGAGAAGTTGGAAATAAACACAAGTTTAATTTTTGTTTATTAAATAATTAAATCAATTTTTATTAAATTGAAATCAATAGGGGCGCAAAATCATCATCGTTGTATATTGCAGAAGTTGGAAATAAACTAAAAAGTATTATTTTTTAAGTTAAAAATTCTATAACATTGGTAGCACAGTTCGTCGCCTGGATAAAATTGTCGTATGTTACAATTTGCTACTTTTCAGGAGACGCATTTGAAGTTCAAAAAATTATTTCTCAAAAACTACACGGTGGATTTTTTTGAAAATAAAATGGCTTATGCACAAAACATCTGCCGACCAAAAAACATTAAAATAAATTCACTATTCTAATAATGAAAGAAATGAGGGTACATTTTTCCCAATATGCCGTTGTCGTATATGATGGTTTATCTAAATCAGCTTGTTACCCAAACACATACGACAAAATAATCACACATACGACAATAAATAAAAAAAAATGTTTTGTTATTAGTATATAACATACGACAATCCAGAAACATATTATCTATTTAAGAACAAAAACAAAC
Source organism: Dasysyrphus tricinctus (assembly GCA_963921185.1). Classification (NCBI taxonomy): domain Eukaryota; kingdom Metazoa; phylum Arthropoda; class Insecta; order Diptera; family Syrphidae; genus Dasysyrphus; species Dasysyrphus tricinctus. The sequence goes on from OY992530.1 coordinate 130,347,961, forward strand.
CCAGATTTATTTTTACTTATTTATTTTTCGGTATAAAAATATTTGTTTTTATTCTCAACAAAATTAAAATAAACAAAATTAAAAATTAAAATTTTAATTTAAAAAAAAATATACAAATAATCCATATTCGATTAATTAAAAAACACTTTTGGTGCCTAAACATAAATATATCCGTAAGTATAAAAAAAAATCACATTAATTAAAACATAAACATAAAAATATTCATAATTTAAAAAAATCACATTAATTAATTCGCAGTTCATTTGATTTTTTAAAATATTAAGTTAGTTAACATTCTAGTAGGAACAAAAATATATAGACTTTAAAAGATCAAAGTTTTAATAAATGATTTTTAGAATAGCACGATAAAATGCCTTATCTTAATTTTTTTCTAGATATATACGGAATCATATTTTTATATAATTTTTTTTAGTTAATGGCCTTTGCTGCAGCTAAACGAAGCTCATTTTGCCATAAATTATCATCGTTTGGCTTTTGAAAACGTCCGGTCCTTTTTGTCAAATCAATAAGTGTAATCCACTTCTTTGAATGAAGTCTTATATCATATTTTATAAGTATCCCCTTCGTTGTAAATAAAATTAAAAAACTGGATACACTTAAAAGCCAGGTTTTCGGACTTGAAAGCATAGTTTTTAAAATCCTTTTGATTCATTTGCAAAATTTTTAAGCTAACGTTTGAAAAATTAATTTTGTTTAAAAGCCGAATTAAAGTGACTTGACTAAGTATGTCGATGTTTCGTAAATATTTTTCTATTACGCTGTGAACACAGGTAACTTCTTGCAAACAAGAATGTCCTGGTTCACAAAACTTTTGCGTTATTTTTTTGATTGTATTTGGATGGTCATGAAGGAATTGCAGGATGGCAGTCGACGTTATACGGTTTCTATTTTGTGGAACGCATGAATCACTCCACAAAATTATTTTTTTCATATTTGGGTGGTCATCTACAACTTTTTTTAAGATTTTTATTAATCCGCTGGCGATATCATTTCCAGACCGCCCGCTTACTGTCTCATTCCAGATAACGCAGTATGTCACTTTTACGGAACCGGGTATGATAAGTGTACCAGTGAGATTGTATACACAAAGCTTTCTTTTATAAAAAAAGTTTCATGTAGGTATACATTTTTGGTAGTTTTAATACGTTTTCTAGGTCAAACATCAAAACGGCGGTGCTTTCATCAAGGTTTTGCAAGTCTTTTTCGCGCTCAGCCTTCGTGAATCTCTTTTCTTCAAAGCGTTTTTCATAAATCTGAGTTTCAGCTTCCGTACATGTTTCTTTAGCCCTATAAAGACTACACTGTCGTATGAGTTTTTTTTTGGGGCATGGAATGAAAGGTTAAATTTTGTGTTAAATATCTTACGATAAACATCAACGGAAACCGGATTTTTTACATTAATTTTGTACAAATCATACATCCTCTGTAAGTTTAGATGTGCTTCTAAGTATTTTCTGGAGCTTGTTAACCGGCAATAATGGGAGTCCACAAACCACAACTGCGAAGCTCGAAATGTGTTCTTGATCACGACTAAATCTCCCTATCTCTTTGTTTTTTCTTACGAGACATACGTCAAACCTTTACCGGAATTTCAGTAAGATATTGTCGTATGTGCATTAAGAATGACACATACGACAATTATTTACCAAACGTTGACTGAACAGATTTTGTATGAAAAAAATATCGTATGCTTTAATTTTGTCGTATGTGTAGCATTTTGTATACACATACGACAAAGAAATACAAAAATATTGGCGACCTTGCACATACGACAAATTTTAAGGATATCATCTTGGAAACTAAGGTGGATATCGAAAAACGGATTTCACTAGATTGTAGAGAAAAAATCAAATAACAAAACAGCATTAAAATCTCAAAACCTCAATTTTTCACATACGAAAATATTTTATCCAGGCGACGAGTTGCAAAAAGCCTTACTATTGTACTGAATTCGGTACTATTGGACTTTCCCGAGTACGCAAGTACCACTTTTCAATTTTCAGTACTATTTGTACCGTTTTTAATTTTTGAAAAGGTCAACTTTCACAAATCTCTAAGATCAAGCAAAAATGTTCAGTCAGACTTCACCACATCTTCACGTAAAGAAGATTTTAATGAAAGACCCATATTGTCAATAAACTTACTAGAAAACCACCTTCCCGTCGAGGAAATCTATTGCGGGACTGAAAGTGAAATTTCTTACACTTCTAAAAATTTAACTGAAAGCGAAATTTATAGCTTTAAAAATCATGCACGGATGTTCTATATAGCTTTCCTCGAAGATGTGTAAAAAGATTTAATTTTGAAGGCATTTTTTTGAACTCGTTGCAACATTTTTCATAAACTTCAATTTTAGATGGCCAAGTAAATTTAATAGATTTTTTCCTGGCGAACAAAAAACATTGAACATTGGAAGAATATCGAGCTCTAGCTGACTGCCAATACTTAAAAAAAATTTAGAAATGCTTCTTTTTCTGAGTTCTGGGCTGAAATTGGCCTTGTGAAAAGTGAATACAACGAGTTTATGTTTTCAAATATAAACCGAATTGTACAGGGTGCTTTTTCTATTCCTCATTCTTCCGAAAACCTCGAAAGAATTTTTTCTTATCAAAATATTATTAAAACAAAACTAAGAAACTGAATGCAGGTGGACACGTGTTCTGCACTAATAGAAACTTAAAACCTAATTAAAAATGAATGCTGTCACAGCCATATTATTCAAAAAAGTCTATTGAATAGACATTTACCAAATAAACCACTTGCCGATGAAGAAATTTTAGTATAAGAAAACATGTGAATGTAAATACAAAGAAAAGACTTGTGCCAAGTTGCTATCCGTCCATAAGACTTATTTTAGAATAAAATTATACCAATGAAATGTATAGGTAAATTTAATGTATGTACTTTTGTTTTAATAAAGTAAGGGTATTCATGCAACAGCGCAAACTCGTCGTAAATATCGTAAAGTTGTAAACTTCGTAAATCTGTCAAAATGTCCATAAATATTGTGACAGAATTTCGAAGTTTAAAAGTTTACAACGTTTGCAACGACTTTACGCTGTTGTATGAATACCCTTAATATTTATTTTAATTGTTTGCGTTGTTTTATAATTTTAAAAAGTTCAGTACTATTTGGTCTTTTTCAGTACAATTTTTTTTTTCAGTTTTCAGTACAATCCACAAAAGTCAATTTTCATCACTGATTGGTAGGTATAAGAAGGTACAATTTTTCATTGTGTTCAAATCACTAGGGGTGGCAGAATCATGACCGTTGCTCATTATAGAAGTTGGTAATAAACACAAAAGTTTATTTTGTTAAATTAACAATTCTTTCAAATTTTGAAACAAAATGGCTTTCGTAATGACCATTCTTTTTTGTAGCTTTACATATATGTGTTTGTTAATTCTCTCAATTTAGTTCAGAGGGTTTGACTTTTCTCAAAGAATGTGTCACGTTAGATTTGAAAAAAAAACAAAATGCTTTCGATTGAATATTTTCGTAGATAATTTGTTTTTTTTTTCAAAAATAAAAATAAAAATATTAATTATACAAAACTGATAAATGATTAAAAATAAATAAAACAACAATAGTTTTTTAATACATAAAACCAGCAAACAAATAAAGCTCTAAACTATACATATGGCTGCATTCAACACATAGAATTTAAAAAAAATGTGATTTTTTTTTGCGAAAGCTTGAAGATTAATTTTTGTTCGTAAAATGAAGTGCAGTATGAAGATTTTTCAGCAGATTTATTTTGAGAAAAAATGTAGGTATTAGATCAACAATCTACTGCAATTTCAGTGAAGTAACAACTCTAATCAGACACTCAGTAGTGACTTAGCCGTTGCTTTGACCCTTTCATGGTGCATGATCATTAGATCTGAGAAATATGAACAGTATGCAATTTCTCAGTTTCGCTGTCGAGTACTGATGAAACAATAGGCGTGTCTCACCAAGTAAAATCTGACCGAACGCTTAATATCAAGTTGACGTAGGCGGAATGTTTTGGTGAAACAAAGATACTCTGTTCAATCGTACTGAAATTATGGAAACAAAATTTTAACTCTGCTTTAAATATTTAAATTTTAAAGCACAAAACTTTATGAAATGAATGAAAAATAATACTAAGATCAATTTATTTTTCCTTTTTATCAACACTCAACCTCTATTCTGTATTTTTGTATCGATTTCGTATTTGCACATCACCGATAAATTGCAATTTGACTGTCAAATGAACAGTTTTAGCTGAAAAAGAACATTGAGAAATTAACCCAAAAAATTTTCGTCTCAGTAATCTCTGGAAAAAATCTTAGTGCTCAGGTGAGATTTTTGCCCCACTTTAAAAATATCTGAGCTCTCAGAGATTTTATTTGGTGAGACACGCCTAATGAACAATTATGAACTTTACTATTTTTGAACGAAAGAAAACATTACAAAAAAATTCAAGTCTCATGTGCCTATATTATATACAGTCGGTTTAAAGTTAAATCCCAGTAGGTCAGAAACAAAAATTTTTCATTCAGCAGATATTGCGGCAAAGTGGCGTGTATCAATATTTCTCAGAATATAATTCCTTGCATTTATAAAAAAAAAATATTTTAGTCAAAATTTTGTCTGCAACTCTAAGACCGATTTTATTATTAAGTATTGTTAGACCGAAGGGGCGGCAAATTATTGTTTTGCCCCGGGCGGCAAATGTCCTAGCTATGCCACTGAACATCCAACCAAACATAACGTCTTACGAAACGTTAGGAAAAGCTAATGCAACACATTCATTGTGACCAAATAAGCTGAGGAAAATTAAGATTTTATCGTTTACACATTTTCAATTAAATTCCAAATTGGTCAATACCTCATCCATAAAAATATTATATCGTCCAATCGTCACTCAACGTATGGATACCTATTAGAGTTTTGTCATCGCAAAAGTGTGTGGCACGGGCATGTAGAGGGTGGCATCAATGGCTTGTCCAATTTTCTATAAAATAGCATTTCTCCTCAAAGTTAAACGATTAAAGACTTTCAAAATTTAAAACCATTTTCCGCCCACTTAAAATTTGTATGAAAAGTTCATAATAATAGATGGGGAAAATAATAATTATTATTTATATTAAGGGCTCAACGTGCTTAAAGGCTAGTCGCAAACATAAACCACGCACTTTTCAGTTTCCATAAAACATACATGTGTAGGTACCAACAAATTTGTATTTTTTTTTCTTTTTTTACAATAAGTTCTTTACTATACACAGAAACCATTCTACCGTCTAGCTTAGAGTGCCATAAACAAATTTGAAGGTCATTGGTAAAAATTCCCGAACAACATTAAAAAATACTTAAAGAGTTAGGTGCTATTGTGTAAGTGTATCCTTACGTGAAGTAATAATAATAGTCGTAATTTTTTATAAAACGCGCAACAGTTTGCAATAAGTCACATCTTCATAAGATTACAAAAAATGTATTTTTCCAACAATGCAATCATCCCTAGCCGCAAATAAAATTTTATAAACATACAAAAATGGAAAACCTTTGAAAATAAAAATATCAAATAAAACACCCCTTCCACGACTCAAAAGAGTTGTAATCCTTTACCGTAATCCTTTTAAGAACCCAAAATAAAACCCGCCTTTCAAAACAAACGAGAAACAACTGATTTGTCTTTTAGAGAAAATACTCATTTTTGAGCACAAAGTCATAAAGATATTTAAAATACTTTCGCAAATTTGCAAACTGATTCATGACACCATAAATCTGAACGGGTGTGTATCCTTCTTTGTAAATAAACATTCAGATATCCTTGCCATATTTGTGTTTAGGTACTTCTTGTTTGTTGCCATATTGCAAAATAGTAAGCCTGAGTTTATATTGTATTTTTTGCATACCAACCTACCTGAGTTAATTTGAAATTTCAACCCTTGGGTGTTTAATCCTTTTAACTGGAAAAGGATTAAATGGCATTATCTTTATTTTTACAGTAAACAAAACGTAAGTGAAATTCGGTCTTGAACTGGTATTTATTGCATGTTGTGAATGTTTAAAAATATGTCTGTTAGTTTCGTCGACTAGCCGCCTTCTTCCAAAACAGAAGTCTACAAACGGCCTTGTTGTCTTGTAGAATGCAACAGTCAATTAGTCCACATTTGAATGACATATTGAAGAAGCACTAATCCGCTCTAGTTTTTATAAAGTGACTTTCGAAAAAGGTATACAGAAGGGACATGTGCTTCTTTTCAGGTAATGTAAATAAAGACCCATGACCCTTCAGACAGACTGGAAAAGAATTGGATTAAAATCAACCCTCAAGAAGAGTTTTCCGATTGACAGGATATAAGTTGGACATATTTAATGAAAAATGACCAATCGAAGGCGAATTACAATATTAGACGGTGGTTGGGTAGTCGGTCGATAAAAAGAACTCTCTAAGTCAACACCAGATTCAAGGGAAGTTTTTTTTGTTGTCTGGGGGTAGATGAGTGTATCAATAACATTTGAGGCAAAGTGTTGAGCTGGGAAAATGCAGCTGGCGATGAAATCAAAAAAGAAAGGTGCAGGGTGGGATGTCATGAATTGGTAGAAATTATATTTCACCATGTCCATCTTTGGTAAAACAACTAATCTAAAATTGACAATTTTATTTTAAAATTTTGTGCAGAAAATAAAATTTTCTATCGAAATTGATGGTTAACATTTTTTTTTTTCACAAAGTCAACGCAAAACAAACAAACAACAAATATTTTTTGAATATATAACATAATATCAAAGCTCAAAAACCAACTTAAAAAAAATTGTGTTTTGTATAAATAGGTACCGACAGTAAAAGTTGTAGGCCAGATGTGAACGGCTAAGAAAATTTGTTAAAATACAAATAAATATTTGAGTATCCGTCGAAATTTGACTAAGTTAGAACCAGGCATAGGAAATTGGAACCAAAACCATAAGCGAAATCGAGAAAATTATCTCTAAAGTTTTATGACTTAAAATGACCTCCTCCATTCATGCTTTCTTTCCTCTGGGATCTTATGGCATCTCATAAAATATAATATTCGCAAAAGAAAAGTACGCCATCTTTATAGTCAGTAAGTGGTCAAAAAAGGCCAACTAGTCTAAGAAATTGGTCAGGCCTATAGAATACTTTAATCAAAGGCTTGATCTCTCTCAAGGTCACACAAGGTCCGTGCGATTTTTAGTAGGTACATCATCTCTGGGTCATTAGTAAAAAAATGTATACCATATACCGAAAGATCATTTGGGGCCTTTACCGCGAAGCAGGCAACGAAAAAAAACTTAGGACTTAAATCTTAATAATATACCTTCATCTTTTGGTAACTTCTACTTCTTTTGATACTTAACATTAATGCAGAAGGATTTTGAAGTTTGAGGCCTGCTTCTGGAGTAATTGGTTTGTAAAGTTTCGGAAAGCCATGGGGTATGGTTTTAAAGAAAATGTACATAAATTCAATGAAGGGAATGGAAGATAACCTTAACAGTGGAACATATGGTAAATTAAATGTACTTTTATCTTCTGAAATCAATACCCAAATTCGATTTTTGTTTGCACTGTTCTTCACTAATACTCGCAAATCTAGTCCATACACATGTTCGTTTCAGCTTGTATAGGCAAATCAATTTGACAGCTGAGGATTGGCTTCTTTATTTGATATTCTCTGGTCATAAGGCGAAACAAAACCATTTCAGAAAAGAAAACAGAAAACGGGTGAAGAAAAAAGTTTAAGGGTTTTTTTCAAAGAAGATCACGAGTATTTGAAGTATAGGGTACACAAAGTCTCACTTTTCAACGTCTGTGAAGCTAGCATAATAATTTTGAGCTAGACCAATAGGACCACGGCAGGAATTTTTGGTGAACTGCAACCACTGTCTGGTGAACTGCAAAATCCGGAATAGAAATGCATACAAAATGCAAAACGAACTGCAAATTTCTGCCATGGTCCCATTAGTCTAGCTCAAAATTGGTATGCCAACTTCACACACGTCGCTTTTCATAATGACGCAACTACAAAATCCCGCTTTTCATAATTTCGCAATAACAAAATCTTGCAAATTAACATCTCGCAAAATTTCATTGCATTGCAACAAATATTTCTTTATTCAAACTCGAAAAATAAAATCTCGCACGAGATTTTAGTTTGAGAGATTTTGATTTACGAGATTTTAAATAACGAAATGTTGGTTGAAATTTGCGAGAATTTTAGGCTCGCGGTGGAAATGATTGGATTTTAATTGGCGCGATTCAGTTATTCGAGTTTAAAAAGAAAGCGAGATTTCGTCATTCGAGATTTTGGTTTGCGGGATATCATACAGCTCTCGCCCGAGTGTTTGAGCCACATGTGCTTTCAGCAAGAGCTGAAAATGGCTTCATGCAAGAAGTTTATCCCGAACTCCTGTGCACAGTGGGATCAAATCGTTAAACAGTGGCACAGACGGAGATACCAATTTTCAACTTTTCTTTATTCTCCTTTACCTCTTTTATAGTCTTTTTCTATTTAAAGAATTGTTGTGAATTTTTTTTAGTTACAAAAATGTTTTAATTTTTATAATAATTAATTTATTTAAGCATAATTTTGTTCACTTTCCATTGAAACGAAATAAAAAAATTTCTTAAAAAGAGATTAATAATTTTTATACTTCTTATTACAACATTATTTATTGAAACAAGATGATTTTTATCTTAACCTCTTTTGAGCAAGTTTGCTACAAATTTTTGGTGGATTTTGTGTTTTACAAATTTTAAACGGTCAACGCTTTTCAAAAGGTTTTGATAAAAATCACAAAATTCCATCTAAGGATTTTTTTTTAATTAAAGAAGAAATTCAAACGGCAGAGTATACCTAATATGCCCGGCGAGACGGGTACATAATTTGACGCGTCATAAGCAGTGAAAATCCAGAAATGGTTGCAAAAGTTCTTATAAAGGTTGAAAGAGACATATTTGCTTGGGCAAATTCTTCATCAGAGTTCACTATTGTTGCCATAGCTTGACAAGACAAATAAATCGTCGCCAATAATTGACGTTTTGGTAAAAAACGGAGGACTTCGGACAAAGACCAACAAAGTCTACAATTTTTAATAACACATTCAATGTCTTTAGACGTGACAGATACTCAGATCCAGATATTGCCACTGTTGGAGGTGGAATTCTGATTGCTATAAAGTCATGCTTCGTTGCTGAGTTAATCAACATACCTGTTGCACTTGACAAAGAAATACTCTGCGTAAAAGTATCTTTAAAAACAAGAATGTTTATGTTGTAACATTATATATTGTTCCTGGAAGTCCACATGATGTTTACATAAAGGCTATCGAGTACTTAAGCTTGTTCAGCGAATTACTGGATTATCAGGATGAAATCATTTGCCTAGGTGATTTCAATATTACAAATGTTGCTTGGTCACGCTGCCCTGATACAAATGTTATGTTGCCAACTGGCAATCTTAGATCGGACGATTCACAAATAATTGATGATTTAATTTCCCTTGGACTGCACCAATATAATGACATTTTAAATACCAATGGGAAGTTGCTTGATCTTGTGTTCACTTCTATCAATGATGGAATTACAGTGGATAAATCAATTGAGCCTCTCGTGCCTGAAGACAACCATCATCCAGTCTTGAATTTTGCTCTTAATCTGGATTCAAACCTTTCTAACAACGACTTCTTTGAAAATTATTACACTTTTAATTTTAAAAAGACAGATTTTGAAAAAATTAATAACTTGTTATCACAAGTCGACTGGTCTTGTCTAAGTAATTGTTTAAATATTAACTCTATGGTTTTTGAAATCTATAATGTATTATTTGATGGTTTTCTTAAATCTGTTCCCCTTGATATTTCAAAATCGAGATCTTCAGTTCCAGATTGGTACGATAGTGAAATAAAAACCCTCAAAAATCGAAGGAATAAGTTATGGTCTGCATATAAGCTATATCGGAGTGAAGCTAATTTTAAAATCTACTGCGAAGCAAGAGATATTTTTAATCGAACTTCAAGTTTAAAGTATTTGAATTATCTACAGAAGGTGCAAAGAGATCTTAAATTGAATCCAAAATATTTTTGGAAATACATTAATAGTAAAAGAAAGTCCTGTCCTTATCCGTCTGTTCTCAAGTCAAATGAAATTTCTAGTCATGACCCTCGGGTTATAACACAACTATTTTCTGACTTCTTTCAAAGTGCCTTCAGCTGTGATACTAACAACTGTGATACCTTAAACTGTGATATTTTGAACTGTGATAAATTTGACGAAAAAGCCCATAACTTTGGGCTTTTGAAATCTTTCTCTTACTTTACTCATATTAACTTCAACATTGATATTGACAACATTGCGAAGTTTATAACTAATCCAAACAATAGTTGTGTACCAGGACCTGATGGAATACCTTCAACTACCCCAGACATGCAGTTCGGTTTTCGGGAAAAGCATTCCACTCTGCATCCGCTCCTGAAGTTCCATCATGACATCACCACAGCTTTGAACAACCATCGAGTTACCGTCGGATGCTTTCTGGATGTCGAAAGAGCATTCGACAGTGTATGGATTGAAGCCCTTATCCATAAACTCAACTTACTAGGCTTTCCTTCAGCACTAATACAAATTATTTTCTCTTTTCTTTCTTGCAGGAACTTTTTCGTACAACTGGAGAATTGCAAATCGACAGTGAAGAGCATCAGGGCGGGAGTTGCCCAAGGATCGAAGCTTGGACCACTTCTATACAACATCATGACCTCTGACCAACCAACCTCAAGTGAATGCAAGAACCTTCTCTTCGCTGATGACTCGCTCACATATTACTCATCATTATCGCCATTAACAGCTGTCCGAGAAGTCGAGGCCCACATCCGCAAACTCTTTGAGTTTTACACCAAATGGGGTATCTGGATCAACTCATCCAAATCGGAGCTTGTCTGCTTCAGACGACCAGGAGGCAGAGGAGGCCGCTCAGCTGGAAACTGCAGAAGCATCACCCTAGCACTTCCAGACGGAACCAGATTACCAGCCAAGCGCAGCGCCAAGTACCTGGGCATAAACTTCAACGAGCTGCTGAGATTCAACCCACATTCACGGACTGTCCTTAAAAAAGCAAACTTTTCCTTCCATCGCCTCTACCCGCTGATGAAAAAAAGAATTGGGCTAAGCCAGCAGACAAAAGTTCTAATGTACAAGCAACTTCTGAGACCAGTCATCAGTTACAGCTTCCCAGTTTGGTTCACTATCTCCAAAACAGCCATGAAAGAACTACAAATATTCGAAAGGAAAATTCTGAGGATATGCACTGGGCTTCATTTCGATCGTCAGCGGGGCAAACATTTCAAGAACGAGCAACTCTACTCTGAAGCCAAGGTAGTCCCCCTGGACAAGTACTTATTGCTATCTGCAGATAAACTGGTTAGAAACATCGCCAACCACCCTAATCAACTGATGAGAAGGATGATAAACCAACAACGACATCCGGAACCAAGGTACCTAGGCGCCAAGGAAATTCTGGATATAACTACAACAACCAACGATGAAGCAGGACACTTCTACTCTGACCCAGGGTTAGCACATTACCGTGGCTAAACGCCAACTCTATCCCCCATCCTATATAAATGCACTGCCACTGGACAACCGGGACTGAACAACCCGAGGACGTCAAAGTCAAACCGACTTTTATATTAAGTTTTCACATATTATAAATCTTATTTGTATTCAAAATTTTACCAATGTATACCGTTAGGCCCCTTATGTGCCAACAAAATTTTATTATTTATCAATGTATCTAATAGTTATAAATTATTTTTAAGCCAATTGTAAATAGAAATGTTCAATAAAGCAAAATTGAATTGAATTGAATACCTTCAACTATTTTAAAAAACTGTAAAGATCAATTGTCGTTGCCTTTGTCTTGTCTATTTAACTTGTCATTGTCTTCATGTGAATTTCCATCTGTTTGGAAAAATTCTTTCATTGTCCCTCTTCATAAGAAAGGTAAAAAAGACGAAGTTAAAAATTATAGACCTATTGCAAGATTATCGGTAATTCCAAAACTTTTTGAGGCTATATTATATGTGAATCTCTGTGTTTTTATGTTAAATCATTCATTGTTCCAAATCAACATGGATTTACAAAAGGTAGCTCTACTATCACTTTTCTAATGGAATTAGCTGAAAATTGTATTGATTCGTTCAAAAATAAAAAGCAAGTGGATTGTGTCTTCACAGACTTCAGCAAGACTTTTGACAAACTCTCACATCGAGTTTTGCTTTTTAAATTAAGAAAGCTGGGGTTTAGTGAAGATTTTGTGGTGTGGCTTCAATCGTATTTATTCAATAGATCATACTCAGTACTTTTTAATGGTTGTGCATCAAATATTTTCAAAGTTAATTCTGGTATACCACAGGGTAGCCACATAGGCCCTATTTTATTTATTTTATTTATTAATGACTTACCATCTGTGTTGAAGTATTCACACTGTCTCATTTAAGCCGACGATGTCACAATCCTTAAAAGTGTTTCCAATATTCGCGATTGTGAAGAGTTGCAATGTGACCTTGACTCGTTTTTTGACTGGTTTGTTCGTAATTCTTTGGTTCTATTGATAAATGTAAAACTATTAGTTTTCGAGAAAAAAACTCTGTAAGTTCCTTCGACTATTTGTTAAATGCTTTATCATTATCTCGTGAAAGCGATATATCTGTTCTTGGTGTCTTATTTTATCGCAAACTAGAATTTATACAACACATAAACCATATAACTAATAAAGCCAATTCTATTCTTGGCTGGATAAAGAGAGAGTCAAGACAATTTTTTGTTACAAAACAGCTTTTTATAACTTTTGTTCGACCAATTCTTGAGTATGCTTGTCAGGTTTGGTCTCCCTATTACGACTGTCACAAAGCAAGATTAGAACAGGTTCAAAGAAGATTCCTGAGATTTGCGCTTAGAGGGTTAGGTTGGGAAAACCCTTATGATCTCCCACCTTACAGGAATAGACTAAAACTTATTGACATACCTAGTCTTGAGGAAAAGCGTTCTTATTTATATTTTGTCTTTATTGTTAAATTGATAAATCGAAACATAGATCTTTGCACCTTCTATCTCGAATTAATTTTAATATTCCCCAAAGAAACTTGAGGAATTTGCCCGAATGCATACTCATCTCAAACTATCGTACTAATTATGAACGATTTTCTCCTCTAAATAAAATGTTTAAATTATTTAATAATTTTAATAATAAATATATTAATTTGTTTGATCAAAATTTAAATATTTCATGTAAATTTAAAACAGCTTTTTTCAATCATAAAATCTATATGTTCAAGCCATGTAAATGAATTTCTGTTAAGCTAGTAATTAGTTGACTTAAATAAATAAATAGCTAACTTTCTAAACTTTATATTATCTTATAGAATATCGCATGCATTTACGCCTTAAAACCTGTCAAAATAATACTCACAAATAACAAAAAACTTACTTCGCTCATATTATTTAATTGAAATATTTTCAATTTGCAAAACTTACTTCGTTAAGGAATTTTTATCCTTTGAGATTTCAATTCCCGATCCCAGAACTAATTAAATGCACAGCCATCACCAAAACCAAATACCCCTCACCAGCACCAGTACACTTGGGAAATTTTCCATAAATTTATTATTAAAAAAAAAATTCTTAATTACACCACATCCTGCACAATTCCATGCAAATGCGCTCTGCGCGAAAATGAAAACTTCAAATTGTTTACCATTTCATCCAAAATGTTTGCAATTAAAAATTTCACATCAAGCAAAACCACCCCCTCTCTCACTCCCAAAAGTTTTAAAAAACACCAAAGACAAAACACCACCATTATTTGAGTTTTAATTACTTTTTTTGCACTCTGTTGCAGGGTTAAGGAATCAAAAGGCTGTCATTCATCGTCTTCAATATTGATGTCGGTGACGGGCGCGCCTTGTTTGCATGTTTCAAATTGAATTGCTAACAGTTATATTTTTGCTCCGTGGGTTGGGTAACAAAAATTTGCTTTAAAAAAGACGAAAAAGTTTTGTAACGAGTTTACGCGGGCCTAATGGGAAAAGCCTTGATTTGAACACTTAGCTTAGTGATTTCCTAAATTTGCCCAACCACGAATTGTTTTTTTTTTTTTTTTGAGTTGTTAAAGCAAGCTTTATCATATAAATTAGAATCATATGCCAAAATGTTCCCCATCTGGTTCCGGATTCTTTATTATTTAGACCTGGAGGGACGGAGTTTTCGTCTATGCATTTATATACCACAAGTTGTGCGGGATGACTTTTGTTGAACACAATTTTTACCATCAGCAGAGACAGAGCGGACAGAATGACAAATGATTCGGAAGTGAAAGCGTGTTAGAAGGAGGAAAACCTTTTTTCGACGAGAACACCCTCCCTGGGAAAGACTCGCCAAACAATATGCTTTGAAGCGACCTTGGCTCAATACTGTAATCGCAACAATAGCATCGAACAAAAACATCATCACACGTTTGCGTCGCGTCGTACGCAAATTTGTGGAAATGTTTTTCAAAACTCACTCAAATCACTATTACTGTTTCTGTTTTTTTTTATGTTTCCTTGTCGAAGCATTGAAAGAAGGCGAGGGAGGGGTGTATTTGGAAAAACCTTGAACCAATTTGAAAAGTAAATTAGAAAATTCTTTCACACAACCATTGAGCGTTGTATAGTTCATTTAGAATGATCGATATAAATGATATCCAGAACAAAGCCTTCGTAGAACCATTGACATAATGTCTGGCAGTGGCAAAGTATTCCAACTGACAGTATGGTGAAAGGGTTCCTTTTTGCTTATCTCTCTCTCATTAGGTATCGCTTTCTCTTCAATTTTATTTGTATTCAAAATGTTTATAGGATGTAGTCTGAAAAAGAAATAAAGGCTTTATATACACACCTATAGCTAGAAAGGTCAATAGCATTTTGTAAATAATCGGCATTAATTTTATACTAGGTATAGACGACGGCCACGCGAAGTATTGTTTGTACTGTGAGAATTCCTCAAGCAACCAAGAAAATTCTTGCGTGAAAAAGCGATGTTATATAGAGCATTTGACGGCTGTTGGTACAATGCAATACAAAAAAAAAAAAACGCTGGAAAAACAAAAAGCCCTAGTTTCATATGAAGAACGAACACGAGCGGTACGATATCCCGCAAACCAAAATCTCGAATAACGAAATTTTGCATTTAATTAAAAATCTCAAGTAAAGAAATCTCGCAAATTTAAAATCTTGTTTTTATAATCTGGCAATTTTAAAATTTCGCAAAAGAATCTTTGCAAGAACATGAAAAAATTCCTCTATCTGTGATTTTTTGCCCAAGAAACCTTTGTGGACAGAAATGTGGCTACCCTCTATTCCTTTGATATGTTAGACTTTATAGTTGTTGCTATTCAAAAATAGTAAAGGCAGGCATAGGGACATCTACCGCCTAGAATAATTCCCAACAAAATTAAGCTGTTTTTCCCAAGTAAAATTTAAAAAAATCACTTTTTCTTGAAGTAATATGTTGAGGTCTTTTATATTTTAATAAAACTAAGAATACATTTAGCTAAAGAAAGTAGTTTTCAGACATATGTAGCAGTACCTGGATTTTTAATGGAATTTTGAAACACAAAAAATACGGAAAATTCTCCATTCACATTTCACTGTTTCTGGGGCAATGTGTTTCCTGTTGAGCAATATATCTGCCTGTATGATAAAATATGCTGTATAATTTGTATATTTGAAAAAAATATTGGTGTACAAAATATGGTGACGTTCCTAGTTTTTTAACTGAATTTTGAAAAGAATGCTTTAAAAATCTCCATATAAATTCTACTGTATTTCAAAGTTTAAAAAACCACAGTTTTCACTGAAGGAATATGTCTTTCTCTTTGATATGTCAATACCTAGTTTTATTTTTTTTTTTTAAGTTACATGCAGATACTTTGTTCAGCACCCAAATTTAAAACGGAATTTTTAAAAATGTTCCATTCAAATTCCACTATATTTCAAAGCAAAGAAAGCTTGTTTTGCACTAAAGCAATATCTCTGTTTCTCTGATATAAACATTTGTATACTCTTTTCTATTAAAAAACAGCTATTGGAAAAACCTGGGGCAGCACCTGGATTTATAACAGAATTTTGAAAAAAGGCTTTCAAAACTCTCCGATGTATTTCAAAAACAAACAAAAAAGTTTTAACTAAGACAATATGTTTGCCTCTCTGATCTGTGAATCCTGATACTCCTGATACTTTTATTGGAAAAAATTGATAGCATACACCTAGATATATAACGAAATGTTGAAAAAAAGCATAGCAAAACTCCATACAAATTTAGCTGTATTTAATAAAAATAAATTGCACGACTGGGTCGCACGTACTTGCTCTTATGTTCAAGAAACTGTGGGCTTAAGAAAATTGTATGTAAAAACATAAAAATTATGAGAGAAAAATGTAGAGAAGCATGAAATACGACTTTTAAATTGGATAAAACAACTCTTTTGACAGTTTGATGTGGAAAGAAAGAATGCCATCTTAATTCTTGATTGAATATGATTGTATGGGAAAAAAAAATTTAAAATCGTTGGAGCGGTTTTTAAAAAAATTAATTTTTTATATATAAAATTCTTAAAACATTTTTAAGAACAAATCTTGGTATGCAAATCTAAAGTATATATTTATGTGTATATAAAAACAAAATTTGAAAAAAAAATTGTCAACCCGTTTTTGAGATATCGAATTTTCAAAAAAAAATTTTGAAACTTTTTTTAAAAATCCAAAAACTTTTTTTTTGAAAATTTTGATATGCAATATTATTTCATCTTATCTGCATTTTGTACATAAAAAAATTCATCTAAATCCGTTTAGGCGATAACGAGAAAATTCAAAATAAAAAAAATGTTCTATGACAGGTAAAAGTTGCTAAGTGTAAAATTTTATAATTTTTGGTAGTAGATCGTACTAATTTTAGTATATGAGAAAAGTTTAATTAAAATCGTAGGAGCCGTTTTTAAGGAAAAAAATATTTTCCTTTGCGGTTTTTTAACTTTTGTATGGAAGGTACCGTTATTTTTTCATAAATGTAAAAGATTTTATAAAAATATTTTAGAGAGTACTAAAAAAGTCTTAAATACCGAGTTTCAAGGAAATCGATCATGTCGTTTTCGAAATATTTGATTTTCCAAAAAAAAATTTGAAACATTTTTTAAAAATCCAAAAAATATTTTTTCAAAAATTTTGGTACTCAAAACTATTCATATTTTTTGGAAGCTTCTGTGTAAGAAAAATAATTGAAATCGGTCATACCGTTTTGAAGAAAATCAAAAATCAAAAATAAAAAAATGGTTCTTTGGGAGGTACCATTAATAACCATTTCTGAAAAATGGTATTCCACCAAAAGAAAGCCTTTACTAAAATTAATCTATTGAATTTTTTTTAAGAAAAGTTGTCGAGCCGTTTTTGAGAAAAATATACGATTATGTAAAATTGCTAAAAAAAATTGTATGGCAGGTACCGTTATTTTTGATTCTAAAAAAAAAATGAAAAAAACGTGTGGGCATAATCACCAAAAACCACTATGTACCAATTTTGAAGAAAATATAATTGAGCCGTTTAGGCTGTAGACGAACAGACAGACAGACAGACAGAATTTTGCCACCCACAAAAAATTTTTTTTGCACGAATCCAAAACTTGCATTATAGTACCTATAATCGCAAGTAATAATTATGTGCACGGCCATTCCAAGAAAATCAAAACCAAGCAACTCAATTTCGATTTAAGGAAAAAAATATATTAGGTACACCAATTTTAAGAATATACTTGCATAGGAGTTAGTGAAAAAACTGCGTAAAAATGAATTTCTCATTGTTTTTGTAAGATACGGAAGTGATAAAAAAAACTCATTCCTTATCTTCCGTAAATGCGCATTTTTCGGTATTTTTGCCGCAATCAGTTCTCAATAAATTGTGATGCAAATGGCTATGTGCAGTGAGCTTTCTATAAGTATTTTCAATACACTACTTAATTTGGGAATAATTTTCTTGATAAGAGAGCTGTAAAAATAGTAATTCGCTTCGAAACGACTGAACATTTCAAGTCTTCTCCGTTACCGAAAAATGACCAAAGTTGGTATATATGGTGAACTATATTCGCGTTTGTAAAATTATTCCGCATACAGAGCAAACTTGAGAAAAGGTTATCGTGGATTTTGTTTATAGATTTTAAAATCATGTCTAACTGTCTAAAACAGGAAAACGGAGAAGGAAAAATTGCACTTTTCTCTCCCAAATTTCAAGTACCTACTCATATGCACTTCCTTTTAAAGTTCTGAATTTGTTTTATCCCCTCAAGGGGATAAAAAAAATTTTGTGTAAAATTTCATTGAAATCGGTTAGCGTTTACACGTGGTGGCGAGCATTTAAAATTGTTCAAGCAAAATAAATGGTATTTTCACAGTCTTTTTTTCAAAGTGTCGTTACTTCGACTGGAATGAATCCATGATTAAACTGGACTTGTTTTAAGCACAAGATATGCAGAAATTTCAAGGCTTTATATTTCAAGAGGTGTCAGTTCTAATTAGGTATGATGTTTTGATCTCATGCCCCCCCAAGCTGAATTCCTGGATCCACGCCTGATTTAAATTCTAGTTGTATGTGGGAGGAGAAATTTCCTAAAAACTTGGTTTAAAATAGAAACAAAAATACAAATCACGCTATATCATACAAATGAGGTGCCAAAAGTTGTTTTTGTGACCTTGAAACGAACTTTAAAAATTCATAGAAAAAAATCTATGGCTGACCAATAACTGAAAATATTTGACCATTTATCACAATCTAGAGATCTTTTTGATGGAAAACATTTATTGCAAATTTCCCAAAAATGAGGTGCCAAAAATCGCGGGTGACCTTGCGTGGCCTTGAGAAACCTAAAGCCTTGATTACAAGTTGCTTAGGGCTGACCAATTTCTAGGAATAGTTGACCTTTTCTGATAAATTATACTGACCAATAAGATGGCATTATTTTTTCCCAAATTTCCCATTTAAGAGGTGCCAATATGACAAAATAAGTAAGTTAATGTGCCGGTAATTTTGGTGATGGTCACACTAGGTATACATATGCCTATACATATTTTTCGAATATTCCACGAATGAGGTTGAGGTTCCAAAAATCGAGCTCGGCCTTGAGAGCCTTTAAGCCTTGATTGCAACTCTTAGGGATGACAAATTTCTAGGACTATAGTACTAGACCAATTAGATGGCATACCTACTTATTGTTGCAAATATCCCATATTTGAGACTCAAAGATGTCAGAGCCAAATACGAAGTAAATTTGTACGACGACGGAATCTGTTTTTTATTTTTCTTGTAAGCTTCAAAAGTCCATCCGCATAGCAGAATTCTTCCTAAAGTTTTTTCGACAGTTATGCTAATGCTGATACTGTATTTGTAATTCATGTAAAATTCCCCTGAACCACGGAGAATTTTCCCAAAAAAAACACGCCTCACTCAGGGTTGATTGTTGAAGCACATTATTTTTCAACTAAACTAGATATTTTAATTTGAAATTCACAAATAAATTTATTCAAAATTCTTCAAGTAACCACTGAAATAAACCACAAGATTTAAAACTTACTTTTGCCTTAAGTTTTCATGTATGAGTTGAATATACTACTCACTCGTAAAGTATAGGATAGGTCTTCTTTTTTGCTTAAGATTTTTAACCCTTGTCATTTTGTGATGCGTGATGCGTGTTCTTTGCAAAAAAAAAAAATAAATCCCTTTAGGCATTCGGCGCCAAACGTTCTACTTTGCAATGCCTTAAAGAAGAATCTGAATGATGTGGAAAAGGTGGTTATTAAAAGTGCTCTCACATGAGGAGGAGGTGAAATAAGGTTGAATAACTGAAATTCAAACAGGAATATTTTGTGTTCTTAGGGCTTGTTCAGATTTTTATCAAAATTATGCGTTAATGTACCTGCCTGAACGGGTTTTACAATTCATTTTAAAATTATTCATTTAGCATTAAGAGTGGTGATGTGAAAATGTAGCAGGGAATTTATCTAAGAATTAGATTTCATACCTATAGCCGTAGACCTTATAAGTGCCTCAATTACCATTCTGAATTTAGGTATATATTAAGTTCAATAATTTCGCATTTAAGTAGGTGCATAAATTGTTAGTGCGTTAGACGGTCATGCCGAAGATCTGGGTTCGATTCCCAGCTACTGCCACCTAAAAACAAAAATGGTTTTTCCGAGGTACACTGCCTCTTGCGAACAACTGACAAATCCTCCAAAAGTATACTTGTCATGAATAATTGCTTCTCATCTAGCCGTTCAGATTCGGCAAAAACTTCATCCATTCCTGCCAACAACATAAACACAGGATTGGTTGAGAGTTGTAAGTCAATAGGCCCTGGTTCTCAACGAACTGTTGCGTCACCAATTTATTTATTTAGGTGCATTGGTACATAGATACTATATATTGAAAAAATAAGAAAATAATGCTTTTTCGAAGGGTTGTGACTCAAATTTAATTATTTCTCAAAATTCTCTTAAAATTTAATAATCCATACAAAATCCAAGAAGTGAATAACCTATTTTGGTATCGGTTGGTATTTAAAGTCAAAAGTTCCGCCCCAATAATTAATTCCACAAAACAAAAAAACCAAATATAAAAATAAAAATTATAAACAAATTTACGAGGTCACATTTATTTTTTTGTTAAAGGTGCGCAAACACTATAGCATATCTACCTATTGGTGAGAGTACCTAAGTTGTCGTCGCGACCTATTATACCCCCCGAAGCTGTAAATATATAGCCTATAAATTACAAAACATCATCGAAGTATTCTATAAATTAGTCATAGGGACACTTAATAAAGCATTTCTCGATCCCATAAATTCAAAATTATCATATTAATGTGACTCCACAGTAAGCACGGTGAGTTTTTTAGATAGAAAAGGTCGCTTCTCGCTATTCGCCCGCCACTCACCAAGTTGTTGAACTGTTTATTTGTTCTCTAATTTGGGATCTTATGGGAATACTTGGAGCTGAGTATATTTACTACCATTGGCCATTATAAGAGTGTTCCTATTAGGGTCGAAATTAATTGCTTTTTGAAGTATAATAAATTTTCACTGTGAAGTGATTCTTATCACACATTGCGTTCGAATAGAGAGACGGATCGGGTTAACGAAGAGAAAGAGAATGCGAATTTTATAAATAATCGGAATGGTCATTATGGTTTTGTTTTTCGGTGATTTCAAAGAGATCCGATCATTAATGATAATGAGGCCACAGGTTTGTGTTGTAATAGGTAAGGTAAGCACCCAAATATTTTGATTCGTGTGTGATAGGGTATTTTTGTTTTGATTTTGCAAATTGTGATAAATTATGCACTTATGATAACATTTTCAGTTAAATAAATTCCATCTAGTTCTGATTATTTAAATATGGGGAAAGGTATCAAAGCTCACTTGATTGTTTATAAGATATTTTGCCACCTCATGCGAGTGGCAACCCGCTACTTCATGCAGTGCTTGTAGGGCTTGACTGTTAACTTAGAGGTTCAAGCCCTACTTTAGGCAGCTTTTTTTCTATATTCCCCCAGTTTTTGCTACACGCTACCAGCGTTGCCGATATGGCACGATCGTGCACTTATTGCACCTTTTCATTCAAATGGCACTGTGGCACTCTAAAACTTCATATGGCACTTTGATGTTGGTTTGATTGCATCACTTGCAACATTTACTTCCAATAGGTGCTGTAAACATTTAAGCAAACATTTTCATTAGCCAGGAACGCAGCCCACAAAAGTAACTCTCTACTCATTTTCATCTGTCAAAATTTTTTCTCTTTTAAATTAATTACGTTTTTCATTGAAATCTGAAAAAATTTTATCTTAAAAACCAGAATCGCACTATTGAATGATCATCTGGGAATAATTTTGAGTAATATTATTGAAAATGCAATTTACATACATATTTAATAGTTACATAAGTACGTCGCTATCGGAACAAACAATTCAAATCAAACAAATTGTTTAATTTCCATTTGACGTTTAAAAGGAGAATGGATAGGTGAAAACCGGTCGAATCTCCTAAGCTAGAGCATCTTTCGTCTTGAGATCTGACCTTTGAATAAAATATGAAAAAAAAAATAGAAAAAGTGCTAATCTTATTGTTGAAAATATTTGATCTTTTTTTGAAAAGATTAGCACTTTTTCTATTTTTGTTTTTTTCATATTTTATTCAGAGGTGAGAATTCAAGACGAAAGATGCTCTAGCTTGGGATATTTGATCGGTTTTCACCCATACATTATCCTGTCAAGCGTCTAATCGGAATCGGACAATTTGTTTGATTTCAATTATTTGTTGCGATACCGATGTACTTACGAATTAAATATTTTTGTAAGTTGCATTTTCTATAATACGACATACAAGAAATTTTTTCTAACTTTTTCTGTTGGTGGCATCCAGTGGCACAAAATGGCACTTTCTGTTGCTGGCAATTTCAAAAAAAAATTTCGGCAACGCTGCACGCTACCCGTGAGATCTGATGGAATTGCATTTAAAGATTGCAGTTTGCACTCAAAAGACCTAAGGTCTCACAGGCGTATGTATGAAGCTAATAACCTATTAAAAAAAATTACATGAACAATAGGTAACTCGATTTCATGTTTTTAGAAGATCTCGGCACAAACGTTTCTATTTGGTACTGATAACCAGATATTATCTTTTAATATATGTAGCTCCGGCTTAGCTAAATACAGAGATAAATTAAAAAATTCATCGTTGCCAAGAAGCTTATAGTCTTCTAAGAACACACGATCCTTTCTACAGGGTGTTTTTCTTAGAGGTATAGAACTTTGAATTGGCAACACTATTTCCACTGGCGGTCTTTTTTTTCACTTGTCAAGTTTGGTTTGGCATTTCAACATGAATAGACTGACGCCTGAACAATCCTTTCAAATTGTGCAAATTGATTTTGAAGATTTTGAAAATAATGGCTCTGTTCAAAATACGTATCGCGCGAATTTTGATTAGCGATGAAGCTCACTTTTGGTTGAATGGACTCGTAAATAAGCAAAACTACCGTATTTGAAGTGATGATAATCCTCAAGTGAATGTTGAGACACTGTTACATTTAGAAAAAACCTGACTGTTTGGTGTGTTCTACGGGTTTGTGGAATAGTTGGTCCGTACTTGACGATACAGTCAATGGTGATCGCTATTGAGCCATGATTACTGACTTTTTCGTTTATCAATTGAACAAACATCACACACAGGTTTTTTCAATGTCGGGTGATTTAACGCCGATAAGCCCGAAAAGATTGACCACTTGGAGGATACCATTCGCTGGGTTATTGCCGATATACGGCCATAAATGTTGGAAAAGTAATCGAAAATTGGACCTTCACAGATTAGACTATACGTCCGAGTCAGTCATAGCGGTCATATGCCAGAAATTATATTTTATTTAAATTATAATGCCAGAAGATTATCTTTCGAATAAAATAAAATTCATGTCAATTTAAAAAAATCAAAATTTTCAAAAAAAAAAATTGGAATTTTTAAAGAAAGTTTCTTTTTGTAAATTCGATATCACAAAAACAGATTGACAATTTCTTTTGAAATTTTATTTTTATGTGCACATAAATGAATACCTACTTAAGATTTGCATAGCAACATTTTGTCGTTGCATAGCAACATTTTTTCTTAAAAATATTTTAAGCATACAAAAATTATTAAAAAAATGCGCGAACTAATTTAATTTTATTGTTCTCCATACAATCATATTATGATCAAGAACTCATATGGCATTCTTTTTCATCAGCTCAAACAATTAATTATTTAAGCTAATTAAAAAATGGTATCTCATGCTTTTAATAATTTTTCCCTTATTATTTCCATTAGCCCAGGAAAATTAGAATTTCACTTCGAAAAAATTCCGAAAAAGTTCCGTACATTTGGGCTGGGGCTAAACTTTTTAGGAGGGGTAAAAGGGGTTGAAATTCAAATTTTTTATTTCTCGAAAGCTATCAGCTTTCTTGCAAAAAGGTGATGTTACATATCGTAGCTTATGTAATGCTACACAAAAAAGATTAACATACTTTTTTCATACAAGCAATAGATTCTCAGAAAATCGGGCAAGAACTTCATGGTGGAGAAAATTTTGTCAACAAATTTATTAAAATTTCACTAAGCGATGGGCAAAATGTTTTGTATTGTGTTTGGCAACATTTCCTCATTATAAAACCAATTTTTGTGGTGCCCGATGAGATATTAACAATCTGTACGCTTTGTACGTTAAATAGTCTTGAAGTTATAGTGTGTCAAAGTTACACTAAATTTTTTACTGAAAAAAGAATAAATTACAGTTTCAAAAAACTAATAAATTCATGTTATTGCTTATAAAATTCTTCATAACAAAGATTATGATACTTTTTTTCGTAGGAGCAACAGATTTTGAGAAAAAACGTGCAGAAACGTTATAATTAGGGCTTTTTATTGTAATGAAATTTTTTTCATCATCTTGCTTGGGTTGGGCCTGTTCACGGTTTTCTCAAAATCTGTTGCTCCTACGAAAAAAAAGTTTGGATCTTTTTTGTGTAGAATTTTATGAGCAATAATATAAATTCATTAATTTTTTGAAAACAAAATAATTTTTTGCCGTATTTACAAATAACTGTAATTTATCCCTTTTTCAGTACAAATTTTAAAGTGCTACTTTGAAACGCTATAACTTGAAGACTATTTAACCTACAGAGTTTGTTAATAGCTAATTTTGTACATAATTTTATCGACTAAATATTATTGTTTTATTATTTTGTTGCAAAACGAAGTTCTATCGAGTTGTTAAATAAGAACCAAGTCACTTTCTTTGTAAAGATGGCGGCCTTGCCCTTACCCCGGGAATCCCATAAGAACTTGGTTTTATAATGAGGAGATATAGCCAAACAGAAATCGTACAAAATATTTTACTCATCGATTAATGACATTTTAATAAATTTTTTGACAAAATTTTCTCCACCATTAAGCTCTTCCCCGATTTTCTTAGAATCTATTGATTGTATGAACAAAAAGTATGTTAATCTTTTTTATGTATAATTACATAAGCTCAGTTTGTACCTTCACATTTTTCCATGAAAACTGATAGTTTTCGATAAATTAAGAAAAAAATAATTTTACCCCCTCTTAACCCCCTATAAAATTTAGCCACTTCCCAAACTTACGGATTTTTTTCAAGAAATGCTCAAGACGTCAAAACAAAGCTCTCCACCAAAATTCAGCTTTGTCGGAATTTTTTTCGAAGTTTTGCCATTTTGTTGTCTAATTTTCTTGAGCTACGTATACATGTTTTTATAGATAATTTTATCAAAACCTCAGCCTCTTCTACATATGAGTAAGTACGCGCCACCCAGTCGTGCAAATTTGTTCGATACATTCATTAGCTACTTGATCAATAATACAGATGTAATTCTTCATTTTCACGTAAAACGATGTATGTAGGTGTTAGATAAAGGCGTTGTTTTAACGAATTTCTAGGTTCAATTTTTAAAACTCTAAGCCACGCAAAGAACGTCGGCTTAAGCCTTGCATTTTATTTATAAAAGTGTTTTTTCCAGTCCACAACCATAAAACAGAATATATAAAAAAATAATATTTAAAATTAATTTTCCCAAAAACGCGTTCTTAAATTTGAATTTCAAATAGAAAATTATACATAAAATCTACAAAATAATTTTTTGCGGAACAATTCTACAGAAGTAAATAGGTAAAAGTAGTACCTCGTGGCATAATCGATTCCCAGCCGTGCCACCTCAAAACAGAAATGTTGTATCCGAAGTACTGCCTCTTGCGAGGAATTGACAAATCCTTCGAGAATATACTTGTGATGAATAAGTGCTTCTCATTTAGCCGTTCGGACTCGGCAAAAAACTGTGGGTTCCCTCCATTCTTGCCAACAACACGCACTCAGGAATGGTTGAGAGTTGTAAGTCACTAGGCCACGAGCTATGTTGCGCCACCCAAATTATTTATTTGTATAATAAATAAGTAAATACAAATTGAAAAAAAAAAAACTCTTTTAATACGTAGGTATTACTTAAACAGAAGCCACATACTCAGCCGATCAATTATTGGTTATTCTATACCTACTTTTATAATTCATCTAACCGGAAACAGATTTTGAGCGACCTCTACATTTAAAAGCCTGATGCAGTTTTCTGCACGCAAAAACATCAAGGGTTGGGAAACAAAATCTAATTAGATCTAGATTTCTAATTCTTGTAAGAATAAATAAATTGGCAAACTTTTCAAATACACCCCTAACGAAGTATTGTAGTTGGGATTTTCTACATTTCAGAGGGGTAGTTCGAAAATTAACGAAACTCATGACGGTAAGGTAGTGACGTCAATAAATGCATTTCTCAATGCATGTAACATTTTGGAATGCTGCAACATTTTTTTGTAGGAAGGTTGTCTGCTATCTCAGTATTGCATCTCTCCTTTGGTATGATGTGGTTATGACTATTCAAATGTAAACAGAAACACATAGAAACACACAAGACCATCTTTAAAGAGTTATCATAAGTAAGTACATATTGTTTTTTGTTAACTAAAAACTTATTAAATGTACATAAATGCTATTTTTGGATGCAGGAAATTTAAATACTAGCGTTAAAGTTGAAATTAAATATTTAAGTTTGTAGTCAGCAAACGGTCAAAATGATTTTAAATTCGTATATGAAATTGTCGAGTTTCAGGCAATTGTTTTTTATTTTTAATAGCTTAATTCACTTAAAGTTCAATAATTAATTTAAAGCCGCATAAAAAACCAAAACATTCAAGCCGCATTTCTTCTCTTTTAGAGAGATCAGATTTTTCTTCTTACAAGGTCTTTCTCCGAATCCTGTTGACAGTACTCACGAGTCACGAACCACTCGTTACTTTTTGCTTCGATTTGAAAATGACACGGTCACACAAATCATGAGTTTATATCATTCGATACGATTCCTTACTCCTGCATATATTTTTGAATCTAATAAAATGATACAAGGAATTTCTCCCGAAAAATAGAATAGTAACAAAATTAACATCCAATTTACAGAGTTTTAATTTTTGGCACTGGTACCTACTACGAAAGTTTTAAAGATAATACACAAATCAGTTTTTTTTTCGGACTTGTATGAAATCAAGAAATGAGATTTAAGAGATATAGATTTAAATTATAGAAATGGGCTGTAGAGGAGAGGAGGGCAACATGGACCTCAGGGCAAGAATGTGTGATTTTTATATTAGTCGGTAAATATCGATACAAAATTGCGTCTTAGAAGGGTACGATAGTCATCTAACTGATGAGCCCAACTATCGTACCTGGGAGAAATGCAATCATGGAGTTGAGCTCACATAAACTTTTAACTTTGAATTAAAATAAACACTAGTATATAATGAAATCCTATACTCTTAGACAGTGGCGTAGCGAGGGTTCGAGCCGTGGGGGGGTGACTTTCATTAAAATGCCGACTTATTTTAGGAATTTGCCGACTTATTTTAAAAATTTGCCGACTGTATAGACTTAGCATTTTTCGGGTGAAACTCAAAATAAGGGAAAAAAAAGGGATTTTTTCCGAGTCGAATGACATTCGGGCGCAACTCCTGATAGGGCTGATTTATTTCAGCTCAAATCTTCACTTCGCCACATACACTTTTGAGATTTCGAAATGCGAGATTTTACAATTAAACCGCCTTCAGCTGATGTAAGAGATTTAAAAAACTTAGGAGCAATGATTTTCCATGAAACAATTTTAAAATCTTGGGAACTATTATTTGGTAGAAAAATAAGCTATCAGTTATTTTTGGAATTATGTACTTATTTATAATAATTAAAATAAATAAATTAATATTATTATTGCAACGATTAATCTAAATAAGAAATAATTTTTACCAACGAATTAAATTCATGAACATTTATATTATTATTCCAGCATTTTTTTTTTGTTTAGGTATAGCTTTATAAAAAATTAAAGTAACGCATAATTCTATCAGCATCAGTTTAGTCATTTATAATAATAAAATACATTAATTTATTAATATTGCAGCAGTTTATTTATTTAAAATAAACAATTTTCAATAATATAGCAAATTATTTGTAGTAAATTAATTTTAATAATAAAATTTATTAATTATATTTTATTATTATCTTGTTGCAGCAACTTAATAGGTTGTAATGAAAATTTAATATTTAAATTTAACCTTGTACTATCTAGATTTTAATTCGGTGGTGTTTTAATAAGGACCATTCTTCAACGACCTCATTAAGAATAATTTCGTCCACTTTATCTTTCGAAGAATAAAGCAGCATCAAATTATTCAAACGATCATCACCCATTGTCGTGCGCAAATAGTTTAAGACTAATTTTAATTACTAAATGATCGTTCACAAGAAGCTGATGTCCACAGGCGGAGTTAAAATGAAGCAAATGAGTTTGTGCGCTAAGGAGTTACCATTTTCAACTTGAACACAACTTTGATAATGTCTTCGAAATTTATACAATTTGTGAATGAATCAAGAAGAATTTGCAACTCAGAAAGCAAATACTCTGGATCTTCTTTAAAAAATGGGGGCTCCAATCCCCCAATTTCATTATGGATTCCACTGATTCTATTGTGACATTGCCTCTGTCGACTGGAATTTCAAAAATCTTTTGAAAAGGTTCGAAAGATGAAAAATTATCTATTAAATTATCGTTTATACACGTCATAAAAACTTGCAAAACCGTTCTAAATTCTTTTCGATAAAATGTTTGGAAATCGAAGTCGAAAGCTGTTTCTGGATTTTCATCGATTCTTCTTGGTACACGGCGTGTTCTATGATGTTTCAGAAAATTATTCTCTGGATTTATTTTTAATTTCTCAGCGAATGAAGATGAACTTTTTATTAATGCATCGATTTGGTCGTCATCGTCATTCATTTGTTGAAATGATATTGATGTGCTTCGAGCCAACAATACAGCATCAATGACATTCAACTCTTCAGCTTCTAAATTTTTTTGGTCAAATTTTTTACTTTGAACATGACGTTTTTACATAAATTTAACGAGCTTATAAAATCAAAATCCAAAATGTTTTTAAGCAGACCAGAAGCGGAGGTACGAGTATTATTATCAAAAGAACTAACATCGGTTTTTATTTTTTCGAAACCATGTACAATGCCTTCGCAAGATATCCAAACAGCCTTTACCGTCTCAGCTCTAGCTGTCCATCGAGTTTTTGATTAGCAATCAGCAAAAATGCTCGTTTTATTAAATTTTTTTTCAAATTAAAACTCGTTGATTTGCCAACTCTTGAATAAGTCGGCATATTTGCGAAACTCGCAATCGGCAAAATGCTCGTTTTATTATTTTTTTTTTTTTCAAATTAAGCTTCGTTGATTTGCCGACTCTGGAATTAGTCGGCATATTTGCAAAATTCGCAATCGGCAAAAATGCTCGTTTTATTAGATTTTTTGTCAAATTAAGCTTCGTTGATTTGCCGACTCTTGAATTAGTCGGCATATTTGCGAAATTCGCAATCAGCAGAAATTGCTCTTTTTTATTTTTATTTCAAATTAAGCTTCGTTGATTTGCGACTCTGGAATAAGTCGGCATATTTGCAAAATTCGCAATGAGCAAAAATGCTCGTTTTATAAGATTTTTTTTTTCAAATTAAGCTTCGTTAATTTGCCGACTTTTGAATCAGTCGGCATATTTGGGAAATTCGCAATCAGCAAAAATGCTCTTTTTTATTATTTTTTTTCAAATTCGTTGATTTGCCAACTCTGGAATTAGTCGGCATATTGGCAAAAATGCTCGTTTTATTAGATTTTTTTTCAAATTAAGCTTCGTTGATTTGCCGACTCTTGAATTAGTCGGCATATTTGCGAAATTCGCAATCAGCAAAAATACTCGTTTTATTAAATTTTTTTCAAATTAAGATTCGTTGATTTGTCGACTCTTGAATTAGTCGGCATATTTGCGAAATCCGCAATCAGTAAAAATGCTCGTTTTATTAATTTTTTTTAAAATGAAGCTTCGTTGATATGCCGACTTTTGAATTAGTCGGCAAATTTCCGACATCTTATTGCGGCAAAAATGCTTAGGCTCGTTTTATTCATAATTGTTTGCAAATGAAGCTTCGTTGATTTGCCGACTCCTTAATTATTCGGCATATTTCCAAAATCTCCAATCGGCAAAAATGTCGATTTACATAGGTACCTACATTTAAAAGTTTAAGAACCTTAATATAATGAAAATACAAACTTACTTTTTTTAAACTTTTTCCGAAAAATATTGTAAAATTTCTGGTTTTATTATTTTTTTTTTAATTGCTTGAATTATTAAATCTAGCTTCCTGAATTTGCCGACTCTTGAAAAGCGTGGGGGGGTGGTACACCCCCCCACACCCCCCCCTCACTACGCCCCTGCTCTTAGAACACTACAAAACGTGTTAAGCGATAAGCAGCATAAGAGACGGCTGAGGCGAAAACCTATGGATTCATGGCATACATAACTACATACATTAAACAGGGCTGAATCGGCATTGATTCATGTTAGATTTTCATTTAAAATTAACCAGATTTGTATGTAAAATTAACAGGACATTGAACAATGAGTTATGTTAAATAAACTAGATTTTCAAATAAATTTAACTAGATTTTCATGTAAAATTTACAGGTCTACTTTTTTAAGCCAGTCTTAAATTTACAAGATGTCATGCAGATTTTACCTGCAACCTACACGTTTGTTTAACACGAAAATAAAATCATTAAACAGTTAACCTGGGTCCTATTTCATAAAAATTGGCAGGTGACAATTCTACAAATTTGTCGCACTTGTCTGACACTTTGTTGGTTCATAAAATATTGACATGTGATATAATTGTCATTTAAATGCAATGACAAATTTGTCATGACAATTTTGTCATTGTCAGATTATAAAAAAGTGTAACTGTAGTTGGCGACAAATTTGTTGTGACAGTTTTGACATTGCAAGATTATGACAAACTTGTCATTGCTTTCACAAAATTAGGAATAAATGGTTGAATGGGCTTCAGGTCAAATGAAACAAATTTTATTTTTGTCATTTGACCTGAAGCCCATTCAACCATTTATTATTATTCATCATAAAGGTCAACATAATTACAAAGTATTATTTCACAAAATTATGTAGCTGGGTAATATGAATTTTAACGTCAGAGATCTTGTGACAGTTGTATTGATGATAAATCTAGTTGGTAAAGCTCTAGTCCATAATAACGAACAATTATGTACGTACATGCATATACATATAAAACAGTATTGTAGCATTTTTATTTAAAAAATAATAAATAATTTTTTTTCAAAATTCAGCTAAACCATTAATTATAATATAAGAAAATAAATTGATGGAAATAGCAAAACATGCTAAATGTTTTTCCAAGTTGGGCAAATCAAAAAATAACTTCACATTGTTCAGGCAATAAAACTTTTTTTTTGGATTTTCAAGCTTTTCGGTCCGATATTCTTTTGAGCACCCACGAAAATTTTCTTTTAAGTTTCGACTATTTCTAGCTTATTATCTACATGAAATTCTTTTGAGTCAATTCATCATTTTCACTCTAAAAATATTATTAAGCTATTAAACTCGTACCTTTCACTTCAATACCATTTGCTTGACCGAGACTAAATTGCCTGTCACAATTGTCAACCAAATATACATATAGACAAATAACAAGTAAATTGTATATTTTTTCTGGTCTCATAAAAAAATTGTCACTACAAACTTGTCAGACAATTCATGACAATTTTTGGACTAATTCGTGACAATCCATTGTCATGACAAATCTCGCAAATTGTAATCTTGCTTAATGAAATCTCGCAATTATAAAACCCTGCTTTTCATAATCTCGCTATGAAAAAAATCCCTCTTTTAACAATCCCGTAATAAGAAAATAGAGCAAGCTACAATCTCGAAAATCAGTATCCCGCAAATTTTAATTGCAACAAATAATTTTAAAATCTCGCAAATTCATATCTCGCACGAGATTAAAACAAATTATTTGTTGCAAGGCAATTAAATTTTGCGAGATTTTATAACTTCTGAAAATCAAATCGAGTGCCTATCAACCATTTTGTTATTTATAATTTTTATTGCTTACATTTCAATAAGACCAAAAAGAGAACATAAAAAATGTTTGTCCCAGTTATAATGTAGGGTAAATTTTATTAATTGCTGAAAAATACTTTTGGAAAACAATAAAATCCAAAGAAAAAGTTTTCGTTTTCGAGCTTCTATTTTTTTCTTTCGCATGATTTTTTTTGGTGCGAAACTTCAGACGCTGCTAATGAGAAATTTGAATTTGCAATATTTTGATATGCTAAATCTCAAATTGCAAGATTTCGGTTGATATTTAGGAAATTTGTTAGTGCGATATGTAAATGCGATATTGCTAAAAGCAAGATTTTGTTATTGCCATTTATTGCCATTAAAAAAAGAAGAAATAAAACCAAGTTATTCTATTGTTTTTCAAAAATAGTTACCATATTTCGATCTTATAGTTCCAAATTTTCAGGAATTTTAAAGAAAATCACCCTCAATACGTTTATACTTCCAGAATCTCCTTATTTATTAAGGAGTCAGAGTCCCAAACGTACAAACGAGCGAATAAAATCACGTTATTTGCTCCGTACGTGTTTTTACCAAAAATAAAGACTTTCTGGCATTATTAACGTCACGTGAAGCAATTTTCTTTGAGATTCAGCAACATTTTAAGCTTACAAAAAAAATGTTTCCTATAGTATTTGACACCCAGGACTCTAATTTGTTTTTAAAATTCTTCCAAACAACCAATTTGCACTCTTAAAGTAGTAAAGTTAGTGGCTTTTTATTTTTGATTTTGATTTTGATTATCAGAAACGACAACACATATCAGCATAGGGTTTTTAGTGTTTGATTGAAAATTAATATTAATTAATATTAAAACTAAATCTATAATCAATGTCTTAAAATTTAAAAAAAATAAATTAAACAAAAATAGTTGTTCAAAAACTATTTACAATAAAAATTTTATTTAATAAGCTCATCAGAGAATAGACTTTTGCTGACTTGTTGCCCTTTTCATTTCTTAATATTTGATTTGTTTATTTTAAGTCAGCTTTTAAGAAAATTGACCCAATCAATTGAACGGGGGGAGTACGATTTTTCTGGTATGGGCCCAACATACACACACGTTCTAGCTTTCTATCACATCGTTTGCGAAATTCTCTTTCTACACAGGGATATTGAACATAATTACAAAGAGGTCATTCATAAATGGCGAAAATACCTATAACCTATAACAATTATTTCATATGTTACTTACTATACCTACTTAAGTTTCTACAATATTCATAATATGCATCAGTACTTAATATGAATTATGATTTTTTTTATTTTTTGACCCAATAGACAAACGCCTTAAACAATATTGCCTACTCAAATTTTGCTCATACAATTTGTGACGATTTTCTTCCTGACCGGTGCATGACATAGTACTTTCTATTATATTATTTTAATCGAAAGATCGTGTTACCATTTGAAACCATAATATACCTATATCTGCTCTAAATTTTCTTGTAAATATCAGCTTCTTTTCAAGTTATTACTATATATTTACCCATTTATTTCTTCTACAAAAGATCTACTCTGCTCTCTGCATATCTAATTCCAGTTGGTGCTTGAATTTGAAAAGTATAGGTACCTTTACATTATTTCTCAAGAATCAAGGTAAACTATCAGCTCTAGACTCTTGCATGTCCGATGGAATAATCACCCATAAATATTTGAAACTCACGTTAACAATACCACATAATCTCAAGGACAAACTCTTTCCTTTCACTATACTTGTCAATCAGTCAATGCAAATTTTTCGCAAGCCAAACAATGACCAACATTAAAGAACCTTCTCAGCCTGAATATTTGGTCATTCCAAACGTGAAAAGGCATTCAATCAGGTGCTATTGTCGTTGAGTCCAATAGTCTAGAATAGCGAACTTGAAAACATTCATGTTCCGCATTATCACCATTTGCTCGCCTTCCCATGGCAAAACAATTCACCAAAAATTGACCATTACCACTCATTAACCGACGTCATCTAAGATAATGACTTCTCCAAAAAAGGCAAAACATTACTGTACCACAAGGTCAACGTCACAATGAAAGGGTATTCCGAAGTATTAGCAAAATAAAATCTTGGCCATCGGGACACTCTTGTATACAAAATGTCCTTCCAAAACAATTTTGTCAATATCGAAGAAAATCCTTTCTAATGTCAAAATTGCTTCACTTGTCTGGGAAAATTGCCTCTAATGCGTGGTCCTCTGTTAACCCACATTCTACCACCCGCAAATCCTGGCAACGCTTGATTTGCAAATCAATTACAAAATCATTGACATCGAACTCTTTGCAAAAACATACCTACTTATACCTCTTTTATGTAGGTATCTAAGGATACTCCTTATATAAACAGATACATAGGCCATAGGTATACTTATGTACATGAGAAAATGTATGTATTGTACACGTATAGATACCTAAAGTTAATTCTCATCCTTCAGGATAAAAATGAAGAATAGACGAAATGTCATATAGGAAAACGAGGAGCAGACAAAAAATATCTTAGGGACGACGAAAAAAGGAGCAGATGTCAAGGTACGAATCAATCAAATTGACATGGGAGACCTTTGGAAAATAACGCAACGGCTGCTGCTGTGCTATATGCTCTGCCAACGCCAAAGGTTGCCTTTTCATCAAGCCTAAAAAATAGAAGCGGACATATTCTTTTTTTTTTTTCCGATTTTGTTCGTACGTGTGAAAGGAATTTCTTGTTTGTATTTTTTTTTGTATTTTTTTTTGAAACTCAAAAATCCAGGGAGAGAGGAAATTGCAAATTCATATCGCACATATGGCGAAAGGTGGAGCTTTAGATACATAGATACTTATGGCAACCGAATGACTATGCCTCAGCATCAGCATCCCACCACCCACAATATTTTATAATTTACGACCAGACATCCAGCGGTTACTGTGACTTGCGTGGTAAAACAATCTCCAAGTGGAAGCAGGCGGAATATAATGCCATAGAAACGTGCAGAGAAGTTCTATACAGATTTCCTTATATCTGGGGGAGATAAAAGGAGTTTTTTTTTTGTCTTCTCTTGCTTCTGGCATGTGGAAACGTGAAGGCGATTTAAGGCTTTAAAATTCAAATATAATACACATTTAAATTGAAGTAAGTTTTTTTGACTTTAATGTTTAGGCTTATATTTTTGTTTATTCTGAAGGAAAACTGGAACATATTGTAGATGAAATATTCAAATAGCACTCAATCTCAGCTGTTTTCCCGGGAAAAAAAAGGTAATGTAAGAGAATGGACATATTATGTGCATAGGTGTGGGTAGGAACTTGCTAGAACATTATAGCATTATTGTTATGGTTATTAAGAAAAATGTTTGAGGCAACCAATAGATATGATTAAATATTTGTCCTTCATTTTCATTGACATTATCCTTGATCAAAGTTTGACTTTAGTTAATTGAAGTTCTAAACAAAATTTGGTTGTGTGAAAGCTCGTAAGAACCAGGGCCTATTTGGTTTATACTATCAACCATTTATTTGCATTTGATTAGTCGGCAGGAATGGACGTGCTCTTGGGTTTGGATGATCATACTTTGGCTTAAAATGCTATAACTCGATCTTTAACCTTCGGAATGACAGTGTATAAGGAACTATCCATTACGCCATTAAGAGTAGGTACCTAGTACTAAAAACTAAAATTCTATTTATTTGTACTTGTTAGTTCTCATACCAAGGTATAATCCATTAATAATATTCTTATAAGTCTAATCAAGATGTCAATACGATTGATGAAAAGTAACAAATAAAGATACTAAAACTACAGATTTTATAGTTACATATAGATTTCGCTCACAGAGCAAAGAAAAATGACAACTTTTTATCGTGGGACATTGAGCTACGTCCCCACTTTGATCAAATTTGTGTGAGCTGATTACCTCATAATAAGATGTCAAAATAGATAAATATACATACCCAAATATAAAACGTCAACTGCAAGCTATATTGGTATCAGATCAACCGTTTCAATTTTTGAGGAAGAAGAAAGGAACTGGCTTCAAAAGAATGGAAAAGTATACAAAGAATGCATATACTCCCAAAAGATTACGTTTAATTTATGGCTGTTAGATTCATCACAACAAAAACATAAATGTTAAAAAAAGAACCAAGTTCTTATACGTACAAGAAACTTGTGCATAAAAAGTCAGTCAAAAAAAGTAATGAGATCTTAAAAAATATATAAAATATAAAAATTTGGTGGCGCAACAGCTTGTGGATAAGCAGGGCCTAGTGAATTATAGCTCTCAACAATTCCTGTGTGCGTGTTTTTGGCAGAAATGGAAGGGCACTTACAATTTTATCCCGAGTCCGAACTGCTAGATGAGAAGCTGTTATTCATGACAAGTATACTCTTCGACGATTTGTCAGTCATACCGCACTCTACCAATTTGCATCGTTCTACAACAATCAGAATTGCTCCATATAATTTGTAAGATTTTTTAAGAAAGTGGGTGGATTCCACGCCCCTGAATAGTCATTGCAGACTTGGAATGTTTTTCTTTGTATGCACTAAATTTACCGTTGTGCGAAATTTCAAGTTACTACAGTGTCGGGATGTGCTCCATAATTTCGATGATCTGTGAATGAGTCAGTAAATTAGTCAGTCAGTCAGTTACGGCTTTTGCGATTTTTGAAGTCCTATATCCTGAAAATTTCTAATTCTTAAGAGTTAAAATTTGTTTAACCACCTGTGTTTGATCAACTCAGCAAATACTGTGAGTTTGCGGTTTCTGACTTTATTGCTACTGAAGTGAGAGGGGTACACTCGAGATACACTCGAAGTTTGTAACTTGCTGTCGCGAAGAGCTTAGGGTCATTTGCATGCAGCATAACATTAGACCCTGCCGGGTTATGGTCACAGTGATGTACAGGGAAACGAAAGAGCTGATGAGCTGACAAGAATGGTATCGTGGTTTGATCCAAGTCAAGCTCAACCACAAATTAAAGAACCAACCTTAAGCATAAAACATGATATTGGTAACAAAATATTAGAAAAAAACCAATAGGAGATGGAACTTGTTACTTATGGTACACCTAGAAAGTTATGGCCAAATTTCAAAAAGCAGAGGATTAGACAAAATCAGAATAATTACCGGCCACAACCTACTGAGATACCACAAACAGAAAATGGGGCTCAGTACTGATGACCTTTGCAGAGGGTGCAACGATGAAGAAGCAAATGAGGATACCTCAAACTTCCTTTGTCACTGTCCAGCACTCTGTCATTTAAGAAAGAAACACCTAGGAAGTCATTTCTATGATGACTTAGAGGAGCTTTCTAGAGCTTGGGCTCATAACCTTCTGAATTTCATCAATGCCTCTAAATGGCTTGACTGCTAATAGAACATAAATACAGTCACTCATAATATTATTCGGAAAAAAAAGTTTGTTTTTTTAAACATGAGTTTTTGTTCTCTTATTATTCTTTGTTCTGTTATTGTTGTTTATCTGTTTTCTACATTCCTCCTTGTTTCATCTTGTTATATGCTCATTTTAATATGGGAAACAAGAAAATTTAATAGCGCGAGATTCTACCTGCCGTTACTTTTTTTATAATTTCCACAGAGCAAGAAAAATCATTATATAGATTTGATATAGATTAATTCCGAATATTTTTGGGAGTGACCGTAGGTTTTTACAATAAGTGGAATACAACTTTCTGGGGTATCACAACGGATCTCCATAGATTTAAGTGTGACGGTAACAAGATCAACTGTCAGCCCTTCCACCTTACCTACCTAGATGGAGGTTGAAAATCACCTGAGTTAGTTCCTGTAAAATGGGTGTAATGCCGCGAACTTGGCTGCTCACTACAGTGCCCTTTGATGGGGGACAAATAATTGCAATCAATTCAACGCCAAATAAATTTTTTTTTTTCGTGGGTAGGTGCAAAACCTGCATAAGGATCTATGAGGACCAAAAAACGCGTGCTCATAGAAGTGTGAGATTCTTACTACACTAAAACCACCTCCACTTCCCGATTGCAACTAAGTTGAAACTTATCTAGCAATTTATTTTTAACGAAGTTAAGTTACGTGTTGCAGGTAACTTTCCGGTGAAAGTTTCTGCTTATTCCGCGACTTTAAAGCGGTTCTGTGTTCACCGCACCAAGTCGAAAGGCTTTGTTCTTCGCAGACGGCGGCGTACTAAATTCGACTCGTCAAATATGTCAATAATTGTTAGATTAGCGTGATCTAATAGCCGATTTCTATGTTTTCGCGCGAAACTCTTTATTTCGTCTCGAACCGTAGGAATCCTGAGATCCCTGTGAAGATCTTCGTTTCTTATATACCATGGTGCATTTACAAATGACCTAAGCAATTTATTTTCAAACGTTTGTAGATTATTTAAATATGTATCGTAGGTACAACCCCAGATTTGTATACCGTAAGTCCAGACAGGTTTAAGTACCTGCCTGTATAAAATCAACTTATTATCAATCCCTATGCACACCTCCGCGTGGTGGAGGGTGGGTAACGCTAACGTGCAGGGGGACCGAATGGATGCCGGGATAAGCAGACAACCCAGCTTTGCTGGTCAGGGCACAAACTTGTCCTTGGGATGGTTAAAAGCCCCCTTAAGACGGATGAACTGCAGGTGGCGGTCAACGGCATGATAGTCTGGTGGCGGAGGAGCGTTTTTGTTAAAAGGCCAACGGCAGCAGCAGGTAGCGTCTGTAACCCATATTGGGCGGCTACAAAAGGCGTCTGTTTTCCCATAGTGGGCGGCCTCGAGCAGATATGTGTTTGACCATACAAAAGGCGGGTGTGCCTGTCAAATCTGAGCTTATGTATGTTATTAATCGTATCTCGGAAAACACCATGGTGGAAGGATATATGCTATTACATGAAATATGACAACAATTGGAAATGAGTCCCCAAGAGGTAACCATTTTATGGAGAATCCTTCTGCAGCTTCGGCTGCTGTAAACCGCACATCGGATTTGGGGGTGCGGCATCTTTCGTGTACCAGCGTCAATCAAGACGCCATAACAATAAATGAATCGTTAACAAATAGAAGAAGTCTTTTAAGAAGAGCAAATGATACTTTTGGCTACCGCATACGTACGAAAATCGGAGCATGGAACGTAAGATCCTTGTACGGCGAAGGTAGATACGAGCAGGTTGAGCGTGAAATGCTTCACCTTAAGATCAGTATCCTGGGCATCAGTGAAACTAGGTGGAGAGGAAGAGCCGAATACAGAGCTGACTCTGGGCAAACGAGAATGCTGTATTCCGGGGAGGATGAAAGAGAGGGTGGCCAAAGGCTGCATGGTGTCGGAATTATGTTGAACGAAGAAGCAAGGCGTAGTCTTATATCCTGGGCGCCCATTTCTGCAAGAATAATGACAGCAAGGTTCCGTTCAAAAATTCGCAACGTCACAATAATTCAGTGCTACGCCCCCACAAATGAAGCGACCGAGGAAGACAAAACCGCTTTCTACACTCATCTTAACTCAGTTTACAGTGGTGTTCCAAGAGCCGACATCATAATTGTCATGGGAGATCTCAATGCCCAAGTCGGATCAGACAACTACGGTCTGGAACGCGTCATGGGGAAAAATGGCTTGGGGTCACGAAATGAAAATGGCGATTTGCTGGTCGATTTTTGTAACGCTAATCGTCTTGTACTGGGTGGAACTGTGTTTAAACATAAGACTTGCAACAAAATCACCTGGGTACATCCGGATGGTCAAACTGAAAACCAAATTGACCACATCATGATTCAGCAGCGATGGAGGAAGTCAATGTGCGATGTTCGGAGCATAAGAAATGCCGACATTGGAAGCGACCACCATTTGGTTCTCATGAGTCTCAAGCTACGAACGGCAGCTGTACAACGTCAATCACAGGGTGCAGCAAGGAATTCGAAGTTCAATACAAATGCTTTAAGTGATCCCAACATATGTCGTAACTATGTCACCAACCTTAACGACAGAGCTTCGTCATTAAATGGAATACAACATTCAACAATTGATGAGATGTGGGGTGATATAAAAAGTGTTTTTATGGATGCTGGATCCGAAACTGTACCCAAGCAGTCGAGAGTTAGAGACTCTTGGATATCCCAAGACACCTGGGATAAAATCGAGCTTCGCAAATCGTTGAAGATGCAAATAAATGCCGAAGCTGATGCTCAACGAAAGGCTGAATTGCGAAGAGAGTATCGCTTAGCACATAAGATGGTCTATCACTGTGTGAGACGTGACAAGAGGGTGAGGTTAGACGGTCTCGCAGAAAATGCGGAAAACGCTGCAAGAAGAGGAGACATGAGGGAATTGTACCAAATATCCAAGGAAGTTGTCGGGAAGAAAACCAACACCAATCATCCTGTAATGGATGTGGATGGTACACTTTTGGTATCAATCGAGGATCAGCTGCGCAGGTGGAAGGAGCACTTTTGTGCCTTGCTTAATGAGGATTCTGTCGAGCAGAGTGCTGAAGTGCCCCAGCTTAACGAGATGCGTAGATCATATAGGGGTATTGACATCGAGCCCCCTACAGTACTGGAAATTCAATCTTCGATAAATCATCTCAAAAACAACAAAGCAGCTGGACTTGATGGTATACCAGCCGAGTTCCTGAAAGCTGACCCTGTCAGAACGGCTAGTATTCTACACCCGTTGATACAAGCTGTGTGGGAAAATGAAATCTATCCCAGTGACTGGAAGGATGGTGTAATTGTTAAGTTGCCAAAGAAAGGTGATCTTAAGAATTGCAACAATTGGCGAGGTATTACAGTTTTGTCCGTTTTTCCAAAATTAATGGCAACCATCATTCTGGAGCGGATAAAGGTTAGAATCGAGTCTACACTCAAGAGGCATCAAGCTGGTTTCCGCAGTGGGCGGTCTTGTGTCGACCATATCAACACTCTGCGTATCGTTCTTGAGCAGTCTGCGGAGTTTCAATCACCGCTTTACCTCATGTTCGTGGATTTTGAGAAGGCCTTTGACCGAGTCAACCGTGAATGTATATGGAGATCACTTCTTGGTAGAGGAATTCCCCCAAAAATTGTTGCCATTATAAGAGAGTCCTATAACAACGCAAGATGCTTTGTTTTACACAATGGGCAACTATCCGACTCTTTCGAAGTGCGGCAGGGTGTGAGACAGGGAGATGTTCTATCGCCAATTCTCTTTCTACTGGCGATTGACGATGTCTTGACGGCCAGCGTTGGAACATCAGAGAGGCAGGGCATTCAATGGAGACCGTTTGAAAGGCTTAGCCACTTAGACTATGCCGATGATATATGTCTCTTGGCAAATAACATCAGCGGGCTGAACGGGATGTGTCAAGCTCTGAAGTTAAAAGGAGAGGCGAGTGGTCTTAAAATAAATAGCAAAAAGACAAAAATAATGCTCACAGGCCGCTCCACACATCAGCGTATTTTAATACAGGAGACGCCAGTTGAAGAGGTTGAACAATTTAACTACCTTGGAAGTATTGTTTCAGCAAATGGTGGTACTGATCTGGACGTTCAAAGTAGAATAAATAAAGCTCGCGCAGCCTTCGGTTCTCTCTCCCAAATTTGGAACTCATGTCAAATCTCCTTGCGCACAAAGTTGAGATTCTTCGAATCCAATGTCAAATCCGTGCTGTTATATGCTTGCGAAACCTGGAAAGTCACGACTACCATCTCAAAGAAATTGCAGGCTTTTGTGAACCGTTGTCTACGCCATATTCTAAAAGTTCGCTGGCCACAAATTATATCAAATGAGGAATTGTGGCGCAGGACAAGCCAGGAGCGGCTGGACGTTGACATAAGAAAGCGTAAATGGCAATGGATTGGTCACACACTGAGGAAACCAAACGATGAAATTGCAAAGCAGTCATTTGAATGGAATCCTCAGGGTGCACGGCAGGTTGGAAGACCAAGAACAACATGGAAATCAACAGTTCTAGCA
Source organism: Dasysyrphus tricinctus (assembly GCA_963921185.1). Taxonomy (NCBI): domain Eukaryota; kingdom Metazoa; phylum Arthropoda; class Insecta; order Diptera; family Syrphidae; genus Dasysyrphus; species Dasysyrphus tricinctus. The sequence goes on from OY992530.1 coordinate 130,390,087, forward strand.
GAAGCAGACTCCCAGAGAAAGACGTGGCCACAGTTAAAATATCTATCTGCAGACCGAGAAGGATGGAAACGATTTGTTGGCGCCCTATGCCCCAACCGGGGTTACAGGACTTGATGATGATGATGATCAATACTAAGCTTGGAATATTTACCGAGCAGCCAGTTCATATCTCTTAATTTACTTTTTAATTCGTCGCATTTCTTTTTCACGTGCGGCTTCCATTTTTATTTGCGTCTAGTCTAGAGTCATTCCCAGATATTTTGCCTCATTCGCAAATGGTACACGACTGGTATTAAGAAAGACGGGCAATCTATTTATTTTTGTGTACGTAAAGCAGCGTTACCGCTGGGCGATTTTAGTCGCACTTTGCTACCTTTTTTGAGTCTGTGCGACTAAACGACGACCTTTTGATCAGGGCGACCTTTTTCTCCGTGCGACTTTTTTTAAATTTAAAATACCAAAAACACAAAACACAGGTTTCTCGAACTCGCCAATTTGAATTGGAGCAAAAAGAACAAAAACAATATTTGAATCGACTTTCATTCAACTATTCTTATTCCATCGTAAAGTCGTCCTAAAGTCCACGTGGACTGACTTTTGTTCATTGAGCGCTATTCGCCATGTTTTTGTCCACTCATTAACATTATTAAGAGCATTTTGTAATTTTATCGTAGCTTCTTTAATCGTTTTGCCTACTGCTAGTATTGCAGTATCATCAGCAAACGTTGCTACGATAGTGTCTTCTGTTTGAGGTATATCACGTGTAAATAGAAGGTACAGAGCTGGACCTCAAACACTACCTTGTGGTACCCCAGCCACTATTTCTTTGAAATTAGAATATTCATTTCCGTGTCTTACACGAAAAAGTCTGTTTTCTAGATATTCGTTTAGAATTTTATAAAGTCCTTCAGGCAGAACTTGTCTTGATTTGAATTTGAGGCCTTCGTGCCACACCTTGTCAAACGCTTGCAACGCATCCAAAAAGATCGTCGAACAGATTTTACTTTCTTCAAGAGCTCTCTCAATTACGTCAGTTATCCTATGCACTTGATCAATGGTCGAATACTTTCTTCTAAATCCGAACTGATGTTCAGGTATTAATTATTGTTTTTTTCATTTTATCGTCGGCTGCAGGCGCAGGAGTAGTATTCTTTCAAAAACTTTTGATGTTATTGGAAGAAGCGAGATCGGTCTGTAAGACTTCTTTTCATGAGATGGTTTGCCAGGTTTCAAAACCATTATGACTTCCGCAACTTTCCATTGGCTCGGAACATATTCTAACCTAAGGGCGGCATTTATTATATAAAGAAGGTTGATCAAACCTATACGAGGAAGCATTTTTAGAATTTCTGCCGTGATTAAGTAAGAACTCATAACCTGGAGCTTTATTGGACTTAAGCTTTCTTATTTCTCTTTTTAACTCGGCAAGTGTAGCATTTCTTTTTATGTAGCTGTCATTTGATGTAAAATTCATATTAAAATTTTCGTTGAGTTCTTGTCCATCGAAAGGCTTAAATGTTTCCTCCAGGTAATCAGCGAATACCATCGCTTTTGGTGATTTCAAAATTTGAAGTCGCAGTCCCAAAGGGAAGTCATAAAAGATTGCATTCACAAAACACTGCATTTTTTACAATCCTATAACGACAATAATTATTGTACTTCCCTAGCTATAGGCTTCAACAAATAGAAAATCTTCAAACAAAAAGAAATTTTCTAAGATTTATCATTTAATTTATTTATTTTCTTAAAATATATTTTACCACCAAAATAAACTTATCGGGTATTCCATATAGAAAAGTGTTCCTAATCCAGCGGAGAGTAGCTTTTTGGCAACTGGGAAAAAAAAACCTTCTCTGTACAGCGAAGTAGAAAAAAGAACAAGTTACGAATTTGCAAGTTTATAATAAAATAAAATTCACGACTATTTTAGGTGATGAAAAAAGGGAATCCCATTTGAATTCTTGATTAAAAATATATATGTACCTTAGGGGTGTCGGAATTTTTTATTTTTAATATTCAAAATGGGTATAGTGGATCTTGTATAGGGTTTAGAAAGATGAAATTTTTGTTCTGGGACATTTTCCAAAATGGAATTTTGAGACCTCGTGGCCGTGTTTAGATAAAAAACAGCACAATTCGAAAAAGTGGTCAGGAAAACCAATTAAATTTGCGTTGATATGTTCTCAAAATTACTTTTAATGTTTTTTTTGGCTTTCTTTTCTTATTTGAATCGACCGAGAATCAATTTAAAAATGGTGTATAGTGTTAAGAAATCAAGTTTCAACCAAAATAATCGAAAGTATCTAGAAAATCGATCTATTTTTCGGGGGGATTTTATGTAAGAAGTTATGTTATGATATTTTGACAAGAAGATTTTAATGCTATTTTCTTAGCAACAGGTTACAAAAGCAAACAACAATCATTATAAGTTACTGTGACCTCATATAATATTGGTTTTTCAGACCGCTTTTTCGAATTGAGGTTTTTTAGTCTAAAAACGGGCGGGATCTCAACATTCAATTTTGCCAAATGTTCTAAAACAAAAAATACTTCTTTCTTAACCCTTTACAAGATCCACAATACCTATTTTGAATATCAAAAATAAAGAAAAAGACCCCGCCATAGGACGACCTACCCTCATAAAGGTACCAGATGAGCGGTATACAGTTTTGTAGACAGGGTCTTAAGAAACAATTTCAGCGTGGGTTGCCTGTCGAAAAGTGGTCAAGGCATAGAGTTGCCAAGCAATTACTCTCAATTTTTGGGGTTTTTCAATTATCTGCCCCAGATTAAGCCTAGTACGCTGCTGGTGTGTTTGTAACGGGTGATTTTTTAAGAGGTTTAGAACTTTAAAAAAAAAAAACACAAAAAATTCGAAAAAATGAATGAAATATTTATTTGAATCGATAGTTGCATGCATGCATGCATGCAAATGTTGACCGCGGCTGCGTCTCAGGTAGCCCATCCGCTGAGTTCAATTTTGGCATACTCTTTCACACATATCGGCCGGTAATCGTCAATCGAAGCGGGCTTGTCCCTATAGACATTAGCCTTGACATACCCCCACAAAAAATAATCTAATGGTGTCAAATCGCACGATCTAGGCGGCCAATTGACCGGCCCGAAACGTGAAATTAACTGTTCACCAAACTCGCCTCGCAATTGCGCCATTGTTTCGCGTGCTGTGTGGCATGTGGCACCGTCTTGTTGAAACCACATATCATGCAAATCAAGAACTTCCATTTCGGGCAAAAAAAAGTTTGTTAAAATCGCTGATAACCGTTTGTAGTGCTGTAACAAAGGCCTAACTGCTGGGAACGGCGCCGAATCGACATTTCGCGGTCTTCTGTCACACTAGCTGATACGGCTGCAATATTTTCTTCACTACGCACAGTACGTAAACGTGTTGGTGGTTTAATGTCCAACAAAGTAAATTTGGTGCGAAATTTGGTCACAATCTTCCGAATAGACTGCTCAGAAGGACGAGAATGCCGACCATAAAATGGAAGCAGCGCGCGATGAACATTTCGAACCGAGCACGAGTTTTGATAGTAAAATTCAATAATTTGCAAGCGTTGTTCATTTGTAAGACGATCCATGGTTAAATTGCAAACCAAACTGAAGTTGTTTGACAGTGACACAAGGTACTAAACACACGTCAGCTGTCAAAACCAGTGTTGCCAAAACCAAACCAGCTAAAAAATCACCCGTTATTTGCATTTGTTTTAATTTTTTGAATTTGTGCAACTGTCAATGAATATTTTTCGCTTCCTTTTTGTTAAGCATTTCGTTGTCTTATTGGAGACCAACTAAAAATTTCGTTTCGCATCAGCAGCGTACTAGGCTTTAGATGGTAAGCCTAAGGGATATAAAAAAAAAACAATATAAGGAAAATTTTATTTAAAAATTATAAACTACATGATTTTTTGAAATTCGAATTTCAGGACGATAAATAAGGGTTAACAAAGAGAAAAGCCTAGAGTCTATTTTCCAAAAGAAAAATTATAAAAAAATGTTTTCTTTGCAATCAGTAGATTATTAAAATACAAGAAAATCATCATAGGTAGCTATATTTAACAAAAAAATTAAAATTTGGGAATCGAGATATGATGAGTGTTCCGAACTGAACAAAACCAGGCATTTGCTAACTTTTTTTTTGCATATATAAGACCGTTTCTTTTCACTTTCATCAGACACTTTGTTTTATAAAACTTTGCATTTTTACTAATTGGTCACTAGCAGGCGTATTATTGTATTAAAAAAAATTCTAAAAGTAACTGATTTTAACTTTTAAATTTACATAAATTTTCTGTCAAAAAGTGCATTTTAAGAATTAAAAATTTCAATATCAAATGATACAAATATGATTACATAATTAATGAAAATCATGAAAAATATATTGAATTTATACCCACTGCAAAGAAATTTGTTAAAAAAATACCGTTAGGTATACAAAATTGACTGTCAAAAATGGTTTTTTTTTTCAAAATTCACAAGCATTTTTATTTTGCATTATTAAAATTTTTATTAGGTACAAAATTAAAAAATCCAATAGTGGCTTAATAAAAATATGGAATTTTATGTTATTAAACATTTTTTTGCAAAAAATGCTATAGTGTAGGCTGCATTTGCTTTGAAAAACAGCCATTTTAGCCATTTTCTCGATTTCTTAGAGGCTTTTAAAAAAATCTAGAGCACAAGATTAAATTTTCTTACAATGATGGCATAGAGAATTAGTTTATCTGTCCATAGACACCTTAATTGATTTGGATAAGTACACGCTTCGCAATCTTATTCATGAAATCACCATTTCAGTCCGGAACACTCTGAACATTTGAGAGTCGAGAATAGCAAAATAGAGGTTTCAGAAATAATTCACAAAAAACCAGAATGATGCTTTATGAAAAATATTTATATATTCTTAGAAAGAAAATTAAAAAAAATTTTCCCGTATTTTTCAAAATTTGCGTTTAATCTTTATTTTTATTGGAGTGAATTTTTCGATATTTGCAAATAAGAGTACAATTGCCTGTAAGAGTTAGAATACCTTCACTAAAAAGAGCAAAAACGGCGCGGGATGAACGAAATATTTCGGAAATTTATATAAAAATAAAAAGTCAAAAAGATATTAACAATTTTTATCCAGGAATCGGGAATCAACATTTCTGATACGAAAACACGATGATGACGCAATATCGTTTGAAAGAAATTGGATGTCCTTGCCACTGTCTACCAAAAAGTTAATTATTACAAAAACTGTTGAGGAAAAACAGTTTTAATGGGCTAAACACATAAAGACTGGATATCGAAAGATTGGCCGTTTGTGTTTTAACCCATTTGAACCGTTATTCCCACATAGTTTTTGTAAGAATAAGCCTATTTGCTGGACGGTGGCCAAAAATCACATTTCTTTCAAACAACGACACGTCGCACAGTGGAACGATCAGTACAAATTTCTGGTCATGAGGTGATTTTTTTTTTTTGTGATATGAACATAGTTCTTATATGTGATATTTTGAAAACATTCCACTCTTTCATAAGCTATAAAATTTTTGTTTGTAAACATAACGGTTTTCATGAAATAATGGCTTAAGTTGACACTTTTTTTCTAAGCCAAAAAAAAATGTGATATTAGATATTTTTGGTTTTTCGAGTCTTTCATTCAATTTTTGAGATAACTCAATGAAATAAATTGTGTTCAACTAAGGAAGATTAGTTTAAAAAAATTAAATTAAAAAAAAAATTAAATTAAAGATTTGTCCATTCGAAAACACCTGTTTTTACAGTTGCTTTTAAAAAATAATATCTAGAACTTCCAACAAGCTTTTAAAAAAATGCTTGCATATGCCTGCTTTCTAATTCACCTTTAAGGAATTTTATGCTATCGGTGAGTAATATTTAACAAGAATTGGATCCGACCGGATCCGACCCCGCTAACCTATGAGCTTTAAAAAATCTCTACCTTTTATACTGGTCATTGCTGAACATGTCTTCTTTTTTTTTGTAACAGAAACCAAAATATACTTTTACAGTATTTTTAGGTGTGCTGAACTCGAATCCGAAGTCAGAAAAATTCTATCACCTCACGTTTCGGGCATATAACCGTTTGAAAATTGAAAATACCCGTTTTTCGCTGTTTTCGTAACAGCGCTTTAATATAACTTATGTTAAAGCGTGAGGTTACTTGTTTGAACAAAATATGTAACGGTTTCTAGAAGAACAAAATTTTTCTTTTGAATTCCTTTCAAATCTTTCCGGTATCTCTTTTCTTCTCCGAGAAATCCATCAGATCCGAATGACGATATCGAGAGTGAAAATAGCATTTAAAGCTTATTTTTGATTTTGAATATTATTTTTTTTTGTTTTTAAATTTACGTGAACCTTTTTTTACATTTATCTATTACATATCTTAATTTTCCACAATTTTCTGAAAGAAATTTTGTGAAAAAAAATTAATGCTATTATATAATTCTAAGGCTCTTTATTTGGATTTAAAATTATTTATGTAAGTTTTCAGCAATTTGTATCGGGAAACAATATTTGAAATTGATTGGTTCTTAATAGCGATATAGTGTTTATTGTACGTACATATGAACATAGATTTATGTAATACATACATGCCACTATTATAAATATTCTTAAGAGGGGTATTTGAAATGTTCTTAAGAGAAAAAATATGATTTTCTCTTATGTAACAGTTGAAGAAAAGCTGATTTTCAAAATTGTGCATCATTTTGATAAAAAATTTCTTAAATTCGAAGAAATAATCATAGTATTGGATACAATCATAAGTATCTACCTACCTTAACTATAGTTAAAACAGATAGAAAAATTGTTATAATATTTATTTTTATAGATTCAATTTTTGAAGATTTTTAAATTTATCGGTAATGGGTGTACGGATCTCAACAAAACAAATAAATTCTTTTTTTTTAACTTGATTATTTGAGGAACAATTTAAAAAAAAAAAGATGTTAGTATTTGGAATTTGAATTAGTATAGGTATGGTACACTTTAAAATTGCATTTTTCTTATGTTTGGTTTTTTTTTTCAAATGCACTTTACTAGATATGGAATCGTATGCTTTATGAAATATTTTTCAATGTTTTATTAATCTATAGTATTTAACAAACACAATGGCGAAAAAATCATCAAAATCCATCCATTTATTCAAAAGTTACAGCACGATGTCCACTTTTTCAGCTTTTCGTTCCACTGTGCGTCGGTCGGGTCTTTAGGTTGTCGTATATCTGAAATGTTGTTTTCCGACTCCTGGATCTTTTTTATAAAGATTTCCGTTACTAAAAGAAATTAATTGATTGTTTTTTTTGAAAAGTTGGTAAAATAAATTATATGGCCACCAATGTGTACCAAGTTTTAAGAAAATTGATCCAGCCGTTTGTCTGTAGCTGAACAGACAGACAGACAGAAAAAGCTGTGAGGCCCACTTTTTTCGTCTTCCCTATCATCGCACCTAATGGTAAGTCCGATAATCAAAATCTCGAGTTCAATTTTTTTATGAATGCATAACTTGCCATGAAGAACCTTCCTATGCACTATATACAGGAAGTAACAAATCTTCTCTACACACTGAAAGAAACCAATTATTAACTATCAATTTTTTCGTAAATTTCATCAAAATGCTATTGAAAGTTCCAAAAAAATCTAGTTCAAGCTATTTTCCGTATAATAATCCATTCCTATTTTTCTCAAAGAAATCCTTATTTAAAATTTATGAAATTTTGTAATCATAATTCACAAAAGTAGTACCTCGTGGCACATTATGGTTCATGCGTTGGACTGTCATGCTGACGGTCTGGGTTTGATTCCCCAAAATATTTTTTTCCGAGGTACTGTCTCCGGCAAGGAACTGATAAACTATCCAATAGTATTTAAAAAAAGAGAATTTCTTCTCATCTAGCCGTTCAGACGACAAAAAATTGTAGCTTTATGAGCCAAATTCAAGCGTCGTCGGGAAAACCGAAGTAATTTGCGGTATCGAGACCATTTTTTGATCGCAATCGCAACAACCACTTGCTTGCAATTTTCCACTAATACCAATACTCAATTCAATTTAGAAACACGTTACCCCTCCTGAACAACAGTCTGTTAAAAACACCTGCGTGCAACTTTCTAAATATAAATCAAATCAATTCTAAATTTCCTAAACAAAATCCGTAGTAATAGAATCTCCTTTTATTTATTTTCTTATCAAAGTTGTACCTAGAAATTATAGTAGATTATAATCCATTTTGGTCTTTTTCTCACTTTCAGTTCTCTTTATCAGAATTTCAAAATCTGACAAGCTTGCAATTTTGGCCCAGAAAAAGTCTGAAACAGGTGTGAAGTTTTTATCCGTGTACTTAAGGTAGGATTTACTGGTTTTGCTACCTAGTAAGTTTAAAAGAACTTAAATTTAGGATTAGTGATAAATATATTAGGTATCTATTCGACAAATATAAATAATTAAATATTAATTTAAAATTTGTCAAAAAGAGCTGCTTCTAAGATTTACATTTTATTTAATTTATAAATGATACTCCTTTAACTGTTTAAAGTTTATCAAAAAGACTTAATCAAAAAAAAAAAAAAATAATAACCAATACACGCACTCGTATCTGGTAGATCCAAAAAAATAAATGACTCAATCAAGAAACATGCGACTGCTAAATATATATAAATACTAAAATATACATAATACATCCCATTGACACAACATGCAGCAGCACTGGACACACACAAAAAAAATCACAAAACAAAAACATATAAACGAATTTATATTCACCATTTAGCCAAAAGCGGCTCGCAAAATGAAAAATACAAAAACGAGCATGAAGCCATTTATAAATTAAATACTGTCATAGTAGCCACAGTATGTTGCAAGCAATTTTTCACAATCGTTCTTGTATAGTTTATAATGTTTTTTTTTATATATATTTTTTTTAATTTTTTGCTTGCTTGCGCCAGTGTTAATTTTCTACATGATTTTTGCACACAGTTGCTGCAGCAGACAAATGCCACAAGTTTGATTCAGATTTTTAGAGCCGATGTATTTAACCGATGTGATGGTGGTGGCTGGTGGTGCCACAGCTTCAGCCGGAGGAGATATACAGTAAAAGAATTAAAAACAAATTAAAAACGAGCTCCATTCGCGGTGCGGTGATGGTACTAAGCAACCAAACCAAGGGTATCTAGATGTATCTTGGAGGCTTGAAGAACAAGCCGAAAGGAAGCCCCCATATAGCCATCGGAGGAAATACAACAAACGTCTCTTTTCAATTAAACAAATAAAGTAGATGAGGAGGAAAAAGAGAAGCCAACAGATTTAAATCAGAGCCTCTGATGATATTATAAATTTCCGCGTATAAGACTCCAGCTCCAACGTCGACGACCATTTTTCTCATCGATTTGCAGCTAACATGACGCAAAAACTGCAAAAATGTCGACAAACAACGACGACCCGACGACCAAACTCTGGCGGCAAAGTCCACGTCGACGACTTTGCTGCTCCAATCTAACATGGATGCGTCTCTGCGTGGTCAAATCAAAAAAAAGGTAAAAAGAAATTGTAAGAAAAAGAGACCCCAAGTTAAGTAAGTTGGGGATGCAGCCTCGCTTCTATATCTGATCTGAGATTCGTTTTAAGTTAAAAGTTAAAACTGTAAGATTCTTTTTTTTTCAGTTTTGGTTACTTAAGCGACTGATATTTTTTTTTTTTTGTATCGCATGCTGCCTCTCCTGATGTGGTTGAATTAATTTATGTGCGAAGGATTGCATCGGGGTAAATGGAAGCTGATGACTGAATCCTCCCAACAAAATCAGAGTGCCCCTTCTCCAAACGCACTCCAATTTCGTGATTATAAATGGGAGAACTAAAAAGACAAGAAAATCTCCTTCCAGTAGTGTTAAATGTTTAAAAATAAAAAATACAAAAAAAAAAGCACACTGAATCTATACTAGATGCTTATTTATATATGGGGCCATACACAAAGCTGAAATGGATGAAAAATTCATTTACATTAAAAGACAATTTAAATTAATTTACTTAACTTGACTACCAGTTTTCTTTTCTTTTATTTTTTTTGTTTTTTTTTTTTTGTAGATATGTTCATATACATATATTAAGAGTTCCTTCGGATAGTGTTTTTTATTCCTTTGGTGTTCACGTCAGTGCTACTAATACTACTAAGGTACTTTCCGCTTTTAGGACTTAGCTATTTAGTCAAATTTTTTTTTTGAAAAATTAAGCCCCCCTCAATATTTGGGAACATATCTATAAATATTGTTGGTTTTAAATCATATTTATGTTATCTTTCTTTTCTTCCCAAATTTAATTATATTTATATTTTTAGTAAATCAACTACCCATTTTTCTTTTCAGTATGGATAAAATGTCGCTTAAAAGTACATTATGTTGTAACGAATTTCACATTTAAGCTTTAACGATTCTCGAATGAAGAAGTGCCATCTTTGGCAAAACAAAAATTGAATAGACCACCCTTGAGCTTTTGTGAGCTTTCAAACTTTGATGCTAAATGTCAAAATAAAAGCTGGAGAAAGGGAAATTATGATAAATTTCCGTTACAGAAATGTAAGCAGGTACCACGAGTAAATATAAAAGCTCATGTCTGGCGGACAGAGGGCAAAGTTTATTTTTAATCGTATACAAAACAATAAAGCTGGTTGTATTGCTATAAAAGATAAGTTAAAAGTAAATTTGGTGAATTAATTTCAGAATAGTTGAGTGGTGAAAAATAAATCACAACAAAAACATAAATGTTAAAAAAGGAGCCAAGTTCTTATGTGTACAAGAAATCTGTGCGTAAAAAGTCAGCCAGAAAAAGTAATGAGATCTAAAATATATGCCAAGTTTTAAGTTCATGAAGATTAATATCAAGTATCTTAAGTAGAGTAATATCTAAACAATTCCGAATCATGACAGAAATTTGGTATTTAATGATTACTGATTAGAATTTGTTGGGTTCACTGGTCAAGTTTTCATACATTTTAACTTTGTGATTACGTAAGTATTTAAGAGAAAACTTGCCAAGTAAATCCACCAAATTTTAATCAGTAATCATTAAATACCAAATTTCTGTCATGATTCAGAATTGATTCGATCAAAGGGCACGGTAGTGCCCAGCCAAGTTCGCGGCACTACACCCTTTTTACAGGAACAAACTCAGGCGATTTTCAACCCCCCTCAAACTTCAGTTTCAATAAAGTCAGAAACTTCAAATTCGGAGTATTTGCTGAACTGACCAAACACAGGTGGCTCACCAAATTTCAACTCTTTAGCATTAGTAGTTCTTAAGATATAGGACATCGTAGAAACTTGAAATTTCGCGCAACGATAGGCCTTGTGGTATATACAAAGGAAAAAATCGAAAATCTGCAATTTTCTATTCAGGGGGCGTGGCATCCACCCACTTTCTTAAATATTCTATAAATTATATGGAGCCTTTCCGATTGTTGTAGAACAATGAAAATTGGTAGGTCTGTAGGGTTTGGGGTACTTAGAATGAAAAAAGTGAAAAATGCGAATTTTCCATACAGGGGGCGTGGCATCCACCCACATTCTTAAAAATTCTTATAAACTATATGGAGCACTTCCGAATTTTGTAGAACGATGAAAATTGGTAGGTCGGTAGGGCTTAAGGTACTTAGAAAGAAAAAAATTGAAAAATTGGAATTTTGCATTCAGGGGGCGTGGTATCCACCCACATTCTTAAAAGTTCTTATAAATTATATGGAACACTTCCGATTGTTGTAGAACGATGAAAATTGGTAGGTCGGTAGGCCTTGAAGTACTTAAAAGAAAAAAAATCGAAAAATTGGAAGTTTCAGTTCAGGGGGCGTGGCATCCACCCCCATTCTCAAAAATTCTTATAAATTATATGAAGCACTTCCGATTGTTGTAGAACGATGGAAATTGGTAGGTCGGTATGTCTTGAAGTACATAGAAGAAAAAAATCGAAAAATTTGAAGTTTCAGTTCAGGGGGCGTGGCATCGACCCACATTCTTAAAAATTCTTATAAACTATATGAAGCACTTCCGATTGTTGTAAAACGATGCAAATTGGTAGGTCGGTAGGGCTTAAAGTACTTAGAAAGAAAAAATTGAAAAATTGGAATTTTGCATTCAGGGGGCGTGGCATCCACCCACATTCTTAAAAATTCCTATAAATTATATGGAGCACTTCCGATTGTTGTAGAACGATGAAAATTGGTAGGTCGGTAGGACTTGAAGTACTTAGAAAGGAAAAAAAATCGAAAATTTGGAATTGTCCATTCAGGGGGGGTGCCGTCCACCCACTTTATCAGAATTGCTATTATTTGTATGGAGCACTTTCGGTTGTCGTAGAATTATGAAACTTTGTAGAGCGGTAGGGTTTGACTTTCACCTGGCAAAATAAATCTTTGCAAAAAGGAGTGAAATCACAACAAAAACATAAATGTTAAAAAAGGAGCCAAGTTCTTATGTGTACAAGAAACCTTTGCGTAAAAAGTCTGCCAAAAAAAGTAATGAGATCTAAAATATATGCCAAGTTTTAAGTTCATGAAGTTTAATATCAAATATCTTAAGTAAAGTAATATCGAAATAATTCCAAATCATAACAGAAATTTGGTAATTAATGATTATTGTTTAAAATTTGGTGGATTTACTTGGCAAGTTTTCTCTTAAATACTTACTTAATCACAAATTTAAAATGTATGAAAACTTGACCAGTGATCCCACCAAATTTTAATCAGTAATCATTAAATACCAAATTTCTGTCATGATTTGGAATTGTTTCGATATTACTTTACTTAAGATATTTGATATTAAACTTCATGAACATAAAACTTGGCATATATTTTAGATCTCATTACTTTTTTGGCAGACTTTTTACGCAAAGGTTTCTTATACACATAAGAACTTGGCTCCTTTTTTAACATTTATGTTTTTGTTGTGATATTACTCTACTTAAGATACTTGATATTAAACTTCATGAACTTAAAACTTGGCATATATTTTAGATCTCATTACATTTTTTGACTGACTTTTTACGCACAGGTTTCTTGTACATATAAGAACTTGGCACATTTTTTAACATTTATGTTTTTGTTGTGATTTCACTCCTTTTTGCAAAGATTTATTTTGCCAGATGAAAATCAGGCCCTACCGCTCTACAAAGTTTCATAATTCTATGACAACCGAAAGTGCTCCATACAAATAATAGCAATTCTGATAAAAAGGGTGGATGGCACCCCCCGTGTATGGACAATTCCAAATTTTCGATTTTTTCCTTTCTAAGTACTTCCAGTCCTACCGACCTACCAGTTTTCATCGTTCTACAACAATCGGAAGTGCTCCATATAATTTATAAGAATTTTTAAGAATGTGGGTGGATGCCACACCCCCTGTATGGAAAATTCAAATTTTTCAATTTTTTTCTTTCTAAGTACCTACCTCAAACCCTACCAACCTACCAATTTTCATTGTTCTACAACAATCGGAAAGGCTCCATATAATTTATAGAATATTTAAGAAAGTGGGTGGATGCCACATCCCCTGAATAGAAAATTGCAGATCTTCGATTTTTTCCTTTGTATGTACCACAAGGCCTATCGTTGCGCGAAATTTCAAGTTTCTACAATGTCGGGAAGTGCTCCATAATTTTGATGATCTGTCAGTGAGTCAGTCAGTCCGTGAGTCAGTGAGTCAGTGAGTCAGTCAGTTACGGTTTTTTCGATTTTTGAAGTCCTATATCTTGGGAACTACAAATGCTAAAGAGTTGAAATTTGGTGAGCCACCTGTGTTTGATCAGTTCAGCAAATACTCCGAATTTGAAGTTTCTGACTTTTTTGGTACTGAAGTTAGAGGGGGGTTGAAAATCGCCTGAGTTTGTTCCTGTAAAAAGGGTGTAGTGCCACGAACTTGGCTGGGCACTACCGTGCCCTTTGATATGATATTACGGAAAATGTACTTATTGATGATGTTATATTGCCGTGTTTGTATATAAAATATTCTTGAGACCCCTTAGATTTCTTATTGCACTCTCTTTTCCTATGTTTGCATTAGTCAGCAGAAGCCAGAATACTTAGTAAAACTTTATTGAAGTGTTAAAACAAAAATGCATTTTTTTCGCTTTTGAGGTGCCCCACAATGAAAAAATTTCTGCACGGTGCTTGTAGGACTAAACCACATCCAAAAATAACAAAACCATTCTTGGCCGCTCACACCCATGTTTCATACTAATTTGCCCATTCGCCTTTGATGAATTAATTTCAGAATAGTTGAGTGGTGAAAAAATAGTTTTGTAGTAAAAAAAAGAAAAGTATATTTCAGTTTGCGAAATAAATAAGTTTTATTAACGAGCCTGAGAAAACATTACAATATTTACATTTGAGGTTTATGGGGGCCACTAACGGTAAAAAAAAATCTACTTTTCTGTCTGCATCTATCAAAAACCTGGTTTTGAACATGTATGAGCCCATTTCTACGAGATTAATGACAGCAAGGTTCAAAGATTCAATTATTCAGTGCTACATCCCCACAAATGAAGCGACCGAGGAAGACAAAACCGCATTCCACACTCATCTTAACTCGGCTTACAGGAGTGTTCCGAGAGCCAATATCAAAAAGTCGTCATGGCAGACCTCAATGCTCAAGTCGGATCAGAGAATTACGGTCTTGAACGGGTGATGGGAAAAAATGGCTTGGGTTCACGGAACGAACAAAGCGGCTTACCTGTCGACTTTTGTAACGTGAATCGTCTTGTCCTAGTGGGACTGTATTTAAGCAGAAGACGTGCAACAAAATCACATGGGAGCATCCGGACTGCCAAACTGAAAACCAAATAGACCATATCATGATTCAGCAGCGATGGTGGAAGTCAATATTTGTGATGTTCGAACTATGCGAAATGCCGATATGGGAAGTGACCACCATTTGGTTCTGATGAGTCTCAAACTACGGCACTGCTGCCCAACAAAGACAAGCACAAGATGCAGCAAGGAGTCCAAAATTCGTTACTATGTCACCACCCTAGCGAAAAAGCTTCGCCAATAAACGGAATTCAACATTCAAAAATTGATGAGATGGTGTTTTAGAGGAGTTTTATGGAGGCTGGATCCGAAACTGTACCCAAGCAGACGAGAGTTAGAGATTCTTGGATATCTTAAGATACCTGGGATAAAATCGAACTTCGGAAATCGTTGAAAATGTAAATTAATGCCGAAGCAGATGTTCTCGTTGAACAAGGCTGAATTGCGAAGCTATTATCGCCTTGCACATAAGACGGTCTATCACTGGGTGAGAAGTTACAGGAGAGTGAGGTAAGATGGACTCGCAGATAATGCGAAAAACGCTGTATGAAAAGGAGACAACCGGGAATTGTCCAATTAGCCAAAGATAGTATTGGGAAAAAAAGCAACAGCAACTATTAACTATTGTATGCGAATGACACACTTTTGGTATCAATGTTATGAAACCACATTAGCCAAAGCTGTATATTTTTACAAAAAAAAAAATAAATAAAGTACAAATTAAATACTTTTAAATAAAACTAACAATAATTAAGTTACGTCAGTGATAAATATATTCTTCCAGCGCATTCACAAACTGGATTGAAACACAATTTTTCAATGCGCATAAACACTTTTTGTTCCACACAAAATAAAACTCAGCTGCGCCCAACAATTAAGTGGAATTAATGGAAGATTTTTTCTTGTTGAAATACGCATTAGGTACTACTTTTATTCTAATTACCACCTGCTGAAGCATAGTCAAGTTCAATATTCAAAATTAATAGTCTCGTCAGGTAACCGAATCACGTGCGTTCTTTAGCGGGGACCTTTTTCTTATGTTTGGAATTTGTTTGATAAGCTTCACTCAGAGAAAAACGTTGGCAATTTCAACAATTTTATACTTTATCCCAAGAAAATATGTGGGTTAAAAAATTCCCAACAACTAATATTCTTAATTTAAGAGTGCAAAGTGTTCTTAATATAATAAGAACATATGTTCTTACCTCAAAAAAAAGTTGTTAACATAGCAAGAACTAAAGTTGTTTCCCCAAAAACTAAAGTTGTTGAATAAACATAATATTTCAAGAACATTATTTGTTGGCACAAGAATCATTTTCTTAGCGAACTGAAGAACGTGAATTCTTAAACTGAGAACCCAAATATTTAAAATATGATAAGAACATACATTCTTATACCAAAAATGAAAGTTTTTAATATTTTAAGAATGCTAGTTGTTAAAATAACAATCAATTTTATCAATTTTGGTACTGCTATAATTTTACACTTACCTCACTGATTTTAGATAGCTCATATTTGGTTTGCGTACCAGTATTTTGATAGCAAATATCTGGGTTCTCATTCTGAGAAGATCTACAAAAATACTTTTAGTCGCAATGCAAATATGAACAAAATCCGTGCAAGATCATATCAATAACAATAGATATTTTAGTTACATTAACCAATTAACACAAAAATTCAAGAATTTAAGTTATTTGTGGCTTATTTTCTTAAATATTTGGTGGTGAATCTTTAAATTTTACTTGAAAAGAATCTAAATATCAAGAAACCACATATTTTTTAAATATCTTCACTTTATTGTACATATTTTTTTCATTATTAAGTATAGTATTAACATAACAAAGTTATAAAAATAATGATATTAAAAATAATAGTAATAAAAACAATAGTGATCACTGCAACAGTTTCAAAAGCGAATATAAGTTTCCATATTGTTTAAAACAATAGATTTTACAGATATTGAAAATGTTTCGATTTTTTTCCATTCTATGACAGTTCAACTCTTTCAAAATTTTATAAGATTGAAATTTTTTTGAAAGCAATGTTTGATATTCTTGACATATAAAGTAAAAAGTTTCTTGGGTATCAAAAAAAAAAAATGTGAAGTATTTTCAAAACTGCACCGCATTTCAAATATTCGTTTTCTTTAAAACAACAACCTCTAAAGCGTAAGCATTCTACTTGATTTCCAACAGATAGTTGTGTAGATAATTGATTATAATATGGTAGCTCAGATAAATCAATGGAAGTGCATTTAATTATGTTTGAAGATTCATTTTCAAAAAAATTGTTGTGAAGAAACGTTTCAGAAAATTGGAGGCTGTTGCATAAATTAAATTTACATAAATATTGATAATGTACCGGAGTCTTATGTTTACTTTTTAAATGTTGAATTAAATCATTTGAATGTTGGAATTTATCATCACAAATATGTCTAGTTGAAAAAGTTATTTTAATTTGAGCCATTCTCTAGTTTTGAAATGATGTTCTGTATCTTCGGAACTTTTTCATCAGAAGATATATACTCTTGAAGAAACATCCAAACATATTTGCTCTTTTGTGAGTATTTCAAGTTAAAAACAAAGCACGATTTTATAATTAAGTCAATTGCATTTAGGAGAGTAGGAACTTTGAAACGAGTTCCCTTGATGTAAACATAAAACTCTGATAAATTTTCTAAAGAATCACCAATGGCGAATATTTTAGGCTGTAACTTAAGGTTTTCCGAAACAGCTTGAGCCTTAAGTTCGTCTTCTTTCTGCTTGAAATTATTAAGGCTTACCAGATGTATAAACATGTCTTTTGTGCATCACTTATTGAAGGCTTGTATTTTCTGATGATTCTGGATGGGTTAATAATTGTGTGCAGTAATTTGAAAAAATAAAAATGCCTTGAATCTGCAATTAACCGAAATTTATTAAAAAACTATTAAGGCATTTAATAAATATAAAAACTACCTGTTCCTAGTTCTTTGGAAATTATAGTTTTGTAGAACTCCAGAAAAATTTTCTCTTTTATAATTGATGGAAAAAAAAATATTTATTTTCTTTTCAAAACTATCATTTTTTCAAATAGTTTATTTTCCTTTCCTGAATACATCATCTTGAAATCGATATCAATGAGATCATTACCATTCGAGTCTTTATATCGAGGCCATGATATCAAAAATCTTTCTAGGGGGTGTTTTTCTTCATCTCTCATCCGGTAACAGGATGTTTCTGTCCAAATTTTTAATAAGTTATGCGGAATATGGGTTGCCAAAAACTTGCCAAATTCTTGCGAACTGAAAGCTTGTGTAGCTGAATCTTGAAAAACGTCGTCTTCGTTAAGATGTACCCTTTTTGATGTGCTGCCTTCGCTGAAGGATTTTTTTCGTTTGTACCCAACATTGTTATAACGATCAAAAATCTTGCCCGACGCCGACGGTTGTTTTCCATTTGACCTTGGAACATAATATGTACACTCATCTTCATTGGGGATTTTTTTTTAAATTTCTTTTGCTGCGTTAATCATTGTTTTCGGACACATTTTTTGTTTATTTTTTATAAAGTGATCCACAATATTTCTAGCTATTGTGGATTGATCACTACTTGACAACATAATGTTGTTTTTTGTTTTCTCAAGGATCTCTTGACCGGGAACAGTGTTATTTAAAATAGTTTCTATATCGAAAACAAAATTTGAGTCCGAAGATTCTGTAGGCTTTGCGCAGTTTGACGGCAAGGTGGCTGATGATAGCCAGCTTGAAACCATAGTGAGTATGCGGTCATTCGCACAGCATGATATCAATTCACACTAAATGGAAAGTATATCATTAAATATAGTGCACATAATAAGTGTAAAAAAGGATTTATCTTTGCTTTTTTACTTACATATCGTTCATCTCCCGCCATAAGATGATATCTGAACTTTATGCTATCGCCTAAAAGGTCTCTCTTATTGAAAACGGTATCGAATTCGTGGGAGTTTATTATTTTTAATAAATTTTCTGTCACAATGCGACATTCTTCTCATGCCCGAATCGCTGGCATTGAAATGTCCCAGTTTTGGAACAATTCAAATACGACAGACTCCATATCGACAACTTCTACTGCCTGTTCTTCGTTTTCCATTTTTGAATGTGCTTCAGTATTTGCGGGTAGACAAATCTAACTAAATTTATGTAGGAATAAACAAAAATTAATTGTTTAATTCTGTTGTTTTATGCATTCAAATATAAAATTGTTGAAATAAAAACGTTTTTCTTACTTCAACAATTTATATTAGAAATTATAGAAAGAACACAATAAATGTTTATGTACAGATGCACGTAATCCGAAACTTTTATACTCCTTATAAAAACTAACACAAAATCCGTGTGGAACTACTATATTTGTATAAGATTTTCCACCACGATGGATTCTGGGATTCTTAACAAGCACAAGTTGAAGACTGGCCACGAGACGAGACCAGGCGGGACTTTTGTAAGTCTCGTCTCGGTCTCGATAAAATCGAAAAATCACCAGTCTCGTCTCGGACCTTCGAAGCAACCGAGACGAGACCGAGAATTTTCTCGGTCTCGTGGCCAGCCCTAAACAAGTTTCCATTAATGATGGAGCTCGCGATATGGCATGTTTTTTTTAAGAGTGGAACTATATCGCAGTCTAGAAATCATATTTTTTTATGTTAAAATTATATTCAAATGGATAATTTTTATATATATTAATGCTAACTTAGTTAAAAAAAGATAAAAACAAACCAATCTTACCTGTTTTTAAGTTATTATTTAAAAGTTTTTGTAATTAATTCACTATTATAACTAATAACACTTGATCTTGTCACGAAACTAATGGAAATGCCATCCAGAACCAATTTTACAGTTACCTTTTATCAGAACAAAAACTTACGTTCTCACCTTAAGAATAAAATGTTGAACTAACAATTTTTTTTTAAGAGCTTGGGGCTTGAGAACTTATTTGTTGACTGAAGAAATATAGTTCTTAAATATATTATCCTGTTCTTAACATAATAAGAATATAGTTCTCTTATTGAAAATGTCGTTCTTAAAACTATTTTTCCTTGAGTACAATTTTTGGTGATTGGTGTTTTGTGCTGAGTGTGCGTTTTTCCTCATACTGTGTGTGTGTTGACGACTTTAAGCTAACATTTCTCCTTTGATTCTTTTCAACTATGAAATTGTTAGAATGAGAACGTTTTTCTTATTTCAACAATTTATATCAGTCAGACATTTTTGAGACTAAGAAGTTCTTGAATCAAATTTTAGATTCTTGATTTTTAAATTAAAAACAAAAGTATTAACAATAAAATTGTTGTAACAACAAAATAATTTTGTAGGAAGAATTGAAGTGTTAATGATTATTCAAGAACGGATTGTTAAGCTGACAACAATGTTTTTTTCTCTGAGTGTTGGAACTCATTTGTGTTATCCTGTCACCTGGCCGCCATTTTGAAAAATGGCACCCAACCTAACTAAATTCAGAAATCCAAATCCTAGCACTTTTAGGGGGGGGAGATCTTAATTTTACATTTAGAATTTATTTTTGACATGCTAATAATGATATTGAGCTTGGAAATCATTTTTTAAATCCGGTTGTTTGGCCGCCATTTTGAAAATTGGCGCCCAATCCGGGCCAAATGGTAAAATGAAAAGAAACTCGTAAGTTACTTGGAAAATGTCCATGGCTAAAATAACGGTTGATGTCTTAAGAGACAGTTGTTGAGTAGACACACCTTGGGGTTAAATATTGGTGTTGCCACTTTTCGGGAACATTTTTTTGTATTGTTAAAGGGTTGAACATCCACTTTTTTGATAATTTTTAATACTTTAAACACGAAAAAAGGTGCGGAAACGCCTCTAGATACCAAATGCGTGTTGCAAAAGAAAAATTGATATTTAAAAAAAAAAGTGTTGAGTAAATTCAGCTACTACTAAAATTTCAATACTGCCACTATTCAGAAACATACTTTTTATGTCAAAATGTGGGGCATCCCTATTTCTTGGTTGTTTTTAATTTGAAAAAGTTGCGGAAACACCTCTGGACATCTAACGTGTCTTGGAAAAATAACGGTTGATGTCTTAAAAGATAATTGTTAAGTATACACACCTGATGATAAAATTTCACTGTCGCCACTTTCCGGAAACATACTTTTTTTATCAAAGGTTGGAACTTCCACTCCTTTGGTAGTTTTAAATATTGTGAACATGAAGAAAGTTGTGGAAACGCCTCTAGGTGCCAAAACCGTTTTGGGAAAATAACGGTTGACAACTTAAAAGAAAGGTGTTAAGTAAAAGCACTTTCAGTAAATATGTCAGTATTACCACTTTTCGGGAACATACTATTTTAATATTAAAGGGGTGGGATTTCCATGTTTTTCTAAATTTTGAATATTTTGAACACGAAAAATTCTACAACTTTTTTTCCCAACATGTGTTTGGCATCTGGAGCTATTTTCTCATTGTTTCTCAACTTATAAATATTAATAACGACCAAAAAAGTGGAAATCCCATGCTTTGACATCAAAAAAGTATGTTCCCCAAAAGTGGAAACACATAAAATTTAAACCGATGGTGCTTCTACTGAACATCTACCTTTTAAGACATCAACCGTTATTCTTGCAAGCCACGTCTGGAGTCGGGAGGCGTTTCCACATTTTTGTAGGTTAATAATATTTAAAAATACCAAAAAAGTGGAAATCCCACACTTTGACTTCAAAAAAAGTATATTCACTAAAAGCAGTAAAACTGAAATACAAACTGATGGTGTTTCTACTCAACACCTATTTTTTAAGATGTCAACCGTTGTTTTCCCAATACTCGTTTGGCATCTGGAAGCCCAATTTTGTTTTATGTTCAAAGCATTAAAAAAAAACTCCCAAAAAAGTGGAAGTCCCACCTTTGACATTAACAAAGTTTGTTTCCGAAGAGTGGCAACACTAAAATTTTACCCCACGGTTGGTCTACTCAACACCTATATCATCTAATAATTTTTCCTCGACGCGTTTGGTAATTGGAGATGTTTCCACCCTATTTTTTAGGATGAAAACATTAAAATTCCCAACACGCGTTTGGCATCAGGAGGCGTTCCACCCATTGAAATAAGAGAAAGTATATTCCGGAAGAGTTACAACACTGATATTTTACCCGAAGGTGCGCCTACTCAACACTTATATTTTAAGATATCAACCGTTATTTTAGCCATGAGAATTTTTTCAAGTTATTAACGAGTTTCTCTTTATTTTACCATTTGGCACAGATTGGGCACCAATTTTTAAAATGGCTTCCAAGCGACAATATTTAAATAATGATTCCCAAGCTCAATATTATCCTTGGCATGCCAAAAATAAATTTCAAATGTAAAAATAAGATCCCCCACAAAAAGTGCCTGAATTTGGATTTCCTGACAGGAGTATCCCTACAAGTTGGGCAACATTTTTCTAAATGGCGGCCAAGCGACAGGATTACAAAAATGACTTCCGGCTAAATGACTAGTATAATATTTATTTAATTTGATTTGAAAAGTTGATGGAAAAATACAATAATTATGCTGGGGATTTAAATATTTCGGACTTTCAATGTCGATTTTTCTAAATATATACTCATATAAATATTATGTAGTTTTATACCTGCCAGCCCCGGATCTATGGGGGGGGCAAACTGGGGCCTGTGCCCCGGGCGGCAAATCCACGTGACTGAATTAATTAAGAATTGCGACGCTAAATGAAATTAAATGAATTGAGATGTGGCAATGGAATATCAAATTGTATTTCTCCGTCGACCTTTAGCAGATTTTTCTATCATTATTTCACAATTTAAAATAGTTTTTTAAAAACTAGTGACAACTATAGCTTGCTTGAAAAATTAAATAAAAGAAACGAGCTATAATACATTGTTGAAAGTTTTTTTTGTTGTTTTTTCAACAATTGTTTTTGGCATTGCATATAAGTGTATTCTTACAAAACTTCCCCTTCTCCTTAAATTGTAGAAGATAGATCCCCCTTCTTCAACAACAAAACACTTGAACTGTATCCCTATAAAAGCGTACGCTGGCCGTACAAATCGTAGTCTTGCCTAAAGAATTATTTGCTGGATACTGGCAACTTTATTACGCTGTATTTTAGATATTTTTTTAGTTCACAAAAAATTAGGTGCTCTACAAAAAACTGTTTAATAGAAACTTGTTCGTTCAGATGAGCAAAAAATAAATTAATAAAGTTCGACAACAATTTTTCATGATGTCTGCTACAATTCTCTCTCAGCTATCACCTCTGTCAATTTCATTGAAATCGCTCAAGGAAAAATGAAGTCCTGAGGATTTTAAAAACTTTTTTTTCGGAACTTTGTACTTTTAATTCTTTATCTTGCGTAACTTTGGTTTTTCGAAATGTTGTCCTTTCGTAAAATTACATTTGAACGGTTCGTGAATGGATCTTCAATAGTTCTCCTATGATAAATTGAAGAACGAACAATATTTTAAAGATCCTTGCAGATTTGGTTGAATGAAAAAGAATTTTACAAGAACCAAATAATAAGATTCGCGATCGATTCAATAATAAAATTCCCTTAATCATATTTTATCGTTCTCCCAACCTTGGTTGTGTATCGTCTTTTGTTTAGGCATTGTCAATTTTCTTATGTATAATAAAAAGCTGCTGAATAGGTGTGGACGGCACTAAAGTCTTACTCTCCCAGTGACAAAAAATCCAACCAAGCAGATATGTGTTTTTTTTTATTTTTATCAAAAACGGCATAGGCACCAAAATCAAGCTTTTGTCCCGGTTCAGAAAAATCGTGGATCCGGGGCTGATACCTGCACACAAATTTCAAATAATTTCCAACAGCTAAGTAATTAAACCTGGTAATCCATTTAGTCTTCAATAAACATAAAAATAAAATAATGTTCAAGAGATTATAATTAGGTATAAGGTAGGTACTTCATAATATAAAACTCTTTTTCATTGAGTAGGGTATAGTGTTCCCTCATCTACATCCGAATTATAATCAATCACAATTAAAAGTAGAAAAAAAAAATTAATAAAAATCAACATAAAATATTCCCACAATCCAAAATCAAATGGACATTTAATTGCAAGCATTTTTCATTTTCGCTCCTCTATGTATATATAGACAAGTAGATATAAAAGAGGTTTATCTGAATGACAAAAAAAAAATAAACAAATAACGAAAGACAATATAAAATATCTTCAACTCGCGTGTGTTTACTTTTCAAATAAATTGAATATAAACACACAAAAAAAAAAATAGAATACAATAAGAACTTTTGTCATTATTTTTTTGTAAAATTAACTTCCCTCTTGTATATGGTTATATATTGTTTTTCAAATGATTGGAAAAAAGTGTTAGTTAAACATGTGCTTTATATTTTGTATCCAATCAAATACAACACAATAACAAACCACAATCAAACACTATTGTCATTTTTTGATCATCACAAATTTATAACATCATTTTGTCAGAACTACCAATAGGTATGCATTTACAAAATAAAAAAAAAATAGGTATCTTAATAAAATACAAAAGACAACAAATTTATTTAAATGATCACAAATCAAACTTAGAATACGAGTATATCTAGAAAATGACTATGAAAAAAGTCTAGACTCTTTTGAGCTTTCAAAAATAAATAAATTACTTAAATAATCTTTTCATCGCACATACCTACCTATCTACACGCATAAATATCCACATCTATGTAGATAGATAGATAGGTACCTAAGGTATCAACTTTATAGATACCTATAGGTAGGTACCGTCGTAAAATTTATTATTTTTAAAATACACATCATAAATTTAATTTTGCTTTTCTATAGGTAGATACCAGCCAAAACAATAATCAATCTCTGTTTTTCATGCAAGTAATTAAATGGAAATTAAACATTAAATTGCGACATCATTGGCCGACTATATTGATACAGAAATAGAGTCACTCTTTAGATATACAAAAGGTATTGTGTATCTAAATTAGTTTAGTAGGTATACCTACCTACATACAAACAAAAACGCGTATATCTAACAATCTGTGAGATAGAATATACACAGCGAGAATCATCATGATTATGACTTGAATATTATTTATATCTTGTTGTGAATGCAATAGAATAAAAGATATCTTTATTTATGCTAAACGACACCACATCGTTGATGTCAAAATGGATATTTCAACAGGATAATCAAAAATTTCACACTATTGATGTAGAGTGTGTGCGTGGTGTAGATAGGTATAGAGTCAAAAACTTAAAAGAACTATAGTAATAATAATAATCATCCATTTCGAGAGATGGTGCGAAGGCAGAGGGAAACAAAACAAAACACCAACAACAACCGAAAAGCAATAATAATCTTCAATAATAGTGTATCTTTGAAATACACCTTAAATTCGTTGAGTATCTACTACCTGTTCCCATCATCAATTCTTCTATCTTTTTCACTCTTTCGAATGTATCTATGTATCTATCGACTTTTTACCGAGGGCGTGGTTTGTGTGGGCTAAAAGTAGACAGCATCAGCCAACCATTTCACTCACACGAATGATTTACAACCCTCAACTCTTCCGTTTTGGTTGGTTTTTCATTCAAGATATTGTTTCCCTCATGCTCTTTTGTATCTATATACCAATCCAATTCGAATTTTCGAAGTTCTTATAGCGCCTTTATAGAATGTATGAGTGTGTGTGGTGTGTGTGTTTGTTTGTGTTGAGTCGTGAAAAGTAATGAAGTATTATCTACCATCATTCGACAGTGTCACATTGCATTGATATCCACTTGTGATTGCAGGCGGTGGTGGTGGTGGGTTGTAACGAAACGAAACCCTGTTTTGTATCTTGTATCTCAAAGCTCTCTCACAGCCAGCCATTGCACATTGCTCACCGGAATAATCATTGAATTTCCACTTGGTACGAGTGTAAAAAAAAAGTTTCATGTGTTTTTATATATTTCGAAAAAAAAGTGGAGGTAAATAAAAGAGGAAAAAAAAAGTATCTTTGTGTGGTGTCGCGCAAATACAACAACAAACAAATATAAAAAAGTATCTATGAACTAAAACAAAATAAAAAAAAAAACAACAACCTCGAATTGGATGGAATTTCGAAAAAAAAATAAATAAAAATCCACCATTCGCTTGTAGAAGTGGATACATAAGTGTATAGAGGTACACAGAAAGAAAGACGAATAAAAAAGTATCTTGCCGGGCTAAAAACAACGAAAAGTATCTACGAACCGACAACACGACGAGCAAGTACGTACTTTGCTGGTGCTGCTTTTGACTATTGTCGTTCGTCTCTTGGCTTATAGTTCTTCTTTGGTCGTGGTCGTCGTTCAAGTCTTCGTCGTCGTCGCTGATGTTGTTTGTGTCGTTGTCGTCTTCGTCTTGGATGTAGTTTTTGTTGTTGTTGTTATTATTATTGTATCGTAAACGTCATCCCAACCAACGAAAAATACCAAAAAAAAAAACAACATTTTTGTATCTGTGTGTAAAACGAGAGGGAATAATAAACGAATATTAACGAATGAAGAATGAAATAAGTACAAGAAAAAAAAACGAAGTATCTTGTAGATACAATTGTATTTTTATACCACGTCATATACCTAGGTATATAGACATATCTACTTATTTGCCGTGTATCATTTTATTGATGCTCAGATATTTTTGATTTGAATTATGCCCAACTAGTCAAACTGAATCGTTGGCGCTTCGAGCACGTATTCGCGGAAAAACCATTTGTTTCAATATTCTTTTTTTTATTCTTCAAATAAGTAGGTATATAAATACCTTTATCATTTGTAATATTTATGCGATTAAGTAGGTATATCGCTTCAATGATGCGGTTTTGGATTCGTATAAATGCGTTGAAAATCACGCGTGAATGTCAAACAAACAATTAATTTAAGTGCAATAACAATACAAACAAAGAATTAAACTTTTTTTTGTGGATAATCTTGCAGTATATGCACCTGTCGCGCGGAAGGATAACAACTCTTATTGGACTGATTAAAAAAAAGGTCAAAATTTGTGTTGTGTTGTTTTGAATTCTATGTTTTTCTTTCCCTTCGAAGTTATACCTAAAGTGATATCGGCGAAGAAAAGTAATAAATTTTATTTTTTTGTTTCTAAAATCGAAATGATTGTGTGTCTATTATCAAGGTAGCAGAAGTAGCGCATTTCAAAGATACAAAACTCGATGTTTAATCGAAAAGACATGATCATGTTCCTTCATCGGAATGGATGATTGTCCAATGGACTTTTTCAAAAATAAAGGACCAAAGTGTTTATTTTTGTCGGGAATCATTAGAAAGTGTGTTTGATAGGTACTGGGATACCAATTAAGGGCCTACCTACAGATACTTTTGGTCAATGAGATCAGCGAAAGGTTAAACTCCATATACCTACCTATCATATCAACAGCAAGTGAGTGTACGTGTGTGTGTTTACATCGACTCTAAGATTTTGTTTCCTTTATTTTGGATCTATATCATCACTTCTGGATGATGTTAAGAAGATAGATTTATGTGCGATGATCCTCTGTTCAGTGCATTGTTGTATGTTTGATTTATAGTAACTTACTTTCGATACCAACAAACAATATTCTTCTGTACGACGAAGCACCGGCAACGACGGGTTTTCAAGAGAGAAGAAGAAAAAAAAATAGTACCTATATTTGCTTTGTTCGTTGCATATGAAAGGAACAAGTGTTTAATTTAAAGATAAATATTAAATAAAAGTGTCATTCAGTGAGATCATTGATCAATATCTATAAATAATTATTATATTTGGAAAAATAGAAACAACTAAAAAAAAAAAAACAAAACCATCAGTTCGAAAAATAATAACTGGAAGTGATAAACAAATATAAAATAGGTTAATTTGTGGATTTCGATTCCGATTGAGGAACTATCAGAGACATCTATATCAACCCCAAGGATCTTTTAAAGGGTAAGTTTAAATATAAATTTGTGACTATATACCTAAATGCATATCTACACATTTAGGCTTCTCAAACCTTAAATTTTCGATTGCTGAATTGTATAGGTACCTTATTATACCTACCTTTGAAAGCTTATAATGAGAAATATACCTATGTATGTAGGTATAGTTTTCAGGTACCTACTTGTAGGCACAAGGTCAAATCCAAGACTTTTCAATTAATTTTCTTACAAAATCAATCAAACATAGCTATTTATGCTTAGTGTCTCAATTTCTGTTGGCAGTTCTTTGGTTACATCAAGATAAAAATATAAAGTAAAGAGTCTGAAAAAAAAAAAAAAAACAGTTAAAAGATACGTGAAAACAACATTCCCTATCGTTATTTCATTTACCGATATCGAAATGTTATTCCGTTTAGTCTGATTGATCTTCTAATAATTCTCTGACGTTCTCAATTTTATTTGAAAAACTCCGAAGATTGGACTTTTGAACTGAGCCTATAGCTAACTCTAATCGCGAAATCGCCTTCTATAGGGGCAGTAAAAAGCCCACATTGCATCAAATTGCCATTTCTGTATTGCTGAAAATTAAAAGAAAATTCAATTGCACCCACAACATTCCCAATAGCTATCACGCCCAACAGCATAGTCAATTCATTTATACTTTTTCCAAATCAGCCAACAGGTGGCGTTAAAGTCAATATCGGCAATATGTTATTTAAGGCTGGCCACAATACCAGAAAATCGTTTGGTATCAGTATCGGAAACAGAAACTATACCGAGACGATACCAGCTCATAAACATCCAAAATGATATCGAGACGGTACCGAACTTTTTGGACCGAAGCTTACCGATACTCTCGGTAGAATGGTTTGGTATCGGAAGAAAAAAAAAATAGATTTTTGAATATCATTAGGTATCTATTACCTAATTTATTACAAACAAACAATTCTTGTAATTGATTTCTTAGACGGCTCCAACGATTTGGATGACATTTTCATAATTTTTAGAAATACCAAGAGAGTTCATCTACAAGATCAAGAACATAGAACCAAGTTGGCATTTTGTTTTTGTTTGTGACTGAGACCAGTACGAAACAAGACGAAACCGATATCGATACCAATATCAACTCCGATACCGAGACGAGACTAAGTTTTACGAGACCAAAACCGATACGGAGACGATGCCAAAATTTTTTGACTTTGACGATACCGAGTAGACGATACTTATTAGAGTATTATTTGGTTTGGTATCGTAGCCAGCCCTAGTTACTAGATGTGATCAAAACACTAATCTAATCAATTTTTAGTAAAATGATGTTCTGGCAAAATGGCGCTAGTTGCAGTAAATAGTAACATACCACAAACTAATCAGTACCTACCTCTTAGGAACCCAATATTCAGCATGTCATTCGATAGAAGACGCCGGAAAGCCCACGGCAAACTAATTTTTAATTATCATAAACCATTTCCCAAACCATTTCTGTAATAAATTTGCTGACGCAACAGCAAATAGTCATACTTACTATTAACACTCCTTTTAGGTAATGTTTGTCACAGGAATAGAGGGAACCTACAGTTTTTCGCTTAATCCAAACTGCTAAGACAAAAGACACCTAGGAACTTTGACGTTTGACACTCATGACAGGAGATACTCTTAGAGGATTTGTCACTTCGTCGCTATAGACAGTAGGTAGGTACTCCTAAGAGAATATGTTTTTTTTTGGTCAATTTAAGCTGCGATTCAATCCGCAAACCTCCGTGACACACCAACGCATTTAGCATTACGCCAAAACGACGAAAGTAATTTCCGACTGTAGTTCAGACGTCTCAAGAGTTAAAACACCACATAACAACATAAATAAATTGACAGTAGGCAGTATCGCCTATAATACTTTCGGTGCCTTTCAATACTGATGTTAACCTTAACAGACCTGCTATTTGCATGAATTTTCAGATGCAAATATTTGTTTCTTTATACATTAAAAGGAAACATTTTCGAAAACTGTTCTTTTTTGTACGTTGTACAATATAATTCTGATCACAATTTTGTTTCAGTTTGTGAAGAAATTCTACAGTTCAAAGGATCGTACAAAAATTCTGTTAAGCATTTTAAACAGAAAGTTAAAGTCAAAATGTACAATTTTCTTGTCTCTTGTCAACACACTCATTTGTAGATGGTGCAACAAAAATTCAAATACAAGATTTTTGACTGTAGATAACGCACACATTTGTGATTTTAAACTGTAAACTGATGCAATAGACAACTGATAGTTTAGTTTAAAGGTACTGTTTATCACGTACTTTAAAAGAATAATTATGTAGCTTTTTGTGTCACTGTTATCAATGAAATTTCCTGCGAAATCTAAAATCTAAGTTAAGTTACACAATATCAAAGTTCCGCTTAAGAACTGTCAACTGGTTCCACGTATCAAACCAAATTTTGGCAACAAAAATATTTTAGTGACGATACGTACCTAAAACAGAAATGTTTAGGGGGTAAGGTACCTACTGCCTCTGGCGAGGAAATGACAAATCCTCCGAGAGTATATTTTGTCATGAAAAAGTGCTTCTCACCTAGCGGTTTGGACTCGGAAAAAAACTATAGGTCCCCTCCATTCCTGTCAACAACACGCAAATAGGAATGGTTGAGAGTTGTAAGTCACTAGGCCCTGGTTCTCCACGAACTGTTGCGCCACCAAATTTATTTTATTAATTTATTAATCTACCCATTTTCTTGGTGGATGAATGGATTTAGCTAGAAACAAGCTAAATTTTCGGACTGTACAAATATAAATTTACACAAAATACACCCAGCACCCACTACATATTTAATAAAGGCAAAATTTGGTACGGATTTCGGTAAGCCGGAATTATCGCTCATACTTCTCCCAAAACGAAACTGGCATTGGCATAACCGAAAACAGAAAAAGCTAGCGACGATGATAAAAACTTTTTGTGGCTTGAACTGAATATTATCGATACCAAATAGGTACTTGTGATTCCAATAGGATAGAGCATTCATCGCTATACGTGGAATTTCTACAGAAGCTTTTTAAGGAGAAGGTGATATCGACTTCCCACCGAGTCGAGATCGTGCATTTTAAGTTTTACCCGCTTTACAACATAAATTTCTTCCTTTCGCGCTGTCTAAGCGAATCAACCACAGACCGTTATTGATGTCCCCAAAATCAAAATGCCATCAGCTTATTTAGCATGCAACCAAGTAGGTAATCAAGAATTAGCGGACCACCCAATTACGTGCCACAAACCATAAACGGCTGAATTATTAAAAAGATTTTATTCTTATCCACCGACAATGTCAAAAATATTTAGATACTGATTCAATTTTTTTTTGTAAGCTCTCTAAAAGATATTTGACGTACATAGGTTTTTGGTCTCTTTTGGAGCCTAAATCAGATTCAGTAAAAGCGTCGATCGTCTTGACCCTTTTTTTCGTAAATTTTGTTAAGTTCAAATTAATAGGTCTGTTCCTTTACTTTGGAATTTCTGTGGCTTTCTGTGCATTTCTGCTCATTTTAGTCCAAAATTCGTCAAATTTCACATACAAAAATTGACAGAAGTTTGGACTATAATGAGCAGAAATTCAAAGTAACGGATCAGACCTTATGTAAGGGTTTCATATGATAGGCATATTCAAAAGATTCTAGTCTCGGAGACCTTGGCACCTCAATATCAATCTCACGAACAGGTTTTCTCAACGAAATTTCTCAGTTTTGCTCAGGAACAAAATTTTGTATTCACGTGAACACTTTTTGACAGAGATTTTTATGGTCTGCCCAAGTATCTCTCAAAAGATCAATTCTAAGATCTCGACAGACAAAATTTCTATAGATAAAATATCAAAAACGAAAATCTTGAAGCAAAGAAATCCCGAAAACCAAAATCTCGAATACAAAATCTATAACATTACAAAAATCTCGAAAGTTAAAATTTTGAAAAACCATTCACCTTTGAAGCAATAATGGTTAAGCTTTGCGTGCTTGAACCTTAACCGTTGCCTCAAAAGTGAATGGTTTGGCTTTGGTGATCTACGAACGATAATCTTGACTGTTTATTATCAGATCATAAAGTCCACATCAAAGGAGAGGCAACAAACATAATTGTTATTTTGAAGTAATAGTGGATAGGTTTTTTTAAATCTTCAATGAATCATCTTAACAGTATATAGTTTAGGATTCTAAAGATTCTAAAGGAAACAACACTTTTAGACTTCCTTATTAAAAATTTCCATACATTTCCTGCAACAGTATGATAGCCAGCGGCACAGGCTAACCATGCTGACAACGTGTTGTTCCTACAGGTCCTTAGACTATTCAATATATATTTATTTAAAAAAAAAGAGTGATCCATTAAGACAAAAGTTTACATCAATTTGTCATAAATGTTAACGCCTTAGAAACAAAATGACATAAGGGGCCAGTTTATAATATTACATTATGTTATTGAAATTTATCATTGAACATTTTAATTTTTTGTATCGAGATATGTATTTATAAATCAAAATCAGTGATTATTTTTTCTGCCAGAATAAGTTCTTATAAGATTACACGTATGTATGTATATTAAAATAAGGCAGTAAGGCTAGCTAAAAGTTTATTGTATAAATATTTAATGTTTAATAAGAAGGTACAATCCAAGCATTATTGATGACCTATTCAGAGAAAAAAGCAGGTGTAATTAACCAATTTCTGGTTGATTATACCTGGTTTTCAGGTTGTTATTTTTGAACACCGTTGATCAGGTTAATTGTTTACTTAGATACCTGATTTTAATGACGTGTTAAATCAACGTAGATTGCAGGTAAAATCTGCATGACCTGTACATTTTACATGAAAAGCTGGTTAAATTAACATGAAAATCTATAGTTAATTTAATAGGCTTCAATGTTGAATCAAACCTGTAACTGTGTCATGAATCTATGTCTAAGAACCGTTTCTTACGCTACTTATAGCTCAACTCGTTTAGCATTATTCTGAAAGTACATAGGTATAGAAATTTACAATATAGGTATTTATTTAAATTTAAAAATAATTTGTGGATACTTTAGTTTTGAACTGGGAACCTTTCACACACGGAGATAGCACTCATCCACTGGGCCAATTCGCCACACAAAAAACTGGTGGCAAATATCAAAAAGTTGAAACTTATTGGATGGCTTGTGTGTGTGTTTAACACTAGTGTCACGTTTAAATTAACTGGCAGAGTGCTACTTTAACAGAAGGCCAGTTAAATTCAAATGATTTTATTTGAATGAACTGGCAGAGTGCTTTTTTAGCATGAGGACAGGTAAAAGTTCTAAAAATAGCCACAATAAACGTTAATTAGACCTGAGATGTGGTAAGATAGAAATTCATAACATACAGTGTTAAAAATACACGACCTCAGCTAAAATTAACATATATTCTTGTTAAAATGGCTTATTTACAAGAATTAAGTGTTAAAATTACAGGTCATCTTCTTAAATCAACCTGAATAGAAAATGGTAAGAAATTCCATCAGGCGGATTTTACACTAGATATAAGATTATTAATATCAGGTAGATTTCTGAAAGTTCTGTAACTTTATATGGGATTGTGTACCTCGTGAATTTGACGAGGCCCAAGGCTTGAACAACGCCACCGTCGGTCGGTCGCTCTCCAGCCCATATCTTTGCAATATTTCCAAAATCTTCTTGTGATTCATCTTTTAGCAGGCGGTACTAAAATCTTTGTATTATGGAAAATGTTACCCCAAAGTCTATACTTCTGCACAAAACTTTAGCCACGGTATTCTTATAAATCAGAGGCAGCGATTGGCCAGATGAAAATAGTATTATATATCAATATTTTGAGGCACAACTTAAATTTTAAAGTATCAATATAAGCCATTATTTGAAAGCTCAGATATTACATAAACATTTGAGCTCATCTTATACCAGTGAAAGGTTCAAAATCTCTTAGATCAAGAGCCTATTTTGCAATCATAAAATAAACAAAGTCATATAACTATATAATGTTTAACTGACTTTTGAAAAATTGGTTTTCTTGGTATGTAATATACATCTACAAGAAATGTTGAACATTTTCATTTGTCCAAATCACTACACAATTGGTTTCAATCAAATACATAAATACGTACCTGCATACTAAATTTTACTTTATTTTCAAATGATTAAGTTGATAAAGCTGCCTTATATATATAAAGAAATTAATATCAATACAAACAGTGAAGACTTTGACCCAACCATCGTTTTTTTATTAATTTTTTCTAACATTTTTTACGATCAGAACAAGTTCTAGTGTTATTTAAATTAAATTTAAACAAGAGTTCCTTCAATCAAAATAAATTTAAAATACGTTAATTTTTGCTAGTAGGGACATTAATAAATTAAACTTGATTAATCGTTTTACAGACCTGAGATGACAATTTTTAATGGAAACGATTAAGTGGAATGAGATTATATGATTTTAAAACATTTATTTTGATTTTTTTAACCACACTGATTCAGAGCTCTAAACTAATAGGTTGTTTTTTTAATATAACTTTAAATAGTCACTATTTCATATTTTCTTATCATATTACATTATGAGTTGATAGTTGATAGATACCAAACTAATTTAGATAAGGTAAAGATTTACTATGTGAAGGTAGGTTTTTTTTGTTTTTGGGAAGTCTAGAATGGATATTAATTTTTTTTTTACAAATTATATCCAAGTTTCAACAAAAACTGGATAAAATATTCAACTCATAAAATACAGTCAGAATAATCTACCCGAATCAATTTTTGAGACCAAAATTCAATAATATGATGAGAGAATGAATTTATTATTTTAGCGGTTAGATGGCTATTGTGATTTGCAAATGGCTTCGGTGTAGTTTAAAGAAAAACACAACAAATTCACGAATAACAGACATCTATATACCTACGTTACATTCGAAATATAAAAGGCATTAGCAACACTTTTGTCGCTATAATTTTGTTGGTTTTTTATCACGATCTACTTATGTATGTATGTACAAATTAAAACACATACATATAATAATTAGAGTCTCAGAACAATTAATCTTCCCATTGGAAATTATCGTATTTGATTTGATTTGACAAATCGAAAATTTTGACATGTTTCCACGTTTAAAGCTCCCTAGAGTTGGCATCCATCATTTAAACAAACAAAAAGATATATCGAATCTAGCCTAATTTTATTCTTCCACACGATGCTGTAATAATAAATTGATAAGGTAAAAAATTTAATAAGCAAATTTAATATAACAAAAAAGATACAAATAATCATTGAATAATAAGGGTATTCATGGAATATGAAGACAATTTAAAAAGACAGTTCTTCTGTTTAAGTGGATCGACTGAATATATATCAAGTTAAAATTTCAATTGAGCTCAACTCAATAATGCGTTTCGCCCAACAATCGTTCCTGGGCGAAACGCAATATAGAGTTGAGCTCATTTGAACTTTTAAATTGAATAAGGGTACCTATTCATGCATTGGCGTAAAGTAGTCATTAACATATGTAAAATTGTAAACTGAGTATCTGTCCAATTTTTCATACAAACTGTGAAAGGTTTACGAAGCTTAAAACTTTACTACGTTTACGACGGCTTGACGCTTGAAGTAACCTGTGTGGGATTTACAGGGCCGTAGCTAGAGTCGAATTTAAGGTAGGGCAGCGATGGAAACAAGTTGGTCAGAATTTAAAATAAATTACTTATGATTGGATCGCACGAAATTGCTTTTGTGGTCCAAGGCTCTAGCATGGGTAGGCATTGAAGTTATTTAGTTTAAATTTCTTATAACAATAACAATTAATGTTGTGAAGGCATAAGTTTTAAAAAAAGTAATAACAAAATTAAATTTTTCATTGACCGTCGCTGATATTCTTTTGGGGAAACAAATTTTCGTTTAGCATTTGTATTTTTTATTTGCATAGAACTGTTTCATTGCTATTTTTGTTTGTCAATTGTAGATTGACAACACACAAAAACAGTCGTGTACACATCGGACACTTTTTCTTTGATGATTTTTTCTAACCACCTAGCATATTTTGTTTTTATAACAAAAAAAAATAGTTTAAAAATTTCGAAATGGAATTAAATTAGCATTTTGAAAAAATACAAGTGTTGCTTGCAAAGAAATATATATCAGAAATAAACTGAAAATAAGATGATTGCAACAGGTACGAATTTTAAAACGTAATCCTAGATAATAGTCTTGGAAGAAATTAAAAAAAAAAAAAAAAAATTGTGCTTGTGAAATAAGGTGCAACAAATATTTGAATTTCTCCTCCAGGAAACCAGGATCTTTTGTCTAGATCGATGTTCAGTGGACGCATAGACCCACAGACGTACAGGCGCAAATACCGGTGCACTGTGGTTCAGGGCAGGACAAAAATCATTTCCTTTTCTCGATTTTTGACAGCGCAGTTTGATCAAGTAAAAGATGAATCAGGATTTTTTAATGAAACTAGTTTCTAAATATAAAATTCCCAGATACATAAATGAAATTTCAGTAATTTTGAAGCAAAAACTGAGCATACTTCTAAAATTATTATTTTTAGCCCTCCTCTTCCTTCCTATTTTGAGCAAATAAGAACAGATTTAATTTTAGAAAAAAAAAATTGTGATCGTTGGGAATTTTTTTTGCGTGGATTTTTTAAATTGGTCCCTTTTTTAAGTGAGATAGAAAATTCAGCTAAGAAAAAGTTAATGTTCCCTTGTCCTATCCGGTCTTACATATTTTACACTGAACTTTGTATGTATTGAATACAATTAAAATTAGCTGCTAATATCTGCGAACCTTCAAAAACACCCATTTAGTCTTAAGTAAGACCCCGCAAAATAAAAAAAAACTAAATGACATTTGTTTATGGGATTTCAAATCCTTGCCCCAAATGATGGGAAAACCTATATGAATGATATTTTTGAAGCTTATGATTTCCTTAAAGCCCTCAACTATCGCTTACAAAAAAAGGTGTTAAATTTTGTTAGTTTTAACTACTTTTTTTCAATACACCTCTCAAAGGTGGGAGGGGTAAGAAACTTTGTATGACTTAATTTGAAAAAAAGGCATTTTCTACACATTTTACTCTAGGTATCTCTCTAATATTTTTCGTAGGTAAAAATAAAAAAAAGAAATTTTGCAGACAGGGCAAATACCTTGCATCATGTTGTGTTCTTAATCTGTTATTAGGGTAAATCGTTTTGTTTTCAAGTAAATTAGTCAAAAAACTATATTTAAGTTAAAAACGCCTCCAAAAGTGGGCTTGAAAAATAGTTTTTTATAGAAAAATTGTTACAAATTACATTATTTACAACTTTTCTAAAGAACACATCCCTCGTTTATATCAACTTGGGTCGGTAAGATGACCTTCCTTTAAATTAATTTCTTTTTTGTTAATTAAAGAAAATTAGGAAAATTTTACCGATGGTTGATGGTATTTTTACTGGCTGAACAGAATGGAGACGGAGCTGCAACTGGAGCTGCAACTGGAATAGCTGTCAAAATGTTGAATACCCACAAATTCAATGATGCGAACAGAACATGACGCAACTGCAGACGGAGCTGCAGACGCAACTGGAAAAGTTGGCCAACTTTTAACTTTTGCTTGCAGCTTTTTGACGTTTCGAAATTGTGAGCAAAACAGAGTGTTTACATGTGGGTTAAAGTAATTTTTAAACTCTTTTCAATGACTCATAAAGACGTAAAGTAATCTTAGCTTCTTTTTCATCATTATTAATTTTTATTTTTGTTTTCATTTTTATTTTCGGTAAAATGTCAGAAAGCTGTACAGCTGCATTGTGGACGCGTAAAAAAATCACGTACGACACTTTTTGACAGCTATTCCAGTTGCAGCTGCAGCTCCAGTTGCAGCACTCTATTCTGTTCAGCCAGTTAAGGAACGGCATTGGTATTTTAAGGTAGGGCATGCCCCATAATGCCCTACCGTAGCTACGGCCATGGGGACTTATAGTAGCTATTTAATTTTCCTATCAATTTTTTTTAATGTGGTTGAATTTTGGATCTCACCTTTCAAATTGCAAATAAAAGAAATTATGTACAAAGAGTGCATATCACTGGTGGTCAACACAAATTTTGTGCCTGGGTTTTGCGTATGATTACCTCCTTCCTTACATAACTTCGTTCGAAAAAGTTTGTTTTGTGGTCAGGAGCACATAAAGATTCATGAACTATAAAAAAAAACATTTTAAAATATAAGATTAAGATGCACAAAAACAGGATAGAGTGAAGGCTGTTTCGGAAAAAAAATATGAGAGGGGGTGTTTATTTACCTCTGTTAAGGCAAAAAGAGCAATTTTCTTTAAAAAAAATACTTAAAATAGGAGAACAAAGTAGTAAAAAGCAACAGCAACACTTTGAAAATCACCCTATATATATTTTTTTTAAAGCTAACACTCGTAATTAGTTTTGTAAATTAACTCAATTGCCTGCATTCTTTTTTAATAATTAATTTTCAAACTAAATTAAGTAATAAATTTTTTTTTAATTTAACGTAAATAAATGAAATTTCTGTTCAATGTTTTTACAAATTTTAAGTCAAATTTTAAAAACCAGATGGTTATCGTATCCTACTAATATTATAAATGTGAAAGTGAGTTTGTTTGTTTGTTTGTGACGCTATCACGCCTAAACCGCTGAATCAATTATGATGAATTTTTATACAGAGATAGATGGGACTCTGGAAGCGTCAATAGGATACTTTTTTTTAACCATATGAAACAAAAAAGAAAAAAATATTTGGTACCAAAACAACTTCATTTTATACAAGAAAAAAAAATAAATCAATAAAGTTTGAATACAAATCAATCAATTTTGAAATTTGATTTGAAGGATATAGTTTTTTTTATTATTTTGAGGTTCGTTACTTCTAATTACATATACAGTGGTGGCAAACTAATTAGAAACGATGAAAAAAAAAATATTAAATTTTTTGTCTCGTCTCATTTAATAATATTAAACCAATAAAAATGCAATGGCGAAATACCCTGCCAGAGAGCATTGTTATAGTTCTATTAATTTCTTGTTTATTGGTCAATGTTAAATGCATAGAAACGGAAAATTTCAAAAAAATTGAGCGTGCATTGTGAAACATAAACAACATATTCCCAAGACAATTACCTACCGAATATGCTTTTTTTAAACAAATTTACGATCGTTTCTAATTATATTTCCAATCAAATTCACTTTCAATCTCAATACACGCTCAATTTTTTTGAAATTTTCCGTTTCTATGCATTTAACATTGACCAATAAACAAGAAATTAATAGAACTATAACAATGCTCTCTGGCAGGGTATTTCACCATTGCATTTTTATTGGTTTAATATTATTAAATGAGACGAGACAAAAAATTTAATATTTTTTTTTCATCGTTTCTAATTAGTTTGCCACCACTGTATACATATGTACATATTTGCGCATTCATATTTTCTTTACTATTTTTTATCTTTCGCGAACTTTTACTGTTCAAAGTCAGGTTATGTACATTTGTGTGTACATATGTATGTACTATAAATTTAGTTCACTTTTTCCAAGAGTAATTAACAGCATAAATTCTTTATTTTGTTAATTAACATACATATGA
The DNA here is from genome assembly GCA_963921185.1 of Dasysyrphus tricinctus. Lineage (NCBI taxonomy): Eukaryota > Metazoa > Arthropoda > Insecta > Diptera > Syrphidae > Dasysyrphus > Dasysyrphus tricinctus. The sequence continues at coordinate 130,429,451 of OY992530.1, forward strand.
GTGATGGATGCGAAAGGAAAATAAAATAAGTCCAAAGACTAGAGGACCGACTAATAGACTTAACCGAGCTTAAGTCAACCTAAGCCACCAAGCCAGTACACGGTATTATGTATTCAACCATAAAGCTAGAACTATAATGCTCGGAGAGACGCTTAAGTGGTCGGAAGAAAATAAGCAAATACACGGAAAGCATATGACGCGGCTATAATTGCGGTGTGGAATGTTTCGTCAAGTTTCATTCAACTTGGCTTACGGCAATGAGCGCACCTCACTTAAGTAAAACTCACATTTGGTGAAATAGGAATGCCAAAAAGAGATAGATAATAATAAATATAGTATGGGTGTGTTCCCCCTTTAAACTGTACGGAAAGCTTCTTTTCATTGGATTTTGACATGAGCTTCAGTGCCCCTCCGACAATTATAATTCTACCTTGATTCTGCTCAGTTTTGTTAAGTTATATAACTTTTGTGAAATAAAATAAACATTAACGCAAGCGAAGCCGCGGGTAAAGGCTAGTAAATTTATATTTTTGAAAATTAAAAAAATAAACTCCTTTTTTTTTAACTTTTTTTGTTGAAATATTTGGTATACATACCTACATTAAAACCGTATTTTATACTAACAAACATACTGATTTTAGAGTCTGCTGCTCCTAAATTATACTTCTAGTTAATCTTCCATCATATTGACCTTTGATAAGTTCATAAAGTTCTGTTCTTCTGGATATACTCCCATCTCCCATGATGTTCTTAATTTTATTCTAAATGAACGTGCAGATATGCTGCAATTTCAGAGACATCCTGCATATCTTTTAGATTTTAAACATACTTTCAAAAATGATAATATTGTGAATTTTGATAAAGTTTCCTTAATAACATTTTTACCTCCTTAAACTGCAAGAAATGATTTGTGTACCTTGTGACACAAAACCACTTTAGAGGTACCAAAAGGGCGTAACAGTTCTTTACCCCTCTCCTTTTTGAAACAAAATATTAAAAAAAATGTATAGTTTTTATGAAAGCTAATGAAACTGTATTTCGTATGACGACGTCATCGTTTTCAAGAAGAGTCAAACGCGATAGCCACTATTTTAAGGGTTGCCCACTCTATGTGGGTTTGAGAAAAAAGCAATCTTTTGTAAAAAAAAAATCAAATTAAAACTTATTGGAAATAAATTTTGTTTTGTGTTTGTGGCTTCATTTAGTCAGAGTATCAAAGCATTTTGCTACAACATTCAACGAACAAAAAATATGGTAAAATGTACTTAAAATGGAATAGACGATAATGAAACTTTTTTATTTCTTTTATTTGTATTTTGTTCTCTCTTTTTTTGACCATATATCTGTTGAGATTATTGATTCTTGTTGAGAGTTTTGATCTCTTGACATTTCTTTTTCCCTCATTTTCCTTAGAAATGCATAGCTTTTTCGTTTTTGTAGTATGTAGAATGTTCTTCTGAATGGCAACCCTTTTTACTGTGTTGGGCTATAACTTAGTTTTTATTGGATGGAATACTATTTGTTTGGCTCGTCCCAGGTATTGCTACCACTCTTGTATAAAGAAAATTTTGCAATAATAGCAGAAAATTATTTAATTAAGGTTCACGGTTCAGGTGCAAGTTACCTGACATCCATCGTACTGACAGTTAGACAGTTTATGTAACCTTCCTTCTCTATGCTAATGAGAAAAATTATTTCCAGCTAAATTTTAACTTATGCAGTTAAAAGAAATACAAAATTCTTATAATCAACCAAAAACATGTTACAACATACCTACTTAAAGAATACTACCCACGGTACTGACAAATTAATTTGTAACACACTTTCTTCGAATGAAAACATATCACTCTAAAAGTTTAATAAAGTACAAAAAATAAAGTGATTGTTTTTAACTATACACAAATAATGCCTCTTTTACAAAATCACCACGAAAATGCCTTGAAAATTAAACAAATATTTCGGTTCAGCGGGAATTTTTTTAAATTCAAAAATAAAACTATATCCTCAGACAACATTCATTGATGATTATTTTATTTTGCAATAAATATTTTGTCTTAATTTTTGATAAATTTTGTCAAGCAAGTATTAAACTCAAACTTTTTTTAGAATAACATTTCTATTCAATGAAGTAGAAAAAAGTAGATTTAATCGGAAAAACATTGAACGGACATTTCACGGTACAAACATTTAATGAGTATCAAATTTAGTCTGTTACGGACGCTGTTAAATACAAACTTGGGTTCAGCTCACTTAAGTGAATTATGGGCGACTTCGATTTGGATTTCGTCTTAATGTAGAGGGGGTATAGGAAACAGCTGAAAAGTAGTAGCTGATGAGGCTTGGTTAAATGTCAAAAGAGGATGAGAGTGCGATAACAAATTGACAGCTGAATGACATCGAAGGAGTCGAACAGCGTGGGAGGAGGATAGGTAATAGAAAAGAAATGTGGTCGGTTCCTTTACCATAGTCCGATAGAGACATTCATGACATTTGAAAAAGCGCGTGTGCACTATCATCCTATCTATCATCCCGCAACCAATTAATTTTGCTAGGAGATTTAATAATTTGTTTAAAGAAGAACAAATATTTATAAAGTAATACTTCTACAATTACGGCGACAAAGTGAAAGAAAAAAAAAAATGTTACGAACTATTACTTACCGGATTTTGTGCGGAACACATTTTTTGTTTTTTTTTGGGACTCACCTTGACGCCGCTAAAGGTCAAGAAAAAATATCGGTACTTATATTAAATAGAACAAAATAATAAGGTTACTACATCTCCCCTTGAGTGGAATATGTGGCGGACCCCGGTAGCCAGTGGAGCGCTGGGCCGCCATGAACCTTTTTTTTGCCGTAGCTGTCACTTTTTGCGGTAGCTGCTTTTTCGCTGCAGTTGCTTTTTGGTGCTGTAGCTGTTTTTTTTGCTGTAGCTGCTTTTGTGCTGCAGTTATTTTTTTGCCGTAGCTGTTTGTTTTCGCTGTTCCTGTGTTTTTCGTTTTCAACTTTCAACAAGGTTAAAACTTCAACCCTTACCTGTCACAACTGGAGCCAGCATTTTATCGTTGAGTTGGACAGTTTCTTTAGGAAAGCAATTGGTGGATACGGCTTCCGAAATTCTTGTCGATCCACTTGCCTACCCGTAACCACTCAGCTATCTTCGGAAAATGTCCTGGGAATCCAAGTATCTAACCCTGAGGCCACACGAATACACAAAGTAAAAGGAAAACAGGTATTTAATTAAAGATAAACTTTATTCAAACCAAAGGAGAAAAGAACAGCTATAAGAAAAACGAAAATTCGAGTTTCAACGGAAGGAGTTTTGTGTGTGTTTGTCATTTGTTTTATGTGTTAAGTGTTTTCGGCGTTGAAGTTAAACTATATTACTTTTTATCTTATTATTTTCAATTTAAAACTTAAATAGTACCTACTTATTCCTCTTTTAAAATTTACATTTGTTTCTATAAAAGCCTAAACATAATATACAATATTTACATTTCTATATACTTATATATTAATTGCCATCTTTGTAAGTAAAGGGTGTTTTGTTCCCAGAGTCTGACACTCTGTGAATTTTTTTTGCTGCCGTCCTTTTTTTATCTTTCCTCTCGATTTCGCCAACCTCCATTGAGCTCAAAGAAGGTAGGGCTTTGTTGTTAGATTCGAAAAGGCAGACCAGTGGGAGTCTGTGGAGAACAAAAACAAATTTACATTTTTTTGTTTAAATTTTGTTTGTAACTTTTATGGTTTAGGTACATAAAAATTCTTATTTGTATAACCTTTTGTTTTTTTTTGTAAATTCCTAAATATTACTTAAATGAGTTCTGTTCTTATTTAATAAAACTTCAAGAAACGCCTTAATTTGAAAAAAAAATTGAATGGTTTGATTTGGTTTCTTAAATGGAAACCATGAGTTTTTGAAGACCTTTTAAGGGGGTGCCGATGGTAGCTGAATAATCTTGGTGAAGATGGTGTGATCTGAACGCGATCATCCACCATCTTTGGGGAAATCTAAACATGGCCGCAGATTTCCAGGTTGGGTGGGTTAAGGCCACGCTGCAACGTCACCAGCAGCGCCTTGGTGTGGTGATAGTCCGTCCGTGGTCTTTGCTAGTCCGACGATTTTTGTTCCCTAGTTTTCCCCAGGCCTGATAAGTGTTTTTGTTTGCAGGCGAGGTTAAGTTTCCGGGGGCAAGATCCCCCCCATCCGACGAGCTGACGCCGTGCAATATGCAAGCAGGCCGCGTCCCCGGGACTTGACATTCCACCTTCCTTTTCCAATCTCTTCCTTTCTCTCTTTCCTACCTCTTCCTTTTCCTACCCCTCCACTTTACCTACATCCTCCTCTCCTCTTGCCTACGCAACAAGTCATGATATCGAATGTAGATTATAGTAAATAGCCATTACCTTACTTACTTACTTTACTTATCCAGCTTCCGATCCATGAAGGGTCTCTGCCTGAGATATTGCGGTTTTCCATCGGTTTCGGTTCCTCGCACGCTCCCTCCAGTCGTCGAGACCAAGCACTCTTGCGTCTGTGACCGCCTAAACCCTATAGCGGAGGTTCGGTCTTCCTGGTTGTCTCGAACCTGAGGGCTGGGATTCGAAGATTTTCTTGGCTGGAGCGTTGTTGTCCATTGGCTCGATGTGGCCGAGCCAGTGTAGTCGACGAGTTTTGGCTCTTTGGACTACATCCACATCTTGGTACAGCTCGTACAGTTCACGATTGAATCTTCTCCTCCAATCGCCCTCTTTGCATATAGGACCAAATATCCGCCGAAGAATTTTTCTCTCGAAAGTGCCCAGTATTCCCCTTTTTACTTATCGTCCAGCACTCGGCGCCGTAGAGTAGAACTGGAACTGGTCTTTCCAGAAAGGAGTTTTGAACCCATTTGTTTGGCCAAACCGAAGTAGCAGCGGTTCGCTAGGGTAATTCTTCGTCGGATTTCCACTAAGGTGTCATTCGTGGAATTGATGTTTGTTCCGAGGTAGGTGAACTCCTTGACTACCTCGAAATTACTGCTACCAACAGTGACGTTTTGTCCTAGGCGATGCACAGATGAGGCTTTGTTTGTTGATAGCATATACTTTGTTTTGTCCTCATTCACTTCAAGACCAACGTGTTTCGCCTGTTCATCAATAGCTGTGAATGCTTCAAGTACAGCTCTCTCGGAGCGGCCGATGATGTCGATGTCGTCCGCATAGCTAAGCAGTTGAGAAGACCTGTTGAAGATAGTGCCTTTCATGCTAACACCACTCTTGCGCACTATCTGCTCCAGGACTATAGGTTGAAGAAATCACATGATAGCGCATCTCCTTGTCTGAACCCTGTACACGTCTGGAATAACTCGGATGAGCTGTTACCCATTTGCACGTTGCACCGCGTATTTTTTAACGTCACGTGGCATAGCTGGATCAGTTTTTTCGGGATCCCGAGTTCCGACATCGCCAATAGAAGCTCTTGGCGACTTATGCTATCATATGGGGCTTTAGAGTCGATGAATAGGTGGTGGGTCTCGACTTGAATATCGTTGGTCTTTTCCAGGATTTGTCTCAATGTGAAGATTTGGTCTATCGTTGATCTGCCTGGCCTGAAGCCACACTGGTACGTGGCGACCTCAGTGATGCAGAAAAGTTTAAGACGCTCACGTAGTACGTTGGATAGGATCTTGTAAGCAACATTAAGCAGGGATATGCCTCTGTAGTTCTTGCAGGACATAGTATCGCCTTTTTTGTTGATTGGGCATATGGATCTATTTGACCAGTCGTCGGGCATACTTTCCCCTACCAAACTTGGTTGATGAACTGGTGCATGCACCCTACCAGAACATCTCCTCCATACTTGAAGAGTTCCGCAGGTAGGCCATCCGAGCCGGCGGATTTGTTGTTCTTAAGCTTGTGGATGGCTTCTTAACCTCTTCAGTACTGGGTGCTGGGACTGGATCTTCATTGACTGGTCTAATGCTTCTTTGTTCCCCTGTTGCCTCCTCTACATAATGCCCACTAAGCAGCTGCTGGAAATGCTGCTTAAACACGTCTGCAATTCCCTGTGCTTCGGTGACTAGGTTCCCTTCGCTGTTTCGAAGAGCTTGCGTGCCAGTCCTAAAACCAGATGCCAGTTGCTTGGCTGTTTTGTAGAACGGGCAGGTGTTGGTGGCGGTGCCGGACTCTTCGAGATACTTGAGCTGAGAGGCTGCCATTTACTCAGTTCAAACCAAAAATGTATACGATATTTGTACTTAAATAACAAAAAACGAGCACTGGACGCACAGAATCACAGTTGGGACGGAATCACCCACATATATTTTATTCAATATTAAATAATTTTGACGGACTTCAAAATTGAAAACAAAACTTATAATTTTTAAATTTATTTCATTAATTAAAAAAACGATAGACGAGAGGACGTAAAAGATTAAGAACGAAAAATAACGGAAATCTATTTAAAAAATTAAAAAAGTTAAGAAGGATACTGACGCTCTTGATTTTAGGAGTCGGGAATCAGCATTTCAGATATGAAAACTCGACGATGACGCAATGTCGTTTAAAAGAAATGTGATCTGCTTGCCACCATCCCCAAATGTGTGGCATCTAGTCCGGACCACCATCACCGCCTCCTTCTAGCATGCCACGGTACGTAGGTACTCGTTCAGAAAATATTTTATAAAATTTGATTCAGTAATCACAACAGTAGCTTTGAATCACTTTTTAGTGAATCAAGCCCATTACAACCCAAAATAGTTAAAAGGTACATTAACATAATACACAGATACAAAATTTTTCAATCACGGAAATTAAAAAAAATTTAATAAAATAAAAAAGTAAATACAAAACAAATCTTTTGCATTGATAAGTTTAATTGAAACTGACTAAAAACTGAAGACTGAAGTAAAATTCAGGAATTTTTAAGAAACTTCATAGTTCTTTATCAAGTCTTTCCAGTCGGCTTTGGCAGTTCTAGTTTTTTTTTTAAGGTTACAAAATAGTTGATTGAAACTTATTCAAGTTTAGGTATTTGGCAGGTCTATATATTTTAGAATATAAATAATGTGCAATTAAAAGCAATTTTCCGTATCTCAAAATCAAATCCGAATTATCAATTATTTTAGGTAGCCAAACTAGAACAAAACAAAAATATCCCACACAGATATCAAAAGCAAAGTTGTATAAAGTGCGTCTATTGTTTTGCTTTAAACAGGACTCCTTTGTTACAATTATCACTGCAGGAATCTGTCTATTATGCAACACATCCAATATAGCAATATGTGCTAACCCACCTCACCTCTCTGCGTGTCACTATTCTTCGTTTCCTACGCAAAAAAAAACAAGGATCAATATCAAGTGGTGGCTAATTGAAGTCCCTATATATGTGTATGGGAGTAGGTATATAACATCACATAAATGCCACATGTTGGTCAGCCAGAGGAAAAGTCAGAGAGAGACATTTTGGGTAAAGGTAGCGACAATTTCCAATGACAAAAGAGAAATGGGAAATTTTCACGTTCCAATGACTAAACGCGGCGGTATTTTATATACCAATACCTAGTCTAAAGTGAGGAATTGGTAGTGGCTGGTCAGGTCAGTCTGCTTGCACGCCATTTCTTTTGTTTCATTTTTATCTATGAGGGCAAACTAAACCATAACAAGAACACAAATAGAAAAAAATATCAAAGCAGAAAAATAATTCCTGACTTGCCTATATATCGCCCAGTTGGAGAACGCGTGTATGACGTATGTTAATTTAAAGGACTTCCCGTTCTCGTCTTTGGAATTTATGACCTTTACTAGAGCTCCTATATATATCCTTAACTAGAACGCAAATAAATTTCTCGTCATGATAAGATACACGCAAATGGCTCCTACGCGCATTGTTAAGGAAAATATGAATGAATTAAAAGGACATTATTCCAAATTCGAAAATGATTTAAACACACTCCTTATCTTTTCTTTTATAAACAAATAAATACAATTATACATATATACCTTACACAGATATACCTACATTGAATAATTGTGTGATGAAACCATAAATATTGTCATAATTACATGACAACAAACTCTCATGTCCCATTGGATGGCACAACAAAAAATACAAGAAAAAAAAAAAGACAATAAATCATCTCCGATTTATGATGTTTCTTTCTGCACTCTATATGATGATAATGTCCTCAGCACGGGTGACCACAAGGGCAATTAACAAAAATAAATACAATATCAAGGATCATCAGGACAACAACTACTACCGAATCACAGCAACACTTCTTACAACAAACAAAGCAGCAAATCGAGAGGACAACAAACACAAAAAATAACAACCTCAACAAACTAAAAAATTATTTATGACTATTTTTATGAGGTGCTTACAAATTTTTATGAGTATTTAATGGACCCATCTTTCATGCCGCACCAACCAACCGACCGCCAACCGTCAGGCGTTTTGGGCCAAAGAAATTTTGTTGTTTGTTTATGTGGTGGTCTCAGTGATAATTTTTTGTATTTGTTTTCTTTTTTTTTTGAAATTTATGACATTGCCACGAGTCCATGAAAAATGATTTCTGAAAGGTAAACTGCATTTTCTCACCATCATCAATATCATCTTAGCCCTTAGATGGATTTTAGGGGATGAACCTATTTTTCTTTCCACAGCGAGCAAAGATGCTCAAAGATCAAGATGCACATCAACCATATCCAACAGCCTTTGTTCTTATTCCGTTGTCAAGTCTTCGATTGATTTATGTTCTTTCGTGAAAATTTTTAAAAATCTCATTTGATTTGGGTTAGCCACTAAGAAAGATTAAAACAAAAAAAAGAAAAGAGTATTTTTATGCATGATCTGCATGATCAAATATTCAAAAAAAAAACTCTACTTAAGATAAAAAAAATATTTATACAATAAGCCTTTGGCACAGAAGCAGATATACAAACTATGAACAAATAAAAAAAAATATATACATAAACTCAAACTCACTGACAGAAAATAATTTATGGCCCTAGCAGCAGCCTGGGCTTGTCTTTTTAGTGACTTTTTCTTCGGGGATTTAATTAACACCAATTGATCTGTATGTCGCTCTTCAAAACAATTTCAAATAATTTATGGTAATTCCTTCTACTGTTTGGCATACTATGAGACATTTTTTTCCTTTTATTTTTTGATATCATATATTGTTTTTGTGCTGAGATGTTTTATAGGAAATTTAAATACTTAATTGATTCGTTTTGCGTTAATAGAGCAAAAAATAAAAGAATCATGGGGTAGACTATGAGAGTATAGGTACCCAACCTACTGTGGGTTGAAAATATTTGTCATAGACTTTTGTTTGTTTGAAGAACCACATTTTTTTAAAAGTTAAATTACGAACAAATTAGTGAATTTGTTAAAGAAGAAAGTGAATCTTATATAATGATTATTGTAATTTATTGTGTGTTTTTTTTATTGAAAATAAAATTTCAACATATTATATTCATTTTATATTTTTAGAATTAAAGTAGTTATTTATTACCTACTCAGAACTTGTAAAGGTTTAGTAAACAACATATTCTTGTATATTTTTGACTGATTCTATATCTTAGGGGCCAGTTATAGCGATCATGAAAACGCATCAAGAAACTTTTTGTGCTGTATTATTTACTATGTTTTCAACAGATTTCAAAACACAAATGCGAAACAAATCAATGACAAAACACTCAAGGAATTTTTTGCACAAATACAATTTTCAATTGAACGATTATTTTTTCTAAAAAATGTATTTTAACTATTTTCCAGTTGAAATTTTTTTTGCACATACAAAATTGTTTTTTCGTTTATTCGTGTAGCATTTTTTTTTTCAAATCCGTTGAAAACATAGTAAATAATCCATTTGAAAAATGTTTCCTGATGCGTTTTCCTGATCCTGAGATTCAACCGTAAGTTTATTTACATGCTCCTTTCCAGTGGCGTAGCGAGCACTTTGGAGGCCCCGTATCAAAAACTTTTTAGGGGCCCCCTTTTTCCTAACAGGGGCTCAGCCTTAGATATAAACTTTTTACTTGCATCAGAATATTAGATTAGTTCAATTTGATATTTGATTTTGCACGGTAAAAGGGACAAAACCTGTTTTTATAAACATGTATCTCGAAAACCGTTAATTTTTTAAAAAGATTTAAATCCAAGCTCATGAAATTATACGAAAGAAAGATTATAAAACACTTTTTTGTATGAGAAAACAAATTTTGAGTGTTGAAAAGATATCAATAATAATTTTGTAACGTTTGTGCACGTTTTCCCAAAATAATGTCATAATCTTTCTTGTGCAGAATTCTATGAGCTTAAATTTAAACCAGCTTGATTTTTTAAAGAAGTAACAGTTTTCTAGATAATTATGATTTTAAAGAAAATTAAAAATAATATATGGAGTAGAGCTCACTTAAACTTCTTTATTTGAAGTTTTCTAGATATGTATTTCCAAAAATATTTGTTTGTCACTTTACGGTCAAAATCAAAAGTCAAATTTTGAAACGCTATAACTTTTGGACTGCAGTGATAGCTCATTATGAAGATAATAAAACTGTATGAACATTTCTGGTTCCTCAATTATTCGTTGTAAAATAAAATTCGAACGAGTTATTAGAAAACAAATGCACAACTCACTTCCTCTTTTGATATAACGGTCTTTTCCTTACCTCTTCCACCCAAAACTTTATTTTATACTAAGGAGATGAAAATGAATACGTTTCTACAAAAAATGTTGTCCATCGATAAATGAAGTTTTGATAAGTCTTTCAACTAAACTAGTCAAAAAGGTAAAGTAAAACGGAGCTCTCCATCGAAGTTCAGTTTTATAAGAATCATTTCCTAATTTTACCATTTTTTCGTCTAATTCTTTTTTTGACACCTTGGGTCGCCCTGAACTCCCCTGAAGGAGATCTAGGTATCTTGCTGCGGCGAGCTGGGGAAAAGAATAAATTGAGCTCCAAAGCATTTTTTTTACTTTAATAATAACAAATAGAAATAGAAAATGGAAGCTGTGGTTTGTTTTTGTTTCTATTGATTTGTAAAGAAAATGTTTATTCTTGCTTATTTCACAATTGAGAACCCTTTGGTCTTTTTTGACAATTCTTGGGGTTGTCAAGAAAATCTGGCTCAACTCTAGGTTAATTTCAATGAGTGAACCTATTAAAATTATAAATATATAGAATGCATCTCAGTGAAAACTTTCTTACACACGTCAAGTACTCTGAATCTTGGGGCCCCTATATCTCGGGGGCCCCGTATCATTGATACGGCTGATACCGAGGTAGCTACGCTACTGCTCCTTTCGCTCACAGTTTGATTTGCAGAATTTGCATAGGATGCATCAAAATAATCGGGTGTGTGTTGTGTCAGAACAATGTAAAATTGTATCGGGAGGGGGCTTATCTCCCCCTGATTATTTGAGAGTTCTTGCTTCTGAAACTTAAAATAAAAAAAAATTTAATTTTATGTTTTTGCTTTATTTTTTTTTTTGTGAAACAAAAAGACTTCATAAATAATTTCTCCAAAAACGTGAACTAATTTAATAATTATCTCATGCTGATTTTCGAATTCAGCGCATCGAAAACTATAAGAAAAGTAACTTTGCCTCAACAATACCGTTACAAAGCCAAAATTTGTTGCCCAGTGTTATTGATTCGTGCGAAGTTTAATAACTTAAAAAATTCTTTTCTCCATCTACGCTACGTTTTTGGTTCAAGAATCCAGTTTTTTCGTTTCCATAATGGTAATTTTTTGATGGAGTAGCTTCTTAAAAAGTTCAAACTTCAAAAGCTAAAATAGCTTCGAGACCAGTCATATTAGCCTCTAAATCAGCCAAATTAAGGAATAAATGGCGGAGAGCTGGAGCTTGGTACAGAACATCCCCATGGCATTCTAAAGAGACTGTAAGAAGTCCCCATCGATATGAACACCGCTTAAAATTTTACGGGGGTTACAGGCCCCCCAAATGGTTTTTAGGGAATATCTCCCGAACGGTAATTCTTACAGAAAAAATTTTAAATACTGGGTTGTAGCTTATAAAATTTCCTACAAGAAATGTTACTTTGTTTCTTTTCATAAGAGTAACCGTTTTCGAGATAATTCAATCGTTAGAATAACGGATTTTATATTTCTATATAAAAAAACACTCTTTACACAACCTATGAGGTTGAGTACATTGTGAGTTTTTCTTGCGTGATAATCCCCCGGAACAATAAGAAACAGTTCTAAGAAATATAACACAGGTATTTATTTTAAGGTTTTGGAAAAAGTTCTTCATCGATTCGGGCTCCACTACATTAATCCTACGAAGTCGAAGGTCACGAAACATAGTATGTATTTCGTTTATACAGGGTGATCGTACAAAATGTGAAAAAAGCTAGCGCTCGTATGAGAGAGGTTGTTCTATTCTCCCCCAATTAGCTAGGAGGAGCAATTTTCTAAGAAATTGACTTTAAACAGAAAAAAAAAATATTGAAAAACAACGGTAGGTAACACTAACAATACCCTATTATACCTCTTTGTAAATTTAAAGTCCCTTCTTTTATTATAATTTTAAATAAAGTTGTTTGAGTGAGTAGTTTTTGAAAAATTTATTTTCAAACTCAAAATTTTGAAAAAATAAAAATAAAAAAAAAGTAATTTCTTATATAGGTACATAACATACCTATCAAATTCTTAAGACATTTTTAAGGACACATTTTAGTATGCATATACAATGCATTTATGTGCATACAAAAATAAAATTTCAAGAAAAATTGTAAACCCGTTTTCGAAATATCGAATTTTCAAAAAAAAAAAATTAAAAATTTTTTTTAAAAACTCAAAAATTTCTTTTTTTTTTCAATTTTGATATTTAATATTATTTAAACTTTTTTAAATTTGGATACCTATTATAAGAAAAATAATCTGAATCTATTGAGCTGATAGTGATAAAACTCAAAATAAAGAACCTTTGTAAAATTGTAGTAAATTTCACTAAATTTAGCATATGGAAAAAATTTAATCAATATCATAGCAGCCATTTTTGAGAACAAAAATATTTTCCTTAACGATTTTTTAACTTTAGTAGGTATGGAAGGTGACGCTAGTTTTGCATAAAAGTAATTTTTGTTGTTAAATACTTTAAAAAAAGTACTAAGAAACTCTTAAGTAACGAGTTTCAAAAGAATCGATAGTGTTGCTTTCAAAAAATTTGTTTTTCAAAAAAAAATCCAAAAAATATTTTTTTTTTATGAAAATTTTGGTACACAATGCGTTTTTATATAGGTATGTTGGAAGCTTCTGTATAAAAAAGCTGTTGAAATCAGCCATACCGTTTTGAAGAAAATCGAAAATAAAAAAATGGTTCTTTGGGAGGTACCATTAAAAACCACTTTTTGAAAAATAGTTTCCCACCCAAAGATAGCCTTTACTCAAAGTTATTTATTGAATTTTTTGAGAAAAATGGATTATGAAAAGTTGCTTAAAAAGGATTTCATGACAGGTACCATTGTTTTGGGTTCTAAACAAAAAATGAGAAAAACGTATTGGCAAAATTACTACATACAACATTTACCAAGTTTTGTGAAAACTGATCCCGCCGTTAAGGTTGTAGTCGAACAGACAGACAGAATTGTGAGACCCACTGACAAGTCAGTTCAAAATCTCGTATACAATTTTTTTACGAATGCATTACTTGAAATATATAGTACCTATATATCGCAAGTAAAAAGAGGCTCAAGGCTTTAATATGACATGTTCAAAAAGCAATATTCTAATTCAAAACCGATAGCGATATAGCCCTTCAATCTTTACCATTTTTCATCATATTTTTGCCGTTTTTCTGTCACTTTTGAACTGAAATAACTTTTTGAACTTGCCATATTAAGGCCTCAAGATTCTACTTTATTTCGTCTGTGCATGTCTTGAGCTTATCTTTGTCACCAAAAATGGTATGCGCATTTTATTAAAAAAAATTAGAATACACACAAGGTGTAGTACCTCTTGGCATGATGGTTAGTGCGTAGGACTGTCATGCCGAAGGTGTGGGTTCGATTCCCAGCCGTGCCACACGGAAAGAATTCTTGGATCAGATCACGAAAAATGAGCTGCAAATTACGAAAAATTAATCCCGATTTATACCTTGGCTCGGGATTTCGTAATTTACGACTATTTGTTTGCAATTTGCAAAACTAAGGAAAATGAAGATATTGATCCTCAAAGATCGTAAATCAACACTCTTTAAGTATCAATTCTTCTATCAAGAGAAAACAAAAATTACGAACGACAAATCGCAATTTGATCCAATTATTCCTCAATTGCATGCACAATTTGTAAATTTGCAAAAAAGACTTGTGATAACCACTTTTATTTCGTGATATTGCTACTTGGAAAGATCAATCTTGCCCTTCATTTTGCAGGTATACCGTATACACATTTCATTTATTTTATTTTGAAATAAATACTTTGTGTTGACTCTACTTGGATTTTAACTCGCAACCCTCCAGTTGCGGAGCGAGCATGCAACCACTACGCCAATTTGCATTACGGATCATTGGTGTCACACATTAATGATTAGATACCTGCCATATTGTGGTGCTCTATCTGTTCGAGAAGTAAATTGTGACAAGAAAGTCGTGATTTAGGATTTTTTGTTGGTGATTTGCGACTATTCTCATGGAGTATCAAAATGCGACAGAAAAAACGTAAATCAGTGATTGTGTATGATGTAAATTACTAAGGCGGTATTACACTATCATATATATATGGCTTAAGCGGCCATATAAAGTATGTCAAAGGTTTTCAATGTATGACAAGTTGTATTACACTATGCCATACATATATGACCAATTTATATGACAAATGGCTTCGTCAAATAATTTTTGTTCATATATATATGACAAAGCTAAATATGGCTATCACACTAGCTTTGAAATATCAAATATATGAAAAACAAATTATTTGACAATAATGGAAATTAATTTGTCAAAATAAATAATAATTTAAATTGGTTTTAATAAATCCTTGTTGCTTGCTCTATAATTGTCACTTTTTCTCTGAACTGGAATCGAAAGATGCAACAGTAAATTCCGCCAATAACATAATTTTTTTTTGTGGTATGAAAATTATTATTATAGTCCGGGAGCTGACCGTTAGATTACCTATGTGCATACACATCGCGGCCACGCAAAAATTGGATGCCAAACGAGAGCTTAAGTCCAAACATTTACAAAACTACTGGTCGGACAAGCTTTATCCGGTCGCAATGGTTAGAAAATGCACTTTTCAGGATGCATTTTCCGCTAAATGTGTACCTACATATGTATAATATAAGCAGCTTATACATATACATAAATGGGGTATAAAATAAAAGCTAAGACTGTCTTCTACACGAAACCAATGGTCGGACAGACTTTTTTTGGCTACTGCGACGAGTCCGACAATTTAAAAAAAATGGTATTTTTTTAACACTGCCTTAACCACTTTCTTTTCATTTTTATCCAAGGATGCACAAAATGTTAATTTTTGAAAAGTGGTCGGACTCGTGGCAACAGTCAAAAAAGTCCGTGTAGAGGACTGTCTTAGCTTTCATTTAATACCCCATTTATATAATTTTCTTATTTTATAGGTATACATTCAGCGGAAAATGCAACCAGAAAAGTGCATTTTCTAACCGTCCGACCAACAGTTTTGTAAATGTTTGGACTTAAGCTATCGGTTGGGGTGGGTGCGAGGTTGGTTGTATGCAAAGTTTCTTTTGCATTTAAAAAACCTGGATTTGAAGAAGCCTTGAATTTATCCTATATATCCAACAATAATTTTAGCTGTAAAATTTTGAGATTTTTAAATAGGCGTTGCTTCGTTGCTTAAAAGCAGAGCATGGATCATACTTAAAGTGATGGGCTTGAATGACAAATCCAAAAAGCAATAACACCCGCGCTTCTTATTGCTTTTCTTTCGTGGGCCTTATTGCCATTTCAGACTGGAAAATAAGCCCGTGGGTGTGTTTTCCTTTTATTTTGGAAAATAACGCCCCCGGGCCTTATTACCGCAGGTGTTATTGCACTGTACCGGTTCAAATACAGCATCTTTCCCCTTGTATTAAAAAATAAATGAAGACTTCTGATTTCACTTGATCCATATTCCAAAAATAAATGATAAAATTGCTTGACATACATGAACATATAAAATTAAACGATTTTTATATGACTATATGGCTCAAAACTTCCAAATATATATGTCAACGCCTTTGATTCGATATTACACTTTGTCAAATATATGGCTCAAAATCATGGTCATATATATGGCATCATATATATTTTGTCATATAAATATGTCTATCACATTTATATGAACCTTTTGAGACATATTTATATGGCAAATTTGCCATATTTATATGCTAGTGTAATATCGCCTTAAATATTTATCGCAGATAAATATTTTTAAATGCTGTTTGAGATATTATTCCTTTGGAGAGTAAATTACGCCAGAAAAGTTGTATTTCGCTATGAAAAGTACAAGCTTGAATCATGGATTTTTATTGCAAATCACGAAGAAACAAATTTTGTAAATTGCTACGTTTTGAATGTTAAATTACCAGTTTTTGTATTAATTTGGCACCAAAATGCCTTGATTTACGAATAAAACATGATTCGTAAATTGCAACTGCAAATTTTTCAATTGGTGATTTTTCAATTCTCTCCGTGCACCTAAAAACAGAAATGTTTTATTCGAAGTAGTGCCTCTTGCGAGGAACTGACAAATCCTCCAAGAGTATACTTGTCATGAAAAAGTGCTTCTCGTTCAGCGGTTCGGACTCGGCAAAAAACTGTAGGTCCCCACCATTCCTACCAACAAAACTAGCACACCAGGAATGGTTGAGAGTTTTAAGTCACTAGGCCCTGGTTCTCCACGAGCTGTTGCGCCACCCAATTTAATTTAAATTTAATTTTTTAATAAGGAACTTAGAGTTTTTCATTTGTATTGTTGGTTTTTTGCTAACTTTTTTTGCTTAATTTTTAAGAAAATTCTTAAGCCATCCATTTTGGAATAATTTTTTTTTTAGTCCAAAAAATATTTTTGAAACTTTTCGTAGGTACACATTTACAATTCTACCTGTACATATTAATATCCTTTAGATTTTAGAAGCTTCTACTTAAAAAAAAAATAAAATCAGTTTTAACGTTTTCCAGAAAATTTTAATAAACAAATGGTTCTTTGAGAGGTACCTATAATGCGTTAATAACCATTTCTTGAAAAATGGTTTTCCAAATGGTAATATTAAAAATGAAAAAGTGTGGGGAATACCAATTTAAAGGAAAATCAAGCAGACCATTTGGGCTGTAGCAAGCACAATGGACGAACCAAACAGACACTCATAAGACTAGTGAGACCCAATTTTTGTCGTCTTTGCTATCATCGTAGCACCTAACAGGAAGGTAAAAACAAATCGGAATAGTATTTTTTTATAAAAATGATCATTAATGATCCTTCTATCATTTTGTTAAATGCATCTCTTCCAATATTCATAATATATTATTTTTTAAAAATATTGTAAGATTAAACAAATAAACTGCAGGGAAGTAAAGGCTACCAGATTAGAAAATGGAAAAAGAAAAACGTATGTAGGATAAAGGCTTTTTGGGGTGACAAATATTTCAATGATATTGCAGAACTTGAATTCGCCTCAAAATGCCAATTTTGTTAGTCTTTCCACCTCTTATTACAAAATGTCTTAGTTCTTGTTGATTTGATCTGGTGTTTCTTCATTGTGAGTACCTATATCAAAACAGTTTCCATCATGAAAAATGAAGAACATGCGATATGAATAATAAAGCTCAATGAATGACAAAAATTTAATACTAGGTCACAGAAAAATTGGGTCTTTCCAAAGGGGGAAGCTCGCCGTATGGTAACCCCACTGCATCAGGGTTGTATTGAAGTGAAACAAATTGAATATAACTCCCTGATATACTTTTCTTTGTATCAATTTCAAATATAAACGTAAATTCGAGCCCGTCAAAATAGCTAATTTGGCACTCAAATAGAAATACTTACGCTTTTAATCAACACTTCAACATTAGGTAGCCTCATTTCGACACTCAAATAACAGAAGAAAGAGAGTCGATATTTTTAGTTTTTCTTGTTGCTCTAAAGTAAAAAGTTGAGAGTGCGGCTCATTAAGATCACTTTGTTTTTAATGAACTATTTATATGTTATTTTATTACCGGTTTATTGAATGTCTGAAGGTTAAAAATTGTTTGCAACTGAATCAATGTCCATAATTTCCACCTAAGCCTAGGTATACACAACCCATCCGGTGTGGTGGGTGAATTAATCAGTCATTAGACAACAAAGCAAAATATTTACATACAACGTTTTGGATTGAAAAGTGTGTTATTATTTCGTGAGATAATTCTCCTTCGACTTAGTTTGGGATTCATAGAAACGACTGATAAGATATATTTGGGAAATCAGATTGAATAAACCTGAAGACTTTAGAAAAAGTTTTACATTGATTGTTTAAAACAAACGAAAATCCTTAAACTTATTCATATATTAATTATTTCAGTTGTTAAATCAAATCCATTGAAGCTTAAATAATACGGTTAAAGGAGATGAAACTGAAAGGCAGTTTAAGTTAAGCTATCACTTATATTATAATAATCAACGTTTATTTTTCGTTTCTCATTAAAAATTGTTTTGCTTAATGTCCTTTTCTCACTCAGCAAAAAGTTGAATATCAACCTACTAACATTTGACATGCACTTTAAACAAAATTGATTGTTTTATTTAGACAGTTATTCAACAAAAAACAACAACAAATTTAAAATATAAAAAAATAAAATTTGGCTTCATATTATACTAACTATACTCGTATAGGAATATTGCAATGTATATGTGTTGGTAAAGCCGACAATTTGTACTCTATAGAGTCTACACATTTTCTTGAATGTGGTAAACTTAAAAGCAAATTTTGTCAAAAGCCGACACCAATTGTACCTACAACAACAAAACTATTCCATGCTTAATAAGCACAATTGTACAAAGACTTCAAGATTTTCCTCGTGTGCCTCTTTGTATTTGTTTTATTTGTTTTTATTTTCCAAAAAAAAGAGATCGCGTGTATTTCGTGATTCCGGCAAAACTCGGATAGCTATCATGACATTTGTTATGTTGATGAATTAGTTTCAAGACGTATACAAAAAAAAATAAAAAAAAAAATAACAAAACGAATTCCTTTCCCATAGAAACCGAAGCAAATGAACGAATATAAATACCATGTAAGTTACATACATAGCGAACTTACATAAATATGAACAAAAAACATATTGGCTAAATAAAAAGGTATACAAACATATATACAATCAGATACATAAATATTTTTTGAATGACAAGAAAGTAAAAATGGCATTTGTCAAATTAATATTATTCCAACCCTCTGAAAGAAAGAAAAATAGTAAAGGGTTGAAAGGCAAGAATATTATAAAAAATCTAATGAAGCGCGTTTAAATGTGTTTGCATGCGAAGCACTGTACTATGTTTTTTTCTCTTCATAAAGTGAAGTATGACTTTTGTAAATGGAATACTATTAAAAGACATTTCTAAAGCTATTTGCATCATCGCTTAGGATAATCAATTAAACTTGAAGTAAAAAAGCTGCGATTTGAATTATTGAGCTGAAGCGTGTTATATTATCAGTCTATTTATCGACGCGTAGGAAGATAATAATTCATTAAAATATAAGATCTAGTGGTTGTTTGCACGTGCAATTGCAAGTATGTACCTAAGTTTGTAAAAATTTACAAAAAAGAAACATCCTTGTTAGTATGGATTGTAATAATAAATGTGACCATTTTCTCCGAAACGCAAAGTTTTATTTAGAAGCATTTTCTATTTAAGCATGCTTATATGCCATAAATAAACATATTCCATTATTAAAACGTCGTTGTTCCTTATTAAAATGAATATTCACTATATCCTTTTGGTTTCCCGTTCTAGATGAGCTCAAGAAAAAATTTTAATCTCTCCTTTATAGTCTTGTCAGGAAACCGAATCCCGTGCGTTTTTTGACGGGAACTAGTTTCTTGTTTGGAAATTCTTTTTAAGATGATAATGATGAAATTTAGCCTGGAAGTCATTTTTGTAATCCTACCGCCTCCTTTTTGAAAAATGGCGCTCAACCTGTACTCCAGTCGGAGACCCAAATCCTGGAACTTTTTGTGGGAGATCTGATTTTTACATTCTAAATTTATTTTTGACCAACCGCGAAAGCCTCAAAAGTTATATATTTTTCCTATATCAAAAATTGGGACTTCCACTTTTTCTATATTTTTTAGTATTCTGAACATGAACAGTTTTTATTAGGAAAATAAATGTTGAAGTCTTAAAAGATAGGTGTTGAGTAGCAATACCCTTGGTAAGAATGTCAGTGCTGCCACTTATCAGGAACATGCTTTTTATATTAAAATTGAGGGATTTTCATGTCTTTGTAAATTTTGAATATTTTTTAAACCAAACACCTTGCAACTTTCTGAAACTATTTCCACATTTCTTCTGAGGTTATAATTTACCAAAAAAAGTGGAAATCCTACGCTTTGACATTCAAAAAAAGTATGTTTCATAAAAGTGGCAACACTGAAATTTTAAACGAAGGTGTTTTACTCAACAACTATCCTGTTAGATGTCAAGTGATATTTAAATTTAACCAAGTTTGACATCTACAACTTTTTTCATGTCCAAAATATTAAAACTACCGAAAAAGTTGAAGTCCCAACCTTTGACATGAGATTCAATCCTTTTGATATAAAAAAGAAAAATTGTTCCCAAAAAGTGGCAATCAGTAACAGCCCTATCATAAAAAGTGCTCATATATCTTCTAATTCACAAATTGACTAAAACGTCGATCAGAAGTTAGTTCACGAATTTAAATTTCATATCAATAAAAATATAAACTGCTAATCCACATTAAGTTAAAAGCTTTAAAAAAATCTTCTACCATCAACAAGAACTCTGCTCTCACCAAAGACTATTTATGGAACTGCACATCTACTTTCTCACTAAATGTGAACTTTTCACATACACTCTCTCATTTCAGGTTGTAACATGCGTGTGTCACAATCGTCGTCTGTTTCCTTTTAACTCTAGTTTTTGGAAACAATGACAAGTAATTTTAACTTAATTATTCGTTTAATGTACTTACTTTGGTGAGTTAGTTTAATACCTTGAATTTTGATTTATTGATAAGATTTGAAACTTAACTCACCGATCAAAGATAATTTGTGTTTCATTTGCGTTTTGAAGTAAGAAGTAAGTAAGTGTAAGATTTTACTCGAAGGTGAAACTACTCAACGGCGTTAGGAAATAACGCCCAAGGAAATAGCGCCCAAATCGATTTGGAAACATCGCCCAAAAAAATTTGTATCACTCAAAAGCAAATAAGAAATTGGAAATATTGCCCAAAACAACTTTGAACCCAAAAAATAAAATGGAAATATCGCACAAATATTTTGCATGTAAATTGTTTTTGTAGAATTTAGGCGATATTTCTTCAATTGTGGGTGGTATTTCCAAACTTTATTTCAAAAAATAGGAAATTTTTGTGATGGTAATATTTGTGAAAGATCTCAAAATAATACAGTTATGTACAATTATTGTTGGATATATGTATGTAAAGCATAAATTCAAAGTTTCTTTAAATCCAGATTCTCTAAATGCAAAAGAAACTTTGCATACACCCAACCTCGCACCCACCCCAAATCCTATAACGAGCGCAAGCAGGGGGGTTGCAGGGGCGCAGCATGCCCCCCCATACGTACCTCACTGTTTATTCGTGAATTTGTATCTATACATTTCATTCACTGTTTATTCCCAAATTTTTAAATTTCACAAACCAAATAAAGGAGAGGATTTATTAGGTTTGTGAAATGTAGACACAAATTCATGAATAAACCAGTGAGGTGTACAACCCCCCTGCTTGCGCTCGTTATAGGATTTGGGGTGGGTGCGAAGTTGGGTGTATTCAATGTTTCTTTTACATTTAAGGAACCTGGAATCGCCCCGATTGCATTTGGGCGATATTTCCTTATATTGCAGTTGTTTTTTGGCAATATCTCCTATTTTGGGCTTTATTTCCCATTTTGCTATTTTAATTTATCAATTTGGGCATTGTTTCATTTTATGAAAGAAAGCAAAATAAGGAAATATCACCCAAAAAGGAGAAATAAATTTACAACAACAATTTGCTCAGTGTTTTTTTGGGCGTTATTTTCAAATCGATTTGGGCGCTTTTTCCTTGGGCACTATTTCCTAACGCCCTACTCAACACGTACCTGTCTTTTGAGGTGCATACCTTTATTTTCCCAACATGCGTTTGGCATTTCGAGGCGCTTCCACTTCTTTTTTAATGTTCAAAATACTAAAAAGTACCAAAGAAGTGAAGGTTCCGCGCATTGTCGATGATTTTACCTGAAGGTGCGTCTACTCAACACCAATCTTTTAAGACATCAACTGTTACTTAACCATGGAATCTTTCCAAGTCATTTACGAGTTTCTCGTTATTTTGCCATTTGGCCCAGATTGGGTGCCAATTTTCAAAATGGCGTCTCAACGATAAGTTTAAAAAAATTGTTCCCAAGCTAAATTTCATCCTTAGCATGTCAAAAATGAATTTCAAATGTAAAAATAAGATGCCCCCACACAAAGTGCCATGATTTGGGTTTCCTGGCTGGAGTACATTTTTCAAAATGACGGCCAAGTGACAGGATAACAAAAATTATTTCCGGGCTAAATTTCATCCTTTACATCTCAAAACTTATTCCAAACAGAAAAAAAGGTCCCCGCCAAAAACGCAAGGGATTCCGTTTCGTGACCGGTCTATTAGGGAATCACACAAAATTGCTTTGATTTTGAAGCAACTCCGTTTATCTGTTTAGGTTTAAGCTCAATATGCATCCGGGTGCACAAACACCATCATATCTAACAGAATAACAACTACGGTATGAACACAATTTTTTTTACTTCTCCATCTTCGTAAATTAAAAGTGAAGTTCAATAAAATAAAATATTTGAAAACCATACAAAGAACCCTGCTCAGGAGATGTCAAAATATCGCATTTACTATATTAAAGAAGGCCTTGTTTTAACTTGCTCAGGGGATGTCAAAATATCGCATTTACTATATTAAAGAAGGCCTTGTTTTAACTTGCCCCTACAGTTAGGTAAAGAACAATGTTAACGCTTATGCTCCTAGAATTTCAAACAATAATAGCATGAACCTTGAAAGAATAAGTTTCAGCTTTCAATACAATATTCAAAGAAGGTTAATATGTCAAAAGCCCATATACATTAGATACTTACCAAATTGTCTAAAGTTTAGTGTGCCACTATATTTTTAGCGCATTATACGGTTACAATACAACTTATGTGAATAGAAGCAACCTTGTTCTAAGTTTGAAATTTAATCATTTTAGTGCTTGCAACATAAAAGAACACGTCCACTGCTGAGATGCTAATGTGATACCTAATATGAAAAAAAAGAACACATCTTTTTGTTATAAGACATTCTCATGAATATCTGATAACTCCTTCCAATTGTGTATATAAGGAGTTCGTTTATTTATAAAAATATACACCAATCTACTACATACATATAGGTTAAGAAGTAAACCTTTCAACTTTTTATTTTTGAGTCGGATAATAAACAAAAACTTTGAACTTGTCAAGAAACCATCATGGAGCTTTATAATTTTTATGAACAAAACTTTAAGTTTTAGTTACTTTCATAGGCTAAAAAAAATATCGCAATATGTATAATGTTTACTTGGAAGATCAACTTAAATTCTCTTCCGTTTTCCTCAATCATTGCTTCTCCATTACTTACTATGATTATACAATGGAGACCTTAAAGCTGAAATCTGTGCAAGTTATACATTTATACAAAAATTGTATTTCATTACAGAAAAATGAAAATTACAGTGTGGCCTTCTGCTTGTTGTTCATGTTGTAATGATATGTCTTCACGAGTCAGTGGTGTGCCATTTAACATGGCTTCTGTGAATAGCCTGAGGATAAATAAGAGTAATTCAATGTGTGTTTGACTTAATAATGCGTATGCCTACGAAATACAATTAGAAATTATTGCTAAAAAAAAAGTATTTCCTGCCTATTATTTTTTTAAGGAAACAATATCAGTAGGAAAAATGTACTCAAATTTTAGCTGTGATAAACATTGTAGTGGTCCTCTAAAAGGTCAATTCTTATTTTCAATGACGCACACCCCCAAATTTCTTCTAAATAAATAAAAATAATTCTTGTCAAAAATTTACATTGTGTTTTCCATATAAAACTTCTTTCCTCCTGGGGCCGAGTTAACGAAACCAGTGCCAAACCGGTTTTCAAAGGTCAAAAGTTGGAAAAAATTATTAGCCAGTCAATGGGTGATGGGGAAATTAAGGATTAAAAGTATACAAAGGGGGAAAAATAAATTGCCCCTCAGCAGATGTCTATTTTTGTGGGTTTTTTATGAATTTAATTTGAAAAATATGGCCTAATTTTTGATTTTTGAAAAGTTTAGGACGGTATTCATTTGATCTAAAACAATGACACTTTTACTGTGGAAAACCATTAGTCCGAACTCCATCGGTTAAATGGGATTTATTTATTGTATAATTCAATGAAATTACCGCTCTGCTTCACTTTTTACAATTCATTTAAACAACAATGAACAATTACTGGCATTTACATAAAAATACTTAAAAAAAACGTTGAATTGTTTTTTGTCATTTTTGATAATGTTGTTTCGCAATAAAAGTGTAATTTTTTACCTTAAAGTAGAGGTTTCAATAAAAAGAATACAAAAAACATTAATGTCCGTCTGTCTGTACGGCTACAGCCTAAACGGCTTGATCGATTTTCTTAAAACTTGGTACATAGTGGTTTTTGGTAAATCCACCCACACATATTTTTTTTTTTTAAGAACTAAAACTAACTGTACCTGCCATAGAATTTTGTTGGCAATTTCACAAAAAATTCTTATTTTTCTTAAAAACGGCTCCACAACTTTTCTTGAAAAAAATTCAATAAAATTCTTTAAGTAAAGGCTACCTTTCGAAAGGAAACCATTTTCAAAAAAAAAATTAATGGTATCTCCCAATGAATCATTCTTTTATTTTCGATTTATTTTTCAAAACCACATTTTTTATCTCAATAATTTTTTTATACAGAAGCTTCTAAAAATGTAGGTAAATAGTTTTCTTTAACAAAATCTCCAAATTTTTTTCTTTTATTGGATTTTTATAAAACACTCAAACTTTTTCTTTTGAAAATCAAATACAGCGGAGGTCCAGTATAATGAATGATATAATTTCCAAAGTCCATTCGTTATATCGAAACTTCGTTATATTTTTCAACACTTTATCTCATAGCATTTTCCAATACAGCCCTTTAATTCCTTGACAAAATAAAAATTTTAACATGTTCATGCTTTAAATAAGCAAAAATGAGAGGATAAATTAAGCAAAAAAAAGAACAAATTTCATATTATAAGCATCATAAATGGATACAAATCAAGAGTCGGTTTACACAAATTTCTTTTCTTAATTCGTGTCCGTAACAGAAAAATTAATTATTCTTAAAAATTTTAAGTTTAGTTTTGAGAAATTCGTTATTTGTTCGTTATATAGAATATCTAATGGGCTCCCAACAAGTGTTCGTAATATCTATATCTATATATCTGTGACAAAAATTTCGTGACACAACATGCAAAAATTCGCCATAAGTGGTAAAACAAATAATTTTTGACCGTTTTAAGTTTTTAGCCTATATTACTCGAAAACTATTGGTTTTTCATTGGTTAACAACATAGAATTAAATTGAGAGTACCTACCTACCTATATACAATTTCGAACAAATTTTGGTTCAAGGCTTTTTTCTGCAACAATCCATTCCTGTTTCTCTCTAAGAAATTCTTATTTGAAATTTATGAATTAAGCGTATAGCCTATTGAATAGACCGGAAAATGAGGGGTATAAAGGAACAATTACGTGCAAGGGTTTTTACTATTGAATATGTTTGTTTGGCCCATAATTATGCTTAAAACCGAAAATGCTACTTAATTCACCCATGCGTTTCTGAGATAATGGTCACACTGGCCACTTTTCAATATTTTTGGTGTAACTTGAAAACTAAGCCGAATTTGACAATTTTACATATAATACTTTTTGTTCAAAATTAAATTTTCTATTGGAATGGATAGTTCAACAAATTTTACGAAAAAATTTAAGCAGGAAAAGTTAACAAAAACCAACCTAAAAAAAATCAAAAAATCAAGGATATATAAATTTTGTAATAAATTGTGCATAACTTTTTTTGAAGCAAAGATAGGGTCAAGACATGCATAGACAAAACAAAGAAGAGACTAAAGGCTTTAATATGGTTTGTTCAAAAATTAGTATTTGTTCAAAATTGACAGAGATATTACCATTCAAACCTTATCATTTCTTATAATTTTTCTCAGTTTTGGCCCCAAAGTACATTTTTCGGTACAATATGGCAAATTTCACTTTCGTAAAAATGTTCGAAATCAAAATTTTGATATAATATGACATTAGAACTTTAGAGAATTTATAAAAAAGGATGTAAGTTCGCAATTTCGTTTTTCGGCTGTTTTTAAATGCTTTCAGGCCTACAGACCGAACGGCTGGTCCGATTAACATAAGATTTGGTATTAGGTACTAGGAACGTTAAATTTGTCATAAAGTACCAAAAAATAGGCTCTCGGGCAAAAACTGCGGAAAATGATTAGAAATGGTAAAGTTTGAATGGCTATAGCTATCTCTGTCAATTTTTAAATAATATGGCTTTTTTGACATGTCATATTAAAGCCGTAAGACTCCAGTTTACTTTGTTCATGAATGTCTTGGGCGTATCTTTGCTTCAAAAAAAGTTACGCGCAATTTAGAAAAAAATTTAAAAATCTTTAATTTTTCGATTTTTTTTATGGTTTTTCTTTACTTTTCCTGCTTAAATTTTTTTAAGAAATTTTCCAAACTATCCATTTTGATAGAAAATTTAATTTTGAACAAAAAGTATTACAAGTAAAATTGTAAAATTCGGCTTAGTTTTCGAGTTATACCAAAAATACTGAAAAGTGGCCAGTGTGACCATTCTCTCAGAAACGCATGGGTGAATTTAGTAGCATTTTCGGTTTTAAGCATGCCTATGGGCCAAACAAACATATTCAATAATAAAAACCCTTGCACTTAATTGTTCCTTTTTAAAAGGTCTATTCAATAGGCTATAACAACATAGAATTAAATTGAGAGTACCTATATACAATTTCGAACAAATTTTGGTTCAAGGCAACAATCCATTCCTGTTTCTCTCTAAGAAATTCTTATTTGAAATTTATGAATTACCTAAGCGTATTTTCAAAATATATATAGCTAAAGATGAAGGCTAACAACTAATTAAAGATTTTTTCAAAGATAAATGAAGGTAGGTACCTACATATTAAGTAGAAGATTCAAACAAATTTTGATGTTAAATGTTCATACTTCAGAATGGCCATCATATACATTAAATCGAAAAAAATTACCTTGAGAAATTATATGACCCCAAATTTGCATCAAAAACGCATTTTTTTTAATTTCTAGATTCGAATATCTCAAAAACATGATGCGGTAGAGCAATAACAAGTTCGAATTCAACCTCAACCCATGAAAGATCATTATAGAAGTATATCTTGGTTCATGTTAGTCAAAAATTCAAATTAAGTAAATTAGTGTTTTCGAGTGGATTTTCGGAAACAGTCAAAATAATACGTCAATTTTCAACTAGCGCTTGAGTCCCAATGGGTTGCTGGAGAAAAAAATCTTAAACAGAGATTTGTTGCTAATTGTACTCTGATATCACGAATAATTGATAGTTTCCAAGCCATAAGACCAAAAAATGCATTCACGAAATTTTGGTCGCAAACCTCAGATTCGGATTCAGCACCCGAAAACATAAAGGAGAAAAAAATGAAAACTACCCCACAATTTGCATGGCAACAACACAGGATTGGACTCGGTATTAGTTTAAGTAAATCAAAAGTACAAAACTGATGGTAATGACAGTTCAATTTTGACCATTAAAAAAAGAACGCGAAATTTCAAACCTTCTGTTGGAAGACCCTCTAGTTACTCTTATATGGCATAATGTTTTAAAATTTTAAATTAAATTGCGTCTTTCTTGAACATGGATGTGGTAGCTGCTACAGAACTGAAAAAAAAAAAAAAAATTAAAAAAATGTCAACCTCGTTTAACGTTGATAGATTTCAAAGAAACTTCTTTTTTTATTCTGTAGGTATGAGCTATCTTTCACCTGTGTCAATTTCATTGCAATTGCTCAAGGAACAGTAAGGTTCCGAGGTTCTCGAAACTTTTCTTTTCGAAGCCTTATCCTTCGACTCATGAAGTGAGCGTGTCCCTAAATGAGCATTATGAGCGTGCTCATGAGCATCTTCGATACATCATTTCATATACATTGAATATCTGCCTTTCCACAGAGCTTGTTTTCCTTGCGTAGCGATATGATTGATGTGATGGGTTTGGTAAATCTTTCTCGACATTAGACTGTATCAAATACCAAAACACGCAATTAGGTTTCTTCCTTTGTAAAATTTCTCTTAAAATATAGTTCAGCAGCTGCAAAAAACCTTTTGATCATGATTTTAACCATCAAGATAATGCAGTAATTTCAAACGTCATTAAGGTCTAAACAAAAATTACGTATACGTACTGTACAACATTAAAAGCGAACCAAATAAAATCCAATCGAAATTCCCGTTAAATAATTTCGAAAACTCCTCCCTTCGGTCAAGGACCGCGCTGACACTTAAAAATTAAAAAAAAAACACAAACCTAAGGCGAGCACCAAAAACAATTTAACCAACAGGACAACTCGCAAACCCTCAATCTTTATACCTTGCCATTCCTCCACCTCCGCCATTGGCTCTTTTGTGAGCTGTGCTCAGCACCAAAGAAGCTCCTAACACTTTTCTTATATTGATTTTGCCGGCCATTCCGGCTAAATTAATCGATAAATGCACATAACTGCGTTAGGTCGTTCCGCAACTTCTTTCTCCGTTGTTCTATACGTATCTGTAGGTATATCTTACCCGTATCGAGATAAATAGCTTACAACATTCCACAACGTTGTTTTGGCCGTATTCTTTTTTGTTGATGCAAGTTGAAACCTTAAAATAAAAAGAATTGGATGTTGTTGTTTTTGTTGTTGTTTTGTGTTTCGAACGCGCCGGCAGGTTTCTTATTTCTTTTGGGCCAAACAATCAAAGGAACTAACAACAAGGACGAAGTGGATGGCTATAACCTTTTACAGGAGAAATGTAATTTAAATTGTCGAGATTGCAAGGAGAAACGTAGGGGGGTTGAATGGTTTTTGAGGTTAATGCCTGATCCTTCAGGCTTCAGGAGGGAATGCAGGTAGGTAGGCAGGAACACTGACTTTGAGAAGGTAGGTATATTCAGCAGGAATCCTTATCTCTTTTATTTTGGTATAGATTTCCTGTTTTACTTTAAAAATATTCTTTTAAAGGCAATGGAGTTGGATATTCCCTGTTCTTAGGATTTTTTTTTTGTTTATTTTTAAGGTTTGCTTACTTTTTTTTGTGTTAAACATGCTAAAGGGTTAAATTGCCCAGTGGTTTGAAATTATGGGTTTCGTGAATGTTGGCAGTGGCGTTCGTTCAGGAAGAGTTTGGGAGGTGATGGTATAGTGCAGTTTGTTGAATTTATATAAGTGCAGATATCTACATTTTGTGTAGTCAAGTGTTTTTTTTTTTTTTTTGGTAAATTTTGTATTGTGAACATTTTTTTGCGAATAAACAAAAAAAACAAAAACTATGGATTTTCGATTAAAGGAAGTAAACTTAGCCCCGCAAGAGAAGATCTCATAACTTCTTTAAGGAACATCAACTCGTGGTTACATCATGAGTTAAAATTATATAGTCCATCACACTTGAATGAATTGAGTTTAAACTGTTATTCTGAATTTATATACAATTAAGGACAGTGATTTTGGGGAAATGCTTCTTTTTTAAGGGAGTTTGATGGAAAAAAGATTAAGTTCAAGTTGTTAAGGTAGGAATGTGGTATTTATTTTGGGCTTAAGAAGTCTATATGGTATTTTTTTGCGTGGTCTTTAATTTGAATTTTTCTGGAAACCAATTTCATTACGTATCATGACGTTGCATTTTTTGAGCTCTTCTTGTATTGGAATTTAAGGATTCATACGAATATTGACTACAATGAGGTATTAAAGTTGTTTTTGCTTAAGAACACATGAATATACAGTTGTTAGTTATAGCTGCAGGCAGGGCCGGGCAAGCAATACGTGCAAGTGGTGCAAATGTGCAGGGCGCTAAACCCAATGGGCGCCTTGGGCAAACATCAAGAAAGCCACTACCACTTTACCTACCTATACTTTTTTAATTTTCAATACTTTTTAATAGCTCACATCAATATTGATATCCATTCTTATTCTGAATTTAAAGACAGATATCTACTATTCCAAAAATAAGTCGATGCTAAGCTTCCTATTCACAAAATCTTTACAAAGTGCACGATTTTGTTTGCCTCTTGGGGATACCTCGTTCGTCTCTTGGGGATACTTCGTTAAAAAAACACATATCACAGTCTACGCCTTGGGCAATGTGAACGACTTCTTCTACCAATAATCGCAATTGAGGGGCGTTTGTGATGAAGCTTGCGCCGAGCACTAATTTAGCTCGGGTCGGCCCTGGCTGCAGGAGTGGTCTCAGAGTTTTCTCTTCTGGGGTGAATGACTTTGTTGAAACCTAGCACCCACTAAAAGTTCCTTTTGAGGTCATAACATGTATGTTTTCCCCCCATGAGCGTCATCCTAAACAGCAAGATGTGTAGTGAAAATATCTGATTTTGTTCGGAAGAGCTAAGTGCATAATATTGGTACCTATGTTTATATTAATACCGGTAAATAAAATTCAACAGTTCAGTCATTCGAAAGTCAACCATGGATGGAAGCAGTCGTAGATAACGGGAGAGTTCCCAAATAATTATTAAATAATTTTTGCAAATTACTGAGCCATCAGTCACAATCCAGAAGACCAACGAAGCAGGCGTGCTCTGGTTTCATTATGGACACCACTTTGTACTAACCAGAGTACCCTCACTGCCGTAAATCGAAGATATTATCAGAGAACCACCATTATGATCATAAAATTCAATCGAGGAGTTGGTCCAGAGCAACTTGGTGTACGCCACAGCCCATGAAATCATCGAGGGTGTGTCTAGATAAACATCGTTCCAGTTACCGGTTCCCGCTCTTTTCGTCTCTCGAGCGAACATGACCAACAATATCACCATCGGAAAGAATATAAATGTTAGCAATCAACGTTGGTACCAGCCGCTGCTGGGGCAAGGAAGTTCTCCTCTAGCACTAACCCTTGCTCCAAATGGTTAAATTTCTGCTAAGCCTTCCACTCTGACACCACCCTTATTCCCGACCGCAAGGCCATCAATTGTCCCTTCAAGGAATTATCCAGCATAAAACCTTCTGTTCCGGAAGATGAAACAGACACAGACAAACTCCAGAATTCAACAAAGAATACCCCCGTTTTAAGCTCAGGTATCTCACCGATTGAGGAAGACTCGGGTTCGTCATATACCTAAACGGACAATAGGAAGTCCACCGAAATGGATAAAACAGGTAACAATGCTAGACAGGGCGTTGGAAATTGCTTGGTCAGAGGTCCACTTGTTTCTGAGAAGGCCCTAGACAGTCAAGTTTTCAAGCAGCAGATATCAACCGTCAACAAATATCAACCGTCACCCATTCATTGCCAACATGCAACATGCAACGCCTCACACTCCGTCAACCATTTCATAAGTGTTTTTCAGTTCACACCCAGTATGAGCAGAAAAACTAAAAAGACGAAGTACGAAATTGGAGAAAAGCTGAAGCTTATTACCTCATACTATTTCAATTCCTAATTATTTTTATTTAATAATTTCGAACTCTAGGAGCAGTAAGGTTCCAGCGGTCCATTGTTTGTAGCAACTTTGATAAGCTGAGGTTACTTCTCTTGGTGCATTAGTGTACCATTCAAATATAACCTTTTTGGCGTCCACCGCCACACCGTTAATAAAGTTGTTTTCTTTCGGGTGCTGAGCTGGAATCAGATTCCTACCATTGTTCTCCCTGCCTGCTCCTTCTGAAGTGGTTCAAGGCCGAATAAAGTTGTTGTCCCTCGGATTAGCGCTGGGCTAGAATCAGAGTCCTAACCGATTAGTCCCCGGTTCATTTCTTCTAAGTAAATTTTGTGGGCTAATGAAATACAATGTTATGTTAAGAATTAACCAAAAACTTTATTCAATTTTAAATTTACAAAAAGGTACTTAACCAAAATTGAACCACGCTGCTTGCTATCCAAAACTAGTATGCTCTTTCATATCAGACGTCAATGCAGCTGTCAAGTAAATTGTAGATCTGTTTGTGTGAGCTATCGTTTTTCGTCACACTATTTATCATAAGTGAAAACCAAGATTTTAAGATTGTAAACCCCTAAGTTAAGCTAAGTTATTATAAACTTGCTGTTGCCCGCCCGCTTCGCTGGGCCCCAAGAACCTCCTCGCATTTATATTTTTGCCTGAAACATTTTTCTGCTGTACGATATTGTGAATCTCCCCCGGAAAGCTTTCCCTATAGGAAATTTTATTTACGATAGCCCCCATTGTATTGTCTGTTAGAGGTATTTTTTTAAATGCAATACATATGTACATTATATTAAATTGCTGATTTCTTTAATAGGAAACGCGTTCACAGGATCAATTGACTTTGAACACTGATCAATTTAACTTTGAACACTAATCAATTTAACTATCTTTGTATGAGATTTATCTTCTTTGCCTATCTACGCGAATAAGGAAACAATTTTGTAGATTAAAAAACAAAATAAAAGAGCTAAAAATATTTGATCAAATCATTAATATTTTTTTACTTTTGAGCCCGTAAGCACACACAAATTCCAAAATTTTTAAAATAAGGGACACCCTTACATACATGTATGTACATTAGGATGTCCGTTATTTCCCAAAATCGTTTTTAAAAGCCCTAAAAGAAAATTGGCCAAACAAAATTTTGTCGGAGGCCATTTACACGTGGGTCTAAGCCCATACTTTTCCCAAGCAAATTTGTATGGGATTTTCACTCTTTTCACGTTTTATTTTTGTCTTCTCCAATTTTTTTGATTTTCGTTCTTTAGTCATCCCTTTAAGAGACCTCATTCAAAAATTTATAAAAAAAAAAATCGAATTTTTTGCCTCGATTATTACCATGGGAACTCTCTCATATAAAAACATCATAAAACTGAACGTCTTAATACATATTTAATTTGAAATTTTTTGAATGAGATCTTTTACAGGGATGATTTAAGAACAAAAATCAGCAAAAAAAATTAGGATAGTTGCAGTAAATCGAGAGAAAAAAAATAAAACGTGAAAATAGCGGAAATCTCATACATATTTGTATGGGAAAAGTATGGGCTAAGACCTTAGAGCCACGTGTAAATGGCCTCGGACAAAATTTTTTTCGACCAAATTTTGTTTTTGGGCATACATTTTTGATTTAGAGGGTGTCTGATATCTAAAAACGATTTTGGGAAATAACGGACACCCTAATGAACGTAGCTCACCATCAATTGCACTAAAAGCGTGAAACAGATTGAACCAACACCTGCAACTGTGGTGGCCTTTGTTTTAAAACCAACAGCAACGTCAACAGCGTCGTAACAAAGTCCTAAATTTACTGATGTTGGGGCAGTGCTGGCAACTTTTCCGCAACAATATTCTTGGAGCACCACACTTAAAAGAATTAAATACATACCTTGGACATGGAACTTGATGTTTTTTTTAACTTTAGTTTCTATGTGGAATGCCAAACAGTTGAAATGACGGTGCTGGTAGCAATGTGATTGAAAAATATTTGCTGGCCAGCGTGCTGTTTCTGTTGACGGCCCTGGTTCTAGGGCTGGTTTAATCTGTTTCACGCACAAAAATAAACACATTTGAAAAAGATACCTTAAGAAAAAGAAACTGCATACACATGTATACTCACTTCAGCAACCTGTGATAGATTCTATTCCAATTCCAATCGCGAATTTTACCAATATAATTCAGTCATACACAAGTTTACATACAAATATATGTGTGTGTACAAAAGTAGTTTACAAAAATAAAAAATTGAAAAATCAAATAAAAGGAGAATGGGCATTTTTGGGCGTTAGCGGCCATTAATGAAATTAGTGTCAAATGAAAGGTATGCTACTCAGGAACAACTTTCACTATGGACGTTACATTGCACTTCATTAAGAAAAGACGATATTTCCATGTTTTTTATAATGCAATTGCATTGAGCAATATTGCATATAGTGATTATATTTTTAGTGGGTGTAATGCTTTATTCTAACTTCATAACGTCTACTGACACTGTATTAGTGTGTTTAACGGGGTTTCAGAATATCCCAAGGACGCATTACGGGTTTAAACAGACCCAGTACCTACGTATTTCAACAACTTTGTAATTTTTTAAAACATATTATTTTACTCAGGATTTTTTAATATTGTGAGGATTGTAATATTATAGTTTTATGGTAAATGTTCTTATGAATGATGCTAGATATATGGCCATTTTTATATACAAAATATTCTTGAGACTGTCTAGATTTCTTGTTCGACTTTCTTTTTCTATTTTTGAATTGGTCAGAAGCCAGAAACTTAGTAAAACTTTATTAAGGTCATAGAACAAAAATGCATTTTGTTCGGTTTTGAAGTACACCACAATAAAAAAATTTCTGCACGGTGATTGTATGACTAAAACACATCCAAAAATAACAAAACCATTCTTGGCCGCTCACGCCCATGTTTCATACAAATTTGCCCATTCTCCTTTGTTTCCCTTAAATTTTTTTAATAGTAAAATTGAATAATATAACGAAGGAATTTTGTTCTATCATAAGTTATAATTTTAGCTTTTCATGCGTTTACCTCCACCACATTGCACTTTTCAAAATAAAAGGTATGTAACAACATGCCCCTTATCCAATTATACATTGTTACAAAATTTTAAGGTGGTCGAATAAGAACTTTCAGAGATCCTAGGTTTTGCACAAACGTACATTAACATTTTTATTTATATAGATTACTTTGGAAACAAAATTCACGACGGGGTTGCTTTTAGGTTGTTGCTCTAGTTTTTCAAGTAGCAGATTCAACGAATGATTTTTGTTTTTAATATTTTTTTTCTAAAACAATAAAATTGTGCTATTCTGTGCCCAGTTTGTGCTTACGGCGGAAGCCGGCACCGCCATTTTTGATTTTCAAACAAAAAAATCGTTGTTTTTATATTGCCTTGTACCAATTTGACAATGAACTACAGGTATACCTCCCAGCAAACACCTTTGAAGCTGTCCTTTGTCAAAGAACAATAAGTTTTTCGTCTTCCATTTCCATGTTATTCTAAACAAAATTATCTGTATCGCCAAAAATGTGTTTAGAGATTTTTGAATTAAAAAGAAAATATTTTTGTGCACTTCTTTGTCAATCTATTTCAATTTATTTTTTTGTTATCTTCTTTTCCCATATCTTGAAAACACTTTTTTTTTGGTGTAATTCAGACGTCAAATTATGAAGCCGACCACCTAATTGTCATCTTAAAATGGAAGCAAAGAAACTGTTATACATTATAAGGAATACACTATCCAGTGTATTATAGAGATCAGTGGACTAGACCAACACACTAGCAGGGTTGTCAGGTTTAAAAAATCGGAATTGCTCAACACAATCAATTGTGTATACATTGTTGAAAAGGTTATAGTTAGGACATCATTTCATTATATAGCCGTTAAGCTCTAAACCATGGTGTTCGCGAGATATTCGGCTTCAAAACACCGAAAAGAACAATAGCTATTGGCTGTACTTGTATTTAACTCCAGACAGTTGTTGATTTTTTGCATTCTCTTTTAAATAAATTTTGATCATGCCCTGAATGTTATTAATGTAATCTATTTTTTATTTTATTTACAGAGCATCACACTGGACGTATTGACAGGATATATACCACCATACTATCGATCGGGAGAGAGTTGTAGCGAGAAGCCCATCAAAATGGATCCCGATTGCTTTGCCATGTCCTCGTACCAGTTTGTTAACTCTCTGGCCTCGTGTTACCCGCAACAAATAAATCCGCAGCAAAGCCATCAGCCGAATCCAGTTGCTGCGGCAGCGAGCAGTCAAGCGGGTGCAAGTGGCAGTGGACCAGGCAGTGGTGGAGGTGGTGGCGGTGGCGGAGGTGGTATTCCCAATCCCACGGGCGGTGGTGCTACACAAACTCCAAGCGCAAATGACTACTTCCCAGCGACGGCAGCCTACACACCGAACCTCTATCCAAATACACCACAGGCGCACTATGCAAATCAGGCCTATAGCTTAGGTGGTAGTTCAGGGGCGCAGCCAAATCCTGCCGATATGGTTGACTATACGCAATTGCAGCCACAGCGTCTACTCCTACAGCAACAGCAACAACAACAACAGCAACAGCAGCAGCAACACACGCAGCAGCAGCAACAACAACAACAGCAACAATCCAGCTGTAAGTACGCGAACGATCCGACAACACCGACCGGCAACAATAATAACCAACAATCGATAGCAAGCCCACAAGATCTATCGACACGAGATATCTCACCGAAGCTATCACCCAGTTCGGTGGTAGAGAGTGTTGCCAGATCGCTGAACGCAAAGAATGTGGTTGCCGGTGTGGTGGGCGCTGCAGCTGTTGTAGGTGGCAGCGGTGTGACATCGTCCAATGTTAATAATAATCACAGTAGCAATAGTCATACGACAAATGTTCCAATGCATAGTCCAAATGGTGGTGGCGACTCCGATTCGGAGAGTGATAGTGGCAATGAGGCTGGTAGTAGTCAAAATAGTGGCAATGGCAAGAAGAATCCTCCGCAAATATATCCATGGATGAAACGTGTACATTTAGGAACAAGTGAGTAGATATTTTATTTCTTTTTTTATAACATACAAAATGTAGGTACCTATAAGTATTTAAAATGGTTCGAAACTTATGACTGTTTAAAATGTATCAAAATTAAGTTTACTCATCTTTGTAGCCATTTTTGACTCTCTCAAACAACAATGCTAGCAAAATAATTTTAAAAACTTTCACGTGACTATAGATTACCTGATCATTTCGCTGAAAATACTTATGTATTAAGCAATAATACCAAATTGAATTCAGAAATTTTTGGGTTCGGAGAAATTTCTTTACCT
The DNA here is from genome assembly GCA_963921185.1 of Dasysyrphus tricinctus. Taxonomy (NCBI): domain Eukaryota; kingdom Metazoa; phylum Arthropoda; class Insecta; order Diptera; family Syrphidae; genus Dasysyrphus; species Dasysyrphus tricinctus. Next base: position 130,466,794 of record OY992530.1, read on the forward strand.
TCATTTTTGCGCATTTAAATGTCTCTGTACATAATTTAAAAAAAAATTTAATACAACAAAAATTTTACCAACAAATTCCGAAGAAATAAAACTCCTAACGGTGAAAACGTGATGTTGATTTTATATAAAATATAATACCTAATTGAATTAAAAAAAAAATTAGTAGATTTTTTTAAATTCTTTAAATTTATAAATTAATGCTACTTGTATAGTTAGACTACCTGACTCAGCAAATATTGTTTCATCACATAAATTATCAAATAAATCGAAAGTAAACATGGTCAAACCTTAACTTTTGCTCAATATCCACGTAGAATACATCCTCAACGTCAACAGCAAATAAATTGTGCCCACTGTCGTTGTACATGAGTTACTGGAACAGAACTATGCGAGACACACAAGAACAGCTCACTTTCAGTTTCAAGTTTAATATTTCACTTTCAATTTATTTTATAACTTATATCGCAGAACAAAGTTTGCTGGTTCTGCTAGTATCGTCATTAAAATTCGCAAATTAATTTGACATTCAACTCTTGCCAACAGCTGATTCAAATTTTGCAACTGTCGCATCGATAAAATCGATTATGCCTTTTGTTCCATTTTTCAACGTCTTTCGACCAATTTTATAGATTCGAGAGTTACAAAACGTAGACACAGATTTCTTCCCCAGAGCACACATTGAACACATTGCAAGTAAACTGTGATTAAAAGAATGTCATATAACAATACAAAAATACTAAAATCGCAATTAAATAATGGTGGGATGCGGGTAGGAGGGGGAAAAATACTTTACGACCTATTCTCATACCTATACCAAATATACAAAATAAAGGCATACAAATCGGTCAAGCCGCTTCGGAGGAGCTCGACCATAAACACCGTGAAACGAAATTTTTATATTAATTAGAAGAAGATATAGTTTCGCATTTATATATGTTTTGCTTAGGAATTTTGCTCAATCGCAATTTGTGGTGATTTTTCGCATTTTAAAATAAACGCAAAGTTGTATAAAACTTTAGAGTTTGCTATTTCGCCAAATGGACACTTTGAAAAGCGTTTGCATTTAAAGAAGCGATATGAAAAACTTTAGAGTTTGCTATTTCGCCAAATGGACACTTTGAAAAGCGTTTGCATTTTAAGAAGCGATATAAAATCTTTCTATGAACTCTGTTTTAAGGAATGTTGTTTGCAAAAGGTCTGCTTTTTCACAAAAATAATAATTGTTTTAAGAGTTTACATAATATCCAAAACCTATCGAACAATTTTGGGAGCGGTACGATAACCCGCAATCCAAAATCTCGAATAACGAAATATCCCTTTTTTCAAAAATCTCTGAAATTTAAAATTTTCTGGGTTCTACTCTAGAAAATAAAAATCCTGCTAATGGAAAACGGAAATTTTGTTGTCATCTTTTATTATTAAAAACTATTTTTAACAGTTAAAAAATTTAACTAAAAACTTATTTCTTTAGAAAAAAAATAAAACAAAATACATATAAATTATGTTTTTAGAAAAAAAAAAAATATGCGGTTCTTATTTTTGGTAAATAAACAAACGAAATGTGATTAGAATGCTTCGAAAAGTATTCAAATTTTTACATGCGAAATCTTTTTCCTAAGAAACAAACGAAATGTGATTAGAATGCTTCGCAAAGTATTCAAATTTTGACATGCGAAGTCTTTTTTCTAAGAATATTTTCCCAAAATAAATGCAATTTAAACGTCACACATAACAAATTTACAACTGGTTATACAATCTCTTTGTTCTCTCTCGTTCTCTTGACATTAATATTGAAAAATAAACAATAAAGGCTCTCAAACACAACGCTTAACATTCGCTGATGACAGTTTTTTGTTATTGTTTAGCATTGTGTATCTGCCATATTTGTATAATTGCGAATGATGCGCTTGCGCTATGATTTCGCGTTGGTTTGGGAGAGCCTTAACAATTAATAAATAACAGTGTGGTCTTTAAGTAGGAAGGTACTCGCGCGAGATTTTAATTTGCGAGATTTTGATTAAAAAAATGTATTTGTTGCAATCCAATTAAATTTTGCGAGATTTTAATTTGACATGGCATTTGCGAAAGCAAGAAGTGCAATTTCTCAGAAGGCCCGATACGCAATCATGGTATCTAAGAATACTGTTAGATACCCTGATTTCGAAAACTCCCAACTTAATAAATCCGAGGTTACGAAATTTCGCAAGGTTGAAAAACTATCATAAATTCTCGACTTATTAAAATCTCGCATTGCAATATTCATGTATTCACAAAAACTTGCTTTTAAAAAAAAGTACAAAATTTAGTCTACCTTAGCTACTTATTGGTGTCTAGTTCCAAGGCACCTGCTGAATTGAAAAATATTACACACACATTCCCAGTTTAGTGAATTTTTGCACGAATGTGTGCACAAACTCCAATAAATTGAGAAAGTGTGTGTAGAATATTCTTTTGAAATTATTCTTGGAGTCAATCTCAGCTAATTTTTACTTTTTAGGAGGATTGAGACCCATGGCCTACCTATACTATACTGAAAGTATGCGAGTAGGAACATTTTTTCTTAATATTTGGACATAATTTTCATTTTACTTTTTTAAATATCAAATTTAAAAATATATACATTGTTAAACTTACCAAATTATTAAAATCTCAATTTTTCCAATTACCAGGTTTTTTCATTTGTAAATAAATTGAAAACAAAATGTCATTTGCAAGGAGAATCTCTTAACCTAATCAGATGCCCTCTTGTGGCTTTAAGTTTCGTAACTCCTCTGCATATATACTAGATTGAGACTAGATTATAGTTTTTATCTACTCATGAGTAGGTACTGTGTCACCTCAAAGGAACACTGCTAATATCTTCTATGTAAATATTGAAGATAATGGGGCATATTCATATATGCGTGAAGTAAGCACCGCCATTTTTGATTTAAAGCTGCCATGTGCCGTATTTTTAAAAAAGGTTTTGATCTAAGGTTTTGATCTTTTAGAGGGAACCTACCCTTTTTTTAACGTGAAGTTAGCACCAAAAAAAAAGGTCTGTATTGTGCAGGCTTGCAGAGTAAATATTTTCGAAAAATTCGCAAATTTGAAAATTTTACGATTGAAATTTTTGCGAAATTTCAAAATTTCTTAAAAACAAAGTTGTGCTCAGAAAATGCTTCTAAGAACCAAAAAGAAAAACAATCGCATAGTTGCAACTATTATGGACAAAACATGACAAAAAATTGCGAAGGACCATTTTCAATTTAAAAAAAAAGTTGTGCTGCAAATTAGCTTTTTCTATTTATGAAAATTTTTCAAATTTTGCAATTTTGTAAAAATTAAGGTTGTGCTGTTTTGTGCTCACCTTGTGCTGCCATAAGAAAATTGACACTACTTTGCGAAGTAAGACAAATGTTGCAAAAATAGTTCATTCAAAAACATTAATTTACTGTAGTTAAACTTATATTTTGAAAAATAAAAATGAGCCATAATAAAAACGCTTGCAAAATTATACCTACGTTTTTGAGCTTAAGTCAAGGGGAGAGATAAGTGTTAAACAATATTTTTAGAACTAAAGTAAGTAGGTATGTTAGGCAATATTTCCCAAATAAATATGCGCAAAATAAATTTTAGCAGTCAAAATTATTTAATTAATATTCAAATTCAACTTTAGCTTCCAGACTGTAGTTTAAAACAAACAAACTTACATAAATCGTAGGTATTTGAAAAATAAAAAAAAGCTTCATTAACTTTATAAGAATTGATACAAAAAAAAATTGATCTAATAATAGTAGCTAAAAAAGAAGAAAAAGGCTGCTGTTTTGTGTAAATCATTTTGTAAAAATAAATCAAATTCAAAAATGAAAATGAAAATGAAAAATAGAAAACAAAATACAACCACCACCCACTCCCTGACACACTGTTTAATTCTGATTAAATTCTGAATAATCATATCAAATAAAACAAATTATCTCTTAAATTTAAATTGAATTTCAAGATCATCTCCCTCTCATGTATCACTTAATCTTCAAGTTGATTTTTTATATCTGTTATTTTTTTCTTCACAAGTTCTATATATTTGTATTTGTGGTAAAAAAGAAAAATAATGAAAAATACCTCAACTCAAAACTTTGTACATATATGCGTAGCTACTTACATTTTTCTTGTTTTTTTAAATTCCTTCGATTGCGCATTCCAAAAAAGTCACCTTACAGTTATTTTGCATTGTTTATTATGTTGATGAAATTTAGCAATCAACTATATTATGGGATTGCTTAAATGAGATTCTTTCGACTATATAGTCCTTAAGGAAAATCAAGAACGTACTTTTCAAGCACCCTGTCAAAACATGTAAACATCATCAATGAAAAATTACTCCAGAAATCAGTGCGCTTGGAAACCTTAAAAGATATCATGATGATCTTTTTGAGTTCCACTATACAACTTAACATACAAACATAAATCTTCTCTGTAGAGAATACTTTTTTTTTGTAAATTCTATTTTTGGATTGAATATCGATTTGTCTTGCGAAGTGTCGATGAAATAGTAGCTCTTATGAGAAACGTGACAGCATCAATGATGGACAAATTCACGACCGATATGCTTTGAATAAACAAGTGCTATAAATTAAAATTTGAAATAGCTGAGTGCAGAAGATGGAAAGATAAATTTGTTGAAGATTGAAGTATAATTTGTTGCTTTGAATGTTCTATAGAGCACACACACCACATTCCTTTCCATTAACATTAGAGTAATTGCTTTTCATTTGCAATCATGGCAAAAAAATAGGTACTTCTATATTAAACTATTTTGTATAGGAACATTTATATAAATCTATGAATATATGACCGGGTTTCTTTTTCGGGAAAACTAATTTATAAAAATCAATTTTGAAGAATTTAAACTTGGTATGTTCAAATGTATACTTAGGTGTATAAATAGGCATAGGTCACCTGATCAAATTGATGATGATTGGAATTTTAAAAAAAATAGGTATATTAGGTTAGTTTATATTCCTAGATATTCTTCCATCTAATAGACTATTTCAATTGTTGTTACAAAAAGTTAGAGCTCTTTGGGAAACTTGAATGTTCTTCAGTTTTTTATTCCTTATTCTTCCAGTTGTTAGAATGATGAAAAGATCCTTTAATATGGATAACTCGAGGACAAAACTGTCATTTATGAAATTTCCTTGACATTTACATAATGTAATAGAACTTTTTCAGAAGAAGAACGCTTCGGTTATTTGGCATCATTCAAACTTTTTTGTAGTACCTCGTGGCATGATGGTTAGTGCGTTGGACTGTCATGCCGAATGTGTGTGTTCGATTCCCCGCCGGGTCACCTACACGGAAAGAATTCTTGCATCAGATCAAGAAAAATGAGCTGCAAATCACGAAAAATGAATCCCGGTTTATACCTTGGCTCAGGATTTAGTAATTTACAACTTTTTTTTGCAATTTGCAAATCGAAGCAAAATTAAGGTATTGATATTCAAAAATCATGAATCAAAGCTCTTAAGTATCAATTATTCAATTGAGAGAAAACAAAAATTGCAACCAACAAATCGCAGTTTGATCCAAATATTTCTCAGTTGTATATTTGTTAATATGCTAAAAAGGTTTGTGATCACCAATTTCATTTCGTGATTTGCCATTCGAAAGAGCAATCTTACTCTACCTTTCTTATTCTCTTCGCATTTTGAAGGTATACAGATTTTATTTTATTGATTTGAAATAAAAACTTTGCTTTCCTCTACTTGGATTTTAACTCACATCCCTCCAGTTACTGAGCGAGCACGAAACCACTAGGCTAATTCGCAATACAGAACACTGCTTTCAGAAATTCAGAAGTAGATCCATGCCATGCTTTGGTGCTCTATTTCCTGAAGAATAGCTAAATTGCGACAAGAAAGTCGTGATTTGGGAAAAAATATTTTGTGATTTGGGACTATTCTAATGGAGTTTCAAATTCTGACACAGAAAACATGATTTGCTAGATTAAATATTTGGTGGTTTGCAAATCAGTGATTGTGCAAGGTTTATTACTAAAAAGTGATCGCAAATCAATTTGTTGATCAAGTTGATGCTATCGTGAGATCATTCTTTTGGAGAATAAATTACGCCAAAAAAGTTGTAATTTACTATGAGCAATGCAAGCTTGAATCATTGATTCTAATTGTAAATCTTGACGAGACAAATTTTCTAATTTGCTATGTTTTGAATGTAAATTTATCAGTTTTTGAATCAATCTATCATAAAAACGCCATAATTTACTATTAAAACACGTTTTACAAATTACAACTGAAAATTTTGCATTTGGTTATTTTTCAATTCTCTCCGTGTAAAAACAAAAATGTTTTATCCGAGGTACTGCCTCTTGCGAGGAACTGACAAATCCTCCAAGAGTATACTTGTCATGAATAAGTGCATCTCATCTAGCCGTTCGGACTCGGCAAAAAACTATAGGTCCCCTCCATTCCTGCCAACGACACGCACACATGAATGGTAGTGAGTTGTAAATCACTAGGCCCTGGTTCTCCAAGAGCTGTTGCGCCACCCAATTTATTTTTATTTATTTATCATTCAAACTTATTTGGAAAATTGGGCTTCAATAGAGGATTATATGATTTCTATACTTCATTATCGACAGCAGTTTACAGTTAAGTGTGTTCATCTCGTTTTGTGTACCGCACCATGCGCTCTCAATTATACAAAACCAACAATGCGACAAAATAGTGTTCGCATTCGCATTTATTGATTGCATCGAAAAACGGTTTTTCTAACGAGTATACCTCAAAAACGTGCTCCGATGGAATATTTCAAATTTCAGAATCGGGTTCAACACACTAAAAACCGACAGATAAGCATGTTTTGGTTTCTATAACAAAAACCTTGCTGACCAGTCTTATTAAATAAAACGTGTTTTATTTTAGAGGTATACCTAGAACTTTAAGTTGGCAACGCACTATTTTAACTGGCGGCCATTTTGTCAGCTGTCAAGTGATTTATTATTAGTTTGGTTTGGCATTTCAACATGAATAGACTGAACAACGCTTTCAAATTGTGAATATTTATTTTGAAAATCATGGTTCTGTTCGAAATACGTATCCCAATTTCCATAAGCGAATTTTGTTTAGCGATGAAGCTCACTTTTGGTTGAATGGTACGTCAAATAAACAAAACTGCCGTATCTGGAGTGTTTATAATCCTCAAGTGTATGTTAAGACGCCGTTATATCCACAAAAACTGATATTTTGGTGTGCTTTATGGGTTGGTGGAGTAATTAGTCAGTAATTCCTTAAAAATGATGCTGGCCAGAACGTTACAGTCAATAGTGACCGCTATAGAGCCATGATTACTGACTTTTTCGTTCATCAATTATTGGACAACCATAATGTGCAGGGGCTGTGGTTTCAACAAAAACTGGCACCTAACCATATAGTTTCACGTTACAGACCCTCAAATTGGGCTCCAGGATCGTGCGCTTTAACGTTGCTTGACTATTTTCTGTGGCGATATTTAAGTCGATAGTCTACGCCGATAAGCCCGAAATGATTGACCACTTGGAGGACAACATTCGCCGCGTTATTGCCGATATACAGCCACAAATGTCGGAAAAAGTCATCGAAATTTGTACCTCCAGATTAGACTACGTCTGAGCCAGCCGTGGCGGTCATATGCCAGAAATCATATTTAAATTATAATGCCAAAAGATTATCTTTCGAAAAAAGTAAATTTCATGTCAATTTAAAAAAATCATCTTTGTTTTATTCCATTTCAAAGTTCTATATTCGGCCTAGTTCATTTAGAAGATAGTAAAATCTCAAAAAAATTTATTTTAGCACTGAATATCTTCTAAACGGTTACTTTTGAAATACTAAAATTGAAATCGACGCAGAATTGCAACCTCTATAACATATCCAAAGTCCCCCAAAATCCCCGCATTGGCTTTTTGTGTAGAAGCATTTGAAGAGGTGCAGACGGGGAGAAATTGGAGGTCTATCGAACTTTAATATTTGTTTGGGTAAAACTAATCATATGATACATGCTTTAAGGGTAGTTTTTAACGTTGAATCTAATGAAACTAAATTGTTAATGATTCAACCACCCAAAAAAAAGTTATAGTCCTTTTTATGCAACGATGACTTTTTTTTCAAGTACAACAGGTAAAATATTACCGAAAACCCTTTGAAAATAAAGGTATGTAAATGAAACTTGGAATAAATGTTCCATTTGTCATACGAACTTAGAATCAATAGAAACCCTAAAAATATCCATGGTGTAAGGGTGTTTTTTCAGCGGAAGGGGCAAGTGTAGAATGTTTACCATAACACCCACGAAAAAACTCTTACACTCACGAAATTTGCCAAAAATATTAAATTTGTCATGGCAACTGAAAAACTGAAAATTTGGACCCTTACTGCAATTTTCTACCTAACACAGTTGCTGAGAAAAGGGTATGTACTGCTAACTTCACACTGATGTCAACACTGCAAAGTAAATTTTTCGATTTTTTTTGTCAAATTTCGACGTAAAAATTTGAACTTAGTTTTTTCTTGAAGTGCATGAAAAACTGCAAATTTGGACCTGAACTGCAATTTTATAGCTGGCTCAGTTCCTGAGACAAGGGTATGTACTGCTAACTTCACAGAGATGTTAACAGTGAAAATTGAATTTATTCGATTTTTTTTCAAATTTGGACTTAAAAATGTTGACATTAATTTTTCTTGAACTGCAAATTAAACTGCAAATTTTGAGCCTAACTGCAAATTTCTAAGTATCACCATTGCTGAGAAAAGGACTTTTATGCTAACTTTACAGTGAAGTTAGCAGTACCTACAGTATGAATTTTTTTTTATGTAAGGATTTAGAAATTTTTTGCTAATTTCACAGTGAAGTTAGCAGTACAGTCGGTTACACCCTCTATTTGGTGAACTGCAAAATCCGGAATAGAAATGCATAAAAAATGCAAAAAAAATGCAAATTCCTGCCATGGTCCCATTGGTCTAGCTCAAAAATGTTATACTAACTTCACACACGTAACAAAGTGTGAGGGAGAAAAAGGTTCAGGCTGGACAAATTTTGTTTTCCATCTACTATATCAGGGGGTCAATTCTCGATCTGTAAAGACGTGAGTGATAATTTTTTTCACAACTTTACGCCGAACTCTATAAAGTGAAAAATTGAACTGAAATCTCAAAACTTCTTCACAGAATAGTTTTATATTCGCTGTGAAGTGATAAAATGAGAAACTATTGTGAAAACTCAAATGAGTTTTTTTATAACTTCACCAGCTTCACAGGTCGAGAATTAAACCACAGTAAAGTAAGACGGATGGAAAAGCTTACGCGGATTTTTGTCAACGTGGAATTACACCACCGCACATCAATGGTTGAGATACCCTTACTATCAGTTTTAGTGAATGTCTGAATTTCATATCTTTGAGGACTCTGGAAACACTAGATACGTGTTTGAAAGAATATTTGTCCTAAGAAACCGTTTACGTTCTCAAGTATGTACCTACAGTAATGTGGAAGCGTTGAATAAGCTACCAAACTATACTACAAAAAAAATGCTTTTCCTCAACAGCTTTATACCACATCAGGAGTATCATATTATCATGTTGAGCGTAATTGGAAACGAGTGTCAAAGAACACTTGAATAAGTCAATGCAAATGAAATAAATCCAGATGAATACGATACCCATCAGTTAGTTAACTCATATTATATTTAATAAAAAGAGTATAATATATGTACTAAATTTCCACCTCATTACAACCAACACCTGAAAGAAAAACCCACACGCACATTTTATAAAACTTGTGTGCCTCTTTCATGTTGCATTTTTAATTAAACTCCATCGAAGCATTATAAAGTAACGCAGAATAATTGCAAGGCTACTTACGTATTATTTCTCATTTACTATTTAATTAAAATTTAATGTTGCTTTACATTACAATGCGTTTGTGATTAATATATCAGAAGAAAAAAAAAAAAAAAAACATAAATACATCATACTCACCGGCTCGGCTGACATATAAACGAGGGCATCGTGTCAAAGTATATTTAAAAATTCAAGCATCAGACTCTGATGATTCCATAGACAGAAAAAAACATAAGATACAAAAATATAATAATAACAACAACAACAATAAACAAATAAAAGATAGATTATCCTTAATGGGTTTGTGCCTCTGCTCAGAAGCGCAATTTCTTATCGCATTTATAAAGAACATTAAGCACCTCTTTATATAGCAGCTCAAAAGTCTATACACTCTTGGCAAACTCAATTATTCGCTCGAGGTATGAAATGATCTTCCGATTGATTGCAGTGGTAATAATAAAAACAAAAAACAAAAAGTAGGTGAACTTGCAGTCGATGATGTTGATGCATCTACATTCTACGAGGTGATGATGAGAGCAGATTTTACGGAGCACTTCAGTTTATGCTGACGCGACGGATGGCAGCAGCTGAAGATTTATTGAAACGAATCGGCTGCAAGTTTTATTACCTAAAAATAAAAAATGTCCATCGTATAAATCATAACCAGGGAGCAAGGAACTTCCGCGTGTAACCAAGAACTTGTTGTGCCTCAAGGTACGCAGACCTAACAAACAAAAAAGAATCTGGAAGTACCTCTATAGTTATACGGGAACAGGTACATGTTGCTTGCATTGAACTATCACCAATTGAAGCACACAATTAATTTGATTGCCTGCAAGCGATTAATTTTATCGACCTCTGGTTAAAATTTTTTTTTTTCTAAAAAACAGGGAAACGTGAAGAACTTTTTTTTGTTACAAAATATGACCAAGCCCACCTTCCTAATTAGCGTGATCGCTTCGATCAAAAATACGCCTTCGGCTGACAAGATCGCCAAAGATATTTGTTAAATTCGTATGGAACTTAGAGATAACATTTTTTTTTATAAATTAGAAGTAATAAGAAAACATATGTAATCAATTATTCAGACAGGTACAAAATACTTAATATGGCAAATTTTATAAATAACTTGTGGGAGTATACTTTAGCGCGGTGAGTTTAGTTTTATTTTTTGCATTTTAATTTACTCGTAGGTAAGCCTTCAGCATTCGATGGCACCAAGCCAAATCGAATTAATCAGGTAGTCTTTAGAACGAGTAGAGTGATTGTAGGAAAAGCCATTTCTTTTTGAATTGAAATGAGTAGGTACCTACTGCAATTTTTTTTTCTTGAGATAAAAAGATGCAATTTTTATATTTTTTTAGTTTATGATTTGAAATATGATAAAGATACATATGTAAAAAGGTCATGTTAAATGTGTGATAAATGCAATTCTTTGATGTTCAAATAAGAGAAACACGTCAGAATATTTTCTTTGATTTATGTTGTTTTCTGTTTTAACTTAAAACTAATTAGTTTAACCAACTCGACGACATTAAGATGAATTTTTGACATTTTCTTTGAAAAGCGAATCATTGAAGCGAAGAACAACAAATTGTTTGTGCATATATTATTAAAATTTGAGGCACGAGTTTGTATGGTTTTGTTGAAATTGGCAAAATTAAGTATGTACATTAGGGTGGGTCAAATTTAACGAAGTTGCTTTGATTTTCTTGATACCATGAAAAATAGGTGGCTTGGGGCTCAAAAATTTTTTTCTAAAAAAAAATAGTTCAAAATTTTAACATTTAGAGGTCCCTCATCGCCATTTTGTTTTTTCCATACAAATTGTATGTGAAAAAGGTGGAAGAAACTTTGGAATCTTATAACTTCCTAACCGTTTAACCTGGAAAGAATCCGTTGACATATTTTAATAGAAAATTGAATTTTCTAAAAAAAGATTTCAATCAAAAATTAGATAGAAGTTGCCGTTTAGAAGATATTTTGTGCTAAAATAAACTAGTTGAGATTTCACTACCTTTTAAATGAACTAGGCCGAAAATTTGAATTGTGTTTAATAACACTGGTCAACAAGATTTTTTTTATAGAAATCAAAACATGCTTTTCTATAGAAAGGAGTTACCGTTTAGAAAATATTTTGTGCTAAAATAACAACAATTTTTACTTGACTATCTTATATCATGACACTGGTCAACAAGGTTTTTTTTATAGAAACCAAAACATGCTTTTCTTTAGGTTTTCAGTGTGTTGAACTCGATTCTGAAGTCAGAAATATTTTATCGGATCAAATTTTTAAAATATTCCCGTTAGAAAATCAAAAAACCCGTTTTTTTTTTGCTGTGTTCCAGGTTATGTCATAATAGTCTAAGAGCCAGTAGTGGGCAGACTTACGTTATTTCAGTACGATTAAAATTAAGTGGAGCCATTCTATTAGACTTCCTAAGCATGGAATGGGCAATTTTGGTATGTCACGGAATTTTAATAATAGGCCTTACAAATCTCCATTTTGCAGGCTTTGGATTTGGAATGCCCATTCCCAGCTCAGGTAGTCTAAATGGCGCCACTTGATTTGAATTACTGAAATACGGCAAGTCTGCCGACCACTGGCTCTTAGACTATTATGACATAACCTGGAAACAGCAAAAAAAAAAACGGGTTTTTTGATTTTCTAACGGGGATATCTCAGAAACATGATCCGGTGAAATATTTCTGACTTCAGAATCGATTTCAATACACCAAAAACCTAAAGAAAAGCATGTTTTGGTTTCTATAAAAAAAACCTTGTTGACCAGTGTCATGATATAAGATAGTGAAATAAAAATTATTGTTATTTTAGCACAAAACATCTTCTAAACGGTAACTCCTTTCTAATTTTTTATTAAGATTTTTTTTAAGAAGCATTAGTGAATAAAATATGTCTTTAGCTGCATTTTATTATCTCCGGGTCGCGGGTCCAGGTCATCGGATTCAGGTTTCTATCGGGGTTAATTTCAATAACCCAGATACAGGTTTTCACTCTGACCGTCACAGGGCTATTTACCAATGTGTATGATGTCAGGAATTTGTCAGCAGTGATGGCGGGGCTAGATTTAACTTTTTTGGGCCCTAGGTATATAGAGTAAATGGTGCCTTTGTTTTTATTTCCTTGAACTTAAATTATAATCAAATCACAAAAATTAAAGAAAAGGTTCATCTTGAACTGACGACATATAAGTGTTCTAGTTTAGGTTAGGTTAGGTTTAAGTGGCTGTCAGTCATGAAAACTGACACACTTAGACCATAAGTTGGCCCATTGTGATACCACAAGAATCTGGGAAGCCTTTTTCCCTACTCGATGAACCATTTGGAGCTTCTTATGAAGCGTAACAGACTACCTATGTCAACATTTACTAAATCACTAGGATCATTGAAGTAGAAATCTCCAAGATGGAGTCTTCGCCTATGAGATAGAGCAGGACAAGTGCATAGAAGATGAGGAATCGATTCTACCTCTTCCTCGTCCATACAGCTTCTGCAAAAATCGTTAGAGAATACGCCAAGACGCGTTGCGTGCTTGCCTATAAGACAGTGTCCGGTTATGACACCGATCATGGAGCTAATGTGCAATCTGCTTAGAGATATCAAACATTTAGATCGCTTAAAATCCATTACTGGCCAGATTTGTTTTGTTGCCAAGCAAGTGGTGATATTGTTCCACCTAAGGTTTGTTCTCTCTAAAGCATCTTGCTTCAGCATAAGTTTACATGTAGCGATGGGAATACCAATATCTGCCTTACTACTATAGGTAGAAGAGGTAGAGTTGTTCCATATTTAGCGAGTTCGTCGGCCTTACAATTACCTGGAATGTCTCTATGCCCCGGCACCCAACACAGGTGAATGTTAAACTGCTGCGCCATCTCCAGCAGAGATGAACGACAATTTAGGGCTGTTAAAGAGTTAGTAGAGACCGATTCCAGAGATTTGATAGCTTGACTATCCGAGAAGATGCGGATATCTGTAGTTGATAACACGTTTTCTTTCAGCCAAGATAAGGCTTCTTTGATCGCCATAAGTTCCGCCTGGAACACGCTACAATGATTAGGAAGACGGAAGGAGAGACTTAATTTTAGTCTTTCTGAGTACACACCACCACCCACCCCATCATCAGTTTTCGATCCGTCGGTGTAAATATGGATTGATTCATCTTCCAAGAGAGCCGTATCCTCCCAGAGAACTCTAGAAGGAATGCTGACTTGAAAGTTTTTGCCAAACTGAAGTTTTGGGATGGTGTAATCAGTGCGACTTGGGATTGATCCGAATGAATTCAGAATGATGGAATGGCCAAAGTTGTTGTTGGTCCATTGTGAGGAAGCTTTAAGGCGAATGGCTGTATTTGCAGCCACTTGTTTGCTGAAAATATTGAGGGGTGTCAGATGGAGCAGAACGTCTAGAGCAGCGGATGGTGTCGTACGAAGTGCTCCACTTATGCACAAACAAGCAGAGCGTTGGACTTTGCTCAATTTGTTGCAATTTACCGCTTTATCCAGAGCAGTCCACCATACTGTCACTCCGTAGGTGAGGATCGGTCTAATCACCGAAGTATATAGCCAGTGAGTGATTCGAGGTTGAAGGCTCCATTTGTTCCCAACGGCTTTTTTGCATGAGAAAAGTGCCACTGTGGCTTTTTTGACTCTTTCTTATATATTAGGTTTCCAGCTTAACTTTTTGTCCAAAATAAGACCCAAATATTTTGCTTGATCAGTGAATGTTAGTGGAGTACCTTTGATAGAAGGAGGATCAATATGAGGGATTTTATATTTCCTTGAGAATAGAACAAGTTCTGTTTTATGAGGGTTGACACCTAGACCACACCGGTCAGCCCAGTTGGTAAGCTTATTTAAAGCATTTTGTAAGAGTTCTTTTAAGACAGTAGGATGCTTTCCTGATACGGCAATAGAAACATTGTCCGCATATGCAATCACTCTGTAACTCTCCGCTTCCAGGCATGTCATTAGCTCATTTACTACCAAGTTCCAGAGAAGGGGAGATAGGACACCACCTTGCGGCGTACCTCTACTGACAGACCTTTTAGCAGAAAAGCTGCCCAGCTTTGAATTGATAACCCTGCTAGTCAGCATTTGATTAATCAATTCACCAAGCGTACCATCTACCTTCAGGGATGTCAGAGCAGATGCGATCGCATATGTGTCGACATTGTTAAAAGTGCCCTCTATATCCAAGAAAGCGACCATGGTGTACTCTTTATGATGGAGGGAATATTCTATAGTTCGAACTAGAGTATGTAACGCAGTTTCAACCGATTTCCCTTTGCAATAAGCGTGTTGAGCAGTAGACAATAGTCGCGTGTCTATGCTTGTTCGCAGGTGGATATCGATCAATCTTTCAAAGATTTTAAGAAGGAGTGATGATAGACTAATAGGTCTGAGATCTTTCGGGTTTACTTTGGAGCATTTGCCAGCTTTGGGTATAAACACAACCTTAACTTCTCTCCATAACAGGGGAATGTGGACCAGGTTTAAACAACTAGTTAGAATGGTCTCCAGAATTGGCATAATTAAATCAGAATTCATTTGGAGTTCAGGTGGTACTATGCCGTCGGGTCCTGCAGACTTGAGCCATCAGCATTTTTCAAACAGCTAGGCATCACTGGATTTGAAGAGAGGATTTTTCTAAGCCTGGATGCCTCTGAAGTTTTTTCTATTTTTCCACAGAAAATTCTCCAGGTGGATCTTTAAGACTTCCTCAAAGCTTTCTTATATAATTTAAGGGTTTCCTTATAGGATTCCCAATCCGACACTACTCGGGTACTTTTAGCTCGATTAAAACATTTACGACAATCTTTCCTGAGCGGTTCAAGCCCTGAATCCCACCAATACGGCTTCTTTTTTCCCCTTACTTGAGTAAGTGGACAGGAAATAGCTATTGATTTGTTAAGGGCTAACGTGAGATCACTGACCTTGCAGTCAAGTTCAATTATATTTGAAGGAGGATTTAAAAGATCAGGTTTTAATAGACCTTTGAGTGTTATCCTATATTTAAACCAATCGGTTTTTCGAGGGTTTCGAAATTCCAAGCGGCTAGGAGGTTCATCATTTAGACTGAATTGGATGTACCTGTGATCAGAAAACAAGTGTTCATCAGATACTTTCCAATTCAAGATCTTGTGATGAATTGTATCTGAGACAAGAGTAATATCCAATACTTCTTGTCGGTTTTTAGTAATGAAGGTAGGTTCGTTTCCCACATTACTTACTATAAGGTTAGTACTTAAAATATGTAACGTTAAAAATTATTAATATTATATATAAATAAATAAATAAATTATATTCATTTATATAAATACAAAATTTTCTTATGTGCGAGTGTGAAGGTGTCGTATCACAGTCTATTTGTAACTCAAGGAGATATTCAAGAGAAGGGAACTATGGAATTTTGTGTCGACATCATAGCCCACCTCAGAAACTTTTCTGATCATACAACAAAAAATATCCCCCCATACAAGAAGAGAAGAAGGATTCTAGGAATTCAAAAAGGCTTTTACAAAACTCAACCACATAAAACACGAAAAAAACTTAAAGCATGGCTTGAAATGAATATAATTTGTATCTAAAAATTCCTAAAAGAAAACTTCTGTTACTCCACTCACATTATCCCTTTTGAGCTTTGTCTACCCTTAGGACCTGTAGTTACAGACCCACATGTCCTTCAAGCAGATGACAACAAAAGGGTGTCCACTTTCCATATATCGATCTAGGTCTGTTTATCTCCGCACTTTCCAGCTCGTCGGTGGGGTGAGTTCTTGATAAAAGAAAGAGGACCGCGTTACTATACTTCAGACCTATAGTCAGAGGTGTTGATTGACTGAAAATTATTAAACATTGTTGTTGTTGCAGGACCCGAAAATTTTGGTATTTAAAATGTTTTTACGAAATGGCATATCTGTTGGAGAGCTTAGATGTTAGAGCTCTCGGAGTAGTTTACCCTCCCCGTAGTGCTTAAGAGAGTAACACTCTTTTTAAGCACTCCTTGACCACTACGACTACTCATCTCATGTAATGGTCCCTAATTGAAAAGGGGAAGTTTAAATAAAACTTCCCTTAAATTGATTACATCATATCCCTTTTTTGTATCCCCTCAAGTCCACATCCCTTTCCTACTTCTTTAGCATTGATTCATAACTCTTACTACTTTTCCTCGAATTGAAAATTAAATCCGTGACACATCAGGTTATTTTGTTTTTATAATACAAGACCGTATCTTTTTATTCATAAAAAAACTAATAAATATTTCAATTCAAAAATATAGTTCTTACTCGGATATTATAAGAATAATTAAATCTTATCGTAAAAATAAAAACTAATATCTCTACCCCTTTCATCGGTTCAAAAAAAAGAAAATTGTCCTACTCTCGAATAACTTTTCTTGAAAATATTTTATACCAAAAAAAAACAAATGATTCAAGATATTTCGGAATTGTTACCAAAAATTAAATAAAAAAATAATAATAATAATAATAATAATAATAACTAAAAAAAATTAATTTGACAAACCCAGCTGATTTGATCAAATTGCAAAAGATCGCCGTTATCTATTGCGTAGGTCAGTGACCTTTCGACGTATATAAAAATTTATATAATAGAAATTATATGTGTTGAGATATCTGTCTCTTTCTTAGTTTTTTATCTGTTCAATTTTATGTATGTAAATGATAAAGGAAAATTATAAAAATAAACTTACCGATGAAGTGTGCACAGCTCTTCGGTTTGTCGGGAACTTTAAGTTCTTTTATAGCTAAAAATTATTAAATCATAAAATTGAACACTTTGGGCACTGAAGTTCATTAGGGTTGACTGTTACGAGTTTAGATTTGGGTTTAGCTCGAGATAGGGGCCAAGATTAACAAAACAAATTTATGGAAAATTAATCAAAAAAATTATAAGAATTTTTCAAGAAATTACTCAAACTAATTATTTAAAAAAAAAAAAAATATACAAAATAAACTATGTATAAAGAGAGAGAAAGGTTTTAAGACTTTTCATTTAGAACATATCACTTTCTTTTTCTGCAAATTTTTTGTTTTAAACTAAATTTTCTCTTTCTGTTTCAAATATAAAGTTTTCTCTTTCTTTTTCAAATATTAACTTATCTTTTCCTTTTTTTTTAAATATTGGACTTTCTTGTCCTTTTTTTTTTAATTATTAAACTTTCTCTTTCTTTACTATTGATTTTTTTTGTTTTAAATGGATAAACTTTCTTCTTATCCACTTTTCTAATTCTCTTTTTTTTCTTACTTTTTTAATTTTCTGTTTCTTTACTTAAATTTTTATATTCACAATCTGGTTTCTACGACTTCGAATTTTAATTTAGATTTTTCTTGGTTTTTGCTTTTTTTTGTTTTTATATCGCGATTTTAAGTTAAATTTCCTACGTTTGCGGCAGGAATACGATGACGTTGGGAGCAGCTCCGATCAGTAAGCTAACTAGTGTTAGTTGCTTTCTCCTAATTTTCATGCACTTATATTTGTCTTTATACCATTCACTGAATTTTTACGATATTAGGCCTGAAGGGGCGAGGCTGACGAGTACGAGAGTTGAAAACGAAGTTAACGGTGCCTTTGCTGATTAAAGATCATCCGCATAAATCACGTTATGTGGACAAAGGGGCAAAATTGATATTTATTTTTTGTTAACCCCTTTTTATGCGGTGTTTTGGATATTTTCGCCCTCAAAGTTAATCTTTTACTCTCGTACCGCCTGCTAATTCTTGACTCGCCTTTTTAGGGTCACTTTTTCCAGCTTTTTGGTGAAATTCGTAAATCGGAGGTACAGTTCCTAAGAATTTTGTGATTAAACTCTAGTTTTTTGACTAAAAAAAATTAAATTAACTCACCGATGATGGAATTTTATTTCTAAAAGCTTCTTATGTGATTTGCGGGAACAGGCCACGTTTTACCTCGAGTAGATTCAGTGATCAGTTCTAGAGGTCGATATGATTTAATACTCGTTATGAGCGCGCAACAAAATTAAAACTCACCAATGGCAAATTAGTTTTTTCAGCGTTATTTTTTTATGAATTGGTCCATATAAACCAAAAAGTTTTTTCTGGGTTGGTCACGTATACGCCACGCTGCACCAAAAGCAAGAAAAATGCATAAATTCATTAAATGAATCTTTACATTAAAAAAAAAAACTTTTTTACCTTACTCTTGCGATGGGTGGATGCTTGAAGATCGACCGCAGTGTCGTCACAAAAAAAATGTCTTCTTTTTAGCTCGAGGTGTTAGCTGAATAATATTGAAAGAAGACTTCACAAGTTGACGATTGTTCCCAGAAAGGAAGTTCAAGCTTAATCCACGAATCACGAGGCTTTCCGAGTAGGTATTTCGAACATCCGCGAAGATGAGATTTTCGAAATTAGCTCAGATGTTCTGAAGACATTCTAACTGAATTCGATTGTATCGATATTTTTGTTCGAATTCCTTTTCTAAGGCTTACAACACAATGGTTTCGCCTTAGGTAAATGTTGTGTTCTCTTAATTTTTGAAGAAGCTCAAATTAAAAGACATGATATAACATACAAGTATGATATAAGGATATCGTATTACGGATCGAAGAAGGCAAGGATATTTAAAAAGATGAGACTGCGGTTGGGTAAGTGTATTTGAGTCTCATAGCAACTCAAACACAATACTCATTATTTGCTTGATGGAGGTGTACTGGTAACCTCACACTAGTCTTATTTTTGTGTGGTATTGGAGAAGGTTTCCTACAAATATAATCAATAAAAGAGATTTACCTCTATCATTGATATCAGTACTTCCACATACTGTATGATGGGAGTTACCATCACTCTTAATAATGAGACATATCTTCTGTCGTTCTGCCTGTGCGATGATTCTCTCCAGTGTATAACCGGGGAGAGGGCCGAGATTGTCATGGCCCAGATACGCCGACACTAGCCAGTACGTACCATTGGCCGTTTCCAGTCTAGCAGTGGTGATATCTCTATCGCTGAGATCAGGGAGTAAATAAACGTTATTGGTACTTTTAACTAGTTTGCAAGATCTAGGTTCAGTGTTCTAGTTTAGAAATAAAAAAGATCAAAATCGGGAAATATATTTTGATAAAATTGAAAAAAGTGTTAACATTTTTACTCGTTATAAAAATGGATTTATGATTTAATTTGACTGTAAAATACAATACATTAATATTTTTGAAAGATATTTAAAATGTAATATCACTTGAACCACTAAAATTGCCTACATACATACATATATGAATTGTGAAAAAGCTGAAAACATTAATGAGGTATACGAGACAACGGGAAATAGAAATTTTTGATCAATGACAGAATGGCATGAAGTTAATATCAACATATCGCATATCATAACGTCGGTTCAAAGGTAAAACTCACTAACTAATATTTTACACTTTTAAAGGAAATTAGACTAAAGCATAGTTTTGAAGCTGAAAATTCAATTTCCGAAAATTTTTAAATAAAGTTCCAGGGTAAACCTTTCAATGACCTTATACAAAACTTGCAAAATGAGGCTTTTTGCATTCAAAAAATGCATTTTATTCTCATTTTCTTGAACTTTTTTTTCTGCACTTAGTGAGTTTTACCTTTGAACCGACGCACAGTGTTTCGCGTAAAACAAGTTTGGTGGACAAAATATTTTTTTTTTGTTGTTTGTGAACTGATATGGGGTGATCACGTTATATTATT
The DNA here is from genome assembly GCA_963921185.1 of Dasysyrphus tricinctus. NCBI lineage: Eukaryota > Metazoa > Arthropoda > Insecta > Diptera > Syrphidae > Dasysyrphus > Dasysyrphus tricinctus. The sequence continues at coordinate 130,487,391 of OY992530.1, forward strand.
GTAAATTATAATAAATAAAGCTTAAATTAAGATTTTATTATAAAAAAAAAACAATTAAAAATTAGTGTAGGTACATAGGTACCTACTTATTGAAGATGATTTTCATAGCACATGTCATTGTAGTTATTTATTTAAGAATTAGAGCATAAAGTTTGGGGTCCTATGATATAAGGAGTTTATGTATCCCCATTTATTCGGGAGGTGCAACAAAAATTCAAAAAGTTTTTTCACAGATTTACTTAAGTAAGTTGTTGATCCTAAATCCTAGTACTTAAAAGCAAACAAACGCATCTGCCGTATCTTCCTATATAATATTAAAAATAAAATATTATGACAATTGGGTTTCTTATACTGGAAAACTATATCAAAATTCATCGTTTTATCTATCGATAGTGGTGTTTGTGTTTTCAATTTATACTAAATACCCAAAAAAAGAAATTCTTCTAAAAAAGTAAATTTTGTAAATTTCAATGTACTCAAAAACTTGAAGCCTTAATACATTCTAATTGTTATCATTTGAACTAAAATTAATACGAGCAATGGATTTCAAAAAGCTAAAGCAGTCACTTAATTAGTTAAAATTTAAAATAAAATCATTTTTATTATTTTTTATGATGGTGGGTATGAAAATAAATTTTTCAAAAAATATTGATTGAAATAACTTGATTTTAATAAAAAAAGTCGATTTGTAACCTAAAAAAAATATATAGCAAGATATTGTACTGCCGTTGCTTTTTAATATTTTTTTCAGTTTAAGTCAATTTTTTAAAGAAAACTGCCTCAAACCTTAACGGCAGGAAAGAGACCTCTACCCACTTCCCATACTAATTTTCCTTGATTTTTCCAAAGAAATTAATTCAAAAAGTTTGGCGTTTATTTCATCTATTCGTATTAAGTCATTTATTGAAAAAAACGTATGTTTCGACATTGAGTGAACGTATTTTAAATAAAATAAAAATTAAATAGATGAACTCAAGTGTGCAGGCTAAAATATATATTCTTATAATTATGAAGGATGCTCCTAACACATATGAAAAATTTAGCCCGGGTACATGAGGTTACAAGCACTTAACACGCCCTTAAAGTTTTGACTATAACTGAAACTATAATTTTTTAACTAATACTTTCAAATCCTTATTATTTATTAATTAAACAAGATAAATAAATCATATTGATAAATAAATAAAGTTCATACCTTTATTAACTAAATCCATTACTAAAACATTCCAGTTGCTTACAAAAATTTACAGTTATATGTAATCCAATCCACCCCCAATTAAATCGAAATCGGGAGTTTGGGAGTATTTTGTACAATACCTGATTCCTTATTTTTTGAAAGGAAGAAATGAGATTTGTCCATCTAGCTTGTTCTAGGCGAAACACTGTGCGACGATAAGATAAGCGGCAATAGCAGTAGAAAAATTTGAAAGTTTGACTGACAATAAGTCTGTTAGTGTAGTTACTCACACAAGGTAGCAAATTCATGTTCGTGTACAAACAAAATGTGTGCGGAAGAGAAAACTCACGAGAGTGTAAGGAATATCCCCTTCAAAATTTTATAGACTGCCAAATTTAGCCCAAAAAGTAAGGGAACAAATTTAATATTTGGTTATTGAAAAGAGTTGTCAAAAGTGTTTGTAACTAAAAAGATTGAGAGAATATTTTTTTTTATAATTTTCGCACACTAAAGGGCTTTGACTTTGACTTCGAAAATCAAAAATGGCGGTGCTAACTTCACGCTAAAAAAATGGGTACCCTCTAAAAACCAAACCCTTAGTACGATTTTTTTTAAAATACGGCACATAGCAGCACAAGTTGGGCACATTACAGCACAACCTTTTTTTTTTTGAAAATCCAAAATGGCGGTGCTAACTCCACGCACATTATATTGTGATATAGGCCCCATGTTGTCAAAATTGCATGTGTCAGAAAAATTGGCTGTGAACGTGTGGAAAAAAAAGATAGGAAAAATATTTTCCTATGTTACCTTTTTTTGACTTGCTATAAGTATTTTCTTAACAAACGGTCTAATGGAAAGAAGTGTTTCAATTCTTTTTTCTTAGAATATTGCATGATCTATAAAATTGATTCAAATTGGTTTTCTTCACCGTTTAGAAATTATATAAAGATCTATTGTTTTCTACTTTTGATCCGGAATAACTTAATATGCTCGTGTCGGAATGAGGAGAACTTTTTGCAGTTAATTCCTTATACTAAAAGAGAAGTATAGTACCAACTATACCTACAGGCAGACTGCTTTTGACCAGGGTTTTCAGGTTTAAAAAAGCAGAATCGCCAAAGGTAAAATATATATCACCAAAAAATCGCCAAATTTAAAATTTTCCACTTTGTAAATGACCAAATTCAAAAATCAAAATTATTTGAGTGATGAGAAAGAAATCGATGTTCAGTTTTAAGTGCGATTAGATTTAGTATTTTGATGCCTAATAGGCTTTTCACACCAAACCCCAAAACCAGTTTTCGGCGAAAACTTTTTCAAAAACTCGAAAACCATTCACACTGAACATTGCACGCTTTCGTTTGACATTCCAGTTTTTTCTTACACACAATTTTCTTTATTTTCTTCCATTTTTTGGAAATAAAAACGGTGATTGATTATATAAATAGGAACCATATGAACAATTTGACTTATACCACAAACAATTATTAAACAATTTTAAATAAATAAATTTATTTTGAGATTTGAATTTTATTTTTGATAAGACAGAATTTCGTCAGCTGTTTTCAATTTCTTTTGAAAGCATCCCAGTTAATTAACTAATTAAAAGTTAAAAATTAATTAATTAATTAAAAGCCTTACAGTTAATTAACTAAAGTTAAAAGAATAAGCTTTAGCTTTTTATATAGAAAAACAAAAATTGAAAGCATTGAGTGCTAGCCGGACTAAGGAAAACTCTCTGAACCAAAAAGAAAAACTTAACATACAATTAGTTAGGTATTGCAAAACACTTTCAACTAACTAACTTTACAGCTTAAAATGGTAGATAAATATATGTATAGGTATGTAGGTATCTATATTCAATTTAAAAACAGTTTTTACCAAATAAGGTTCAACCAAAAGATTTAAAACACTCTGAATAAAATATTAAAGGTAGTAATTATAATATAAAGTGCATAAGAACATACATATAAAAAATACCTAACCTGACTGAACCTTTGTACGTAATATCTCTCATTACAACCTAGTATGAAATCGCGTATAGTTATTTCTCTTTCCTATTCCCGACGTCAATCACCCCATCACAGCACTTTAACTTAACTTTAAATTTTGTCTTAATAACTATTTAAATGTTTGACGTGATAACATATAATCAACTTCCTTACAATGAAAAGGCTAGTGAATTTGCACGCAAAAAGCAATCAACACAGTCACGGTCAAAACGCGACGGACGACGGCACCAAACCTATTTAATTAACCACACTCTCTACAAAAGCTACTTTGCATACTCACACGATTGAGTAAACATCATGTGGCCATTGAAATTTGGTATGATGTTCGCTGCTTAATTAAAACACAACTTTATATGCTTATCGTTCTTCAAGACTCAAAAGTGCACTCATACGTGTATACTTATTTAGCGTGGACCGTTTTAAGTCATTGCAACATTACTAATAGAGTAATTTTCTATAACCTTCAAGCGTGTAAGACGCCAGTAATTCAGTTTTCGTTTGCAACAAAAATTGTTAACATATTTCAGCCAGTCTCTTTCATATTATGTGCGTGTATCCAAGCGCTTGATTGGTCGAATGGAAGCATGGTCGACAACAAAAAAATAAAAAATAAAAAAAAACACCTGTACCTACACTATAGTATACAACCTTATACACACCCTTTGCTCGACACCATTTCCCGACCAAGTCAGTAATTTTCTTTATGAATTTGCATTTGTAAATATGGCTCACATGAAAGTCATGCATCGAACGTTAGCACGGATGATTGGCCACATTATAATAATAATAAAGAGAGAGACTCATACTTCCCGTAGAGAAGATAACAAAAGACTCGCTCTCCTCGCCCTCCCTTCATGCTGCGGACCTGTCATCGGGGTATGGCAACCATTTATTTTGAACCAGTTTCGTGAAGATAACTCCCTCCTCTATTATATGTGACTTAACAATCTGGTTTTACTTATACAAATGTCTGCTATATTCTGCTATTGCTGATGCTTCTGCTTCACTAATTAGTTTCCCAGAATAAGCGTTGCATCAAGTTTTGGCTTTGGTATTTGTGTGATGCTCGATGATGGCTGGGTCAGCTATATGTATACTGATCACCGCCCGGACGGACAGTCGCGTAGTCCTTAAAGCTAATTATGATAAGTGTAATCGATCTGATTTTGTCTTTTATCGAAAGCCAACAGCATCAATTGCGAAGCCGTGAGCACTGCAATTAGACTTTGACCATAATTTTTCTTCCCTCCAGTCTTTATTTTTCTTAAAGGTGATATTAAGATGAATTAAGTCTTATAGCAACTACTGTCTCTATTAGCAGCATTGATTTAAGTACCTACTTTGGGTATTTTTCGTGAAGGGTACAATAAAAGTCTTGTTGGTTGAGTTGCTTTATGATCGTATTAAAGTAGTGGAAAATTACTTAGTTTAGACGGAAGTGGTAGTGGAAGTGGTTAAATATCTGCCGCAGTTTTGCTGGGAGTGCGCATTCGAGACGCCTAGTCTTCGATGAATCTGGCGCATAGATCAAGCTGGATTTGAGCGAAAACATGGATAATGTTTACTTTGAGTGCACCGATCGCTCTCAACTTAGTTGAAATGGAAATTCAACTTAAAAAAATCTTATAAGAAAAAGTATAACGGTGTCAAATCACTACCTATGCCCTCAAATCATTTGCATCAAATGTCCAATAAGGCATCGTTGTGGCTCATAGCACCATCCCGTTGGAACCACATGTCGTTCACAATAATATCATACCATTTGAGCCAAAAAAAGAAATTGTTTATCACTGTCAGTAGTAAGTAGTAGTTAAAAGATTTTATTTTCTTATTCAAATCATGTGTCTCCGGTTGATAACGTAAAGGGGTGCTTTCTTGGGAAGTCTTTCATCATACATGTTCAAAACTTTAAAAATGTAATCTACCTGGCTTTTCAGGGCTTGGACGAAGAATGGGTATAATTCTGTTTCTAAAATTCCGACGTAGTTTGTTGGAAGGCAGTTGGAATATCCTTTTAATAAAAAGAAACCTCAGCAACTTTTAAACGCTACCATATTGTTTGTATTCCCATACCTGGTGACGCATAGAACATAATTGATCCCGAAACTGCTTCAAATGCACGGCACTTAAAGCTATAAGCCATACTTCTGTTGGTGAAACACTTTTTCCAAGTAGCTCCAATAGCACTATTGGCCTTAACAATAAGTTTCTCACTAAAATGCTCTTCCACACTTAGGTTATTTGTAAGGCACACTCTTAGGTATCTAAATTCTTTCACGACTTCAATATGTATTGAATTATAGAACCATCTTTTGTTTAGGTTTCTTCCACCATTGTTTCTGAAGATTATTATTTTTGATTTGTTGAGGTTAACTTGAAGAAGGTAGTACAGTACCTACCTATACACTTGGTTGATCATCAATTGGAGCCATTTGGGTTAGGTAGATAGTAGCACTTTGTCGTCAACGTAAAAGAGGGCCTTTATAGTGGTCCCCGCAAGCTCTACACCACCAAAAATGCAATTCGTTAGATCGTCTATCAAAAGCGTGAATAAAAGAGGACTAAACGCTCACACCTGTAGAACGCCAGACTACGTTTGAAACCATTTTAATATTTCTTCTCCATTCCAAACTTTTCCATACTTTGTTAACATCCCAAGTCCATTGAGCTTGTAGCACGCCTATTTACCACATCGGACGCTGCTTTGGAGTCAATAAAGAAACTGTAAAGTTTCATTCTTTTTAGAAGGAAGGATTCTCTAATGCTCTCTAGCGCAAAGATGTGATCGACCGTAGAGTAACCAGTCCTGAAACCATCTTGAAATTCTTTTAATAAGCGGTTTTGGTTAATCCACGTATTGAGTTGCTGTTGCAGAATTGCGCTTAATATTTTCTATGAAGCATTAAGTAAGCTTATCCCACGATAGTTCTCTGGATTTTGCAAACTTCTTTTCTTGCGAATAGAAAAAACATGGAAATTAGAAATTCGTTATCATCGATCGCTTTCCGTTGATGGTTACTTCCAAAGAAATATGGATCGCTAACTGCACTCAATCTACAACAAACAGTGCATTACCACTTTGTAAACTTTGTGTGAATTTGCATCTTCCCGCATCCAAAAATGTTACTTGTTGACGTATGTATACGTTCGTCAAAAATGGGCCTCACTGCTGAAAATATTTTGTTCCTGAAATCGAGTTCTGCTTCCAACTGCTCCAGAACCCAAATTTTTATCATTTTCACTTGCCATTTATATTGTGATTTGTTTCTGAAAAATAAAAAAAATACCCACAGACAAATCAAAACGGCCGCCATGAACTCTCAGATTTTTCGAAAACACTAAATAAAATGATTAAAAGTCTAGTGCTTTGGCATTATAAAGGGTTTTCTAATAAGGGCGATGTTGAAAAATGGAACAGAACTTAACAGCCTTATTCTCCCCATCGTCACTGATACCTCATAAGTCACAAGAAGTGGTGAAACTGATTTCGTGACTTTTTCGTATTCTCCCCCTAAAGTCACAACTTGTGAGAATCATAAAAACAAGCAAAATTTTGATCTCCTGCAGAGCAGGTTACAACTCAAAATTTACTTGAGTTTCTACAAATCATTGAATTATTATATTCTTGCATTATGTTCTCTGTGCGAAAGAGAACAAAATGTATGTATTCTTTCATTTCTTTACCAAAGAATAGGACAGAGGTGCGATATTATGTTGCTTTGAATTAATGAGACAGAGAAACATGAATACATATTGTGGGTGTGTTGGTTTAGTTCGTTGCGATTACTTGTAGAGTTGTTAATGTGTACCATTGTATATTCACTCTATTTTGTAGGTTGACATTTGGTCGATAGGTTCGCTGTGATCGCCTTACCGAGATCCCAATACCCGAAGGACATGAATGGGAACCCAACTCACCAATTAGTGAACATGGTACCCCCTTCTATACTGACGGGTCAAAAATGGAAGAAGGAACAGGAGCTGGGGTATTCTGTGCAGCTCTTAATATTAGAGAATCACTATCGACCAATTTCTTCACAGAGTATTAACGTTATTACCGGTATTAGTCCTTAAGCTAGTACTCAAATCAGTATCCCCCATTCTTTCATACACACAAGTATGAATAAATGAGAGATACTGATTTGAGTATCAGTTTTTCTACTAGTACCGGTACTGACGTTAGTACTCTGTGAAGAAATCGGCTATAAAGTTCCTAGATGAGTCTGGTTTTATGTCTTTCAGGCTGAGATTTACGCGCTATTGAAAAAGTGACAGAAATGGTACACAAAGAAAGCTCGTCGGAGATCACATTTTTCGTGGACAGCCAAGCCGCTATCAAACCAAGATCCAGTGAGACCATGAGGTCCAAAATAGTGGCAAAATGCTGAGACATACTGAATAATATTTGTATCACTATAACCGAGTCAAACTCAGCTGGGTTCCAGGACATAGCAATATAGTAGGGAATGATATAGCAGATGAACTGGCAAGGAAGGGGTCAATATCAAATAGAATCCAATTATCCAATAAGATATAAGACTTGACATCCCGATCGGTGGGACTAAAACGAAAATAGACCTAAAAACGAAAGAAAAAATTAAAATTGCACTAACGGTTCATTGTGACATTGGAACAATGGCCACCAGACTGGGTGTATTCATTCCCAATTTCTGTAGGAGCTGGCAGGACGTAGAAGAAATAGAAACCATTGAACACCTGCTCTATGATTGTCTAAATCTCCAAATAAATCACCTCCGTTACTTTGGAAATAGGTTTACTGAGGAACTGGCCTGCGATAGGCCTCAATGGCAAACTTAAGAGAAATCATAGAGGGCACAGGATGATTCGCAATTGAACCAGTCTATTTGAATTATTAGTTTAGGATCATCTCTGCTTTCTTTTTGTAAGGGGATCATAATGGACCAATAGGCCCCCGTGTACTCAGCAGCCTCTGTGCTGATGTTCACACCCCTTCTAACCTAACCTTACCACACCTAACCTAAATTTGAAAGTTGCTGAATAGGTACCTAATATCGAGTGCAAATTTATCAAACATTTGTATTCCCCCGGTTATAAAAAACCAACCAAGTATCGGAAAAAGTCGTAGACCCGTGGCTGCCAACGAAAGTAAACATCTACCCACCTCCATCGGAAATCCCTTAAGACTAGTGAGGCAGTATTTTCGAAAAATTAAAATGACAACCAATAATATAAATTTTGGCGGAGTATCCTTTGTTAAAGAATAATTATTGAAATAAAACACAATTCGCAAATAATCAATGGAACAAATGCTTTTTTTTAAATCCTTGGATTTTAAATTTAAGTTTTGAAAATCAATCTAATATCCATAAAAAACTCCTTAAACAAAACCAAAACATACACTACCACAAGAACCTTACTTAAAATTAATGATAAATTCTATAATCTTGTCATTGGCTCTCAACGTATAAAATCCCAGCACTTGGTTTGAACAAGATTCCCAAAACTCCAATTAAATAAAAACAAATCAAATAATTAACACGAAGATTATTTGTCTCTGCCTATATTTCACAACACAGCCTTTCTCCCACGTCGTCGTATTCGTAAATAACTAAGATCACCCTCTAAACAAGGGTTTGGTATATAAATATATACTAACCATCTCTCCAAGGGATTCCCTTCTTTCGGAGAGATTAAATAGTGAATAAAACCTGTTACAACCCCCAAAGTGAAAGTTCTCGAAACGAATTGTATCTTCAGCATAAAGGGTCTCTTACACAGACCCCATAACTATACACAGAAGTCAAGTAATTACAATTATCACCGAAAACACCATCGAAAAACTTCTGCCACGCCAACAAGGGGTTGTTTTTTGTCAACGGCTTCTTAGGTGTTTCTTTTTGTTTTTTTAATTAATTGCAATCGCATCAGGCTAAATAATTAATGATCTTTTAATTTTTCAAAATACACAACTCGTTCGTACGTACTTTAAAAGAAAACAAACATTTACCAGAAGAAAAAAAAACTACAATGAAATAAATAGAATTGAAAGAGAGATATAACATCGGTAATTGATGAAATGACCACCTTAATTATAGGGCTTCTTGCAAGGACCGTTTTATTTGTATAGTCATCACATTGGGCCAGGCGCATACCTACTCCGAAGACAGACAACCCGTTTAATGACAAGCATTCCTTGACGTTTCCTTAAATATCACTTCACTATCATCATCATCGTTGGAATGAAGTTGAAAACTCAACGATATACAGGCCGACCACCGGCAGACCGACCGACGGAAAATTGAGGAATCTTCTCAAGACGCGCAGAGCACTGCAGCACACGTCGAAAATCGAATACCAACCAACCTGCTGCAGCAGAGGAGTCGCAAGGTGTTTTCAAGTTGATTCCGAGAGGTGAAGTCCATAAACAAACGAACGCATCAACCATCAGCAGAAGTAGTAGTATAGTAGTAGCGTTGCCGGTGATGGCACGCCAATTCGAAACAATCAATCAATCGAATCAATTTACGATGCCAATCGATTTTTCATCGATGAATCCATGTAAATGCAAAGAAATTGATGTGCGTCGTTTGCGCGTCCACCAAATGCGAACTGTGAATTTAAATAATTATGCATGCAGCGAGCTTATAGTTGAATCGGATCGGATTGTATAATGCTAGCAGGGCCAATTCTGATAAATGTATCTCAGAAAAAGGCGTTAAAGGAAGTGTGTGTTTGGCGTGGTCAATCACATTTTTTTTTTTTTCATTTTCAATTTGAAATCTTTGCTCGTCATAAAATTATTTGTCATTATTTACTTTACTTTATTGTCTTGTGAACGAGAGTTATGTATTTATAATATGAAAATTGCACCAAGTGACAATAATTATTATTCATTGGAAAGACATCCATCAGAATTGAAGCCAATCGGAATTGAAAGAGGCGGGTTTTGTTCATTTATTTGTGCACTGGTCATTGAATTTGAATTCGAAATCACAATGTTGCTATTACGTTTAGGTATGTAATTTATCCTCCACTTGATGCTTCATTTGTGTGCGTTCAAGTTTCTGGAGACAACTGAAGAACAAAGGAAGAAATGGCAACTTTATTTTTTGAAACATTATGTCGAAAAAAAAAAATAGAAAAATCTTTTCAGTTATTTAAGAGATCTTTCGAAAAAATTTAGAATCTGTTAAATGTACTAAGGGAAAACAAAATTGCCATGAAACTTCTTTGGGCGCTTTGAAAGTCGTTATTGGAACTTTTACAAATAAAAATCATACATAATTGGTATGTCTATAGGCGTTAATGATAAGTCAGCCGGTGTGTTAAAAACCAATATGAAGTGATTGGTGGAAACTGGAGGTGTATTAAAAGGAAGACGAAATATCAGCCTGTTTTTCCGTTTACCTATATCTATAGTCTTTATAGCGTGATGATCCAGGCGTAATAAATGATCAACTCAAGATATTCACATACATAAAGTCTAGGCTGCTATAATAATAGGCAGTCAGGTAAATCTACAGAAAATATAGGGCTAACCCCCGACAAATTGTAACAAAAAAAATTAATTTGTAGTTAGGTTCAATGACACATGCCAAAACATATATCCAAAATTAGCCACAGTCCACCACCGGGAAATGGCTTAAATTTGAATGCATTTATGCATGTGCAGGGTGTTTTGCATACGGTACAATTAATGATGAGAGAATGCAGGTTGTACTGAACAAGAAAAAAGAAATTTTAAAGGGGGGCCTTACTGCCCCCGTTTGAGCGGGAGAGGCAATTTACAAAAAAATCACTTAAATTAGAAAAACATATTAAAAACAATGGCAAGACTTATAATATCATATGCAATAGCATGATAGCCAGAAATACATTCCTTAATTTTATTTTTAAATTAAGTTGTTTAAGAGAATAGTTTTTGAAAAATTTACCTTTAAACTCAAAATTTTGAAAACATAATTTAAAACATATTGTTCAAACTGATTTTTTTTTTTTTCAAAATTTAATGTTATTAAGAACGACTTTTGTCTTTAATATTCAATGCTTTATAGTCAGTTTTTAGTCAAACGCATAAGACCAAATGGTTCTGGCGGATTGGGATCGTTTCTCCACCAGTTAAATGTGAAAATCTATAACAAAAATTATTCAACTTTTCTTATTTGCATGTAAGAACAAAAAAGGGCTCTAAAACGCCTAGATGAAATTGTAGGAGGTGCAGTCAAGTGTGTTTGTTTGTTCACTGATTCAACATAAAAGTCCATTAATAAAATTTGTATGTTCACCCACAGGATACAAAACATTATTATTCGACTTTTCTTTTCTTATAGCAAACCCTAAACAAACGAAAATGGCCTCCAACAAATTAAGTATGTATTGGGTACTATTTGTTCGAATTTTAAAATACCGACTCCATAATATCGGCTTTTATAATCTCGACAAAAAAATGTCAACTGGTTAAAAGACCGACAGATCAAAATATAGACAAAAATTTCACCAAAATATCGAGTTTTTAAAATGTCGATTTTCAAAATGTCGACAATGATCGAGATTTTATGAACCAAGATTTCAACAGTCGGCATTTTAAAAGTCAACATTTTGAAAGTCAACATTTTGATCTGATCATTATTAATAAATAGCTTTGGACCATAAGCACCTCATATATAGGATATTCGCAAAAAAAAAGTGTGCTATCTAATTGGTCAGTAATTAGTCAACTAGTCCCAGAAATTGGTCAGCCCTAGAAACTTGTTATCAATGCTTTAAATTTCTCAAGCTCACCCACGATTTTTGGCACCTCATTTGTGGGATATTCGCAAAAAAATATTAACTGTCCGAAAGATCTCTGGATCGTGATAAAAGGTAAATTTTTTTCAGTAATTGAGCAGCCATAGAATTTTTTTTTAGCTTTCGGCACCTCATTTGGGTCATTAAAGAAAAAAAAGGATGCCATTTGAATGGCTCCTTAACGGCCATAAAAAGTCAGCTAGTTTCAGTAATTGGTCAGCTATAATTTGTTTTTACTTTTTATTTTTTTTTTCACGTTCACGAAAGATTTTTGGCACCTTTGGGTAATTTAAAAAAAAAAACTCATTATACAATCTGGTAAGTTACTAGATAGTCGTAAAAGGTCAGTTAGTTTTAATAATTGATCAGCCACAGACTTTTTTTAAGGAATTCTTAAAGTTTGAAGACGATCTAAAAATTTATACAAAAAAAAATCAGTTGCTGACATAATTACTGAAACTACCTGACCTTTTATACAGGGTGTCCCGCACCTGAGTAGAAGTATCATAGGATGTAGTTCCTGGGTATATTCTAAGAAAAAAATTGTATGGGGGAAAGTTGTATCTCCCCTCCCTGAGGCAGGGGAAGCAGTTTCTGAAAAATTGACTTAAAATGCTAAAAAAAACATTAAAAATTAACGAAAACACATCTAATAATGTGCTATATTTTGCTTGAAAGCTAATACTCCATTTGCATTTGGTTTTTAAATCAAGTTGTTTAAACCAATAGTTTTTGAGGAATTAAATTTCAAAGTCAAATTTGTGATTTGTTTTTCTTAAGTCAATATTTTTCAAAATTTTACGTAATTAAGTGCTATTTTTGTGTTTAATATTCATTGCGCTCATTATTTTTAGTCCATTACCGAAAACTAAGCCCGAAAAAAGGGTTAAATTATGGATAATTCTTGAATAAATTAATTTTTTTGGGCTTTTTTGGGAAAAGTACCTTTTGTTTTTTCTTAATTTCTCAAAAACTAAGAAAGATTTTTACATTTAGTTTTCGGTAATGGATTACAAAATAATGAGGGCAATGAATATTGAACACAAAAATAGCACTTAATAACGTAAAATTTTGAAAAATATCGACTTAAGAAAAAAAAATCACAATTTTTTTTAAACAAATTTGACTTTGAAATTTAATTTCTCAAAAACTATTGGCTTAAACAACTTGATTTAAAAACTAAATGCAAGAATGAAGTATTAGCACATTATTAGATGTTGATTTTTAATGTTTTTTAATTTTTTCTTAGAATATACCCAGGAACGACACCCTAAGATACTTCCACTCAGGTGCGGGACACCCTGTATAGATCTTAGGGTCTATCAGTTGGTGTACATTTTCTGCAAATATTGCACAAATGAGGTGTCAAAAATTGCGGGCGACCTTGCGTGACCTTGAGAATCTTTAAGCCTTGATTACAAGGCTGATCAATTTCTAGGATTAGTTGATCTTTTTTGACCAATTACTGACGAATTAGATGGCATACCTTTTTTTGCGAATATGACATATATGAGGTGCCAGTGGTCCAGAGTCAATTATGTCATCGGCATAGTCCAAATGCCCTGTCGCTCAGATGTACCAACACTGGCAGTCAATACGTCGTCCATTGCCAGCATCAGGAAGAGAATTGGCGATAGACCATCCCCGGATAGCTGCCCATTGTGTAAAACAAAAATACCCCTTGCGTTGTTGTAGGACTCTCTTTTAATGACAACAATTTTTGGGGAATGCCTCTACAAAGCAACGATCTCCATATTATACATTCTCGGTTAAATCGATCGAAGGCTTTCTCAAAATCCACGAACATGAGGTAAATCGGTGATTGAAATTCCATTGACTATTCAAGGAGGATACGCAGGGTATTGATAAGGTCGACATACAATTGACCACTGTGGAAGCCAGCTTGATGCTTCTTGAGTGTGGACTCGATTCTATCCTTTATCCGCTACGGAATGATGGTTTCCATTAGTTTTGGGAAAACGGTTATACTAGGCCAAATGCTATCTTTATGTCACCTTTCTTTGGCAGCTTAACAATCACAACATCCTTCCAGTCCTTGGGATAGCTTTCATTTGCCCAAATAATTTATATGAACGGATGTAGAATACAAGCCGCTGTTACGGGATCGGCTTGCAGGAATTTAGCTGGCATTCCGTCAAGTCCAGCTACCTTGTTGTTTTTGAGGAGATGTATTGATGTTTGAATTTCCGATACAGAAGGGGGCTCGCTGTCAATACCCCTATAGGACCTGCGCATCTCATTTAGGTGAGGCACTTCAGCACTCTGCTCAACGGAATCCCATTTAGCCGGGCACAGATACCTAAGAGTATTAACAACAATTTTAATATTTTTGTATTTAGTTTAATAATACAATATGAAGAAAATTTGAAAAGAAATTCTTCTGATTAAGTAGAGTGACTTTTAACTTGAATTTATTTACTTTATATCAATAATCCTAAATTCAAGGTTAAAATCTGTGAACGGTCTTTAGGACCGCGCGTTTAGGTGTTTAAGAGACTGAAATAGGTGGCAGGTGGTTACGGACTAAAATAAAAAAAACAAGTTTTGAGTGTCTGTGTACGTAGGTTTTTTAAACCAATTTTTACCCAATTTCTGTTCCACACTTCAAATACTGGATTGTTTTGGGCAGTAGAGAGTACCCAGAAGAGGGTAAAACATTTCCCCAAAATTGTCCAAAAATTTGTTGGTCTGTTAAAAGCTAGGTTGACGTATAGATCAGATGTCAGATTCATTCAAAGAAATTCATTAAAACTTGACAGACTGCCAAATTTTGTCCAAACACCTTTGCACTATTATTTTATTATTTTCATCAAGGAATATCAATGGTCAAGTGCGAGGTACTGCCTCTTGCGAGGAACTGACAAATCCTCCAAGAGTATACTTGTCATGAAAAAGTGCTTCTCATTTAGCCGTTCGGACTCGGCAAAAAACTGTAGGTCCCTTGCATTCCTGCCAATAACACGTACACAGGAATGGTTGTGAGTTGTAAGTCACTAGGCCCTGGTTCTCCACGAGCTGTTGCGCCACCCAATTCATTTCATTCATTCATCAATGGTCAAGTAGTGTTCTCAATTATAAAAAATATCAACGAAATATTTGTAAAAGTGAAGGCCGATTGCAAATAATAGTGTTGAAGAAGTTTATATGCAAATAATGTTGAGCAAATCTGTAGTGAATCTCGAACTCAGTTCTAAGCTTTCGGAAAACGTTGAAGTGAATCAAAAGATTTATGGAGCTTTAAATTGGTTCCACTCGTTTCTGCTCAAATGCCCTTTAGCTCCTTCAAGGCACTTTTATGAGACTATCGATGAAAGCTATTACCCGAGAACTTAAAAACACTGTTCATTGTTCATTGCTTATAATAATAGTACCTATTGAAAGTTGAGTTATGTAAATATTCTTTTTATATAATAAATGACAAAAAGCCTTTTAAAGGCTTTTATTTTACCTTTTGTTAAGTTTTCTAGTCAGCAAAATCCTTTCCCTGATAATGAAATTCATATATGGACCAAGGAACATAAATCTTATCAATTTTTAATTATCTACATTATATACATATACAAAACTATTACCGAAGCGTTAAGAGTAGGAAGGTATAATATATATTAAAAAAGATTCTAAAATCAAAATAATCAAGGCCACAAATAAATTATTTTGCTTTCTGGAAATTCTTTCCCAGGCAACATCTTCATCTCGATTATTTATTCCCGTACATCAAACTCCTACAGGTGCATAAATCATTCCAACCCAAAAGTGCACCCTCGTCCCATTTCAAAGCCTTTTTACAATTTCCTATTCCCTTTCATCTGCTCGCAGAAAATTCCTCAAAGTCTCAATGCGATACAAAAATATATATTAAGCCAATGAAAGTTTAGGAATGAAATCTATTTAACTTATGAATATATTCATTGCGAGGCAAACATTGAATGTTTTATTAATAGGGTGTCAGAAAATAAGTCTTCAGGACAGAGGAGCACACAAGTTGGCGTGCGGGTCATCCCAATAAACACGAATGACTCTGGGTATCGGACGAATTTGTTTCTTTTAGTATTTTTTTTTTCACTTCTGCCACTTTGTTCTTGATTTATAACTTTATGTTGCAACATGAGAGGATACCTTGCACGTTTCCGTTTCACTTTGCTTTGACCACCACTGACTGTTTTTTTTTTTTTTGTTACTTGGTGTCTAGCCAAGAATTAATAAATAAATGAAAAAAAGAACTGCTACCACCCCTAACTGGCAATCATTGGTTTCAAAACACTTGACAAGCTACCAAGAAGTCTCAAAAACCGAACAAGAAGTGTCAGCTGGGTCTAGTCTTCGCCCATAATATAAAGACACAAAAACAGCCGACAGTGGGTGTCTTCGGTCATCTTGTTAGTCACACTCGGTTGTATCAGACAGTTTTCAAAAAAAAAAAATCGAAATAAAATTTGAAAAAAAAACTCAAAATAAAAATATTTGAAAAATGTATTTTTAAAATATTTAGAAACGGAGAGGGCCGCAATCTGAAATTTTCGCACGCTAGCATAAATATTTATTTGTTTGAAATATAACTGTTTAGGTTTGCTCTTAAGAAAACAATCCCGACTGTTTGGATTTTCTAGGTTTTAATTCATTACACCACAAACAACGGCATGCAGCATTCGGTTCATATAAGTTTCACAAATGATGTTGCCTTATTGACTTAATTCCCAGATTAACTTTGGTGAATCTATTTTCGTGTGTTTGTTCTGAAAATATTTAGAAAATTAAGTTTTCTATTTGTGAAAAAAAAAAAATATTTTTTTTCTTGCAACGGCTTAGTATACAATCATGGTAAATTCAAATCAAATGCAAAAA
Organism: Dasysyrphus tricinctus; assembly: GCA_963921185.1. NCBI lineage: Eukaryota > Metazoa > Arthropoda > Insecta > Diptera > Syrphidae > Dasysyrphus > Dasysyrphus tricinctus. The sequence continues at coordinate 130,504,215 of OY992530.1, forward strand.
AAAAAAAAAACTCAACTGAAGATTGAGGAAAATTCTTAAAATTTAAAGATGCATGGCGCTAAGTTTTATATTTGAAACACCGTGATGATGTTTATTCATTCGGTGAGTTGAAAGATGCATATTTTTGAAATGCATCGTGAGAGAAAAGTGTGTGTTTTGATCATGTAAACTGATATAGGAAAAGTTTGTGTTGTTAAGAAGTGTTAAAGGAGAATTGAAAAAAAAATTGATTGTTGACTTTCCAAGTAATGAAAATTTACTTTTGCTGATTGTTTAATGAAGATATGAAGTCATAATTGACAGATTTGGTAACTGCCACATCAGGGACGGTTTGGTATTGTTATGCTTAAAATATACCGTATTTCAACTTTTGTTTAAGAAATCTAAGATATATATACTTAGATAAACTTGTTAAAAATGTCCCAAAATTAACACAAGATTTGAATTTAAAGCCATTTGTGTAAATTGACAAAAAACACAATTTGACAGTTTAGGTCTTGTAAAAATAAGCCATCACATGAAAGAACAACGTGTTTGAATTATTGTAGGATATTATTTCAAAAAAAAGTAATAGGCTTAGCGGCAACAGTTCGAAACAAGAGGTGTCCCAAAATGTAGGTGCGCAACATTCGAATTAAGGAGAAAATAAGTTAATTTTCTTTAAATTGTTTTTTTTTTTAATCATAAAGTTGTCATAGCTCCAATGGGAATTTAACAAAACGTTAGGAAAGACATTTTTTTCTTATTTTCGTTAAATTACTTTATAGAAAGCATAAATTCCAAGTTTTCGACCATCAACCCTTTTCAGGGTTTCCGCCATCTTGGCTGAATGAGTGAACTCGGTTTTGGCTATTTTCTAAACGGGGGAAGGTAGAAAGATGTTTTCTTCTGTATTCGAAAGATTATGCAATTATACAAGAAAGTCGAAGCTGTAATAAAAAATTCGGAAAAATAAAGGAATGGAGATTTGAACGTTTAAAAGTAAAAAACAGAGAAGAAGATGGCTAAGAAATAATTCGCAATAAACAAGATAATATTTGTTGTTAGAAAATTATATATTTTTGAAAATAGACTAAGAGCCCACAGCAGATTTTGGGTGTGAACGATAGCAAAAAAAGAAGAATAGGCGTTGAAAGCTTCATTAAGGGCTATTGGAAAAATCAAAGTCTTGCAGTCCTCAACTGGGGCGTTTGCGAGAAACAGTGCATCAAAAAAAAAATATGAATGCAACTTCGAGGATAATTGAATCACCAGTTGGAAGAAGGGAATAAATCCATCAGAGCTAACTGTTGGGAAAACGCAAAAAACTGAATAACTTCTTTATTTGACGGTTCTCAGATTTTTCATGTATAGATAAAATAAAGTTCTCTTTGTTTTGATTCGCATGAGATATATTTTCTTTTTCTATCGCTTCCTAGTAGCTAGATAAACCGTGTTAAAAAGCTTGGATTTATTTCCTTCTTCCAACTGAAAATTTTAACTTCAAAATAAAATAGAAATTTTACTGAAAAAGTTTTTATTTTTCAAATATAAAACTAAAAACATTAAAATAAATAAATAATAACTTCAAAAAAATAGTGTGTTCAATAATATATTAGTTTTTGTCTGTTATTTCAAACATGGACCATATCGTTTTATGTTCCAATAGAACTGAAAATAACGTACATAGTAGGTATACAAAAAAAAAAAAAATACAAAATTGTTACTGAATATTTGCGTGCAAAACGACATATAAGTGTCCCTCTTTTTAAATAGTTTTTTTTTTTTTTTAAGTTTTACCACACCATTTCAAATCTATTTTCTGAAAAACTTAAGATTTTGAGATAAGCCACTTTGCTTCTGAGGGGACGATGTCTTATCTATGTTAACTAGCTGAGTTAACTGCGCTGATACATCAATCTGTGATTCAATAACTCAAAAGTGCTAAAGCGTGATTTGTAACCCACCAATTCAATAACTGTTTATTTGCTTGTAGCGACATAAAATTGAGTAGATAAACCAATTCATGAGTTATGTTAAAAAAAAAATAAAATAATCAGTTGGAAGAAGGAAATAAATCCGGGATTTGTTTCCTTCTTCCAACTAATGCTTTTTAAAACCCCCAACATTTCTACAATGAAAATAGTTTTTACTATTTTCTTAGACCTAACAGATGTGTCTACGTATAGAGAAGACATTTGCATCAAAAAGTCATTTTTGGGAAATTTTGGGATTTATTCCCTTCTTCCAACTGGGTGGTTCAATTGTGTTAGCCGAAATTGGTTTGCACCCCTCTCTAGATAAGCTCGGCGGATCCCATATCACGGAATCTGAGATTATTTGAGTGTTTAATTCACCCTGTCAGACTGTTTAAAAAAAACGTTTTTCACTTAGAATTTTGAATTTTTTAAACGGTCTGGTAGAGCGAACTATACACTCAAATGGTCTCAGATTCCGTGATATGTGATCCGAGGAGCTTCTCTAGGGAGGAGTGAAAACCAATTTCGGCTAACACGATTACCCTCGAAGTTGCATTCATATTTTTTTTTCGATGCACTGTTTCTCGCAAAGGCCCCAGTTGTGGACTGCAAGACTTTGATTTTTTTAATAGCCTTTAATGAAGCTTTCGACGCCTAAACTTCTTTTTTTGCAATCGTTCACACCCAAAATCTGCTGTGGGCTCTCGGTCTAAAAGGTAAGACAAAATTATTTTATCCATGTAGGAATTTTTGATTAATTTGTGTGTTTTTGGGGTAAAATTTTTTTGAAAACCGCAATTTTTCAAGTTCTAATACTTGGCAAATATTAAAATTTTGAAGTTAATTTAAAATATATTCAAGCTTAAAAATATCAGATATAATCTGTAATCTTTTTGTGATTATAAATAACAATTTTAAAATGTATCTATAAGAATTGTATGCAAAGTTATCAGAAAATGTTTTAAATATTTACGGAATATTAAATACTTTCTGTATTGAATACGGTTGTAATACAAAGGCTGTATTAAAAAATACCCCAGAATTTTTAACCGTGTAATATTGAGTGCAGAGAAGTCACATTACATTTTTTTTAAATAGCAGCTTATAAGAGTAAAGTGCGAGCATGTATTAATTTGGGTTCTCAATATACAAATGTTATTTTGCATATCAGATACGTGATTATACTTGATCTGCAAGATTCCACCATTTTGAGTGAAAGAATAAATTTCCATTCTCGCAACTAAAATAGAGCCTTGCTATTGATTCCAAACAGAAAATTAGGAAGGTAAAATTTTGCTTCCAATAGTAAGTAGTAAGTAAACAACTGTTTGGAGTAAGAAAATTACAAGATAAAAACTTAAAGTTAACGATTTTTAAAGAACGTTTAGAGAACATTTTTACATAGAACTTAACAAAAATTGAATAAAAAATATATGAGCTTTCGCTTCTATAGTCATCCTGTAAAATTATTATACGATCTCTATGTTACATTCTGTTACTTCTTTTCTATATTGCTTGTATTGGTATGCTTAAGTGCAGCACACAAACACAAACCACTTCTGGTATACTAAAGAGTATATAGCCACAAACCAGCAGTGTGGAGAAAGTTCTTTTTCAACGTAAATATAATATTCTTCCATGCCCGAGCGGTTAGTGGTGTGGACTTTCAGGGCGAGAGGATCATGGTTCAAATCCCAAAGAAACCTTGTAATTTTTATATCTTAAATAATATCCAATAAATTCTAAGATTGCATTTCAGATAAAAACTTTCAAAAAGAATATCAGCAAATATATAGGTAATATAAATAAGTATAAATAAATAAATATAAATCGATTGTGAAATATTTTTTTTTTAATTTTCCACCATCTTCTATAAGACCTGTAAATTCAGTCCAGTAAGTGTTTTTCGGGGCAACTGAATTTACTCCATAAAGGTACAATAGGAGCTTTAAAAGTGCCCTTCTTTAAATCTGTGGACTATTATATAATGCTTATATGATGATTTAGGGACAAAATTGTTTGTTGGGATGAGATTTTTGTGCAGTTAAGAGGAGGATTTTATAATGCTTTACTTAAATTTTTTATTTTTTATTAAAGACGAAATAAACTAAGGGTGAAATAATTCAGAAATTCAATAATCGAAAAAAGAAGCAATCAAAGACAATATAAAGTTCGACCGAACTAATTGGAAAACAAAATTGAAATTTTCTGAACAATAAAAAACGAAATAAATACAAAGTGAAACAATGAAGTTTGAAACAACAAAATGCGAAAAGACCTAGACGGAACAACAAAAAAAAACGAAATGAAAAAGACGAAACGAACCTACCCCTTAATATTCTTAAACATTTCGTTGTTAAGGATCTTATATTCGAGCTTAAGCATATTCTTGCTTCAGTAGTTCTTGCAGCAAAAGGATCGCCTTACTATTTATTGAATTGGGGTTTGGTGCTGATAGTTAACTGTCATCGAGCAGTGATTCCTTCCATTTCATTGATTGATAGAGGGTTCATCATTATATGAATCAAATAATGATTCATATAATGATGAACCCTCTATCAACACATATTCCATTCATACTTAGTTTTAAGGAACTTGTTATATTAAGGCTGCCTTGTTGTTATTTTATTTTAATTAAATTAATAAATTGGGTGGCACAACAGCTCATGGAGAACCAGGGCCTAGTGACTTACAACTCACAACCATTCCTGTGTGCGTGTTTGTTGGCAGGAATGGAGGGGACCTACAGTTCTTTGCCGATTCCGAACGGCTAAATGAGATGCACTTTTTCATGACAAGTATATACTTTTGGAGGATTTGTCAGTCCCTCGCAAGAGGCAGTACCTCGAATAAAACATTTCTGTTTTTTTTTTAGGTATGGCTTATCAAGCTAAATCTAGGGGTTCTCTTCTTGTCCTATTATTTGCTGTACATTGCTATGGAAACGTTTCTTAAATTATGTAATGTATCTCATATTCCCTAAGCTTCGGTGACTAGGTTACCTTCGCTGTTTCTGTCCTTGACACCAGCAGCCATGGTTGCTTGCATTTATTATAAAACCTAAAATGGGTATTGTTTTAATCCCGTAGCTTTCGATGTTCTTTAGCTTGTGTTCTTTTTTCTACGCAGGATTTTCTTCTCCATACCATTCTCTTGCTATTCTTGTTTTCTGCTACATCATAATATGATATTATATAGATATTATCTAGATACTATATGCTTCTTCTGTTATATAATTAGGTAGGTGTACGCATTCACCACCATTGTTCGTTTTCTTTTTGATGATATTGCAATGCTGGAACCACCACATTGCTGGCGTTTATCGAAGTTTAATATACAGTGGAGAGATCCTCATAAATGTCCTCCCTGTGGACTGTGGTTCCAAGTGTATATACTAAGTGTTAACACACACATTACACAAGTTGATGTTGTGTATTCAAAAAATTTTAAGATAAAGTTAATTTTCAACTTTAAATCTGCTTTTAAGGGTGAATTTAGTATTAGGATAAGTGAACTCTAATTTAGCTCAAAACTGAAAAACTGGCCTTTATTAGTTTACAAATTACAATACAATAATATTTCTTTTCAATAAAGCTCTCCATCCAGGAGTTCTAAGCCTCTGTCTTGATAAATTCTTCAGCTTCATTGGTATGGTAGGGACTGAGTCTTGAACGATGAAAGTGGTTTCAGCTATGCTGCTTCTTCGTAAATAAATTAAGTTAGATATATTGTTTCCTAGGTATATATCTAACTTAATTTTATAATTTAAATGCGTTTCATTTGGGGGTATTATTGTTAATGATTTAAACTTTAGCAGCCTTATTAACTAGATGTTTTAGACAGTTGAGCAGTTCCTTAAAAGTCCTTAATTAAATTAGTGAAATGCCAAGTTAGACAAATCTTAGACAACCGATGCCGTTGTCCATAAGTTAGACAATTTTAAAACAGCAGTAAACAAAGTCAGTTAGAAAATTTTTGGAGTTGGATGGCTCTCTAAGATTAGAAAAAGTTTATAAATATGACTGTAGACCTATCAATATTTTCATATTTTTGGTGGTGAATTAAATGAGTTTTTTTTTGTTATTTATGAATTTAAAGTAATTAGCTACGTCTATAGGTTTAAGTGAACCAATAAAAAATTTAATCAGGATTCTCAATTGAAAATTTAATTGTGATTTATAAGAAAAGTTACAAGAATTGTCAACTTCTCTAATTTCTTAAATCCCATCAGTAATAGATACCTAAGTTTACTTTTTGCCTTGTCCATCTTATGTATATGCAGTCTTCATTATATTATAAAGTAATTTTTTTCAAATTAAATCAATCTTAATAATATAGGTATAATTTTATACCTTCAAATAAACGTTTAAACACAACTCTAATTGAAAACTTTTCCACAATTACTTCATTACAGACAGACGTAAGTATTTGACCCACTGATTTGTCATAATTACCTCAAAAAATGCCCTTTCCCGCTGCCCGACAACAACACGATATAAGAAACTATATATCCGACAAAAGGAATGATTCTTTTTAAACTGAATTGACAAAAAAAAAACATAAGGTATCTTATAATAGAATAGAAAAAAAAATAAAACAATTTTCCCAGCAGGACACCATACTGCTCTTAAAAAACCATTTACATCGAATTTTTTTGTTCGAACTTACATGTATAGCTACAAATATCTACCCTCTGGACCTCACAAATAAAGAAATAAATTCTACTTTAAGTCAAAACATTTCCTCACAGATATTTATCAACTGTCTTCATCCTCTCCCGACACATAGTTCATAGAGAAAAGAAACGTAACAGATACAGCATGGTATATAAACACTCAGTTTTTTGTGCAATTTCAAAAATGGGATTCTGTTTGTATATTTTTTTTTCTTTCTATCCTACCCAATCCCCAAGTCCAGTTGTTGGGAAAAGGTTTACACAGTGTTCATTACACAAATCGAATTTCTTGGTACACTTCTAGCAAATCCCCTAACCGACTCAAATCGGTTACAATTCGAAATGGGATTGTGAATTATTAATGAACCAACAACAACAACAACGAGCACATGCATACATACGTGCTAGCCACCCAGATCAGCTTCATAACCATCAGCATCAGCAACAGCAACAGCTCCAGCAGCAGCAACCTGGCCTACACCCAGAGCATTTTGAAAATCGAAATTAACGCAGCAACTCAAGCTGGAATATAAAGATTGAAAAGCGGGCCAAGACGCGAGGAATGAGCAGAGCCATCCTCCCTCGGGTCTTCGGTACTCGTTAATTTTTAAATGTTGCCACATGGGGAGGCAAACAGACATGGTGGGAAGCAGAAGAAGGTATACAAGTACTATTCATACAATGACTGAAATCCATTTGAGTTGCGCGCGCGCAATTCAAGCCCCATAAGTTCCTCGCCATCGAAAAAGCAAATTACTTTCGAGGCCGCCAACAATGGCGGGCAACAATTGCAATTTGTTCGCACACTCCCGGTCTCCAATATGTTATAATAATATCTCCCTCCCCGCCACTCGGTGTGTCTGCAAAGTGGACCTCATATCACAATCTCGAACTCAAATGAGGGTTTTAAAGAATACAAAAATGGAAGACTACACTTAGGAGGGCATGAGAATGGGACTGGAGGACCGAAGACGAAGCGAGATACACCTCCAAGACATTGGAATAATAGGTCGGGCTGCTGTGGCATCATCGTGATCTTCCCGAAAGTGCTCGCTTCAGAACTCCTCGTCCTTGCGTCCTTTACCAGATCCATGCCCTAGTCCCAGATCCCAACTCCTATATACCCCTCCGATGTGTCGTGTAGCTCATTTGGGAGCTTATGGGCGATAACTTTGATTCACTTCGCGGTTCATTAAAGGCTGGAAAGACTTATGTGTGCGCGAAGATGATGCACTGGTAGAGTTAGAGTAGATGAGGATGGATGAAACATAGAGCAGGAGCAGCAACATCATCATACCGGTGATGATGATAATGATGATGATGACGATGATGAAGAAGAAGAAGAACCTTTTAATTTCGTTGAAGGTTCTTCTTTTTTTTAAGTTTATTTACTTTAAAACAAGTTGTTCGTGGTTTTATTTTTGTTAAGTTAGATGTGTGGGTATGAGTATACGTCTCACGAGCCATATTGAATTTTTTGTTGTATTTGTTGAAACCGGAAACCCACACGCAACCGCAAACCGCATATTCACTTAATGGGGTATTAAATGAAATCAGCTTCTTCAAGGAAAAATTCTCGTTTTTTTTTTCTTATTATTCTTGTTCTTGTTTGATGGCAAGATTTTTGTGTGTGGTAAGCGAAATTTTATTTTAATTTCATCAATATGCAATGAATCTTATTTGAGTCATCACAGAGATAAGATTTATGAGTATACAGAAAATGAATTATATTTACAACTTTTGCTGACATACAATTAAGTTATATAGATGAAGCTTTAAAATGGCATCACTTTTGAAGACTTGATAGATAGATAGGAGTTACGAGTATTTTACTATGCGCTGGCCGTACGGAAGTCATCAGAAAGCAAAGTCAAGCGCCAAGAAAGAACTTGATCACAACTATTGCATTTTTTGCGTTTTCTATTATAAGCCTTTTTGAAATGACCGCCTTGTGGGTTCATATAAAAGTCCATTTTTCAAATAATATTTCCTTAATTTCTTCCTTAAAATTGGATTATTTCTTTCAAAATGTTAATCGTTACTGCAGGTGTCTTATGGCCCATTCTTAAGTTCCAATTTTGATCACTCGTTTCAGCATTTCGAGTGGTAATTGGCCAATGACGTAGCTACTGGCTAATGTTGGGTTGCAATTCTTTAATAATTCATGTTAAATGTGATATTTTTGTCATGTTATGTAGCTCTAATGCACCTGTCGAAAGCTTGAAATGAACTGCTCAGCACGCCATACAAACTACTCCAAACCGTTGCTTGGTTGTTATATGATTCAGGTTTGTCAGATTGGGCTTTTTATCATAAGTTGGGCTATCTTTTTCTTAAATTTGCGATACGAATTTGAAAAAAAGCCCAATTTGATATCACTTCTTATTACTTAAGCAAAGGCTTTGGATGGCACTCACAGTTTAGGGTGGATTGCGGACTCAACCAATAAGCCCCTCCAGTCAGCTAAATTCCTAGCTAGCTGCCCCTAGTTACGAACTTCAAATTGGTTGAGGTTGTTCTCCACTTGTTTGTGCCACCTAAGGTGGGGGTCTTCCTCTGCTGCATGGACCATCAGGGGTAGATTTAAAGACTCATAGGGCTGGTGCGTCAGTGTCCATATGCTCCAGGTGTCCCAGCCATCTCCGCCGTTGTATTTTCAGCTTTTTGACCAGGTCGACGTCACAGTAAGGCCGGTAAAGCTCGTTGTCAAATCTTCTCCTCCATACTCCATCAATACAGACTGGACCGAAGATCACCCGAAGAATTTTCCTTTCAAAGCACCCAAGCAGATTCTCATCTCTTTTTGACTGGGTCCATATGCTTCTGCCTCATACAGCAGGACCGAAATGATATCAGAGTCTTATATATAAGGTTTTCTTGGTTCTTTGAGAGAGGGCTTTACTACTCAAATGCATTCTTAGCTCGAAACAGCGGTTGGCAAGAGTAATTCTTCGTTTGATATCGGCACTGATGTAATTTTACGATGTAATAGTGGAGCCCAGGCAACAAAGCAATTGACGACCTATCTATCGTGATGATTTGCCCGAGTCAACGATATTGAGATTCCTTACTCGATGAAAACATAAACAAACTTCATCTTGTCATCATTAACAGCCACACCCATTTTCACAGCCTCCGATTAAATGCTTGCATCAAACGCCCCAGTACAGCTCGCTTCGTTCTCCCAATGATGTCAATATCATCCGCATAAGCGGATAAGTCCAAAATTGTACCTCTGTTGTTGTTGTTATTGTTGACTTGCGAGTTGCCTACAATTGCTTCAAGTACGATGTTAAAGAGGTTGCATGACATGATGCATCGCCTTGCATCAAACCTTTCTCGACATCAAAGGGTTCGGTGGTGTTGTTGCTGATTTAGACAGAGCAGCGAGATTTCTCCATCGTCATTCTGCACAAGTGGACAAGTCAACACCAAGTCATCTCCCTCTGTTTTGAATAGCTCAACTGGCAGGCCATATGCATCAGCAGCCTTGTACGCTTTAAGCTTGGCTATTGCCAACCGCCCTTCATTTAGATCTGGTGGATGGAAACTGTGACCATCGTCGTTCAGGTTTAATGGATTGTTCTGTTAAACAGTGGAATTTTGGCCATATTCGACGTATATCAGTCTAGAAAAGTGTTTTTTCCAGATCCTCAGCACCAACGGTATGTCTACTGCCATACTTCCACTCTTGTCTTGGCAGGCTTCCATTCTGGCCTTGTAGTTCTGGGTAGATTGCCTCATACTTTGGTAGAACTTTCAAACATTCCCCCTACCGCTACAGTCCTCAATAAGCTCGACCGCCCTCTCGCATACTCTCTCTTTTTCCTCCTGGGAAGTCGGCATTCCTCCATTCGTTTTTGCTCGTAGAGCTCTGGGCTGATGCACTCTCAGCAGCTCTAGTTCTAGTCTTCAGCATTGATTGGTATGGTAGGCCTCATTCTTTGCTGCAAGGGGTTTCGTTGTGGTGACCTAGTGACACGGTGACACCCAGAAAATTAGTGGCGGCACTCCTGATGGTATTTTGGCAGTGTTTCTACTGGCCCTCTGCAGATGGTGCTGAGAGATTAAGAGAGACATGGTCTGCAAAAGTCTCTTGCGATTTAAACTTCGCATCCACTCGTCGTTGTGGCATCATGGATATCCGCATTGCTACTTGAGCTATACCACCAAGTAGTGATCCGAGTCTATGTTGGCACCTCGGAACGTTCGAACATCCAGGGTACTGGAAGCATGGCTGGCGTCTTTCACAACATGATCTATCTGGTTGATAATTAGTTGATTCGGAGACCGCCATCAGCCTGAGTCCGTTAACGAAAGTGGTGTGGTGCAGGCTGTGTCCTCCAACTATCAAACCAAAGATTCCCTCCTTTCCGATTTTGGCATTGAAGTTGCCAAAAAAGATCTTGACGTCATACTTCGGGCACCTATCTTGAATTTCGCATGCTTTTAAAAATTTGCCTCTTATACCTAATTTCAATACCTCTTGAACATAAGAGTTAGTACCTATGTATGTGCGACGCTGTCGTGCATTTTATTCCTGAGAATCCTGTCTTAAATACGCGTTATTTAATCAAATATCAAAATAAAAGTTCCTTAATGGATGCTTTTAGCTTGGTTTCACAATATTTAAGTAAACTGCTGATTAGTTATTCGATACATAAATACTATAGCGCAGGGTCATAATTCCACAAATTAAAAATAATTGTATGACCCACCTGAAAGGGTTATAAGCCAATCATATGTTTTTTTTGTGACCGGTGGGCTTATGACTTCTCATTATCTATGCGTTGGATAACTATAATCAGAACTTTTCTCAGAAACGGCAAATAAAGCCCGTATCTTATGTTATTGCTCCCTATGTCTAGTTAAAAAAAATCTTGTTAGTTTCCAACATTTTCTAATTATTTTTTTTCCGTAAAAAAAAATCAAAAACAATTGAATTAGGTACTCAAAACCAAAAACGGTCGTAAGGAAGTTTCCATTATTTGATTTCATTTTGTGGGAACCTAAATGATACCAAAACGTGTTCCTGACTTTCTGACTTTCTCTTATTTGTTTAAGCTTTGTCTTCATTTTATTTAAATTAGGTTCTTTTTTTGAAAATAAAAATCTTTTGTTCTGTATTATTTTTTAAACAAACAAATGTGCTTTCTTGTTTCAAATCCACATTGAAAAACAAAAACTCAAAAGTCAACTCAACAGGGAGGACATACATAGCCTTAAATGACATGTAATTAATTAGATTTAAATCAGCGGGATTACATTTTTAAACGAACAGAAAAGATGTGAATATTTCGAGGAATTACCCTCTGCTTAACTTTGAGAACACAAAAGAAAAAAAAAAAAATGAACAAAAACGTCGCGTCGTCTCAGATGTGTAGCCGCAAAAAAAAAGTGAAAAACGAACTTATTTTCTTCGAATAAATCCCCCCCTCCACCCCAGCAGCCAACGACTAATTATTTTCAATGAATCGAATTGCAAAAAAATAAGATTTTTTATTTTACCACTCACACTTTGAACTTAAATAATATTTGATAAATCGATTATTGACATTTGAAAAATAGCCAACGTATTTGACTTAATCAAAATGCTATCGCAATGTAGGTAGGTATATAAATGCAGAAAATTATTGGACTCCATTTGAGATCGCCAAGTGACAAAGTGACCGTTGATATTTTCGAATTAAGTCCACAATTAACTAAAAAGTCAGAAGAAGATTCATAGCTAGTGGCTGTATACAGCAGACATTTGGTTGGAACCAAAGGAAATCTCTTTGGTTTGCCGGTGCATGCCAGCCAGCCAGCCGGCCAGAGAATTCATTGAGACGAGCGATGAACCGCACCGGACGCGCGTGCACAGATCCATACAAAAATTTGCAATTGATCGAGTGCAGCAAGAGAATCATCTTCATCACGCTTCTTTCGCCCGCCCATTCTGCACTGTCCCGTCGCATCATCATCGTCAGCATCGTCGTCGATAGTCTCCCCATCGCACTGTGCGCTCTGCACAAAAAATGAGATGAAAATCGCATGGAAAAAGAAGAAAATCTAGTGCAAGAAAAGTGCATGCAACATGCAGACGCAGAGCTATATCTGCTGCACAGCGCGCATAGCTAAGCAGTTGTTACTCAATTACAATTTCATTAACTTTGAACACGATTTTCTAAATGGTTGCCACAAATCATAACGATTGCTTGCTGTTTTTATGCTACACCATCGCAGGACAGCGCTCAAGATAGAAGTTGAACTTAATCTATACGTATAGAGCCAAAGCACCAGCCCCATCCAGAAGGGAATGCCCCGCTTTGCGGCCGTTTGTGCTCTTGATACCATTTTCATTTTAACTTTGCGGAAAATGATTAATGGTTGCTGGTAAATGAAAATTTAGTTATTCTTAAAGGAAATATCTGGTTAATACGTTTTAATATAAAATCGATTATAGGTGGTGCTGATGGGGCATGGGTTACAGTTTGATAAACTGCTATATCGCGGTTTGACATATAAAAGCTATGGACTTTAAGCGACGACGACACGACGATGATCGGGTTTAATTTTGGAGTTGGATTAAATTTAAAAAGTTATTATATTAATATGAGAAGATCAAATCGTCTAGGTCAAATGGAAACTCCTAAGTTCATTTCTCTCAGATACGCCATATTTTATCAAATATTAAAATTTAAGCTCTGTAGGTGGTCTGAAAATTCTTGAATTTACATTAAAACTAGTTGAATCCTTATTGAAAAAAAACAGAAATTAAAAAAAAGGCTATTTATCCTAATTTCGTGACCTTTTATTTAAAAAAGTTGATTTTCCTCTAGTGGGCTTAAGGTCAATTATTGATTCTAACTATATCGCTTGAGCTGTAACGTTTCGGGTGTGATTACACCCTTCTTCAGACAACTGTGATAAATAAGAATGTATACACAATAATTCTTATTTGCTTGTGTATTTGCTTGTCCGTTTTAAAATTATCTTGAAAAAGACGTTTTAAAATCAATGGGCAAAAAATAACGATACGCCCATTGATTTTAAAACGTCTTTTTCAAGATATTTTAAAACGGACAAGCAAATACACAAGCAAATAAGAATTATTGTGTATACATTCTTATTTATCACAGTTGTCTGAAGAAGGGTGTAATCACACCCGAAACGTTACAGCTCAAGCGATATAGAATCAATAATTGACCTTAAGCCCACTAGAGGAAAATCAACTTTAAAAAAAAAGGCTTTACCCACCTGGAAAACAATCTAGTTTTTAAAGAGGCCCTAGAAAGTTTTTTGTTGATGCTAAAAGGGCCTTGCAAAGGCTACTATCGAAATTGTCTAGGGCCTCACCAGATATGTGACATTTTGCGTTGAGAAGAAAACTAAAATAAAGTTTTCTTATCTATGGGATTCGATCCTGGGATCTTCTGTCTAAGGGTACCTTTACTCGTAGTTGGGAGCTTCGATAAACGATTCGAGCAGCGATTTGATTAAAGCCTCGAAATCTTAATATTGTTTTTCCTATTGGTGTTTATCCTGGAGCAATGCAAATCTTTCTCAGCTTTGTTCACATCGCTGCTTGAATCGTTTATCGAAGCTCCAACATAATTAGGTAACCCTATATTGCACATAAAAGGACCAGAACTGCTCTTGCGCTCTACGAGCAGAAAAAATAAGAGAGAAACACCAGCTTCTCAAAAGGAAAAATAAAGAGTATGCGAAGTGCGTGACCAAATAAATAGAGGAAAGCCATTGCACGAAGGAAGTTCTAAGGTTTCACCAAAAGGTAAAAAGAACCTCCTGAAGTTACAAGGCTCGAAACGAGCCTTAAAGGACGATTAAGGGAACATCATGGTAGAATTTAGGTCAGTGCTGAGGATATCGAAAAATAATTTATGTAAAGTAGGTGTATGCTGTTAACAAGAAGGGCACCAAAACTGATGTCTTTGGATAGAACGTCACCATAGACAGCTATAATTTTGAGGTGGTCAGAGACTTTGTCTCCCTATAGACTCTGCTATCAACTCAGCGATCTATACCAATGCTGAGAAGAATTAATCTTGCCAAATTGCATCATCCTGTGCTTGGAAGGGAATTGAGGATCAAAGCCCTCTCTCGAGCAACTAAAATGTTTCTGTATAACACGCTTATCATCCCGGTCTTGATGATGCAGAGGCATGGACACGATGAGATAAGATCGACTTAGGCTGTTTTGAGAGGAAAATAATTCTCGAGGTCTGCCTATAGATGAAGAATGGAGAATGGAGAAGAGGATACAACAACAAACTGTACGGGCTGAAGAGTGGCACCGACATAGCCACAGAAGTGAAGAGCCAACGACGGAAGTTGCTGCGGAGCACCAACAGCGAATAGGCATCAATGCTCCGGGCCAGAATGTCTTTGAATCCAACACCGTGGGACGGGACGGTGCAGTAGAGGAGGACAGCTTAATATAAAAAGCGCTGCATGCTCGTGGAAGAGCACCTCAACCAACTTGGCGTGCAAAACTAGAGACAGCTAGCTAGAGAGGTGGTCAAGTCAAAGACCCACTCAATGAATAATATCAACGCTGAGATCAATAGAAGGAATGCTCTTGCCAATCGCTGTTTCTTTGGACTGAGAAAGGCAATTGAGGAGCAAAACCACCTCTCGAGCAACTAATGGTGTTCCTGAATAAGACACTATCATCCCGGTCCTGATGTATGGTGATGCAGAGGCATTTAACGGTGAATAAGAACGCCTTAGGCTGATTTTGAGAGGAAAATTCTCCGGGTGATTTTTGGTCCCGTCTGCATAGATGGGGAATGGAAAAGAAGATACAACAACGAAGCGACACCGACCTAGCCACAAAAGTTAAAAGCCAACAACTGAGATGGCTGGATCACCTAGAGCGAATGGATCAATGCTCCGGCCCGGAAAGTCTTTGAATCCAACCTCGTGCCCGTGGGACAGTGCAATAGAGAAGGACAGTGTAACAGGTGACGCACGCACGTGACGTAGGACCTCAACAAACTGGGTATGTGAAACTGGAGACAACTAGCTAGAAACCAAGCCGACTGGAATAAGAAGCTTGTTGGTTGAGGCCCTGGTCCACTCCGGACTTTAGCGCCACCTTAAGTAAGTATGTTCCATAGAAATCATTTAACGAGTGGTCATACACCTGTGGGACCCACAGTACACAAATCTAAGGTATTATATTGCACAGGTTGTCAAAACTGAAAGTGTCGGAAATAAAAAATGGCTGTGAACGTGATGACAAAAACATACGTAAATCCAACAACAAATCAAAATTGAAATTGTCAGAAATGAAAAATGGATGTGAACGTGAGGACGTAAATACACGTTAACACAACAACAAATATTGAGATTTCACACAAATTTTGATATACATATGTGCAGAGCTGAAGAAAAATCAAAACTCTAATGATATTACCTTCTATAGGCACCTATGTGTACTGACATTGGGTCCTAAAATTTAGAACTGTTTAAAGAAAATAGGGCATATTTATAGCATAGATGTTATGCTGTTGCTATAGGCAAATTTGGTGTTTATCTCCAATGTCTAAAGCAGCAGCTTAAACAACATTTATGAATAATGCTTAAACAACATCTTTGAATATGCTCCAGTGGACGATTTTGAGACAAGCTACACCTGAGGCGACTTATTTTGACGTTTCTCATTTGTATCCCACTGTCATCTCTTGGAAAGAAAAAGATGACGAAGTGAAGCTGAAATTTTTTAATTTTTTGAACATTCCTGCCTCACCTCACCATCTCTTTCTCTTCAAGAAAAAGAGACGTCAAAATAAGTTGACTCACGTGAAGCTAATCTGAACACCGTCATATGTATGTGTACCCACATACATACGACAAATTAATTCTCAAGTACAAATAATTCTCAACTTATCTAATGTTTAAACAAATTCTTCCGTAACCAATTCGTTTTTTTTTTTAAATACATATTCCCAAAATAACACTGAATAAACTGTCACACAGTATGGTCCTTAACAAATCGAAAAAGAATATAAATGACATCATGAAACAAAAACTCTCCTCTCAAAGTAGGTATGCATACCAGCACCATGTATAGAGACATTACGATTGGGGTTGCATTAAAAAAAGGACGATAGTCCATCACAATCAACTGGCACATTCATCATTCATCCGATGCAAACAACAAAACTGAAGCAAGCGACCAGCAACGACCACCTTCAATGTGAATGAATGAACAAAAATTCCTTCCTGTATTTTCAAATTCCATTCAGAATTCCTGGACAGGTTATACTTACCTTCATATGTCTCTAGCCATCAGCCAGCGAGAGTCCACCAAAAGAAAAACGACAAAAAAGTATAGTGTGA
The DNA here is from genome assembly GCA_963921185.1 of Dasysyrphus tricinctus. Lineage (NCBI taxonomy): Eukaryota > Metazoa > Arthropoda > Insecta > Diptera > Syrphidae > Dasysyrphus > Dasysyrphus tricinctus. Next base: position 130,521,195 of record OY992530.1, read on the forward strand.
TGTAATTTTCGTCTATCTGTCCGATTTAATATTTTGTCAGTTGAGTTTAAGTTTTTTTTTCTTTTTTTTCGAAACAAAACTGTCAAATTGAGTGAAAAACAATTTTTGAAAAGAAACTTGTCCGTTTCAAGACCGAAACTAATTTTTCTTATTTTCCATTAAGCTGCCAGCAAAGGATAGTATAAATATCCCTGCACCAACCACCTTCTGGGTTGGTATTTAAGTTCACCCGACTTAATATGACCTTGCCTCAGAAATAAAGAAATCGATTTCCTGTTCGGCTCTTTAAAGTTGGTTGCGGCGGTAAAATATCAACAACAACAAAAATAAGCAAAACCAAATAATTTAACACTGTCTAGGGTAGCTATCACTTTATGTTACTTTTCGGACCGCACTGCTTGAGAATGCACAAAGGAGGTTGTTGTTGCTGCTGCTGCTTGCTTCAACAACAGAGCCGCCAAGCGTCATGTTGCCAATTCATCTCGGCTTTCACCGATGCCATAAGAATTAATATCTCTCCACATTTCTATCGAGAGTGCCAGGCGACACAAGAGGAGGAACATCTCGCGAACGGTCCCCTTTGGCGAGCACAATATTACAATTTTTGTTGTTCTGCACTGCCACCGCCTTCGTCGCTCACCTTCAATAGGCCAACGAATATTCGACGTTGTAGCCCGTCAGTGAGCGGAATAGACAACTTACACGCTCGGAAATTTCTTCAAGCATTTCCCCCCACAGATTCAATGGATTTTTCCCTAGATAAGGGGGGACGGACTCACTCTGTCAAAATCATCGAAAGATCAAGTGATGATTATGTGCACACCACCATGTGACACATGGGTCGGGATGGTCGGGTACGGGCAAACGGTGGCGGGCGGGCGGATGCTGATCATGAAGAGTCTGTGAAAAAGGAACTATGCAGAGAGTATGGTTCTATACGCCCGGCCATCAGAGCACGAGTTGTAGAGTGTAAGAAGGAACATTCTTTTTCTTTGACATCTCGTTCTGGGAATATAAAGTATATCGTGAGACGGACGCGACGACAACGTCTCGCTTCGCGTCGCCGGTCGTCGAGTGAGATCCGAGATCCCGCTGAACAAAACCACCTGACGTTTTATGTCACTTGGGTTTGAACTGTGTGTTTGACAGCGTCAATGTCCATTTAAAGCATTTTACAACTTTGTCCTCATTTTCGACGATGTTGCTGCATTTCGTCTTGTTGCTACATCATCACCGCATCATCATCTGGTTCTGTTGGGGACTTGGGCTGCCATAGGGTTGTGCGAAGTGAATAACGATGATATCTGTTCTTGTACAATATCTCTCACGAGATCTCAAAAACATGTATTTTGAATGTCAAACTTTTGTTGTCTTTTGTTCAAATTTTGACGAAGTAGGGACGAGAGAGCCGGGTTAATATGCAAAAATCCTGTCCTGGGCATTTCATGTGAGGCAAGACAAAAAAAATAAAGAACATCAGGATTTATAAACTTGCAACGCCAACAAATTTGAATATGGCTATAAGCGACTTTTTTTCTGAAGTAACGGACAATGGCTGAGCGAAAGAGAATAGTTAATTTGGTTTGCTGTTGAGAGGTGCATGTGGCGTGCTGTATGACATTGACATGCAATTCGCAATTCAAATTTTGTTGAAATGTACATAATTTTGTTTTTGGTATGTTGTTTCATTGATGACATCAAGAGAGGAGGTATTGAACAGCGAGACTATATTGAAGTCTATGTCGTTGTTGTGGAGAAGTCCTGTCGATCGGTGAGAGATTCCTCATCATGCTGGCTGGAAGCTGATGTGCGCGGGACAGGTTAAGTCGACCGCATAGATCAGCTGCACCAGGAGTTGTGTTAAGGGACACATTCAGATGAGGCATAATACGGACTTGGAATTAGCATATCGATGTATAGATTTTCGATGCAAATATTCTTTTGAATGAGAGATATTTTTCCTTTGACGGAGATGGAATGTTACACGCCATCAGGTACCAGGTTGATCAAGTTGCATTAAAATTGGTGTAGGTCAAGGAAACAAAAGTTGAAGAAATGTGTATGAACATATACTATGCATGATCTTTATTTTTTATGTGAAATACGTAATTTATGATACCTAAACACGGGTTCCTGTTTTAAGAAATGAAGAATTATGCTTAACAGATTTCGACCAAGATCACCACCAGAAATTCTTTTCTGAGGGCGATTTATATAAACAAAAATTAAAATTAATATAAGTAAAAAAGGCACCTCTTATTTAATGGTATTCTAAATATATAATTTAATAGGCATGTTTTGTTGACTAAATATTCCAAGGCAAAGTCCTTCGTGGAATAATAAAAGCTTAGTTTCGTATTTCGAAAAATATTTATTAAAATAGTAAAAAAATGCATTTCGCCTAACTTTCTTGCTTATTTTAAGAAAATTGTTGGCTTCAAACCAACCAACATAGCGTGTGAAACTGGAGCATTGGAGGAAGTTAGATGAGGCTTCTTGGGCCTCAGGTCCATACTGAACCGTAGCGCCACCTGATGTAAGCAAGTAAGACATGATCTACTGACTTCTGTAGCATGACGTGTATAGGCTTTCGCTTTAGAATTCACTTAGTTTATGTTCTTTTACTATTGAAGAAGCTAAGGAAAGAATTCTTCAATTAAAATGAACATGATGACCAACGATTACATAAGAATCTTTATGTTCATGTTGCCTTTCGTATTATAGCTAAACGAATAAATTATAACCCTTTAAAAACTTGATTGGTGATGGTAGCGTTTTCAAGTAGATGCTGATTCATTAAAAACTTGTAGAAAAAAATTGTTTATAGAATTAAAATTGCAGCTAATTTTGTTTTTACTTTTTTGTTTATTTAGGAAAATTAAAACTCTTGTTTTGTTTAAATTTTTTTATAAAATTTTTAAACCATATATTTCGATATATGTATTTTTGTTATCCGATGGAAATGTTCAAAAGACACTCGGTAAGAATCGGCACCAATATTTCAGTATCATCAGCAAAGGTGGCCATGATAGTGTTTATATCCACTGGGGTATCCCTCGTATATAACAGATACAGGGTTGGTTCTAGGATACTTCCTTGTGGTACACCGGCTTCAGTTTTCTTTAGTTCCGAGTAATTTTGGTCGTACCGTACTTTAAGGAGTCGGTTCGTAACTTATTTGCCTGGGAAGGTCCCTATGATGTACTCAAGTCCAGAGTGCCAAAACTTGTCAAAGGCTTGAGCAACATCTAAGAATATAGCCGTGCATTTTTGTTTTTCTTCAAGTGCCTTTTCCACAACATCCGTAATCCGATACACTTGGTCTGTCGTGGAAGGTGGAATGTTTATTTCAAAATCCAAACTGATTCCTCGGCATTTGTGTTCTTTCTTTTATTATTATTTAGCATAGCCTTTTCAGGAGCAATTTTTCGAAAACTTTTGCAATGATTGGTATAAGCGATATTTGTCTGTAAGACTTCTGTTGGTGGCTTACCTTGTTTTGATATACCAATGACTTCTGCAATTTTCCAATGATGTGGCACATATCTTGTTTAAAGCATGCATTTATTATAATTTGAGTTTTCTTAAGGCTTAAAGAATGCAATTCTTTTAAAACCTGAGCAGTTATTAGATCGTAGCCTGGTGATTTTTTGTTAGACAACTTACGTTGACACTTGCTTTACTTCTTTGGGCGTGTCAAACTGAATTTCACAATCGTCATTTTTATCAACAAACTTAAGGGATCTAACAGACTGTAAGGGAGCTTTATTTGCTGGGAAAGGCTTAAAAACATTCCCACGTTGTTCAGCGTATAGAGATCAGCTTATTGTTTTGGGTTTCTAGTTCATTGCGATTTCACTGGCGGGATTTGTGTCTGTGGTCTTCTTAGGCACTTAGCTGCTTTCCACAACTAGTACTCTGAAGAAGAATCCGCCGTAAAACTATTCAAGAATCAACTAAGTGAATCATTTTTAAACTAACAGATTCTTTTCTGTAGCTCGTTGTAAAGACGGTTAAAAACCGCCTTATCGCCTCAAAATCTAGTAACTTGCCATTTTCTTCGAGCTCTTCTTTTTTCCAATATCAGATCCTTATTTTATTTCGACAGGATATTTTATTTCTTTTTCTCTTGAGTTCAAAATAGTTCTTCTGCAGCCTGTTGCACATCAGCAATACATTGTTCTACTTCATGATCAATTTCGTTCCAGTTCACGAGCTTATAGTCTAGTCAACGAAGACTCAAAATTATAAATATAATTTATAAATGCAATAAATCATGCTCTCTGGGTTATTATTTAATGTGGTAAGTGTGACCCCCAGTTATAACATACTAAAAGTCCCCAGCCCAGGGCCTCGAGCTATAGCCAGGAGGGGGGGTTAAGGGTCCCCTTTTGTAATATTTCGGGAATATTTTGAAAACTAAGCGTTTGAGCGGAAAAGTGTACACCGCAAAATGAAAGAATAATAAATTTCCTACAAAAAAAGTCTTATTCATATTTTCGGTAGGAGCAAGGTTAAGAAAGATACGGGGAGTAGAAAATTCAAAAAATTTAAAAACAATGATATCGTCTTAAAACATCAATGGTCTTTGATCAATTAACCGAGAAATAACCGAAAAAGTACGTATATATTGATTCATGGTCATTTCAGGGACGTCATGAGAGCAAGTTGAAGTGTACAGAAGCTGATTGTGTTTAAAATGTCCCTATTTATTTTTTTTTTGATACAGTGTTTATTTTTATATGAGAAACACTGAATATAGAAAAATAGCTATTTAAAAACAACGGAAATACTTACAATATTGTGCTACATCTTTTTTAAAAGCTTAAAACAGATTCTTTTATTATATAGTCAAATCAAGTTAACAGTTTTTGAAAAATTGGTTTAAAAACTCAAAATTAATAAAAAAAATTGAAAAATGTTTTTAAATGATTTTTCATTTTACATTTTACATTATAAAGTAGTAAATTGTTTTTATCATTTAATCTTGCTGTTAGTCTTGAGTCGAATGCTGAAAACCAGATGGTTGTAGGGTTTCTAGTTTGTGGAAAAATTGAAAATTATGAAAACTACTACCTTCGTAACGATGTTTCTGATAATGGACTTCAATACGTGCTCAGAAAAGGGAATATTTCCTTGTTTTTCAATTGTTGATTTCGGAATCGTGTACCCCAGCACACATTATTGGTCAATTCATATTTGCATGGTTACTGTTATTACCTTGTAGAAATACCACTTTCTTTATTATTTACTATAATGCTGCAATGACACGAATAATATTTTGTCATAATTTTGTCCATTTTACGTACCATGTATGACTTCAGTGAGTGAATGGTCTATAGTCTACCAGCAACTTTGCCATCAAATTGACAGATGCAACTGGTATATAATTTTGCTTCACTATATATTTCCGCCATGCCAATATTGTGCTGGCACTATTTTGTCTGTTATAATAAAACTCAAGACAAATTATAAATTAGTTAATTCTTTTTTGAACTAATGTGACCAGGTTTGTGACAAAAAATCTGACAAATTTTACAATCGTGTCGTATGAATTTAGTAAACTGCCTAAAATACACCAAATCAGTCAAAACGATTCTAATTCGTAAAGCATGGAATTGTGTGAAAATATAATTGCTTTGTACCACCTATTTGGTGTGTCTTGTCTTATTGGCTCTAAAAACTCAATGAAATATTTGTTGCATAAGTCAAAACGTTTTGATTGATTCGGTGTGTTTTCAGCTTTTAATTTCATATAGGAACATATGTACATATGTATTTTCCCTAAAAAAAATTTAAACGAGAGTAAAAAATATGTGTAATTTTATCGACATCCTTTACATCCATCACATTTAGCGTAGACGTTTCTATAAAGCTAAGAGTTAGAAGAAATGATTATACAAACTGTGCTTGACTTATAATAAGAATATAGAAACTAAGAAAAAATTCGATATAAACGATTTTTTTTTAAATCTTAAGGGGTTCCCTTAAATTACGTAATAACAATACATTCAACTCACATAGCCAATCCTCTTGATAAAAAAACTTACCCTCATTTACAAATTTGTCGTACTAACCTCTTAAACTTTCACCTATAACTTCAAGTGTAGGTCAGTAAACCCTTTACCCTCTTTTACACATAAAAATTATTGATCTTCCCTCTAAAGTGACTTCCCATCAAAAACTAATCCATCAACTTTAACTCAAATCAAGCGAAAAAACTTGCCAAGATATTCTTAATTTTCCTATATAATATTCTCCATCTAAAAATGGAGTAAAAGTTAAGAATTAACTTTTCATTTCTGTAGACACCAACTCAAACCTCCCAAACAGCTACTCCACTCCCATTGCGACTTCATCAAATGATCTTTAACTCTGATAAAAAAATCCACTGAGTCTGACTATAGTGATGTTCATTTAACAAACCATAGTTAACAGTTACACCCCGCATAAAATAACAATAGAAAAATATGGTTGAAGAGGAAGGTGACCCTAAGTGCACAAACTTTGTAACTTAAGGAAGGAAAAGGGAAGTATTTTTGACGTGTCGAAATGTAATTTAGTTGAAGCAATCTTCGTTTTGGGGAGAGGAGAGACACCATAGACGAGGGTGATGTTGTTCTTTTTGTCGTCAACGACGTCAACAATGACGTTCGTTGTCGGTAAAAGAAAATCACCATCAACCAAGTCAAGGAGTACTGGAGGTATGAGACTACATATAATGATGAAAATTCCAAAAGAAACTGCTCATTTTTCATAAAAAGAAACAAGACAGAAAAAAAGTGAAGAGAATCATTTTCTAGAGCACCAAAATAGACAACAGTCAGGCACCCACCCGACCTGCTATTAAATAATGATGAGAAAATTGACAAATGTTGTTTTCCGCGAATGGAAAAATGTACAATATAATATCGACCGACATTTTACATCGTGTCAACTTTAAAACAGGGTTTTGTGGGTCACAGTCGAAGTTGAAAATGCTGACTTGTTTTTGTAAATATCAAATCAACCAATAGAAAATCGTTTAAAGTCAAATAAATTCCGAAAGTACTAATAAACAAAATAAAGCAACTGTAATACATAATATCACTATATTCAGTGAATTGTTGAAAAAATATATAAGTAGGTAGATAGCACACATGAAGTGTAGTATAGTATCAGGGAAATCTTTCAATCCAGGGTTGTTACAAAGCAGGTATAACCAATTCTTTCCAAGTTTTCTAGCAGAACTTTCTGAACAGTTAAGAGTTTTGTAATAGGGACGGTTCAATATGTTGGTGTTTTCTGTCAAAAAAGTCACTGAATCCAAATCACCATGGCAAGCTGCACGATCAAGCAATACGGCGCGAGTGCAAATGATAAAACTTTCTTATCAAAATTGTAGTTCTCCGGTGGGAACGGAACGATGCGCACCCTTTCTGACGGATTACATAACATAAAGGCCGTCCTTGTCCTTGGTGCTTAAATTCAAGTCGACTTGTTCAGTGAACAATCAGCAAACATCCGGACGTCACCGAAATACAGTATCTTCCGAGAGCACCGCTGATGCCAATGAAAGTATTGGATGATATGGATATTATATGGATGTGAACGACCTGTGGCCTTAACAGGAAAGCAGTAGGGTTCGTTTATCTCTTGGGAAGGTGGCATGAATTGGCCACCAACACCGTGCGATTTGACGTGCTACGCCACCGCCTTTAGACTTTCACCTCTGGGGTTTCCTGAAGTTGCAGGCTAACGACAATTGACCCATGGCCCAAAGTCAATATAACCCCAGGTCAAGCTCATATTCAGCTGTATCTATGTGGCAGAGTCATTAAAATTTTGACGTCATTTCAACATCGACTCACCCTTATTAAAAATTCATTATATTCCAGACTATCAGCCGATTATTATTAAATTTCAAGGTTTAAGACCTACCGCGTTCATGGTTCTAAAATTTGTATAACATCACTGTTGATTCAACCAATCTCTCATGCAAATAAGCATACATTGCCCGCAAAGTAAGAATCTTTCGCAGAAATATATTAATGATCCGTGGTGATAATCTTTAATAAAACACGATTCTTCCATATTTGAATATATAAAAGAACTGTGTGGTATTGCCTCTACTTGTGATGGCAGATGGAATGTCTCAGTGTAAATGAGGCAAGTCTCCACGTCTTTATTTTTAATTATTCAAAAACAATAGTTGCTCCTTGTGTTTTGTTTTATATGGTTTAGGTAGGTTCGTCGGTGTGTGCAGTGCATATTATATATATTTTTCATTCTAACAAATAGTTAGCTTCTATATTCGTTGCAAGATGTGTCAATGTTGCATTTACATTGAAATTATAATTTTATTTTATCCATTTGAAAGGAGACGAGTTGTAGTGTTTTTTTTTTTTTTTCTTAATAGAATCTTGTATAGAAAATAAACTTTTTTTTCAAAAAGAATGTACATCTCAGCAGCAAGAGGCTAGGCCGCTGCATCCACGGCCAGCAGTGGGTATACATATATTCTATGTTGTATAAAGAATTGATACGAACGTGATCATGATAAAGATGACATATGAAGCATCTGACAAATGATCAGAACATCCGATTGTGACAAGTTACCTGTTGTTATGAAAAATGCCTCTACAGTCAATTTGTCAGATATTTAAATAAAGTAATTTACAATCGTCAATGTGCACGAAACGACGACATGACACTTTCGCAATGAGGCCCCATCAGAGGCGCTGCATGTTGCTGATGAGGTTGGGTGGGCTATTTCTTTTTTTTTTTATTTTACACATGCGCATCAGCTATAGCTCAACTTCACACACTTACATATAAATAACATTTGGTTTTGACATAGACTTTGAGGTATTAAGAAATTGGCTAATAAATTTTGTAAGATTGTTTCCACTTCCGTTAAAATAATTCTAGACAGCTAAAAACAATGATTACCATTAGTTTTACCTAAAAATGCTACATTTGTCATTAACTTTCCCGTATAAGAGTAGAACGAAACCACATAGCGAAGAAATAAAAGAAAAAATAGCTTCAATATTTTTTAATGCTCTTATGGTGGAATCTTACGCTAATTTACCTACTTATGTGAGAAAGACCCAATTGTTGAGATGACTCTTGTAGGTGGGTACACTTGTTTAAGGTTGAACAAGAAGTTATTGAAGCATACTTATAGATGTTGCTCAAGCTGTCGCTAGGGAAAGTCCGAAGTTTAAGTATCATATTGAAACTTCATCAAGCAAACTCCAGGCTTGTCCAGCAACAGCTTTAAACATCTATGAACTGAGACTTAAATTTACTGTTAAGCTCACGTTACATAGTCAAAAAAGAATTTATTATCTATACATGAGCTTATGCTTATTCTTTGAAAACATTTTAACAGCCCCGGATCTATAGGATTTTTCAGAACCGTTGCAATAACTTGATTTTGGTGAACCTCCAGTTTTTCAGATCAATGAACAAAAAAAAACAGCATATTTTGGCACTTGGTTGCATTTTTTGTAACCGTTAGGATTAAACTTTTTAATGAATTTGTACTCAATATTAGCTATTCACCTATTTTCAGCTTGACTTCTTAGATTTGACAGTATAACTAAGCATCACAAAGACAGTACACATACACCAATTCGAAAAAACAATTCGGAGCCAAAAAAGACCTAAATTAAGGATGTTGCACACTGAGCCTAGCCAGTGGCGTATTTACCCTAGGGGCAATAAGGGCCATGGCCCGAGGCAGCACACTGCCTAGGGCGGCATTCAACTTTGGATGCAAAATTTAAAATTCCTTTGCAAAGGACAATAGACAAAACTGTATGGAAGGTGGTCTAGGAACCAATAAAAACGAGTCGTGTGTCGTTGGAAAGGTATTTTCATGCGCTACAATAGTCACTACGGCAGTTCATTTCAAATCACTGTATGAAAAAAGTTATTTACTAACCGAGGTTTTGTTTTGGTACATTTTAGTGTGCAAGAAATGTATACAAACTGGTCTTACCAATACCAATAAGATGTATGTCGTTGAAAAGGTATTTTTATGAACAATAATAGTTTCCATAACAACTTACTTAAAATCACTGTGTGGAAAAAGTAATTCGCTGTTTTAGGAAATTTTGGTACAAATAAAATTTATGGAGCATGGGTAACAAGTAGCGAATAACTTTTTTCACACAGTGATTTAAAATAAGCTGTCTCATTAACTATTGTAGTACATAAAATTTCCCTTCCAACAACATACGTCCCGTTGTTATTGGTTGAACTTGCGTTCACACTTTTTGCCCATACTAAAAAAAAAGCATTTTTTCACAGTAAAATGAACCATAATAATTTATTAGTTTTCGAATAACTTTTTGCACACAGTGATTTGAACTGGGACCTAATTGTTTCATAGAGAAATGGAAATTTTCTGGGTATAAATGATTGAAACATTCGAATGAAAAACATTGTTCATTTTATTTGGAAAATAATGAGGGGCTTCCACTCCTTTGCTGCCCCAGGGCCTCCAGACATCTAAATCCGGCCCTGTAGATACTTATATAATAACTTTCAATTGTACTTATCAGTCTTAGAGATATCAAAGTAGGAACGCAACACAGTAAATACATACAATTGCGACAGGCCCACCTTAAAATATCAATAGGCGTGTCTCGCCAAATAATCTCTGAACGCTCAGGGATTTCTTAAGTGCGACAAATGCAACAGAAAATCTTACCTGAGCACTGTGATTTTTTTCGGAGTCGAATATTTTTTTGATTAATTTCTCAATGTCCTTTTTTACCCAAAACAGCTGTTCGCTAAATTGCAATTTTTTGGTGAATTGCAAATTCGAAAACGATAAATAAATAAAAAATAAAGGTGGAATGTTTAGACAAATGAAAATAAATTGAACTTGCTATTATTTTTCATTAATTAATTTTATAAAGTTTTGTGCTTTCACAATTTCACAAGCTCAGTATGAGAATTATTACATGTTTTTTACTTGCGATATAGGTACTATAGGGCAAGTTTTGGATTCGTGCAAAAAAAAAATCGAGATAACAATCAAACATGACATTACGATAATAGAGAACACGAAAAAAGTGGGTGGCACAATTCTGTCTGTCTGTCTGTATGTACCTCAACCTACAGCCTAAACCACTGAAGCGATTTTCTTCAAATTTAGAACTTAAGGTTTTTTTGTAACTTTCCAGAGGGGAAATTGAAATTTTTTTTTTAGCTCAAAAAATAACGGTACTTGCCATACAACCGTTAAGGAAAAGCTTATTTATCTCAAAAACGGCTCCAACGATTTTGATAAAAAAAAATCAGTGTATTACTGTAGATATGATATACCTTTAACCTTTAAGTAAGAAAAAAATCACCAAAAACATTTATTAACGGTACCTGTCATATAACGGTTTTTTTGATTTTTGGTTTTCTCATTAACCGCTCGTCCGATTTCAATGAAATTTTTTGCACAAGAGCTTTGTTAGAATATAAATAATATTGCATACCAAAATTTTTGAAAAAATAAATTTTGGATTTTTAAAAAAGATTCAAAATTTTTTTTTGAAAATTCAATATTTCAAAAACGGGTTGATGAATTGTTTTGAAATTTCAGTTTTAAATGTATATTAATATATACTAAAAATTGGCATACCAAATTTTTTTTTTTAAATGTTACAAAAATTTTATATATAAAAAATTAATTTTTAAGAAAACGGCTCCAACGATTTTAATTTTTTTTTTGCATATAATAATAATAATAATAATAATAATTTTAACTAAATGCCTGTAAGATATATTGATATTTTTTTAAGTAATCAAATGGCATACTTTTTTTGGCACTCTAAGTTATTTATCAGACTGTTTAAACAATTAAAAGAACGATTTAAATGCTTTTTTATACTTTTTCTATAATTACTTGAATATTTTTTAAAGTTCTTAAGTTCCACACAACTTGAACATAAGAGCAAGTACGTGCGATCCAGTCGTGCATTTTATTTACAATTGAATGGAGAATCTTTTCCCACCAAATCGTTCCGCCTCTGCCGAATTGACATTGAACGCTCATCAGTGAGATCTTATTTAGTGAGACTGACCCAATATGAAATGCTCAAATTTAAGGAGGATAAATATTTACGATTTTTCGGCACAACCCAATAAAAATATGTTTTAAAATACTATTTAAGATTGCTTAAAAGCATTCCGAGATGTTTTAATAAAACAAAAAACGGGTGTCTCACTTGTCACAGGGGTACCCTGCGTATAATGTTCCCGTATTCAAAAACAGGCAAATTATAACGTTCCAGGATAAGGGTAGAACAATCGGACAGCTAAGCATGTCGCTTAGTTTTGCAAAATCAAATAATTTTGATATTTACATTTGCATTTTATTTATTTAAAATGCGCAATATTTACGTGAATTTCATTTTAAAAAATGTCCCATCATATTTGGCCTTGAACTTAAAAATACTCTTAGATCAATTAATAAAGTTTTGGAAATATTTTCAACAAGACAAATTCACATAGGAATATCAAAAATTGCGAAGCATTGTTTAGCCAACTTCGGTTGCTTTAAAATAAAATTTAATTAATTTACCAAAAATAGGATGTATAAATATTTAAAAAAAAAAACAGGATTTGTATTTTTCAGTGCGAAACTCAGAGCGATACGTTAGATACTGTGTGATTTGAATTCGGCAGATTTTGATATGCAAGGTTTTAAATTGCGAGATTTTTAATTTACTAGATTTTGGTTGAAACTTGAAATGTTTTTCGGTGCGATAAGCGAGATGTAACATAAATGCGAGATTGTTAAAAAAAGAGATTTTGTAATTGCGAACCTATAAAAAATAATAATTTTAATTTTGCGATATTTCGTTATTCGAGATTTAAAACAAAATCCGAGATTTTGCTTTCGAGATTTTGGTTTCTGGGATATAGCACCACTTCCAAATTTTATAAAACAAACAAACATGTATGTACCTTACCTACCATTTATTAAAGTACCTAGGTTGTTAAACTTTTAAATTAAACTTATCAAATATGCCGATGTAAATATTTTAATTTATTTCTAGGAAAAATCACGCTTACACCTTTGGCTGTGCCCTGTGCACCTTAAATTGTTTGATACAGGGCCCCAAAGTGCTAGCTAGGCCATTGAAAAGGTTTCAATATAAAATCTGCTATATTAACTCCCGTTTAATGGAAATTCCAATTTTCTGAAAATTTAATTAAAATATTGAAAAAAAAAATGTTTTGGTTAAGTTTTTTTAAAGCCACTTATTCATTCTCTAATTTTTTTCTAATTTAAGGGTTTATAGAGAATATTCTTATAATTTTTAGTCAAATATTTAAAACCTATATACCTAGTTCTAGGACATACTTTTTAATATATTCAACAAAAATGAAACCAACTTACCTTCTCATAAAACAAAAAAATCCAAGCTGATGATCATCCACTTTCTGCTGAAATGATCAATTAGCCAAATTTTTCTTCTTCTTGTGTTCTTTGATATATCTAAGCAAAATATAATGTGACAGATCTCACATTTTTAGCCAACAAAAAAATGTGTCTACATAATTTATTAGCCTTCCAGCAAAATCATAAAACACCTCTTCAACCACCTATATAATTTTCATAGATAAAAAAAAAATATTGAAAAACTCGCAACATAACTCACACACAACGCGGCGGGCTGCAAAAGAAGTCAAAAAGGTCACACTTTCATAAAAAAAACATACATATACCTAGCTAAATAAAAAAAATAAAATAAATACAAAATATATAAACCTATACAAAATGTTTACAATATTCCAAAATGGAACACCAGCCATCATAAATCTTCATTTCGGTTGACACAGTCGTGATCTTTAAGTCATTAGGTTACGTGCACATCGCGCGAGCAACGCGTATTTGTGGCATTTATTTGTTTTCTTCTGTTTCTCTAAATAAATATCAAATATTTGTTTATGTATGTATATTCTATACCGCTTTACCATCACCACTGCTGCGCCGCAACGGCTGCTCCTGCTCACTTTTGGAGCCGCCACTTGCTTGTATTATTCGTTGTAACAACATCACTCAATTTGCATTCGAAAGTTCATAAATATAAATCGCTCTCGACTTGAGAGCTCTGGAACTGCTAGATACTCTGCTCTCGAGGTGGCTGCAAAAGGTCTGGACCTCTTGTGGTACTTAGTGGCTCTGAAGGAGCAATATCCCCAGAGATTAATCAAATCGTTCACAAGTGATAAATGATGGTGCAACTATTTTACACACAACACTCCAGATGATAGCTGGGGGGAAACGAGATAGAGAGAGAAGCTTCATTTCGTATCGTATTCACATGGGTTGAACAGGTGTTTTCGGTGCGGAGAGAGAGAATTGCTTACATAGTTCTATTTTTTTTTTTGGTATTTTTAGTTTAACTAAAACGGGATAAACATCAAGATAAACTCATTTTCTTGTTTGGTTTTCAGTTGAAAGTGTAACAAATTGTATACACCAAAATGATACTTCCTGTCCTTACTGAACCAGTTTTGAAAAAAAAATCCCCCCAAAAACATAAAAGAAATCCATCAATCAATTCATAAAGGACCTTCGTGACAGTTCTATATAGACTTTAATCGAAATGAAAAGAAAGGGCAATCGAAATAGGCATACGAATAGGCAAGACCTTGTCGGTCGTAGCCACATCAGTCGTCGTCAACAACCCTCGAAAGTAGCAACTCCTATGGTGGATATCAATTTGTCGAAAACAATAAAAATGGGCCACAGACGGTTTCAGTCAATGGTTTGGTTAAGATATGCCAAGAGGGCCAACAACACCAAAAAAAAAAGGAAAATTTGAATTTAAAGAAAATGGAAAATTTTACTTGACTGACGATATCTATACAAACTCGCACACTTGAGTGAATTTTTACTTGACACGGTAGACGGTGGTAGTAGGTACTGCTTTATGAAGGTATAGATGAATCTCATGGTACAATTCACAATAGTTGAATAGTGAATTAAATTCCAAGCCTTCGTGAGGAGAAACAATTAATTTTAAAAAATTCAATTGAATATATTTTGGAGACCAAAACAAATAAAATTGGGGTGGATAGACTTGGGTGGGTAGTTAAGGTATAAACATGTGTAAGTATGTATGTGTGTGCATGTGTTAAATACAATTTAACAACTAGCATGCTTTTGAAAGGAAATAAATTACCATACATTTTTAAAGACAAATGAGCACTATTTGTTTGAAATAATTTGTATACCCCACCGGGGCTATGAAAAAATACAATATTTTGTGAATGCAATCATTTTAAATCATTTATTAAATTCAGTCAATAGATTGCATTCTTTCACCTCACTTTCAGACTTCAACTTCAGATTCTGTAATCACCATGCAGCATGCATGTCTTCTATAGTAGGTGGCAGTCTGCACTGGCGTTGGAGGTGTCCGATCTTGTAATAGTTCCAACAGTCAGTTCTTCTAGATGGGAACCTACACTGGAGTCAAAGATGTCCGGTATTGTTACAGCTTCAGCATCGAGCAGGTCCATCTCATTGGTTCATTTAAGACGCAGTTTTCTGAAAAGAACATTCCTCAACTTATAGTCCTCTTACCCGGTGGACTCCTTGAGAAGCCTGTTCTGCTGCTTCCATAGTCAGGGTGAATGCTTATGCTTCAGGGAGTGTGTGTTTTCCAGCAGTTCGAATTGCACGCTGAAGGTATATACAGCACGAACAAAGGCTTCTGTTGCGAATTGGTTGATGATTTAATCTCCTGCAAACAGTTGCCACAATTTCCTTGAGCCTTAATTTTCTTCTTTATTCAATTCCCTTGTAATGCACTCGATTTTATCTTCGAACTTTGCTTCTATTGTTGACACTTGCTTATCAACACGCTCGTCAAGGGCAAGAATTCTGTTGTCAAAGGCCTCTAACTTAGCTTCGAGAAGATTTCGGAGATTCTTTTGTTCTTGGCTTTGTTGTTCTAAAAGATTTTTTTACTTTTGTTCTTTTCTTTGTTGTTCGAGTCGTCGAGATTCTTTTGTTGATTCCGCTGTTCTTGGCTTTTTATTCTAGAGGATTTTTGTATTCTTTGCTTTGTTGTTCAACTCGTTCGAGAAGATTTTTTTCCTGGCTATCAAAATTCGCGAGCACCTGAGACAGTACATTGGTCATGCCCGACGTACTTACTTGTTCTTGCTCTTCTTCCATTTCAATGTCGAATATCAACGTGTCTGGGTTTTCTCCACGCCTTTTTATACCTTCCTGCAGACGAACTATAAGATTATTATTATTTTTATTCCAGCAGTAGGAAGACCTCGTTCATTCAGTTCTGCCTTAAGTTTGACTAAATTTAAATCATTAAGGCCCATTTGCTGATACGAAACTTAAATATTTAAGTATAACATAAGCGCTTATGTGACAGTTTACGCAGAGGAAAAAGTAGAACATAAGCTTTTAAGTAGAACATAAATGCTTAAGTTTTTGCACAGATAAAATAAGTTTTATCTAACTTCTGACATCAATGTAATATTATCTCAGGTTCTTTAATAAAACTTATTAATTTTATTTAAATTCTACACTTATTTATTTCACAAATAAACCACTTTACTTTTCTTAATACAAAACAAAACAATTTATTATTCACTACTGAAATTAATTCACCGACTTTACTTTCATTTTTATTATAACCAAATTTATTCATTCACGATTCAAAACAAACATAATGCTGTCGGTCAAACATGACATGTGCTTTTTATACTTCTTTGACAAACTCTGGAAATTGGTAGAATGTTCTGGTATCTGCTTAAAGAGCTTTCCGTAGGGGAAATTTTCTATATAATTTCCCTTCCTAAAGCTTTTAGTTTGACATTTAGAATCAAAGCTCTAAAGCTTCATTCAAGAGTCGTTATAATTAGTCAAGAGGGTGTATATGCACTGCAATCTTAAGCTCTTTTGTGCCCGTTTGTATGCTATTGAGAATTGTTATTTTTCAAATGTGAAAGTCATTACAATATTGAAATGGTTTCAATTATTTCTGTCCCAATTCAAATAAATTGAATACAAACCTTCGCAGCTCGCACCCTTTTCATTCTTTTTGAAAATTCAAAGAATGCAAGAGAATGCAACAGAATGCAAGAGAATGCAAAAGAATACAACGATTGCAAATGAATATAAGGAATTTAAATGAATGCCAAGAATGCAAATCGAATGCCAAGAGTGCATGAATTCACAAAATATCACAATCAATTTGATTGAATGCATACAAAAAATTACTGCAGTAATTTCAATGTCTGTATGGAGGAAAAACATGGTAGTACCTTGTGGCGTGATGGTTAGTGCGTAGGGCTGTCATGCCGAAGGTGTGGGTTCGACTCCCAGCCGTGCCACCTAAAAAACAGAAATGTTTTATTCGAGGTACTGCCTCTTGCGAGGAACAGACAAATCCTCCAAGAGTATACTTGTCATGAAAAAGTGCATCTCATTTAGCCGTTCGGACTCGGCAAAAAACTGTAGGTCCCCTCCATTCCTGCCAACAAACACGCACACAGGAATGGTTGTGAGTTGTAAGTCACTAGGCCCTGGTTCTCCACGAGCTGTTGCGCCACTCAATTTATTTATTTATTATGGAAAAACATGTAAAATTTTCAGTTGAACTACATTTCAAACCAATAGCAAAAACAAAGAAATAACGGTCTTAAAATTTGACCAATACGCTGTTTCGACATCATATAAAGTTGACTACATTTGTACCAAAATTTAAATTTTTCTATCAATTATTACGAAAGTTATAAAAATTTACATTTTGATTGAACATTTTACATGCGTTTTCCATATAAAACTTCTTTTGTGTGGGGGGCTGAGTTAACGGTAAAATAATGAGCTAAAATTGTACAGGACTTCTTAATTTATTTGTAAGGAAATAATCTAAATTCATTTAAACTAAATTGAATTGAATTCAATTCAATTCAATATAATTCAATTCAATTCAATTTCAATATCTATTTTGTTCCTATTAAAAACCTTTTCGAATAAAATGTTAAAAATTCTTAAACCTATTTTTTTCTTTTTTTATTTCCAGGTACTGTTAATGCCAATGGTGAAACAAAACGCCAACGAACCTCATACACCCGCTATCAAACGTTAGAATTAGAAAAAGAATTTCACTTCAATCGTTACCTGACCCGTCGGAGACGCATCGAAATCGCCCACGCCCTCTGTCTAACGGAAAGACAAATAAAAATCTGGTTCCAAAATCGCCGTATGAAATGGAAAAAAGAACACAAAATGGCGTCAATGAATATTGTACCTTATCATATGGGACCATACGGACATCCATATCATCAATTCGATATCCATCCATCACAATTTGCTCATTTGAGCGCATAGGACGCGTGGCACTTTTCGGGTACTGGTTAGAGGCTCAATCAGTTGTATCAAGAACCATATCAGGGATACCAGAACAATCAGGATGCCAGTGGGGGTGGCGGTGTTAGCAGTGGTCCTGGCACCGGTACCAATTCGCTGTTTAGTAATTCTGAGTGTTCTAAGTATCCCCAAGAGTTCTGATCTCAAATTATGTAAAAATCATTTTATATAGGTATTAAAAACGTCTTCGTTCAAATTGAAAATAAAACAACAACAAATTGCATTAAGAAATTACTAAGCCATCATGATGATGCCCACTATTTGCCTATATTATAGTCTCAGGAGGCACTGGATGGCATAGTAGTGGCACAGCATGAGGGCTTCGTAGTTTTATCTCTTACACTCAAGATCCAATCCATCAGCTTAATGCAATACGTAGAACGCTTAATATCAAAATTTTTACAACTGATTCGTGCTAACACGAAACTAACAAAACACTCTCATGATGTGTGTCATCGCATCGTGTGGATGTGCGTTTGGGATAATCGTGTTGGTTTATGATACTGGTCACAATCTGCGATTTGGTTTCATGGGATTTTTGACTAATGGTTTGTGAGCTTAGCTAATTTTTGCGCTTTTTTTGTTTTATTTTATTGAAATTGTTATTCCATCAAACAAATACAAACCACAGCATGTTAAAAAAAAGTAATTTGTTAGAATATTGTTTTTTGTTACACAATTTGTTTTGCTTCTTTTTGTTTATATTTTTTTTAGCTAGAAAACAATGAAAAAAACCATACAAAGATGATTTCCCAAAAACCCTTTTGCAGATTTCATAAAATGAAATTCAAAATTGTAAATAGATAAATAAACAAAAATAATAAAAGATATTTATTGAGCTATTCAAACCGTCCAGTATAATAAACCGAAATCTCTAAGCAGTATTCGAAAAGCCATTAGGTTTAAGTCTAGAATAATTATTAAAATTCGAATTTAAGTAGGTTTATATATTTACTTATTCTAGTGTTGCACTAGTGGTTGAGTTATTTGCTAAATGTGGTGAATTTTTTCTTTCACAGTTTGAGAATCAAATATGGTGAGAAAATAATATCGAAAAAAGTTTGAGAGCAATATCTTGATTTTATATTGATTGTATAGTTTGAGAAGCTTTAGTTTGTGCCAGAACCATTGGAATTGTGTCTTCGGTAAATCGAAATAAACTACATTACCGGTAATTTTGAATTTCATCTATTTTTTTTTTTAATTTTAAACTTGCTTTTCCTTTACATATTTTGTCGTTTAGATGAAGAATTTAAAGAGTTATTAAGACCTTTGCAAAGCTTCATTTTTTTGTTGATGAAGCATAGCAAACATTGCTCTTGAATTACCTTATCCATGAAACTGAAATGGCGTTACATGGAGGGCCTATTTATGACTTCGGAAATCAGAAAAAAAACGTAAGAGTCCTTTTTGATAAAAAAAATATTTTCCTCAACGATTTTTCAACATTTGTATGGATATACCGTTATGTTTTCACAAAAGTAAATTGTTTTCTTAAAATATTTTAGATAGTGCTAAAAACACCCTTAAATACCGAGATTCATAAAAGTCAACTGGGTAGTTTGCAAAATATTTGATTTGCCAAGAAAAAAATTTTCAAAATATTTGATTTGCCAAAAAAAAAATTAGAAATTTTTTTAAAAATCCAAAAAATTTGTTTTTAAAAATTTTGCAAAAAAAAACTATTTATTTTTTTCTTAGAAGCTTCTGTACCTATACACCAAATTATTGAAATTAGAAATCTGTATTGTTTTGAAGAAAATCGAAAATAAAAAAATGGTTCTTTGGGAAATACTATTAACAACCTTCTTTTGCCAAATGATTTCCTATCCAAAGGTAGCCTTTACTAAAAGAAATTTATTGAATATCTTTTTAGAAAAGTTATGGAGTCGTTTTTGAGAAAAATATGAATTTCTAAACTTGATAAGAAAATTGTATGGCCAGGTACCGTTATTATACCTATATTATACCAAAAACTACTGTGTACTGTAGTACCGTTATTATATATTATACCAAAAACTACTTTGTACTAAGTTTTAAGAATATCGAGCAAGCCTTTTAGGGAGGCTGTAGCCGAATAGACAGATAAACAGACAGATTTGTGAGACCCACATTTTTCGTCTTCCCTATCATCGGAACGACAAATCTGATCAAAATCTCGAGTTCAATTTTTTTTTACGAATTCAAAGCTTGCCCAGCAACAGCATAAACAACATTTATAAATATGCTCCATTTTTCTTATAAAAATCGTGGAAATCGCTTTTGTGATAGGAAGAAAGCCTTTCTTTAAGCGTTGTATGTATGGCAAGAACCTACCGTTATTTTTGGATTTAAACAAAAAAAAAAATTTGAATCTCCCCTCAAGGAAATTACCAAAACTGTTTAGTTTAAAATTTTGAAGAAAATGACCTCAAAGGTTAAGGCTGTATACAATGACCGACAAAAGTCTTCGTACAACCACTATTGGAATTTCACCAGGCATATTTTCTTGTTTTCTATCATCGAAATTTCACTCTTCAAAATATCGGAAGTAAATAATGCTGTCTGGTTTCATTTAGGCACTGTTAACTGTTAAGTAGAAGTGTGTCCTTAATATTACTGCACTAACACTAGCAAACAAACCATTTTAAATTTTAATCGTGGAAGATGTTTTCGAGAATATTAAAATTAATAGGAATAGTTTTCAACTATTGCGAATAACGAAATCTCGAATTTAAAAAAAATCTCGAATAACGAAATCTCTCAAATTAAAAATTTGTTTTTCATAAACTTGCAATTTCAAAATCTAGCTACTTACAATCTCGCATTTACATCTCACACCAAAAAACATCGAAAATTTGAACCAAAATCTCGCAAATTAAAATCTCACAATTTTAAATCTCGCAAATTCTAATCTCACAGCAACGTTACGCTGTGGGTTTTGCGCTGAAAAATAAAAATCCTACAAAAATCTTGAAAATGAAACACTTTTTTTCTAACTTTTATTTTTAGCAATTATTATTTTTAACAGTTAAAAGGTGTAACTTAAAACTAATTTCTTTATTACTTAAGAAGCAAAAATATATAGACACTATGTTTTAAGAAAAAAAAGTTTAATTTCTTATTTTTTTGTAAATTAAATAAATTTTATTTTTAGACAAGCGAATGGTGTTTAGCAATGACATCTCAAGACTTTTGATAAAAATATTTTTCAAAACTTATTTTATGGAACTAAAAATATTTTCAAGTTCTAGTTAGTTAAATGCACTAAAAAAGGCTTATCTCTATGTTCTCAATTGAAAAATAAACAATAATCATTTATAAATGACGGTGTGATCTTAAAGGAGATAGGCACTAGATTTCCATATTTAGCAGAAGTCAGGATATCTGGCAATAATTGATTGCATTGCAACAAATATATTTTTTTGATTAAAACTTAAACTCTCGCGTGATTTTGCTATTCGAGATTTCGAATGCGAATTTTTAATTTGCGAGAACCCTTGCAAAGCATGTAAGATATTAATACTAAACCGCTAGGTGAAAAGATTAAAAAATTAATGAAGTCTATGCATTTATAAGAAATGAGCTTTAAAAAAATAATATTTTTAAATCTTAAAACTTAGACATAGCATTTTTTAGTCATTTCCCACACGTTTTTTTTTCATTTTTGTGTAACCAATAATAACGGTATACCTACCTACATACATTTTTTAGCAATTTTACATAACTAACCGTATTTTTCTCAAAAACGGCACCAAAACTTTTCTTGAAAAAAAAATCAATAAATAATTCTTTGTTAAGGATACTTTAAAGTGGGAAATCATTTTTCAAGAAATGGTTCTTATTTAAGTACTTCCCAAAGAGCCATTCTTAGTATCTTCGACTTTCTTCAAAATAGTACAACTGATTTCAATTGTTTTGTTTATACAGAAGCTTATACAAAATATAAAAAGTATTATATACCAAAATTTTCAAAAAAAAATATTTTTTGGATTTTTAAAAAAGGTTTCTTTTTTTTTGAAAATCAAATATTTCAAAACTTAAGAAGTTTTTAAAAAATTTAAGAATATTTTAAGAAAAAAAAAATTTCTAAGAAAAATAACGCGGTACCTTCCATACAAAAAGTTAAAGCACCGTTAAGGAAAATATTTTGATTTCTCAAAAACGACTCGAAATTAATGCCGTCTGCTACCAAAAATTTAAAAACTTACAATTAGAATCTATTAATAGTAACTATAGGTACTTCTCATAGAATTTTTTTTATTTTTTATTTTCTCATTATCGACTGAACGTATTTAGATAAATTTTTTGTATGTACGAATTTCAAATAAAATCCAATAATATTGCAATTTTAAAAATATGATATTTCAAAAATGGGTTCACAATTTTTGTTGGAATTTTTTTTTTATAAAAAATGACCTTGAAAGCATTATTTTAAAAAACTAATAACACGGTTATGATTTTTTATTCATACAATAAATTTATTTGTTTCACCTCAAACTATTATATAATTAATTTAAATATCATATTTCATGCTTTTAAACATTTTTTTCTAATAATCTTCATGTCTTTGTATACAGCCCTCAGGGGCGATTTGCCCCCTTCCCTGAACAAATATATTTCATACAATACGTAAATCTTACTCTTTTAAACGCATATCACAGCTAGATTTTTGTGCAAAAATATTTGTTGGATGAGTTTGCCAACTTGCACAAACAGCGGCTTATATGGTCAATTTTCTTTTAATTCAGAGGCAGTTCGTTCGTTTTACTAATGCAATGTGGTTAATCCACCAAACGACGGACGTGTTGATAAGAAAATTGCATAATAAGTACAATTTTTTTTGATAACCAAAGTTAAACATGTCAACTTTCACACACGAGACACAGTGAGACACTTTTCCAATGAAAAATATACCTACTACTCTTTATATTTTATCAGATACATACTTTTTAAACTATAATTTTCTTTCCAAACTTCCGATAGATTAGAATATATTAGCCCACACTGTGATTGCTTTTAAATTAACTTCATCTTAATATAATTTTGAATTATCCTGATCCTGAAACAAAAATGTCTTTTTATTGATGTTCTAATTACAAGAAAACTTCAATCTTTTCTACGCGCGGTGCAGCATACTTAAAAAAATTAAACAAACGAAATATTTTTAAAAATAAAAAATATAAATTGAAACCAAATGTAAATAAATAAAAATCAATAAAAAAAAAAAAAACAGTTACATCTTAAATAAATTGAATGTTTTTCCTTGTCATTTTTATACTCATAATTTAAATTTTGATTAATAATATATATGCTTTGCAATTTTTTTATACATACAAAATAAATTAATTGTTTTTTTGATTTTTAATGAATTTAAAATCACACGTTATGCACAACAAAAAAAAAAATACAAACAAAAATGTTATTTAACAAATTCGGATTACACAGGACTTTTGTTAAAATTTTCTTATAGAAAAAATTAAAAGAAAAAAAAACAAACAACTTTTTCAACTTACCATACTCTCAGAGAATAAAGTAAGCAGTATCTCGTACACATGTGTTTTGCAATAATTAAAACGAAGATTTAATTAGTTTTAAATTGTTTTTTTTTTTTTATATTTTAGTTTAACTTTATAATTATTGAAAATGGTTAACTTTAATTTCGTTTAACGAATTTTCCTAAAGGCAAAATAAAAAAAGAAGTTATAATATTTCCTAAAAAAATAAAACAAAAACAACAAAATGTAAATTAATACGTAATATAAGTTATTAAATTAAAAAAAAAAGAAAAAAATATTATAACTAAGGATCATAGGTACTTTAGCACTAAGTTAAAACTACCATTATATATGCAAAAACAAAATAAATCGAGTATTTATATAAAGTTAAATTAAATAAAAAGATTATTAAAAATATTTATAAGGTTAGTGCATTATTATAATATGATATAGTAAAATACATATAAATTATAAAATAAGATTAGTGAAAGAAAATAGAAATACCTACAGAAAAAAATTAAGAAAATCATGTTCATCCATAAACAAAAACACACAATCCACCCACTCTTCAGAATGCTTTCACGACAAACAAAAAATACAATTTTGAGAATATTAATTTTTAGCTTTTTTTTCTGTTTTTATTGACTAATTTTATGTACTTTAAAATTTAACAACCAGTTTTGTTATTTAATTGACGTCGTTTAAATCAAAAGCACAAGAAGATGAGTGGTAAAATAAAAATGAAAATAAATTAAATAAAATTGCATTCCATGTAAAAATTAAAAAAAAATATTTATAATTCTATACTTGAGTATTATAACGTATGAATAAACAAGGATTAGGAAATGATTATTATAAATTATTATTGTGTATGAATGGTAGGTTCCAGATACGTTATTAACATAAACAAATAAAAACAAACATATTTTGATGAAATGTAAAAACTTTCGTTTTATTATTATAACGGCTAGCCATTGCCAGGATACCAAATCAAACGATTTCGTTAAGTCTAGCCCAGGTCTCGTCTCAGTCACACCTGGCCCTAGTTTTTTTTTTTATTTCAAAGGAACAGCAATAAAATGCACAACTTAGATGCACGTAGTAACTCAATTTCAATTTATTTATTTCACAAATCAACTTACAAGTATAAGATAACAGTAATCTTTTTTTGTTTGTAAGGCTTAAAATAATTCAAAAGGTTTCAGAATTTTCATATTTAAAGCTAAATTATCAAAGAATGTATGTAAACTAAGTAAACTAAATTGGATAGATTTAATATTACAGAGAAAAAAAGAATTAAAATTAGGAATAAGAATGATTAGTTCGTTTCAAGGGCCAAATGTGAATAAAAAGTGTTAAGCAATTTATATTTCCAGTTTTTCTTAGGCCAATAGGCAAAGAGTTTCAAAGTTTGACAACTTGTACGAAGAACTGGTGCACAGATGTTAGACAGGCAAATCTCGGTTGGATTAGCATTTGAGATCTATCAGATTGCAAGAAGTTAAGGCGCTCATATATAATCTGGTTGTTGAGTATAGATTATGTCACTCAAAAAACACAAAGCCCTACATTTTAGAAGACAATCGAAAGAAAATCCGGTTAATTGCCTAGAAAATGTTGAGATATGATCAAATTTTCTCAAATTGAAAACAAAAACCCAGCAATATTATTGAAAACTAAATTTAATTTCTTCCGACTTTTGAAGTCAGGACTCATAAAAGTTTCACACCCGTATAGTAGAATTGGCAGAAGAAGCGTCTTGGCAAAAAGTTTTTTAGTTACAATCGGTATGAAGTGCTGAGTTGCCCAAAGAGTACGTAGTCCACCATAAACCTTGCCAATAGTACTATTTATATTCATTGATCATCATCTCTATCATCGGAACTCGTCTACTCACTCAGTTGGTGCTCACTGTGTCATTTTATTTTTGATCTGATCTTTTTAATTAATTTTTGGCATTTGTTAATAAGTTTAAATTAAAAAGTTTTAATAAAGTGATTGTTAAGTACTGGTTCTTGCTGTGAAAAAAATAATTTTTGCCTCTTTTCCTGTGTTAGTCAGTAAAAAAGTGTTTTTTCTTTCTATATTATTACAAGAAATGTATTTCTTTGTTTTTTCCTGTGAGTGTTTTATTTTTTTTTGTTCTCTCATAATATTCAATTATTTCTTGTTTGGAGTGTTATAAACTCTCATTTAAAAAGTGTTGCTCACAATAATATTTTTATAATTTGAGTGATTTGCATACATACATTGCTGGAAGGTAATAATTATATTGCATACTTTCTGGTTGTTCTTTTTTCCTTCAAACGAACTAAAAAGTTTTGCATATTTATCGGAACATTTTCAATATTACAAACAAGCTATTATAATACACATACTTTTGGGAATAATAAAATAAAAATAAGTAAGTTAATTTTTCATTTCAATATTAAGAAAAATTTCAATTTTCGGAATATGATTTGCCTTTATTGCAACGATATTATTGGTGATAATGAGAGAATGTGTTCTTGTTGGCTATGCGATGGCTATGCTCATATGAAATGTGCAAGCTTAACTGCAAAATTGATAGAAGGTCTTCTCAAATCTGGGAACGGCCTTCGTTGGTTTTGTAAAAAATGCAACTCAAAAAAAACATCTGACTTGTTTCAAATGTTCAAAAAAACTAAGAAGACATTTAATGAGATTTCAAAAGAGCTAAAATCAATGCAACAAAAATTGGCCGACTATGAAACGCTGTTCAATAATCTTGAGTTTGAGGATAACGAGCTGTCTCCAAAACGCAAGAAGTCTGACACTACCATTATGTGCGTACCAACAGGATCACGTCGTTCTTTTATACCACCTCTAAATCAGTCCATCACCACTATCGAAGAAATTCCGGAGATTCAGATAGTGAAGCCAGCGCTAAGTCAAGTTTCTGTCGGTGATACTGCCGCTGATTCACAACCCGTCGACCCAATAGCTTCCGATATGGATGAGGGTGTTTCGGACGAGTTTGTGGCGGTGCCACCGCAGAAATGTATATTTGTTTCGCGTCTGGACCCGGATACAAGTAGTGATATGATCCTTAATTACATTAAGAAAAAAATACCTGGTGTAGATGATTCTTTCAAATGCTTAAAAATGCAATTCAACTATGAACGTCGAATTTCATCATTTAAAATTTTTGTTCCTGACTTTGCTGTCGAACCGATGCTTTCTCGGGGATTCTGGCCGAAGTATTCAGTGGCTCACGAATTTAGAAATAAGCCAAGAACTGAAAAAATTGCTAGACTTCCTGTTTGTAATCAGGACGATAACATCGCTTCTGTCTCGTCAAAAAACTAATAGTTTATTATCAGAATGCCGGTGGAATGAAATCTAAGCTGAGAAACTTTTATTTAAATTGTTTAAATGGATCTTTTGATGTTATAATATTGACTGAAACATGGCTGAATTTATCTGTACCTGATGCGGAAATTGTCCCACCTGATTATATTTTATATAGAGTTGATAGAAATGAGTCTAATAGCGTATTTAAGCAAGGAGGTGGTGTTTTGATAGCTGTTAAATGTAACTTTAAATCGGAGCTGATTCTATCTGAATTGCATACTGACCTTGAAATAATAAGTGTTAAGATATCGTTTTCACAGTCTTCTTATGTGTTTGTTGGTGTTTATATACCGTCTGGTTCTTCGTCCATGTTGTACGAGAAATACTCTTCCGCCTTGTCAAGGATTGTTGAACTTTCTTCTAACTCTAAAATTAACGTATTTGGAGATTTCAACCTTTCTAACCTTAACTGGAAGCTTGATGAAGAAACCAAGTCATCATACTATGCACTTGAACAAGGCCCACAATTTGAAAGAGATTTTGTTGAGGCAATGTTTCTAGCTGGACTTAGCCAAATAAATGGAATACCGAATGCAAATTTTCGTTTTCTTGATCTCGTCTTCTCAGATTGTCCATATATCTGTGAAGTAGTAAGTGTAAAAGACTGGCTTTTACCTAAAGTTCCTCATCATAGTGCAATACAGTGTGATATCAGATTTGAGTCTGAAAACGAAAATAAGAGAATCTCGATCATCACTGAGTATAATTTTAAAAGGATTGACATGGAAAAAGTACATAACTATTTTAATCATATTGACTGGACAAACGTGTTATCCTCAGATGACGTAAATAAGGGTGTGTGTATTTTTCAAGACATCTTGAGAAATTGTATTGAGCTTTGTGTACCATTAAGGAAGAAACGACTTGCTCCTTCATCCAGCTCTTGGCTAAGTAGAGATGTAAGACGTTTAAGAAATCTTAAAAATAGTTTTTATAAGAAATGGAGAAATACACATAACATCTATTATTATAATGTTTTTGTTTACTATAGGAAACTATTTAATTATAACCTTAGAACATCTTATAAGTCTCACCTTACAAAAATTAAGTGTAATATTACAAGTAATCCAAAATACTTTTGGAAATATATCAACTCTAAAAGAAAATGCTCAACTCTCCCATCATCTGTGCAATACAAGAATAAAACCTCTAACTGTGATAAAGAAATCAGTGATTTGTTTGCCGAGTTTTTCCAACAAACATATAGTTCCTGTGATATTGAATACTGTGATAATCTTAAACAACCAATCTGTGATATACCTCTTTTAAAATTGACTGAAGCGGAAGTAGTGCAATATATTGATAATTTAAAAGATAACTGTTCGTCTGGTCCTGATTGTATTCCATCAATATTTATTAAATCTTGTAAGTCTCATATTTCATCTATAATAACGTATTTGTTTAATTGTTCGCTGTCAACTGGTGTTTTTCCTACTATATGGAAATCTTCGTTTATTCTACCCCTTCATAAATGTGGCAGTAAAAACAATATTGAAAACTATAGAGGGATAGCCAAGCTTTCTTGTCTGCCAAAGCTTTTTGAAAAAATAGTTAGTGATCATATACGTTTTTATTGTAAGAGACTGATTGCACCTGAACAACACGGCTTCTGTTTTCAAAAATCAACAACTACACACCTATTGGAATTCACAAACCTAACAAATAGAAATATGGTACAAGGTCTTCAAACGGATGTGTTTTATGCGGATCTGAGTAAGGCCTTTGACAGAGTGAATCATGCTATTCTTTATCACAAACTTAATAATTATGGATTTCCAAAATGGATATTAACATTGATTTTGTCATACTTAACAAACCGAACACAAAATGTTTCATTTAAAAATTGTTACTCTAAAGTCATAAACGTACTATCGGGGGTCCCTCAAGGAAGCCATATTGGTCCACTGTTATTTATTTTATTCATAAATGATATACGCAACGTCATCCAGTATTCAAACATATTTATTTTTGCCGATGATTTCAAACTATCATATAGTTTTAACTCTCCAAATGGGTATTTATTCCTTCAACATGACATCGATAGAGTTTTAGAATGGTGTATATCAAACGGTATGGATCTCAATATAAAAAAGTGTAAAGTGATGACCTATTCTCGGAAAAGGGAACCTCTTCTTACCTCTTATTTTATCGGAGAAAATGTATTAGAAAGAGTGGAGACATTTAACGATTTGGGCATTCTGTTCGATACGAAATTAACTTTTAATCCACATATAGACCTAGTTACTAGCAAAGCCAGAAGTCGTCTAGGTTTAATTATGCGTTTCTCTAAGGAATTCAATGACCCGTATATTACAAAAACATTATACTGTGCACTTGTAAGGCCTATATTGGAATATTGCAGTTGTGTTTGGTGCCCAAGCTATGCAGCAGCTATTAACAAAATTGAAAGTATACAAAAACGTTTTTTATTGTTTGCCTTGCGAAATCTTCAATAGAATCCAACTCATCATCTTCCATCATATGAAAACCGCCTTAAATTGCTGAGCTTACCTACATTGGAAAAGCGAAGAGTTGTAAGCAACATTATTTTCTTGTTCCAATGGATATCTGGATCTATTGATTCTCCGGCCATTCTAAATCAACTAAACATTAATACTCATCCAAGATCAACTCGTAATCCAGTATTCTTTTACACCACATCTTCACGAGTAAATTACGGTTTAAATGAACCTGTCAACAATATGTGCATTGATTTTAATAGTTTTAATAACTTAATTGATTTTAATTTATCAAAAAATATCATTAAACGATTATTACTTATTAACTAAGAAATGTAAATAAAATATTATTGTTAGTTCTTAAATCTGTGCTATGTAATTTTTGGATTGATGCAACTTAGACGTTCATTTGTCTGCAGTTGAATAAATAAATAAATAAATCCCATGAGAGGGTACTATTAAATATTATGCCAAGGTTTTTGGCAGATGCAACTCACTCTATTGGACTTTGTATGAGCTGCAGAGGAGATAATATTGAAATATCGAGTGGCTTTCGATAAACAGCCAGAGCTTTTGATTTCTCTAGGTTTAAACGTAAGTTTTTTTCGAATGGCCCAATTGAGAATGCTTTCGAGATTTTCATTTAAAAGGTCAATAGTATTACTAAAATTACTGAATGGGCCGCCTTGGAAGAGTTGAACATCGTCAGCGTATAGGTGTAACGAAGAGTATTTTACTACCCTGCATAATTCATTAATATACATATTTTGATGAAATGTAAAAGCATAGGACCGAGTATAGACCCTTATGGTACTCCATTTTTTATTGATAATAGCTGTGACAGTTTTTTTTTCAGCTGTGACACATTGCTGCCTTTCATTTAGATACGAATAAATCAGTTTAATTGCACTTGTTGAAAACTTTAACTCAGTTTTTAGCTTCCTACACAAAGTCGAATGATAAACTGTGTCAAAAGCTTTTGAAAAATTGAGGAGCGTTAGAACAACGGGGTAGTTTTATCGAGAGCATTTGTTGTTTCCTCAACAACTGCAATAAGAGCTGTCTTGCTACTTTAATTCGCCTGAAAGCCCGACTGGTTTTGAAAAAATAATTTTTCCACTTTTAGGTATTTTTGCATTTGGTTAAAAACCTGCTTTTCAAATACTTTTGCATGAAATGGCAAAATAGCTATTGGTCTGAACTCTGTCACACTGCCGCGTCGTTTTTTAGGTACTGGTACTTGTCGTTAAAATCGCTTAGTATTTTAATGATTAATTAAAAACACATTTATTATGTTAACATATTATGTATATAAACATGTATCATTAACTAAAGTCTTTTTTATAACTTAACAATTTCAAAGGGCTTGTTTCACAACGTTTAAGGAAAAGATGCATCCAACGTGCCGTAGGGTCATAAGTTCATTGGAATAAAATTCACATTATATATACTGTCTTACGAGATATGCATGCCCAACCTGAATGAGTTACAAACTCAAAAATATTTTTTTTTGAATCTCCATCAAAATGTATTCGTCAGCTAGCTCATGAGAACTCAGGCATTATGAGGCAGCGCAAAAAAAAACATTTATGGGTGGTCCTGGTTATTAAAATAATGAATTTCTTAAAATTGCTTACAATCAAGAGCGTTGGTTAGGTATTACCTAATTTAACCCAGAAAAAAATTACAAAATCGTTGAAGACACTTTCAAAAAACCTAGAAATAAGGAAAATAAGCATGAAAGAAAGCAGTTTTTACTAAAACCACTAACAACTAAAGCTTTTACCTGCTAAAATGATGGAAAGAATAGACTCCAAATTGCTTGAGCCGAAAATCAGCCTACAAGAATTGTTGATTAACAAATGACACCGCCGTGAACCTCGGTGAATTTATTTGGTCTAAGAATATGGTATCTTCTCGGTTTATCGTTTCAGTTGCTTGGGAGCTGTAAAACACACGCAAAGCAGATTTAACAACACACAACTCATAAATGCAAGTGCATTGCACAACATAATTTTAAAATCTTCTTCACCATCTGCTTTTCTATTGACTGCGGTATGGAGGGTGATCTTGTTTTTTTTGTAAAACAGAATTTTTTTTATAAAACTCTTCAGCACATTCTTCCTCAAACCATAGTGCAATTATAACCACATCTATCACAACACGTTGTACAGTTAAATTTACAAAAAAATCACTGGAATTTTATTATTGTCATTTTTAACAAAACATCACGAGCCTCGACACATTTATTCGAATGTTGCAAAGATGTCCTTGCAACATTTTCTTCCGTTTTGAAAGTCATACAGAGTACCATTTTAAATAAGAATCGGAAACAACTTTCGAACAGATTTTACTTTCGAATTGGATTACAGAGTAACCTTGAGTTCGTAAATGTGAACATACCGCATCACTGAATTAACCAAATTGTTAAAAAAAGGTACTTTTAATGTACTTTTTTGGTAAAATTTGCTCTCTTTCTGTAGATAGCAAGCAATCTTGCTTCATTTAAAGATCAAAAAACTGGCCAGTATTTGCCAGCAGAAATGCAACATGAATTTTATAATGTTCTCGAAATTTAAGGACTCTACCTAAGACCCAACCCCAGCTATTTTTGGGACGGTTATGATGCTCCTTTACGATCGGAAATTTAAATTTCTGGAGTTTTGAGAGATTCATATTGTTTCATTCGTGCTATATTTTTTTTTAGGTTTTTCAATGTATTTTCTTTTTGGCAACAGTTAGAATATTGCACTTAAGTGCTTTTACTACCGATACAAAATTTAAATTTTCAATAGTAAAAAACATATATTTATATTATGTTGCTTTATCAACAGAAAGTTAAAAGTATTAAAAAAGTGCGTATACGCCCGAGTGTATAATTGTAATGCAAAAATGAAACAAAATGAAAGAAAATGATCTGATCCTAATCAGATAATGAAAAATAAAACAGACAGGGTCTTAGTGACAGGAGTGTGCCATATACCCGTCCCTTTTCGCCTGATTTTTGTTTATTTTTTATATGTCCGTTGTCTCTTTTCTTTGCACTACTGAGACAAATACACAATAGTAAATAGCCTCCAAGCCGCCAGAGTGAAAACTAATTTTTGGATCATTGAAATAGATCCAAATATAAAGTAGGAACCCGTTTCGTTTTTGTAATCACGTGTTTGAAATTGATCCGGATAAGATCATAAGGATAATAAAATGCAGCTTTTGTAATGAATGTCTATCTTGTGGGTTGTTCTTTGAATACTTCCTACGTCAATTTTATTTCAAAACCAAGAAACAAACATATTTATGAAAATATAAACATTTTAGATGTGTAAAAGGACCCTAAATCAAACATTTTTAAATTTCTTACAGTTAAAATTCACGAAAACATTTCGAGAGCTTATATAAAATTGTATGCTTTTTTCAGAATATAATCTATTGGATATTTTGAAACAAGACTATTAATTTCAAGATTATTGTTAATTGGAACATTAAAACTCAAAACGAACCAGAAATATCAATTGAAAGTGACAGCGTAGAGACACCAGCGCCTTGATCTTCACCTGGGAGAATTTTACAACTCACTTAGCAAGTACATCAACCGGAACTCGAAATCAATAGGAAATAGCTGTCTCCCATAACACTCTATAAAATAAGTTATTTTCAAATTATACTTAAAAAATTAAAATATTATGTTATAACATTTGCGGTTTTAAAAATTAGCTATTATTTAATGAATTTATTGAATTTACATATCAATAAATATGATTTGATTTTCTTGTATGAAATAGATATTGTAGATAAAGTAATTACCTATCTCATCGCAGCCATACAAAAATAGGATGCCAACTGATAGCTTTAGTCCAAACATTTACAAAATTACTGGTCGGACAGGCTTTATCTAGTCACAATGGTAAGAAAATGCACTTTTCAGGTTGCATTTTCCACAAAATGTACCTATAATGTAAGCAATAACTGCTATAAATGCGGGGTATCAAATGAAAGGTACGACTAGTCTTTTGACAGACAGCAAAAATCTCAAAAGTAAAAATCGAGAAAAATAAAATCTAGAACTAATAAAATCTCGAAAACAAAAATATAGAAAGCATAATCTCGAATTACAAAAATCTAGAAAAATAAAATCTCGAATGCAAAAAATCTAGAATAAATATTAATTTTTGAGACAATGGTTATAATTCGCGCGCGCGTGTTGTGTTGTTATGAAATACACCTGTTGCATTTCATTTGTCAAATTTTTTTTACTTTTTTTCAACAAGAAAAGTCAATGATTTGATAAACTGAACATAAAATACGTGTTATCAGAGACTTAAAATTTGAAATAAGTTAAAAAAAATTATTTTTCGAGATTTTTTCGAGATTATGTCTTTCGTGATTTTTGTTCATACTAGATTTTTGTGCGTTCGAGATTTTTGCATTCGAGATTTGAATTTTTTTATTCCGAGATTTTTTGCATTCGAGATTTTTGTCATTCGAGATAACGTCATGATCCCGTGGCACTTGCATCGAGGAAACCGAACAGCTTTCAGTCCTGGGTATGTGCATCACAGACCACCTTCTGAGGAATGATATCACATATTCGGCGTCGCCAAAAATGCTGCGAAATGTCTAGGTTTTCTTCGAAGAAGCAAGAAATTTTTCCCCCTTCTGATCTGGCTGTAATCTATAAAGCCTTCATTCGTCCAAAGCGGAAAATGTCTTGGATAGAGTTCAAAATAGAGCTTTAAAATTGATAGGTGATAAAGCTATAACAGAAACATTTGCATCTCTCGAACACCGCGTCGCAATGTTTCGTGCCTTTCGTTATTTTATCGATATTTTTACAAACAATGTTCTAGTGAAATAGCCAGTTGCATTCCTCCCCTTAAACAATTCCGCCGTAATACTCGTACTTCAAGGAATGCACATCAGTTTACTTTGAGCCCAATTTTGGACATACCTATTGTAAAGTATAGAGATTCTTTTCTTAGTCGCACTTTACTGGAGCCTAATAGTCTAAGAGCCAACGAGATAAAACTCAAGTCACTTGCGTAAAGTTGTTAGTCATACCAATAATAGCTTTTGAGGTGATGAACCATAAGCCATTTGTCTGCCTACCTAAACACGTGTCGAACAGGTTTACAATTTGACGCAAACTTCTTACATCGATTTATTTCAATACCTATTAGTCGGAGGGAAAAATCTGCATACAATAAATATTTACACCGGTATTCATAAACGCAATTGAAACACAAATTATCTTTGATCCGTGAGTTAAGTGTCAAATCATATCAATAAATCAAAATTCATGGCATTAAACTAACTCACCAAAGTAGGTACATTAAACGAGTAATTAAGTTAACAATACTTCTGTCATTGTTGCCAAAAACTAGAGATAAAAGGAAACATACGCTTGTGACACACATGCTATCTAAGCCTCAAATGAGAGAGTGTATGTGCGAAAGTTCACATTTAGTGAGAAAGTGTATGTGCAATTCCATAAATAGTCTTTGGAAAGAGCAGAGTTCTTGTTGATTGTAGTAGATTTTCGTTAAGTTTTTGAATTTAACGTGGATTATGAGTTTAGATTTTTATTGATATGAAATTTTAATTCGTGAACTAACTTCTGATTGACGTTTTAGTTAATTTGTGAATTAGAAGATATCTGAGCAGTTTTTATTGATAGGGCTGTTAGCTTATAAATAATTTTGAAAAATTGTTGTCATAGGTACATCTCCCTAACAAGAAAGAGAGCCACGAAGTTTCCAAACATCACACGTTTTTTGGAAATTTTTCCACTTTCTATCTTTTAAGGGACAACAACAAAGGGTTTGACCTATGACAACAATTGTTCAAAATTGCAAGATAAATATTTCTTGTATGTCCACTTTTTGTCTCCGACCAATATAGGCCAGGAAAAATGGGTTCCAAGGTTGAAATAATTAATTCATGAAATATTAAAATTGGAATCGACGCAGAATTGCAACCTCCATAACATATCCAAAGTCCCCCAAAATCGCCTCATTGGCTGTTTTTGTGGATGATGATTTAATATTTTTGGCGAGTTTCGTGAGTGTAAGAGTTTTTACGCGTGGGTGTTATGGTAAACATTCTACACTTGCACCTCCCCCTTAAAAAACACCCTTTCACCATGGATATTTTTAGGGACTGTCTTGATTTTTAGTTCGTATGACAAATGGTACATTTATCCCAAGTTTCATTAACATACCTTTATTTTCAAAGGGTTTTCGGTAGTATTTTACTTGTTGTACCTGAAAAAAAGTCATCATTACATAAAAAGGATTATAACTCTTGGGTGGTTGTATCATTTTGAATTTGGTTTCATTAGATTCAGCGTTAAAAACTACCCTTAAAGCATGTATCATATGGTTAGGTTGTACCAAAAATATTTAGTTTGATAGACCTACAAGCTCTACCTGTCTGCACCTCTTCAAATGCATCCACACAAAAAGGGGATCTTGGGGGACTTTGGATATGTTATAGAGGTTGCAATTCTGCGTCGATTCCAATTTTAATATTTCATGAATTAATTTTTTCAAGGTTCCCTATACGATTTCTGCTATTTTTCCTGGTCTAATAGAGTCATTGAAATAAATCGATGTACAAAATTTATGTCAAATATTACACCTGTTTGATGCACGTATTTAGGTTGGCAGACAAACGGTTATTGGTTTAACATTGACATACAACTTTACTCAAATGACTTGAATTTTTATATCGTTTGCTCTCAGTCTATAAGGCATGGAATACATCCTTTGGTCAGCTTAGAACATATGTATAGAAAAACCAGTTCAATTTATTTGAAGAACTTATACCTGGAAGCCAACTCAAATTTTAAGTCTCTAGTTAGCACAAAACCTCTTGCGGTGTGCAGGAATGCAAAAGACTTCTGGAAAAATGTAAGATAAATCAATGGGAACAAATATCTACCAATCTATAGTGCCAACCTTGGAATAGATGAGCTGAATTTCATATTTAGCATATTTTCAAGGTCTGCTTAATGCTGATATTCAATTTTTGGATCAAGTTTTAGATGCAACAGTTACAATGTCATAAGTAAAATTTGTTTTAGCGAAAACGAAAGATAATAAAGCTGAGGGATCAGATAGAGTGGTCAACTGAATTTTTGAAGTATGCTTCCGATGAATTTATTTATGAACTTACACGGCACTATAACAAAATCTTCGAAACCGGAAATATATCATAAAGTTTCAAAGAGTTGTTCCCCATTCGTAAGAAAGGCAATTTGGATGATCCGAGAAACTACAGAGGAATCTCTTTTCTAAATGCATCACTGAAAATCTATAATATGATTCTTCAAAAAAGATTACTATTAGGTATGGATATACCGAAATGACAAAATAAGTGGGTGCCAAGCAGGATTTAGACCCGATCGGAGCCCAATTGATCACATTCTTTTCCGAAGAAATGTGGCTCAAATTTTCACTGAACAAAAGTTTTTTGCACTCTTTGTAGACTTTCAAGCTGCCTATCATCAAAAAAAAAAAAAAATTCAAAAAGACCCCAAGCCATGAATAATCACCCCAAAATATTGAACCTTTTTTTGGTAGTATTTGTGTTTTGGAACGACTTTTCATTTCTTGTTAGATGCTATATTTCATTGGTGCCATATTTAATGTAGCCGAGACTGTATGGCGGTCATAATAATTAACTATGTATTTTAAAATATTTTTTTTTGTTTTTCCAAAAACAGTTGATTGAAATATGTATTTGAAAAGAAAGTTAAAATAGATTCATGACTCAAAAACATATCGTCGGTTCAAAGGTAAAACTCACTAACTAACATATTACACTTTTGGAGGAAATTTAATTGAAATATACTTTTTAAAGCTGAAAAGTCTCGTTTCGAAATTTTTTAAATAAATTTCCCTGGCATACCTTGAAATGTTCCTATAATAACCGTGCAAAATGAGACTTTTTGGATTAAAAAAATGAATTTCATTCTCATTTTCTTGAACATTTTTGTCTGTACTTAGTGAGTTTAACCTTTGAAACCTAGAATAACGTTTTTGATAATGTTTCCCCATAGCTAAGTCGAGTAAATGGAAACTTTTTGATTTAAAAGTATACTTACTTTTTATGTTTATTATGTTTCTATTATTGGTGGAGGATTTAAATAGTTTAACTTTCAATACCATAAATATAGCATAAGGCTACGTATGTAGGTACACACATATTTCGTTTTCTTTTTCAATAGATATCAGCATTTAGCCTTATATCTTATAGATAGTCCAGTCAATTTGTGCTCAAAAAGGTTTTTGCGAGAAAATTGTGGGGTAGTTTTGATTTTGTCCCTCCTTTATGTTTTCAGGGGTGCTATATCTGAATCTGAGGTTTGCCAACAAAATTTCGTGACGCAATATGGACAACAAATTATGCAAAAATGCATTTTTTTGGAGTTTTTCACTAATGGCTCCAGAACTACCAATTATTTGAAAATTACATCAAAGTACCATTGAAAGTATACACAATTTACAATAAATCTCTATTCAAGATTTTTTTCTGCAACAACTCATTTGGACTCAAGCGCTAGTCGAAAATTGACGTGAAAATCCACTCAAAAGCACTAAGAAATTACTTTGTGTGACAAAATTTGAATTCTTGTCTGTAACATGAACCAAAATACACTTTTCTGATGGTCTTTGATGCGCTAAATTTTAATCTGGCCTTGAAATTGCAATAGCACGTCACGTGCTCTCTGGTGCCAGGCAGAAAGGGGTTAGAAATAGTAGTTTTGAGAGAAATGCAATTGAAGATTGAATTTTTTTTGTAAATCCAGATATTCTTTTTTCTTAAAAATAATTATGCAAAACAGTCATCAAAACGCTCGTCTTTAATACCATACCAGATTTTCTGATGACTTATCTCCTTAGAGCCATCTGTATTTTTGTTACCTGTTAAAATTCAGTTTTGTCTAGGACATATGTCAAGAAAAAGTTGTAGGTATACTTATTTTTGCGATGGTGTATTTCTTTATGAATTCTTATAGAGTGTTTTAGTACCCAACAACGAAAGAAAGAAAAAATGAAAGATTTATGTCTGATTTATACTGTTCGATACTAGGGCATAAGATAACTTAAGCCCTTATGAGCAACAAGATTATTTCAAATCTATTTGGTACTAAAGGCATAAGAAGACTTAAGTCCTTTGGAGCAACTTTATTATTTCAAAATATAAAATTGCTATAAAATCAAGGGACTTAAGTCCACTTATGACCTTAATACTAAACAATCTTAAAAATTTCCTGACTTATGCCCTTTGTACTAATTTTTTTCTATTGGAAGGAGTAGCGCTATAGACTTATGCCAATAGGACCAAACGATAGAGAAAAAAAAGCTGACTTAAGTCCAATTAAAATCCGAAAGTCGAATTTTTTGACTTAACCCCTTTCTACCTGGCACCAGAGAAATAAAAATGAATTTTTTATGAAAATTTGGGGTTATTTTTTTTGTGGAGGTAATTTTTTCGAAAAAAATGTTTATGGCCATTCTGAAGTATGAGCATTTTACTTCAAAATTAATTTTGAATCTTTCTAATACCTCCATTTGTCTTTGAGAAATCGTCAGTTATCTTCTTACTACCTAATTCGAAAAATCCAGTCAAGTGCTCAAAAGGCCTCTTAGCGAGCAAATTGTGGGATTTTTCGAATTAAGAAGTATAAGACGAACAACTAAGGATTTCTTGAAGACGAATGGAGGTGTTTCAAAGTTTCAAAAAGAATTTTGAAGTAAAATGTTCATACTTCAGAATGACCATAAACATTTTTTCGAAAAAAATTATCTTGAGAAAAAAATATAACCCCAAATTTGCATACAGAATTCATTTTTTTTTGTATTTTTAGATTCGAATTTCTCGTGACGTGCTAGAGCAATTCCAAGACCAGATTCGAGTTCAGGATATCAAAAACTATCAGAAAAGTATTTTTTTTTTCATGTTACAGACAAAAATTCAAATTTTGTCACACAAAGTTATTTCTTAGTGCTTTCGAGTGGATTTTTTACAAAATAAAAATCAACTTAAGCAAACTGAAAATAGGCCATGAGTCGAAAGAATGTATTCGAGTTAGAGGGAATTCCGACTAACAGGTGGTTCAACTAAGAGAATGTTTTTTGTATGGAAAATTTAGGGCAATGCAAAAATATGGCGAAAAGATTGGTCTAAAATTCGACTAAGATGGAGTCGAACTGTGAGTAGGTTCATAATGCAATTTATTACTGAACTGATTGTCTAGATGAACTATGTTTAGGAGTGTCCCCAGAATGTAAGCCGAAGCTTGGCGGAACGGGAGAGCACGAGCGTCAGCCACCTTCTTAGAAAATGCGATATCTTGTGAACTGTGCATCGCACAACGAAAACAGTACGTCTACATTTCTTTAAAAGTTAATCAAGTTATTATTTTCGTAAAAAGTTTTTAGGAGTTAAATTTCAAAGTCAATATTTAAAAAAAAAATGTGAATTTGTTTCAAGTTGATTGTTTTCGATTGGTCATTATAAAAACAAATATTATTCCTTGTACGAGAATACGAAGATTTTTATTTATAAATACCAACTGAAAAACTCGTGCAGTAGTTCCACCACGTAATATTTTACGTACCTATCTACAGTTTGATTGTTTTCAAAAATACATTATTGACTTTAAATTTTAATTCCTCAAAATTTTTCATGAAAATAACATGGTTTAAAAAAGTAAATAAAAGAATAGAATTTTAGCTCTCATGAAATATTACAATTTTTTAATATAGGTACGATACATCATACATGGTTCACAATATCTTATATATAAAAATCAATCGTTGTGCGTTAGTCCTGGAAAAACTCGGAAACGGCTACACTGATTTGGATGATTCTTTTTGGGAAATGTTTGGTATGAACCGGTGGGTGTTTAAATGAAGTTTAGTTTAAATCGGCCTTGTGGTTTGCTAGCAACGTGCAAAAATGCAATCTGAGTGCCTGTATTACATAAAAAAAATTAATAAATCAATAATTGAGTTTGAAAACATCAATCAATCAATTAATGAAATTTTTTCTGACAAAATAAAATTAAAAAATTAATATTATATTCGGTTCTCCATTATACGGAATTCCACTAATCGAGGACTGGATTTTCAAAACGAAAATTTAAAGTGCGGCCAATCTTATACTTAACCCATAAGAAAATGGCATGCAATCGGTTTGGTATAGTGCGAATAAACTGTTGATACATGATATTTTTTACTATCCAAGATGGTTTTATGGTGATCAAAAACTGCAGTTTGGGTGTTGTAATCTCAGAGCATACTGCAAAATTTCTAAAAATAAAGCCAGGAAGGGTATGGTCCATTGAACTAAATACATAAATGAAGTTGTAGACCATGAACAATGTACTTTTGGGAGCCAGAGGTAAACTAAGTTTTGCTTGATGGATATTTAAAAAACGTTCTTGGGCTCTAAACTTGATGGATATTTAAAAAACGTTCTTGGGCTCTAAGCGCGGATAAAGGTAGGAGCAATCGCAATAAATTTGGTATTGGGATTATTCTAAATGGTCAGAACCAAGGGATGCAGGTCTATATTCATATAATGGGGGCTATCGTGGATAAAATTTCCCACGGAATTTTTCCGATAGTCAAAAACTAAGAACCTGAATTATGCTCGCAGTTTCTATCGGAATTTATTGGCATCGAAAATGAATATTCCATGGCCACTGGGCTACCATTTGATCGACCAAATTTGAATCTGCAAGGAATAGTGGAAAATTGTTGGCATTTGCAATTTTAGAAGATGGGAGAAATTCCGTTGGAAATTTTATCCACGACCTAGAAGAGGAAGAAGATCTGTCATTCTGACCCCAATCGAAAGGGCCATAAGTCATCTTATTTACACCAATAGCCTTATCTCTTTCAACAGTTTCAAGTGACCTTCGGGTTTGCTTTTTTAAGTCTCAGAAACTTCCGGTCCGATTGTAAAAATTAATTTTCGTGCTTAAAAGGCTGAAGTTAGTTAAGGGCTTTTAGAAAAGGGTTATTTTTAAAACTCTAGCTATTTTAAGGGAGATATGATGTTCAATAAAAAAAAAGTTTATCGGTCTACGAAATTTCAACAAGGCATAAATAAACTGAAAGCTCTACTTGCGGATAGCTCCGATCAGCGGAAAATTCCCTCAAACGGACACCTATTCTTGGGAACCAACTTTTTCCTCGAATTTCTTATACAAATTGCGTTCCTATAAACGAACACTCCTTTTGAACGGACAAGGGCACCTATTTTTGCTCATTTCAAATAGAAAACTTCATAACAAATATACACAATGGAAAAAGTATTGGATCTATTTTCAGAACAGTTCCTACATGGAAAATCTTTATTAAACGACGAGAATCTCTAATAACCGGACAGATCACTGTTATGTTGAGAGCTTAGTAGGGGTAGGGGATTTCTCGGGTAAATAAGTTAACGTTAGTTGAGAGTTTATTATTCCTATTTCTCCATCGCGTTTCGGCATTGTAAATGTTCTACTGCATTTATTTTCGCAGTTATTTTATTTTGCGATGCCAAATTAGCCGGACCGATCTGATAACCGGGCAAAAAAGAAAAAAGAGGACGATGAGTGTTCGCTTATTGTAGCTTTCACTGACAAGGTATACCTAAGACTCAGAAGTTTTTCATAAGCCACGACTATACCTTATACATAAGAACAAGACAAAAAAAATCTTTGGAATTGCGGCCATCGAGAGTGAATTTTGTTCAAAATTGGGTTCGGAGTTTACCAACAACTGCATTTTTTAAGACGCTGGGCTTCGTCTATGAAATGAAGAGTTGCACTCACATTTTTTAAATTAATTTATGGTGAAACGAAGTTCACCGGGTCATCTAGTAGGTATTTAATAAAACACATTTTTCAAGATGGTGACAGATGCTCGGGCACCCCTAACCCGCCAACTTGGATTTACATTCGGGGGACACCCAAATAAATATTTAATCAAAAAAATCAGTTCAGTAATAAATTGAAGCAAAAAAGTTACCGGCTCTTGGCCTAAAAATTAAGTAGATATATCTAAGTTTATTAAACAAAACAACTTCATTGTTCCCGGAAAAGCGAGAACAAATTTATTTTATACATTAATATATTTTTTTTTTATAAACAATTCAATATTATTTGTTCTTGAGCCAAATCTAAGCCAATTCGTTTAAGCTCTAGATGTACAGTTGTAGTTGAACAGAAAAGGTATACTACGTGGCGACCGTGTATTTTTTAAGTCTAAACTCTAAAGCTAACTAACAAGTAACAAGCTTAATATTCCGAACCATGAACAAAATGCAGACCGTATATGAGATGACATCAACAAAGATCTAAACAAGAAAAACAGTGTGACTTACTAAAGAAATGCGATATAATTTTATGAAATAGTACATACTACATAATGAGGGTAGACCTAAGATGTAATAATATGGATTTTTCAATCATTATTGCTCATATGTATTTCTTCCTTATTTTTAACCACAATCCGCAAGCAGCATAAACAAAAAAAATCAATTTATTTAACTTATTCTAAAAATTCCCAAAATTTATCAGTTTGTACGTAGATTTTTTATTATCAGAAAACATTTGAAATCAAATAATTCCACGATGCGTCACGTCACGTCCGTCGGCGTCGCCGACACGTTGCTCTTGAACTAAGAAATTCAAATAAGGTGCTAACAAAACTCTCATTTGATTCATTTCAACACAAGTGCCCGGGTAGCTCAGTTGGTAGAGCGTTGGACTTTTAATCCAACGGTCCAGGGTTCAAGTCCCTGCTCGGGCGGCATATTTTTTTATTTTATTATTATTTCTTTTACCAATGAAAAAACTAGACAGACTTTTGTATTCGTATATTACGCTTCATAAACCTTCAAAATAATTTTGAATAAGGAAAGTAGGAATGTATTGGTTTCGTATATACAAATGTTAATAAACAATATTTGGGATTTCAATCAAACTACCATTATGGAGAAGTACAAACATAGTCGGTTTCGTCACACCATACCGTTTGATTGAAGTTATTTTTTCTTAAAACTGTCCAATTTTCGCGCAGTTTTCATTCATGTACAATGAACTTATGTGCAATTCTAACAAATAGAAATAATATAGCACTCCAAAATTTGTATGAACTAACTTTTGAATAAAAATTATTAAACACAAATAAATTCTTAAATACTTTTATTTATATTTTATACTTTTATAGTTATATTTTTGAACCAATACTTGATGGCATTATTTATGTAAACTTGTACTATGGAGCAAATTTTTTTTAATGAAAAAGAGAAATTTAAATAATCAAACTTCATATCCAGTCTCTCTCAGTCTGTCTGTTAGTCTGTACTACGACCTACAGCCTTAACCACTGAAGTGATTTTCTTTAAACTTGCATTATGGTTCTTATAGGAGATTCCTATAAATATAAATAATTGTAGTTTGTAACAAAATTTGTTATTTTGTATCCCTGAGAAAAGTTTATCTATCTATTTCAAATGTGGCTTTTAGGTCTGCCCACTTTTTACTTGCGATCATATGTATGTATAAGTACTAAGTAGAGGGCAAGTTTTGGATTCGGGCAAAAACCAAATTTTGAGATAAGGTCAAACATGGCATTACGATGATAGAGAACCAGGAAAAAAATTTGTGTCACAATTCTGTCTGTCTGTTTGTATCTGGATCTACAGCCTAAACCAATGATGCGATTTCCTTC
The DNA here is from genome assembly GCA_963921185.1 of Dasysyrphus tricinctus. Classification (NCBI taxonomy): domain Eukaryota; kingdom Metazoa; phylum Arthropoda; class Insecta; order Diptera; family Syrphidae; genus Dasysyrphus; species Dasysyrphus tricinctus. The sequence continues at coordinate 130,565,641 of OY992530.1, forward strand.
AAATTTTGAACTTAAGGTTTCTTGTAACTTTCCAGGGGGAAAATTGATTTTTTTTAAATAACAGTACTTGCAATTGAACGTTAAGGAAATCTTATTTATCTTAAAAACGGCTCGAACGATTTTGATAAAAAAAATCATCATGGTTTACATTTTGATAGAAAATAAATTATCAAAAAGTGTTATTAACAGTATCACCTGCCATATAACAGTTAGTTTATTTTTAATTTTCTCACTAACGGCTTAACAGATTTTAATCGAAAATGAGAAATCTACATTTACATATCAATAATATTGCATATCAACATTAAACAAAAATTATTTTGAATTAAAAAAAAAATATATTAAATATGTTTATGATTTTTTTTTAAACTTGTTTCTTAAATGTTTATTAATAAATGCTCATAATTATCATTCCAAAAATATTTTTTTTAATGTTACCAGATTTTTATACATAAAAATTAGTTTTTATGAAAACCACTTCAACGATTTTAAATTTTTGTTTGCGTGTGTTCTAATTTTGTTTCAAATAATCTAATGATTTACCTATTTTTAAGCTCTAAGTTGTTTAACGGGTTGTTTATAAAATTAAAAGAACTATTTTATACCTTTTGTATAATTACTTGCATATTTTAAAGTTCTTTTGTTCCAAGCAACTTAACTTGAGCATAAGAGTTGTACGTGCGATACAGTCGTGCACTTTATTTTTATTTTCCACTTCTTCTTTAACGGTTTTAACAGTTTTAATCAATATTTTGAGGCTGGCTTAGAAATATAAATAGTTTGGATAGATAAAATTTACATATAAAATTCAAAATTTTTGTTTTGGAAATTCCATATTTTAACCAATAGTCTTAGAACGCTTTTGTTTTTGATTCCGGATTCCGCACTTTTGAGTTAAAAAAAAGGACATTTATTATGTATGGAGAACTCTCAGCAAACTGGTAATTTTTTGAATGCAATAATTATCTATGAAATCTATGAATTAAAATGTTAAATTCCTTAAAGTTTTTCCATTTATTTAATGATTGCAATAAGTAACTACAATGTAATTTAATTTCTTCCCAATTCTTCCCATTGACAATAATGACACACTCGGTAATTTAATTTTAATTATTTTTTAAAAAACTAAAACTCTTATTGGAATCACCAGCATTTATCCTTGAAATTATTATAGTAATAAATCCGCGTTTTAAACTAATTTAAAAAAATACACTTTTAACATTTATTGATATAAATGAAATTTGCGTACAAGAAACAGCAAAAGGGAAATCCACATAATTTAATATTCTAAATACACGAAATTTACTTTAATTTTGGTTATTACTTGTTAAAAGCGATACATTTTTAAAATTTTTAATTCAAAACTGGGCTCTGGAGCTGGACCTTTGGCACCTCTATATGAAAAGGTCAACTAGCCCTACAAATTGGTCAGCCCTAAATAACTTGTAATCAAAAGCTTAAAGATCCTCAAGGTCACGCTTTATTTTTGGCACCTAAATTTTATATACTGTCCGATATCTCTAGATCATGATGAAATGTCAACTATTTTCAGTAATTGGTCACCCATAGATTTTTTTCTATGAGTTATAAAAATTAATTTCAAGGTCACAACAAAAACTTTTGGCACTTCATTTGGGTCATTAAAAAAAGAGGTATGTCATTTCAAAGGCCACTTCTCGGTTATAAAAGGTAAGATATTTTCAGAAATTGGTACCTATAGATTTTTTTAGAGCCATTTTTTTCACTATTGCTCAACTTGAGGCACACTCTCAAGTTGATCAACTTGAGAGTTGACTTCAACTCGAGAGTTGAAACGCAAGTTGAAATTCCTTTTTATTCACAAATTTTTTCTCAACTCCCGAGTTGAAAATCTAAAGTTGGCCAACTTCCGATTTGAAAAAAATCCCTGGGATATTTGTAAAAATAATTTAAGAGCTGTCATTTTAATATTTTAATTTGAAGCATTTTGGTCAAAAAAACAGATTTTTTTCAAGTTTCGTGTATTATTTTGTGTGAAATTCGTTTGTTTGAAGCCATTCGGTCAATCAAACTGTTTTTTTTTTTAAGTTTTGTGTGAAATTTGTTTCTGTATGCATATCAAAAAAATATAAAACAATGCCATCAAAAGAAGCCAAAAAAAGAAATCCTTGTTAAGGTTGTTTGCACGTTTCATTGTTTTTGTATCGCGTCTTGAGTATATGTACATACAAATCCTCGCCACCTCACCCATACCTAAAAAATCAGATGCGGACTTTCCCAAATCGTTAAATCAAGCAATCGTGGATTCAGGTAGGAAAAAAAATACAAGTAATTGCCAAAAGTCCTTAGGGCCATAGAAAAAAATTAAAACTATGTTTGTGGCGTGGTATTTTCTAGAGTCAAGAGGAAATGCCCCTTGTCCTCCCTCTGGGTGCCTATGGGCCCGGTTATCCTACTTTTCAATTCCAACGTACGGTGACATCTTGTACTGTCTTCTTTCAATGCACAATGGCTCGTCGGTTCCGTAATCTTCACTTTCACTGGCCGAAGAAGATGATGGCTAATTTTCCCAACAATAGTATCTAATAATTGCTTCGGAACATTATAGTTTTTTTAACCAAAATGTTTGCATGCATTTACAAAAGAAAAAAATACTATTTCTATGTCAACTCTCAAGTTTACTATGCCAACTTCTACTTTTTTCGGGAGTTGAGAAAATCTAAAGTTGATCAACTCTAGAGTTGAAAATCGGAAGTTGAAAACGTCAACTTTGAATGAATAAAAACAAATTCACAAGTTGAAAATAAAAATCCTCAAGTTATGTTCAACTTTGACTGAAAAAAATCGGGCTTAATGAATTAAAAAAAAACTTCAAAGTCGTATCGATTTTTGGAAGCTCATTTACGGGACATTTGCAATAAATTGTAGACCATCTGAAAGATTTCTAGATCTATATAAAAGGTCAGTAAGTTTTAGTAATTGCTCAGCCATATAGATTTTTTTAATGAATTTTTAAATTTGTGTTCAAGGTCATTGCGATGTTTGGCACATCATTTATGGGAAATTTGCAAAAACTGAATACCTACCACCTGAAAGGCCAGATTTGTATAAAAGGTCAGCTATTGTTTCCGTAATTGGTAGCTATAGACAGTAGTGGATCCAGGATTTGGCTGTGGGGGGGCTCGAGGCTCCTATTATAGACATTTCTCAATCCGAATTTTCTTTTATCAGAATGTAGGCCAGTCGGCAGAGTCCAACAGTTGTTTCATAATACAAAAATATAACTAATGAAAAATTATATCATTGGAAATGGAGCAGTACAAAAAGTTGTTAAGATAATTCAAATGTCTTTCTTTTTATACTTAATGTTTTTTGAAGAATTTATATATTGGGCAATTCCATGGTAACTCACGTTACATTTGGGAGAGTTTTACGCTCTCTTTTATTAAAATTTCAATATTTATATGAATATAAATAAAACAAAATTTAAACGCTTTACATGGTAATGATTTCGACTGCTAGGAAAAAATAAAATTTTTGGGAAAACTAAATTATTTCTTATTAAAAAATACTAAAACATGTTGGTAACTCACGTTACCATATTCGGACACGGGTTTTGTAGCAGTACAATGCCTATTTTCTAAAAATTAAACAAACCAATAAGGCCTTACTGGCTTGTTGAATAAGATATAAGAACTTATCAGCCTGTTTATATCTGTACATAAATTTTAAATTATGGAAAATATTTTACACAAATTTAATAAAATACATGGTAACTCACGTTACAAAAAGTCGGTAACTCACGTTATTTCACGTTTTTAACTTAAAAATTTAGGGCTACGCCTTTTATAATTTCATTTTATTTTCAGCCGTATGCTTGTTACTTGAAGGATATTTTGCTATTCTAATTTTAAAACTAGCAAGCAATAGACAGGGGGCGAGATAAATTTTCCATTTTTCTATCTTCATGTCCACTTTTTCATGGAATTACCCATTACATACATAGGAAGTACGCGGATCGTGCCGAAATTTAGCCCCCAAATTTATCTCCAAACACCAGTTAAAAAGCTAGCTCTATTTTAACATAACATTTTTGTGGAGAATATCACATAAAACAGCTGTTCTCTGAATACAAATTTTACTCAACAATTTCAAAGAATTTTTCCTCTTCAATATTTCAAGTAAATCTGATGAAATCGTCAAAATATCTTCGAACTACAAATCTTTATTTTCAATTTCGAGGACACAATAAGGGTATTCACGCAACAGCGTAAAGTTGTCGTAATCGTAGTAAAGTTGTAAACTTCGTAGATCTGTCAAATTTTCTATACAAATTCTTACATAATTACGAAGTTTTAAAGCTTGCAACGTTTGCGACGACTTTAAACTGTTGTATGAAAACCCTAAATATATTTTTTGATTCGGTTGCTCGAAAACATTTCATGCAAAGTTATTTTTTTGCATCAGAAACACAATTTTTAGAGTTAAGCTCTAAAATTTCTCGAGGATCAGCTAAGCCCGAAAGGTATCAACAGAAGAGCTTTGGAAAAAAGGTGGCATTTGCTCTTGTGGTCAAATTCAATAGGATCCTTTCCTTAATGATGGATTCTATCGATATCCTTAACTTTCGTTTATTCAGCTTAAGACAATAGCATGGTTTACTCAAAATTTTATTTGAAAAGGAATTTTCAAGGCAAATGTTAACATTTTTCACTCAATACAGACACCTACATATCTGGAATTTCGGTTTTCAATTTCTGAAAAAAATTATTAAATGAAAATATCAGGTGTTGTCCTTAAGTTGCTGAATTTTATTGAACATTTAAATTTACTGAACTAACCTTGTTTGTCTCGCCAAATGCTCTACGGCTTGAACAAAAACGCAGATTTATTTTTCGGACAATTCCATAGTGGCTTAAGGAAAACGCATTTAACATGTAAATTATTAAGCCCCAACATCAGATTTTCGTTCAGTTTCCTTAAAGCTTGGGAAAACATTAGCTTACATGTAAAATTGTCAAGCCCCAACCTCGTCGAATTTCTTTAAAACTTGGAAAAAATTTGCTAGCCCCATTCTCATTTTTTTTTTTTTTTCAATTCCCTTAGGACTTGGAAAAACACATTTTAGGCGTAAATGAGTTAGTCCCAACTCTGCTTCATACATAGGGGTTGAAATAAATAGAGCCTACATTTTTATATTCAAATTGCTCAGTCTCATCTTCGTTTTTTCATCTAATAACTTTGGGGGCTTAGAAAAATATATTTTTATTCAAATTTTTCAGCCCCAACCTTTTTTTAATTAATATTACAAAAAAATACAATTATTATTTCTATGATTTTAGGGATAATTCTTTGGTTCAAGTGTTTTCAAGAATTTTAGGTTTGAAAACGAACAAAAAATCAAAACATCGTAATGTATTGTATTTTGCCATTAAATTAATTGTACTAATCGACTGTGGGGGGGGGGGGGCTTCAGCTCCTATAGCCCCCCCTCTGGATCCGCCACTGGCTATAGATTATTTTTTACGATTTTTCAATTTTTTTTTCAAGGCCACGAACGATTTTTGGCAACTCATTTGGGTAATTTTATAAAAAAAATTATACTAAAAGATTTACATAAGAGGTCAGGTAGTTTTAGTAATTGGGCAGCCATTTTTGGTCAGATTTTTTTAATGAATTTTTATCCTCATGTCCAATATCGTTCGTGACCTTGAAAAAAAAGTTTAAGAAATCGTAAAAAATAATCTATAGCTGACCAATCACGGAAACTAACTGGCCTACCTATATAGATCTTAGGGCCTTTCAGGTGGTATTCAGTTTTTTTGAACAAAAATTACTGAAATTAACTGACCTTTTATATAGATCTAGAGATCTTTCAGATGGTATACAATACAACTTTTTCAAATTTCCCAGAAGAGGTGCCAAGAATCACGCGTGACCTTGAGAAACTTTTAGCCTTGATTTCAAAGTTATTTAGAGCTGACCAATAGGATTAGTTGATCTTTTCTAACCAATTACTGACCAATTAGATGGTATTTGCTTTTTTCAAATTTCTCACATATGAGGGGCCAGCTCAAATTTGTTGATTATAAGCGATATATGTTATTGGCAATATCGTTAAAAGCGATATTCGATTAGTACAATTTGTATTAACCTCTTCCTGCAGGTACTTCAAGATTAGTTCGCAATTACCGACAGTTCGTTATAATCGATGTCATTACAACCGATATTGTATGTGAACTGTAGTTTGATAGTTACTGGAATGTTATCAAAACTTTAAATTTAAATACGTAGGTAATTTCATTTTGTTTCAAACAATCAGAAATCGATACAAACAATAACAACGTCTTCAATCTGTTGCATGAATACTCTTAGCTACATTTTTAAAATACAATGTAATTATTTTCTTGTAATTGCGAGGAAGGTTACATTTAAAACCCTGTAATTTAATTGTAATGTCTTTGGATTTTCGACTATCCAACTCTTATGACAATCCAAACTTTATCTAATATAGTTTTTTTGTAGTTCTTGAACATACAACGCAACAGCAAACATAGAACTGAGAAGTCTTTAAAAGTGAAAAAAAAATACTTGGTGCATACATAGCTGAAATTTCCAGGGGAAATTAAGGAATCAGTGTTCTAAAAATCACCCAGTTATCCAAAGTTTACAAGTTTGTGGCATTTACCATTTTTGTTCCGATATATCTCTTTTTCTTGTAACACAAAAGGATTTCTTCCGTCTAGATAGCTCATATGGCGACCATATCTAATATCTATCTATTGTTAGTTTTATTTCTTTTTTTTTTACTTACAAAACTTGAAAGCTGAACCCATTTTTGGACCAGATTGGATATAATATATTATGGATATGGTTGCAACAATATGGGGCTAAATGGCACGCCTGATTGTACAATGGATATTCTGTAAGAAGGATCACAACAAAAACATAAATGTTAAAAAAGGAGCCAAGTTCTTATGTGTACAAGAAACCTGTGCGTAAAAAGTCAGCCAAAAAAAGTAATGAGATCTAAAATATATGCCATGTTTTAAGTTCATGATGTTTAATATCAAATATCTTAAGAAGAGTAATATCGAAACAATTCCAAATCATGACAGAAATTTGGTAGTTAATGATTACTGATTAAAATTTGGTGGGTTCACTGGTCAAGTTTTCATACATTTTAAATTTGTGATTAAGTAAGTATTTAAGAGAAAACTTGCCAAGTAAATCGACCAAATTTTAATCAGTAATCATTAACTACCAAATTCCTGTCATGATTTGGAATTGTTTCGATATTACTCTTCTTAAGATATTTGATATTAAACATCATGAACTTAAAACATGGCATATATTTTAGATCTCATTACTTTTTTTGGCTGACTTTTTACGCACAGGTTTCTTGTACACATAAGAACTTGGCTCCTTTTTTAACATTTATGTTTTTGTTGTGATTTCACTCCTTTTTGCAAAGATTTATTTTGCCAGGTGAAAGTAATGGCAATTCTGATAAAGTGGGTGGATGGCACCCCCCCCCCTGAATGGACAGTTCCAAATTTTCGATTTTTTTCCTTTCTAAATACTTCAAGTCCTACCGACCTACCAATTTTCATCGTTCTAAAACAATCGATAGTGCTCCATATAATTTATAAGAATTTTTAAGAATGTGGGTGGATGCCACGCCCCCTGAATGCAAAATTCCAATTTTTCAATTTTTTCTTTCTTAGTACTTTAGCCCTACCGACCTACCAATTTTCATCGTTTTACAACATTTGGAAGTGCTTCATATAGTTTATAAGAATTTTTAAGAACGTGGGTCGATGCCACGCCCCCTGAACTGAAACTTCCAATTTTTCGATTGTATTTTCTTCTAAATACTTCAAGGCATACCAACCTACCAATTTTCATCGTTCTACAACAATCGGAAGGGCTTCATATAATTTATAAGAATTTTTGAGAATGTGGGTGGATGCCACGCCCCCTGAACTGAAAATTCCAATTTTTCGATTTCTTTATTCTAAGTACTTCAAGGCGTACCGACCTACCAATTTTCATCGTTCTACAACAATCGGAAGTACTCCATATGATTTATAAGAATTTTTAAGAATGTGGGTGGATAACACGCCCCCTGAATGCAAAATTCCAATTTTTCAATTTTTTTGCTATCTAAATACTTCAAGTCCGACCGACCTACCAATTTTCATCATTCTACAACAATCGGAAGTGCTCCATATAATTTATAAGAATTTTAAAGAATGTGGGTGGATACCACGCCCCCTGAATGCAAAACTCCAATTTTTCAATTTTTTTCTTTCCAAGTACCTTAAGCCCTACCGACCTACCAATTTTCATCGTTCTACAACAATCGGAAGTGCTCCATATAATTTATAAGAATTTTTAAGAATGTGGGTGGATGCCACGCCCCCTGTATGGAAAATTCCAATTTTTCATTTTTTTTCTTTCTAAGTACCTCAAACCCTACCAACTTACCAATTTTCATTGTTCTACAACAATCGAAAGTGCTCCATATAATTTATAAGAGTTTTTAGGAAAGTGGGTGGATTCCACGCCCCCTGAATAGAAAATTGCAGATTTTCGATTTTTACTTGCGATATAGGTACTATAGGGCAAGTTTTGGATTCGTGCAAAAAAAAAATTTCGAGATAACAATCAAACATAACATTACGATGATAGAGAACACGAAAAAAGTGGGTGGCACAATTCTGTCTGTCTGTCTGTCTGTCTGTCTGTCTGTCTGTCTGTCTGTCTGTCTGTCTGTCCGTACCTCAACCTACAGCCTAAACCACTGAAGCGATTTTCTTCAAATTTTGAACTTAAGGTTTTTTTGTAACTCTCCAGAGGGGAAATTGAAATTTTTTTTTAGCTCAAAAAATAACGGTACTTGCCATACAACCGTTAAGGAAAAGCTTATTTATCTCAAAAACGGCTCCAACGATTTTGATAAAAAAAAATCAGTGTATTACTGTAGATATGATGTACCTTCTAATAAGAAAAAAAATTACCAAAAACATTTATTAACGGTACCTGCCATATAACGGTTTTTTCGATTTTTGATTTTCTCATTAACCGCTCATCCGATTTCAATGAAATTTTTTTCACAAAAGCTTTGTTAGAATATGAATAATACTGCATTCCAAAATTTTTGAAAAAATAAATTTTGGATTTTTAAAAAAAGATTCAAATTTTTTTTTTCAAAATTCAATATTTCAAAAACGGGTTGATGAATTATTTTGAAATTTCAGTTTTTAATGTATATTAATATAAACTCTAAATTGGCATACCAAATTTTTTTTTGAAAAATGTAACAACATTTTTATATATAAAAAATTAATTTTTAAGAAAACGGCTCCAACGATTTTTAATTTTTTTTTTGCCTATATACATATTTTTTCAAGTAATCAAATTGCATACTTTTTTTTTAGCTCTAAGTTATTTATCAGGCTGTTTATTCAATTAAAAGAACGATTTAAATGCTTTTTATACTTTTTCTATAATTACTTAAATATTTTTTAAAGTTCTTAAGCCCCACACAACTTGAACATAAGAGCAAGTACGTGCGATCCAGTCGTGCATTTTATTTCCTTTGTATGTACCACAAGGCCTACCGTTGTGCGAAATTTCAAGTTTCTACGATGTCGGGAAGTGCTCCATAATTTTGATGATCTGTCAGTGAGTCAGTCAGTCAGTGAGTCAGTGAGTCAGTGAGTCAGTGAGTCAGTGAGTCAGTGAGTCAGTCAGTTACGGTTTTTGCGATTTTTGAAGTCCTATATCTTGGGAACTACTAATGCTAAAGAGTTGAAATTTGGTGAGCCACCTGTGTTTGATCAGTTCAGCAAATACCGAATTTGAAGTTTCTGACTTTATTGGTACTGAAGTTAGAGGGGGGTTGAAAATCGCCTGAGTTTGTTCCTGTAAAAAGGGTGTAGTGCCGCGAACTTGGCTGGGCACTACCGTGCCCTTTGATTTGAACTTTCCAAGGATACTGTCAACCTTTTTCTCGTAGAATATCCGTAAGTCGAAAGGTCTGCACCAATAAGCCGCAAAAGACCAACGACTTCATGCTTCAATGTCGTCAACCACTACCTAAATGATACAAAATTATCTGAAGAAGATTTCATTCAATAAAAGTAGGTTCATAATAGATAAATAGTGTTAAGAATGAATGTTATTAATCTATTACTCATTTATTAAAATATGTATAGAAGTGGATATTGAAGTTACCAAACATTTGTAATCTAACAATAACTTGAATAAAAATGTGTACTGTTTGTTTTGTTTTTATTCAAAATAAAATAAATAAAATGCAAAACCAGCAGCACAAAAGAACTTTTTCTTTTTTCTGGAACTGAGTCTACTCATAATAATAAATGCTTTTTAAATAGTTAGTAGGTAAAATTGTATTCATTATTTGTATTCATTCATGTATTATACTAGAAAATAAAGTAATATTGATATCGCAGTTCAACAGTCAATACAAGGTATGTAATTAAAATTATGATGAATGGTTTTTAGTAAATTAAACAATGTGATGAAATAAAGGATAAAGGTAGATAATGATCAAAACTTATTTTTGACACGCAAAGCTCCAGTTGCCCGGGTAGCTCAGTTGGTAGAGCGTTGGACTTTTAATCCAACGGTCCAGGGTTCAAGTCCCTGCTCGGGCGGATACATTTTTTAATACTATTTTTCAAATAAAAATGCAAAAATATTTAAATAATTTAATTATGGTATAGTGATGAACATTTATGTATTTTCACTTTAAAAGCTTTATTTTAAAATCATCATCAAGAATTTTTCGTTTTTTTTAATAATAAAATACTATTTTGAAAAATTCAAATACGCAGTTTTTGTATATGTAATCGAAATCGGCTAAGCCGTTAACACGAGAGTTAAGCCAAAACATAGATAGATTTATCCACACCGATAAAAAGGTCATGAAAATCATCATATGTCAAGCCAAAAACTTTATGTTTCTGCAAAACTAAGTCTTAGCAGATCCCAACCAAAGATTCAAAAGATAGGGAAATCTGATCAGGATAAACCAAATAGCAATAGCATATTTTATTCATCAGACTTTAAGGTACAGCAAATTAAAAGAAAACAGTGTGTTTTTTAGTGAGCCATGACCAGTTAAAACAAAAATAAAAATCAAATTGCAAATTTTTCACAGTTTTAGGGTTGACATCTATTTTTTTTTTTTCAAAATTTAGAATACATAATTGGCAAAATCAACACACTGGCTTTTACAAAGTCGGGTTTTGTACACATATGTTAGCATATACCTTCTCGAACATAAAAAAAAATAGTTCCAGACAAGTTTTACGGTTGAAAGTCCTCTCCAGACGAGCTCAACATTTTCAAAGTAGGTATTATAAGAAATTACTTTTTTTTAAATTTCAAATAACTATCAAACCTTGTTTTACATAGCCGGGTTTTCAATATATGTTAGCAAATGTCTCCTTGAATAGAGACAAAACTATGCCAGACGAGTTTGGCTGTCGAAAATGCATGCCATACGGCCTTTAATGTTATAAAGTTGGTGATTTTTTTCTTTTTGTTTTCTTATTTTTAAAATAATTATCATAACTAATAAATCTACTTTCACAAACCGAGATATTTGGTAGCTTATGCCTTTTGTTATATGGACAAAATAGTGCCAGACGAGTTAGATATTCCAATATAAAAGAAAGTTATTTCTTTAATACCTACCTATAAAATGTTGAGCTGCTCTGGCAAGGACCTTCAAACGTAAAATTGGTCTAACACAATTTTTTTTCATGTAAGAGAAGGTATACGCTAACATGTGCTCAAAATCCTGCTTTGTAAAGGCAAGTGTGTTGATTTTGACAATTATTTTAAATTTTGAAAAAATTAGATGGTAGCCCTAAAGCTGTGAAACATTTGAAATTTGATTTTTATATTAGACTTAACTGGTCATGGCTCACTAATACACCCAGTTTGAGCGTATAATCTAACAAGTCCATCAAAATAGCCAAAAATGCCATTCATAAAGCTTTAAAAACTTAAAATCAGCTTAGTTTGAATGACTATTTCTCGGTCGATTTTTATCCAAACTGTTTTTTTTTTAATGTATTTTAAAAGAAATTTAATTATCTTTCTTTTATATTGAGCAATGCCTATATTTATCTCTGCTGGTAAGAAAGTTATAAGCAAATACGTAAAAAAAAAAAACAAAAAATGTGATTTTTCACATTTTTTTGCAATGATCTTTTTAAAATTTAGCTAACTAAAAATTTTTTAAATTTTTTTTCAAAAATCCATTTTGATGGTAAATTTTATTCTCTACAAAAAAAGTATTGCGAATTATCTCAAAATTTTGCTTCGTTTTCGAGTAATATGCAAAAAACCAAAAAGGGTGCTTTTGCACCCCCCTCTCCAAAATGCACCCTCCAATTTAATAGAACTCCACGGTTTTCTCATCTTCAATGACCCCTTTGATGATTTTTACAATAAAATTCCATGAACGTCTTACTTCCTTATTGCCCTGTTTTTTAGGACATAATCAAAAGCCTATAATAGCCTATTGAATAGACCGGAAAATGAGGGGTATAAAGGAATAATTACGTGCAAGGGTTTTTCTTATTGAATGTGTTTGTTTAGCCCATAAGCATGCTCAAAACCGAATATGCTACTAAATTCACCCATGCGTTTCTGAGAGAATGGTCACACTGGCCACTTTTCAATATTTTTTGTGTAACTTGAAAACTAAGCCGAATTTGACAATTTTACACATAATACTTTTTGTTCAAAATTAAATTTTCTATTGGAAAAGTTAACAAAAACCAGCCTAAAAAAATCAAAAAATCAAAGGATATCTAAATTTTTTAATAAAATGTGCATAACTTTTTTTGAAGCAAAGCTAGGGTCAAGACATGCAGGGACAAAATAAAGTAGAGACTAAAGGCCTTAATATGGCATGTTCAAAAATTAATATTTGTTCAAAATTGACAGATATATTCCCATTCAAACCTTATCATTTCTTATAATTTTTCGCAGTTTTGGCCCAAAAGTCCCTTTTACGGTATAATATGGCAAATTTCACTTTCGTAAATATGTTCGAAATCAAATTTTTGTTATAATATGACATTAGAACTATAAAAATTTATAAAAAGGATGTAAGTTCGCAATTTCGTTTTTCGGCTGTTTTTAAAATGCTTTCAGACCTACAGACCGAACGGCTGGTCCGATTAACATAAGATTTGGTACTAGGTGCTAGGAACGTTAAATTTGTCATAAAGTACCAAAAATAGGCTTTCGGGCAAAAACTGCGAAAAATGATAAGAAATGGTAAAGTTTGAATGACTATATCTCTGTCAATTCTTTAATAATATGGCTTTTTAACATGTCATATTAAAGCCGTAAGACTCTAGTTTACTTTGTTCATGCATACCTCGTAGCTTGATGGTTAGTGCGAAGGACTGTCATGCCGAAGGTGTGGGTTCGATTCCCAGCCGTGCCACCTAAAAACAGAAATGTTTTTTTCGAGGTACTGCCTCTTGCGTGGAACTGACAAATCCTCCAAGAGTATACTTGTCATGAAAAAGTGCATCTCATTTAGCCGTTCGGACTCGGCAAAAAACTGTAAGTCCCCTCCATTCCTGCGAACAAACACGCACACAGGAATGAATGGTTGTGAGTTGTAAGTCACTAGGCCCTGGTTCTCCATGAGCTGTTGCGCCACCCAATTTATTTATAATTATTTGTTCATGCATGTCTTGAGCGTATCCTTGCTCCGAAAAAAAATTATGCGCAATTTAGAAAAAAATTTAAAAATCTTTGTTTTTCGATTTTCTTATGTTGGTTTTTGTTTACTTTTCCTGCTTAAATTTTTTTAAGAAATTTTCCAAACTATCCATTTCGATAGAAAATTTAATTTTGAACAAAAAGTAGTATGTGTAAAATTGTCAAACTCGGCTTAGTTTTCGAGTTATACCAAAAATACTGAAAAGTGGCCAGTGTGACCATTCTCTCAGAAACGCATGGGTGAATTTAGTAGCATTTTCGGTTTTAAGCATGCTTAAGGACCAAACAAACATATTCAATAATAAAAACCCTTGCACGTTATTGTTCCTTTTTAAAAGGTCTATTCAATAGGCTATAATAGGTTTTAATAAAACTTTTCGATGACATTTCAATTTATAAACAAATCGGTTCTCCCAGTTCATTAAATCATCATGCATTGATGCATAAGGATTTTAATATAACTCAAAATTGTTACGGGCTAGAATTTAGATTTTTTTTCTCTAGCGTTTCACCCCTTTTGCCGCTTTAAATAAAAGAGAGTTCGATAGAAATAGAATTTTAGCAGAAAACAAAGAAATCCGAATTGTTGTATACGAAGTCAGGTTGTAAGGAAGCTACATTTGAGGTTATGTTATGTAAGTATAACAACGAAATAGTTGGCTCTGAGCCTTTGGCACTTCATATGAGGGAAATTTGATAAAAAAAAATGCCATCTTATTGGTCAGTAATTGGTCAGATAAGGTCAACTAGTCCCAGAAATTGGTCAGTCCTAGAACTTGTAATCAAAGCTTAAACTTTCCCATGGTCGCTAAAGGTCACGTGCGATTTTTGGCACCTCATTTATAGTGAATTTGCAAAAGTGTATACCATCCGAAAGATTTCTAGATCGTGATTAAAGTTCAACTATTTCCAGTAATTGGTCAGCCACAGATTTTTTCAATGAATTTTTGAAGTTCGTTTGAAGGTCACATAAAAACTTTTGGCACCTCATTTGGGTCATTTAAAAACAAAAACTATGCAATTTTAAAGGCCTCTTCAAGGTAGTAAAAGGTCAGCTATTTTCAGTAATTGGTTAGCCATAGATTTTTTTTATGAATTTTTTTAATGAATTTAAAACAAAATTTCAAGGTCAAAACGATTTTTGGCACCTCATTTTAGGGAAATTTACCAAAAATATGTACCATCTGAAAGATCTCTAGATCTATATAAAAGGTCAGCTAGTTTTAGTAATTGGTCAGCTATAGATTCGCTTATACGATTTTTTAAAGTATTTTTTTTAAGGTCACGAACGATTTTTGGCATGAGGATAAAATATATCATTAAAGCAAACTATAGCTGACGAATTAGTGGAATCTTAATGAAAATTCTTTCACTGATGCATTCTTCGTCTGGTTGTTCATGTAGATTCAAACTGCAACTGCAAAATTTTTTCAAGTTTGCAAAATACTTGTAGTTTTTCAAATAATATCTATACTTATAAAGATTGCAATTTACCATCAAAAGCATCATGACAATGACAGTTTTGATTTACGCCTTGAAACTTTGCATTCAAATCGATGAAACTCAAATTAAACAAACATCATTTTCAACACACTTTCAATTTCAATCCCGAAAATGGTCAGATCAGAACGATCCGACATTTGTTCTCAACCAAAAAATGAGAAGGAAGAACTTTCTGCTTTCGGTATCGGTATGCGTTGTGTTGGTTATGGTTTGTCTTGTCAGTGATTGAAGTTTGATGTTTTGGGATTAAAAGCGTAGCGTGCATTAGCCCTTTGTAGACTTAACAAATAAGAAGCGAAAAAGAAGAATACAAAACTGGATAATGCGCAGGAATTTTCTTTCGTTTTCATCAGATTTTTCGCTTGGAAACATTTTATTCAGTGACGAAGAACATTTTCCATATTGATGGATATGTTAACAACCTAAATATGCAATACTGGTGCCCCATCAACCCTAGAGAATGTCATCAAAAACGTTTACATGGTTTAAAAACGACAGTTTGGCGTGCCATTTCAGCGATCTAGCGGGGTCGCAAATGTAAGGGTCCGACTGCAAGAGTGCTTTGAAAAAAACGGCAATCATTTGGATGATGTCGTCTTAAAAAAAATAAAATCCGATTGTTACTCTGCATTAAATGGAAATAAAAATAAATAAAAACGATGTACCTTTTTTATATTGAAATTTAAAGTTGAAAATATTCCGCTGGACACCCTTTATTATATGTAGGTTATACAATTTAGTATTCTCTGTTTTTTCACAAGTCTTACCATAACCATCTTAATTCTTTGTAACAATAAATTAGTATTGGATGAATTTTTCGATACTCTACTGTAGAATGTACAGTCCGAAAAAAAGTCAATAAACATGTTAGCAAATACACACACCAATTTAAGCCACCGTGGTTTGTGTACTATTTTACCAAGTTTTGCTTTGCAGATTATACAGTAATGAATGAAAATTATTTGTGGATTAAATTTATAAATTATGTTTAAAAAGAATATTGGCTGGTGTCGGCAATTACGATTTGATAGATTCATAAGCTAATACTGCCGTCGTCGTAAGAAAAAAGGGCGTGCCTACATTTTATTAGTTTTGAGATAAATGCATTTTAATGATTATGCTTTTCTCTTCTTCAAATTAAATAAAATTGAAAAATTTTAATCATCAAATTCTTATTAAAAAAATTTTGTTATTTCATTTTGCGTATAAGTTATAGTAATTTTGGTGATGACTTAGACAAATGAACTTGCGACTAGTAGACACATTATCGACTTGCTTGAAACCAGGAATAAAATTTTCGTGCTTGACTTTGCAGTTGAAACCCTTTTGTCTTAGGACGGCAGAACACTTTCAGATGCCTTAGATTCATTTTTGAAGAACAAAAATTATTTCATGAAGCAGCATACCTTATACTCCAAATAATGCGTCACAATTTTAGCTTTGCTTGATTTTATTTGGCTACAAAGTGTTTGTTTGAAGTGTACAAGTTTGTTGGAATCGAGCTAAAGTAATTCCATAGGGACCAACTCATTTGACGAGCTTTTAAACTTAAATGTATTTGGTTGTATTGATGTAGGTACATAATATTATGTCGTATGTAGGTACTTAAAGAGATAAAATTAATTGAAAAATGTTTGGACTAGAGTCAGAAAATTGGTCTAGAGAATTTTATTCACAATTTTGTATGAGTAATGAAATTTGATATTTACACAAAGTGGTGAAATGAGAATTTATTCAACCAAATTCAAATAAGACATTGGACACAGGATTTCAACTGGCCCGGGGTAGCTCAGTCGGTAGAGCGTTGGACTTTTAATCCAACGTCCAGGGTTCAAGTCCCTGCTCGGGCGATGCATTTTTTTGTATATTATTTAAAAGATCAAATAATAAAATTTGGTGCGAAATTGTATCAGTAAAAAAAAATTAAATTTGTATAGGTCGACTAAAGGCCGTAGAAAGTTGATTTAGTATTAGTCCAGTAACCTTGTAGTTTCATAGGACTGAGACCTTCCGTCAGGTCCGGTAGTCCCGATTTTTTGCTGAGTTGTTTATGATGTTGGCCTAGTAATAAATCCGATTTCTCGACCTCAAGCGCCGAACGCAACATTGGTGAAAATCTAAAAAACCGCGATTTTTTCGCGGTTTTCTTACTTATTGGCCATTTTAACCATTACGCCTTAATTTCTGAATAAAACATTGCTCTACAATTTCAACTTCACTAAATTCAGTTTGAGTTCAAAGCCGGTTCTGTAGACATAACAGTTTCCAAGGGACAGCTTTTCAAAATATAGCAATACAAAATTTAAAACAACAAGTAGTATATAAAACAGTATAATAACAAAAACATGGTCTTTGACATATGCTGCATCAAAGCAATAGAGCATGTAGATTGGGCCAAAAGAAGAAAACAATAGTAGTGGATGGGGCTATATATATCCCCCCGTTTAGGCGGGAGGGGCAATTTTAAGAAAAGTTGACTTCAAGTAGAAAAATAACTTTAAGAAAACAATGGTAATATCTGGACGAAAATCCTTCTGCTCATCTTAAAGTCAGAAATCCATTCTTTAATTTTCTTTTTAAATAAAGTCTTTTTAGTTGATAGTTTTTGAAAATTTACTTTCGAACTCAAAATTTTGAGAAAAAGACGATATTTGTTTGTTAATCTATTTTTTTTTTTATTATTTTATGGTATTAAATACTATCTTTGTTTTTGATTTTCAATGCCCTTATTAATTTTTAGTTAAAAACTGAAAACAAAATGCTAAAATGACTTCACAACTTGACAAATGCTATGTAACATCTACAAACCTACGGTTTTTGAATAACTAAGGCATTTAAGATTAAAAATAAAAGAATCGTAATTTTGTACTAAAGACCAAATTCTTTATATACATACCAGCTAGGTGCCTATATCTTTTGAATGGTTTGTTTTAGAAAAACAAAATATATTTTTTTTTGTAGAGTATCACACAATCTACAAACTTGGCATACAGTACCTTATTTTCGATAAACTTGACTGTTTAAGAGTTCGATATTTTCGACATTTGGCCATTTTGAAATCCCAATATCTTGTAACAGACCACGCGAAAAATTATTAAACCTTTTATGTAGAACATTTTTCTATCTACAAACGAGCATACATTTATTTTGAACACCTTTGTCATTTACTAGTAATAAAAACAGAAAACCGTTATATAGCTTTTGAACAAATTCTTAAAACAGTTTTTTGTATGGTACCTAAATGTAAGGACAAACATTTTACATGTGTAAAGGGTTTCCGATAACATTTACCGTTAAAGAGTTACTCTCGAAAAACCTTTATTTTCGTCAATTTACATACATAGTTATATTTCCTTAGCCAATGGCCTTACAAAAAAAGGGTTACCTTAACCTACAGCCTAAACAACTGAAGCTATTTTCTTCAAATGTTCTAACTCTCCAGAGGGGAAATTGAAATTTTTTTTAGCTCCAAAAATAACGGTAGGTACATAGGCGCCTGGAGGGGGGCAAGGGGGGGCAGTTGCCCCCCCCCCCCCCCCCCCTGGCTCTGGACAATACAACACAACTAAGAAATTTTTCATTTTTTCTTTGAATTTTAACAAACACTTTGCCTTCTCTCCATGATTTGCCCCCCCCCCCCCCCCCCTGGCTATGGATCATACCAAATGTACCTGAAAATATCCTTTCTTTAAAGCTTTTTTATTGAGTTCATGGTTTGCCCCCCCGCTGGCATTACCACATTTTTGCATGCATTTTTTTACTATATGAATTTTAACAACTACCTACTTGTCTTTTTTTTCGTTAGGGTTCATGATTTGCCCCCTCCTGGCTCTGGATCATGCCAAATGTATGTGAAACTATCCTTAGTTTCGATATTGTTGGAAATATGGGTATTTTCTTCACAGCTTAAAGTTGGAGTGGAGTGTATTTGCCTCCAAAATAAAAACAATTGTGAGTTTTTTTAATGTCAAAAGAGCATAACTCATGAGTTTGACGCTTATACTACGCTTACTTTTACACCGAAAACCGGGATTAAATAAGATTTACCTCAAATTTTCTTTACCATACAAATGTATGTCTTAAATCTTGAAGATTAAGGCCACTTTACACGATTATAGAAGTCATATGACTTCTCATATGGACCTGTCAGAAAAATCATACCAAATCGTCTGAACGCACTCATAGATCTCATATGACTTCTCAAAAGCAAAAAGCATATGACTTTTTTGACATTAGAACTGCAGCTAATTCCATTTGAGAAGTCAAACGGGATTTGTTGTTTTGATGAAAAATAGTGAATTCAGAGTATTGAAAACAAAAATATTCTTACAAAAAAATAGAATTTTGAATGAAAATAACAATGGATTATTGCAAAAAAGTAATTTTGAACTTAAAAAATTCATTTGTTTATGACTTTTTTTTCTTTTATTTTGGATTTGACAGATAACCACAGAGAAAATCAAATGCGAAGTAAGAACGTGTAACATGTAAACATAAAAAAATCAAAACCGCTTGACTTGACTTGAAATGAAAGCTCATTTGAGAAATCATACAGAAAATATAATGACAGGTCATATGACTTCTACTATCGTGTAAAGCGGCCTTTAGAAATTAATCTTGTTAAATCTTCCTAGGACAAATAGTTTTACAAATCAAACTAACCTATTCTTATATTGAACTGAATGAAACAGTTCTTCATTCTTTGACACAAATTTAACATTCTATCTCACTGCCACTACAAAAGAAATAAAATGCACGACTGGGTCACACGTACTTGCTCTTATGTTCAAGACACTGCGGGTTTAAGAATATTGTATATGAAAACATGGAAATTATGAGAGAAAAATGTAGAGAAGCATGAAATGCGACATTAAAATTGGCTAAAACAACTCTTTTGACAGTTTGAGGTGAAAAAAAAGAATGTCATCTTCATTCTTGATTGAATATGATTGTATGGAAATCTAAAATCGTTGAAGCGGTTTTTTAAAAAAAAATATTTTTTTATTTATGTATATAAAATTCTTAAAACATTTTTAAGAGCAAATTTTGGTATGCAAATCTAAAGTATGTATTTATGTGTATGTAAAACCAAAATTTGAAAAAAAATTGTTAACCCGTTTTTGAGATATCGAATTTTCAAAAAAAAAATTAAACTTATTTTAAAAATCCAAAATTTTTTTTTGAAAATCCGTTTAGTCGATGAAGGAAAAATTCAAAATAAAAAATACGTTCTATGACAGGTAGTATTAATAGTTGCTAAGTGCAAAATTTTGTAATTTTTGATAGTAGATCGTACTAATTTCAGTATATGAAAAAAGTTTATTCAAAATCGTAGGAGTCGTTTTTGAGAAAAAAATATTTTCCATTGCGGTTTTCAACTTTTGTATGGATGCTACCGTTATTTTTTCATAAATATAAATTTTTTACAAAAATATTTTAGAAAGTACAAAAAAACTCAAATATAGACTTTCAAAAAAATCGATTATTTTGTTTTCGAAATATGTATTTGATTTTCCAAAAAACAAATTTGAAACATTTTTTAAAAATCCAAAGAGTATGTTTTCAAAAATGTTGGTGCACAAAACTGTTTATATATTTTGGATGCTTTTGTATTAGACAAATAATTGAAATCGGTCGTACTGTTTTGAATGCTGAAGTTGAAGAAAATCAAAAATTAAAAAAAATGATTCTTTGAGAGGTACCATTAAGAGCCATTTTTGATAAAATGGTTTTCCACCCAAAGGAAGCCTTTACTAAAATAAATTTATTGAATTTTTTATAGGAAATTTTGTTGAGCCGTTTTAGAGCAAAATACGATTATGTAAAATTGATAAGAAAATTGTATGGCAGGTACCGTTATTTTTGGTTCTAAAAAAAGATGAAAAAGTCGAGTTGGCATAATCACCAAAAACAACTAGGTACCAAGTTTGAAGAAAATCTATCAAGCCGTTTAGGCTGTAGACGAATTGACAGACAGATAGACAGACAGACAGAATTGTGCCACCCACTTTTTTGTTGTTCTCTATCATCGTAAAATCATGTTTTTGTTTGATTGTTATCTCAATTTTTTTTGCACGAATCCAAAACTGGCTTATAGTACCTATATCGCAAGTAAAAATAAGACCCCGTTTCTTTAAGAAATGAACAAGACAGAGATATATATATGTATTATGCCTGTTTGGTAATGTGAAATTTTCACCAAGTTACGAACTTGGGTTTTTTTGTCCCTATGGTTTTTGATAGCAAATGTAAATAGTAAGTAGGAAATTTTTGAAAATGTTCTAGGCAAACGCAAATATGGATGAGTATGAGTACGATATTAAGGTTATTCATAAACGTAGTAAAGTTGTAAATCTGTCAAATTTTCCATACAAGTTTTGACAGATGTTTGAATACCCATTTTTTCTCAAGAAAATGGAAAAGTACCTACTATATCTTCGTTGTTGTATTGTGTTGAAAGTTTTCAATGAAATTGACACAGGTGATGGCTTATACAGAATTAAAAAAGAACAAATATTTTCAAAACTTTAAAAAATGTCAGCTTCATTGTTCCTTGAGTGATTTCAATAAAATTGACAGGATAGCTGAGACAGAATTATAACAGAAACGAATATTTTCAAAACGGTGTTTCGAAAAATGGCACCATCATCACCATGACTTGTGGCAATTTCATTGAAATGACTCAATTCGATTTAATTGAAATCTATCAAGGTCAAAGGATTTCGAAACATTATTTTTGAAACTGTCCTTTTGTAAAATTACATTTTTATTTCTTATTTCAAAGACTCGTGAATGGATCTTCAATAACTCTCGGAACGAACCATATTTTATAGATCCATATCCTAGCATTTTTGGTTCGATCGTGAAAATGAATTTTGTTTTAATCGAATCAAAAATAACATTCTCTTTTGATTTTTTCACGAGTGATTGAATGATATTCTACTCTAGTCTACTATTAAATATAAAATAATTTTACGCTGGATAACTAATAACAGTACCTCCCATAGTAGATAGAACGTTATTTTGGATTTTTCATTATTGACTGAAGGATTTAATTTAAATTATTTATAAAAACATACGAAAAGCTCAAATTATAATGCATATTAAAATTAAAAAAAAAAATTTTAATACTCATTTTTTTTCGAAAATTCGATATGTACACATCTCAAAATTCTTTTGGTGTCTGCCCCCCCCTGGACAAAATCCTGCGGGCGCCTATGGGTAGGTACTTTACAGACAACCGTTAAGGAAAGGCTTATTTATCTCAAAAACGGCTCCAACGATTTTGATAAAAAAATTTGTGGGTTATTGTACAAATAGTACTTATACTTTTTGATATGAAAAAAAATTCCAAAAACTGTTATTAATATATAGTATCTGCCATAATCTGCCATATAACGGATTTTTTTGATTTTCTATTTTATCTCTTATTGCTCAACGTATTTCAATAAATTTTTTTTAGACAAAAGCTCCTTTAAAATGTCAATAATATCATATCAAAATTTTTGAAAAAAGTAAATTTTGGATTTTTAAAATAAAATTAGATTTTTTTTTGAAAATTCAATATTTTGAAAACGGGTTGATAATTTTTTTTTGAAAATAAATTCGTGAATGTATATTAATAAATACTCAAAACTGGCATACCAAAATTTTGTTTTAAAAATATAATCACAGATACTATAGTTCCATAGATATCGCACGCAGAGGAAAAAAAAAATGACAATTTTTCAACCAACTGGGACGTACCTCTACGTCCCAGTTTGATCGAACTCGTGAATAATACTTAAACTTGATGTTACCCTAAATTGTGTTTGAGTATCAAGTTTTTTGTGTGTGTGTGTGTTTGTTCCCTGTTTTAAGTTTATTTTGGTTGAGTATTTAAATGTAGGTACCTAAGTTTTTTTAATGTGTATGTATGTATATTTTATATTGCATTGTGAAATGTGAACGCTGGTCCGAGTGTGGTATGTATGAAATACTTCTTTATCAAGGTTGGCTACATTTTGTCTGGATAAGAGAAGAAAATGAACAGAATACATTTTAATGTAGGTAAACATTTTTGTTGGTAGCAAAACACTTACGTAGACGAGAGGGGTACGAAAATAATTTTGAATAGTTGCCTTTTCTTACTCTCAAAAAATGACGACAAATTTTTATATTGGAAATAATATGAAGGTTCAGCAAGGTAATTACCGAAACCCCTTCTTAATAATGTGAGGGTTAATTTAATAGGAGAGATGGTAGGAACAATTAATAGAATTTTAATACAAGTGCGTAGGTATTCAAGGGCATGCAATTGAGTTGAAATATATTTTTTGTGAAGTAACAAATTAAAAAAACATATTTTTGAAATGCTTTAATTTTTCTTTGACCATTGGTTTTCTTAAACAAAAAACCGAGATCCCACAGCAGATTTTGGGTGTGAGTGATAGCAAAAAAAGAAGTATAGGCGTCAAAAGCTTCATTAAAAGCTGTTCAAAAATTCAAAGTCTTGCATCCACAACTGGAACCTTTGCGATTAAACAGTGCATTGAAAATATGAATGCAACTTTGAGTGTAATCGTGTTAGCCAGAATTGGTTTTCACCCCTCCCTAGATAAGCTCCTCCTTGAGTGTAGGGGAGACTGGGTACGGTTGAAACAATTTTTCTTATAGCATCCATAGCATTGCCATTAATAAAATTAGCCATGATGAAGTTATGTCAAATGTAAGTTCGTCATTAAATCTTTGAATGGGTATTATTTTTTGAGTACCCCATGTGTTAGTTCAAGTGGTTTATCAATTTGAAAGAAAAAAGTCAGTTTGTTTCAATCGTCCCCATACCCGGGGCGGTTGAAACAGTGATTGGGGTCAATTGAAACAGGTGGAAATAATACAAAGATATCGTGACCTGGGTTCTATCTTATTCAATGTCCATTTTTCAAATTGTTGGGAAATCGATTTTTAAAGTTTAGTTCAAAACTTTTGTTTATTTTACGAATTTTTGTTTGGAAATTAAATTCTTTTTGAAAGCTTTAACAATTTTGTATTCAAATTGACTGAATTTTACAAATTTACTGTTAATTCGAATTAATTCAAAATTTAAATATACCATCAATTCATTTTGGATATTGAACAATGATGTGATATTGTTGTCTCGTATCTTTACAACTATGCATCAAAAGTCATCAAAGCTAAAATTTAATTTAAAAATAAATTAAAATTAAATTTAATTTCTAAAATATCTAAGCTTTCCAAAAATGTGACGTATACTCCTTGAATCTTAGTTAAAATAGTATTAAAAATCGATTCAAAACGAAAAATATGATGAAAAAAAAGTGGGTTACACCACTTTTGCACTCACATCCTCATGTATATGTACAATACTTATTCAATACTCATTATCATTACTTAAGATTACCAGAGTTCTTAGTTTTGAGATCTAAGCAATTTATGAGTGTCTTAAGCAATTAAATGAACGAGTTTAAATCTTCGTTACATTTTTCTATAATAACTTGCACACCTATTTTCATAATATAAATTCTCTAAATTATCAAGCAACTTGTACTATGTGTATGTGTGTCAAAATTATTTTCGATTCTTATATCTCAAAGAAAAAAAAAGTCAAAACAATTGTTCATTTCTGAATTCTTAACATTTCTCGTCGAAGGCCAATACTGCCGTGTTAAGAAGAAAAAACGTATCTATATTTTGGGCATTTCGAGATAAATGCGTTTTTCTGTTTATGTATGTAATGTAACTTTTTTATTTCTGGATGAATTTGTTTCATACTTTAAGGAAATGATAAGTAATCAAATTATTAATTTTTGGTCAAAAACTCATTTGCTTATATTTAATAGAAGTCTAGTTAAATAACTTTCATGTTAAGACTATCTGCCGTATCTGCATGTAAATAATTTTTCTCTCCGGATCTACGAATATTTGTTTGGTAATTACGTTTATTTTTCTTATCAAAAATGCAGATACGTCAATTTATATTAAAAAAGCATGTTTTTTGTACGTACATACGTCATATTTTGTAAGCGTTCTTAACCACTAAAAAGGCAAGATAGTGATTTTATTAGTAAACAATAAAATAATAACCCTACCAAGGATGTCAAAACTGGCTCTTACTCAAAACAGCCAAGTCGGTTACGTTTTTTCTTCTTAACACGGCAGAATAGTTTTGCAGTTAATGGTGAGAGTGGCAGTTTCCAAAAATCAGTTGTTCATGTTCCATCAAAGCAATAAGTGTAAGTTTTCGATCTAAAAAAATATATATGTACATTATAGGGTGGTCGTTATAATGGTTTTTTTTTAGTTTTAGTTTGGATGGGCCTAAATCAGTTCTAAATGAAGAAAAAAAAATTCCCTAATTTTTTCAGATTTTTATTTTTATCCCCTATAGTCGCTGTAGGGGTAAATTAAATTTCCCCTTTTTTTTGGAAATTCGCGTTAAATCTGTCGAAAAATTCAGAGCATGTAGGTGAGAAGTAGGCAAGAAAAAAATCCTACTGGAGGATGGTAATATCTCCCACCGCTTGGTCAGGAGGGGCAATTTAATAAAATAACTGCATAAAATAGACAAAATTAGTTAAAAAACAATGGCAACACTTGCAGTAATGTTTTGTAGCTTTATGGAAAGCCAGAAGTCCATTTTAAAAGTTGGTAATTAAATAAAGTTCTTTGAATTAACAATTTCAGCAAAATCTGTTTTCAAACCTATAATTAAAAAAAAATAATTTTTCATCAAAATGTTGAGTTTGAAACAATTGTTTGCCAGAACTGTGCATCGAAAAAACTTAATTTAAAAACAAGTCGTAAGAATGGATTTTTGGTTTCGAATAAGGCTACAAAACATCACTGTAAGTATTTCCGTTGCTTTTAAATTAATTTTTTTCTATTCTATGCAAATATTTTATTAAATTGCCCCTCCTGTCCAAGCGGGGGGAGATACTACCCCCCTCCAGTAGGATTTTTTTCTTGTCTAAATCCCACCTACATGCTCTGAATTTTTTTGGCAGATCTTACGCGAATTTTATAGTATGCAAAAAAAAGGGGAAATTTAATTTACCCAACAGCGACTATAGAGGATGAAAATAAAAATATGAAAAAATTATGGATTTTTTTTTTCTTCATTTAGAGCCGATTTGGGCCAATCCGGGATGACCTTTTTTTTAACGACCAACCTAATGTACATATGTTTAATGCCAAAGCTAACCTTCATTCCACCACGCCACAACTTTACCAATCACGCAAGCCTTCTCTGCTGAACATTTCATTCTAAGCTTTTTTTCCACCGCCAAGGCCAACAGTAATAAACAAAAAACAAATAGATTTCTTTAAAAAGGAGAAAAAACTATAAAAAAAACAATACAGAAGCTACCGCGCCGAACAAAAGATAGATACCTACACACAAATACACAACGACGACATCACACCCCACAGATCGCAGGTACTCTCAACCCACAGTACACATATTAAAGGTAATATATTGCGCGTGTTTTCAAAAATCGGTTGTCAGATACTGAACAAAAAAAACAAATTAATTCTCAGAGACCTTGTCAAATTGACAATGGGTACATTCAATGCTTCAATTTCAGTACTGAATCTTCAGATTTCTGAATTCTGGCCAATCAGAGGCTTGGAAAATTGAGAAAACTGAAAATCTAAATGTAAAATTTGGAAAGTGTTGAACATGTCACAGTACACACTTAATGAACTGACAGGGGTCTCTGAGATTTTGACATATGCGCGAACTTGAACGAAAATGAAAACTCGGAATATATTACCTTTAATATGTGTACTGTGCTTTCAACCAACTATGATTTTTTATAATAGAAGATGAAGAGGGCTGTAGCTGTAGTAGGATTATGAAATAAAAATGTGTGCCTGCGTCTGTGTGTGGAACTGAAAAGAATGATCGAACACGAATTTATGCTCAAAAGGGTTGCATGGGTATCCGAAGTTAAATCCAAATATGTGTATCTTGGAATCCAACTCACTGGTCGACGTCTTTTGGGGATGATCGTGTTCTGTGGGTTACATTCTGCTCTGTTTGATAAGGTTGCATGGTTTGGCTCCGACAAATCGCTTAAAATAGTCGATTGAAAAAGTTGTCATTTTTATTTGCACTGAATGCAATATCTATGTAGCTCTATTATCTGTGATAAGACCTTAGTGTTTCATTGACTTTATATTTATTAATAGAAATAAAATTGGAATATATTCACCGAATTGTTTAAGGTGCTTTTAACCGAATTATGAATTTGGTGTGATTGATTACCTAATGCCGGTGGTATGTTAGTAATACTTATTGACTTTGGGATTGTATGTAGACATAAATGTATACTTAACCAATTATCACCTACGGAAAATTAGATTCAAAATTGGTTTTCAATTGATTTTATACTTTCGAGACTACCGAATAGCGTGGTTTCAATTAGTTTAAAAAATTATCTATGCCATGTGAAATAAATATCGGTATCATGGTCGATGTTGTCATGCACAGGACAGAGAATATATAAAATGAAAACATGAAGATTTTAAAATAAAATAGTGCTAATTTGTGAGATGTTATAGATTTTTGTGGCAGAGTGCGTTTGAGCTTATTCAAATTTACCCAGGTATAGTTAATTGCATTTATACATATACCTATACAGATAAACACATAACGTACATACATATATGTATGTAAGTAAAATAATACTTTTTTTTAACTCCGACATTTTGAAAACTCAAATTTTTCAACTCAAATCTTAGATACCGGTTCGCCGTTCTATGTAGTTGCTACAATACCAAGAATTGTTTGAATTAGATAAATGCCTTTAAATCAAAACAATCATTTAATAGAATCCGTATAAAAAAAACTTTTGTTATATTTTTAGGAAGACAGAAAAACAATGAAACTGATAAATCAATGAATATCGATTAAACATTAACCAGTGGCGTAGCGTAGGGGGGGCGGAGGGGGCGGCCCGCCCCAGGCGGCAATTTATGAGGGGTGGCAAACTTTGCCGCACTATATACGGAGCAAAGAAATTAATTATTGTTAAATTTTGTCGCCCTCAGCAAATGTTCTAATTCGGTCTGGTGCGGGCGGTACTGAAACCAAAAGTTTTATAGCAACTTCTTTGTTTGGATAATTTTATATGTTATCATACCATTCCAAATACAATTCAAATACACAACTGGTACGCACGTACGTTTGGTTTTAAAAATCGTATATAAAAACATGGAATTTATGAGAGTAAAATGTTTATTTTTATTCGATTGAAGTGACAAAAAAAAATTTTTGGAGAGAAAAAAAATTATAGGTATACAGATAACTTTCAAAAAAAAAACATAATGATTTTTTTATGGGAAAATATTTTTTGCAAATTTAAATTCGTAATAGATATTAGATATTTTAAAAATTTGAAATTTACTTTGAAAATCCAAAAAATACTTTTTTGAAACTTCGGTTCTAAGGACTTTCTTTTAACTTTTTAGAAGTTTCTGTATGCAAAAAAAAAATATTAAAATCAGAAATCCAAAAGTCAATGCTTTTGAGCTGTTTTTGAGAAAAATAAGATTTGGTAAAATTGCTTAAAAAAATTGTATGGCAGGTGACAGGCTGGCAGGTTGCAGGTGCCGTTACTTTTGATTAACAAAAATGAAAAAATATAAGAGGGGAATGGCAAAAGGCCAGACAGAAAGAATTATTGCGAGACCTACTTTTTCGTCTTCCCTATCAATCAAAATCTCAAGTTCGACACGGTATCATTTGAGTTATTTTTTTCTTTGGACCAAAACCTTTAAAAAAAAAAGCATTCATTAGTTTACTGATTCAAAATTCATACGGAAAATGAGGCAGTTTTACAAAAAGAGTATCATCTCAAGCTTTTTTGTAGAGAATCGTAATATCTACAATACTATTATGCCTTCTATTACACGTTGACGCAAGAAGCGTGTTGACTGAGTTTGAAAGAAGTGGAAATGAATAAATAATAAATTAAGCTCTGCCGAAAAGTTTTGTAGAATTTGTTTGTTTATATAGTTCAAAGTTTTTTTTGGATTTGAATAGTTACAAATTTGTGGGAGGGAGGGGCGGCAAGATTTTCCACCGCCCCGGGCGGCAGAAACTGACGCTACGCCACTGACATTAACACAATCTTTCACGTAATAGCGTGTTTTACACTCAGAAACGATGCTTTAAGATAATAATACCCCCGGGATCAGTGACTTTTACTTCAAGCATCCGGAAGTTGTTTACATCTTCATCTTCATGTTGCGTGACTACAGGCAATTAGGCAAATATATTGGCACTTCATGAAAATACAGATTTTCTTGAGAATTGTAAACAGGTATATGGGTGATTCCGTTTCAACTGTGATTCTTTGCGTCCAGTGCTTTTTTTGTTGTTAAATGTAAAATGTTCGTATATATTTTTGGTTTGGATTGTGTAAATGGCTATTTACTACAATCTACATTCAATATCATGACCAAATTTGCAACTTCTTCGACATGGCTTGGAAAAGTATGGTCAAAATGTCAGTACCGTGGCATGTCCGATCCTTGTTTTTCCGATTAAGTCTACTGTTTTCGAATGAAATAGTTCATTGAATAGAAATGTTGCCCTAAGAAAAGTTTGAGTGCAATACTTGCTTGACAAAATAATGCAAAAATTAAGTCAAAATACTTATAGCTGAATAAAATAATCATGAATGAATATTGTCCGAGGTTTTAGTTTTATTTTTGAATTCAAAAGATTGCCCGCTCAACCGCCATTTTGTTTTAGCTTTAATACGTATGTATTGTAGTTTTCTAAAAGAGACACTATTTATGTATATTTAACAAAAGTAATTTTGTTTTTGGTACGTTGTTTTATTTTAAGAGTGATATGTTTGCATGCGATGAAAGTATGTCACAAATTTATTTGTCAGTACCGTGGTAGTATTTTTTAAGCATGTTACAACATGTTTCTGGTTGGTTATCAGAATTTTGTATTTCTTTTAACGGTACAAGCTAAAATTGTCCTGGAAATTATTTTTCTCATAAGCATAGAGAAGTGAGGTTACATAAACAGTCTAAATGTCAGTACCGTGGATGTCAGTACCGTGGCATTTAAATACTTATTGAGCTTTAAATAAATATAATTAAATAATTCTTTGCAATAATATTTTCTTCTACCAATTTTCTTTCTAAGAACGGTAGCAATACCTCAGACGAGCCAAACAAAAATCATTCCGTGCAATAAAAACTAAGTAATAACCCAGCACAAGGAAAAGGGTTGCCATTCAGAAGAACAGACTTCAAAAACGAAAAAGAGATAATTTTTTAAAGAAAAAAAGGGAAGTAGAAATGTCAAGAGGTCAAAACGTATTTGAAAATCAAGAATCTCAACAAAAATATGATCGAAAAGAGGGAGAAAAAATTAAAAAGAAAAAAAGAGAAAGAGTGTCATTATCGTCTATACTAGTTTTAGTACATTTCACTATATTTTTTGTTCTTTAAAAGTTGTAGCAAAATGCTTTTACAGATATGATAATCTGACTAAATGAAGCCTCAAACACAAAACAAAAATTGTTTCCAAGAAGTTTTAGTTTTTGAAAATTTTCTAAAAAAAGAATCACAGTTGGCAGAGAATCACCCATATAGTATTTTGATCCCGAATATTAAAAGGTACATTATATAACAACTTCTTAAAGATTTAGTCATTTTGATACTTTTGATTTCAATAAAATATATTACGAAAAACTTAAATATTGTTTTACAAAACTTTTTGGTCAAACAATAGCCCAAAGCTAGCTTGTAAATAAATAAACATTTGTAATGAACAATTATGAAAAAAATGTCAAGTACGAATACCTGTATCTTCAAAAATCTATAGGCGAATGAAGGATAGACGATACTTGATGAGCTACAGGTTTATATGTATATATAGGTACATTGTGTGTGTTTTCTTTATAGATTTAATTTCTGTTTATTTGGTTACCAGTGCAAGGATAATTGTTT
Organism: Dasysyrphus tricinctus; assembly: GCA_963921185.1. NCBI lineage: Eukaryota > Metazoa > Arthropoda > Insecta > Diptera > Syrphidae > Dasysyrphus > Dasysyrphus tricinctus. Next base: position 130,596,883 of record OY992530.1, read on the forward strand.
TTAAACCTGTGACTTAGAGTTTTGAATGAAAAGTGGATAGCTAAAACAAGTACCTATTAATACTTAGTCCGGTAAGTAAACCGAATCCCGTAAATTTTTTGGCGGGGACCTTTTTTTATGTTTGGAATTTATTTTTAAGATGATAAGGAAGTAATTTAGTTTGTGAATCATTTTTTTAATCCTGTCGTTTGGACGCCATTTTAAAAATTGGTGCCCGATCTGAGCCAAATGGTAAAATAAACAGAAACTTGTAAATTACCTGAAAAATTTTCATTGCTAAAATAGTGGCTGATATCTTAAAAGATAGGTACTGAGTAGACGCACATCCGGGTAAAATATCAGTATTGCGACTTTTCAGGAACATACTTTTTTTTATATCAATGGGCGGAATCTCTACATTTTTCGTACTTTTAAATATTTTGAACATACAAAAAGTAGTGAAAACGCCTCCAGATGACAAACACGGATTTGGAAAATAACGGGATGTGCCTTAAAAGATACGTGTTGAGTAGTCTCATCTTCGGGTGAGTCTTAGTGTTTTTTCTGTCGAAAGGGTAGAATTTCGATTTAATGTGGTAAATTTTAATGTTTGTTTTCCTGGAATAACTCACAAACTATCACCCGCACTTGAGCTTTTTATTTGCAAGCAGCAGCTTCATCTTCTTTGAAACAAAATATAATACTTTCAAAAATAAAATTCAATTTTTTGTAAATAAAAAATATTTATTTTGAAAGAGACAAAAAAAATGGGATTTTCAAAGTGTTGGTTGCATGGCCCCGAAGAATATATAAAATTATATCATATACTTAGTATTTTGTGTAAGGTGCGACAAATGGTTGGGCTGAGAAAAGGAAAAAATTGTATGACAGAGGGGGCTGTCTCCCCCCGTTTGGACGGGAGGGGCAATTTTCTATTAAAATGGACTAAAAATAGAAAAAATTATTAAAAAACAATGGCAACACTTATAATGTCGTGCTATTTTTTTAAAGCTAAAAATCCAATCTTTTTCTTTCCGTTTAAAATAAAGTTGTTTTTGTAAATAGTTTTTGAACATAAGGCGCCAGTTATAGCTATCATTGAAACTCATCATTGAAAACCTTATGATTGATTTTGAGATGTTTAGAAAGCAAATTCTATTATTATTTTGATAGATGATTAAAGCTCAAGACTTAATTAATATTTATAGTCAAAACTAAAATTTCAAATAGGCCCAACTTTCCACAAAAATTGACTTTTAATTTTTCAATGATCATTGGGAAGGTAGTTCAATCATTGAAATAAGAAAAGTCTTTTTATGTGGAAAGTTGAGCCTATTTGAATAATTTTTTTGGCTAAAAATATTAATTAGGTCTTAACCTTTATTTGTCGATCAATATTATAAGTGATTTTTCCTCAACGCATGTTAAGCGGGCCATATTAGCAGCATGACAGTATTTTTATAAAATGGACCTAGTTTCTACCCTTGCGTTTAATATCTACGTTTTTATCCTTAGTAACATTAAGGCGCCAGTTATAGCTATCATTGAAACTCATCATTGAAAATTTTAATGATTGATTTTGAGACGCCTAGGAAAGAAAATCGTTTATTATTTTGATGGAAAAATAAACCTTACGACTTAATTAATATATCTAGCAAAAAAAAAAATTTCAAACAGGCCCAACTTTCCACAAAAATTGACTTTTAATTTTTCAATGATCATTGGTAAGGTAGTTCAATCATTGAAATAAGAAAAGTCTTTTTATATGGAAAGTTGGGCCTATTTGAACAATTCTTTTGGCTAGAAATATTAATTAAGTCTTAAGGTTTATTTTTCCATCAAAATAATAAACGATTTCACTTCCTAAGCGTCTCAAAATCAATCATTAAAGTTTTCAATGATGAGTTTCAATGATAGCTAACTGGCGCCTTAGGTGCTGGCCAAAAAATTATTTCAAATAGACCCAACTTTCCACATAAAAAGACTTTTCTTTTTTCAATGACTGAACTACCTTACCAATGATCATTGAAAGATTAAAAGTCAATATTTGTGCAAGGTTGGGCCGATTTGAAATATTTTTTTTGGCTAAAAATATTAATTAAGTCTTGAGCTTAAATCGTCCATCAAAATAATAAATTATTTTGCTTTCTTAACGTCTCAAAATCAATCATTAAAGTTTTCAATGATGAGTTTCAATGATAGCTATAACTGGCACCTAACAATATAAGTTATTAATTTGATACTTTTTAAATATATAATTTAACTATACAACCGTTAGCCGTCACATTCAATTTTGTTCAAGATGAAAAAATGATTTTTTAGGCATTAAACTTCAAGTAGTGGCAAATTTAATGCCACCTAAGCATCTAAAAAGCCAGTATTTTCCATATAAATTATATGAGGGGGGGATGTTCGTAAAAATTTAGACTCCCAACAGAAGAAGCTTATGACGTAAGATATAATTGGGGGGGCCATATTACCATAGAAAAAGAAGTAAAGGAACTGGTGTATATCACATATACAGTGTACGTGAATGAGGCAGATAGTTGAATACTCGAAGTGTCAAATCGGTGACTGAATGGAAGAAAAAAAGTAAACTAAAAGTGAAACAAGACTAAAAACATTAATAAATCATTAATTGTTGAAAAAAAAACAAACAGTTTGCAGTGATTTACTAAGAAATTTGTGTATATTTGCTAATACAAATACAAAAATATACTTCATATTGCAATGCGAAATTGTGTAAAAAAAAAACAAAATAAGGCGGACAAGAATCATTTCCTTTCACAAGTGAGTTTTACTATGTATATTTTTCTCAAAGAGAGTGATGTGAGTTGTTTGTATTTTAATAATTCATCAATCGAGTAACACATTTTAAATGATTAAACTTTTAAAAAAGCTAAGAATAATATTAATTAATTGAAAACTTGCACATGGTTTTTCTGATATAATTGTGGAAATTGTCAAACTGCGATGCTGTGAAACAGGGACGTATTTTTTTTTTTGTGTTAGTGATTGTAAGGCGCAACTATATGCTAAGCGCCCTTTATATTAGGATTTTTTTTTGTTATTAAATCGATTTTGTACGTTCGGTGTTCGTATATTTATGTTAACATAAGCCTATATCTTCAGAATTTTGCTCGAATTGTTTCGTAGTCAAGTTATTTGTTCATGTTTTTAATGTTAGTTTACTCGTCTATTCAGGAAGATGTCCAGAAAATATTTGTTTTATTTGCTTGAAAAAGAAATATTTAAAATAATTTAATAATTTAGTCGAGTGGTATAAGCAAAAATGGATGACCAGTCTGAAAGTGGATGAAGTAAGGCCACATTCGGGGGTGTCATATTTTGTATCGCTGCCAATAATTTGATTTGATTTCGCGTTGGGTTCGGAGAACCTTTATTCATGACAATGCGTAAAATAAACTAAGTATATTTATAATGTTCCACTGAAACAACAAAATTTTGAAGAAAATAGATTTCAAAAATTTTATTGGCGCCCTAGACGGTTATCATTAAAAAAATAAGTATTTTCTTAAACATACCGCTGAGAAGAAAAATAAGTTCAGAAACTAAAAAATAATTGTTATGGCGCCCTAGTAAGTTGCAATTAAAAATCACTCCATCCCTGTTGGAGTGCATTTGTGTTTGTGATAGCAAACACTAATATGAAAAATGCCGCAGATTTTTCCAACAATGGCGCTTCCTTATATTTTTATTCTGAGCATATTAGCTACAAGAGCCACATTATCTGCACTTTCTCTACAGTTTAAGTGTAGCCACTTTTCGACAACAAACTTTTTTGTATGTCAAAGGTTGGGACTTACACTTTTTTGGTATTTTTTTTAAATTATAAACATGAAAAAAATATGGAAATGTCTCAGATTCCAAACGTGGTTTGGAAAAATAAGGGTTGATGTATTTAATGGTAGATGTTGAATATCATATCTACACACCTTTCTTTTAAGACGTCAACCGTTATTTTCCCAATACTTCTGGCATCTAAAGGCGGTTCCACAACTTTTTCATGTTCAAAATGTTAAAAAACTACTAAAAAAGTGGAAGTCTCACCCTTTGACATAAGAAAGTATGTTTCCGAAAAGTGGCAACACTGACATTTTACCCATAGGTGTGTCTAATTTTTACTTGCGATATAGATACTATAGGGCAAGTTTTGGTTTCGTGCAAAAAAAAATTTCGAGATAACAATCAAAAAATGACAGTACGATGATAGACAACACGAAAAAAGTGGGTGGCACAATTCTGTCTGTCTGTCTATCTGTCCGTTTCCCAACCTACAGACTAAACCACTGAAGCGATTTTCTTCAAATTTTGAACTAAAGGTTTTTTTGTAACTCTCCAGAGGGGAAACTGATTTTTTTTTTTTTTTAGCTCAAAAAATAACGGTACTTGCCATACAACCGTTAAGGAAAAGCTTATTTATCTCAAAAACGGCTCCAACGATTTTGATTAAAAAAATCAGTGTATTATTTTAGATATTATGTATCTTCTAGTAGGAAAAAAATCACCAAAAACATTTATTAACGGTACCTGCCATATAACGGTTTTTTTTACTTTTGGTTTTCTCATTCACCGCTCATCCAATTTCATAAAAAAATTGTGTACAAAAGCTTTGTTAGAATATTAATAATATTGCATACCAAATTTTGGAAAAAATAAATTTTGGATTTTTAAAAAAAGATTCAATTTTTTTTTTTAATTCAATACGGGTTGATGAATTATTTTGAAATTTCAGTTTTTATTGTATATTAATTTATACTCTAAATTGGGATACCAAAATTTTTTTTTGAAAAATGTTACAAAAAAAAACGGCACCAACTACTTAAAATTTTTTTTTTGCATATCGTCGGTTCAAAGGTAAAACGCACTAAGTGCAAACAAAAAAGTTCAAGAAAATGAGAATGAAATACATTTTTTGAATTCAAAAAGCCTCATTTTGCACGTTTTGTATAAGGACATTGAAAGGTATACCCTGGAACTTTATTTCAAAATTTTTAGAAATTGAATTTTCAGCTTCAAAAACTATGTTTCAGTCTAATTTCCTTCAAAAGTGTAAAATGTTAGTTAGTGAGTTTTACCTTTGAACCGACGATATATTCATATTTTTTTCAAGTAATTAAATGATATACTTTTTTTTCTAGCTCTAACATTGTATATCCACTCTATAGTACCTATTCTCATGAAACACTATTTTTGAGGGTTGACATTTGGTCGATAGGTTCGCTGTGATCGCCTTACCGAGATCCCTTAACAAAAATTAGGATTACATTTGGACGCATAGATGACCACGAGCTTTTTTTCTTTATGAGAATACTATAGAATTTATATACAATGGGCCTTACTAATAATCAAACACTAATGTCGACTATTAGCTAACTGCGAGGTTAAAATAAAATGTGGAGCTTAAACGGAATGCTACCAATAAAGAATTTCAACCTTTTGCTAACAAAATCCTCAGACTTTCCTTGAATCTACTACAATATGCATCAAATTCTATCAAACAAAACCGCACACTACAATAACACAAGTAAAAACATAGAAGAAGAAATACACACACACAAATGCATTGACACAGGGTCGGCGGCGTGCAGTTACACGGTTGAATTCTGGGGCGCCCAAGGAAAGCAAGATTTAAAAAAAAAAGAAAAAAATCATTGAGGTGCTTCTGTCATTTTTGCCCAGCTATACGAAGGTGTATAGAGATTTTAAAACGTTAAAAACGTAAAAAAAAGCTAATCAAACTAAATAAAAAAGTGAAGCAAAAGTAAATAAGTGAATATCTGCAATACTTATTTAAAAAATATATATGTATGTATAAGACAACATGCGGACTTAAATAATGTAAGAACACCTATTATACGGAGTGAACAAATTTTTCATTTCACAGTAAGTTTTGTCTCATTCTACATAAAGTTATGTGAAGGGGAGTTCTTTAGAAATACATAATCTTAAAATACTTTTCTTTCTTCTTCTTCCCGAAAATATAAAACTGAGATGAAAGTTAGGGCCAACAAAAAGACCTTTGAGAATATATCATTCAAAGCGTTGAAAATAACTCTGCACTTCAGACACTTAATGGATTTGAGCGCCTTGCCATCACCAACAAAAATGAGGCCGTCCCTGCTGGACGAGAATTTCTCATTTGACAGATGAATCTCAAACTAAATCAATTGATTGAAGTATATTTTTATTTACAACAAATTAGATTTATTAAAGCAAAATATCATGAGTTATCAATTGAAAAGTATTCTACGATAGTTAAATAACCTAAAAAACATCACTTCACATAGCTTTATGAGGAAATATCAAACAAAACTCACTTTTGAAATAAAATATTTGTACACTCTTGATTATAGGCGTTTTTACCGGATTTAACGTAGCACCGCGTGTTCTTTCATATTTTGTTTAGTAAAGTATTGCATGTGTTCATTACACTAATTATATTACACTTTTTTATTAAGTTTAATTAGGTTTTTTTCACTCGTTTAACGATTTGAAATCTCAATATACTTTCTTCCTTAGCTCAGCAAAATGACAGATGAATTTCATTTTTTTTTAATTGTTCAAAGAGTGAAGATAAGTATTGCCTTATTCTTTTTTAACAGTAACTTTTTCAGTACTATAGTATGTAATTTGTTCAAAGGGTTTGGACGATTTTAATTTTATTTTATGTACATAGTTGATAAACATAATGCAAGAACATGCATATTTTGAGTAAACTTAATAGTTAGTTATGATATATGAACATACCAGTATGAAATTGCTACGGAAATAAATTATTTTCTGTTGGGATTCCTACAGTGATATTTCTGTTCCTGCAAACTTAGTAGATATTTTTTTTTTAGCTATCAGAGTACTGTTGTTTCCATTGGTTTTCTCAGAAATGTTATCCTTTTTAATTCCAATAAAATATGAAACGACCGACTTTCAAATGACAAATTACGCTATTTTATGAGAAACGTTTTTTCAAACATTAATTTCTCTGACAAGTAATCCGCAAGAATGACTACGTATGTTTACGTGTAAAGGTGTGCTCTCTGACACTCCTTAATGACAGCGGGAAGTAAAAAAACACTCCTAAAACATGATTGTAGGGAACGAAGTCACTGGAAGACTATTGTAATACAGAAGGAGTTAAAAAGGACTACTAAGAGTGACCAAAGAAAACCCACATGATTGACAACCATTTTGAAGTTTTTCTCGTTATGTTTTTGACTAGACGTTTGTGAAAGTATAAATATACTTTAAAAATATTCAGATAGATTTGATTAATTAATATTATGTTAAATAAATAAAAAACTATGAAACGAATTCTAAAAACTCAAAATAAATCCGTTCCCATTCAACACAAAAAATTACTTTTTAGATAATACGTAATTTGGTATGCAAATATATACAATGGAATCAAAAAATTATGCACATATTCAACGTAAATCCAGACGTATGAAGAAAATAAATAATCTGTTCCTGTTGCAATACATAAACATAAGAACAATAAATAAAGTACTTCTATATAAAGTTCTTCTTTTTCACTGTAAAACAAGGATCTGAAGATTGAAACCAACCCATGGAAATAGGTACCTATTGAAATCTGCCTGATAACTTGGGAATAGATTTAATATTAAATACCAATTTAAATACCATAAAACAGCACTAAGGCAACACTTTTTATTTAGTGTTCGACTTTAAACATGGATTTCTATGTATTAAATTTTGACATATTGCTAACGACTAAACTGGAGATTAAATTCGTTATTGGTATGTGGATTTTCTAAAATCCGGAGATTTTGTTCTAAGCTTAACACTAAATTTGATTATTAGTAAGGCCCAATGGCTCTAAGTTATTTATCCGCCTGTTTATACAGTTAAAAGAACGATTTAAATGCTTTTTATACTTTTTCTATAATTACTTGAATATTTTTTAAAATTCTTGAGTTCCACACAACTTGAACATAAGAGCAAGTACGTGCGATCCAGTCGTGCATTTTATTTTACGTTGAAAACAACCGAAATAAGGGGAAGTCCCACATTTTAACATTAAAAAAAAAGTATGTTCCTATGAAAAGTGGCGATATTGAAATTTTAACAAAAAGGTGCGTTTACACAATGCCTTTTTTTTCAAAGTATCAATTTTAATTTCCCAATACGCGTTTGGCATCTGGAGAAGTTTCTGCTACTTTTTGCATGTTTGAAACATTAAAACGCTAAAGTTAGTAATGCTAACGCTAACGTGCAGGGGGACCGAATGGATGCCGGATAAGCAGAAAGCCCAGCGATGCTGGTCAGGGCACAAACTTGTCCTTGGGATGATTTAAAGCCCACTGAAGGGGAATAAGAAATGCAGGTGGCAGTCAAAGGTTCTATATTTTCTGGTGGTGGAGGAGCCTATCTTGAAGGCTAGGGTAGCAGCAAGTAGCGCCTGTTATCCCATATTGGGCGCCTAGAAAAGCCGTCTGTTTTCCCATAGTGAGCGGCCTCGAGTAGTTATGTGTTTGACCATACAAAAGGCGTGTGGGCCTGTCAAATCTGAGCTAATGTTTGTTATTAATCGTATCTCGGAAAACACCATGGTAGAAGCATATATGCAAATAAATTAACTGTGACAACTGACAACAAATGGAAATGAGTCAGCTAGCCGAGAGGTAGTCTTTTAATGGAGACTCCTTCTGCAGCTTCGGCTACAGTAAGCCGCACATCGGATTTGGGGTACGGCATCTTTCATGTACGAGCGTCAATCAAGACACCATAATAATAAATAAATCGTCAACAAATAGAAGAAGTCTTTCAAGAAGTACAAATGTTACCTTTGGCTACCGCATACGTACGAAAATCGGAGCATATGGAACGTTCGATCCCCTTACAGCGAAGGTAGATACGAGCAGGCTGAGCGTGAAATACTACGCCTAAGGATCAGTATCCTGGGCATGAATTATATCAAATGAGGAATTGTGGCGCAGAAATAGTCAAGATCGGCTGGACGTTGACGTAAGAAAGCTTAAATGGCAATGGATCGGTCACACATTAAAGAAACCAAACGATGAAATTGCAAAGTAGTCCTTTGAATGGAGTCCTCAGGGTGCACGGTGGGTTGGAAGATACAGAACAAAATGCGGAAATCAACTGTCTTAGCAGAAGTAGAATCCCCAATAGTGAGGCGGCATAGCGCCCATATGAAGCATGATTGTGCACTTTGTGATAAAAGCAAATAATTTTAATCATTGTTGGCACATTATAAAAGAATGATTTTAAGATATTGGGCCACTTCGTATCTCCGCCCATTTAGGTGGGCGGGGCAATTTTGTTTTGAAAATGGCTTGAGATGGAAAAAAAAATATAAAAAAATAACGACAACACTTACAATATTTTGCTATATCTTTTTTGAAAGCCAAAACGCCATTCTTAAATTTGGTTTTTAAATTAAGTTATTTGAGTACGTAGTTTTCGAAAAAATCATTTTCAAACTCAAAGTTTTGGAAAAAAAATGTTGAAAAAAAAAATGTATACTGATTTTTTTTAACTTTGCGTAGTTATATAAAAATTAAATTTTTATTTTTCAGTGCTCCTATCAATTTTGGGTAGAATTTTGAAAACCAATTTCTTTTGAGTCCCTTTGTTTTTGAAAAAAAAATGAAAATTATAAAAACCATTTTTTTCGTAGACAAACTTTTTTTTGAGTATTTGTCTAATTCATAACGTAATTTTTGATCAAAAACACCCTGAATTTGTACCTATTGACAAAAACAACAATATAGACCAGTAACTGTCAAATCCCCTCCCTCGTCAAAAAAAAATATATTAAAGAGTAAGAAACCTCATATAACAATTCTTTTTATTTAATGACTTGAATGAATTAATGAAATATTGGGGTTGTTGCACTGCGACCTTAAGATCTATTGTGACCCCACCTAAAAACTGGATGAGATTGCTCATCTTACAGTTCTTCCTCCACCTTAATTTCTCTCAGAAATTTGATATTTAATGACTTAACACAAATAAGAAATAGAAAGCAAAAATTCAATTTAAAGACACTTTGCTACAAATAAGGTTAAAACATGCTAAATTATAATACATAATCCACTAAAAATAATATATTGTAAGACCGGCTTATACTAGATATTTATAAATAATACATAATGTGCATACATGTTAACACTTGTGTACAAGTTTGCGAAGCCTTATCGAAATTCTACCCTGCCACAGGCATGTTTTTTAATCAATTATCTTCATATTAAACAATATCGTGAAGGTCGTATTCATCGGTGTCCTCTGGTCAAAGAACAGAAACCAAGAACAAAACAGATCAGTAGATGGAAACCTTCATCGAACTTGGATTTGCCTGTGGCAAATAAGTTTGCCCACAGGCTGAAAACTTTTTTAAAACAGTGAGAAGAGTTGTTCTTGTACCTTTTCGCAGAACCGAACCATGAGAGAGTTGGGGGTTTTGCAAATAATTCGTACCTCATGAAAGTAGAAGGCTCACCATTACTTCTCAAAACGCAAGCGAGACAGTGAAACAGTTGGTTTGGGTTTATTTGCACATTAGTGTTGATTTTTGTCGTCTTGGTCAAACTTACAAGTGAACGAACTTAAAATCTTTCCTCTTTAATGAACATCGCTGAAACGCTGACCAAATATCACTTTCATGGCTTTTAAACCTTCAGTGTTCCTAAGTTTGATCAGCTTTCATGAATCATGGGCAACCACACATGTAGTCAAAGATACAAGAAGAGCTATTTCCTCAAACGGCTTGTAAAAATGTAGCCACTATGTCAAATTAAAAAAAGTCCCTATTATGTCCAATGGTACACAAGGATACTGAGCTCTTCGGAGATCACATTTTTCGTGGAAAGCCAAGCTGCTATCAAAGCAATAGCCAGTGAGACTAAAAGATCCAAGACAGTAGAAAAATTTCGAGGAATACCGAATAATATTTGTAACAATAACCAAGTCGAACTTTGCTGGGCTCCTGGACATAACAATAAAGAAAGGAATAGAAGATGAACTGGCAAGGAAAGGGTCAGTATCAAATAGAAATAGTAGTAGCCAATTAGAAAAGGGACCAGACGTCTCAATCGGCGTGATTAAAAGTAGAATAGACCTTATAACGAAAGGGCAAATCAATAACTCCTGGATGTCCAGGAACTAGTGCGTTATCTCTAGAAGTTTAAGGCCTAGAACTAATGAAAAGAAAACTCAGTATATTTTATCGCTGAGTAAAAAGAATATTAGAATCTTGATAGATGTACTAACGGGTCATTGCGCCATTGGCACAATGGCCACCTGACTGAGTGTTTTCACACCCAATTTCCAACCATTACCAACAATTAAACACCTACTTTGCGACTGTTCAAACCTCCAAACAAATCGCCTCCGTTACTTTGGAAAAAGGGTTTTTGGAGAACAGGACTATCTAGCGCATGTCTGAATGGCAAACAGGAAAATTCATAGAAAGCACAGGCTGGTTCGCAAACAAATAGTACGGGGTAATTAGATTTCATTATATGGTTCTCTGAGAAATAATTCAAACATGCAGTTTGACTTCAAAATTCGAAAGGGTGTTAGTACACGAAATAATATTAAGGCAAAAAATATAAAAATTAATGAAAGGTCTATAACTTTTATTTCAACATTTATTTTTTTATGATGAATATAAAAAAAAATAAGCCCCTTCTTTTTAACAAAATACAGTATAGCTTTAAAAAAAGTAATTATCGAACAAAGTTGCAAGAAACATTTTGTAGGAAATTAAATTTTCTACAAGTTTGTTCTACAACTTTTTTATCTAGCATAAAAACAAGTGAGTTACGTGCGAAGATATAAAAAACGTTAAAACAAAATGGTGGCTAAATGAATCTAGGTGCAGTTGTGAAAAATGTAGTTTTCGGCTCGTATACTAATTTACTTTCGAGCCTCGATGTTTCTATTTACCAGCAGAAGTCAAGTTGTTAAAAATATATGATTCTTTACGGATCTCTACTTCTTATTTGCGCTACAGGGCAAGAACCGTAAGCCGCATAAGAAAACTGTCAAGGCAAAAAATATAGATAATTGAAATGCCTATAACTTTTATCTCGACATTTTTTTTTCTTAGAATAAAAAAAAAAGATGATGAATATACAAAAATACACCCCTACTTTTTTTTAAGAAAATGCAGTATAACTTTTTAAAAAAAGCACTTATCGAAAAAAGTTACTTAATATATTTTGTAGAAAATTAAATTTTCTAAAAGTTTGTCTTACATTTTTTTTTTCTAGCCTCAAAAATGCGTGAGTTACGCTTGAAAACAAAAAAAGCCGTTAAAAACAAAATGGCGGCCAAGTGACTCTAGGTGGTTTTCGGCTCGTGTACTAACACCCTTTCGAGTTTTGAAGTCAAACTGCATGTTTGAATTATTTCCCAGCAAAAGTCTAACTACCCCGTAGTAAAACCAGTCTGTGTGAACCAATAGTTGTTTAAGGGGATCACAATGGACCAATAGGCCCCTTATACGCAACATATCCTCTGTGCACGCCCCTTCTTACCTTACCTAGCACAATCTATGTCTGGTTGAAAATCTCGAAGTTCAACGTGTTACTCTTTTTTTCGGGGAAAACACCACTGAACAGCAGTAGGTATATATTGTTTAATATGAAGATAATTGATTAAAAAACATGCCTGTGGCAGGGTAGAATTTCGATAAGGCTTCGCAAACTTGTAGACAAGTGTTAACATGTATGCACATTATGTATTATTTATAAATATCTAGTATAAGCCGGTCTTACAATATATTATTTTTAGTGGATTATGTATTATAATTTAGCATGTTTTAACCTTATTTGTAGCAAAGTGTCTTTAAATTGAATTTTTGCTTTCTATTTCTTATTTGTGTTAAGTCATTAAATATCAAATTTCTGAGAGAAATTAAGGTGGAGGAAGAACTGTAAGATGAGCAATCTCATCCAGTTTTTAGGTGGGGTCACAATAGATCTTAAGGTCGCAGTGCAACAACCCCAATATTTCATTAATTCATTCAAGTCATTTAATAAAAAGAATTGTTATATGAGATTTCTTACTCTTTAATATATTTTTTTTTGACGAGGGAGGGGATTTGACAGTTACTGGTCTATATTGTTGTTTTTGTCAATAGGTACAAATTCAGGGTGTTTTTGATCAAAAATTACGTTATGAATTAGACAAATACTCAAAAAAAAGTTTGTCTACGAAAAAAATGGTTTTTATAATTTTCATTTTTTTTTCAAAAACAAAGGGACTCAAAAGAAATTGGTTTTCAAAATTCTACCCAAAATTGATAGGAGCACTGAAAAATAAAAATTTAATTTTTATATAACTACGCAAAGTTAAAAAAAATCAGTATACATTTTTTTTTCAACATTTTTTTTCCAAAACTTTGAGTTTGAAAATGATTTTTTCGAAGACTACGTACTCAAATAACTTAATTTAAAAACAGAATTTAAGAATGGCGTTTTGGCTTTTTTGATATAGCAAAATATTGCAAGAGTTGTCGTTATTTTTTTTATATTTTTTTTTCCATTTCAAGCCATTTTCAAAACAAAATTGCCCCGCCCACCTAAATGGGCGTAGATACGAAGTGGCCCAATATCTTAAAATCATTCTTTTATAATGTGCCAACAATGATCAAAATTATTTGCTTTTATCACAAAGTGCACAATTGAAGAGCTAAGCCACCCCACTACAAGAAAAACGTGGCCACAATTAAATATCTAGCTGCCGAACGTGAAGGATGGAAACGATTTGCTTGCGCCCGTTACAGGATGATAATAATAAAACTGAAGAATATCATAATAAATCTTCTGTAAATGTATAATTCTATTAAAAATCTTGACTACATCTCAAAAAGATTAATAAAAACATTGGAAAACAAAGCCTTACTTTGTTAAATATTTTGACAAAGCGTTACAGATTTCACCTCCTCAATGCATTTCTGCATCACCAAGCTGATCCATCCAGCAGAAATTCAAAATTAACTTCGAAAGTTAGTTTCACCACACCGCTTTACCTATCTAAATTCATAAGTACAAATAAATCTTGGAACTATGCAACACAGAAAGTTCGCATACCAACCCCTGAAATTATGCAACGGTTTATGCTAGTCAGAGAGTCACTGAAAGTATACGATGGAATACCCACGCCACAACTCATCAAATAAAAACTTATTTTTTGTTGTACCTATAGTCCAGTCATTAGGTCATTTGACCTTGCGCGCAGAGGCACTGTCTGATTTTTTTTCATGGATCGATAGAGGCTCATTCAAAAAGCTTAAATCCAAATTTGCACCACCTGACAACTTTTTTTACCAAAGTTATTGGTAAAAATGTGTTTTTTGCCATTTTTGCGTCTTTTGTGAATATCTCGGCTGCAGTATGTCGCACAGAAAAAAATAAAATATTGATTTATTTATAATAAGATGAGCTATTATATTATAAAAAAATTAATTTGTTTAAACAAATAAAAAAAAAAGTTATGGTTAGTTAAAGTAAGTTTTTATTGTTTGAAACTCACTCTTTCGTGATTATTAAGAAAAAAGCTCATTTAACGATAAAGTTTTTATTTTTTACTTTTAAAGTCTTTGTAATTACCTACAATTTAAAAAAAAATTCAGCCCTTAACTACTAACACAAGCCGAGAAATAAATTTATGAACATAGGTAAGTCAGCACACCCATGCAATTTTATGTTTTTAGGTTTTATTTTATATCTCAGCCCCAGTATGTCGCAAAGTTAAAATTAAAAAGTTTTATTGTTTATAATAATTCTTTCTACAAACTTGCGCTAAATTCAATTTGTTTAAGCAAATAGAAAAAAAGTTACAGCTCATTAAAAGGTTTTTTTTCTTGATTTTATACCTTTTTTCATAACTATTGAGAAAAAAGCTGTATTTAGCGGTACTTTTTTTTCAGGTTTACTTTTTTTTGTAGTCATATAAGTTTTCTATAAATAAAAAAAAAAAATTAGTCCATTACGACAAACAGGAGCCAAGTTATTCATGAATTAAAAATCACGCGTCAGTTTACTAACGCATAACAATATTCTTTCTTTTTTTTGTGAATATATCGACCTCTGTGTATGGGTATGGAATGAAACTGTATTATTTTTAATAATATTCATTATGGACTTAAAGGAATTTTTTTTTTTCTCTAAGCAGATATCTACATACCTACAAAAGTTAAAGTTAGTAGTAACTAAGTTAATTTTTTCTTATTCCGCCCACGCTAACTCTTTTCGCACCACCCAAGGGTTAGAGTATGAGGCGCGTTTTTCTTAATCTTGTGGTATCCCCTGTAGGCCTAATCCACTGCCAAGATCAATTAAATTGGTCTTATTCTCAACCGTTTTGGGTGTGAGGGTATTTCGTTTTCACTCTCTTCATTAGTGTTATGACATTCAAGGCTTGGTCTCTGCTCTGTTTCATTTTCGTTAGAAAAAGCTGTTGTCGTGAGCTCAAGTTCATAGTTTTCCTCGTCTTCGGAGTCATCAGCAATATCAACTACGTTGTAGCAGCTTTTCCCGCAGCAGATCTTGCAGACGGCTGAACACTTCAGTCCGGCTTTTCGACACCCACAGGCTGCACCGAATTGTATGGTACACGTGCAGGAAATCATGTCGGTGAGCGTGGGTGGGATCGTCGGCCTTGAAGCACACACCGGCTCCAATCCTCTTGAATGTCGTTTCCAGCCCCACCCCTCTGGGTCTAAAGTATTTCCCAGCCAAGCTTGTACTTGATGGAATGTCTGGAATGAGTGTTGTTCTGCTGCTGATTCTGTAGGTGGCAAAGAAGCAAGATTGGACTTGATTTTAACACTCGCGCGTGAGAAAAGATTGAATCTCAAGTGGTCCAGCGATGTTTCCTTACTGCCTCCTCCATATAGACGCGATATCACTTTGACTGGCTTCTTCGGATTTAAAAATAAAAACACATTGAAATAGCTGCTTGTACTATAAGGATGTCTGCATCTTCTGAGGCCTGGGAAACTGAAAAACCACGATTTTCAAGATATTTTTTAAGCAGAACGATAAATCGTTTTTTATTTTTTTCGTTGTCCAAAAACGTTTCTTTCTTCAATGCTCGAAAAATTGTATTTTCATCAAAGATGAAATCAGCTGCTTTTTGAACTGCAGATCGTCGGCTTCTTTCATCTAATTTTGTTCCAGTTTTAGATGGATCATCTGGGTAGCCTTCAAAAACCACTTTTATACAAGGTTTAAAATGGTTCCGCAAATACGCCATATAATTTTCACAAATATCTCCAAAACTGACGTCTCGTTGCCAAATAACTCTGTGTAAGAGTTTTATGGATTGCTCGACTCTCATGAATCATACAAGGCTCAATTTTTTGTAGATAGAAGGTAGAGTACTCCCCGCTTAATTGCACCGACCATTTTGTCTAATTTTTCGATCAATTAACCGGGCAGTTCAATTGAACGAAACATTAACATGTTTTTAGTTTCTTTGCTATGGTTTTTTTTGAGATCAATTAAGCGGGAAAATCAAATAAGCGAGGTGCAATTAAACGAGGAATATGTATACCTTTATAGTTTTTCTTAAAAAAAATATCTTCAAAATCGTGGCTTTTCAGTCTCCCAGGCCTAAGAAGATGCAGACATCCTTATAATACAAAATTCCCTCACGCCCAAAACGGTTTAGAATAAGACCAATTTAATTGATCTTTGCAGTGGATTAGGCCTACAGGGGATACCACAAGATTAAGAAAAACGCGCCTCATACTCTAACCCTTGGGTGGTGCGAAAAGAGTTAGCGTGGGCGGAATAAGAAAAAATTAACTTAGTTACTACTAACTTTAACTTTTGTAGGTATGTAGATATCTGCTTAGAGAAAAAAAAAATTCCTTTAAGTCCATAATGAATATTATTAAAAATAATACAGTTTCATTCCATACCCATACACAGAGGTCGATATATTCACAAAAAAAAGAAAGAATATTGTTATGCGTTAGTAAACTGACGCGTGATTTTTAATTCATGAATAACTTGGCTCCTGTTTGTCGTAATGGACTAATTTTTTTTTTTTATTTATAGAAAACTTATATGACTACAAAAAAAAGTAAACCTGAAAAAAAAGTACCGCTAAATACAGCTTTTTTCTCAATAGTTATGAAAAAAGGTATAAAATCAAGAAAAAAAACCTTTTAATGAGCTGTAACTTTTTTTCTATTTGCTTAAACAAATTGAATTTAGCGCAAGTTTGTAGAAAGAATTATTATAAACAATAAAACTTTTTAATTTTAACTTTGCGACATACTGGGGCTGAGATATAAAATAAAACCTAAAAACATAAAATTGCATGGGTGTGCTGACTTACCTATGTTCATAAATTTATTTCTCGGCTTGTGTTAGTAGTTAAGGGCTGAATTTTTTTTTTAAATTGTAGGTAATTACAAAGACTTTAAAAGTAAAAAATAAAAACTTCATCGTTAAATGAGCTTTTTTCTTAATAATCACGAAAGAGTGAGTTTCAAACAATAAAAACTTACTTTAACTAACCATAACTTTTTTTTATTTGTTTAAACAAATTAATTTTTTTATAATATAATAGCTAATCTTATTATAAATAAATCCATATTTTATTTTTTTCTGTGCGACATACTGCAGCCGAGATATTCACAAAAGACGCAAAAATGGCAAAAAAACACATTTTTACCAATAACTTTGGTAAAAAAAGTTGTCAGGTGGTGCAAATTTGGATTTAAGCTTTTTAAATGAGCCTCTATCGATCCATGAAAAAAAATCAGACAGTGCCTCTGCGCGCAAGGTCAGGCCCTTTTTCACGACGTGATGACTGGACTACTACTTTTCTTTTCGTTTTACTAGTTCACACTGCCTTTTGTCAGGAAAATTAATTTGGGGAAGTGTAATTTCCAAACAAAATCGTCCAAAAAAAAAATCGTCTTCTTTGTTGTTGGTATGTGTACCAATTTAGTTACATGACGAAGAAAACCGACCCTGAGTTCAATTACCCAGCGGGAAAAATTAAAAAAATCATTGAGGAAAAACCAGCTTTTTCCTTGAGGAATGGAAGTTGTACCTGCCACTTTTCAGCTTATTCCTTTGATGAATTTTTCATGGGCGTGTCATTGGCGGGAAGCACATGCCACTTTCTCGATGAAAAGTCACTAACGAATTCACTACTTCAATGGAAGTTGTTTATTCACCGACCCAAGTGATGAAAAACATTGTGATTGCATAATCTGTGAATTCACTACATACGGGTATTTGCTAATTCATCAGTTCAATAATTTCGTTGAAAAATACAAAAATCTAGTGAAAATTCAGTTATGAAATCACCAGGTTAGTGGTAGTTTCTTTTTCATCAATCAAATCCTCCCATTTGTATTGTTTACTAAATCCCATCGGTAATGCATCCTTTATTTTAAAATGAAAACAAACCAAAAAGTTGTTTCCATTTCAAATCAAAAATGTTTGGAGTTTTGGCGCAATTTCTATATACAATATTTTTTATTAATGCTCAAAGGTTTTTACATTGGTTATTATTTACAATAATTAATTAATTTCTTAAGTCTAATATTTTTTAATCTGCGAGCACAGAAGGGACTCTGCTTCGTTAAGTATGTTATTTTTCATTTTTACATTTGTATTACAAAAGTTTCTTAAGTCTAACATTAGTTTTCTTAAATAAAGGCTTGAGCATTGCTGACGGTCGTTGGCAACGCAATTTCTATTGACTTCAGTTCGTCTTACATGGACTTTTGTACAGAAAGTCACTGGGAACTGTATCAAAAAAAAAAAAAAGAATTTATAGTTGCCAAAAAATTATAAACAACTTTGTGCATTACTATTCATCGTTGGAATCATCGATTACAATTCACCATGAGTGTCACTCATTTTTTTTTTTTTTTTTTTTTTTTTTTTTGTTCTCGCCATGAACACTTTACAAAGCAGATGAGTGGATTCAAACAATGAACTGATGATCTTGTACATTGCTTTTCCACAAATTTTTCATCACATACTTTTCCCTTTTAAATTCACCGAAATAAAGGGTCGATTCATAAGCACAAAGCAGAAAGTGGAATCAAAGCTACGAACTGAGGAAACTTTGCATTACTCTTCACCAACTAAATCATTGCATGTCGTTTCTCTTATGATTTGGCAAGTGAATTCATTGATTATTTCAACAATAAATTTCATTGAGGACGATATTTCCCGCTGGGTAATTTATTCTGGAATGGATTCAATTAATTAAAACAACCGAGACACGCTGTTGGGTTCGAAGTCTACCATCAGAAGTTTCAACGAATTTTTGAGTTTATCTCGTGCTTTTCTTTTGAGGCTTCTCCTCCGTTTCATTGTTTATATTATTTACCGTGATTGTATTTCCTTTTAAGCCTTTGCCTTAGGCGGGAACCGAATCCCAACTGCATTTTCTGCTCTGTACCTACTCCATCTGAGTGCATAGTAGACGTTATCTGCCCAGCCGGGACCAGACTTGACTTTTGTTCAGCCTGCTGCTGGAAGCTGGAATCGAAACCCAACCGCCAACTCTGTATTCCGTCTGAGTGCATGGTAGACGTTGTCTCTGAGCTGGGACCATCAGACTTGACTTTCTCTCAGCCTGCCGATGAAAGTATAGGGATCTAATCCTAACTGACTTTTCTACTCTGCACTCCTTTCGAGTGTATAGTAGACGCTATCTGTGAGCCAGGAGCAGATTCGACTTTCTTTAAACTTGCCGTTGGATGCGGGGACTAAATCCTACTCTGTATTTATTATTAGTAAGAATATATGAAATACCGTGTTGGAATCAATCATAAGAGTTATCATTGTAGTACCTATATGAAATACCAATATGAAGAAGAAAAACACAAACAATAAGAGAATTATTGTTTTTATTTTTGTGGACTTTATTGAATTTAATTCAGTTATAAAGATTTTTATGACCTTTTTAGTCCAAATATGCGTTTCGCCCAGGCAAGACAGTTGGGCTCATCAGTTAGATTGTATATGAAATACCGTTAAGCTATGCAACCTTTGTACCTATTAAACCTTGTGAACTTAATATTTGAATAAATAAAAATTATTTTAATCGCAGTTTGAAACTCTCAACCCAAGTAAGACAAAAAAGCATCACAAACTTAAATTGGCCTCAATTAGATACAAGATTAAATCCTCATCATAACTCACACCTTGAACTAACTTTATAGCCAAAATTCTGCAAAATCACTTTAAAGTTCATGTCCTTTCATATTAAATCAATACCTTCATCCTACACTCAATAAATTCTCTAGGAAAAAAAATAAAATCTCGAATCTATGTCGCACACATTATTATAAAGATATACATCGAGTATTCCATATAAGTACAACAAAAAATTCCATTCAAGAAGAAAGAACAAATTTATTTTTATCGCTAAAAAAAAAGAAAACAAAAAATATAAAAATCCTGGGACAACCTACCACTAACTAAAGCAACAAAACAACAAAAAAAACATAACCATTCATCTACTAGGTAGTTATATGACAAAAAAAAATCAAACTAGAAGAAGGAAACCCGAACATTGCCCGGAGTGGAAAATGTCATAATGGACCACAAAAAACTCAATCTATGTATCTAAAAGAATTTTCCGAAAAATTCGATATTTTAGCTACTCCGAAATATATAGGTATAGGTATACCTTTGTTTATATAAATGCAGGCACGTCGTATATCTTCTGTACATAATAATTGACCATCATACTATCCAACTGCCTTTGCCTCTGTGTATCCTCTTAAATTTTCCCTTAACAGTTTTTTACTTTTCCATTTCGTTCCACCACCCATAAGCCATAATAATATAGATACTCAGATACTATACTTTTGTGTTGTAGATACAATCCACAAATAAATTTTTCCCTATAGCTCGTATGTCGTATCTACCTACTGAAATATAAAATTATCGTATTCGTATTTCGTAAAATAATTCATTCGTCATGCGCGCGGTATCTGCAAAACAAAAGTAAAGTTAAGTTGAAATTCACTAAAGTCAGACGAAGATACAAAACACAAACACATTTCAAAGAATTCAGCTACGCGGTAGGTCAGCTGAATCTGGGACTTGTACCCTCGTTCGTTTCGTAAAGTTAGCCAAAAAGTGGGAATCATTCAGAACTGGTAGAGGTCTTGTGCGCTTGAAGGCAGCTCAGTTTGTTACTTGACGCATAGGTAGTAAGTTGTGAATTTATGTGAAGTGTAAAAGATACAAATGTATCTACACGCAGCAATGTGAAGGAACTAGGTCGTTTGCGGTGAAAAAAACAAGATTATGAGGAATTTTAAGTGCACTGAATTGAATTATTGTGATAATGATAACAATGGCAATGGTATAACAAACCAATTGATCCTTCATCCTGTGATTGTTATGAAATGTGTGCGACAAAAACTTTTCCGACTTTGCTAATCGGTGACTAATAGCTTTAATGGTGAAAAAGGAAACAAAAAATAAAACATCGTCTGATGGTGAGTATATAGGAACCCCCAGAAAACCGTTGTACCTATATTGATTTGAAATAGTGGAGTGCATTTTGTATAGTTACCTACCATCATCTAAATGGAGCAGCCCAATTCTGGGATAAGCGCCCTTAGCTGGTAGCAGAAATCAGCAATGTTTTGCAGTTAACTTATACATCTATACCAGACCGACCGACGACGACGACGACGCGACGGACGGACAATTTTCGCGCAAGCTTAATTCAATTGAACTGTCTGCAACCCCTTCACAAGGAATAATTTTCACGATTTGTCGAATACATAAAGTTTGTGTTCAATTGGTGCCCCCTCCCACGAAAAAGACCCCCCTTCACAACTATTTTCCTTTCTCAACTTGTATACCTATGTGTGGATACAGAGAATTTTAAGGATACTTTTCGAGGGAAAGGTCATTTTTAGTAAATTCACAAACAAGCCAGAGCAAACGTGCAGCACTCTTGGGAATCAAAAAATGCGGACTTGGCTTTGTGTATTATGGAACCAAAAAGTTCAAAAAGGTAAATAGGGCCGCACCCTTTTGCCATCTTTCTAAACCAACGAAATTAAGTGCTTTGTTCCATGCTTCATGCTTGTGCGTCTGCATCCCTAATCACTTTGTTTTTCTCTTTATTAAAAAAAAAGAAAACAAAAAAATACATCTTCATGAAAGCTGTGTGTAAGTTTCTTTTAAATTTAAGTTAAACGCCATTTTTTACTTAATGTTCCCCAGGATGATTATGCGTTGGGGATATATAACCCACCTATACAAATCTACGAAGAAGGGATGATGATGGGATTCATGGGGGATGAAAAAATGTTTATATTGTTTTCAACACTCTCTAATAGGAAAAGCAGCGATGAAGTGCTCTTGTTAAGTGCGCATCTACTACCTACCACCCATCCATCGCCATCCATCCACCACCCACCACCCATTTTAATCTGCGTACTTGTCGATGTCGCCTTGTACACACATACAGACAGACGTCACATACAATAGGAGGAGGGTTGCAGGAATTTCGTCGTTATTTAATTTTTTTGTTGTCATCCCCGTCGTGCAGAACCGATTAACGATAAAAACCCGGGATTTATTCTGCATAATAAAATGTTTTCAGTGTGTATGTGTGTGTGAGTGTGTGTTTGTATGTATATATTAATCGCGGATAGAAAACTTAATTTGGAGATTTTAAATGCCAAATTAGAGCTATCTCAATAGAATCTAGTTAGTTTTCCTAATTTTTATATCCTAAATAGGCTCTGACCTTGGTGGGAATGGTGGTGATATCGCCTATAATTTCTTTGAATTAAGCCTTGTTGGTAAAATTGAGTTGTTTTATTTGGTCATTCCAAAGTATTTTTAGTCTTAAAATTTTCTATAGATACGCCAACTTTTTTAAAATCTCATTAATTAGATACGGAGTTCAAGCCACTTTCGTTCATCATTTAAGGGGTAAAAGCTTATTAATAAAATTTGATAAAAGCTTTGAAAACTGTTAGTAATATAATTCATAATTGAACTGATATCAAGGTATATGATTATTATAATGTGCCTACCACAATATCCTCAATGAAGAAGTGACTTTATGGAATACAAAATGCCCCAGCTTATGAAAAATGACTTTTTTAAAAAATATTTTTTAATTATTATAACTTATGCTCTTTACTTTAGGTAGGTATTTATGAAAAATGAAATTCCACTCAAGCGATGCTTAGGAACTGTTTTCTTTATCCTTTAACTTAAACTTGAACTAAAGTTAGAAACTGACTTGTTCGAAATCAACAAACTGTGGGTGTTCCTGAAACTTCTTTATTTCTAAGGAAACCGATTCATTAAGAGCGAATAAGGTGGACAAATTGGATTTTTTTTTTTAAACAATTTTTTTTTTATCCGATGGAAATCTTCAAAAGAAACTCGGTATGAATCGGTACCAAGTTGTCTGGGACTCTTACCGCACTAAAACCACCGGTGAATCAGGATCCATCTATGAAAGATCGACACATGATATTTCTTTCTTAATTCATATAATCTTATTGGGGGAAGTTCAAAGTTATGACAGTTTCTCAAAGCTTTAAGACCATCAGCTCATTAGGCTTGGTTTTTCTTAATCTCCGAACATTTAATAGCATCATCAAAGGTGGCCATGACAGCGTTGATGTCCACTGGAATATCCCTTTTATATAACAGATCAGTTACAGGGTTGGTCCTAAGACACTTCCTTGTGGTACATCGGCTTCAATTTTTTTCTGTTCCAAGTAGTTTTGGTCGTACTGTACTCTTAAGAGTCGGTTCATAACGAAGGATTTCAGTATTTCGTAGTACTGCCTGAGAAAGTCCGTATGCAGTTTGTACTCAATTCCCAAGTGCCAAACCTTGTCAAAGGCTTGTGCAACATTTAAGCGTATAGCCGATCATACTTGTTTTTCATTAAGTGCCTTTTCCACAACGTGGAATGTTCATTTCGAAAACCAAACTGATGGCTCCAAATTAGTCTTCTTTCATCCATTATTTTGTTAAGTCTTTTGAGGAGTAGTTTTTCGAAAACTTTTGCCATGATTGGTATAAGCGATATAGGTTTGTAGGGTGTTACTTCCCTTAGTAGCTAACGGCTAACCTTGTTTAGTTCTAACAATGACTTCTGCAATTTTATAATGAACTGGCACATATCTTAGTTTAAGGCATGCGTTTGCTATATAAATTGCAGTTTTTTGAAGGCTGTTGAAAGCATTTCTTTCAAAACCTGAGCAGTTTTTACATAGAATGTACCATAGTGATTTTTTGTTAGACAAATTATGTTGGTTGACACATGCTTCTTACTTCTTTGAGCATGACAAAAGAAATTTCACATTCGTCACTTCTTTCAACAAACTGTAAGGGATCTGTAGCAGTTTTTTTGCTAATGGGAATGGCTTAAGGACATTCACGAAATGTTCAGGAAGAGACCTTTTACTATGGGTTTCTGATCAATTTACCATCTTGATTTATTGGCGGGTTTTGTGCCTGGGGTCTGAAAAAAATTTGAAAACGAAATCACAATTGATAGCATCAACCACACAAGTAACTTGATGTAAAAGGAACGGAAGTTCTATTTTTTAATTAAAAATGAAAACATTTGGAAATAAAATGTGCAGACTATTCATTAATTAAGGAGTTTCTCGACCCTGAATTAAGATACAGAGACACAAATCTCTACTAGGAATACTTATCATAAAGATGTTCAAAAGTGAATAGTTTTAGTCGGTTGAGATTGAGGGTTTTGGGTTTATATCCTAAAGCTCGAAGAAATTCCACACTAGCTCCTGATACAGGTCATCCCGCAGCTAGCTCACTAACTAACTAGACATAATTGCGTTGGAAGTATCTATTCATCTGTCATTGGTGCAGCCATATAAGATCCAATAAGAACTGTTATAGGTCAATAGATATCAGATTAACTGAATTTCCTTTAATCAATATGAAATGTGTTATTCCGGTTGAGACTAATTTGATTGAATTCCTGGGTATGTCTTTGCTGGAATCACTTAAATTTGCCTGACTTAATGGCACAACAAGCTTGCTCTACTAGTTCAAGGCTATGGTATATAGAGGCTTTAACAGCTCCTTGAAAATGTTATGCCAAAATAATTGTTTTGTTTGAAATCTTGGGTCTTGTAAATAGACAAAAAGCTGAAGCTAAATCATGGATTTTTAAGTTAAAGCTAGGTTTTTGGAGGTGAAAACAAGCTTAAGCTGGCAACTAAAAGACGTTTTCTAGTAATAGCTATTTTAAAAAAGCCAAGCCGAAATTCATGTAACTTTAAATTGTTTTTCCAGCTGAATAGTCTGGGGGCCCACCGTAAGACTACCTATCTCATCGCGGCCATGCAAAAATTGGATGCCAACCGATAGCCTAAGTCCAATCATTTACAATACTTCTGGTCGGACAAGCTTTTTCTGGTCACAATGATTAGTTCTTGATTTCCTTTGTTGCTGAATTGTTTGGATCAATAGTGTTTTGAATCTATTGCCTGTGAATAGTCGTAGGAAACTAATTTTTTATTTATTTCTTTCTTAAGCCGCATATATCAAACTAGGTATCAACATGGAAAAATTACCGACCAGAAGGTATTATCAAAGAATATAAAGTTACCAAGAAGTATTATCTGGATCTTAAAATAAAATCCGATTGCGAAAGCTCTTTTCGAAATAATAATAAAAAAACGAAACAAAAAAAAATTAAGAGAAAAGTTCTTTCTCATATAATCTTGGCAAACACCACGGCATACCATAATATTCAATGCTCGTATTATAAGGCTAGTAAAAAGGAGGATACTTTTGACGGGTTCCAACATTGGAACCCGTCAAAATTTGTATGAGATGCGACTTCTTGGTAACTTTATATTCTTTGGTATTATGAAAGAACTGTCTCTGGAAGATTTGCCCACCCTTTCTCTCCTAGAAATCGTTAAATATTCAATATACAAGCACTGCATCGCCTGAAAATGTCATTGATGCAGGATATTAAACATCACTGGAAGAAAACAAGAAGATCCTTTGAAACACTACCAGGACACACACTTACACATACACGCACGCATACACACTTTTCCAACATAAGCACACATGCACTCACATACACACACATAAACGGATGCACACATGTCACATAACTATGCTGTACCAATTCCACAAGCCCGGGTATTGCCCGGTTAATATGGAGGAAGAAGGAGGGAGTAAGGGGGGAGGAACATGCCAAGATGGTTAGTTAGAAACTTTTTGAAGACAATCGATTCATTTTGTCTATAGACTTTTCAGAAAAGTCTCTACTTTTTGTATTCGCAGTTTTTATCAGGAGCACTGTGATGCAGAACGTTATAACTTAGAAAGAACTGCTCTTCAGAATCAAGTTCTTTAGAGGCTATATTGATCACTAACATAGAACAAACAGTATACCAAAATTTCAGCCAGTTTAACCACTTTTTCATACAAAATGTGCAGGATTCTATTTTTACATGATGCCCTGCCGCAGTATACTGGTGTAAGGTTGGGTACGGCGCGTGCGTGCGGTGCGGCTTGTTTGATCAGTTTTTACTTGAAGCCTCATATAAACATAACATAACAATGAAACTGGAACTTATAGCTTGAATGTAATTTCAACCTCATATCTAATACATTTTTTTAATAATTGAAAATATGTAATAGCCGAAGAACAAATTTCCTTCAAAGGCACCTAGTCCAAAAGGTTAAACTTGGTAAAATAAAATTTTATTCAAAGCACAACTTATAAGTCTAGGTCTCTAGGAGCTAGCAACGTTTTCGAGAAGTCATTTTAGTATGTCTGGCTTTTTATATACATAATGTTCGCTCTCACAGATTTGCGTAAGGGAAAAGTTATGCATTCGGAAAAAAATTTAACTCTAGATTTGGATCAGACTGGTCATAACAATGATATGGAGGACGAAAATATTCGGTCTCACAATTCTGTCTGTCTGTCCGTTGAGCTACAGCCTAAACGGCGGAATCAATTTTCTCCAAACTCGGTTGGTACATAGCGTTTTTTGGACACCCACACCTTTTTTCATTTTTTATTAGAACTAAAAATGACGGTAAAATTTTTTTTTGCAATTTTACATAGTTGTATTTTTCTCAAAAATAGCTACACACCTTTTTTTATTTAATAAATTACTTTTAGAAGCTTCCAAAAAATATAAACGGTAGTGGTTACCAACATTTTTGAAAGAATATTTTTTGGATTTCAAAAATGTTTCAAATGTTTTCGAAAACAACACGATCGATTTTATTGAAACTCGATACTTAAGAGTTTTTTAGTACTTTCTAAAATAGTTTTGGGAACATTTTTATTTTTATCAAAAACGACTCCTATACAATTTTGATTGAGCTTTTCCGTAAAATAAGTTTGATCTCCAGCCAAAAACTATAAAATTTTACATTTAGCAAATTTTAGTGATTTATGGGTGATTCCGTGCCAACTGTGATTCTTTTTGTCCAGTGCTTTTTTAGATATTTAATGTAAAATGTTTGTATATATTTCTGGTTTGAAGAGGGTGAATGGCTTTTTACTACAATCTACGTTCAATATCATGACTAAATTTGCTACTTATTCTACATGGCTGGCAAAATTATAGTCAAAATGTCAGTACCATGGCATATCCGTTCCTTGTTTTTCCAATTAAATCTACTATTTCCGAATTAATTACTTTATCGAATAAAAGTGCTATCTTTAGAAAAGTTTTAGTGCAATACTTACTTGAAAAAAATTTGCAAAAATTAAGACAATATATTTATTGCTGAATAAAATAATCACGAATGAATGTTGTCCGAGGTTTTAGTTTTATTTTTTGAATGCAAAAGATTTTCCGCTCAACCGCCATTTTGTTTTGGTTTTAACACATTTGTATTGTGGTTTTCTAAAAGAGTCACTATTTATGTATAGTTAACAACGCTCGCAACGCTTTTTTTTTTGGTACGTTATTGTACTTTAAGAGTGATATGTTTTCATGCGATGAAAGTATGTCACAAATTTACTTGTCAGTACCGTGGTAGTATTTTTAAAGCATGTTATAACATGTTTTTGGTTGGTTATCAGGATTTTATACTTCTTTTAACAGCAAAAGTTAAAATTGTACTGGAAATTATTTTTCTCAAAAGCATAGAGATGTGAGGTTACATAAACTGTCTAAATATCAGTACTGTGATTCTTTTTTTAGAAAATTTTCAAAAATTAAAACTTCTTGGAAACAATTTTTTGTTTGTGTTTCTGGCTTCATTTAGTCAGAGTGTCAAATCAGTAAAAGCATTTTGCTACAACTTTTAAACAAAGTGTCATTATCGTCTATTCCAGTTTAAGTACATTTCACTTTATTTTTCGTTCTTTAAAAGTTGTAGCAAAATGCTTTTACTGATTTGACACTCTAACTAAATACAGCCAGAAACACAAACAAAAAATTGTTTCCAAGAAGTTTTAATTTTTGAAAATTTTCTAAAAAAAGAATCAGTATTAATATTTAGACAGTTTATGTAACCTCACATCTCTATGCTATGCAGAGAATCACCCATATACCTAGCATAAATGGATTTTCTTTATTTTGAATTTTCTCATTATCAGATGAACGGATTTCGATAAATTTTCTTATACACAAATTTCAAATAAGCTCAAATAATATTGCATATATCAAAATTTTCAAAAAAGAAATTTTTGAATTTTTAGAAAAAGTTTCAAAATAATTTTTTGAAAATTTTTATATACATAAATAAATACTTCAGATTTGCATACCCAATTTGTTTCTTAAAAATGTTTTAGAAATTTGATATACATACCTACATATATAATACAAATTTAATTTATTGAAAAACCGCTTCAACGATTTAAATTTTTTTTTGTCCATACATGCAGTCATATTCAATCAAGAACTAAGATGGCGATATTTTTTTTCACCTCAACTATCAAAAGAGTTGTTTTATCTTATTTAATGGTTTTAAACATTTTTCACTCATTATTTCCATGTTTTTATATAGAATTTTCTTAAACCCTCTTGAACATAAGAGCAAGTACGTGCGACCCAGTCGTACATTTTTAATTTATCCATTTCGCTAGAAAATTTAATTTTAAGTAAGAAGTCTTGAGTGTAAATTTCCGAGTTTCCGAGTTATACCAAAAATAATGACAAGTGGCCAGTGTGACCACTCTTTCAGAAACGCATGGATGCATTTTTGGTTTAAAGCATTCTTATGGGCTAAACGCACATCTTTAATAAAAAATCCCTTGCAGGTTATTGTTCCTTTTTAAAATGTATATCCAACAGCCTATTAAAAATGAGTATCATTAAGGACATGTATTCATAAATGTTATTTAACTTGTTGATAAAAAAACTGGTGTTTTTCTCATGAAATTTTAATAAGAAAAACTCTAGATAAGCGTTGCAACAACATAACAACATATATGAATAATGCTTCGATGAGCTTTAATAAAACACAGCTTCAGCAGAAACAAATATACGAACCGATTCAGAAAAGAAAAAAAACTATATTAAAATTTACTAACCCAAACCTTGTGTTTTATGTTTTAACTGTAAGGTGCTTATTGATTTATGTGTTCGATTTTATTTCAAATCTTTAAAAACAGATTCGATTTTTATCAAACAATTAAAACACAAATATAAGAAGGTACAATTATTATTAAAACTAACCTACAAAGATATTTATCTTTTTACAATTTTTTTTTAAACTTCTAACAGTTTTCGGTCAATGACACACGAGCTTCTTTACTCTATACTTCTTTTGTAGTTTGTTTAACATACAAATGTCATCTTAATTACCATAAAAAAAAACAGAAAACAAGTTGAATCATAATTTTGTGTTGACTAGCAAAGTTATGGCAGAAGTGTTCGTACATTTGTATATACACAGAAGTGAATATACATATATCTATACATTCTTTTCTGTAAAACAAACGATGAATCTATGAAGATGCATACATTTAGTACATTATACAAAAAATGTAATTAGTTGGAACTTTTTTTTCAGTTTAAATAATATAGGTACTTTTAATATATACAAACATAGGTTTTAGGTTATTACCCAATAAAATACATCAGTAATACTAATCGTGCTGTAGCGTTTTTATTGCTGTCAATTGTTTAAATCAAATTGAAATTATTATTTAGCTCGAATAATACCTACAGGTATTATATCATATATACCCCCAGTGAAATTATTTATTGTTTACGAAAGGTGTGGTAAACATTTTTTTTTTATAATCGTGTGTCATTCTATTGACATTTAATTCATCGTGTCGTCGGTCGCATCGATCGTGTCATCTCCAGTATGGAAAATTATTAACAGTTTTAATTTGTTTTTTAATAAAAATTCACAAGATTTAATAAAGTTAACAACCTCGTCGATTGTTGCGGTTTGAACTTGAAATTGAAGATATTCAAAAATTATCTTTTTAATTATTTGGAAGTCAATACAAACAAACCTCGCCCTACAGTTAGTTAGTTCTTTGTTAGTTTTTACTACGAATTATAAATTCAAAATAATAAACATAAAATAACCAGATTTTAATCGAAAATTATACATTTAAAATGCTAGTTTAATAATACATAAAAAACACTTTAATGTGAAAAATAAAGTCCAAGAAAACAATACCTAAAGTTAAGTTGTTGTTTTAAAAGAAATGTCTACAAAACATGTCAATCCTTTTCTTTAATTTATTAACCCGTGATGCCCTTAAAAATTTCCTCGAGTGGTGACTTTCCGTGTTTCGCAAGCATAACAGCACGGATGTGATATTGGATTCGAAAAATCTCAACTTAGTGCGTAAGATGATTTGATTGGATTTCCAAATTGGGGAGAGAATACCGAAGGCAGCATGAGCCTTATTAACTTTTAACCTCGTCGTCCAGATCCGTACCGCCATTTGCAAAAACAATAGTGCTAAGGTAGTTAAACTGTTCGACTTCTTCCACTGGCGTCTCCTGTAGAATAATACGCTGCTGTGTGAAGTGGCCTGGTGAGCATTATTTTTGTCTTTCTGCTGTTTATTCTTAAACCACTTGACTCTCCATTCCCTTGCAGTGTATGGCACATCCCGTTCAGCCCACTGATGTTTTTTGCCAGAAGACTTATTTCATTGGCATAGCCTAAATCTCCATTGAATGCCCTGTCCCTCAGCTGTACCAACACTGGCCATCAATGCGTTGTCCACGGCCAGCAGGAAGAGAATTGGCGATATAACATCCCCTTGTCTCACACCCTGTTGCACTTGGAACGCCATGCGTTGTTTAAGGACTCCCCTAATATTGGCAACAATTTTTGGGGGAGTTCCTGTACCAAATAACGTTCTCCATATACATACATTCTTGTTTAACTCGATCGAAGGCCTTCTCAAAATCCACAAATATGAGGTAAAGAGGTGATTGAAACTCCATCAACTGTTCCAGGACGACACGCAGGGTGTTGATATGGTCGACACACAATCGACTACTGCGGAAGCCAGCTTGATGCCTCTTCAGTGTAGACTCGATTCTTACCTTTATCCGCTCGAGAATGAAAAACGAAAACGGACAAAACAGTGATACTACGCCAATTGGTGCACTTTGTAAGGTAACCTTTCTTTGGCAGCTTAGCAATCAACCCATCTTTCCAGTCCTTGGGATAACATTCGTTTTTCCAAATAATTTGTATCAACGGATGTAGAATATACTAGCCGTTGTTACGGGATCGGCTTTCAGGAATTCAGCTGGTATAGTATTCCTTCAAGCTCAGCTGCTTATTTTTTCTGGAGGAGATTTATTAAATTTTTGATTTTCAATGTTAATACCCCTATAGGACCTGCGCATATCGTTAAGTTGGGGCATTTTAGCACTTTGCTTAAGAGAATTCTCATTAAGCAAGGCAGAAAAGTGATGCTTCCACCAGCGTAGCTGATATTCAATTGATACCAAAAGTGTGCCACCCACATCCGCTACATGATGATTGGTGTTGCTCTTTTCCCGACAACTTGTTTGGATATTTGGTACAATTTCAGGATATTTCCTCATGTTGCAGCGTTTTCCGCAGTATCTGCGAGTACATCTAACCTCACCCTCCTGTTACGTCTCACACAGCGATAGACAGTCTTATGTGCAAGGCAAGGCGATACTCGCTTCGCAACTCATCCATTCGTTGAGCATCTGCTTCCGCATTTATTTGCATTTTCAAAGATTTGCGAAGTTCGATAACCGGGATAAACCCAGGTATCCCTGGATATCCAAGAGTCTCTAACTCTCATCCGCTTGGGTACAGTTTCGGATCCAGCCTCCATAAAAACACTTTTTATTTTACCCCACATCTCATCAATTGTTGAATGTTGTATTCGGTTCAATTACGAGGATCTGTCGTTAAGGGTGGTAACACAGTTTCGACATAATGTTGGGGTCATTTAAAGCATTCGTAATGAATTTTGAGCTCCTTGCTGCATCCTGCGCTAGTTTTAGTAAGGCAGCGGTTCGTTGTTTGAGACTCATCAGAACCAATTGGTGGTCGCTTCCAGCAGCGGCATTTCTAATACTTCGGACATTTCACTTTGACTTCCTCCATCGCTGCTGAATTATGATATGGTCAATTTGGTTTTCAGTTTGACCGTCCGGATGCACCCAGGTGATTTTGTTGCACGTCTTATGCTTAAATACAGTCCCAATTAGTCGACAAGCAAATCGCTTGATCCGACT
This sequence comes from Dasysyrphus tricinctus, assembly GCA_963921185.1. Lineage (NCBI taxonomy): Eukaryota > Metazoa > Arthropoda > Insecta > Diptera > Syrphidae > Dasysyrphus > Dasysyrphus tricinctus. The sequence goes on from OY992530.1 coordinate 130,629,581, forward strand.
AAGGCATTCAGGTCGCCCATGATGACTATAATATTTGCTCTTGGAAGATTCCTATAAACTGAGCTTGAGTGTAGAAAATGGTTTTGTCTTCCTCGGTTGCTTCATTTGTGGGGGCGTAGCACTAAATTATTGTGACGTTACGAATTTTGGAACGGAATCTTGTTTTCATTATTCTTGCCCATTGTCAGATATGTATTCGACTCTTCCTCTCCACTTAGTGTCGTTGATGCCCAGGATACTGATGTTAAGGTGAAGTATTTCCTGCTCAACCTGTTTTTATCTACCTTCGCCGTACAAGGATCGAACGTTCCATGCTCCGATTTTCGTACGTAAGCGGTAGTCAAAAGTATAATTTGGTCTTCTTGCAGGACTTCCTCTATTTGTTGGCGATTCATTTACTGTCATGGCATCTTGATTGACACTGGTAAACACGAAAGATGTCACACCACCAAATTCGATGTGCGGTTTATTGCAGCCAAAGCTACAGAAGGATTCTGGTTACCTTTTGGTGACTCATTTCCAGTTGTTATCACATTTCAAGCATATATCCTTCCTCCATGGTGTTTTCCGATATATGATTAATAACATACATAAACTCATGGTCAAACTCATAAATGATCAAGGCCGCCTACTATGGGAAAACAAGCGCCTTTGTGGGCACCCAAAAAAACTTACTTTGAAAAATTCATTTTCTTAAAATTTTGATCGGTAGCATCTGTTTTTTGGTAGTAAACCGGAAATGCACTTTTTTAAACCCGAAATTCAAATAAAAAAATTATCTATAAATGGCATTTAAAAAACTAGAATGTTGTGCGCTAGTTAAACAAACACTCAAATTGCTTTTATCTAAAATCCTTCTAAATTGTATAGTCATTTCAAACTTGTCATTTTCATCAATGTAGAAAAAGGATTTATTAAGGATATTTTAACTTAACTCAGTTTACCTCACATCCCTGGATACAAAAAAGAGGTTGTTTCCCTCGCACATGCAAAGTGTATGAGAAAAAGTGAAAAAGCATTATGGATGAGGGACAATTATTCTGACAGCAAAACATCAGCTGTTGTTGACTGAATGGCTTAACAAAAAAGAGTTTTAAGATTTAAATGAGACAAAAACGAGCTTTCAGTTTACAAGAAGATTTAAGATCTTCTTAAATATAAAAACATTTGGTGAAGCTAAGAAACATAATTTAAAGGCTAAATGGCTTTTTAAATAAATAAAGCCTTTCGTGAAATTGGCCATACGAGAATAATGTGTTTTTTCGTATTTTTGTCCGCTAGCTTCCTTGTTTTTAACGGAAACTTAAATATTAAAAAACGTTATTTATATTCTTATTAATTAAGGTTTTTACCACTAACTTCGAATTAATTATTTTATCAAAATCCTTACTAAAAAAAGTACTCGGCTACAAATATCTGGCATTTAACTAGCTTAAATTTCATAAGGGAATTAAAATTATTAAATTCCTCCGAAAAGTGTTCACAAAAATAATGGACGTGAAATTTTATATTTGAAGGAATTAAAACAACAGATTTAAGTCGCAGGTGTTGACTTTCAGAAAAACTATAGTTTCTTCAGTTTTTAAAATATTCCTAAAAACAAAAAAGTTACTCCATATTACCCAAACTTACTCTTACAGCTTTTTAGAATATACCCAAGAATAATTGTCGGAATTACCTAGCACACCCTGTATACCTACATGAATTATGTTAACTTAAACATTCGGGTCAATGTTAAAAGTTAAGTAGGTATATAATTTGCACACATTAAAAACTACTTAATTATTTAGTTATATGAGTAAAATTTTCCACCCACCTATTATTAAAAAAAATATTCTGTCATCGACAGCATTAATAATAAACATTCCTTTATAATTCGGGAAATGCTTTGGCCTCCTCATCGCAACAACCTTACTAAATAACCCAGTGTCATTATAATCATTAACTTGTTTATCTCTTCTCTTCTTGAAGCTCATGAGAATGCAAAAATAACTTAAATTGAAGGAAATAGCAATAGATATTGCTCCGACAGCGATAGTCTGTACCTGCATGAAATATAACCTTTCAAAATTCAATTTATTCTACCGTGTATCAAATATCAAAATGTTAAAAATTTCGGTTTGAAAAAATAAATAAATGTTTATCTGTTTAAATTGCACTTTTAATAGCTAACATAAAAACCGATAAAGATTTAAGCGAATAAAAAATAAAAAGTGTTCTTTATTTACGAACCCATCATCAAAAAATTGATCAAATTTAAATTCCTATCATGATACATAATCAATAGGTATATCTACTCAAAAAAAACTTCATCTCAGCTATTTTTCTCGAACGAAATAGCAGGTCCGTAGCTAGGGTTTAATTTCGGTAGGGGCTAGTGCAATACCAAAATGAATTGAATTTTGCAGAAAAGTATTCTTAAAAGTTGTTTTTTTTCACTTTAGTGAAAGAGCTAAGTAAAATATGTACATAAATGCTAAACAAATTTGGTTCTCCTCTCCAAGGGACTTTCTCTGAATGTGAATTTAATATTTGTCATTCATATGTTCATTGTTATTTATTTATACTTTTACTCGCAGTGATTTAGTTAAATAAAATTTATTTCGAAGGGGCTTAAGCATTTCCTCTATATAACTCCCTACTCTTCAACTACGTTCCTGTAAAATAATCAAATTCAAAGTTGCAAGTCAAAATAGTCAATTTTTAAAATAAATAATTCAATTTCCTCAACAAAAATATCTCAAAAATTCTCGAAATGGAATAAAAATGAGTCCGGAACAACGAAAAGCAGAAGGCCAACAACTGCTATATCATATTCTCACCCTTTTTAAGACTCAAATGAAATATCTGTTATATCATTCGATATTCGACTGCTATATAGGTACTTCTATAGCCGGTGAATATGGTATTTGGATAAAAACAAAACAAAAAAAAATGAGCAGTCAACCTTCGGATATGTGTGTACTTTAACCCACCTTAGCATTTTGGTAGCGTTATCGACATTAGCATATCTCAAACAGATCTACATGGGTAGCTACTTGACATCTTTATGTGGAATTCATGCAAATTTTGAGTTTATTCTTCAATTTCATTCACATCCCCACAATTCCGCATGCAAGAAATGCATATACAAACATGGGTACCTAGATAGCAATATTCTATAATGTTTATGTATATTATGGACTGATGCTATCAGTGAACTTCCCCTTTCCAAATGTATTCCTGTATTAGGAAAGGTATAGGTATCCGTATCTAGGTTAACAACGAGCTAGCTACAGTAAAAATACTTGTATAGTTAAACACACAAATAATGAATTTTAACAAAACTATTTGGCAAGGAAACTTCACGCAAATTAATTTTAAGTCAAGCTACATTATACCCGTACTAGAGTATTCGTAGGGTAAATGGTGTTACGTTATATCGATTGAATAAAGCAACTTCGCCTGGAATAAAGTGTTGTTACAAAGAGTAAAGGTGTCAATAAAAATGTAGAAACAGCTTTCCTCGATACAATTTGTTCAAATACTCTAATAATGGTTTGAGGAAAAATTAAACCATCAGGCTGAGACGCAAAAAGGGCATATTTGTAATTTGTAAAGTAAATACATCTAATGAGCGCAATTCTCTTCTCGCACGAGAAAATTCTTCAAACTTCTAAATTCTAACTCTTATCGATTTCGATGTACAAGTAGGTAGGTACACCACGCGACACTTGTTTGAGGTTGAGGCTGCTTAAAAAAATCTTTTTAAAAAGGAACGAAAATAAAGAAATGTTTGCTTTTTTGTGTGATTAAACAGTTAGGTATATATTTTGTGTTTGTTTTATTAGCAATGAGGGTACCCATGTTTTGTGACAATACCTCTGAATGGTCCAGTTCCTTGAATGCATCTACTTGCCTCTTCTTTTGTCGTTATTTTAATTTAAATTACAAATTTTTTTGTTTTCGCTTTGTTTTGGAGTTTTCCTTAACAGCAGTATTAATAAAAACCTAACTATCCGCTCCCTAGCACACATTTTAGCTGGCACACGAATAGCCAACTTGTCCGTTTGATAACTATTCTTATTAAAAAAGATATGATTTCAGTATTTATCACTTTACCAAATATACCACTTCATCAAATTGTGGTTATTTTCTAATACATGTGTCACATGCATACACTGCTTTACAACGTGTATACTGGTAATAGTTAACGGTCTTATCACACGTGTGCGTGTATGTGTTAAGAAGTTATCCGTTCATTATACGTGGAATTTGGCGAGTTAAAATTATTCGTAAAAGATGTATAAATGCTAGCACGTTGTTATCCACCGTTTATTAATATGGGGGTTAATGTTTACCTATTTTAACTTTGATATCATATCATTCATAAAAGGCTAGGTGCATCCCACACCGGTAAACTTCCCTTCGGTCAAAGGCGGATCCTTTAGCTATTGCCCATGGGGGGAGGGGTTGTGTCACGTTCTTCAAAATTCATGGTATTGCACTAAAAAATTATTTGTTTCTTATTGCAAATATAGGTTATTAGGAACCGTAATTTTTGGCCTTAAGGCCTTAGCCCTTAAAATTATCTATTTTTCTTCTTAAGTAACTTTTACTACTTTCTTTAATGAAACCCTCTTCACAAAACAGAGGTACGTCATCATATCAAAAAAAAACCTGAATACGAGTAGTTTCTGTCAAGTTGCTAGGTAGGCGAGTGCAAGCTATCAAATCCTTCAGCTAATCGAAGCAAAATGCAGTGGGTTATTGCAATCGAAAAACTGATTCGCTTCCAAAATTTCCATTAAATGTCACCCATGATTTTTATTGTTTGTGAGATATTCTTAAAAAATGTTTAACATCTGAAAAGCAGGAAAATTCCGCAAGAAAATACCTCAATCGAAAATCTTAAGTAACGAAGTTTCACATTTTTCAATAATCTTAAAATTAAAAAATCCTATTTTTAACAATTTCGCATTTACATTTTGCAACAAAAAATTTCGAAAATAAACCGTTGGAAACTCCTTTATGTTATCTTAAAAAAAAAAAGTATCAATGAAAGATCACTGAATGGTCATTAAGGTGCCAGTTATAGCTATCATTGAAACTCATCATTGAAAACTTTAATGATTGAACTGAACTTTCCACAAAAATTGACTTTTGATTTTTCAATGATCATTGGTAAGGTAGTTCAGTCATTGAAATAAGAAAAGTCTTTTTATGTGGAAAGTTTGACCTATTTGAATTATTTTTTTGGCTAGATATATTAATTAAGTCTTAAGGTTTATTTTTCCATAAAAATAATAAAGGATTTCCTTTCCTAAGCGTCTCAAAATCAATCATTAAAATTTTCAATGATGAGTTTCAATGATAGCTTTAGGCGCCAGTTATAGCTATCATTGAAACTCATCATTGAAAATTTTAATGATTGAATTTGAGACGTTTAGGAAGTGAAATCGTTTATTATTTTGATGGAAAAATAAACCTTAAGACTTAATTAATATTTGTAGCCAAAAAAATTGTTCAAATAGGCCCAACTTTCCACATAAAAAGATTTTTCTTATTTCAATGATTGAACTACCTTACCAATGATCATTGAAAAATTAAAAGTCAATTTTTGAGGAAAGTTGGGCCTATTACAAATTTTTTTTTGACTATAAATATTAAATAAGTCTTGAGCTTTGATCGTCCATCAAAATAATAAATGATTTTGCCTCCTAAACGTCTCAAAACCAATCATTAAAATTTTCAATGATGAGTTTCAATGATAGCTATAACTGGCACCTAAAGGTCAGCTAGTTTCAGTAAATTGGTCAGACATAGATTTTTTTAATACAATTTTAAAGCTTTTCTTAATATCATTGTGGTTTTTGGCACCTCATTTATGGGTTTTCGCTAAAAACATCTGTCATCCGACAGGCCACTGAATCATAGGTATACTGTGGCATCGTTTTTTTTTTTAATTCCTAAAAGAAACATCAGTGCTTGACCAATTACTGAAACTAGCTGACTTTTTATGACCATTTGGTGACCTTTGAAATGGCACTCATTATAAGGTTAAAAGATTCCAAAGCCCCTGGCCTGATTAATATTCAATTTATTTTTAGCTAAAAAGAATTTGTAAAAAAGGAGATTTTTTTTATTTAATTTTGTGTTCAGCAATTTTGACAAAATCATTAAATAAATTTCTTAATCATTTTTACGCTAAAACTAGAGCAAACATAAAGTTGAATTCTTTTATTATTCCTTAAAACAAATTATTTATTAACTATGTAGTAAAATATACTGAATGAATACGCAGTTTTTCCAACTATATCCCCAAAAGAAAATTGTTTTTATTTCACTTGAAGAAGAATTATTTCTGTGACACTTCTTACTCGGATTTGTTTTAGACTAAGAGCCCGCAGCAGATTTTGGGTGTGATTGATAGCAAAAAAAGAGGTATGGGCGTCGAAAGCTTCATTAAAGGCTCTTCAAAAAATTAAATTCTCGCAGTCCAGAATTTGGGGCCTTTGCGAGACACAGTGCATCAACAAAAAAAATATGAATGCAACTTCTAGGATAATCTTGTAAGCCGAAATTGGTTTTCACCCCTCCCTAGATAAGCTCCGCGGATCCCATATCGAGGAATCTAAGATCATTTGGATCATTTGAGTGTTTAATTCGCTCTGCCAGACTGTTTAAAAAAACCGTTTTTCACTTAGAATTTTTAGGAACTATACACTCAAATGGTCTCAGATTCCGTGATATGTGATCCGAGGAGCTTCTCTAGGGAGGAGTGAAAACCAATTTCGGCTAACACGATTCTCCTAGAAGTTGCATTCATATTTTTTTTCGATGCACTGTTTCTCGCAAAGGCCCCAGTTGTGGACTGCAGTACTTTGATTTTTTGAATAGCCTTTAATGAAGCTTTCGACGCCTATACTTCTGTTTTAGCTATCACTCACACCCAAAATCTACTGTGGGTCTGTGGGCTCGGTTTATTTGTATTGTGTCCATTTTCCATACACATGAATGTTCGTAGACGAATTTTTTCCTTTGATTAGTGAAACCATTTTTTCATGATGGAATTATTATATTTTGGATCTATTTATACTTGACAAAAGCCCCTAGGGGGGGGAGCCCCCTCCTGCATCCACCAATGCCTTCGTTGCCTTCTAAGGGATCCAGATATTATTTTTTCATTATAAAATCGCCAATTTAAGATCTTCGAAAACTTTATATCTGGTGTTCAATATGCAATCAAGTCAAGAGCCAATATTTTTTATTTTCGAGGTCGGTATATTATTATATACAGGGTGTCCCGCACCTGAGTGGAAGTATCTTAGGGTGTGGTTCTTGGATTTATTCTAAGAAAAAATTATATGGAGGGAAAGTTGTATCTCCCCTCCCTGAGGAAGTATTAACTTTCAAAAAAATTATAGCACATTATTAGATGTGTTTTCGTTGATTTTTAATGTTTTTTTGGCATTTTAAGTCATTTTTTCAGAAACTGCCCCCGCCCCTGCCTCAGGGAGGGGAGATATAACTTTCCCCCATACAATTTTTTTCATAGAATATACCCAGGAACCACACCCTAAGATACTTCCACTCAGGTGCGGAGCACCCTGTTTATCTTACGTAGCTTCAAAAACTGCCAATACTATATTTTTAAAAAATCTTTTTGTTTTTGAATGTATTTTTTTTTTTATTATTGACCAATTATAAAAGTTTACATTGCTTTTGTTTGCTATCGCCCAGTTTACACAGAGTTATGGTTTACTTCTGAAAATTTGTATAAATATTACACAATATAGTTTTGTTTGCCAATTATTTGAGGGGAAATGGTCATGAAAAACGTCCTATTTAAGAAGTAAACAAAAAAAATGATTAATTGTGATACGTATCACAAAACATAAGGTAAATTATAATTTACAATTTTTACATAATTATATGTATAAATATTTGTGTTTTCTTAAAAATGTAGGTATATATATTATATATATATACATATACATATTTTTTTTTTATTTTTTTTATTTTATTCAAATACTCACTTTTATCTAATATCACAGAATTAATACAGAAAAGTTAAAAAAAGTAAGCCAGAAAAAGAAATGAATAGTAAAAACAACATGGAAATGTTTAAATAAATAAGAGATGAATAAGTTAATAATAATATGAGGAAAATGTAATGAAAGATTAAATAAATAAATAATAAGATCAATAAATCAGAGAACAAAACGAATTAATAAATAGAACAAAATAAATATATATAAATGAATGAACAAATGAATAAATAAATAAATAAATAAATAAAAAAATAAATAAATAAATAAATAAATAAATACCTAAATAAATAAATAAATAAATAAATAAACAAATAAATAAATAAATAATAAATAAATAATAAATAAGAAAATAAATTAACAATAAATACATAACTAAATTACAAAATGGATAAATAATTAAAACAAAATTAAAAAAAAAAACATTAAGACAGTTTGTTCATAGATAATACAGAATGAATAAGATGTTGACAAAAAGGGAACAATTAACTGACCCTAAGTAATAAGATTCGAAATGAGAACATTGTCAGACATTGGCATCGAATATCATAATTTTCTTTTAACTTTGACATTCTGGCAAAAACAAAATACACACTGGCAAGATAATGCAATTTATTAGTCGAAAATGCCAGGGAAGCCTGAGCATTAATTTTAAAATTTTATTTTTGGAGATTTGTATCTTTTTGACATGCGTTTTTGCACATTGACCCCAAACTGGACTCCCGTAAAGCATGATTGATTGAAAAATTACTTTAAAAATTATCAACTTATTGACATCGCTCAGAAGAGATCTCCTTTTAATTAACGGATACATAATTTGTATTGTTTTATTGACTTTTAATATTGTTTTCTGTACATGTTCGTTGAATGTAGGTCTTTTGTCCAGGTGTATCCCCAAGTATTTAACCGAAGTTCCCTATTATGTCCAAATTATTTAGACTAAGTCTATTGCGTGGAAGGACACAGGACTTTCTTTTTCTTGTAAAAAAGATTGCCTGTGTCTTTGAAGCATTAATTTTAATTTTCCATTTACTATAAAAGCTGTATAAAATGTTCAATGCTGATTGTAGATTAGTTTCAATATTTAAACTAAGTACATCAGATGAATAAATAGCAGTATCATCGGTAGAAAATCGCGACCAGTATCCACAAATAGTTTCATAAAAAACGTAGGAGTCATTTTTGAGAAAAAAATATTACATATTACGATTATATAGAACACGAACAAAGTGGGTGGCACAATTCTTTTTGAAAATTCAGTATTTTGAAAACGAGTTAATGATTTGTTTGAAAACATTTTTTTTTAATTAATACTCAAAATAGCCATCCCAAAATTTTTGTTTAAGTATTACTAAAATTTTTATATAAAAAATAAGTTTTTAAAAAAACCGCTCCAACGATTCTTTATTTTTTTTTGCTATTGTTCCAATTTTTTCACGTTCCTAATTAAATTGCATACTTACTTGATTTTGAGCGCTAAGCTATTTTATTAGTTGTTTATACAATTTAAAGCCCAATTTAAGTGCTTTTTATATTTTTTATAATTTTCTCTATAAAGACTTCAATATTTTAAAAGTTCTTAAGTTCCAAGCAACTTGAACATAAGAGGAAGCGATCCAGTTGTGCGTTTTATTTAATTAAAAAAACGACAATTCTCGATCTTCGAAAACCTTATCAGGCGTTCAATATGCAATCAAGTGAAGCACAATGATTGGTTTGCCTTCGAGATATTAGACACAAAAACAGTGTTGAATAATATTTATGTTTGTAGCCTTTTTCTTAAAAAACTGTTTGTTAATTTTTTACAAATCTTATTAGTTTTGAATTTCTGTGCAGAATAACATAATCCCAACGTCCATTTATCATTGTTTGTTCTCTTGATATTTGAGGCAAACACAAATTTTCCACAATTTTTCGTGAACTTTCTTGCAGTTTTTTTCGCTTTAAAAAAACTGTTTATTGAATATTTTTTCAATTTTTTTCAATTATTTAATATAAACTAGTTTATAGAATAAAATTATCCGCAGCCAATTTCATTGTTTGTTCTAAAGATAGAACATTTTTCAGCAATTTTTGTTATTTAAAGAAACAAACTTTTGCGAACATTGTCAATAAATAGGCAAATTAATTTACATTTACATTTCCATATGTTACCACTGTTTTTGAATATTTGTTTTTTCTGTTTTAGATCACTTTTTTAGATTATTGCCCCTCTCGCCTGCACGGGGGTTATGCACCTCTTCATTCACTATTTTTTTTTTCGTCTTTTGACCCAACATACACGCTCTATGGCTTTGAAGCATCTTAAGCCAAGCACACTGTATTTGTCATTAGGTACCTATACTGTGAGGTAATAACGAAAACTTACAATTAAAATCAAATTAATTTTAGGTGGTATGAAGTTTTTTTATGATTGCTTGGTAGTTCTTACTAAAAAATCATATTAATTTAAAATACCTCTTAGGTGAAATATGTATATATTCATGCAGTTTATAAAAAAAAAAATATTTTAATGAATGATATTTTTTAAACTTAATGATTTTATTTTTTTAATTTCAGAATTTTCTTCAACAAGCTTCCAAGTCCTAAGAAGAAATGCAAAAGAGGTATTGCATATATTTAAACTTATTTTATTTAGGTATCAAAATACCAAGATCATAAGCAATTTAACTGATTAGGTATTCAGCTTAGGCCTGGTTCACACGAGATTGTACCGCACGATTTTTTGCAGTATAAATCCGTGCGAATGAGCAGTGGCGTATATATTTTGCATAGAGCCTTTCACACGACGTTTGTACGGCAAGAAAACGTACTCAGCTAAGTACGTTTATCGAATACTCAACGAACTTATAAAAAAAAACGAATGAATTGCGACGTATCGTCTTCCAGTGGCGTATAGTTTTATATAGTCTCGTTCACACGGTTTAAATCCACGTTGGGTATTTGTTCGTTGGCATAATATGAGCTTCAGTGGAGAGAAAAGCCGATGTGCACAAAAAAAATTAATCGACCGATATGGTTGGTTTAAAAAAATTATAACTCCGGTGATACTCATTGGATCTTATAGGTTAAGGTCTTTAAATAAAGAAGAGGAATGAGGCAATAAATATGCGTTTTTAGTTTTTCAAAATTATAAAAATTTTCATCAACATTTGAATTTAGAATAAAATAAATGGAATTGAATAGGGCTTTATTCACCCTTTTAGTATGAAAATTTTTTCCCCTCCTCAATGATTTTTTTCACACAATATATCCCGTTATGTCAGCTTTCTTTTAAGACCTTAACCTTGAAGATCCATTCAGTAGAACGGGAGCTATAATTTCTTAAAGCCATCCATATCAAATTTTAATAAAAAAAATTCCATGTAGATAACGGAATCTTCTCGCTGGTGAATGGTCGTGGACAATGGTCCAAGCAGATAATTTCAATGCAATTGTTTTGATTTTTCGATCAATTTAAAATCAAGATTGTGTCGCTTATATACCACGTAGGATAATGAATGAGGTATCAAAATAACCGTAATTTTATTTATATGTTATATTTAAAACAACAAGAAAATTCATCAATGCACTAAACAGATATGAGTTCATATGTGAAAGCGCTCAAATAATGCCATTATCTCCGTCCAACGGTATTCTAGGACTCTTTTTTTTTTAATTTATATTTAAATCAATATTTTCTATCATCCGTCCAAATTTCAGCTTTCTAGCCCTTTCCCTTAAAAAGATAAAAATAAAATACTTCACAAATTCAAACTTTTCCATTCATTTTCATTATACTGCAGCTATTCGAGTTTTAAACGAATAAATATAAATATCGTGTGAACACCCGATTTTTGTTCGGTAAAAACCGAATGCGATAAAAAACGTGCGGTACAATCTCGTGTGAACCAGGCCTTAGTTGGAAAAAAAAATGTTACAAAAATTCCCATAACTTCAGAGACTCAACCGATTTTACTTAAATTTTAAGAACAAATTTCTAAACATATTTGATTTTTGATTTTTCGATGTTTCGCTATCTACGAGTATTATCTACCTTTGATTGCATCCAAAACTTCTATTTCATAATGTTTTAATTATTAAGTTTATAAATTATTACTCTTTCACCTTTCACAAAGTTTAGCATATCATTACGTCTTCAAGGCATAAGTAGCTACATACGTGCCATCAAGTCGTACATTTTATTTAGAATGGCAACATCGCTATGAATAGGTATAGCAGATATCTCTATTGATAAAAGCAGGTACATAAGTATATGTATCCCAATTATTTTTCATACGTCACGAAGGCATTTTCCCGTATCATCACAATCCATATATTGGCATATTATGGGTCGTCTCCTTTGAGTCCTATAACTTTATTGGAATTCATTCTTATGTAATGGATAGGTAACTTCCATAATCCCAATAATTCTTTTATGTATTTTATAACACATTCCATGTTGTTTACAACAGGACATCATAGCAAAATGCCCTTCTTTCTATAGATTTGCTTTCTCATTTCTTTTGACTTTTGTGAAAGGTTCGCAGTTTGATGATTTCCTTGGGATATTGCTATTGCTACAGTTTATTTGTAATAACTTATAATATTCTTTTTCCTCTCTTATCCCTTCTCTCTTTCTCTCTGTCTATATAATATATACAGATAATAGCATGAAGGCCAACATAATTTATGGCATACCCTCTTGCAAGGGCATCTTATGTATAATTTTCATAGAACCTCAGCTGCTATATGTAGGTATAAAAGGAGAAAAAAATTCGCTGTGATATACAAAAATAAAGGAAAAATTTACTCACACGTTTGCTTCTCTATACTAAAACTAAATGCACACACTCAAAGAAATATAAAAAAAAATATCCCCTGATGATATACCTATAGAATCAGTATAGAACACACAAATTAATACTTCTGGCAATCGGATTTTGCTGTCCAATAAATTTCGGATTTTTTACGGATCTAAAAATGAAATTTAGATGAAAAGGATATGTGATGTGAAGAACTCGCATATTGGGAGAGGGTGAAGAATAGAAGACAAAAATTATATAGGGCAAAAGGGTCAGCCACGGGATGTTTTGGTAAAAATATGTGGCAATGGCAGATGCCTGATAAGAAAGAGCTTATTTTTATTTTATAAATTGGCCTGACGCGGACAGAGCTTCTTATTTTTATTTATAAAAAAAAACTTTAACGACCTAGGTACCTATTTTAAATATGTACATACTCGTACATATAAAATATAAAAAATATAAAATTTGTATTTGTATTCTTGTCACGGTTTCACCTTTATTTTTATTTAAAAACAATAATCATAACCGGACGGAATCAGTAACTCATATCATAAAATTTTATTGCAAAAGAATGAACTCTTATGTGTACCTACCTTAGCTATACAAAAATGTTCAAGGACTTAAATAACATTTTTAAAATTTTAGGCAAGGATTTCAGTTTGGTGCGAGTATGGGTACATAAAGTAGGTACCAACTAATTTTGAATTCTTATAGTTTTAAATAAAACCCGGTACCATAGCATTATTTTTGTATGTGCACCTACATTATAGACTCGTCATTAGTCATTAGTTTTTTATCCTTCAATAATGTCAAAACTGCAAATACAAATGTTAATTTTTTTTCTTATTTTTTCCGTCCCTTGTCAAGTTGGTTTAAAGTTAAATTTTATGGAATATCATTATACGAGATTGCGATCGATATCGAGCCAATCACCTACAAGTCATAAATGACACTTTATCGGCGAAGACTTTTGACTTCAAATAACCCCGAAGAAAAGAAAATAAGTACACGACTGGGTCACATATCCTTGCTCTTATAATTGAAGGTGCAGGGAATTAACTTCACGGGAACTTCCTTCACATGGGAATTAACTTCACCACTAATGGGAATTAATTTCACTTTTTTGAAGTGAAATTACTTCCCACTGAAAGTGAGTAATAATTTCACTTTTTGTGGGAATTAATTTCACTTTAATGTGCGTTTCTTTAAGTCCAGATTCATTAAATGCAAAAGAAACTTTACATACACGCAGCCTCGCACCCACCCCAAATCCTATAATGGGCCCAAGTAGGGGCGTTACAGGGGGGCAGCATGCCCCCCATACATATCTCACTGTTTATTCGCCGTAATGCTTGCTGCTAGCACTGTATTTATGCTTGCTGCTAGCACTGTATTTATGCTAGCAGCAAGCATTACGGCGAATTAACAGTGAGGTATGTTTGGGGGGGCATGCTGCCCCCCTGCAACCCCCCTGCTTGGGCCCATTATAGGATTTGGGGTAGGTGCGGGGCTGGGTGTATGCAAATTTCTTTTGCATTTAAAGAATCGGGATTTAAGGAAACACAATTTTACATTTTTGTAATTTCTATCATATCATAGGTGGGAAATAACTTCACACAATTTTCGGATGAAATTATTTCCCACCTTTAGGGGGAAATTACTTCACAAAAAAAAGGTGAAATTAATTCCCACTACTGGTGAAGTAAATTCCCATGTGAAGATAGTTCCCGTGAAGTTAATTCCCTGCACCTAATTGAAGATGCTTGGAACTTATTTTGAATATCATCATAATAATAAAACGACAAACACTACAATTTACGCAGTTTACAAAAGCCGAAGGCATATTAATTATGTATAGGTATATCGTTGGAAAGTTTTTTTTTTCACAGAAGTGCAAATGCCAAAATTTATTAAATAACTGCACACAAAAACTAAAAACAATAAAATAAAATTGCATTATAAGTGAGAGTGAGAGCCAGAGCGGGACTGATTATTTGTTCACAACAATTTCGGTAAAATTCACGACACTTATTATCAGGGAAAGGATTTTGTTGACGTTAAAGATTAAAAAAAGGCAAAATAAAATCCTTAAAAAGGCATTTATCAAATATACCTAGAGAATATAATCATGTAACTTAACTTAAGACATTCAACTCTGAACAGCTTCTTACATTTCTCAGGGCGCAAAAATGAGTGGATCCTATTAAAAATTCTATAGAATCCATTCACTTCAAAGTCTTCGGGAAGTTTGCATAATTGACGTAGCCATTTGTGCAGCATTTATTGGCTCAGCAGTTTTAAGTACTTACCGTATATTAAAATTTAAAACCAAAAGCATTTACCAAATTTTCGTTGATATTCTTTAAAATTGAAAACAATTGCCAGCCAAAAATTGATATTCCTTGATGAAAATAATAGCTTTGTTCCAGAGATTTTAGCAATCTTTTAAATTTCGATGCAATTTTATCGGAAAAAAATTGCGGGAAAAGTGTTGACCGATTTGGTAGCAACTTTTGGCAAGAATTTGTTTTATATGGGTATCTGTCATCCTATGACCTATGTTAACCTGGCATTTGACAGAACAAATAATTTCTGAAAAAAAAATTCCTGAACAGAACTTGTCTTTTGCCCTAAACAGCCCAATTTTTGAATTGTGGAACAGGAATAGGGCAAAAATTGGTGACAAATAGTAACATTGGCCGTTTTTGTTAATCATTGGAACAAAGCACATGTTAGTTAATACAAAAAAATACGTACATAGATAAAAACTACTTTTAATTTTGACTTGAAAAAAAGGCGAAAAAAGGCAAAATAGGAAAAAAGGCATTAACGGGTAAAAAAGGCATGCAAAGGCAAAACAAAATGTATATATTTGGAATCAGGAAGACATGAAATGTTTTTGTATAGGGTCGATGCTTTCATAAGATAAAGCCCAAAAAAAAGCATCATCTCAGTACACGTACCTAATTTGTGTACTGTGCTTAATACTTACAAAAATTGAATCTTCCTTGAATCATGTCCTTACATTTTTTTTTGTTTTATTCCTTTGCTTCAACTGCTTTATTTCGATTTTTTCCATCCACCAAGCAACCAATTTTCCAGCACTTACTGGAAAGATTATTGGAATGTCCGATGGCAGCGTTCAGTGCTGCAGAAAATAATAATAAGTAGCTCATAGGTAAGTAGCTCAATTTTACTTCACGTTCAAGACTGCTTTTAAACGATGGAATTATTCTTGTAGTTTTTTACTTAATGTTGGAGTACATCCAAGAATCGTATGCAAATACCCTGGCTATGGAAAAATTGTATGAATCGTCATTTTTTTCTATAAGTTGCCACACTTTTTCTTTGTGTTTAAGTTAAGTGCTCTTTGATACTTTAGTCTGTTTTGTGTGTGTTGGTAGCACAGTTTTTCTCCGCGTTTAAAAGCTATCCCAAACGTAAAACATTCGGTACGAATCTGTGACGACTGTAATGTACTTAGCTGGCACAGAGAATTTACGGTACTTAAGTTAAGCATGGAGAAAAACAATGTTATAGGCATGAATTTCATATACTTACAGGTTATCGATAGTTTGTATGAAAACTTAATGTTTTTCCTGTGATAGCGTCGGAAGTCCCCGGTGTTGTTTTTTTTAAACGATTTCATCCATGCGTGCAAAAAAGCACGCCTAATGTGTACTGTGTATGTGTAAATGTATGCAAATGTCAGTTTTTGCTATAAGTTGTCAACGCACTGGTAACTTAAATGTTTGTTGTGTTTGTGTTATTCACGTCAGTAACACAGTTTTCCTCCGCATTTAAGCTAAGCGCTGATAATTCTCTTTGTTAAGCTCAGCCCAAGGAGGTGTTCCTCTACCTGGCGAATGACTTTGCTATCGATAAATCGTATGCAAATGCCACTTCTGTTGGTTCAGCTTAGCCCCAATTTTATGCAAACGTAACTTTTACTACGAGCTGTCAACAAGTAAGACTTTTATTTGAATTACAATATTTTCTATATATTTGTCAATAAGACGATAATTAATTAATAATAAATAATAAATTAGCACCAAAGTTTCAAGGGCTGGTTATTTTGTAAAAAAAAATAAGAAATGAACAGCATGTCTACACTAATTAACTGATTTTTTTAAAATCATAATCATTTGAGCTGTAATTGACATGAATAAACCTTTCCATAAAGTTTTATGGCAAGTATGTACCATTATTTTTGGAGCTAAACCGGAAAAAGGAAACCGAATCCGTGTGCTTTTTTGCGGGGATATTTTGAAAAATGATGCCCAATCTGTGCTCCAGCCAGGAAACCGAAATCTCTGATGTTTTAATTGGGAAGGGGATTTTATTTTTATATTTATATTTAGCTTGAGAGTCATTGTTGTAATCCTGCCGCTTGGATGCCATTTTCAAAAAATCAAATCACCAAATCTTGAGAAATGGTATTAATTTAAAAAAAAGTGGTAAATAACTTGTAAAATTTCCACAATCACAATGACGATTAATGTGTTAAAAGAACGATATTGAGTAGACGCACCGGCAGTTCAAAATGTCAATGTTGCCACTTTTTCGGGAACATACATTTGTCTATGCCAAAAGGTGGGACTTCCCCTTTTTTTGGTAGGTAGTTTTTAATATTTTTAACATGAAAACAGTTACGGAAACGTGTCCAGATGCCAAACTTGTGTTGGAAAAGTAACAGTTGATGTCTTAAATGATACGTGTAGGAGAATGTCAGTGTTTCCACTTTTCGGGAATCTACTTTTTTTAATAAAAAGAAACTTAAATATTTACAACATGAAAAAAGTAGCCAAAATGCCTCAAGGCGCCAAATTTGAGTTGGAAAAATAATGGTTGATGTCTTAAAATATAGGTGTTGTGAGTAGAAGCACCTTCGGCTTAAATATCAGTGTTGTCACTTCTTGGGAAAATATCTTTTGTTTATGGCAAAGGGTGAGACTTCCTTTTTTTGGTAAATTTTAAATGTTTGGAAGACGAAGAAACTTGTAATTTATTTCTTCAACACGCGTTTGGCATCTAGAGGCGTTTTTTACCGTATTATCTACTATTAAAACTAGCATAAAACTGAAAATCCGAACTTTTGACATTGATAGCTATTATTTTGCACGGTTTTAAAGTCGTTTTGTCCATGTCCAATCTTTTTCTACCATCGACAAAAAAATATAAGATACCTAGTGGTAAAGTGTTAGAAACATACAATTTAAACTTTCACCGGAGCTAGGTGTATCAGTGAAGGTTGATATAGGTATCCATTTTTTTTAAACCAAGTTATCTTTGTAGTTCTCAAAATCAGGTGCCGATGGATTTATGTAATTTCAATATAAGTGAATTATTTTCTAATAAATCATCTTCTTTATCCTCTGTACCGACAAGAAATCATTTTTTATTGATAAGTGTTCTCTAGAATTGCTTAATTGATTATCTATACTTAACTGTCTAATACTTTTTTACTAATTAGCTTTGTTTTATTGTTTAACTGAGCTAACCGAATAGTTACTTATAGGAAAATGCACCAACGTGAAGGTTCTACACGTCTCATCTGAAGCTTTTTCCCACTCGGTTGATGCGGTGGGACTTCCCAATTTTAGTTTTTACTTGCGATATAGGTACTATAGGGCAAGTTTTGGATTCGTGCAAAAAAAAAATTTCGAGATAACAATCAAACATGACATTACGATGATAGAGAACACGAAAAAAGTGGGTGGCAAAATTCTGTCTGTCTGTCTGTCTGTCTGTCTGTCTGTCTGTCTGTCTGTCTGTCTGTATGTACCTCAACCTACAGCCTAAACCACTGAAGCGATTTTCTTCAAATTTTGGACTTAAGGTTTTCTTGTAACTCTCCAGAGGGGAAATTGAAATTTTTTTTTTAGCTCAAAAAATAACGGTACTTGCCATACAACCGTTAAGGAAAAGCTTATTTATCTCAAGAACGGCTCCAACGATTTTGATAAAAAAAATCAGTGTATTACTGTAGGTATGATTTTCCTTTTAGTAAGAAAAAAAATTACCAAAAACATTTATTAACGGTACCTGCCATATAATGGTTTTTTTGATTTTTGATTTTCTCATTAACCGCTCATCTGATTTCAATGATATTTTTTGCACAAAAGCTTTGTTGGAATATAAATAATACTGCATACCAAAATTTTTGAAAAAATAAATTTTGGATTTTTAAAAAAAGATTCAAAATTTTTTTTTGAAAATTCAATATTTCAAAAACGGGTTGATGAATTGTTTTGAAATTTCAGTTTTAAATGTATATTTATATATACTCAAAATTGGCATACCAAATTTTTTTTTGAAAAATGTTACAAAAATTTTATATATAAAAAATTAATTTTTAAGAAAACGGCTCCAACGATTTTAAATTTTTTTTTTGCATATATTCATATTTTTTCAAGTAATCAAATGGCATACTTTTTTTTGAGCTTTAAGTTATTTATCATGCTGTTTATACAATTAAAAGAACGATTTAAATGCTTTTTATACTTTTTCTATAATTACTTGAATATTTTTTAAAGTTGTTAAGCCCCACACAACTTGAAGATAAGAGCAAGTACGTGCGATCCAGTCGTGCATTTTATTTCTTTAATTTTCCTGCCTAGTCTTAAATATTAGATACTCAGGTAATCTCCTGAAATGGTTGTTACTTATCGAATTGACATTTTGCATTTTATTCATTGCAATAAGCGAGGTATCAAACCGAAAAATTTTAAACAAAGATATAAAAATAATATGTGAAGCACCACCCTAATGTAGATATATTTATACCTGCGTTAACATCTATTGTCGGTATCAAAAATTATAATTTGTAAAGATGAGTTTCCAAGGCACTCATGTAGGTTAGGTAGGTAACCGAAAAATATGTAATTTAACATCACATACTTTACTTTGGTAGCTACACCTCCATATCTACCTTTTATGCGGCACTTCCCATAAAAAAAAGGAATTCCTCCAAAAGTCAAAAACATAACAACAAAATAATAAAAAAAACCTTTACCTTTACTATACCCTACCGGCCTACCCAATGCCCATTCCGTTGCTTTTTATTGCCAGTTACTGTTGTTGTTTTTCTTGCTGTTGTTGTTGTTGTCATTTTTTTTATTTTCGCGAACTGGCAACCTCAAGCTGGCTCTCGCGTTAACCAAGCAAAAGGAAGGTACATTTACCGCGCGGAGCGCAATCCACTATAACTTACGATTTCCTTGTTTGTAAACAACAAAGTTGCAGTTTTTTATTCTACTTTACCTAGGTGTATGTATTTCTGTCTCTTTCTCTCATGTTTTTTTTTTTGAAGTTCATTATTTATTTATTTTTTCCGTCTGGCCGGCGGCGGCGGTAGCAACGGCTGGCGCGGTCGGTGGTGGTGGCAGCCGCGTCCGTCCGTTGTTTTCGTCATTTAGTTCAATGCTATCGAATACAAAATTAAATAAAAATAAAAAAAAGAGACACGACTATGCCATGGGAACCTTTGAATTATTATATTGAACTCGTAAAGAAGTGCGGGAGGAAGTTGTTGTTTTGATTTTGAACGCAAACCGGCTTTACAAAAAAATACAATTTATAGCTCAAGATATAAATGTGCGAGGAGGAAAATCTTGCCGCCAAAATGATCACTGAATGTGTTCGTGGGTTAAGTGCATCAAGTTTACCACAATGTTTCAATGGAATTTGGTTTTGGTTACGAGTTTAAGGATGCTAACTTTGTCGGTAATTGCTGATAAATAAGTCAATAAACTTTGAACTGGAGGTTGAAAAAAATAAGTTGTTTTTCAAAATACCAGTAGCAGTAGGTATACCTCTACATTGTTGTTTACTTCCATAATCTTAAAATGAACCAATAAGTATAAGTCTTCTACTGTAATTTTCGCATCAAAAGCAATTAATATTTGCATTTTTACCATACCTACGAAAAAACAATCTAGGTGTGTAGGTACCTACTTGATTTTCAACGCGGGTAGCCCTAGAAAGTTTTGCATTGATTCTTACAAGCGCCTAGCAGGAGTGTCTATAGAAATTCTCTTCTCCAAGCGTTGCATCGGCTTGCACTACACTCTATATAGCGCTTCTGAAACGTTTGGTATATGGTTCGCCCCCAGATAACGACGACAAAGAGTTTTTCAATTAATAAGAGAAAAACCAGATTAAAAACCATTAAAGGAGTCTGATGAAGATCGAGATGACGCTCGTAAAATAGTTATAACTCCATTCCTTAAACTTGGTAAAAGCATAGTTTACAGTTCCCATGCGAAAAAAATAAAATTTTCAAAACGATGTTCCACCTTTTCTGTTCAACAAATTGAATAATATTCAAGGCGAAAAACGTTTGCCTTGGCCTAAGCCACCCATTGAATCATAAATGTACCCCTTAATTAATAAACTATATGCCTTTAAATGTAAAATATATATTTTTGGATCCAAAACACCATTTGGATGCTAATAATGCCTTGAGGTGAATATATTTTTTGTTTGGAAGTGTAAACCGACCATCCAAAAAAACATTTTATTGACCACACTTTTTTTCGCATGCAAAATAATTGCCGGTCCATTTTTTTGCATGACATTTTATGACAGCTAGATTTATTTTTGAATGAAACTGTACCTAAACCAATCATGCAAACAATTAATCTTGCAATTAATCTTGTTTTTTTTTTTTGCGCCACGGGAACTGTTAACTAGACTAATATCACACATAGGTTGTTGTTGTTGATTCAAAATTATTTAATAACAGAAAATTTAGTTCATTCGTAGGATTCAGTGTGCGCAATTTGCATTGAGTTCAGTTCAACTTTGGTATATGGATTTCTTATACTATACCTACTAGGCTGAAGAATTTCAGTAGTATATAGAATTTGTATTATTGAAAAAAAACCTTCTTATAGAACTTTGCCCACTATACCAAAATTTTGCCCAGGTTCGGAAAAATCTTAGATGTAGAGCTGCCATCTCCCACGACGTCCAAAAACTTAGCTCGCCAACATAGGCATAAATAATTAAAAATGAGAATAAAATAGTAAATAATTTTAAATTAATTATTTTTGTTTTTGTTTTTGTGGACTTCTTGAATTTAAATTCAATTTTTAAAGTTTTTGTGACCTTAAGTCCATATGCGTTTCGCTCAGGTACAACAATTGGGCTCATCAGTTAGATGTAGTTGTACCCTTCTAAGACGCATAATTTTTAGTCGATGTATACCGACGTGTATTAAATAAACAGCACAAAAGCACTGTAAATTATAATAAATTCTAGTGGAATTTGGTTAAATTCAGACGACTAGAAATAGATGATGGTAAAGCCCGTGGTCTGGCTGGTATAAGAATGAGAATAAAAACGTAAATAATTTTAAATTAATTATTTTTGTTTTTGTTTTTGTGGACTTCTTGAATTTAAATTCAATTTTTAAAGTTTTTGTGACCTTAAGTCCATATGCGTTTCGCCCAGGTACAACAATTGGGCTCATCAGTAAGATGTTGTTGTACCCTTCTAAGACGCATAATTTTTAGTCGATGTATACCGACGTGTATTAAATAAACAGCACAAAAGCACTGTAAATTATACAAAAATAATTAATTTAAAATTATTTACGTTTTTATTCTCATTCTTATACCAGCCAGACCACGGGCTTTACCATCATCTATTTCTAGTCGTCTGAATTTAACCAAATTCCACTAGAATTTATTATAATTTACAGTGCTTTTGTGCTGTTTATTTAATACACGTCGGTATACATCGACTAAAAATTATGCGTCTTAGAAGGGTACAACTACATCTAACTGATGAGCCCAATTGTTGTACGTTGTACCTGGGCGAAACGCATATGGACTTAAGGTCACAAAAACTTTATAAACCCAGCGGGAAAAATTAAAAAATTCATTGAGGAAAAACCTGCTTTTTCCTTGAGGAATGGAAGCTGTACCTGCCACTTTTCAGCTTATTCCTTTGATGGCGGGAAGCACATGCCACTTTTCCGATGAAAATTCACTAACGAATTCACTACTTCAATGGAAGTTGTTTATTCACCGACCCAGGTGATGAAAAACATGGTGATTGCTTAATCTGTGAATTCACTACATACGGGTATTTAGCTTATTCATCAGTTCAATAATTTCGATGAAAAATCTAATGAAAATTCAGTTATGAAATCACCAGGTTAGTGGTAGTTTCTTTTTCATCAATAAAATCCTCCCATTTGCATTGTTTACTAAATCCCATCGGTAATGCATCCTTTATTTTAAAATGAAAACAAACCAAAAAGCTGTTTCCATTTCAAATAAAAAATATTTGGCGTTTCGGCAAACGCAATATCTATTGACTTCAGTTCGTCTTACATGGACTTTTTTACAGAAAGTCACTGTGAACTGTATCCAACAAAATGAGAATTTATAGTTGCCAAAAAAATATAAACAACTTTGTGCATTACTATTCATCGTTGGAATCATCGATTACAATTTCCCATGAGTTTCACTCACATGTTTTTTTTTTTTTTTGTTCTCGCCATGAACACTTTACTAAGCAGATGAGTGGATTCAAACAATGAACTGATGATCTTGTACATTACTTTTCCACAAATTTTTCATCGCATACTTTTCCCTTTTAAATTCACCGAAATAAAGGGTCGTTTCATAAACACAAAGCAGAGAGTGGAATCAAAGCTACGAACTGAGGAAACTTTGCATTACTCTTCACCTACTAAATCATTGCATGTCGTTTATCTTATGATTTGGCAAGTGAATTCATTCATTATTTCAGCAATAAATTTCATTGAGGACGATATTTCCCGCTGGGAATAATTAAAAGTTTATTAGAATTTTATGCTCTATTTGTGCTATTTTTGTGTTGTTTTCGCGATTTTTGTGCTGTAATATATTTTGTGCTTCCTTAAATTTAAGCTAGCACAACTTTGTCAATTACTAACCGATTTTAATAAGAGCAGTGTCATAACTTTGTGCTCTTTGTGTGTTATTTATCTGCATTTAAAAAATTGATTTTTAGGTTTTTTGTTTTTGTATGCAATTCTGTGTCATCACCTTAAATAAAAGGTAGCACAACTTTGTCGATTACTGACCGATTTCAATGAAACCAGTTTCATTATTTTGTGCTCTTTGTGTGTTATATATCTGCATAAAAAAAAAATGATTTGAATGATTTTTTTTGCAATGTTGTACCCCCTTAAGTTTAAACTAGCACTACTTTGTCAATTGTTAACCGATTGCACGCGCTGTTTGACCAGGCCTTTAAAATGTGTTACAAAAACAATTTTGAATTTTTCTCATTACATATTTTGTGTAGTATTCCTTGCAAGCCCAGCATCGAGTTGAAATGAATTTGGTTCGACCGATCAAATTCGGAAATTTGGCCTAATTTCAATTTGCAGTAGTGAAATAAGACCAAATTCAACAGTTGGCCTTTTTTCACTTTGCTAAACGGAAGTAAGATCAATTTGGCCTTATTGCGCTTTAAAATTTGTCCTTGAGCGAACTGTTTTTTTTTTTTTTTGACAGAAATTCTGCTCTATGGTCGGTACCTACTACTAAATATTTTGCCCAATGAGACTTTCGTTATTTAACATGAAAACGTAGCTTCAACATTAATTTCAATTTCGAAGCGGTTTCTTAGAACAAAATTATTTATTTTCGATTTTAATATCAATTTCTTTGCCCCAAATTGATCTTCCCTTCGGCAAAATTTTCTTCCGGTATGCTTTGCGTGATTTTTTTTAAATTTAAACCCAAGAAATTCATCTTTCGTATCCTTACGTTAATTTTAGGAAGTATTTAATTTGTAACTTTCGTTTACCTATACAAAACTGGAGATTAATAAATTGTTTTTAAATGCAGATAAATAACACACAAAGAGCACAAAATTATGAAACCGGTTTCCTTGAAATCGGTTAGTAGTTGACAAAGTTGTGCTACCTTTAATTTAAGGTGACACAGAATTGCATATACAAAAACAAAACAAAACCTTAGAATCAATTTTTTTAAATGCAGATAAATAACACACAAAGAGCACAAAATTATGACACTGCTCTTATTAAAATCGGTTAGTAATTGACAAAGTTGTGCTAGCTTAAATTAAAAAAATATATTACAGCACAAAAATCGCGAAAACAACACAAAAATAGCACAAAAAGAGCATACAATTCTAATAAAATTTTTAATTATTTATACCTATGTTGCCGAGCTTACTTTTTGGACGTCTCTCTCCTCGAGCAGAAACTAAAACAAAACGATGAACAGAGCTTTTCACAAATAGCCCAGAGGCAAACTAGTCAAAAAGAGGGCATGAAATCACATTTTTCGATGCACAGATTTTTTTGTATGGGATCTATTTGGGTACACCTCCTTGTAGAGGATAAAATTATCTACAAAATAAGCTAGTAACGGCCTTTATAGGTTGTTCCACCTTCAAGTAATTGTGGGTCAAAATTCACCGATGAGTCATGTGTTGGGGTGGTATGTCATTTCTTTTGATATCTCGCTTTTCTTTGTTTTTTATTGGATAACGCGCAGAGAATAATTTGTGGACATTTTAATTACCTATTAAATGAGCTCCCGACAGATGTTATTGATCACGTATTGTATGAACAGTCCAACGCCAAAGTGCACACTTTTTTCAGAATCGAAAAATAAGTTGAATTATTTTCGAATTTTGTTCCGAATTGTAGTACGAAAAACAGTACATTACAATACTGTCCTCAAAAACAATATACATTTAACAAATATGCTCTGGTCAACGGTGAAAGCCATGACACCGACCGACGGACGTTACTTGTTTTTAAAAACTGAGTTACCTATTTTCACTCTTAGCTTAAGCCGACGCCGACGCTACTGTTGTGTTCACTTGGTCCGCAATCCAATGTTTTTTCTAAAAGATGACCATTTAAATTAACACTTTTGACCAACCTTTAACTTTTTTGACCACCCAAAGTTTTTGAGAATTGGATATACAATGGTACCATCATGAAACCTGGTGAAAACGTTTCATGTATTATGAGAATGAAAAATCAAAAGAGTCTATTAAAATATTTCACAAAGAAGGGTGTTTTTTGACGAGTCGAAAGGGGGGGGGGGGTGAAATTGTGGTGTATCAAACAGAAAATCAACTTTGGTTCAACCTAGGCATATGACACATGTTTTAGGGTAGTTTTGAATGCTGAATCAAATGAAACCAAAACCGATACGACCTCTGTGAAATAGTTATTGTAATTTTTATGTAAATATGATTTGATTAGGTATATGTATGAGATAATTGAGTTTTCACAATGTTCATCTTTCAAGACTCAAAATTTGAATAGTTATAGAGCAATTTAAAGGTTGGTCATAAATGAGTTTCTCATAAAATTCGAAAATTAAAAAAAAATGAAAATGCAACATGTCCTTCCAAAATAAAATCGAAATAAAAAATTTCAAAAAAAAAATATTTAAGGGGTGGTCCTGGTCATTGATGTTCACAAAACTACCTGTTGAAAACATAAATCCAATTAAAAATAAATCGATTTCTGAGACGTAGCGTTCTTTTGGCCTTCCATTTTTCAAAAAATTTTAAAAGGTGGTCAAAAGTGGTCATTTAGGTCAGCTCTTACAAAAAAAAAAATTAAAACTTGTGCGGGCCAAGTCAACACATCTCGACGCGACGACATCGACACGCTGACAATATTACAAGTTGTTTTAGAGGTACATATTATACGAGGAATAAAACTGACCATGAGTTCAAATATTTATTTGTATTTATTAACAGAATATACCGAAAGAAATTATTAAAAATATAGGTAAAGTGTATTTAGCAAAACGTAGTATCTGTGTTATTTTTCGAATATAACGATTTCACCTTGGGAGGTCGATTTGCAACCGACAAAATTTGATTACAGGATAGTACTCGTAAAAAAGGATGAAAGCTTCTAAGGAACATACACGTGGACTCAATTCCTGCTCCAAAGCTAGATCCAGAAAATGGGGATTAAAAAAAAAAATAAGAAAATCTGTCTTTCTCTGTTCTCTGTTAAAATTTACAAAATTTAAGTGACTCAATATTAACTGAAAAAAAACACATTTTTGCTCAGATGCTAAGGATCTCGTTTCATAAAAATCTCTAAAAATAATATGACAAAGGCAATACATACATACGTAAAATATTTCATTAATTAGGTACAAACCAACAAAATTTCAATTTAACACAATCGGTTTCGGTTCAATTGCATAATAGGTAGATTGGTATGGTACATAAGATACATACGCTATGTACATATGACGTAGGTCATTATCAAAAATGCAATAACTAATTGCTGTGACTTTTTTTTTCACTTATAATTCATCTGGACCTTTCAAAATAGCATAATTATATGCATACAACTTGGAACTTTAATCTCTGTATAATAACTTTAAGTATTAAACTTCCATTTAACACTTCGCTTGACATCAAAAATGTTATGTTATGTCAGCTGAATTGTAAAAAAAATCAATCATCATATACGATGTAGTTTATTTTGTAATCTTTTTGTGATGGCTTAGCCATTCATTCATGTCTTTGTTCAAAAGTTTGCAGTGCAATAAATCCTCAAATGACGGCAATAGCTCATGGTTTACTTTTTTTTTATTTTCATTTTTTTGGTTCAATTAAAAATAAATTGGGGAATAAATAAATTTATGAGAACAACAGTTTTTATTTCCAAAAAGATAGTTATTTGACTTGAAAGAAAAAAAAATAATAAGGCACATAATATGTGACTTTCAGTGTAGGTTCCTTTAATAATCTTCATAAATAGGTTAAACATGAACCAAGGCTTATGATGATGTGCTAAATTAATTATCACATTCCAATGAATATTTAAACATTTTACAAATAACTAAATAGAAGGTTATACAATTATTGGGTTTGCTTTTGCTTGTAAGTACCTACACCTATCTATTTACTCACGAATCGTTTATCACATGAAAATGTTAATTAAAAATGGATAGTTACGTAAAGTTTAGAGTGTTTTGAGTTGTAATGCGCACGACTCAGTGGATGTGGATTCATTTTATTGTTAGGGGAAATTTAAAAATGCATTTTAGAATTTTTTGTTTGAATTGATTGCTTATTTGCTTAGGGAAAATGGATTTGAATGAAAAATTAATAGTTTGTGCAGGAAGTGTATGTACTAACAAGCTTAATAAATAACTCTTAATCCCACTGAGAGAAAAAGTTTATAAGAAATTTTGAACTTTTCTTTCTAAATAAATATGTAAATATACTATCGACCGACGCGACGCTTGGGAAGAAAAATGACTTAATACAACAAATTAAATTTCTAAGTTTACATTGCAATTTTATGGTAAAAAAAATTCCACTTGAAAAGTACCGGAGACCGGACCTCCCGTCAATATTTGGAGCTTGGTTTCATATTTTTGCAGACTAATATGAAATTCAAATTTTAATTCAGAGCTCAGTAACGTCATAGTATTACAACTTGTCACAAAAGTAAGCATAACCTAAAGCCATTGGAACACTAGTAAGAACACCAGTGTTCCTTAAGGGGTCAATTTAAGTTATTTTTTCCCCGCCTATTATAAAAAAAGGGTCAATAAATGACAAAAATTTAATACGAAGTCACAGAAAACAACTTTTTGTTGGTGTACAAATGCACCTCCATATACCTATTAAATGTTAAGAAAAAATAATTAAAATAAAATAAAATAAAAAAAAATAAAAAAAAAACAATACAGATTTGCTTTAAAAGGGGGACATTTGTGTCCGCCCCTTTCACATTTCAAGTGTGGGGTGACGAAATCGGTTTTGAGATAAAAAAGTGGGACAATCGGACAATCCTCCCAAAAAGGGGACGTTTGGTAACCCTATATTTTTTTGCGACCGTTTTTTTTTTTTTTTTTTTTTTTTATAATTAACGCGCACTCAAGGGGTTATGACTACCCTTAATATGTTAAACACAGTGCGAGTGTTAGGAAAGTAGGATAGGATTTAAAAGGAGATACCGATGCACATTGGTTTTGAATTTCTGAATATCACAATGGGAAGGAAAAAAAGAGTAGGGTAAAGCATTCCACATTCGTGTTGTGCGGCTGAAGAAAGAATCTCTGTACTTGACGGTACGCCCGAAATTGGGCTCAAGGGTAAACTGATGTGCATTCCTAGAAGTACGAGTATTACGGCGGAATTGTTTAAGGGGAGGAATGCAACTGGCTATTTCACTAGAACATTGTTTGTAAAAATAGCGATAAAATAATGACAGACACGAAACATTGCGGCGGTGTTCGAGAGATGCAAATGTTTCCGTTATAGCTCTGTCGCCTATCAATTTTAAAGCTCTATTTTGAATTCTATCCAAGAGACTTAAATGGGATTTAGGAGTACCCGCCCAAATATGGGAGTTGTACTCAAGCTTTGGACGAATGAAGGCTTTATAGATTACAGCCAGATCAGAAGGAGAGAAAAATTTCTTGCATCTTCGAAGATAACCAAGACATTTCGCAGCATTTTTAGCAACGTCGAAAATGTGATCATTCCACAGAAGGTGATCTGTGATGCACATACCTAGGATTGAAAGCTGTTCGGTTTCCTCGATGCAAGAGCCACTCATGGAAAGTGGCATAGGGGGTGGGTTTCGCTTTAACGACAGAAGACAGCATTGAGTTTTCGAAGCATTAAATTCTACACGGTTTTTTGTTCCCCATTGGACAATGCTGTCGAGATCAGAATTTAATGAGCTTATCATACGCTGCCGTTCAAGTTCCACATCCGAAGAACAAGGAAGTGAATTTTGAAACGAATATGAAAAGCTGAGAGTACTGTCGTCTGCAAAACAATTTAATGGATTGGAAGTCTCAGACAAAAGATCATTTATGAAAATAAGGAAGAGAGTCGGAGACAGAACGGAGCCCTAGGGCACACCAGCATTTATTTTATGGATATCAGACTTGTAACCATCCAGTACAACTTGTATTGAACGGTCCGAAAGGTAATTTCCAATCCAACGAAGAAGAGATTCGTCGATACCAAATGCACGCATTTTCGATAAGAGAGCTTGGTGCCAAACTCTATCAAACGCTTTTGAAATATCAAGTGCAATAATCTTACTTTCTCCAAAACGATGTAAAGATTTGTTCCACCGTTCGGTGAGATATACCATCAGATCACCAGTGGACCTATTGCTACGAAAACCATACTGCCGGTCATTAAGAAGCTTTCGTTCTTCAAGATATTTCTTTAGCTGATAATTAATCAGCGTTTCCATGACCTTGGAAAGAAGGGACGTAAGTGCAATTGGACGATAATTGGAGGGAGAAGAAGATACGCCTTTTTTAGGGACAGGCTGGACAAATGCAGTTTTCCATCCACTCGGAAAGAGACCTGTAGAGTAGGATAGATGGAAAAGCTTACGCAGAGGTTTTGCCAGCGTTGAAGAACACCTCTTCAGAACAATGGGAGGGATACTATCCGGACCAGCGGATTTATGTATATCAAGATCTTTCAACTTGCAACTGCACGAGTGCGAAAAAAGATTCGTCCCATGAAAACGTTAGTGCTCTCAAGTACAGGAGGAGTCATAACACTCTCTGGCAGCGTCGAATTAACAGCAAACTGTGCTGCAAGCAAATTGGCTTTTTCAGGTGAGCTTACATAGGGAGTGTCATTAAAGACGAGCGTTGGAACCGCGGATGAAGTAGTGTTACGAATGTTTTTTGCAAATGACCAAAAATTTTTACTACCTTTGGGACACTGTAGTACTTTTTGCCGTAATTTTTGGTCATGCAAAAATTTGGTTCTTTGGATATGGCCATTGCAGGTCTTTCTAGCTTGTTTGAACTTATTCCGGTTTTCCTCAGTAGGGTTGGCCTTATAACAACGGAAACTTACTTCTCTGACCTTGATAACCTCTTTACAGCTCAAATCAAACCATGAGTTTTCTTTCGGTTTGATAGATGTTATCCTATTCGGAATAAAAATTCTCATCCCGTAAAGAATTAAATTTGTAATCATATATCTGCGCTGGAGTCTACGTCACTATCGAGGAAGCATAGTGACCAGTTAAAGTTCCTGAAGAAATTGTTAAGACCGTCCCAGTTGGATTTCTCGTATTGCCAAGGGGTTTTCTCTTTAACTGAGGTTTTTTGGCACGAAAAATTTGCAGATATGACACAATGGTTTGATGTGCCTAGAGGCGATAATACACTGATAGTGTATTTATCAGGGTCAGAGGTAAGGAACAAGTCTAGGGTGTTGGCGGATTGACCTGCAACGTCAGGGATCCGAGTTGGCTCGTCAACAAGCTGAGTTAGGTGGTTTAACTCAGCAAAGATCTCGACATACCTTCCTTCGGGTGTTGTCTGGCCAGAATAGCGAAGCCAACTAGAATTGTGTACATTGAAATCGCCCGCTGTTGAGGCGTAAAGTGTGTGGATCTTCCTGCTGTCATTTGCAGCAGCGCTGCCCAACAGCACCACTCGTTGTTCCCAAATTTATAAAAAAAACTATCAAAACTCTAATTAAATAATTACAATTTTTATTAGAATAAAAAAGAGTTTAAATGTGGACTGAAGGTCCGAATGAGTTGAGTGATGGAACAATAATGACGTAAGAAAATTAAATTTTCGCCGCAGTTGATCGCACACCATATAACCAGTAAATAGATATACCATAACACTATGGATAAATACTGGTGTGCGTTCAACTGCGGTGGAAGAAAAAACAGCGATGTGCCACGTACACATATGGATGCGATCGTGCAACTCCGCATTCCGTCAAAGTGCGGACTGGATGCGGAGTTGCACAATCAAATCCATAATTCACGCATGAACATTACTGCCCCCCTTGGCGAGATGCGCCAAAAGAGAAAAATTAAGAAATCGAGTATTTAAATTTAAGAGAAAAAAGGTTACATAAAGCTCTTAGATGATTGAAAGGCATATTATGATATAAATAAAGATAGTAAATCTTATTTGAAGGCAAAGTTTTAGAATAGGTCTAATTATATTTTGACGTTTTTGCATCACTACCTTCACTCTTTCTTTAGCACCGGGTGTTCATTCACAACACACATCGGGGCAATTCTTAAGATGATACAAAGAAGTTTGTATACTGATTAACTGCTAATTATATTAAAAGAAGTTCTTTCAGATACTCATCTTTCCGTTTATAACTGCAATAAATTGTTGTTTAAGGCATTTAATTTTTTCTCGATGACCGTTGAAAAAATTGGTATCAAGCTGATTCAGTTCTCGAACTTATTTAAAAAGAGGAATTGACAATAGAACTTGACACCATATGATCGGTTCAAAAAGAATTTGATTGCTTGGAATAAGCAAATATTTGAGAATTCTATAGACTAAAGTCTTGAGGAGTGGACTGTATTTTAAGCATAAAGCGATGTTAGGGATGGCATTTTATATAGAGGCAAAAAAATATACTAAAACAGCTATAATATGAGAATACAATAATTCTTTAAATACCAAAAGTGAGAGTTGGAGTTCACATATGAACCTTTTTCTGGTTTTAACAGAGGAAAAACACAAACGATTAATATTAAGAGAATCATTACAGAGAAAAGAATATGGACATTCCTTTTTGTGAGAACGAAGAGCCTTTTTTATTAAGAATAAGAGACATTATTATAGCAAAAAATTACAATAAGAGGAAATTAACTCTTTTCATAAGTTTAAATTTTCATGAGAGTTGATGGATAAACCTTTCAAAAATAGTCAAGAAGTAAAATTCTTAAGAGAGAATTAAGGCTAACAAGAGTCATATGCAACATTTTAAGAATTAAGAGATTTTTTAGAGAGAATCAAAGCTAGCAAGAGCCTTAAACAATATCTTAAAAATTAAAAATTCTTAAGAGAAAATTATGGCTAGCAAGAGCCTTTTACAAAATTTCAAGAATCGAGAAATTCTTTATAGATAGAGAAGGCTAGCAAGAGCCTTTTACGAAAAATTTAAGAATTAAGAAATTCTTAAGAGAGAATAAGGGTATTTTTGCACCATGCCGTTTTGAGGAGATGACGTTATACTTAAATTTTGTGATGAAGGGTTGATTGCAAGATGCAAACGTGGTGTTTCTTGCAATAGCTGCAGATATAATTGCTAAAGCAAGACGACTATGGTGACTGGTGCCTAAGCAATTATCGCACAGAAGATTTTGCATTTAGTTCCTCCCGTTTTCGCAAGAAATTATTTCCAAAAAGGCACAAAACCTTTAAGCATGGTGCCGAAACCCGGGACAGTAAATTGAAAATCGAGACATATTTCCAAATGAGTTTTAAAAATTTGGAAAAAACCAAAAACCTTCATACAAAAGTAAACAAATTTAAAGATTCATAAATGGAATCTATAAGAAAAGCAAATAAAAACGAGAAACATTTTCAAACGAGTGCGAAAAAAGGTTGGAAACAACTAAAATCTTTTTCCAAAAAACAAGGTTCTAAGATTCGCAAGGGAATCTTAATGAAAAAGATAATATGAGATTGGAAAAGATGAAAGTATTCAAAAACTATTTACGGGAAGCAAAAAGATTAAAAATTTACAAACGGGATCTTAATGAAAAAGATGATGGAAAATGAGAAATATTTTCAAACGTAAGTTTGAAAAAGTTGTAAAAAAACCAAAAAGTTTTTCCGAAAAGCAAAAACCAGCTTTAAAATCTAAAAGGAAACTTATGAGAATAGCATATTAAAACAAGAAATATTCCAAACGAGTTTTAAATAATTGGAATAACCAAAAAACTTTTTTCAAAAAGCAAAAAGGAGTTTTAAAATTCAAAGATGGAATCTTACAAATCAGAAAACTTTTTCCAAAAAGCAAAAAGGTTTTAAAATTTTCAAACGAGAAAGCTTTAAAATTCACAAACCGAATCTTAATGAGAGAGAGCATAACGAAAACGAAAAGTGTTTTCAAATGAGTTTAAAAATATTTAAAAAATAAATAAAAAATAAAAACCAAAAAATTAAAGATTCACAAATGGAATCTTTTGAGTAAAGAAAATGAAACTGAGTAATGCTTTCAAAAGAGTACGAGACAAGGTTGAAAAAATCCAAAAACTTTTTCCAAAAAGCAAACAACAAATTTAAGGTTCGCAAAAGGAATCTTATAGGAAAAACAAATGAAAAACTTGAAGCATTTTCAAATGAGTTGAAAAAAAATTGGAAAAATCAAAAACCTTTTTCGAACAGCAAAAGCAAAAAAAAACTTTTAGATTCACAAACGGAATCTTAATGAGAAAACTAATTGAAAACGAAAAGTGTTTTCAAATGAGTTGAAAAAAGTTGGAAAAACCCAAAAACTTTTTCAAAAAGCCGAAAAAAAACTTTAAGATCCACAAAATAAATCTTATGAGAGAAGCAATGAAGAAACGATAAATGATTATAAACTAATTTGAAAAAAGGCTGGAAACAATCAAAAACTTTTTCCAAAAGCAAGGTTTAAGATTCACAAGGTAATCTTAATCAGAAAGATAATTGAAAACGAGACTTGTTTTCAAAAAATATGAGAAGAGAAAAAGTTGTAAGAATTCAAAAACTATTCAAACTAATTACAACTATTTACGAAAAGCAAAAAGACTTAAAGATTCACAAACGGAATCTTAATGAGAAAGATGATTGAAAACTAGAAAGGTTTTCAAACATGAAATTGAGAAAGTTGGAAAAAACCCAAAATAAACTTTTTTGAAAAGCGAAAAAGCTTTAAGGTTCACAAACGGAATTTTGAACGAGTGTTTTCAACAGAAGTTGAAAAAGTTGGAAGATTCAGAACAATTTCCCAAAATCAAATAAAACGTTAAGATTCACAAACGGAATCTTCCTGTGAAAGATGATTGAAAACTAGAAATATTTTCAAACACGAAATTGAGAGAGTTGGAAAAACACAAAAACTTTTTCCAAAAAACAAAAACAAATAAAAGATTCGTAAAATGAATCTCATGAAGAAACAAATGAAAATGAGATGTTTTCAAACGAGTGTAAGCAAAAAATTACTTTTAAATTCGTATATAGAATTCTTATGATAAGTGCTAATGAAAACGAGAAATGTTTTCAACCGAGTTAAAAAAAAAGTTGAAAAAATCCAGAAACTTTTTCCAAAAAGCAACAAAAACTTTAAGATTCAAAAACAGAATCTCTAATGAGAGAGGTAATTGAAAACGTTAGTGTTTTCAACTGAGTTCGAAAAGGTTGAAAAATCCAAAAACTTTTTCTAAAGCAAAGCAACTTAAACGGCAAAAGGAATCTTATGAGCAAATGAAAACGAGAAAATGCTTTGAAAACCCCATTTAAAAAAGTTGTTAAAATCCAAAAACCTTTCCAAAAGCAAAAAAAAAACTTTAAGATTCACAAATCAAAAACAGAATCTTAGGGAGAGAGGTAATTAAAAACGAGAGATGTTTTCAACAGAGTTTAAAAAGTTGGAAAAAATCCAACAACTTCTTCAAAAAAGCAGTGAAAAAAAATATATTTACAATTCACAAATGGAACTTTAATGAGCAAAAAATACAAAAGGTTTGAGATTCAGTGGACAATCTCAAATTGAGAATTTGATTGTGGTCAATAGAGATTCGAAAATTTATTGTGTAGATTCTCAAAGAGAGAATAGATGGATTGAAAACAGAGTCAATAAATGTTTGAAAAAGATTCAAAACCTGTTGAATGAGAACGAGGGAAATGGAAAGTCAATGTTATCAAAAGAAACTACATAAATGTCTCATTAAAATGTATAAATTATGGAAAACGTTTTCTTCAATAAAGAGAAAAAGCATTGAGAAAATGTTGATTCTAAACTGCACGATTCAAGACCTGTATACCTAAAAGTTGATTGGGGCCAGTTAAAAGAAGGCAATGAACGAACCACTTGTAATTAATACAGAAAACTCCTACGTGGGAATTTGTTTTCAAACGTTCATACATAAATTTGAAAATGAAACTAAAAATTGGTTTAGATTAACGGATAACAGTAGTTAATGGAAAAACTGTTTTGCAGAACCGTTATTAGGTTTCAAAGGGACCGATATGAAGAAACACGTGTTTTAGAGAACGGTATAAAGAAATATGTTCAAATACCCGCAATTATTGCCATCACAGGAAGCACGAGGAGCCAAAAAAAATTAGTTTTGACTTTGTTCCAAAAAGAATATTTTTGCATTTAAAAAAGGACAAAACGTTTGTCGCAAGGTAAAAAGAAGTGAATGGTAGCAACACTATTTTGCCCGTTATTTAAAATTCCAAAAAGAACTGCCAATCAATCAACAAAAACTTTATACTGACCTTGTACATGTATTTTATAAATGAAACAAAATTATGTTTTGGCAGCTTCTGATGATCTTCTTGGATTTTGAAATGTCTTGAGGTGGTGCACCAATTGAGACAATGGTGTTATCTTCTTAGCAGCAATCGAGGTAATGCTGATGCTTTCTTCTTAGCACCAATCCAGGTGGGTGGTTTTATTTTTGGCAAAAGCTTATGCAATTCCTTCTAGTGTTGCGGGTTCTCCTATATAACCTTTGTTGCGGAAAGTGCTTCACAAGGCTTCAGTGAAGGAAAATGATGTATGCAACGTGGCATTAGAATATCATGGCAGCGTATGGCCACAATAAATTGTGAAACTGATATTTACTGCAATTTATAGCAGCGTGATGATAACGGCTTCGCAAGATGACGTCAGAGAAGTGTGGATGGCAGCGTATTGGTAGTACATGTATGTACATGATAGCATATGGCCAAAAATATGTGTGCTTCTTATATCAGAAGCGTGATGATGAGATGAAAGCTTTGTCAAAAATGCATGGCAGCAAATGGCCACAATAAACTGGGTTACGATTTTTGGCAGCGTGGCCAGAAATGAATGGCAGCAAATGACCATTCAAAATTGTAGTGCGATTATTTTCGGCAGCATTGTGATGAGTTTGCAGCGTGGCCAAAAAGGCATGGCAGCGAGTGGCCATATAAGATTGTACTGCAATATTATTTTCGGTAGCTTGACGAGTTTTCAACGTGGTAAGAAATGCATTCCAGCAAATGGCCACACAAAACTTGGTTGCAAATGTCGGAAGCGTTGACAGAAACGCATGGCAGCAAATGGCCATACAGTACTGCGATGTTTTTCGGCAGCGTGGTTATAAGATGTTTGCTGCATGGCTAAGAGTATGGCAGGTGAATGGCCTTATAATTGTGGTATACTTGAATTCCATACTGATTGGCTGGAAGCTGCTGTTCAATGTTGGATTTTGGATGATGGTGCCACAAAAGCCACGTGAAGGCAGCAGAAAACCTCCGTATGAATTGGTGTATGGCATGATGGTGAGAACGTCATAAGAATGCTACGTGAGGGTGGCAAAAAATCTCATGTCATAACTGACGAGATGGTGCCGTTATTGGAGCGTGGCGATGGCGTGGTAGTAACGGTCACAAGAACGCACGAAAAACCTCCTGACTAAAGAGGAGCGTGGCAACAATCTATGCTGCAACTTTCGGCAGCAAACTTTGTCTCTTACGACACAAAATAGTATATAGCGTGTTGGTGACGGCAGCAGCTGGTTGCAAAAAATCCATATACGCACGAGTTGGAACGCTGGAGCAGTATCCTGGCTCGATTGGACCAAATGTTGAGGCGTAAAGTGTGTGGATCTTCCTGCTGTCATTTGCAGCAGCGCTGCCCAACAGCACCACTCGTTGTTCCCAAATTTATAAAAAAAACTATCAAAACTCTAATTAAATAATTACAATTTTTATTAGAATAAAAAAGAGTTTAAATGTGGACTGAAGGTCCGAATGAGTTGAGTGATGGAACAATAATGACGTAAGAAAATTAAATTTTCGCCGCAGTTGATCGCACACCATATAACCAGTAAATAGATATACCATAACACTATGGATAAATACTGGTGTGCGTTCAACTGCGGTGGAAGAAAAAACAGCGATGTGCCACGTACACATATGGATGCGATCGTGCAACTCCGCATTCCGTCAAAGTGCGGACTGGATGCGGAGTTGCACAATCAAATCCATAATTCACGCATGAACACCCGCAATGACGATTTCAGTGTGAGGATAATGGGAAACAATTCTTTGGATGGAGTCGGACAGATCATCAAATTCGTTAGAAGTTGAGTTTCTGTCCAGGTTTGGACTTCGATAAATGAAGCATGTGTGAATAATTTGCTTGTTCACCGTAAATTTAAACACATGAAATTAAAGTTTGTGTTAACACACGCACCGTTTTGTGGTTGAAGTTGGTAAGCAACATCATTTCTTACATATACTGTAAGGCCGTGGTGAGAAAAGAATAAAGGCACAAGTTATACCCATGTAGATTAAATTCCGAATAATCAGTATTATCACCTACCTGGGTTTCACTCAGAGCCAATACAGCTGGTCTGTTTATTACAGAATGGACATACGCAGCACAAAAGTTCTTTCTTAACCCACGAATGTTTGAATAATCCACTCTAAAATTACTTAGCATTATAAAATTCAAAAAACTTACCTTAAAACCAAAACAGACAATTATCTATATTAATTTACAGATCTAAGTTCCGATTGAGTTTTTCAATACACATTACCACTAGTGTTATGCCTTAGTAATAACATCTATCGATCCGCCCCTGGGTACTCAGAACGGTAAACAACAATTCATCTGTAATTGACTTAGCTTAAACATTGAAACATTATGCGAGAACTGCCCACACAATGTTTTCAATGCGTAAGCCAATGCAACTGCGAATGAGGGGGGAAAGGAAAAGAAGCGATTTACCACTCGTTGTGTTTAAGCTTTTGATTTTTTTGTTGTTATTGCACTGGTTGGTGGTATGTATAATAATTTATTGTGTGATGTTTTTTTCCGCGGCGCGTGAATTTGGCTATTGTAGGTATTTTGTTTATTGATTATTTTTATTTTTGATTGGTATATTTCTTTTTTGATGGTTATGGTTTTTTAATTTAAACAGTGAAAAACAGGGATTTTTGTTTTATTGAAATTAACAATAAGAAAACTATTTGTAACAAAACAGGTATTTCACTTTCACAGCGCAGACGTAGGTGATGTGCATGCGTTGGTATGCAGATCGGCACATATTTGAGAAAGGTTCGTATAAGGCCAGCATCAGGACAACTATTTTCTCACCAATAACCAGGGGGCTTCAAACACCAACACAATTTTGAGAAAACAAATGTTCGAAAAAAAAAAATTGTGTTCAAAAAACTACTTTTTTGAAAATTTTTATATTAAATACTATTCGAAATTAATTTGAATCCGTACCTATATCAAATGAGAAAATTCAAAATCCAAAATAACATTCTATGCGAGTTAATAGTTAGCTATCGTAAAATTATTTTATATTTTATAGTAGACGCGTACTTATGTTAGCACACAGAAAATTTTTCATAATTTTTGAACAAAATAATATGTTCCTCAACGGTTTTTGTAACATTTGTTTGGTAGGTTTTTGCATAAAAGTCAAATATTTTCTTAAAATATTTTGAAGACCATTAAGAAATTGTGTTGAGCGTATTGAGTTTAAAAAAAAACCGCTTTGACCATTTTCGAGGAAATTTATCGCCAACAAAATTGTTCTCTGGGGACCACAGTAGCGTAGCATGAGCTTCTGCCGCCCGGGCGGTCGTAAATTTTGCAAACAAAATTTTATTATTAATTCATTTCCACAACTTTCAAACTCAGTCACCACGCTTGCGTAACCGTGTACTAGTAGGCATAAAATAGATGTAGGTTCTGCACAAAAAAGCTTAGGATGACACTCTTTTCTAAAACTGTCCCATTTTCCGATTTTTGCTTGTATCTGTTGATAGGGAAGATGGAAAAGTGGGTCTCACAATTCTGTCTGTATGTTTGTCCCTTCGGCTACAACCTTAACTGGAAGGATTTTCTTTACAATTGGTACCTATATATAGTGGTTTTTGGTCATTCCCCTTACATATTTTCTTACTTTTTGTTTACCAAAAGTAACGGTACCTGCCATACAACTTTTTGTTTTCAATTTTACCAAATCTTATTTTTCTCAAAAACAGCTCAACAACAAGGATTTTTGGTTTTCTTGAAGACTGTGTGACTGTTTTTTATCAAAAGTTCAAAAAGTATTTTACCGAAATTTTCAAAAAGTATTTTTTGGATTTTTAAAGTAAATTTCAAACTTTTAAAGTTATACTACGCATTAAAATTTGCAAAAAATATTTTACACACACAAAAAATTAAAAATATTCTTTTTTTTGAAAATTCGATATTTGAAAAAATGGTTATATTTTTTTTTTAAGTTTTATTTTTATCTGTATCTGATTATGGTGTATATCATGCAGAAAATGATTCTTTTTCATTTTTTAAAATTCAATACCTTGTGCATTATTGCTTGGGTAGGATTAATTTTGTAGGCAATTTTATAGTCTTCAAACTGAGCACATATTGATTTTAGACAACTTCGTCATTTTCGAGTAAAAGGGAAAAAATCAGTGTGGTTAACTTTTTATAAAAACTTAAAATAATTATATCGTTTAAATTGTAAGTTTTAGAAAAAAAAATTTTTGTTTCTTGTAGAGTATCACATTTCTACAAACTTAGCTCGAATTACTTTTTGATAACATTCACCGTTTAGGAATTGTAATGAAAATCCCATATTTTCGACATTTGGCCCTTTTTAAATCGCAATATTTTTTGACCAATCACTCGTATGAGACAAAATTTAACTTTTATTAGGTCGTACATTTCAATATTTACAAACACAATTTAAAATTTTTTTGAATGACTAAGCCATTTAAAAGTAAAATTAAAAAACCGTTGTTTTTGAATTTTTACCAAATTCTTAAAATAACTATATCTATTGATTAATACATTTTAGAAAAAAAAAATGTTTTCTTGTAGAACACCACATTATGTACAAACTCTGCTTAAAGTACTTTATGATAGCCTTTACCGTTTAAGAGTTATACGTGAAAATTCTATATTTTCGACATTTGGCCATTTTGAAATCGCAATATCTTGTAACTGACCAGTGGTAAGGAAAAAGTGTAACAATATTTTAAGCAGAATATTTAAACGTCTACAAATAGGGCATACATTAATTTTGAACAACTTTGTCATTTACGAGTAATAATCAGAAAACCGTTATTTTTGGCTTTTGACCAAATTCTTAAAATAATTATATCTTTTTAACGGTACATTTTTGGATTTTTTTCTTAATATTTTCTTGTAAAGTGTCAAATGGTCTACAAACGTTACTTGAAACACTTTCCAAAATTATTTACCGTTAGGGAGATTATGTATACCCGAAAAACCGATATTTTCGTCAATTTACCATTTTTAAAACAGCTCTATTTCCTAAACCATCTGTCTTACGAAAAAATGTGTTTTAATATTTTTTGTAGAAAAATGCCTGATCTATAAACTTTACTCATACTACTTTTCAATAGCATTTACCGTTTGAAAGTTATAGGTGAAAAACCATTTTTTTCGACACTTGACCTTCAATAACTTGTTATGCTCGTATGGGATTGACAAGAACTTGTCGCAACTGATTTGTTATATCAAAAGGAAGGTCTATACCAATTTTCAGCCTTATCGGAGTTTTGGCTAGGTTTGCACATTTTTGTGTCTATTTTGACTGGACTAAGGGTTTTGGCAAAGAGATGGCCGAAGCGGAGATGTGTTTTTCAATCTCCTTCTGTAGCAAACTGTACGCAGGGCAGGCGATTACACTGATGGCACTATTTTTAATAGATCTGTTCAACTTCTGTGTTATGCCGATGATATCAAAATCATTGGCCGCTCCCAACACGCCATTATAGAGCCTTTCTCGAAAATTGAAGAACAGGCGAAACTTTTCAGTTTTCTAGTAAATGATTTCAACAAAGATTGAAAGATCAGTCAACAAACTAGGACAATATGTCACCTTTGATATCAAAAACTTCGGAGTAGTTCATCACATCGGGATGAACATTTATCCAACGAACAACATCTAAATGGAGATCCGACGAAGAATTACCCTATCAAACAGGTGCTCGTGCTACTTCGGTTTGGCGCAACAGATGAGTTCAAAGCTTCTCACACGATAGACGAAGTGCACACTCTATAAATGCCAGTCCTGCCTTACTGGCTGAACAGAATGGAGACGGAGCTGCAACTGGAGCTGCAACTGGAATAGCTGTCAAAATGTTGAATACCCACAAATTCAATGATGCGAACAGAACACGACGCAGTTGCAGATGGAGCTGCAGACGCCAGCTGAACAAGTTGGCCAAATTTTAACTTTTGTTTGCAGCCCTATTTTGACGTTTCAAAATTCCAAGGGGGTTTAAGTAGGTTTCAAACTCTTTTCAAACTCTGATAAAGACGTAAAGTAAGCTTCTTTTTTATCACTATCCATTTTTATTTTTGTTTTTATTTTTATTTTCGACACTAAAATGTCAGAAAGCTTTACAGCTACATTGTGGTCGCGTGAAAAAAAAAATCACGAACGACACTTTTTGACAGCTATCCCAGTTGCAGCTGCAGCTCCAATTGCAGCATTTTGTATTCTGTTCAGCCAGTTATGGCGCCGAGTTTTGGACAAAAAACAAAAAAGGGATAGCTGACACTGGGCTCCCTAAACGAAAGAAAAATTCTTCGACGGATAATTTATGGTCCTGTGTGCAGAGAGGGTGAAAAAAAACCGCGATCTCAATGAGCTTT
This sequence comes from Dasysyrphus tricinctus, assembly GCA_963921185.1. Taxonomy (NCBI): domain Eukaryota; kingdom Metazoa; phylum Arthropoda; class Insecta; order Diptera; family Syrphidae; genus Dasysyrphus; species Dasysyrphus tricinctus. The sequence goes on from OY992530.1 coordinate 130,672,062, forward strand.
AAATATCAAGATGATGTGGATGTAGTCCAGAAAATCAAAACAGGTCGACTACATTGGCTCGGCCACAACGAGCAAATGGATAAGAGAGTGTTTGAATCCGGCGGGCGGCGGTGATATTTTCAGCTAACACAAGTTTGAGTCTCCACACGCAACAAACCATTCCAAAACGTTCAAAATTATCGAATAAATTCACTAAAGCCATGGAAGCGATTGATCGTTATCAAAAGCGTACAGACTTTATTTACGAGACATTTCAGCGATATTTTTACCGATTTGTACAGAATTTTTACTATATCAACCTTTATTAAACCTCAAAAATACATAATGTAGTCTTTTAAGGTTATTATATATACGTATACCTATACCTATTGATAACTTATCGTTTAATCTAAAAGTCCTTGTTAGGAAAACCCATTTCCCCTTAAATGCCAGCTATAAATTCTTACTCCAATCTCCAAATTCAAACTATAGATACCTACAACAGAAACTTAATTCCCCTTCCGTTTCTTTTTTCATATTTCTAGCGAAACGTCAATAAAGCCAACAACGTTTATCCCAGTCCCAGCCATTGACACTTCTTTTTTTTTTTAATATCTATACCCCTCTTTGAAATGCTCACACAGCCAAAAAAAAACAGGAGTCAATAAAAAGAAGAACATCCTTTGATGATTTGGAAATGAAACAGAGCAGCCATGGTGGTGGATATTTATTTTGAATGAAGAATCACAGTACAAAACCAAACCCGTTTTATCCTTATAAAGGCCATCGAACTAATACAACTTTAAGAATAAATAAGTTTGTGTGTGTCTTCCATTTTAAAATCTCGCTCGCATCCTTCAACACACAATTTACCTAAATGTAGCATGGGAATTGTTTTTGTTTTCTTTCAATCCTGTCTGAATTAAATTAGAAACACAACAACAACAACAACAAAATATATAGAAAGAGATGGAAATAGAAATAGAGAGCGGAAAATTCTGAGTGCGTGGTGTTTATACATTTCATTCCACACCACGCTTTGAATAGAAAAACAAACACAAAAAAGGGGGATGCTTTGGTGGTATGTGGGTATACATCTAAATTTCCCCTCCGTCATCGATTGAGTCTGGGTTCCTTGCTGGACAATTTGTTCTTTAAAAAAAACGAGCTGGTATCGTTTTTCTTTCGATTTTTTAAGTTCCTTCTGATTCAATCTTGTAACAAAAAAAATCTTTTAGTTGACTAGATTTGTTAGGTAGGTAGAGATACTCGTTACATTAGCTTGCAAGTACCTAAAGTTGAGTAAGATTTTGTTCGTTTTTCCGTTGTTATATACGGTATATGTATTATGTGGATTGTGGACATCTATTTGCTTCTCATTAATGGCGCAAGGATATTTTAGGAGATCCTATTTTAAAAAATAGGAAATACAAATTTGTTTTAAAAGTATTTAGTAATTTAATTCATCAAGATTTCTGTTTAGTTGACTTACTGTTATTGGGTATTGCTATCAACTTCAAACGAAAGGATTAAATTAAATAAATTAACGATTGTTTGGTTGGAGTAGAATAGAGAAAGGTACCTACCTACGGCAATTCAATGTGACATTAAGGATCAAATATTTTTACACACTCAAATAGATATATTATAGCTTTTTGGATATGTATTTGTATAGGTATCAAGTTTATTATAGTACTAAGGAAACTGCGGTATGGGTCTGGAAGTTAAAAGTTATAATAAGGCTCGTGCTGCCTTCGGTACTCTGTCCCCAATTTGGAAATCCAGTCAAATCTCCTAACGCATTAAGTACTGTTTATGCTTCCGAAACCTGGAAAGTCACGTCTGCCATTTCGAGGAAATTCAAGGCTTTTGTGAATCACTGTCTACAGCATATTTTAAGGATTCGCTAGCCACAAATTATTTCAAACGAAGAATTGTGCTCAGGACAAATCAAGAGCGGCTGGACGTCGACATAAGAAAGCGTGAATGGCAATGGATTGGTTACACACTGAGGAAACCAAATACGATAAAATTGCAAAGCAGTCCTTTGAATGAAATCCTCAGGGTGCACGGCGGGTTGGAAGACCAAGAACAACATGAAAATCAACTGTCTTAACAGAAGCAAATCCCCTGGGAAAGAAGTGGCCACATGGAAGCCTTTTCCCCTACTCGGTGAACCATTTGGAGCTTCTTATGAAGCGTATCAGACTACCTTTAACCTACATATATGTCTACGTCTATTATATCCATTAGGATCATTGAAGTAGAAATTTCCAAGATGGAGTCTTCGCATATGAAATAGAGCAGAACAATTGCATAGAAGATGAGGAATCGATTCTACCTCTTCCTCGACCATACAGCTTCTGCAAAAGTCGTTAGAGAATACGCCAAGACGCGTTGCTTGCTTGCCTGTAAGACAGTGTCCGGTTATGACACCTATCATGGAGCTAATGCGCAATCTGCTCAGAGATATCAAACACTTACATAGATCGCTTTAAATTCATTACTGGGCCAGATTTGTTTTATTGTCAAGTGAGTGGTGATATTGTTCCACCTATAAGGTCTGTCCTCTCTGAAGCATCTTGCTTCAGCATAAGTTTACATGTAGCGATGGGAATACCTATGCCTGCCTTACTAGGTAGAAAGGAAGAGTTGTTCCACTTTTAGCGAGTTCATGCCCCGGCGACCAACACAGGTGAATGTTAAACTGCTGCACCATCTCCAGCCAGAGATGAACGGAAATTTAGGACTGTTAAAGAGTTAGTAAAGACCAATTCCGAGAATATGCGGATATCTGTGGTTGATATCACGTTTTCTTTCAGCTAAGATGAGACTTCTTTGATCGCCATGAGTTCCGCCTGAAATATACGCTACAATGATTTGGAAGAAAGAAAGAGAGACTTAATTTTAGTCTTTAGTACACACCACGACCCACCCCGTCATCAATTTTCGCACATTGCGTCGATTGTATGGAGATGGTGGACAAAAATAAATTTTCCAAAACAAAGGTGAATTTAAAAACAATTTTTTTGGAAATGTAATAAAAAGAATTTTTTTTTAAACCTAACGATATTTTCATCCATTTCCATTTCCATTTCCATTTTTGTTTATATTTTATGTCTCGAAAACGGCTTGCACGATGAGAATAAAATTTAAGGAATTTGATTTTATAGATGAGTTCAAAAACACAAAATAGTGTCGACCTTATCCACCCACTGCCACGCCCACTTTTTTTGTATTGTTTATTTCTTTTAAACTACTTGTTCGATTTGAATAATTTTTCGGAAACTTCAATTATTTATAGTGAGTTGAAAAACAGAAAATATTCACCCCTTCGTGAAAAATACTTTACAAATACACGATTGCAAAATAACATTTTTATTTGCTGAAAATATTGAGGGGTGTCAGATGGAGCAGAACGTCTATGGCGGCGGAAGGTATCGTACGAAGTGTTCGACTTATGCACAAATAGGCAGAGCGTTGGACTTTGCTTATAACTTGTCGCAATTTACCGCTTTATCAAGAGCAGTCCACCATACTGTCATTCCGTAAGTGAGCATCGGTCTAATCACCGAAGTATATAGCCATCGAGCGATATGAGGTTCAAGGCCCCATTTGCTCCCAACGGCTTTTTACATGAGAAAAGTGCCACTGTGGCCTTTTTGACTCTTTCTTGTAGATAAGGCTTCCAGCTTAACTTTTTATCCAAAATAAGACCCAAATATTTTCCTCGATCAGTGAATATAAGTGGAATACCTTTGACAGAAAAAGGGACCAATATGAAGAATTTTATATTTCCTTGATAATAGAACAAGTTCCAGTTCCAGATCACACACCCAGTCACGCAAGTTGTCGAGCTTATTTAAAGCGTTTTGTAAGAGCTCTTTTAAGGAAGTATGATGGTTTCTTCCTGATACGGCAATAGCAAAATCGTCCGCATAGAAAATCACCCTGTAACTCTCCGCTTCCAGGCATGTCAGCAACTTATTGACTACCATCAAGTTCCAGAGAAGGGGAGATAGGACACCGCCTTCTGGCGTACCTCTACTGACAGACTTTCTAGCTGAAAAGCCGCCCAGTTTTGAATAGATAACCCTGCTAGTCAGCATTTGCTTAATCAATACACCAAGCGTACCAACTACCTTCAGGGAAGGAGATGCGATTGCAGATGTGTCGACATTGTTAAATGCAGAAACAATGTCGATACATCTGCAATAGTTATGTACCTTTTTATGTGTTTGTCTCATGGATTAATTAAGCAATAGGCTGCAACGTCATTTTGGAGAGGAAATAATTATTAAACGCTAACTTCTTAAGTGGCATAAATACCTCCATCAACACATTCCTCTACATACTAACCTACGGTAGCTCCTAGCCACCTTTGGGTGTTTAATGAAGGTATTGATATTTGTTCATTTTACTTTGACAATACATAATTACCTATATTACTATATTAAGCTAAAGAGCTATTTGTTTTTTTTTTATATGTGTGTATTTGAGAAGGCTCTTCTAGTACATAAGATAGATCAGCACTAAGTAGGTACATATACTTACTGAGGATAATCCGAAAAATTAAACAATTCTCAAGAAGTTGCATATTATGATATAGCGGTGTATGTATTATAAGAGGAAACAAATAAATTATAAACACCTATTTACAAACAAAATCGTTTATTGTTCGTAAGGGTCACTTTTTCCCAGATTTTGATTTTAAGTAGGTATAGGTTTTTGTGAAGGATAATAAGCAATTAATTAATTAGATACCTATAGGTAGGAGTAGGATTGACAATTTGTGTCCCTTTTTTGAATTTAGTTTCCAGATATTCTTATACCTTATGTTAACTAATGAGTTATTTTACTTTTGTCTCTTTTCAGGATTCAGTTTACCTACCTGTATTTATGAAGGTACGGCAATGTATATGTGTTTTTAGATGTCGATATACTAAAGGATGGACTGATGATTTTCACTTCAACAAGAACTAATGTAAGAATGAAAATAAACTCATGCTGTTTTGACTTTACGAGTAACGACCTATATAGTCATTCTTGGAAAATAAATTGGAGTCCCATTGACTCTTGGGAAAGTCCATTTGTTTTGTTTACTTAAAAGGATTGTGTTCGCTTAGCTGATAAAGATGCCAAAAGGTGTTTTAAAGTTATGACTTTTGGACTAATAATGGACAAAAGAAGACAAAGGTTCTAAGCAAGGTAATGGTACAAAAATAGATCTTTATGATATTAATTTTGTATTTTATTTATAGGTACTTAACCACTCAAATGTATTACTTTTAAGTATATTTTATGGTATTTAGAAAGGCTTTCAAAGTTCTCACCTTTGAAAGTCAATCTTGATTTAATGGCAGTCCATTGAAGATGTGTATGTTTAAAATGTTGCAGCTATATAACGTGCAATGTTCTTACTGGTTTTGATGACGTAATGCCTGATTCTCTACTCTTTATATGGTATTTGGTAGAGACATTTTGGGGCGTTTTATTTCTTATTTTGGGGTTAAATTTCACTGTAAAAAATGGACCCACTTTTAATTTTAAACAACAAATTGAAAAATAACCACATATAAATGTATGTATTTATAAAAAAAAACAACAAGAAAATGTCTTACATCTTCTTACCCATTCTGTCCCTTCTATTTTTTAAACAAATTTATTTCAATGCCTTTCGGTCAGAGAGAAAAAAGTTTTTGCAAAAAATTTTAAGCTTTAAGCAATTTGTTGCCTTGGGTCCGATTCTCTGTTTCCAGTTGCTCAAAACTGCATACACACTTTTCTCTCCGACCAATAGGTTTGAAATTAATTTTTAACATAGGAAAAAATGACGAGGAAACACTAGGGGGAAGTACGCCAACTTTTTGTGATATTTTTAAGACTATGGGGGATAATACAAAATACAACCTTTTACAGTAACTTTACTGTCACTTTTGACCTAATTTGAATGTACTACAAGTCTATTGGCATTCACGGATACAGGGGGAGGGGTTTATGGGGATCATAACATGTATCTATTGAAACGTCGATAAAATTTCACGTCTTTTTTTTTTACTCTCGTTTAGATTTTTCTAGGAAAAACGTAAGAAGTTGAAGGCTGAAAACACACCGAATCAATCAAAATGTTTTATTCTGATTTATGAAACAAATAATTCATTGCGATTTATTAGACAATGCACATTAAATAGAGGGATCAAAGCAAATATTTTTACACGTTTTTTTGGCTTAAGAATCAAAAACGTTTTGACTATACGATTCGGTATGTTTTCAGCCCTCTTTAGTCAATTTAGACGACATGATTTGTCAGAATTTCTTCCACAAACCTGGTATAACCTGAATTCATATATTATGGTGCTATAAATACACTGCGTGTCACTTGTTTGAGGCCACTATTTTCTCAATCGTTTTTTCTCTATAAATACCTGTGAGACAAATTTTTCCTGGAAACTTTTGATACCTGGGAGTAGTTATACATATTGGCCAGTAAAAAAAGAAAATGTGGAAGGGTTAGCTTGGAAAATCGATAGAAATTTCACAAGTTAAATGAATGAACTGCAAAAATAAGTAATGAGTATGTCCACTATGTTTTGAAGTTTTGAAATTAGGGCATAAAGATGGTTTGGAATTGAGTCCTATAGTTTATTTTTAAATCAAGCGAAATCTTGCTCCAGGAATCGCAAATGGATTCGATTTAGGGGTCTTTGTCGTCAAATTATCAACTAGCCTTATAAAATGCCTGATATAGCCACGCCCAAAGTTTCCGATGATGTTTGAGTCCAGTAATAGGGTGGACATGACAAAAGTTCCATGTTTTTCGACACTGAATCCAGTTTCTAGCTATAACCTGGATTTTGTGGAAAGAGGTGTTATCTTGTACTTGTAGTAAAATTCAAGGTACAAGTTAAACAATTTCATCTTTGAAAATTCTCATTCGAATATATATTTGTAACTATTTCCGTTAGTTTTGTAGGTGCCGTGAAATAAGGTAGAAGGCACATTTTAAAAGCTTTTTTCTGCGTTATTTCCCATCGAAAAGGAAATAATGTCGAAAAAGAAAATACGCGAATGTATAACAAAAACACAGAAATGCCAAAAGTTGAAAAATAAAAGTCGAAATTCGTTGAGTAATAAATTCGAAATAAATGTCAGTTGGAAAAAGAAGAAAAAATGATTGGCAATGTCATGCGTTGAATGTTATCAGCATAACTGTACTTTAAGGTATAAAGTATACGTTGTGAGGTTGCTAAAATAATAACAGTTATTTGCAGTACATATATGCATAATATAATGTTGAAAATTTTTTTGTGGACTGCTGCGACCGGTGGCGCCCGGCGAGGTCCAAGGTCTATCGGATGCGTATTGAATCTTTTTTCATCCGAACAGAAAACCCATTTCCATTCGTTGCTCCAAGCAATAAGGTCCGTGGTGAAATTCATATGAAGTTCCTTGTGTCGTCGCTGTTAAATTGGTTTCTTTTTCATTTTTTTTACCAAAAGGGTGTTATCCTTAAAACCGTCAAAACACTAGCTAATATACCACTTTTTGATCATATTCTGGGTAATATTAGTGCGGGATTCAAAGTATTCTGCAGAATTTACACGTTTCTCCAATGTTTTTGCTTTGATTTTGCGTCCTTTTCATTTTTGACCATAGTGTTTAGTACCTGTTAGATAATTTTCCCCTCAATCTCCATTGTATTCCACGGCCTGAAAGTCCCAGTTCCTTGAAATCATCTATTTTATCTATTTCTTGTAAAGTCAAAGTGTTTCCTGAGCCCATTTGAGCTTAACATTTAAAATTAAATACAGTTTTCGACCCCTTCTCAAATATTTTAAACTTTTGTTGAAAAAAAGTACACAATATTAGCTTTTGCAGATCAATATTTTCAATATCAATAGTTTTAATACCCATTTTTGGCGGTTTATATCGAACTTATGAAATTCCTATCGATTTTCCAATTACCCCTTCACGATATCTATTTTTACTATCCAACATGTATATCTACTCACAGGTATCAAAAATTGGCCGACTAAATACCATTTACTCGATAAGGTAATAAAATAGAAATAAATATGACGAAATATTTACTTATCACTAGTATCATTTGAGCTTTAGTATAAATATTATCGTGATAGGTATCTCTACAAGGGAGGACTGGCAACCGTGCAAATAGGATGCCAATCTCTCTATAAGAATCAACAGCGAGTGGGGTACCGTAATAGAAAATGCCGAAGTTCACAATAGAAAAACAATGAAATATTTCCACTTCTGAGCACGTGTATAGGTACCATTATTTTTGATGTATCATTTTCGGTTATTAGAAATTTGAAGTAACATTTGAATTAACTTCTTTCTACATTTTTTTATTTTAAATTGACAAAAGTGCATTATTGCTCAAAAATAAAATTTATAAGTGAAATTTTTAAGCGAAAGCTTACAGGCACTAAGGGTGAACTTATGATGTTTTTGTTTATAGAGCTTACATGTAGGATGTAGCAGCAACCATACAAAATAACAATAAACGTACATTAACAAACATAATTTTGAAATTTTGTTAGAAAGATGACAGAGCATGTCGGACATGAAAATCGCCTCATTTTGGAATATGATTATTATATCACTGTCCCAAGAAATGGTGTAGTCTTTTGTCCGGTTATTTAATCCTATGTTTCAAATTTTCTGGGTTAGGGATTGAATTATGTTTAAAAAAAAATTTCTTAAATCATCCATATTCGGGAAACGTAAGACATTTATTATTGTTTTTCATAAATATATTTTTGGAACCAATTTCAATATTTAGTTGATTTTTGAGTGATTTAAAATACTTAATTGTTGGGCCTTTTTTCATTTGATTTGGGCCATGTTTCCATTTTTAAATTGGGGAAATTTGTCATAATTTTTGTGGTAAGATTATTGGGCCATTTTTCATAATAAAATCTTACCCTAAAATTGAAAAAAAAAAGAAAAAAGCCCCAAACAATGAAAATTAACCCTGATTCACATAATTTATAATTTTTCTTTTGTTGTTGTTGCTTTTCATATTTCGAGCCATTTTTGTTTGGGGTAATTTTTCTCGGAACAAATTTCTTTCAGCCTTTAAGTTTTACTAAGATTAAGATTATAGTTGGTATCGCCATTACCAGAGCATGTCAGAGTCAAGGACATAAACAAAGGCACTTTTTGTATTTTCAAGAAAATCGAGAGAACAAATTATTCATTTGCTAAATCTAAAAATATGCTATTTTTGGAATATTTCAATGGCAGTACCAATTATTGGACAGAACTTTGTTTTTTTTTTTGAAAATTAAAAAATGGTGGTATATAGACTTCATACTTAGCCAAATATTTTTCCAGACGTTAAAGTTACAGCTATTTTAATTTGGTTTTGTATATTCTTGTTGAAGTAATTTGGACACGTTGACTTCATGTACATATTATAAAATGGTGAATATATTCTTTTAAAGTTGTCTCGTAGGTCGTGACATAAAGGTAAGTGCGTTGGGCTGTCATGCCGAAGGGCTTGGTTCGATTCCTAGTCGCTGCCACATAAAAATGGAAATATTTTTTCCGATGTGGGTATTGCCTCTTCCGAGGAACTGATAAATCCTTCAAGAACATTTGTTAGTGCTTTTCATCTAGCCGTTTGAACTCGGCAAAAATTGAGGGTCCCCTCCATTTCTGCCAACAACACGCACACAGAAATGGTTGAGAGTTGTATGTCTCTAGGCCCTTGTTCTCTACGAGCTGTTGCGCCACCTGTGAAGGGATCACACTAGCAATCATTTCATTATCCGCATTCCTATTCTATTTCGTAGTGCACATACACTACACCATGACTACGAACTTCGCATTCGTTTAATTGCAGGTCGTTGACTTGCCCATCATCACTCCACATTATCCAACCTAATTTTCAAATGCACTCGCATTTCATTCATGGTCATGAAAGTCAACCCCATGAACTCCATAGACTATTCTAATATATTTTTCAATGCCACTGACTTGACGCCTCAGGTTACTTTTACGTTGGACAGATGTATCTACCTACTTGAGAAGGTTCATTGTACTATACTCTGTGTAGTATTTATGACTGGATGTATTTGGATACATTTGTGCACTGTGAAAGGGGCATACATATTGGCTATGAATTTGATGACATAGCAAGTATGCTGCCTGTTTGTCATTTGGATTCTAATGTAAACAAAAAGTAATAAAATATGATTTCTATGTTTAAGTAATTATATGTATAGGCCCAAGTTCTTAGTGTGTAAGAAAATATTTTGTATAAATAGCTTAAGTTCAATCAAATAAAATCACTTTCGGTTTTGAAAGCAAACCGAACTAAATCAGCTCCTCAGCTGAAAGAAAATTCCTGTTTTATTAATCAGATCGGCTCTTTAGCCAACATCTATATTCGGCTTGGGGAAGCCTTACAGTATCCCACATAATATTGTAGGCGAGGTAGGGCCCTCATTACATGGCGATCCTGCCAGCTTGAATCGAATTCGAAACACTGAACAACTTGCCCTAGCAGCTAGCCTAATCAAGGAAGCTCAGGCCTTACTAACAAAGCCACTGAAACCTGAGGCATCCGAACGCATATTCACTTCAAAATGGAAACTGGTGTTATTGATTTGACCGATGATGTTGAAATTGAGAATACTAGGAGGAAGTTGGATCGGAAGAGATTCAAAGAAATCAAGAAGTATATTCCTTTTCTGCAGTTCATCACAGCTACAGATCCGATAAAAAATGAAAAGCTGCTACAGTGGTTTTATTCAAACAAAAATCTACCAGCGAAGCTTGCAACAACATGTGAGTTAGCAATCAAAAAAAGATTCAAAACTCTTCAATCATCCATGGTCTTCCCACCACATATATTATCAATTTTTGAAGGTGAAGAAGAAGTGATTGATCTTACTTCTGATAACTGTTTTGCTTCTTAAAAACAAAAACAAAAAACAACAAAATAAAAAGGTATCTACTGATATCTACTTATGAGTAAAAAAAAAATCCTCTTTGAACATGTTTTTATTTTCTTTACAATAATAATAATATACTTAATTCTAACTATTCTCAAAATTTAACTATAAATGTGGCTAAAAATAAGTAAAAAAAAAACTATTGCACATTTCTTTTTACTCATAAATTTAAGTTATGAAAATTCCTATTTAAGTTATATGTATTTATATTCAATTCCGCTGATCAATATAAAATAGTTTACGAGTTAAAAATATTTTTGAATTAATGATAGTTTAGAAACTACAATAATCAAGTAGTTGTATATTTCTTGTAGTGATTTTCAATACATACAATGCATCAAAGTAGTTTCCGTTGCCACAGAATGTAGTTCTTTCAAATATGTATAACGTTTATTCGGCAAAATAAAAAGAAAAAACAGGTTAAGTCATTCTTGTGTACATTTTAAAGTCATTTTGATTAAAACAAAAAAGATGTTGGATTCAATTTCAAATTCAATGAAAAAACAGGTTAAGTCATTCTTGTGTACATTTTAAAGTCATTTTGATTAAAACAAAAAAGATGTTGGATTCAATTTCAAATTCAATGATTAAACTAAAGATTCTACTATTTCCAAATTTTACTGAAGAATTCATTCTACGTACAGACGCCTCATGTTTCGCTTTAGGAGCTGTTTTGTCTAATTCCGAGGACAAGCCAATTGCTTACGCAAGCAAAACTCTTAATAAATCAGAGAAAAACTATAGTACCATTGAGAAAGAATTACTTGCTATAGTGTGGGCAGTAAAACACTATCGGCCATACTTGTTCGGAAGAAAGTTCAAAATCTTGACAGACCACAGACCCCTAGTGTACTTGTTCTCACTAAAAGAACCTAGTAGTAGACTAACTAAATTCAGGCTATTACTAGAAGAATACAATTTTTACGTAGAATATTCACCAGGTAAAGATAACTGTACCGCTGACGCACTTAGTCGCATTAAAGTAGAGTCTGAAGAATTAAAACAATTATATATCTGTGTAGTAACAAGAGCCCAGTCGAAAGTAGATAATAAAGATGAAAATACACCTAAAGATAATAAGATACAAACCAAGGAACAAATGATAACAGAACTTCTGAAACCACCCGAAAGTGGACTAAAAGTTATTGAGCTAAAAATCGTTGACAATTTTACGGAAGATTTAGTTAATTTCAAGGACGACATAATTATAGGACCAAACAAAGTTTTGGCGTACATTCCAAAAGGGAATAGTTTACTCCTAAGGAAGTCCAAGGACAGCACTACAACCCAATCGACATTATTTGGCAAAATATTGTCGAGGGATGTGCAAAAACTCTGCGGACCCAAATCAATTAAGAAAATATATATTACTAAAAATGAAATAAAGAAACTCTCGGACGGCCGTCGAGAATATAAAATTAATGAATTAAAAAATATATTAGGAGAAATGTTTAAAGAAAGTAATATAAAGGTATACCTCATAAATAATGTTATTGAAATTACCGATCCTTGTAAGAAGAAATTAATACTAAACGACTTTCACATACTTCCAACCAGTGGACATGCAGGTATAAACCGTATGATTCAAAATATAAAGAAAAAATACTTTTGGACAGGAATGCAAAACGATGTGACGACATTCGTTAAGCACTGCCCAGTATGCCAACGAAACAAATATAACCAACCGAAGAAACAACCAATGACTATCACATCAACAGCCGAATCAGGTTTTGACAAAATATTCATAGACCTAGTAGGACCCTTAGAAGAATCTGAAGATGGATCTAAATACATACTCACCATTCAAGATGAGCTTACCAAGTTTATTGAAGCTATACCACTCCCAAATAAAGAATCAGGCACGGTAGCTAAAGCTCTAGTAGAAGGTTTTATTCTAAGGTACGGTGTACCACATACAATAGCATCTGATCAGGGAACCGAATTTATAAACCAGGTTTTCAAAGGTATCTGTAAGCTTTTGAGAATAGAACAATTACAATCTACAGCGTACCACCATGAGAGCATAGGAGCTTTAGAAAATTCACATAAGGTTTTAGGAGCATATCTTAGAAGTTACGTCTCAGAAAAACACACGGACTGGAGCACTTGGTTGCCATATTACGTTTTCTGTTATAACACTTCCGTACACTCAGAAACGGGTTACACACCGTTCGAATTGATATTCGGAAAGCAATGTAGCTTGCCCAAAAATCTGACAAAACAAATGGAACCGGTGTACAACTATGAAGATTACGTAATTGACCTTAAACATAAATTACAAGTTGCCCATAGAGATGCTCGAGAAACTCTTATAAAAAAGAAGAATGCTAGGAAAGATAGATATGATAAAGAGGGACAAGCAAAGAGTAGTAGTTTTGAAAAAGGAAGTTTAGTTTTACTAAGAAACGAAGCAAGGAAGAAATTAGATCCAACATTTATAGGACCATACGAAGTTTTGTCTCAAAATGGTGTAAATTGTGATATCCAATACGATAATAAAAGAATGACTGTACACAAGAATAGACTTAAACCATTTAACGTGTATTTAACGTTTATATAATCAGTGATTAAAACAAAATCAAAAAAAAAAAGGAGAGAAAATGCATCCAAAAATGTAAATAATAATATATGTATGTATAAGATTACCACTTCATTTAATTTTTAACAAAGCCGGCATAGGATTTAAGTAAACAATATTGTTAAGCAATAAATAAAGCGCAACTAGAATATAAGAAAAATTAAATAAGTTACTTGTATGAATGAATGGGAAAAAAAGAAAAATATCATATTATATACGTAAATAATGATACAAACTATGTATGTACTATCACAATACATAAAAAAAAAGCAATGTTTAAAAAAAAAAATTTTGATTCCGAACACTATATATATTTAAAAAAAAAAATCCTATTATAAAAGAAAGTGTCGCGTAAAAGAAGAAATCAAGATATGTCATGATTTCTCCTTTTTCCCCGGGAAGGGTGGTGTGAAGGGATCACACTAGCAATCATTTCATTATCCGCATTCCTATTCTATTTCGTAGTGCACATACACTACACCATGACTACGAACTTCGCATTCGTTTAATTGCAGGTCGTTGACTTGCCCATCATCACTCCACATTATCCAACCTAATTTTCAAATGCACTCGCATTTCATTCATGGTCATGAAAGTCAACCCCATGAACTCCATAGACTATTCTAATATATTTTTCAATGCCACTGACTTGACGCCTCAGGTTACTTTTACGTTGGACAGATGTATCTACCTACTTGAGAAGGTTCATTGTACTATACTCTGTGTAGTATTTATGACTGGATGTATTTGGATACATTTGTGCACTGTGAAAGGGGCATACATATTGGCTATGAATTTGATGACATAGCAAGTATGCTGCCTGTTTGTCATTTGGATTCTAATGTAAACAAAAAGTAATAAAATATGATTTCTATGTTTAAGTAATTATATGTATAGGCCCAAGTTCTTAGTGTGTAAGAAAATATTTTGTATAAATAGCTTAAGTTCAATCAAATAAAATCACTTTCGGTTTTGAAAGCAAACCGAACTAAATCAGCTCCTCAGCTGAAAGAAAATTCCTGTTTTATTAATCAGATCGGCTCTTTAGCCAACATCTATATTCGGCTTGGGGAAGCCTTACAGTATCCCACATAATATTGTAGGCGAGGTAGGGCCCTCATTACACACCCAATTTATTTATTTATTTTAAGAGCTCAAAATCACCTAACCGTTGTTATATAAAATATAGGAAAAACGGTCACGTGTTTTATCAGGAACAAATATATGTATTAAGGTACATTAAAATATCAGGAAAAGATATGTCAATCTTAATTTAAATGATAGCCTATCGTCACGTATACCCATCGCTACGTGTAAGCTTTTACTGAAGCAAGATGCGTTGAAGAGAACAAACACAAGGTGGGAAAACATCACTACTTGTTTGGCGACAAAACAAGTATGGCCAAACCTTGACCTCAAACGCTCCAAGTGTTTAATATCTCTAAATAGAATGCATATTAGCTCTATTGTAGGTGTCATAACAGGACACTGTTTAATAGGCAGGCACGCAGCGCGGCTTGGCGTACCTTCAAACGATTTCTGCAGAAGCTGCATGGACGAG
Organism: Dasysyrphus tricinctus; assembly: GCA_963921185.1. Lineage (NCBI taxonomy): Eukaryota > Metazoa > Arthropoda > Insecta > Diptera > Syrphidae > Dasysyrphus > Dasysyrphus tricinctus. The sequence goes on from OY992530.1 coordinate 130,687,162, forward strand.
GAGGAAGAGGAAACGATTCCTCACCTTCTCTGCACATGCCCTGCTCTTTCCCTCAGACGTAGGCTCCATTTAGGAGTTTACTTCTTTAACGATCCTAGTGATCTGGCAAACACAGACATTTATAGTCTCACACGCTTCGTCAGGAGCTCAAAGTGGTTTTAGCGAGTAAGGAAAGAGTTTTTAAGATTCATGTGGTATCACAACGGACCAATTCTGGTCTAAGTGTGTCAGTACTTAGTACTGACAGCCACTTCTACCTAACCTAACCTATCGTCACCTGAATTCACATTTTTCTTCCTGCAAGCAAACTTCTTCTTCTTTCAACACAAAAAACAAAATCCCATACACCTTTCTGTCTAGCACATAAACAAGATCAAAGCCTTTCCTCATTTTACCAGACTTGATTAATGGATAATTAATGAGCAGACAATAAAACAGAGTGGGTATTTTGCTACATAAACTTTGTCATTTTCGGGTCAAAAAGTTAAGTCATGTAGAACATTATTTTAAGCATTTGATTGATAAGCACATTATTTATCTTTTTCAATTTGTTATCAGAAAATGTTTCTTGAAAGCGTGCCGAACAAAAAAACCGTTATAGTATTTTAGGCATAGAATTCAATTTTTTGTTCGTAGATAAAATAATAATCTTTCTTTTTTAAAGAGTTTAATTTTAGATCGATTATTATCTGTCAAATTTAATGAATTTGTACAGAAATTTATTTTTAAAAATAATATTCCATGTGGGATATGGCGTGAATTTTCTTGGTACTAAATCCAAGGCAAAACTGTTTCGCATTTGGACTGCATTGAAGGGGAACTATAGGTACAAATCTGTTTTGCATAATTACCCTCGAAAGTTTGTACCTACATGTGAACGTAAAGTAAATCATAATAATTAAGATATTTCCGCAAGGTATAAGAATGACCTAATAACCATAAGCGTTAGTGTAGTGTAAGCAACATGAAAATTTATTATTGCCCCCGTTTACCTTCTTTTCTGTTTTCATAAAGCTTAGAAAAGAATCCTGCATGAAGTTGACCATTTCATTTAACGTTCGCTGTTTGTTGGTGTATTTTCTTTTTAATTTCTAAAATTAATTGTTATTTCGTTAAGTGGAGCTTTTTGGTGTACATAGGTCCTTTCGTCAACAAAGTCACTTGCTCCTTGTACTCTATCAGAGCGAGCGATAAAATAAACAGAAGGTGAACATGCAATATTGTGTGCTTACTATAGAAAAGAGGAAAAGTGAAGCCATACAACAAGAAAAATTGCCAAGTTTAATAGTGTCCTTCGACTTCATGGTTTAGAACCCATTTTATGTCCTGCACTGCTTGAAACGTGTAGCACGACATTATTACAATAATCATTATTATTTCCACCTCTTTTGCAGTTCGTCCTAGACTATAAGTGTGTGTGTGTTTGTTATTGGAGGATTTATTTGTAGTTTTTTGTTCACACCCGTCTTTATATTAAAATTGTTTTGAATGCTTTTTATTATTTCTAATGTTTTGCTCTATGAAAATGTTAATCATTGATTGTAAAAAGGTTTTATAAATTCTTATTTTTTCATTTCAGATTTGGAAACATTTACTTTTATACCTCGGAAAATGGCGATTTATTGCAAATGAATAAATGAAGATACCTATTAATCGTCTGTTCTACATCCACCCTGTAGATCCGAATTTGTTTTAATTTTAAGTGACAAATTCGGTTCTAGAGAGGTTTGTGTGGTTCAAAATTCAACAAAGGAGATGCTGTGATTATTATTATCAAATATTTTTGTATTTTTATATTTATTAGAATTATTTGATTTGTAAAATTAATATTATGAATATATTTCACGTATATTTCTTGATTTATTAATCAAAAGGCGTTCATAAATACAGGGTGGCGTTCCAATTGTGCTACAATAAGACCTCCACGCTCACCCACTCATATGCGTCAGAAAATTGTTCATTGCGGCCTGAAGGGTTGAAGTTGGAATCGCCTCAATTATTTTCTTACTGGACTGTTTCAGTTCAACAGTTGCTCCATCTTGCTGGAACCAAATGCTGTTCAATGGTGATACGTCTTCGGCGTAGTTCCGGGTAAAAAAACTCATTCAACATCTTTCAACCCTAGTTTACGGTTTGGGGTTAACGCGAGCCCCAGCGCATGTTTGAATGCTTATAACTTTTTTCTAAACTATATTTTCTAAAAAACTCATTGAACGAATACATTTTTTGTGGTTTTAATAATTTTCTGGATTTTTTTTCTGAAAAAAAGTCACAAACCAAAACTGGGAATCGTGCGAACCTCAAGGCTTAAAATGAGAAAAAAATATTTTAACCAAACACTTATATACTTTATTTGAATATGAATAACAATAATGGTGATTTACAAAATGAAGATGAAGAGTAAGAGAGAAACACTCAATTACTCAAGAATCGGTGGTAGTTCTGGGAGGCATTTGGAGTAGACGATGTTTTGGTGAAGACAACAGTTTTTTCCACAAACATCACATGGGGTTTTGCTCTTCCTATCCTGTGATCTTAGACAAATGTGGCACCTGATCTGAAAATAAAAGATCATACAGGAAATAATAATTATTGGACTTACAGCATTTACACCTGTTTACGAAGAAGTCTATCGTTAACAACTGTCTTCCAATAATACGAAGGCCATCCAAACTAGATTAAGAGATATTATTTTGGACCGAAGTGTGAACGATCATCTAATTCAAGTTCCATAAGCTCCTCTGCCAGCTCAAGTATTAGTTTTCGTTTCTAAATATATTTTTTGTTTGAAATGGCGAAAAATAAAAATAAATTGGGTGGTGCAACAGCTCGTGGAGAAACAGGGCCTAGTGACTTACAACTCTCAACCATTCCTGTGTGCGTGTATTGTTGTGAGTTTTTTGCCGAGTCCGAACCGCTAGATGTGAAGCACTTATTCATGACAAGTATATTCTTGGAGGATTTGTCAGTCCCTCGCAAGAGGCAGTTCCTCGAATAAAAAATTTCTGTTTTTCGGCATGACAGTCTAACGCACTAACCATCATGCCACGAAAAATTTGATTGTGGTTAAGGCTGGTTAAATTGTAAAATACAACCATGGGTCTGCGATTAGTTTGGCGTGAATAGGGATTAATTCACACCATTTGGTCGACTGCAACGACTCCGCTTTTTGTCTGGTTACAATCTAGTATCATGTCCGGTTTGCTATGACAGCCTGAAATAGCTTTCAAGATTGTGTTGTGTTGGAAGTATAATGACTTGTTTATTTGGTTTTGGAATATAAGGTACCAATGACGTTCTCTGCTAAAATCAAAGGTCGGTGAATCAAGTGGACGGTATTGTTTTTATTATTTATTTTGATGGGTTCGTTATTTTTATCTAGGAGCTTTTAGCTAACATATGGTTTTGGTACATCTCTTATTTTTTCGGAGTGTGCCAAGAATTATTATTTTTTAACGCAGCAATTTCAACACCAAATTCACGGAAGTGAAAAAATTGTCTAATGGAAGAATACGTCCAGTGTCAGTGTGGAAATATCTGGGCATCAAAGAAATCACCACATGCGTCACGTTGTATCTACGGCCAAGCGCAAGCCCGACCCTTTCATCACAACTGCCAGTAGTACAGACAGAAAACTGACAGGTTTGCTTGGTTCGTTCCAGATTGGCTTCCAGATGCGTTGCGATTGTCGATTCGCATTCAATTTGATATACACATCATTGGCCTTTTCGTTTGTCCATTTGATGATCTCGTATTTTATTTTTTTTTGTTGAAAATGCGATTGAAAACAGCAGAGACACATTTTTCAAATTAGCCACACGGCAAATAGTACCTACCACCAAGTTTGAAAACATTACTACCTTGGATACGCGACAAAACTGCTGGTCTTCTTGGTCTTCACCACTTCCAACTTCATCAGGTTCAGGCAAATTTTCTATTTGGGTTTCGCCTTTGGTAATTGCATTATTTTGCGTGCCGTAAACGAGGGTTAATTATCATCTTTGTGGAACGATTTGTGCGCCACTCGTATATGAAAAAGAAATACAAAATTTCGTCAAAAGAGTGACTATTTTAGCCTATTGAATAGACCTTTTAAAAAGGAACAATTACGTGCAAGGGTTTTTATTATTGAATATGTTTGTTTGGCCCATAAGTATGCTTTAAACCGAAAATGCTACTAAATTCACCCATGCGTTTCTGAGGGAATGGTCACACTGGCCACTTTTCAGAATTTTTGGTATAACTCAAAAACTAAGCTGAATTTGACAATTTTACGTATAATACTTTTTGTTCAAAATTAAATTTTCCATAGAAATGGATAGCTTGGAAAATTTCTTAAAAAAATTTAAGCAGGAAAAGTAAACAAAAACCAATATAGAAATAAATCGAAAAATCTAATATTTTTAAATTTTTTTCTAAATTGCGCATAATTTTTTTCAGAGCAAAGATACGCTCAAGACATGCATGAATAAATTAAACTGGAGTCTTACGGCTTTAATATGACATGCTAAGGAAGCCATATTATTTGAAAATTGACAGAGATATAGCTATTCAAACTTTACCATTTCTTATCATTTTTCGCAGTTTTTGCCCGAAAGCCTATTTTTTGGTACTTTATGACAAATTTAACGTTCCTAGCAGGGGCGGACTGGGCCACCGGGCAACCGGGATTTTGCCCGGTGGGCCCCCGGCCAAGCAAAAAGTTTTTTTCTAAAGAAAAAATTGTCATAACAAAATTGGACTCACACTAAATATAGACTTTATGTGGATCAAAATGGATATTTTGGGGTCCCCAAAAACTCGTTTGGTGGCCTCTACGGATCTTTGAACGCCTCAAAAACTCGGATGGTGACCTCTCTAAGGATCTTTGGAGGCCCCCAGAACTCAGATGGTGGCCTCTACCGATCTTTGGAGGCCTCCAGACCCGGTTGGTGGCCTCTACGGATATCTGGAGGCCTCCAGACCTCGGTTGGTGGCCTCTACAGATCTCTGGAGGCCCCCAGACCTCGGTTGGTGGCCTCTACGGATCTCTGGAGACCTCCAGACCTCGGTTGGTGGCCTTTACAGATCTCTGGAGAACTCAGTTAGTGGCCCCTACGGATCTTTGGAGGCCCCCAGATCTCGTTTGGTGGCCTCTACGGATCTCTGAAGGCCTCCAGGCCTCGGTTGGTGGCCTCTACGGATCTCTGGAGACCTCCAGACCTCAGTTGGTGGCCTTTACAGATCTCTGGAGGCCACCAGATCTCGTTTGGGGGCCCCTGCGGATCTCTGGAGGCCTGCAGACCTCGGTTGGTGGCCTCTACAGATCTCTGGAGGCCCCTAGATCTCGGTTGGTGGTCTCAACGGATCTCTGGAGGCCAACAGAACTCGGTTAGTGGCCTCTACAGATCTCTGGAGGCCCCAAGATCTCGGTTGGTGGCCTCTAAGGATCTTTGGAGGCCACCAGAATTCAGTTGGTGGCCTCTACGGATCTTTGGAGGCCTCCAGAACTCGTTTGGTGGCCTCTACGGATCTCTGGAGGCCTCCAGACCTCGGTTGGTGGCCTCTACAGATCTCTGGAGGCCCCCAGATCTCGGTTAGTGGCCTCTAACGATCTTTGGAGGCCTCCAGACCTGGGTTGGTGGCCTCAACAGATCTCTGGAGGCCCCCATAAATCGGTTGATGGCCTCTATAAATCTGTGGAAACCCCTAGAACGGTTGGTGGCCGCTACGGATCTCTGGAGACCCCAAGAAGTCGGTTGGTTGTCCCTTCGGATCTCTGGAGGCCCCAAAGACTTGGTTGGTGAACTCTATGAATCTTTGTATTCCTCCAAAACTCGGTTGATGGCCTCTATGGATCTTTAGTTATTCAAATGTTGATAAGAAATTTTACAGTTCCAAAACACTAAATATGCAGAGTAAAAAAAAATTTAAATTACTCTCAATGATGAGTACTTTAAAATGTCTGAAAGTAAGGTGCATAACCTGAATTCAAAAGACGAGAATAAATTGCCGTAATTTAACTGACCCGGATCAGATCATGATAAATAAAACAAACAGGATCATAGTGACAGGAGTGTTAAATACCCGTCTCTTTTGCCTTAAGTTTGTTTATGTTTCATGCATCTGTTGCCTCTAGCCTCTTTTCTTTGCGCTACTGAGATAATTCACATCGCAATTTTTGGATCACTGAAATAGATCCAGATAAAAAGCAGGAACCTATGTTGCTTTTGCAATTACTTGTTAAAAATTGATCTGGATATCAGATCATGTGAATAATAAAATACGGCTAATGATGAGGCAGAGGACGAACGTCAAGAAACAAAAAGAAACAAGAAAAAACAAGAACACTGTGGAGATTGTGCAAAATGCTGCTTCAATGTCTTGCGACGATATTATTTTGACGCAAAAAAGTACAAAAACCTTTTCTTAGCATATAATTTGATGCTGACATTTTCATGTGCACAAGTTGCTTGCAAAAGATCATTTTCAAATTTTAAATACACTAGTCAACAATATTAAAGGAACAAATTTTTTTTCAATTTTTGTTAGCGTTTTTTGAAGAGCTGTATCTTTGTGACGAACGGTCGTATTGAGTTGAAATAAAAAGCATTTTACAGCTTTATGTTTTTTGTTTTGAGATTTGTTTGCAAACAAATTTGTTTGAAGTACCGTTATTGCGTTATTGCAAAAAATGAGACGAGACAACAAAATTATTTTGTTTTTATTTTTTTTGAAGGTCCTCATTTCTATGGATAAATTTTTTTGAGTCAATTAAATGTCATGATCAGATACCTTGTTTATTCAGCTTCAATTCAGTTTTTTTGTTGTTTTCGTACAATTTTTTTTGACATGGTTTATCTGACTTTGAATGAAAAAGATACTTTTAGCCTTGATTACCAATATCTCAGCAAATAATGACGTTATAAAAAATTCAAAGACAGTTTTGGAAATTTGAAAAAGCGTTTTACAAGATTTTTTTATGATTTTGTAGAAATTATTTTTTTTTTACCGTTCACCGTTAGTTTAAAAAAAGTACTAAAAACCGACGTTTTGTGGTCTTTACGTAAATCTTTTTTTTTTCGTTGCAAATATTGATTGCATGGCTTGCGTTGATATGCAAATTTATAGACTTTTAAATCATCAATATTCTTGTAAATTTTCAAACTGATTCATCGAACCGTTTTTCCTCACCAAAACTTCAAAGTCTTACAAACCAGGTAAAGGAACAAATTGTGGTGTTCCTAAACAATGCGAAGTTGTCATCAAAATGACAAGAAAACCGCAATTCCAGTGGATTTTTTTCACTGGTTTGCATTAGTTAGATACTTTTTTGAATTGAAATAAAATAAAAAGTACATTAAACAAAAAAATAAAAAAAATTAATTTAAAAAAATTTTCAAACAAAAAAACTTGATTTTTTTAATTTTTTTTTTTTTTTGAAAAATGTAATTTTTTTTTCATTTCCATTCAAAAAAGTATCTATTTCCAAAACTGTCTTTGAATTTTTTATAACGTCATTATTTGCTGAGATATTGGTAATCAAGGCTAAAAGTATCTTTTTTCATTCAAAGTCAGATAAACCATGTCAAAAAAAATCGTACGAAAACAACAAAAAAACTGAATTGAAGCTGAATAAACAAGGCATCTGATCATGACATTTAATTGACTCAAAAAAATTTATCCATAGAAATGAGGACCTTCAAAAAAAATAAAAACAAAATAATTTTGTTGTCTCGTCTCATTTTTTGCAATAACGCAATAACGGTACTTCAAAAAAATTTGTTTCTAACAAATCTCAAAACAAAAAACATAAAGCTGTAAAATGCTTTTTATTTCAACTCAATACGACCACTCGTCACAAAGATACAGCTCTTCAAAAAACGCTAACAAAAATTGAAAAAAAATGTGTTCCTTTAATATTGTTGACTAGTGTACATTAAAATCGATGAAGAAATTTCATGACACAAGGTCACCTTGAAACCGCAATGCTAATATCCGTGGAGTTTACTGTCAGAAAAGAGAAGTTAGTTAAACAAATATTTAAAATGTTAAAGTCTCTGGTCAATGATTGTTAATTAAGTAGATGTTTTATAAAATTATGAATTAACAGGCCAAGAGCCTTTTTTCTTCTTTTTTTTTGAAAACTAATATTCTTTTCTTTTATTTGTTTTTTGAATCAAGTTTTTTTAGTGAAAAGTTTTTGAGAAATTAAATTTGAAAGTCAATATTTTTGAAAAAATTGTGAGCTTTTTTTCAAGTTGATTGTTAATTCAAAATGTTGTGTAGTTAAGCACCACTTTTCATTTTTATATACTTTTTCTTAGTTTTTGAGAATATAAAAAAAAAAGATAGCAGAAGGTATACATATCTGTTGTTTTGTTAAGTTTATAATAGGCAAAGGCAAAGAAGTACGATGTATTATTAAATCTTTTTTATTTCTCAAAAACTAAGAAAAAATTATACTACTTCTGTCGGTTCACGATTCACGAGAATTTTGTTAAAACGTGATTTCCAAAATGGCAGCTGATGCTCGCCAACTTGGATTAACATTCGGGGGGGCACTCCTGAACATTTTCGAACAAAAATCAATTAAAGCCGTTTTCCTTTGGAAGTGGCAAAGAACTTATGAGTAGATGAAAACCCTAATCTTGTACTACCAACTGCACATGCTCTCATGTGCGAGTAGATACATTTTACATGGGAAAGCAGTTTGATGTGTTCCATTGAAAAAAGCTAGCATAGTACTTGCAAGTACTTCGCCACCTCCAAAGGAAAATGCCTTAAGTAGTTGATTGCATTATGAACCTACTGTTTTTGCTCTGGTTCTTGATCTAGCATAGGGCCAGTTTGTTCACAGTGGGTTAGATCTGCAACTAGATTATCACTGATTCTGTTTAATCCATAGTTATGAATCTGTGATCATCATTGATCGTTTATTCACTCAAATTTCAGTTTGATCATGGTTCTTGAAATAATCATCTTCCCATTTTCCAGTATATCTCTCAAATCAATTTTAAGGAGTAATCAGTCACTCACCATAAACAAAGTTGATGTTTATTTATGGTGAGTGAGCTTTAGAAAGTAAAATTTTTTGTGTAAGAGAACACGGACAGTTAGAAGTGAAGGTAGTGCTGGCATTTTGTGATACCTAGTGATATAATTTTTTCCAACTTATGGTTTTTCTATAAATTTTATCTAAGGCCTTTGCAAAAAAGCACATCATCTTAAACAATGATGAGCAAAAGAAATTTCAAGAAATCTTTGATTAAATTCTACTTATCAAACAGAATCAGCGAATTAGTGATTTCTCAAATAAAGTGCTTAAATCATAGATTTTCAGTTGAAAAATTTAGCTGAACAAACGCATTCAATGATAATCAACTAGAATAATCATTGATTAAAGTTGACGGGGTGTGAACATACTTGGCCAAAGATTAGGATTGTTCAATAATTGAAAATTTGCAAATGGATTACTAAAATATTTGTTTGTCATTTTTATTAATCACAGCTACTGTTACTGGAGATATAGTTCTAAAAGTACCTTATTTAATTTAAATTTTTGAAACTGCTGAGATATTGGTGATAAAAAGCACCAGCCGTTATTTTTTCATTCAATATCAAAAATTTCAATCAGAAAAATCATGCTACAGGCAAAATTGTGAAATTAAAGCAAAAAAATAAAATTAAATTAAATTAAATTTATTTGATTCACTCGAGAAAAAAAAATTGAAGAAAATTCGACTTCAATTTATTGGGAAGGGTACAAAATCCCGAATGCCAAAATCCCGAAAAGCAAAAAATGAAAATCGCGAATGCCAAAATCCCGAATACCCAAAATCCCGAATGACAAAAAATCCCGAAAACATTTGGGACTGAATCCCGAATTTCAATACTTTTTGTACCATTTAATAATTTCAAAGAAATCAAACTGTTTTGTATGGCTTTTGATTTCTGCTCTCCTTATAAATCTTGAGATATAATACATAAATTGAATTCTTCTTTAATGATAAAAAACAATAGTTTCCAATCGTAACTTTTATTTAGTTTTATTCAAACGAATCTATGTCTACTCTTTACAAAAAATGAGAATTAAATTAAATTATCCCACGCCTCTATCCCCCCAGATCCCCCACGCGCTGGGGTCCATTTACACCGAGTATGACGTCAGCTTCGATTGCAAGTCATATCGGAACTTATGCATAAAAATTGCTTTAAGATCAAAATAAAGAAAGCTTATTATGTTATGCTGGTGACAGAATAAGACAACAACTTCCTTCCAAACGCGACACGACCATCAATGAGAGAAAAAAGGTTTGGGTGTGCTTAAAAAAAAGGAAAAAATGAAAAATAGGATCAAGCTAAAGCTGATCTATAATGAAGAAGTAAAAAATAAAAAAAAATAAAATAAAAATAGCGAAATAAAAAAATCAAAATTGTAAATTTAAATGAAATAGCGTGCAAAAGCATTTGTCAGTAAGATGAGTTTTTTAGTTTCAGTTTCAGTTTCTCTTTGTATTTAATGTTACTATATTATTTCTATATAGGTACTACATTAATTATTAAGATTAGTTATAGCAAAAACCATAAAGAACTTTTTTTTTGTGTGATCTTGCTATGATTATAATCAAAAATATTTGAACTAGAACTCACTTCCCTCAACATTCTTGCGAGTGGTTCGTTTCTGCCATAATCAGTTCTGTGAGGAGCTAGATGGAATTGGGGTAATAATCTAAGAGAGTGTGAGTTGATGTTAATACTCATAACCTCTAGGAGGGCAGAAGAATCAGTAGCACCAGACAGAATTTGATGTACAAAAATTATATCAGCTACTTCACGACATTTTTCGAGAGATTGTAAATTAATGAGCCGCAGCCGATCTTGGTATGGGGGTAAGTTGTAGTTGTCAACCCATGGGAGTCCCCTAAGAGCAAAGCGGAGGAATCTACGCTGTATTGCTTCGATTCTTTTTATATGAACAAGGTGAAACGGGGACCATACTTGGCTAGCATACTCAAGTAAAGGTCGTACAAAGGTTGTATAAAGAGATTTCGTAACGTAAGGATCTGAAAACACTTTAGACCAACGTTTAACAAAACCAAGAGCGGAGTTAGCCCTAGCAATTATGTTGTCATAATGAGATCAGAAATTGAGCTCGCTGTCACAAGAGAAGACAATGTCCTTGTTCCGTTTCCGCGTGATATCTATTTGTTCTAAAACACGCATCGCCTACTTGGACAAGTTGATTTTAGGATCAGCATGTCAGCATCTGCTTGGGTTATACTCTTATTATGATTGCCAATTATCAATTTAGATAAACATTTTTCAAAAGTAAATTGTTAAAAAACTGACCAACTATTCATTGAAAATAAATATTCTTACAAAACTTTACAAAATGTAAACTTTGAAGGCTAGAATCGCGCGCTCGATTTTTATACCAAAATAAGTACTAAGCCAACTGGGACTTTGGCATTCGGGATTTTAGCATTCAGGATTATGGCATTCGGGATTATGGCATTCAGGATTCTGGCATTCGGGATTTTAGCCATTCGGGATTCTGTCCATTCGAGATTTTGTCTATTCGGTATTTGTCTTTCGGGATTTTGGCATTCAGGATTTTTTGCTTCGGGATTTTGGCATTCGGGATTTCGTACCCAACCCCAATTTATTTTTTGAAAATATTTAATGCGTTTCATTTCTTGTGATTGCACTTTATTGTTTTTGTGCGTTATTGTGTAGCTTAAAAAAATAATTTCTAGCAAATTATTGAAAATTAGAAATATGACCATTTAAAATACTTTTTGTTTCATATCTCCCTTAATTCCCATATTTTTTTTGAATAGCGTAATTTTGTTTTGACTAAACTGAAAGTCACACCTACTTATGTCGTAAAATTAATGTAAAATAACTGCATGAGACCCACAAGAACATCTTTGCAATTTTGTATCCTTGCTGGAATTAAAACTCAAATTAATTACTGCCAGGTGACGCAGCCATAAACTAAAAAAAGCTGTTTCAACAAAATTAAATTCTAGTCTTAGAATTCAAAACTATACCCTATACTTAAATCCAATATAATATCAAACAATATGTTAGCTAAAAAATCAATATATATAAAAAAATGACTTTCGAGAAATTTCTGAAATATCAACTTTTATTTTTAACCATTTTGAGAGTTATTGTATTCTGTGGCCTTTTTTCTTAAAGTCCCGGTAGGCCCTTTGACCCCCAGTCCGCCCCTGGTTCCTAGCACCTAGTACCAAATCTTATGTTAATCGGACCAGCCGTTCGGTCTGTAGGTCTGAAAGCATTTAAAAACAGCCAAAAAACGAAATTGCGAACTAACATCCTTATTTTAAATTCTCTATAGTTCTTATGTCATATTCTATCAAAATTTTGATTTCGAACATTATTACGAAAGTGGAATTTGCCATATGGTACCGAAAAAGGGATTTTCGCGCCAAAACTCTGAAAAATTATAAGAAGTGATAAGGTTTAAATGGCAATATCTCTGTCAATTTTGAACAAATATTAACTTTTGAACATGCCATATTAAGGCCTTTAGTCTCTACTTTATTTTGTCTGTGCATGTCTTGACCCTATCTTTGCTTCAAAAAGAGTTTTTGATTTTTTTTAGGTTGGTTTTTGTTAACTTTTCCTGCTTTAAATTTTTTGAACTATCCATTCCAATAGAAAATTTAATTTTGAACAAAAAGTATTATCAGTAAAATTGTCAAATTCGGCTTAGTTTTCAAGTTACACCAAAAATATTGAAAATTGGCCAGTGTGACCATTCTCTCAGAAACGCATGGGTGAATTTAGTAGCATTTTCGGTTTTAAGCATGCTTATGGGCCAAACAAACATATTCAATAATAAAAACCCTTGCACGTAATTGTTCCTTTATACTCCTCATTTTCCGGTCTATTCAATAGGCTATTGTAGGTAAGGCCCTAGCCACAGGGAGATCACAAGCGTTTGACCACCCTCCCACCCCCGGAAAATTTTTGGAAATTTATTTGGTAATCATACTTTTCACTTCAGTTTAAAATTTGTGCTCGAATTTATCCGATAGTTATTAATTATGTTTGATTATACATAAAATAAAATTTACTAAATATTGCAGATGAAAAACTGAAAATTCCAAGAATTGTGTGATTCCTCTTGAAGATGAATTACAGTTTTTGACACGTTTTCGTATGTAATAGGTATGTTTATGTTTTTATATTTATGTAATTAAATATTTTGGGTAAACAACATATTAATTATTGTCAGATTAAAATGATTGAAATTATATGAAGTACCTTGTTAAAAGTAGTATAAATATCGGACTTGAGGAACAAAACTGTGCTCCTAGTGTAAAAAAAAGTGCTCATCCAGCCAAAATTGCTCCTCATAGAGCAAGTAGTACTGTGTACGAAGCAGTGTGTGTGTGTGTAGCGATGAATGGATTGCTTGTGCATGGAAAAAGGTGGATGAAATGTGTAGGATAAATGTGTACGATTTATTTTTAGAACTGAAGAAAATGTGGTAAGAAATTTGGATCTGATAAATCAATGAAAAATGTAAGGAAAATGCGTTATCAGGAAAACTATTGTCGCGACTGTAGGAATATACTTTACAGGGATGGGAAAAATTGAATGCTGTGTAATTACAACAACTATACAGTAGTATAAATATCGGACTTGAGGAACAGAGCATTTGGGTGAATGTATTTTGTTGGTGTAAATGTAAAACTTTGGGGTGAATTTAGTTTTCGTGACTGTGAATTGTGGCTAGTGATGTACAGAGATATTTGTATGGTTTTTTGCTTGAAGGTTGACGAGGTGGATGTGTAGTAGGTACATATATGCAAGTAAAAGGAATTCTTGTATGGTTTGTAGGTATGTAGATTTGGAGTGGGCATATGTTGATATGAGTTTTGAGTGGTGACGGGATCATATACTACGATGGGAGTTCATTGACTTTGAGATGCATTGGTAGGTTGAAGGGAGATAATGATTTAAGAAATTTAGGAACAGAAAGGAAACAAATAATTTGTGTCTTTTATAATAATTGTGATTTATTAATCCATGAATTGTTAGCCGATGGGAAGCCAAGCCATTTAACATATACATTGTCTCCATTACTTTTAAGTACTTTTTCAACGAGATAAATATTAGGAGATTTAGTCTTTTGTAATTCTTTTTCGTAAAAACATCCGCTGATAGGTTGACCATTAAAATCTTCAAGGAGATATGTTGCTGGATTGGTTAGGTTTACTTTTCTTATCGTAAAAATTTCCGTTGTCCAATTTGGTGTGTAGCCTTTCTCAAAAACGTGTTTGAACTTGCTTATTCTAACATTGTCCCCAACTCGAAATTTACCCCGTGGAGCGATTTTAATTCTATTATAAGCCGTAGATAAGAGTGTTTTAGAGTTTTCCTGATTCACATCGTATTCAATTTTACTGTATTTATTTTTTTCTGGAGAACATGTTCACTCATGCTTATTCGGAGCTGAGTTCATATTTTTATACATATCGATACAGTTAAATGCAGATTCAATTTTCTGTATAAATAGCGGTTTCAGTTTAAGATGCATCTCATATCCTCAACGATGAATCTCAAAGAAGAACTGTTAAAAGTGGAAGAAGAGGTTGCATTCAAACCTTGTAAGAAGATTTTTGAATTAAATAAAAATGAAAAATATCCTATTGACAAGCTGAAACGGTGTGTAACCAAATTTGGTGAACGAATTGTTGCTGATTTGGGGCAATTTCAGGTAATTGTATACATATTTATAGGTTTTATGCATACAACATAAATACTAAAGACCTTTTCCTTACAGACTTTCTTTCCAATGCGCTACAGCAAATTATCAGATGCTGCCATAGCTGAAATAAATCAGGGGTCATTTAATGTTACGTATTTGGGTCCACTAGGACGAACTTCTAATATTAAAATTGAAGAACAGTTGTAGTAATATATTGAATAAATCATATCTGTATACATATTTATTTTGTTTTAATTATCTCTTTTATCTCTTTTTGTTTAAAAGTATTTGTTGTAAAAAAAGCATTTGGAACATGTTTCAACATGTTTGCATTTGATTACCATTCAATCTTAACGCTCTCTACATCAATAGTAAGTATGCGATAAAGATGTAATGGCTATATGAATCTTGTCGAATTGTTAACGGTTAAATATGAAAGGGTCAAAGATTTGTTATAGTTCGAAAAAAAAAAAAAATCAAATTATAAAATTTAAGAGCTAGGGATATCAATATGGTGCTTGAAAAATCATAAAACATTAAATTTATAAGTACTCAGAAAATCTAAACGGAATTGATTATCAGGTACGTCTATAAAAACGTATGCCAACGGGTTGTTTAAATTTTAGTGAACATATGAAAATCCTAAAATCAATAAATAATGATATGCTTATTGACGCATACCATATCAGTAAATTTTGATGCTCTCATTATTACAGCGGGATCCTGCTTATCATATACAAAGATTCTGTGGGTAAAATTATAGTTTGTTTATTTAAACCACAACGTATGTCAACAGGTTGTTTAAATGCCAACGGGGGATTGTCTAAATTTTTGTGAACATCTGAAAATCCTTAAATCAATAAATACTGATGCACGCTTATTGACACATACCATATCAGTATATTTTGATGCTCTCATTATTACAGCGGGATCCTGCTTATCATATACAAAGATTCTGTGGGTAAAATTATAGTTTGTTTATTTAAACCACAACGTATGTCAACAGGTTGTTTAAATGCCAACGGGGGATTGTTTAAATTTTTGTGAACATCTGAAAATCCTTAAATCAATAAATACTGATGCACGCTTATTGACACATACCATATCAGTATATTTTGATGCTCTCATTATTATAGCAGGATCCTGCTTATCATAAACAAAGATTCTGGGGGGGGTGAAATTAAAAGTTTGTTTATTTAAAACCCAACGTATGCCAACAGGTTGCTTAAATTCCAACGGGGGCATGCACGCTTATTGACACATACCATATCAGTATATTTTGATGTTCTCATTATTACAACGGGATCCTGCTTATGTTAAACAAAGATTCTGAGGGACAAAATTATAGTTTGTTTATTAAAAACCCAACGTATGCCAACAGTTTGTTTAAATGCCAACGAGGGTTGCTTAAATTTTAGTGAGCATCTGAAAATCCTAAAATCAATAAATAATGATGTACGCTTATTGACACATACCATATCAATAAATGTTGATGCTCTCATTATTACAGCGGGACCTTGCTAATCATAAAAAGATTCTTGGGCAAATGAAGATTTGAGTAGTCGTCCTGTTCAAAATATTTTTATTCTTAAAGAATACCTCGCCCAGTACAAACGTTCGAGTGCTCAGTTTAACTCTAATTTTCTAAAACCTCTAAAAATTAAAATAATTCAATAAAGTATAATCATGAAGTCATTTTTATGCGAAGTTTGCGGAAAATCGTTTTCCAAAAACTTTAATTTAAAAAGGCATATGAAAGTTCATAAGTTAGAAAGTGCAACATTAATCCGTGAAAATAAAAACCTTACCTCGGTAAATGGAAGATTTTGTTATATATGTGAAAAAAGTGTTGGAATGGGGCAGTGGATTGCACACTGTAAAACCAAAATGCATTTAAATTTGGTACAGCAATTACTTGAAGAAATTGATTGCTCAAATGAAGCTGCCCCTGCAAAAAGATTTTGTGTTGTGTGTGAAGAAAATGTGAGCCTTTGCCAATGGAACAATCATTTAAAGAGCAAGGTACATTTAAAAGTGTTGCAGGGACTATTTTCTGAAGACAATTCTTCAGATCAAAAAGTAATTAATGTCGAAGATTGTCAGGAGCAAGCTGGCCCTTCTAAAAAATATTGTGACATCTGTGAAAAAGATGTTATCCTTTGCCAGTGGGATAACCATCTAAAAAGTAGTGCACACCTTAGTGTAATAGAAGGCATATTTTCGAACCCAGAAGAAAATATGCCCGTAAGAATCAAACATTGTGATGTGTGTGAGCTGGACGTCAGTGAAAGGGAGTGGAAAAACCACGTTCGTCGAAACGAACATAAGCGGCTTGTTGCAGAACTTGTTTCCGATGACTTCTATGTGCTGAAAAGTTGCTTCAATGGAAGGGTAGAAACTCTGATCTATAAGAACAAGATGGAGGAAAATCTTGACCCCATCAAGTTTCTAAATGAAGCAAAGGAAGCAATTGTGGAAAAATTGAGACAGCACATGCAAAAATTGCAGGGTATTAAATTCAACTTGGAACTGTTTGCGGAGTATGTGAAATTTACTTCGGAGGATGAAATGGAGCTAAGCCTTAAAAGTTTCAACACAAAAATGGAAATTGCTCTTGTAAGCACTGATTCATTTTCATCATATACAAATATGATAGATGAAATTAATACGAAAATGCAGGAATTTCAAGAAAAAGACAGTGGATGGGCTTTGCTGCGGATATCTCATGTTGAGATTAATATAAATAAATATACACCAATCAAAGGCTCAAGGTATATACCATTACCGAATTTCCTTTTAAGAAAAAGAGCTTGTATAAACGTTCACAATATAGATGAATATTGTTTTAAGTGGGCAATCATCTCAGCCCTTTTCAACAAAGGAAAGAGCCATACGCATAGGCCGGAAACTTACAAGATACGGGATATCAGCGCCAGAACGATATACAAAAACAATGTGACAATAGAGTTTGGTGATCTACAATTTCCTTTAAGGCTTAGCGATATTCCAAAGTTTGAAACCCTAAACCCTGCTTTAAGCATCAACGTTTTCGGATTTGATGATGAAAGAAAGATGGTAGTAGGACCCTACTATATTACCCGGCAAGAGAAGAGGAATCATATTAACTTGATTCTTCTACAAAACGAGGAGATTTCGCATTACGTCTGGATAAAAAGTATATCAAGGTAAGCAGCATTAACAAATTAAGTTTTGAAATATTACAAAATTACTAATTTCAAATTTTATATTTTATTTTTAGACTCGTTTCAACGCAGGCGAAGAACTATAGAGGGAAGTCTTGGTTTTGCAACGGGTGTTTGCTTCGTTTTAGAACTGAAGCCACACTGGCTGTTCATAAGGACAACTGCTGCAGAATGGTAACTCGAATGCCAAACGATGGAAAAAATGAATTATCTTTTCAACACTTCGAGAGGAAGATGGATGTACCATTCACCATATATGCAGATTTTGAGTGCATCCTCGAGGAAGCAGACAGCGGAATATCGGGTAATAGTAGTAGTAGTAATAGTTTTAATATTCAAAAACATATCCCATGTGCAGGTGCTTATTTCATAAAATCTTGTGATAGTTCTCTTAACAGTTTTAAGATTTTTAAGGGTAGCAATTGCGTAAAGGATTTTGTTAATTCTCTGGTGAAAGATTGCATCGAATTACATAAAAGAAATTCAAAACCGATGCAACTTTTATCGGAAATTGACTTAGAATATCAGCGAAACTGTCAGCTATGCCATATTTGTAACAAAGAGTTGGGCATAGATCGAGTTGCCGATCATTGTCATTATACTGGCAAATATAATGGTCCAGCCCATAATTCGTGCAATTTAGCTTATCGAAAACCAAGATTTTTTCCCATATTTTTCCATAACTTCTCGGGTTATGATTGCCATTTATTGATCAAGGAACTTGCTTCACTTAATGGTAATATATCTATAATCCCCCTAAATAAGGAAAAATATGTGTCTGTATCAAAGACAATCTATTTACCCGATAAAAAACCATCGAATTGAGGTTTTTAGATTCATTTAGATTCATGCCATCTAGTCTTGATTCATTGGGAAGGAATCTTACGGTCGGTGATTTCAAATTAATTAGTTCCAACTTCCCAATTGAAGAAGAGTTTATGCTTCTGACTAGGAAAGGTGTATTTCCATATGATTTTATAAAGTCATGGCAGAGTTTGGAAGAAAAAAACCTTCCCCCTCAACATAATTTTAATAATAAGTTAACTGGAGAACCCTGCTCTTTAGATGACTATAATCATGCGAAAAAGGTATGGAACACTTTCAAATGTCAAAACCTTTTAGACTATATGGAGTTGTATTTGAAAACCGATGTTCTTCTTTTAGCAGATATTTTTGAAAATTTCAGGAGTATTTGTAAAAATATTTACAAATTAGATCCCTGTCATTATTATACAGCCCCGGGATTATCTTGGGATGCTATGCTAAGAACAACGAAGATCAATCTTGAGCTTATTCAAGATATCGACAAATACAATTTTATAAAAAAGGGGATAAGAGGGGGCATATCTCAATGTTCTCATCGACATACCGTTGCAAACAACAAATATATGGAATGCTATGACAAAGAAAAAGAGTCACAATACCTAATGTATGTTGATGCAAACAATTTGTATGGTTGGGCTATGTCATCCCCTCTTCCATATTCTTCAATCAAATGGGTAAATGAGTATGAAAATATTGACATAATGAATATTTCAGACGAATCAGAAATAGGATATATTTTTGAAGTTGACTTGGAGTATCCCAGTTCTCTACACGACTTGCATAATGATTTGCCATTTTGCGTGCAAAACAAAAAAGTCAATAATTCTAAATTCTATAAACTTATAGCAGATTTAACAACAAAACAGAATTATGTCATTCATTATAAGACTCTTCAGCAATGCATTATAAATGGGTTGAAGCTTGTTCGTGTGCATAGGGTTTTAGAATTTAAACAGTCTCGTTGGCTTCAAAAGTACATAGACTTGAATAATCAGCATCGAACTCTAGCCACCAGTGATTTTGAGAAAATTTTTTTCAAATTAATGAACAATAGTGTTTTCGGAAAAACTATGGAAAATGTGGACAAGCGAAAAGATGTTAAAATTGTGACTTCTTGGGAAAATAATAAAAAGCGTCTTGGAGCTAGAGCTCTGATAGCAAGACCAAATTTCCATAGTTTGACTAAATTCGCAGAAGACATGATGGCCATACAAATGAAAAGAGTTAGTACCTATTATGACAAGCCTTTATATTTAGGATTTTGTGTCTTAGAGTTTTCAAAGTGGAAAATGTACGACTTCCACTATAGCTATATGAAACCTAAGTATGAACAAAATCTAAGACTCAATTACATGGACACGGACTCTTTTATTTACACTGTAAAAACTGATGATTTTTATAATGATATAAGAAATGACATAGAATTGTATTTTGATACTTCAGCATACTCAATAAATAATCCATATAGTATCCCCTTGAAGAATAAAAAGGTGTTAGGGATGATGAAAGATGAAAATTCGGGAAAAATAATGAAAGAATTCATAGGTTTGAGATCGAAAATGTATTCCTTTTCTGTTGAAGAAACGGAAGTCAAAAAAGCAAAGGGTGTCAAAAAAATTGCACTCAAAGACATTAACCTGGTTAACTATAAAGATTGTTTATATAGCAAACGAATCTATCGCGGGGAAATGTTTGTTTTTCGATCTTTTGCTCATCAAATATACACCCAACAGCTGAATAAGATTGTTTTAAGTCATCTCGATGATAAGAGATTCATAAGGGAAGATGGAATAAGTACCTATGCATGGGGTCATTTCAGAATAACTTAATAATATAGTCCTTCTTGTTTTAAGTTAATTATATTTATTTATTGAGTAATATGTATTTAGATAATTGTAAGAAAATTGTACATGAAAAACTTATACCTATGTAAAAAGAAAATAAACTAAATAAAAAAAAAAAAAAAAAAATATATGACAATATTCTTCTTATTTCTTTAAGAAAATTTCAGGAAAACTGTTGTTTAAAAAGTTATTTAATAGGAACACGTTTTGCAGGGCACAGCATTTGCTATGTGATAAGCATCTTGTCTCACTCGGAAAAAGAGTTTTTAGTTCTTTGAAGCTGGGGCAGTTTATATTTTCAACATTTATTACTTCAGCGTTTTCATTTAGGAGTCGCTTTATCCATAGTAATTTTTCATCACCTTTAACATAAACGATGTGATTTATAATATTATCTCGAAAAAATTCTTCTACTTTATGATATTTTGTGAATCCGCCATTCCAGTGCAAACCATGATGGTTTTGATACAGCCATTTTGCTTGTCTTTTTAACGATGTTGGTAAATGCTTGAAATCAAACGGAGGTGTGATAATGAAGTGGTGATGGTTACGACCACGCAGAATAGCTACTTCTTTAACTATAAACTTATCATTAGGTCCTCTGAAACCTTGAATATCAACAATGAATGCCATTGCTTGGGCTGGTGTGTTCTTGATTAAGAGCTATACTGAACTAAATTATTTAAATATTTCGAGATACTAATTGACTTAGAGGATTGTAGTTTATAATTCGATCATGTAACATTAAGCAATACGCTGATGTATTTAGTGGTAGTTCCTTTGCTGTTTTAATTTCCAAACGAATATCAACTGGTCCAGTTTTAACTACTTCATTCTGATGTCTACAATCAATCACAAAAATAGGTGCTTGTGACTTGAAGAGATTTCTTGTCAACAGTGGCTCTGCAACTGAGCAGTTATAATAATTTTTTCTAAACTCATTGTACATTTGGTAAAGAATACTAAAATGGTTTCTTTCAAATGATATATTTTGATCTTCATAGGGATAAACGTCAGAATTTAAATATGCTTTGATGTTGGTAACGTTACAATGATCAAAATAGGTAGGATTCTCTTTCAGTTGGTTTCTCTTGTTAGTTTGTAAGGCAACGATAATGTATCTAGGCTTCTCAACTTGTGAAGTTGTCTTTACATTCCAAATATGATGGTCACTTGTAGGTAAGGCTGGGTATTCATATAAATCCCAATTACGAAAGGCGATTTTCATGATGCCATTATCATTTATAGATTTGAATAGTTTCAATTTCAAAGAATCAGCAAGACAAACATGCGGCACTTTCCATTGAAGTTTGTGTAATGTGATCTTCGCTTGCTCATCTGCATCAGCTATTAGTGAATTTTCATCACTACGAGAACGTGTTAGAATTAAGTCATGTCGAGCGTTAGGAATTATTTTTTTGAAATCCTCTGCAAAACCCAAAAGTTTATTAAGTGGCAAACAAAAATTAAAATGTGATCCATCTAAGCAAACTGAAGAATTTGGACACCAGCCTCCATTATACAACATAACGCTTTCATTTTGATTTAAAGAAATATAATTTTTAATAGAAGTTGTGATTCCAACATTTCGATTACTATCTATTTCAATACCATTCAGTTCATATCGGATTTCATCAAATAGGAATGCAATACAATTGTTTACAAGTTTTGTTTTCTCGACTTCCGACCCATCATTTTTCGAAACAGTCCCCTCAACATAAATGTAACTCTCCGAAGGTAATATATTGAGATTTTGATGTTGCACGCAGATGTGGATGATGTCATTTTTACTAAAATTATTTAAAAATGGTGAATAGGAATGATATTCGTATTTTAAAATACTATCATCAAATGCTGGTTCTTGAAAAATATTCAGCATATCTCAGTGTTTTAAGTTATAGTTATTCTTTTCTTCAATTTGAATCCTAATGATAATAAAAACGATTGGTTTTCTTTTGTTAGCACTTGTACTTTCTCTTTAGGAGATAATGAAGTATTGATTATAGAACTCAATAAATCCTGTCTTTTATAGAAGTTATTAGAACCAGAGAAAGTATTATAAACTATCATTTTTGACGATTAAGGTGTAATCGAATCGTTATTAATTCACCTCGAAAGTTAATAAGGTTTCCGTCTTGGTCTAACAAATTTATTGTTATTGAACTTATCTTCCTCACGTTCACTGGTAAATAAATAACATTTTTAGGTACCTCAATTATTTTATACCCCGGGCTGACTTTGATTGAAAATTGATGAAGTATATGCGCAGGTTGATTATTTATAAATGTTCCATTAATTAAGTTACACTCAACTCTCACCGTATTAACACGATTGATATCAACGTAAAGGTCTGATTCATGCATTTGTTTTGCAACCAGTTTTCTCTTACTGAACCCTAGCAGTGAACCAATAGAATTAGGATGTGTGAAATCTATATCTTCTGTGCTGTATATTTCACATTTTAAAGTGTTGTTATTTGCTCTTATCTTTACGTTTGCCGTATTATTTTTTTTTAAAAGTTCTCCTTGAATAAAATTCCTTATGTCTTCAATTTCGTATGAGCCAATAGGAAGTTTAATTACATCATTACCTAAATGAAATAAATTATTCATTACATCTACGTTAGGTATGGAGTTGTATGTTTGGAAGTCCACTAGTCCACAAACATAACTTGAGTCTAATACTACTGGCGGAAAGTACTCTGTTGTGAGAGTAGATTTGTTTCCGCTCAGCGTTAGTGTTATCGACATTGTCGATGTTAAAGAAATGAAACAAATTTTATATTGCATAGCTTATTTATTTTGATCAACAAGAAACTCCAAACATAAGTGACCGCAATTGAATGTGTTAAAACGTTGTAAACATTTATGATTGTAATAAATATTATTTGCATACAAGTATCTTACTATTTCTTGAGGAGGTCTTAAATTTCCGAAACTATCAAAATATTTCACATTGTTTTTATTTTTGATATATGCTACCCAATGCGTGCCGATTCCGCTATTATTGTCTAAATTAACTACTCCACTTTCCGTTTTAAATGGTTTAGCTGGCAATGTATCCCTCATAAAAACACCTCGGAAATTTGGAATATAGTTTTTACCAAAATTTAATATATCTATATTAGTGAGAGGGCGCTTGGGTAGCTTTTTTAATAGTTTTTTGATTCTTGTGGACTTAAAAATAACCCCAAGCCATTTTTATATGGCTTCAGATAAAGACCTTTCCCTTGTTTAAGTTTTATTGCTTCCATAGTTTTATTATGTCGTTTATTTTCTTCCAATTGTTGTCTTCCAATCTTTGAATCGTTAATAGCTTTCGCCATTCCTGCAACACCACCAGTTAGGGAACCTACAGCAGATAACCCTGCTAAGATAGGAAGCAATGGTAAAAGTCCTCCAACTTTTGGAATTGGTATCACCCTCGGTAATGTAATATCCCTACGTTTTTTCTTTATGATTTGTCTAGCTGCATGTAAGGCAGTCGTTGCTAATTTATTTGTGTCTTCAGTGTTCAGATTTTGTATTGCCACTTTAGCTTTTTTTATTGCATTTTTGAATAAATTAGTTTTCTTAATCCTTGGACACTGACGGCTCTTCTTTGTCTTTGTTTTTGATAATATACCCATACCAAGAGTAGATTTAGTCTTCATTATGTTAGTAACTAAAAGACTATTTAATTTTTCAGATAATGTGGAATCTTTAGCTCTGAACCTATGCCAGGATTTCTCTGACAAAATTTTATCGGCAGCGTTTCTGTAATTTAAGTTATTACTTTTACTGTATGCTATATCGTGTTCACGACAAGCTTCATCTAATGGGTTAATTCCCCGTTCTCCTCTTGCAAGACGTTCCTTAAGTTTAGTTCCAGGACCACAAAAATTATAAGATGGTAGATGCAACTCAAATGGAAGCTTGTTTATTAATGAATTAAGCAATCCGTTTCCATGAACTGAATTAATCGAACTAACTGAGTGTGTCGTGAAATTAATCATTATATAACTGTTGTATTATACGAAAGGATCGATTATGAAATAATGTTGATAAAACACCGTGATTTATAGGGGGAAGGTTCATTCTTCAAAATGAAGTTTGTAAGACAGCAAGAATCTATTCGTGTACAAAACTTTGATGGAAATGTAAAACAAAAAAAGAAGCATGGAGCATTATTTCCAAGTAGTATTCGAGGAATAATTGTAGGTCCATCTAATTGTGGAAAAACAAACGTTATGTTAAGCATTCTTGTAGATGTCAATGGCTTGAAGTTTGAGAACATTTACATATACTCTAAATCATTACAGCAACCAAAGTATACATATCTTAAGAAACTTATAAAATCTATAAAAGGAATGCAGTATTATGAATTTTCAAATAATTGTGAAATTATGTTGCCTTCTAGGGCTAAACCCAATTCAGTTTTTATATTTGATGATGTGGCTTGCGAAAAACAAAATACCATAAGAGACTATTTCTGTATGGGGCGCCATAGCGGTGTAGATAGCTTTTACTTATGTCAATCATATACACACATTCCAAAACATTTGATTCGAGATAACGCTAACTATATAATTCTCTTTAAGCAAGATGATCTTAATCTGAAACATATTTATAATGATCATATAAATTCTGATATGTCATTTAAACAATTTAAAGAGCTCTGTTCTGAATGCTGGAAGGAATTGTATGGGTTTTTAGTTATTGATAAAGATAGTTGTGTTAAAAATGGGCGATACAAAAAATCATTTAAAGAAACAGTTATTTTATAAAAGTGACACAGTCGCTAAACTGCTACCCATATTAAAACACCTATATTAAAACTTCTATTGAATTGCCCTGTACTGAAAAGTCTTATATTGAACTATCCTGTTTTCGTTTTGAACTACTTGTATTGAATTGCTCTGCATAAAATAGCCCTGTATTGAACTGCCCCCTGTTTTAAACAGCCCTGTATTGAACTGCCCTGTTTTGAACTGCCCTGTATTGAACTACCCTGTATTGAACTGCCCTGTTTTGAATTGCTCTGTTTGGGGGGATACATGCATATATCTACGGACATGGATACCAATATGAATACGCTTAAAAATCTTATAAAGACGAAAAAGGCTTTGAAGAAAAAGTATATGTTCCTCAAGACTGGAAAATTCATTAAAGATACTGAAATTGAAAATACGTTTAAGCCAATTGTTGAACCCTTACAAAAAATCGCAAAAAATATGGAAAGTAAAGAAGCCACGAATGGTGAACTTAAAGAAATAAAATCTACCGTTGTAAAACGTCGTCTTAAATTTGAAAGTTCTATAAAAAAAGCAGAAGAAGATGAAAATATTTCTCCAGAGAGAGATTCCAATTTATTTAAATCGAATTCAGTTTTAGTCGATGATGACTCTTCTTTTAAGACACCTTCAAATAGCTTTAATGAAAGTACTCCGATAAGTCAAACTTTAATTTCAAATTCTGATCATGATAAAATCTATGGTCCGTACTTTGACGTTGAATCGAATTCAAATAAGTTGGGGAGGTCAAATTTTCAGATTAACAATGACAACAATATTGTAATTGATGAAGAAATTTTCAATGGAACTGAGGGTCTTCTTGAACTTGTTCTACATAAAAATCCTCGAAAGAGTATTTATACTAATGAAGATTTAAACCAGTATAAGAAAATATTACAGAAAACATGCGCACACCTGAGAAATCATGATATGAATTCACAGGTTAAAGGTAATAGAGGACAAAAATATAAGAAAATCATTAAACCTTTGGTTCAGGGTATGGCACAAAGTAAAGAGAAGAAAGTTGGAAATGCATACATGAATTCACCTACAATGATTTACTCAGATAATCCTATTGACTATGTGTATTGGGACAATCCAAATGAGCTTGTAAATAGGATGAGACTTTTAATTGCATCTGAAACATCAGGGCATAACAACCATAAAAATGAGATAAATTCGATTGTGGAAGAATTGCGTGAACAAAATTTAATTTATTAACAAAATGAGTGTTGACAAGTTCGGAAGAAGCGCTAATAAATTTCAAAGACCAATCGCTGGTCCTCCAGGACCTCCTGGTAATGGATTTAAACAAACTGAGAATGGTGACTATGATATTGAAGGAAAATGTCTAAACAATATTGGCACTCCTACAATGCTCAATCAAGCAGTGAACAAAGCATACATGGATGATGAATTGAGAAATAAAGAAAAAATACTAAGAGAATACATTGATCTACAAAATTTTAATACTGTCCGCTTGTTGGATGATCTTCGAAAGTATTTTCTTCTTGAGATAGGAAAAATTAAAGAGAATCAAGAAGGGGAACCAAAGTAATTTTCATATAAGAAAACATAACAAGCCAATCTTAGATTCAGTTATTATAAGTAAATCAAAACGATCCCACAAACATGTCTTATATCAATATATCATTAATTTTAAATGAAATTTTGACTTTTTTAAGGGTTCATAAACATGATTTGCTTGAAGAACATCATGAAGAGTTTTTAAGAAATATTTCATTTTTTAGTAATTACAAAAATATTGATCGTGTTAAATCAAAGTTTGGATGTCATTTCGTAAGCTGCTCTTGGTCTTCAAATACATGTAAAGTGGGACCAGATACTTGTGGATGTTGTTTGATTGAACAGCGTTTGATAAGATTAAGAAAACTAATGTTATTGTATCATAGATTAAAATAAATAATTTTACTACACCTGTATGTATAAAACCATACAAAATTGATTTTTTATTTCATTCTTTTGAAAAATGAGTAAACGACAAGTTGTTGAAGAGCTTCACAGGTCGGCAAGAAAGAATTTCAATCGGCGTAGGGTTGTTATCAAGGGTTTTGATGACCTTTGGCAAGCTGATTTAGTTGAAATGATACCCTATCATAAGGCAAATAATGGCTACAAATATCTATTGACAGTCATTGACACATTCTCTAAATATGCGTGGGCAATTGCTCTAAAAAATAAGACAGCTTCATCTGTTGCAGAAGCAATGACGTTAATTTTCATCAAATCATCACGAAAGCCTAAAAATCTACAAACTGATGATGGGAAAGAATTTTTTAATAAGATATTTCATGATTTAATGATATTACACAATATAAACCATTACTCTACATTCACCCCACTTAAGGCATCAATTGTTGAACGTTTTAATCGCACAATTAAGGAGAAAATGTGGAAGGAGTTTAGTTTTAATGGTAATTACAAATGGACATCCATTGTTGATGATTTGGTGAATGAATACAATCACTCCGTGCATAGAACTATAAAAATGTGTCCCATTGATGTGAATCAGGAAAACTCTAAAACACTCTTATCTACGGCTTATAATAGAATTAAAATCGCTCCACGGGGTAAATTTCGAGTTGGGGACAATGTTAGAATAAGCAAGTTCAAACACGTTTTTGAGAAAGGCTACACACCAAATTGGACAACGGAAATTTTTACGATAAGAAAAGTAAACCTAACCAATCCAGCAACATATCTCCTTGAAGATTTTAATGGTCAACCTATCAGCGGATGTTTTTACGAAAAAGAATTACAAAAGACTAAATCTCCTAATATTTATCTCGTTGAAAAAGTACTTAAAAGTAATGGAGACAATGTATATGTTAAATGGCTTGGCTTCCCATCGGCTAACAATTCATGGATTAATAAATCACAATTATTATAAAAGACACAAATTATTTGTTTCCTTTCTGTTCCTAAATTTCTTAAATCATTATCTCCCTTCAACCTACCAATGCATCTCAAAGTCAATGAACTCCCATCGTAGTATATGATCCCGTCACCACTCAAAACTCATATCAACATATGCCCACTCCAAATCTACATACCTACAAACCATACAAGAATTCCTTTTACTTGCATATATGTACCTACTACACATCCACCTCGTCAACCTTCAAGCAAAAAACCATACAAATATCTCTGTACATCACTAGCCACAATTCACAGTCACGAAAACTAAATTCACCCCAAAGTTTTACATTTACACCAACAAAATACATTCACCCAAATGCTCTGTTCCTCAAGTCCGATATTTATACTACTGTATAGTTGTTGTAATTA
Source organism: Dasysyrphus tricinctus (assembly GCA_963921185.1). Classification (NCBI taxonomy): domain Eukaryota; kingdom Metazoa; phylum Arthropoda; class Insecta; order Diptera; family Syrphidae; genus Dasysyrphus; species Dasysyrphus tricinctus. The sequence goes on from OY992530.1 coordinate 130,715,845, forward strand.
CACAGCATTCAATTTTTCCCATCCCTGTAAAGTATATTCCTACAGTCGCGACAATAGTTTTCCTGATAACGCATTTTCCTTACATTTTTCATTGATTTATCAGATCCAAATTTCTTACCACATTTTCTTCAGTTCTAAAAATAAATCGTACACATTTATCCTACACATTTCATCCACCTTTTTCCATGCACAAGCAATCCATTCATCGCTACACACACACACACTGCTTCGTACACAGTACTACTTGCTCTATGAGGAGCAATTTTGGCTGGATGAGCACTTTTTTTTACACTAGGAGCACAGTTTTGTTCCTCAAGTCCGATATTTATACTACTGTTAAATATTTTGAAATGGAGATATTAGATATAAATAAATAAATTCGAAATTGAATTCTATTAACTAAACCCAGGTTTAGTAGCTTCTTCTGGACCAGGACATCGGTGATCTTACCTCTGTCACAAAGAAAGAGCATGTCCCAATAAAACCTTTGACAGACTTCAGGAGATACGTATTGCCTTAAGTTAGTTGATAGCACAAAACCACAAACACAAAGCTATGTTAAAACTAAAACATTTCTGTGAAAGTTAGTTTTAATAACATGCTGGAACATATGTACGTGGTTTTTAGTTATTCATTTTGCTTGTTAGGAAATTAATGATTTCTTTTATTAAATGGTGGTAAAATGGTGGAATTTTTAGTAAACTTGGCACTTGGCATGCATTAAGGGATAAGTGAGATTTCAATTTCAATTAATTTCTCAGTATAAAATATAAAATAAACAGTCAAGATCGAAGAAGAAATTTGGGATGTTTTTTTTTAGACTTCTCAATTCATAAAGTTAAAATCAAAGACTTTGTGCATTAACAGTATACAACTGCCAATTTTGCTCAACTCAGAGAATTTGACATATAACAACAATTGTTCACAATCTGAAGATCTTAGCACTGGTATTGTCTACTGAGTTGAAAGAGAAGCCAAAATAGACACAGTCTCGGACCACCTCAAAATTATAGCTATCTGTAGTGATATCCTGGTCTTGCCTTCATTCACCGTTTAGCCCAGTTTCTTCGCTCCCTTCTCAATACTCACGAAAGCATCACTGAAATCAGACAGAATTTTGAAAGATTTTGCTTCTGGTGTTGACGTGAGAGTTTTGCACTATTCTTTCAAGGACGATGCCTAGAACCGTAATGCTTTGAATTAAGTTTTAGTTTGAGATCAAATTAAGTTCAAACTAACACAGTTTATATCCTTAATATTACTTCTTTTTCCACTTTTTAATCTTTGGTCTAACTTACCTCATCTACCAACTTGCACCAGTGGGGCAAGTTGGACTACCTGGACTTGGTGCATTTAGAGTAATCTTATTCTTTTGCTATAACATATTTTAAATTCTTTCAAATTAATTTAAGAAGCTGAAGTAACATTCTTTCTATGGATTCCAGTTTTTACTTGCGATATATGTAGGTACTATAAGGCAAGATTTGGATTCGTGCAAAAAAAAAATTTAGATAACAATCAAACACGATATTACGATGATAGAGAACACGAAAAAAGTGAGTGGCACAATTTTGTATGTCGGTCTGTCTGTTCGTCTACAGCTTAAACGGCTCGATCGGTTTCTTCAAACTTGGTACCTACATAGTGTTTTTTGGCGATTATGCCCACACGTTTTTTTCATTTAATTTTAAAACCAAAAATAAAGGTACCTGTATTTTAAGCATTTTTACACAATCGTATTTTTCACAAAAACGGTTCGACAACTGTTCTAAAAAAAATTCAGAAAATTTATTTAATTAAAGGATATCTTTGGGTGTAAAACAATTTTTCAAAAATGGTTATTTATGGTATCTCCCAAAGAACCATTTTTTAAAATTTTGATTTTCTTAGAAACGGTGCGACCAATTTTAATTTTTTTTTTATACAGAAGCTTTCAGAAAATAGAAATAGAACCAAAATTTTTGAAAAAATATTTTTTGGATTTTTAAAAAATGTTTCAAATGTTTTTTTGGAAAATCAAAATCGTTTTCGAACGACATGATCGATTTTTCTGAAACTCCATATTTAACAGTTTTTAAGTACTTTCTAAAATATTTTTATAAAAAAATTTACATTTATGAAAAAATAACGGTACCTTCCATACAAAAGTTAAAAAAACCGCCAAGAAAAATATTTGTTTGGTCAAAAACGACTCCTACAATTTTGATTAAACTTTTTTCATGTACCAAAAATTAGTACGATCTACTACCAAAAATTATAAAAGCTTACACTTAGCAACTATTAATAGTACCTGTCATAGAACGTATTTTTTATTTTGAATTTTTTTCATTTAGATTAATTTTTTTTATACAAATTTCAGATAAGATGAAATAATATTGCATATCAATATTTTCGAAAAAAAAGTTTCTATTTTTTTTTTGAAAATTCGATATCTCAAAAACAGGTTGACAATTTTTTTTCAAATTTAGTTTTTACATACACATAAATATATACTTGAGATTTGCATACCAAAATTTGTTCTTAAAAATGTTTTAAAAATTTTATATATAAAAAATTATTTTTTTAAGAATGGCATTCCTTTTTTTCACCTCAAACTGTCAAAAGAGTTGTTTTAGCGTCGTATTTTATGCTTCTCTAAATTTTTTCTCTCATAATTTCCATGTTTTTATATACAATTTTCTTGAATCCGCTGTGTCTTGAACATAAGAGCAAGTACGTGCGACCCAGTCGTGCATTTTATTTTGTTATGCTATATGAATAGGTATGATATGATACTTCAAGCAAAAAGTAGTCCCAATAGTCCCGTTTTACCATACTATTAATATTTTTTGGAAACTTCTGTATGTATACAAAAAATTTTTGAAACTGTTTAAAAAAAATCAAAATATAAAAAATGCTTCTTTGGGAGGTACCCTTGATAAACATTTTTTTGAAAAATGGTTTCCAAAGAAAGCCTTTACTAAAATTAATTTATTGATTTTTGTGGAGTCATTTTTGAAAAAATACGGTTATCTAAAATTGACAAAAAACTTGTATTGCCGGTACCTACCGTTATTTTTGGTTTAAAAAAAAATTGAAAAAATGCGTATACCTAAGGGGAATACCAAAAATTGCTTTGTACTAAGTTTAAAAAAAAACGATCTAGCCATTTAGGCTATATCTCAACGGACTGCCAGCCAGAAAGACAGACAGAATTGCGAGACCCACTTTTTTCGTTTTCCCTATCATACGCACACAACGTTTTTTATAAAAAAAAATAAAGTAGGCAGGTACCTTGACCTTCCATACAAAAGTTGCAGGCTGAAGGGATTTAGATTATATTTTCTTATGAACAAATTTCAAATACATAAGTTTAAATAATATTGCATAGCAACATTTTCAAGAAAGAAAATTTTGAATTTTTAAAAAAGTTTCAAATTAAATATTTCAAAATAAATACATCAAAAACAGTTTGACGATTTTTTTTGAAATTTAATTTTCATATGCTCATATATTATACATATTAAAAAACGGCAAACACGAATTTTGTGATACAATTTACGCGGTCTACAAAAGCCGAAGGCATATAAATTATATATCGTTGAAAAGGTTTTTGTGCACAGAAGTGCAGAATGCAAAAATTTGTAAATAAATTTCACCACAATAACTAATAAACAAGAAAAGAAAATTGCACAATAAGTGTGATCGAGAGCCAGAGCGGGACCAAGTACCTACGACACTTAAAATTCACAACACTTAATAGGATTCGTGTTTGCCCTTTTATTATATGATATTTATGATGACACCGATGACACGCTCTACACTTACACGTTTGTTTTGTTTTATCCCTTGGTTTAATCTGTTTTGCTTTGTTAATATTAATATCGTTCATTTGTTTGTTCTTATTTGGACAAAATCAAATAGGTGACGTTTTGATTTTGTCCACCCACCAACCAACCAATTTTCCCGCTGGCTGGAAAGGTTATTCGAATGCCCCATGGCAGCGTTCAATGCTGCAGAAAACTACCTCAGTTCTTCTCGACGCTCAAGGTTGCTTTTAAACGATGCAATTATTCTTGCGATTTTTACTTAATGTTGGAGTACATTCAAAAATCGTATGCAAATACCGTGGCTAATTTTGCTATCGAAAAATTTTATGCAAACGTCAACATTTGCTATAAATTGTCACACTTTTTTATCATTCTGACTGGCAGTCAGCGGACCCTCATACGTGATCGAAGCTCTGTTTTTTAGCAAACCTGAAGAGAACTGGACGAAAGAAACGATGTCGGTGCTCATCAATCTACGGAGAATTTTCGGTGCTTAACTTTAACACAGAGAAAAACTGTCTTACCGGAATGAACTACATACATACATGTTATCGATAGTTTGAATGGAAACTCCATGTTTCTTCGTTGATGGCGTTGGTAATCTACGGTGTCGTTTTTTTCAACCGATTTCATCCGTGCTTGCAAAAAATCTTTAAGCTGTCAATGTGCTTATAACTAAAACGTTTGTTGTGTTATTCACATCGGTAACACAGTTTTTCTCCGCATTTAAGTTAAACAGTAATAATTCTCTTCGTTTAAATTAGCCCGAAGAGGTTGTCCTCCACCTGCGTGAATGACTTTGTAATCGATAAATCGCATGCAATAGACTCTTTTCTTGGTTCAGTTTAGCCCCAATTTTATGCAAACGTCACTTTTGCTATGAGCTGTCAACGCGTAGACAAGTAAAATTTTAGTGTCTACTACCCACCGGTAAAACAGTTTTTATCCGCTTTTAAGTTAAGTGCAGTAAAAATTCATCAAGAATTTCAAATTTTTTAATAGAATTTGACAGTTGGTGGCTTGAAATATAGACGAAAATGTATTTTTTTGACAAAAAAAATTATATTTAGATCCAAATATACCCCAACGGCATTAAAATCACCTTTTTAAAAATTCATCAAACATTTCAGATTTCTTAGAGGCTTTTTAATCCATCGACATCGTAGTCATCCGTCAATGGAATTTGACAGTTGATGGCTTGAAATATAGGGGACAAACTATATTTTGACAGAAAACTATATTTTGATCCAAATGTCACCCAATTGCCTTAAAATCACCTCTTTCTGGAGCAGTCAAGATTATTCAAAAACTTCAGATTTCTTATAGGGTTTTTAATCTATCGACATCATAGCCATTCTTCAATTGAATTTGACAGTTTTGGCTTGAAATATAGGGGACAAACTATACTTTGACAGAAAAAGTATATTTCGATTAAAATGTCACCAAAGGCCTTAAAATCATCTTTCCTGCAGCAGAAAAAACTCATCAAGAATTTCAGATTTCTTAGGTGCCAGTTATAGCTATCATTGAAACTCATCATTGAAAATTTTAATGATTGATTTTGAGACGTTTAGGAAGTAAAATCATTTGATATTTTGATGAACAAATAATGGTTAAGACTTAATTAATATTTCTAACCCAAAAAAACTTTCAGAGAGGCCTAACTTTCAACATAAAACACTTTTTTTATTTCAATGATTGATGAACTACCTTACCAATGATCATTAAAAAATTAAGTCAGTTTTTGAAGAAAGTTGGGCATATTTGAAATTTTTTGACTAGAAATATTTATAAAGTCTTGAGCTTTATTTGTCCATCAAAATATTAAATGATTTTACTTTCTAAATATCTTAAAATTTATCATTAAAATTTTCAATGATAGCTATAACTGGCACCTTAGAGGCTTCTTAATCCATCGACATCGTAGTCACCAGTCAATGGAATTTGAAAGTTGATGGCTTGAAATATAGGGGACAAACTACATTTTGACAAAAAAGAGTATCTCTGATCCAAATATCCTCCAATGGCCTCAAAATCATCTTTTTCTTGAGCTATAAAAATTCATCAAGAATTTCAGGTTTCTTAATCCATTGACATCGTAGCCATCCGTCAATAAAATTTGACAGCTGATGTATTGATGGATAGGGGCCAAACTATATTTTCACATAAAAAGTGTATTAAGATCCAAATGTCAACCAATTGACATAAAATCACCTTTTTTCAGAGCAGTAAAAACAGAAAATTTCATGTTTTTTTTTGTAGCTGTTTTAATCAATCCAAATTTTATTGGTTTTAAATTTGGATCAAATTGGATCGATTGATTGAAATAATCGAATCATTTTGGTGATCGATTCTTGAACGATTTTCTAGAATTTTGCCAACTAGACGATAGTGTTATTAACACTCGAGTTTCGAGGGCTGGACGTACTAGTGTAAATAAATATTTAGGATTATAGCGTACCAAAACTTGTCGTTAAATATGTTTTAAGAATTTGATATTTAATTTTTTTAAATTTTTTTTTAAACTGCTCAACGATTTAATTTTTTTTATAAAGGTATATTCAATCAAGAACTTAGGTAGGTATCGTTCTTTTTTCACCTCAAACTATCATAGGAGTTGGTTTAGCTAGTTTAAATATCGTATTTCATGCTTTTAAACATTTTTTTCTCATAATTTCCTTTTCCTAATATATACTATCTTTAACCCTCAGCCTCTTGACCATAATAAGAAGTAAGTATGACCCAGTAGTGTATTAAATTTATTAGTGTTGCCTTGCTTATAGCATAAGATTAATATTTTTTGATTAAAAACTTTCGGTTATATTCACCAAATGGCAATATTTATGGTTTATCCCAAATATTACCTACAGTTTTTCTTAAATTAATATATAACAGGCTTTGTTTATAAAAAAAAATTATAGCAGATTATAAGCACAGATTTATGTACTATTTCTAAATGTTTTACGGCTTTTGAAGTGTTTAAAAAGGTTACTTAAATTAAAATAACTAAAAGTAATCGATTAACTTTTTGTATAAAACTTTAACAATAATGGATGTATCATTTGTAAGACTAAAGGCCATTGAAAGCTATTTGGAATCAATAATTCAACAAGACCAGTCCTTAATGCTAAGTCTTTTACTTGGATGATTTATATCAGTAGTATATAGAATTTATATTATAAAACCTTCTTATATATAATGGATGTATCACATCATTTTTCTCAAATAAAAATTTTAAGGTTTTAAAAATACTATGTTCTACAATTTTGACCGTTCACTTACATAAATCATACATATCTACTCGAACATTGATTTATACCTGCGTTACATAGGTTTATTATACCTTTTCAAAAATTTTAAGCTGTTTTTGTTTAATCGTTTTCCAGAACAATAATTCCACTTATGTATTTATGTTATTATCTGTGCCACGCAAACAGTTAACAAAAAAAAATTTTAAAAAAAGTAGAGATAAATCTTATACAATTGTAAACAACTTAATAACAAGAACATTTTATATAAATCGAAAAATAAAAAATATATAAATACTCGCTATTTTATCATCGAAAGCACAAAACTTTTTCACCCATGCATCAATTTTATGTCAAAATAAAATCCTCATTTATCACAGTGAAAACCAATTTGAAATCAAACTCAAGGCTTCAACATCCTTCATATCAAAAAAAAAAAAAAACTTTTGAAATACAAAAATAAAAAAAAACCATTCTTTACACAGATACATTTCATATCCAGTCTTTTTATAGATATGAGTATTTTGCATGCATCGGGATATGTATGATGGTACCTACTTTTTATTCTTTCAGGAAAATGAAAAAAAATATACAAAAATTTTGAAGCCATGTCATCAAAATGAAGTATCGGTATACTCCTAGATTGTATAAGGTTGTTAGTGTTTGCAATGTAAAATGGTCAATATAATTGCTTGTATGCACAACCCGTTGCCAATGTGTTTTATGGATAGTTGCGGGGTCGTATCTTCAGCCCACAGAATTATACACAAGGCTCCTTCTCCTTCATATCACGATGCAGTTAAATAAATCCATAATACCACACATAACAAACACAGGACAAACCAAATGTCACCTGCTGTCTTTGTAAATGCAAATAGGCCTTGTGTTGTATCCTTAAGCGATTGTCTTTCGGCATGGATCCAGCAGGCCCGAGCTTTTATAGCAAAGTCTCCGAAATATTTGGTTTCATCGTAACAGCGAGGTATGTATGTCTATGTATGTCCTGTTTTGCAAAAAAAAAAACATTTGGGTCAATACTGCGACGACGACGACACGGAGAGGATGCCAATCGAAGGACCATTGGAGTTCTACAATACTACAATATGCAAATAAAAACCAAAAGCCTTGTGTTTTTTGGGTGAGAAGGACAATTGCAAGTTCTGCAGCAGGAAGGACTTTGGACAGAAATTCAACAATCAACTGGCAAAATTAATATACAAGTTACAATTCAGTGAGGTTTATGAATATACATATGTACCTACTGCATATCTACCTGCATTCATAGTCTTATTTATATGAATATACATATATGTATGCTTTGTATTCACCATGACGAAGGAAGACGCATTGTTTTGTTTATAAGTATTGTTTCCTTGTAGCCATATGTACATATTTGTACAGTGCCGAAAACCCTCAACAATGAATGCGATGCACCGCCCATGGATATGAGGATTGAGGATATTCCAACTGTTGGACACATAGAGTGTTCGAATGTGTACCTACAAATCTAGGTATAGGAGGTATGCCCTGTTGGGTTATGAAATCTGTTTGTTTTTTCACTTTCAAAAATAAACGACGTTCTAGAATCAACCTTTGCTGAACAATTAAATTTATTAAAGTTTAAAGCAATGCATTTGAAAGTAAATTTAAATTTAATTTGTCGCTATAAATAAAATGATGAGCAAATATTCTAAAGTAAAGGTATTTTATGTTTGTTAGGGTAAAGTTAAAGTCAACTTTGCAAAAAGTAATTCTGAAGAAATAAATGGGTTGCTTTTGATTTCTGAGAATCATTTCTGAAAATGATAAGAGATGTATATCTCAAATTTTGAAGAATCCCACGTAAGTATAATTTTTTCATACACGTTTTAAAACTAGAAGACTTAACGGGGCCCTTGCTTTTTCAGGGAGATATAAATGGAGATAATGATTGCCGCTGAGGAATATGAAAAGGTTGCATAAAAAAGGGTTATGATATAAAAAAGTCGCACTATAAAATTTATTAATAAATAGAAAAATCAATTAATACAATTTTCTTTGTAGTTTTCTTTATTAGACAATTGACCATAGCAAAAAATCAGTACTTACATTTATTTAAATTCTATTCAACGTCACACACACTTAAATCTGTCGCTTTTGTGTAAACATTAATAGTCCAGTGCAATTAGACATTGACCCTGGAAATATTTTGTACAAGCTGAATTTTAGTGGATTATTCAGGACTAATCCCTTACTTTTATCTGAAAGTTCCCAAACATCCTGACGTGGGGTTTGACCAGCATCTTGAAAAAACCGCCACACATCATGTTGGCTGTATCGGTTTTGGCTGTATTTGGGGAACTAATTGTTCTACAAAGGCCATTTGAGTGTCAAATTAATCGGTTTGACTATTAAAATCAAGGAAACACCAAATAAATATGTACTTTAAGGACCTCTTACCACTGTTGGAAAAGGACTTACTATTGTCCTGAAATTAGTAGGTACAATTTGATTATCTTAGTTCGTAACGTACATCTTTGCCTTTTTCTGTACAATTTTGGATTGTTTGTACAAAAGTGATTTTCATTTTAGTTATAACTTTCCCCTATCTTCACTTAAAAATATTTGTGAAAGGGTACATACTTTACTTCCAAGAATTAATTTTTTTAAGCAATTACAGTTAGACGCTCGATATAGTGAAGTAATAAAAACCAGGCTTGTTCACTCTTTCGAGATTGTTCACTATTTTGAGCGGGAGTTTATGAATTTTTTTTTGATGAAATTCTTGACCAAATTGAATGTTAGATATATGTCTGAGAATAATTAAATATGAATATTCTCATCGGCTTTTTTGGTCGAAATGATGATTTAATGAAAGACTATTTCATTTCATTTTTCCCAACGTTTCGACGGTGGTTGCCGTCTTCTTCAGGGGAAATCTTTATTTAGAAGTTTATGAAGGCTTTCTAGTAATGAATTTGATCCAAAATACACACTTTGTTCGATGTGAATGTTTTTACATTTATTTAAGCGTTAAACAAAGCTTTCTTTCTGGTTAAATAAAGAACTGATACAATTCCTCAGTATTCTCAAGCAATCTTAAATGCTTGTGAGACATTTTTATATAAAATTTTGTGTGTTCACAATCGTCGTGTACTGTATGTAGAAATTTTATGATAAGGGAAACTTTTGATGAAAAGCCAATAACTTAACTTTTAGAAAATCACCTACCAGTTATTGAAATATATTACGGCTCCGAATGATACGAATTCTTATACACTTCTAAAAACTCAAGTGAAAAGCATATACAGAGCTTCAAAACATACATAATATATCTGCAAGATATTAGAAGAAGATATCCAATCATATTTTTGAAAAAATAATTGTTCAGTTGGAAATTTTACTTTCACAAAAATTCTTTGAGTGTTAGCCATTGATTTGTGTAGCATTTGTGTTTCAAATCCGTTGAAAACATAGTAAATAATCCATTTGAAAAAAATTTCCTGATGCATTTCCCTGATCGCTATTTTTTATTTTTTGTTTCATCAAAGTACATACTGTGGCAATAGGTTGAAAAAGCTTAAGTCGAGTAGGTGAAAATCGATTTTTTTGCTAGGAAATTGAACAATTTGTTAAACTTTTTTTAGTCCAAGTCTCATTTCTCTACGTAAAATATAAAACATTTAATTTAATAAAAACATAATAGCTTAAGTTTTCTTGAGCAAAAATTGCTTTTGCGTAACAGCTTATGTCTACATTGACCAAAAATCTTTCAAATCTTATAAAGAATGCATTTTTTCAAAGTAGCTTAAGTCGTGACATAAGTTATTATGACTTTTTAATGTGATAGATATTCATCGCTTAGGTCGACATAAGTTGTTCAAAGCTTGTGTTCCAATTTTTTTGAAAAAGCTTAAAGTTGACTTAAGTCTCAAAAATGTTATATACCAAGGAAGTTGTTAAAACATCTTATGTCGCATAAGCTTTTTTTTAAAATAACTTAAGACCTTTATAAATATTTTTAGCAGTTCAGTGCAAAAATAAAGATAGTATTAACTGGGTATTGCTACTATCTATTCTGAAAAAAAATTCATTAACCTGGCTCCAGGACTTTTTTTTTAATTAATAAAATATTCAGTTTTAAAAATTTGCTAAATTTATTTGGCTCATACTGAAAAATGACAGTAATTGACTTTAGCTGTTTAACTTATTACCACGGATAAAAAAATCCCGTGGAGATTAGTAATATTTCGGTCATCTTCCTGACTTTAAGGATGTAATGTTATATTAACCTCACTATTTTCGTTAAATAATTTAAACTCTTGACTGTACCTATCTTTTTTCCTAGTACAGTAAATTTTTTGTAATACCGAAACTGATATCGGAGTCAATGTACAAAGTAACTGACCGTCGTAATACTTTAAGGCTTTGGTTTTGTTGAATAAAGTTTTAAGACAAAATTTTTGAATGTTTCTTCAAAAAACTCTTATAACAGCATTTAAATCGTTTTCTCAAAAAAAATCTCAAAGGTAGTTTTGTTCAACAAAAAAATATTAATAGCTTATAGTGTGGCAACCCTGAGTATCAGCCAGGATTAACCCTTAGGCCAACCAGGCCCAGGCCTGGGGCATCACGACAAAAAGGGCCACAAAAGTAAGTAAACACAATGAAGCAACTGAATCTTTATTGCTCATATGAGCAAAATGGATAATAAATCTTCACAAATCTTCAAATTCAGCAAACGGCAATGCTCAAGTATTTTCATATAAGATGGCCAGCCTATTGAACACTTCTTAACGTTTTTGGAGATGCATTCTCATACTGGATCCGGTATTGCTAATCAAGCATTAAAGTATCTGAGTGACCATAACATATCAATTTTAAAATACAGAGGGCAAACATACGACAGTGCTCCCAATATGTCGGGTCAGTATAAAGGGATGCAACAGCAAATTCTTCTGACAAATCCATATGCAGTCTATGTACCTTGTGCATCAAACTTTTAAAATCTTGTTGGTCGCTGTGCTGTGGATTGCTGTCTTATCGCAGTTGATTTTTTTCTGTCGTTTAATCGCTTTGCAATTTTTTTTCTGCATCAACTAGTAGATGGCAAACGTTAAAATCTGCTCTTCAAAATGATAATGTGATAAAGTCACTCTCAGATACACGATGGGAAGCTCATGTTGCAGCTACTTTTGCCATCATTAAATCATATAATAAATTATTAGATCCCTTAAACGACATTTCTGAAGATAATACACTAAAAGGAGATGCTAGGAGGGAAGCTGATGATCTACTAAATATAATGAATAAACTAGAATTTGCCTTAATTCTTGTGATTTGGAACGATATTTTACAAAGTTTTCAAAAAGTCAATAAAGTTTTGCAATGCGAAGACGTAACACTACTGACGTGCGCGAATTTGCATAGATCATTGTCCGATCAACTGGAGAAAATGCGTGATAGTTTCGACACTATTGAAATGCGCTCTAAAGAACTTCTACCTTATGGCAGCTACATGATTACACAAAAACGAATTCGGAAAAAAATGGCTAACGATGGTAATGCTCCCGATGTATATTTAAGCCCGAAGGATAAGTTTCGAATAAACGCTTTTTATATTATTATCGATAGGTTAAGAATACAAATGGATTCCAGAGGTAAAATATATAAGGAAATTTCTGAACGATTTGATTTTCTTTGCACAAGCAATGAAAAAGTCAACGTTATAGCCTGTGTTCAGCGTTTGGTGTCAAATTATCCGAAAGATTTAAATTCAGAACTTGCTGACGAGTTAATACAATTCCATCGTTATCTGACAGATACATAAAAATGGCAATAATTTTAAATTTTTCAATCAATCTAATTTATATATGTAAGATTATGTGGCAAGATAAAATTACATCAGCGTTTCCGAACGTAAGAAAAACAATATTTCAAAAATTGAGTAAAAAAATCTGTAAGAAAAAGTCCTATACATAATTATTATGTGAATATTCTTGTAACTACCATTTTAAATGAAATTAATTTTTGTTTTATGGAATTCGTTGTAATTTGTTTTCTTAATTATTTAATTTTGAATGTAGTAAACCATACAATATAAGAGAATATATGCAAAGGGGGCACCATTTACTCTTCAGGCCTAGGGCCCAAAACAGCTAAATCCGGCGCTGCTGAGTATGGACAATTTTTTTGAAATCAACCTTACAAAATTGCATTTGTAATAGAGTTATCCCCATTTAAATGTATTTTTCAAAGAAAATGCGAACGAATGTAAGTATTTCAAAATCTAAAACTTCTACTATCTATTAAAAATTATCCTAAAAAAAATGTGCAAATTTCAAAAATTCACTCTACTGAAAATAAAAGTTAAGCACGAAATTTGAGAAATATATAAATAATTTTTATAGAGCTTCATTCAGATTTATGATAAATTATTTCTGAAACCCCTATTGTGCCATTCTTGACTTTCAAATTTTCATATCTCGATTTGCTGATTTTTGATTTTTTTTTCATATTCATGTAATGATTTTCTTATATTAAAAAATCTACCGATCACAAAAAAAAAATGATTGAGAAATTGATTCTAGTCTTTTCTCTTTGTTTACCCTCATTTATCCTTCTAGGATTTCGAATTTCAAAAAATCACTTAGTTCTGTTTGCTCGAAGTGCCTTATACCGCGCACTGTTTGCATCAGTTCAAGATCCATGGCAGACACCTGATGTTGATACTCTGTCCGCTTGATCACCATAATGCAAAAATAGCAACATTTTTCATAACAGCAACCGTCAAGGAGATATAAGACAAAACTAAAGTAAGCTTACTTTAAGAGAGTTTAACTCTGCCTGTATTGACATTCAAAAAATCTACTTTATACAGGAATAAAGATAATTGAATTTACGTCGAAAAAGGTCCTTTCATATTTCTTGTACGATGGTCCGTTGTCGAGATATTGGCTAAAATGCGTTTTTCAAAATGGTGGGTGACGCACAACACTTATAAAATCGACATTTTTGCTATTACTCTAAATTTTATCCTTATAGTTTTACATTATGGAAAATCTTTTTTGCATCTGCCGACTGGCCTATTTTTCAAAAAGTATTTTCAATAAAAGCTTTATTTAAAAAGCATATCTCAGAGTGGACTTGTGTCTATTAGAATCAAAAGCAACTTATTCCACTTTTTCTAGTTTTGAGATATTCAAAAAAAAAAACGTTTTTGAAGACGTGGCCTGAAACAATCTTGAATTTGTATGATTTTTCCTAGATCATAAATCCATTATGCGTACCGGTTTTCATTGGTGCCCGATAAGTCTTGAAACTATTTAACAACAATTCATTTTGGAATAGTGTTGTTTTGAAAGTCAGTTTGAAAATAAAATAATTTTCACAAGCGTGACATTGGACCATTTTGCAATTCAATTCGTTAGACAGGACCTCGACCGGATGTAGTTAGAATATCTTTTTTTTTTTGTTCTAATTATTTATCTGACATGCCGCTAGGTCTTTTCACAAGTTTTGTTTTTTAATATCGCTTTGTTTAATTTTTGAACCAAAAAAAAAAAAAACTTTTGGAAAAAAAGTTTATTTTTAAGGTGTATGATTTTAAGAGTTTTCAAAATCCTATGTGAAGAGAGCTATGCTACATCAGATAGTACTCATAGAAATCTATAAGATGTCATCATTAGTTTATTTTTTAAAAAATTGACTTGAGCCGTTTTGGACTCTTCATATGTTTCTGATGGATTTGAAACCAAATCTAAGCACTTAACAATTTGAGTTATTAATCTCCTGTTTGCAGCAATTTTCCCGTTTATTTAGTTTCGAGTAATAGTACGCATACGCCACAGTGAACCATTTTGATAAATACCGAATAGGTTTTGAAAAGAACAAAAAAATTCATACAAATCTTATTATATTACCGTTGAATTTTCAATATTATTGTTGTCAATAGAACAAGAAAGAGAGAACTTAGAGATTGTATATCCAGTTGTAAGGTGTATGTCGTGTGCAAATTTCACCAATCATATTTGGCCTTGAACTAGAAAATATTGGTAGTTCCATGATAAATACCTTAAAAACAACTAGAGACGAAAAATGATTTTAGATTTTGTTAACAGTAAAAATTATGAAAAATACGCTTGATTTTATTTTCAAAACAATTTTATTTTTATAAAAGTCCTGTGCGATTCGTTGCTATGAGAGTTCAATTTGCGAGATTTTAAATTACAAGATTTTGGTTGAAGTTTGCTAGATTCTTGGGTTCAGGTCGGGATGTAACTGCGAGATTGTTAAAAGAGAGATTTTGTGATTTCGAGATATAAAAAAACAGGATTTTTTATTTGCGAGATTTCGTTATTCGAGATTTTTAAGAAAATGAGAGATTCCATTATTTGAGATGTTGGTTTGCGGGATATCGTCCTGCTCCCAATTTTTGTGGATGACAATGTGAATTGGAGATGGAAATGGACAGGGCTATCTTTTTACTGCAATTGCAGCAAATCAATAGGTATTTCAAATTAAAGTCTACTGCACTTGATTTAAACTACTCTTCATGCCATAATAATAATATTGTATTGACTTTCACCTTTGAACTATTACAACTCACAATAGCAAACAAACGGGCGCAATAGAACTTTGGGTCGCAGTGCACATTTACCCTGAACTAATTATAACGGCTCTCGAATGAACGATAAAAGCTCTTGAATAAAAAAACGCCATCTAATCGAAATCGAAAAAATCTATCAAAAAATGAACCGGCAATTAATTTCGATCAAAGCAACAAATAAAAAAAGTTGGATAACAGGTGGGTGGTGGTAATTAAATTGAATAACTTCGAGCCTTTAAAAAACCTCAACAAACGGACAAGAATAATTGTTCCAATGTGAATACATTTATTTGGTACATTTTTTGTTTAAATAAAGATGTATACTAATACAGGGCTTAGCTGAGCGATGCGTCTTCTCTATAGTCTATCCAGCAAAAATTGTCAGTACAGGGCTTATGGGCGAGCTTTTTTCAAAACAGTGGCGCCAGTGTATACCATCACAACACTCAAATAACAAACCTGCCACTGAAAAAGATACTAAACCACTGATAAACATACAGGAATTGTTGTTGCAACTCCTTGAAACATTTCGTACGCTCCAACATGACCGTCGTCTTTCAATGCCAAAAGCATTCTGATCGTATACTCGCTTTCGCTTCTACCTTCGCTGTGTGAAATAAAACAAAAAATTCAAATTCCAACAGAGTTGCCTTTGCTATGTTGCAACAGTACGAAAGAGCTTTTTCAGTGGTTTTTATGAAAGAACTTTCAGTTTTGAAGCTTTTGAGAACAATATTTATAAAGATGAGAGCCAAAAGTGTTATCGTTTTGATTGTCCCCTTATTATTTGTTTGTATATTTGAATAAAGCTATAAAATCCACTTAAAATTTGTATGATTTTAGTCTTTAAGAAGAAAAAAATTATTTGCGCTAAGTTTTGAAACATTCACAAAGCGTTACGTGATCAAATTCATTTGAAAAGGTGTGCTGTGGTAAAAAAAGATAAATGGATCTCTTTTTTAATATGTTTGAAATGGTATCAATGGTAACCATATGCACATTGTTCTTCGATTTGTGGCAATTTATAATTCAAAGTACGGAAACCCTGTGAGAGCTTTAACTTGAGACAGATGTATGCAAGCCAATGCAACCAGACTGAGAGGCAAACGTCCTATCTTCCCTTTACTGACAATTTTTGTTGGATAGAGCATAGTGTCCGAAATCCAAGTGGATGAGACATAATTTTTAATTAAACACCATAGGCAAAATTACTCAAAACTCTGACTCAACATACATAGCTGCAGTTTTTTAATATTATGTAACTTTAAACAAAACAACTAGGTAAAGTACCGTAGCTAAAAGAGATAAGAGATAAGGGATAAAGGCCTGGCACCCACTGGGCAATCTAGCTGCCGGCAACTTCTAGTTGCTTGGAATTGGCAGCATCTCCGAGCATTTTAAGTTGCTTGGAGCAACTTTTTGGATTTTGACTTTTGTGTTGACTTTGTTTCCATTTTGTTTTATTTTGTCTCTGTCCACAGTACACAAATCTAAGGTATTATACTGCGCAGAGGTTGTCAGTCGAAAATAAAAAATGGCTGTGAGCGTGAGGAAGAAAACACACGTAAAAGCAACAACAAATTAAAATTGAAACTGTCAGAAATAAAAATGGCTGGGAGCGTGATGACTTAAATACACGTACAAGCAACAACAAATACTAACATTTGACGCAAATTTTTATATATGCACAGAAGAAACAAAAATCAAAACTCTAATGATATTAGATTTAATATTATGTACTGTGGTCTCTGTCAATGTGAATGCGTCATGAATAAAATGTAAATGAAAACAAAAATTTAAATTTATTTAATTTTATTATTAATTCAGTTCAGAGGATTTAGTTTGATTTTGGCGATGTTGCAGTTGCTGTAAATACTTTAGGTATTCTAACTGGCCAATGAGAGGATTAGAAAATTCAGAATTTTGAAAATTTATATGTAAAAAGTTAAAGTTGCCGGCAACAAAAGTTACTTAGTGGGTGGAGGCGCGAGCAACTTGGAGCAACTTAAAGTTGCAGGCAACTTAGTTGCCTAGTGGGCGCTCTCGCATATAACCCAATGTACTTGAAAAACTGAATGTACAATAAAAATTTGCTCGGGCAAGCAACAAAAAGTTGCCTAGTGGGCGCCAGGCCTTAGAGATTAGAGTTTATGCAATTTAAATAATATGTGATGAAAATTACTCAATACATAATTTAAAGTAGGTACAGCGAATCAAAAATACAAATGATAGATTGATTAATTGATTAATTAAATGAAAACTTATAGCCTATTGAATAGACCGAAAAATGAGGGGTATAAGGGAACAATTATTACGTGCAAGGGTTTGCTTGGCTCATAAGCATGCTTAAAATCGAAAATGCTACTAAATTCACCCATGCATTTCTGAGATGGCCATTTTTCAATATTTTTGGTAAACTAAAAATTAAGCCTAATTTGAAAATTTTACATTTAAAACTTACATACTTTCAAAAATTAAATTTTCTTTGAAATTAATGGTTCAAAAAATTTTATAAAAAATTTAAGCAGGAAAAGTGAACAAAAACCAACTTAAAAAAATAAAACAGCGTTTTTTTTGTCGAAAAATCCATATACAAAACTGAACTTATTACAAATTACGTATAACTCGCTACTTCACTGACGGGTACAAGTAAGACCGCCGCCGGACGAAACGGCAATTTGTAGTACCAAAGGCCACTAAAAGCTATTTTAAAATGTGTTTCCGTTTTTGTGACTGAAATCTATTTATTTATGCTACACTAGTCAACAAAATTAAAGGAACAAATATTTTTTCAATTTTTGTTAGCGTTTTTTGAAGAGCTGTATCTTTGTGAACAACACATTGTTTAGGAACAACACAATTTGTTCCTTTGCCTGGTTTGTAAGACTGAAGTTTTGGTGAGGAAAAACGGTTCGATGAATCAATTTGAAAATTGACAAAAATATTAATGATTTAAAAGTCTATACATTTGCATACCAACGCAAGCCATGCAATCAATAGCCGTTTTCCTTTGGAGGTGGCAAAGTACTTATGAGTAGATGAAAACCCTAATCTAGTACTACCAACTGCTCATGCTCTCATGTGCGAGTAGATACATTTTACATGGGAAAGCAGTTTGATGTGTTCCATTGAAAAAAGCTGGCAAAGTACTTGCAAGTACTTCGCCACCTCCGAAGGAAAACGCCTAATATTTGCAAATAAAAAAAGATTTACGAAAAGACCACAAAAGTCGGTTTTTAGTACTTTTTTTTAAACTAACGGTGAACGGTAAAAAAAATAATTTCTACAAAATCTTAAAAAATTCTTGTAAAGCGCTTTCTCAAATTTCCAAAACTGTCTTTGGATTTTTTATAACATCATTATTTGCTGAGATATTGGTCATCAAGGCTAAAAGTATCTTTTTTCATTCAAAGTCAGATAAACCATGTCAAAAAAAATCGTACGACAACAACAAAAAAATTGAATTGAAGCTGAATAATCAAGGTATTTGATCATGACATTTAATTGATTCAAAAAAATGTATCCATAGAAATGAGGACCTTCAAGAAAAATAAAAAAAAAATTTTTTTGTTGTCTCGACTCATTTTTTGCCACTACGCAATAACGGTACTTCAAAAAAATTTGTTTGCAAACAAATCTCGAAACAAAAAACATAAAGCTGTAAAATGCTTTTTATTTCAATACGACCACTCGTCACAAAGATACAGCTCTTCAAAAAACGCTAACAAAAATTGAAAAAATATTTGTTCCTTAAATTTGTTGACTAGTGTATTTTATACATTATGTATTGCAAAATTAAAAGAAAGTTTCTTTTGAAAGATTTATTTTTCAAATACTCAACTTTAAATATTCACCTATTGTGAACTATACCTAACTGTCCCAAGAAAGGTGGGTGAAATAGTTCATGTTTTTTGCACAAACCATTTTTTTGTATTCTTATACCGGATGGTTCAGAAACATGGTGGTTTGAGTTTTTGCTAAGAAGAGTTCAAACAAAAAATTTGCTAGTTGACACTAGAGGCGCTCAGTGCTGCAGAGAGTCAGAGTAACGGTTAGATTTATTTTGCTTTCAAACTGAGTTCTCACATGTTAATACAAATATAATCAGATACTACAATATATTTTTGGCTGAGCCAACATAAGAACTAGAACTATGTTTGACCAATAATAACTACCATGGAAGACATGTCATAAATAAACTAATCATCGAAACGTTGTTATGTTGACAGAAGATAATAATTAATGAGAAATGCATAACTCCAATGTTATTTTATGTTAACGACATATCGCGTGTTTACACTCGAATTGAATTATTGTTTATAAATTCATTTGATTGACAATATCTCCAATCAAACATCTCCCTTTTCTCGTGTTGTTGTTGTAGGTAGCGTGGTAGACATATGCATATAATGTATGTATTGTGTTATGGTGGCGCGCACACAGAAGGCTCCTCTGCCATTCTCGTTGGCTGATGAGTTTCAGGAATATAATTATTATAAAAAAAAACATACATGGAAAGTATTTGGCTTATCAATAAGAAGAAATCTCTTGGCTTCTGTTAAGCGCACACACTATGCGAGAATATACACACACGCCACATACAAATCCTGGCCAGAGCAGCGGTTCGCCATTGGTTTAATTAGTTACTCTCGCACCAGTCGTTTGGTTCTTTTTTTTAAAACGAAGCTACTGGTGTGTACGTTTTAGATGTAGACGTTGGATTATTGAAACTTTGTGTATTTAGACTTGAGTCTTATATTATTTTGATTATTAAGTTGAGTAATGGTGTTTATTGTATGCTCTGCTGCGCAGGTAGAAGCTGCTATAAGTAAAATAATGTTCAATGAATTATTTATTTGCCTTCATAAAAAAATATTGTTATTTATTGCGAGGCAGGCTTGTTTAAGCTACAAGGGGTTATTTATTTCATATTAGCAGAAGAGTCGTTTCTTATTTGAAGCTAGGTAAAAGCCACATTAAAAATTTAAGTAAAAATAACTGGATTCCTTAAAAAGTGACACATGGGCCAACTAACTTGCATGTTGGCTGTGTTTCTTCCTGAATTCCTCAATATATTCATGAAAGAATAATAATTCATAAGTGTATACAGAGAAGTATTGTATTGAGACGGAAACACACTGTGTATGTAAAGCTTCTTTTGCATTTAAGGCTTGTAACTGTTCTTTGCATTGGAGTAGGTAGTACCGAAAAAAAAAATAAATCGAGAGAACAATACCAGTTCTACATTTCGTCAGCTGTGGTCTTTTTAAACTGTCTCTATAGGTACATATGCAAAAATAACAAAAAAATTATACGTGGGACATAAGAAATGTTTTTTCGGGACTTATGTCTCAGTAGGGTGAGACATAAGTCCCAAATCGAATTCGCCGTTGTTGTAATATAGTCAGATATTCAGTGCAAAACTTAAAGTTTCATACAAATTGATACAAGCATAGAAGCATAAGCATAAGGCGCAGGGATATAAGGCCCAGGGACATAGCGCCCAATTTTTTTTATTGGGGCTTATGTCCCATTTGAGCGGGACATAAAGCCCAAATTAAATCTGGGCCTTAAGTCCCACCCATGTGGGACCCAAGGCCAAAATAAAAATCTTGGGGGTAATGTCCCACTTAGTAAGAATCACTAAATGATAAACATTCATATAATTTTGCAATGCCTTGCATTCAAATGACCAGGAGAATCCGCTTCTGGTACCTATGTCAAACCGAAATAGCTTTTTATGGCCTTTAGTCCTACAAATTGGCGTTTCGTTCGGCTTACTCACTTGAACTCATCAGTGACATAGTGAGGGCTTTGTCAGACGCAATTTGTATTAAGTTCAGTTCAACTTACATGAATTTTTCAACGAAAATCCACTGTAAACTATATCCAACAAGATTAGAATTCCTAATCATAAAGCTGGAAGTTTTTTTGCCCGGGGCCAGGCATAGTTTCTATATAAGAAGGTTTTATAATACAAATTCTATATACTACTGAAATAAATCAGCCTATGTAAAACCGATCAAACCGGTTTTTTGTTTACTCTATTTTCAAAACTTAAAGAACTGTTACTTTAAATTCGGGAAAACAACAATTCAAGTCTTTCAATAATTATGCACTGTATATATGCTTTGCTTTCAGTTCAGTTTTTGTTCTTACGAAGTGCGTTTAAATATGGAAAATGAAAGTGATGAATGTGTTAATTCTGAAGCTCTTGAGTTTTTGCCAGGGCTCAGAAAAAACAGTCGAGTGATGTATATAAAAGCTGAAAAGCAATTATATATGATTAAAAGTGTTTATAAAACAAATATAAAGCATTAGGTATACATGCTATATTAAAACATGTAAGGCAAGAATTACATTTGATAGTGTATTAAATAAAATAATAAAATCCAACGATGCCATACATGCACACGGTGAGTGAGCAGGAGGACATGATGAAAAAAATGAAACTTTTAAATTCAATTAAAAATGATTGTTCCGTTCCGAATAAAAGAAGAACTTCGGCAAAACAAATTTTTGACGAAAAACGGTTAAAAATGTCAGAAGCAGCGCATTTAGTTCAATTCAGTTCAATCAAGCGTCATATGAATAGAATTAAAAGTTCCTTACTACCAAAACCGCCCAGAAATCTTAAGGAAATAAAGGAGGCATTTTCAGACAATACGGTTATGACTAACTACGGCATGTCAAAATACTACAAAGAAAAACAGTTTTACAAACACACAATTTTGGAAACAAAATTTGGATACACGATTTTCTTGGCACCTAAGATAGTTGAATTAATTCAAACATTGCCTCAATCCGAAAGACATTATTTAATTGATGGTACGTTTAGTGTTCTTTCATCATGTGGATGTAGAAAATTGATAATCGTATACATATCCCATGCAGAACATGTAAGTAACTGTTAGAATAAAATAATTTATTATACATGTAGCTTATTTTATTTTTTCCGTTTAATCTGATAGAAACAAGAAGTAATTTGAGAAGAGAGTTATAAAATTCTAGTTATTTAGAATTTGATAAAAGAAATTTATAAAATTAAGTTTTTTAGAATTTGAGAACAGAAACTTACATACCTATACAATTCCATTTTTAGAGAATTTGATAAAATAAAAATTAAATTCTAAATAACTAGAATTTTATAACTTTCTCTTCTCAAATTACTTCTTATTTGATGGACATACATATATTATTTTATTATTTATTTATATATTTTTCATTTTAAGGTATATCCTTTTCTCTACTCGCTAATGAGTAGCAAGTCAGAAGAAATGTATATACATATGTTTCAATTTATTGAGGCCAACTTGTTCAATTTCCAACCGTCTTCGTTTACAACGGATTTTGAGCATAGCCTTCGAAATGGACTTCAAAAAGTATATCCAAATACCGAACTTAGAGGCTGCTGGTTCAAGGATAAAGAAAGCCGTGAACTTTTTAACAAGTTTTTTGTTCTGCCCTTGCTAAAACCATCTTTGATTGGAGAGGCGTTAAATGTATTGGAAATTTCAACTTTGAAATATGAGTGTTTTGATGATTTTGTCAAGTACTTTAAGAGACAATGGATATCTAAGGTACTCCACCTTATACAAAATTAAATTATAATTTTTTAATACCAAGTTTATTCGTTTAGGATCCATCAAAACAGTTCTCGGTGTATAAAAAAGCTATGCGAACTACAAGTTTGCTGGAGTCATACAACCAAAAATTGACTCAAGCTTTACCGAAACATGGCAATTTTTTACATTTTGTGACACTTTGTTAGATGAAGAATTCAAATCCACTGTTGACTTTACTTCGTCACTGGATGGAGACACATGGAATATGTTTGAGCGCCCCAAAGCAAAATTTGAGAAAAGGAATGAGTTCATCGATAATTTAACGAAGAAACTGGACAAACTAAGGATAACTATTTCCGACTTTATCAATCAAATGACGTCCAAATTATATGGTTTTTCTAAGCGTAGTGTTGATGGGTCTCATTTGGGTGGGACTTAAAGCCTAGATTCTATTTGGGCTTTATGTCCCACTCAAATGGGACATAGGCCCCAATAAAAAAAATTGGGCGTTATGTCCCTGGGTCTTATGTCTCTGCGCCGAAGCATAAACCAAAAACCATTATTTTATTTGTCAACTGGTTTACTAGTCTTTCTATAAAACCTGCGCACCAGGTTCTGAAGCCTATAATATCATTTTCACTCTTGCCCAGTAAAAACACGCACACGGGAACGGTTGCAGCTTGAGAGTTGTAGGAGGTCACTTAGCCCTAGTTCTCCACGAAGTGTCATGTGTCATGTCAACAATAATTTTTGTTAATAATATTGTAATTGATTGTTTTATCAATTGAGCTTTAACTCAAGATAGCAGTGATTGAGTGAAAGAATAGTATAAATCCCAGGGTTTGTACTGTTCTTCCACTCAATCAGCGATTATAGTAGTGTAGTTTCGACTTTCAAATGTACTGATGTTTTGCTGATTTGAAGGTTTACGTAAGCAGAGCATTTTGGCATTTTCAGTTCATTATTAAATTTTTGGCGCTTGTACTGTACTCACTGATTCATACCCGTCAATAAAAAATGTGTACCTACATCTTTTATAACTGAATAACCTCGATAAATCATTTTAGTTGTCTTTTATGCTACATTTCCACCTGACGCTAATCTGTGATTTAATAAGATTTACCCCAAATCTCCTTCAAATCTCGGAGATTTACCATACAAATTCATTTCGTAAATCTTGAAGATTAGAAATTAATCTTGTTAAATCTTCCTAGGACAAAAAGTTTTACTAATCGAACTAACCTTTTCTTAAATGGTGCTGAACGACTCATTCGAGACTCACATTCAGTTCTTCATTGTTTCACACGAATCAAACATTCTGTCTCATTCGCACTTCATAACCAAAATTGGAACGCCATTTGCATTTTTGAAGGTGCTGTCAAATTTAATCTTTTTTAAATCTTTTTGTGCGGTGGAAACATCAAAAAGATTTATTAAATCTAATCTGAGATAAACACGGAAAGAATTGAAAAATCACCAATTGAAAAATTTGCAGTTGTAATTTACGAAACATTTTTAATTCGTAAATCAAGACATTTTAATCCCAAATTAATACAAAAACTGGTAATTTAACAGTAATTAACATTGCACAATCACTGAATTACGTTTTTTTATCGTAATTTGCAACTCCATGAGAATAGTTGCAAATCACCAACAGAAAATTCCTAAATCACGACTTTCTTGTCGCAATTTACTTCTCGAAGAAATAAAGCACCACGACATGGCAGGTATCTAATCATCAATGTGTGACACCAAAAATCTGTAATGCAAATTGGCTTGGCGGTTGCATGCTCGCTCCGCAACTGGAGGGTTGCGAGTTCAAATCCAAGTAGAGTAAGCGTAAAGTATTTATTTCAAATAAATTAAATTAAATGTGTATACCTGCAAAAAAATGAAGGGTAGAGCAGGATTGATCTTTCCAAGTTGCAATATCACGAAATAAAAGTGGCGATCACAAATCTTTTTTGCAAATTTACAAATTGTGCAATTGAGGAATATTTGGATCAAATTGCGATTTGTTGTTCGCAATTTTTGTTTTCTCTCGATAAAATAATTGATACTTAAAGAGGGTTGATTTACGATTTTTGAGTATCAATATCTTCATTTTGCTCAGTTTTGCAAATTGCAAACAAATAGCTAGTCGTAATTTACGAAATCCGGAGCCAAGGTATAAATCGGGATTCATTTTTCGTAATTTGCAGCTCATTTTTCGTGATATGATCCAAGAATTCTTTCCGTGAACCTTTGGTGGAAACATAGCATTACGCGTTTATAATGGAACTAAAAGTATTTTCTAAAACTTTTAATACGATTAAAGGTAGAACTATAATAGGCGGAAGCTGTCGGAAGCTTACGTCAAAACCGACCGAAAAGTAGCTTTCCAAAACGTCAGTTTCATAAGTCACTCATAACGCACTTAAGTGATGGTTGAAACTTTAAAGTAAAAAATGTAAATGGGTCAATATTTCAAAATATTAATATTTCTGTCTCCTTCATTTTTGAACCGAAGTAAAATATTTTACTATAAGTTTGTTAATTGGATGGCTTGAAACAAACGGGTTCTAATATTCGCTCTAGAAAAAAAATAGTAAAAAAAATTATCATACCCGCTATCTCCATTTAAACACCCAAAATGTCATTCCCCTGACGTGTCCCCAGGCCTACTTACCACACTGCCTGAATTTTAGCAACGAAACTAAAAACGATACAAAAACTCTAATGATGCAGTCTTTTTAATAATCTATCTATCCTAACTAAAAAATAGTTAAATGATTTTTAGTTGCTTTATTTTTTTAAATGGGAGCTATTAAGTAAGTGTCCCCCATAAATTGATCATTTCTATCCCACCAATGGAAATTTAAAAAATATATATATGGGCTCAAAATAGAAAACTGATTTTTTTGTTCTTTAACGGTACAGAATTGTTCTTTATGAAAATTGAAGTAAGAGTTTCAAAAAAACTTTGTTGTCTTTTTTATTTCAAGCTAAGGCAATGATTTTGTTTTTCGTCAAGCGAAACGCGTGTTTTTTTACTAAACCGTGTGGTATAAAAATTAAAAAGTTTTACTCGTCTGTGTCTTTTACAAGGGCCTACGTGAAAAATAATATAAAACACCTAATTTTCTTACAACTTTGATTTAATTCTCATAAAACACCCTTCGCAGTCATTCCCCTAACATCATTTTTTGTGTCATTCCCCTGACTTTCAAGTTTTCATTATAATGATTGATTGAGTCTTAGAACTTCTAGAAGGATCAATAACTTTGCATTTAAACATATTTTCAGTATTTTTAGTTTTTTTCAATTTTTAAACATTTTCTCGTTCAAAATATCATAATATAATGAATGTAATTATTGCTAAAAAATGTCTACTCTCGCAAAAACCTTGAACCACAAGAGCAAGTTCGTGCGACATAGTCGTGAATACTATTTTGAATGATAACGGGTGATTTTTTAGCTGGTTTGGTTTTGGCAACACTGGTTTTGACAGCTGACGTGTGTTTAGTACCTTGTGTCACTGTCAAACAGCTTCAGTTTGGTTTGCAATTTAACCATGGATCGTCTTACAAATGAACAACGCTTGCAAATTATTGAATTTTACTATCAAAATTCGTGCTCGGTTCGAAATGTTCATCGCGCGCTGCTTCCATTTTATGGTCGGCATTCTCGACCTTCTGAGCAGTCTATTCAGAAGATTGTGACCAAATTTCGCACCAAATTTACTTTGTTGGACATTAAACCAGCAACAGCTACCAATGCATCCCGAAAAAGCCACTGTTTGGTGCGGTTTATGGGCCGGCGGCATTATTGGGCCATATTTCTTCAAAGATGATGCGAATCGCAGCGTTACTGTCAATGGTGAACGCTACCGAGCGATGATAACGAACTTTTTTTTGCCCGAAATAGAAGTTCTTGACTTGCATGATATGTGGTTTCAACAAGACGGTGCCACATGCCACACAGCACGCGAAACAATGGCGCAATTGCGAGGCGAGTTTGGTGAACAGTTAATTTCACGTTTCGGGCCGGTCAATTGGCCGCCTAGATCGTGCAATTTGACACCATTAGATTATTTTTTGTGGGGGTATGTCAAGGCTAATGTCTATAGGGACAAGCCCGCTTCGATTGACGCACTGGAAGCCAACATCCATGCATTCATTCGTGAGATACCGGCCGATATGTGTGAAAGAGTATGCCAAAATTGGACTCAGCGGATGGGCTACCTGAGACGCAGCCGCGGTCAACATTTGCATGAAATTATCTTTAAACATTAAATTGCAAGGTTCAAACTATCGATTCAAATAAATATTTCATTCATTTTTTCGAATTTTTTGTGTTTTTTTTTTGTTAAAGTTCTAAACCTCTTAAAAAATCACCCGTTAGTATTTGTTCTCTGTTTTCTTAATCCTCCTGAAACCATCCGCAAAATTAAATATCTATCACATCACCGGTATTAATATACATTTTTGTCATTCCCCTGTACAAATGTCATTTCCCTGACTTAAAAAACCGTTAGAATTAATCAAATACTATGACCCCCTGTTTTAAAGTGGTTATTAAAGAGTTATTAAGAGATATAATTGTTATTCTAGCAAAATAGGTTGTTTTGAGCAAGGGTCCAATTTGGATTGAAAAATATTAATGTTTTGAAATATTGACCCAAATATGTAATTGTTTGTTTGTTCAATGTTAATTTTCTTATACTCATTCACAGCACAGAGTGATAGGCTTTTATTTATTTACTTTGCGAAACCAAAAAAATTCAATGTGATAAAAATTAATTTACAGAAAATTTAAACATTTTACTTCACATTCATCAAACAAAAGAAGAAAGTTTTTTAGTTTGCTTCCACCATTTTGATTTTTGCATTCACCCACTTACGAAAGTACGGTCGGTGAGCGCTCTCCACGTCCGACGCCAAAAGTTAACGAAGACTAGACGAACAGTATCGCAATTATGGTCGCAACATATGAACTCCTCGTATATTCGCTCGGTTTCGTACGACTACTTAAGTGGACTTCCAACTATTATAGTTCTACCTTAATGCTAATTTGCACATGAAACTTTACAACTGGATATACAATCTCTATGTTCTCTCTCTTTCTTGCTTTTTTGACAACAATATTACTGAAAAATCAACAGTTACAATAAATAAATAACAGTGTGGTCTCAAAGTACTCAGAAATTGGATTATATATTTTGTAGTAGGTAGAATATCTCGTAAAATTTGAATTGCATTGCAACAAATACATTTTTTTAATCAAAATGTAATTGTTGCAATGCAATTAAATTTTGCTAGATTTTGATATGCGAGATTTAAGCTTGCGGGATTTTGTTATTGCGAGATTATGAATTGCGGGATTTTGTAAATGCGTTATTATAAAAAGCGAGAATTTGTAATTGCAAGATTTCGTTAGATTTCGAATGCGAAATTTTGACTTGCGAGATTTCGTAGCTAACCCGTCGCTTTTGGCCGTTTTTGAAGACGTAAAGTCAACTTCAGTTCGATTGTCAAATGATCGTAATTTTTTGACTTGAATATTGCTATTGTGAAATATGCAATCGTTCTGTTTGCACAAAATCTTTTTGTTCAACGTCAGTCAATATTCTTGCAAACGCATTTGACGTTTACGAACACGTTCTCTGGCATCTCAATATTTTTGTCGTCAACACATTAATTTAATTTTAATGCAAAATTGCACCGTATATGGGTTTTTCGAACATGTGACATAAGCAAACTGCATTATCAAACACAATGCTAATGCAGAAAAGCTTGTATTAGTGTTTTCGAACAGAACTTTTGCCGTTCACAATTTAAAACAGTCATTTTTGATACATATGACGTTTTCCAAATGACTTTCTTTAACTGGTAGGGTCATTGGCCAAATTAACTTGTCCCAGATCCCCTAAACAAAATCCTACATCCAGGCTTGGTTAGAGAGAAATATCGTCGTCGTTCTATCTAAATTCTCTAAGTCCATTCCTTTCGAAGCCAAGAAACCTCTCGTGATTACGATATATGTATTTATTTAAATATAAACTTTTTATTCAATTTACAATTTGTTTTTATTTGGCATATTAAAGGCACTATGTAACAAATTTTGCATTCGTAAAAAAATTTGACTCGAGATTTGATCAAACGACCGACGCACGATACGGAAGACGAAAAAAGTGGGTTTTACAATCCTGTCTGTCTGCGTATCTGTCTGCCTGTGTGTTTGTCTGTCTGTTTGGCTACAACCTTACCGGCTGGATCCATTTTCCTTAAACCTGGTACATAGCGTTTTTTGGAAATTCTACATAAGTTTTCTTTTTCATTTTCTTAGAACAAATTTAACGGTTTCTGCAATATGATTTTTTCACCAATTAAATATTCTCAAAAATGCCCCCACAGATTAGAAATAAAATCAATAAATTACTTTTAGTGACCCCGACATTTGAGCGATCGAACAATTCCTTGTTTTTCTTTCGAATTTCTCGAAAACGGAAAATTCAATACATAATAATCTTTTAAACTGTTATTAAACTTGCTTTGCAACTTGGTTCGTAACGATTTTTTAATGGCCTTTAAAATGTAAAAAAATGCTTCATTTTTATGTAAAAATAACGATTCCAACCATACAAAAGGAAAAACACCGCTGAAGAAAATCTCATTTTGATAAAAAAAATTTCTGTCTGCCAAAATAAGTTTACGGTCTACCATTAAAGATAAAATAATTTTACGCTTTACAATTATCATTTATACCTCCCATAGAAACTTATTTTGAATTTTCCTACAGTTAGCTGAACGGATTTAAATGAAATTATTTATAAAAAAACTTCCGAAAAGTTCAAATAATATATTGGATTTAAAAATTTTCAAAAAAGTATTTTTGAGTAGGTACTTAATACATTTCGTTTCTTTTTTTTTTAAATTAAATATCTCAGAATTGTGTTCGTATCGCACACCACCCCCCCTCCCTGGCAAAAATCCTGCGGGCGCCTATGTGTGTAGACTGGAGTTATAGCTTTTTCACGAGTACCGACCTCGATCATCAGACTCCTTTTACTGGTGCTTAGTTTGGTAATGCTCGTATTAATTGTTAAACTCTGTCCTGTCATCTGGGAACCATGAACCTTGCGATAAATCCTTGTAGACGAAGTGTAGGTAATGTGGCCCCTGTAGGAAATATGGCCCCCCAATTATTTCGGACAATCTAACATCTGTTAGGGGCCTACATTTTTACAAACATCGCCCCTCAAATAATTTATAAGGAAAATACTGGCTCTTTAGGTGCTTAGGTGGCATTACAACGCCCACTTGAAGTTTAACGCCTCCAAAACCTTTTTTTCATCTTGAACAAAATTTAATGCGATGACAAACGGTTGTTGGACTAAATTGTTAATGTTACTAAGGTTAATAGTTTAAAAATGAAATGCAAGTGTAAAAACTACGCCCCATTTTATAAAAGTACTGTCATGCTGATAATATGACCCCCTTTAAATGCGGGTATTATGTTCAAAAACTATTTACAAAAACAACTTAAAAAAAGAAATTAAATTTGGATTTTTAGCTTTAAAAAAGCTATAGCATGACAATGTAAATGTTGCCGTTGTTTTTTAATATTTTTTTCTATTTAAAGTTCATTTTAGTAGAAAATCTTCTCATCCCAAACTTTTATCGCACCTTACTCAAAATATCAAGTATATGAATCATATATGGAGGGCTCACAGCTGTACCGAAGCAAGTCATAAAATTTTTTGTTTCCAAAATTACAGCTATGCCCTGCACAAACCTTAACTCTTTTCATGTCTGTAATGAACTAAGCGAGAAAGTATTTAGTTCCAAAGTTGACGGTAAAAAAAAAAAAAACCAAGTCAGTAACTTGAATTTTCGATTTCTTTAAGATAGAATTATAATCAGTGGCATGGATTTTGTTCTGCGGGGGGGGGGGGGGGTTATTGACATCTGTTACGATTGTTACTCACACTGACTTAATCAACCTGTGTATAATGTACCATAGCAAAACAAAATTTAAAGGAGAAAAGAGAAGCAGGGCGATAAATTAGTACGGGCTAGAGGCTAGCTATTAGGTACAATGTGGATAGTTTTTTTTTAAAGTTTTTGATTAGGTGGTGTCATTTTTTCAGTTTATCCTTTTAAAAATTGTATTCGGATCTTTGTGTACCTAAAGATAAGCTTTATATCAAACATTTTAATTTGTTTTTGTCCGGTCTGGGGAGGGCATTGCCCCATTTTCCCACCCCGCATTTTCCCACTGAAGCTATTGTCAAAAACCAACCAAAAGTAGCGAAAACGATGAAAATGGCGAAATTTTTTATATCTAGTAAATGTTTTTTGCTTCCAAAAAAATTTCCATAATTTTATAATACTTCTTTTGAAATAAATAAATTTATTGCTTTGTTACTTTTTTCAAAAACTATTCATGTTTTTAATGTCTTGAATGACAATTTTTCGAAATTTTTCGAGGCAAAAGTGAACCAAGTCACAAATTCTGATGTTTTCTTTGCAAATGTTTGTGAACATTTTTCTATTCTAGCTTTTCTATTTTTAGAAAAGAAGATAATTTGGAGAATAAACTTTAGAAGGTTCCTTACCTTGAGGCCACACGAGCAAGTACTTGAAAGCAAGTTGGCTACATACACTGCCTGTCAAATTCGTAATTTGCATTCCACTTGCCTCCCACTTGCTTTCCACTTGCATTCCACTTGCTTGTCTCCCAACTTGCTTCTCAACTTGCTTCACTACTGGCTTCAGAGCTTGCATGCCAGTTGATAAGAAAGTTGCTTGGGTTTGTTTGTGTTAGTAAACAAATGTGTATGTATTGCAACTTGCTTGCCAGTACTTGTTCGTATGGCCTCGGAGTTATTACGAGCAATATATTAATTTTAGTAATTTATGGCAGTTTATTTACTAAACCTCTTTTTATCTTCGAGTTCTTTTTTTGTGACTTGGTTCGGTACAGCTGTCAGCCCTCCATATGTTTTTCGGGGACCATAAACCAACACTTCGAAAAATACCTGGTTTTCGCTCTTTCAGAAATATTTTTTTTTTTACAAAAAAATTGCAATTTTATTTTTGTAAGTATAATATTTTGTTTCAAACAGAAAGTAGCTGCTGCTTGCAAATAAAAAGTACAAGTGCAGGTGATTGTTTGTGAGCTATTCCAGGAAAACAAAAGGGGGGGCCATATTTGCAGCACTTCCTCTATAATTCGCAGCATGTACTGCACTTGTGTGGATTTCCGTTTACACACAAAGCCCGACATTAACAGTTTTTGTTACCAATTTTTGTTTTCTCAAAATCAATTCCAACGATTTTGATTTAACTTTTTTCGTAGGCCAAAATAAGTGCGATCTACTAAAAAAAATTGTAAAATTCGACACTTAGCAATTATTTGTAGTATACCTCTCGTAGAATGTTTTTTTTTTTTTTCATTATCAGCTAAACGGATTTTGATACAAAATTTTATATACAAATTTCAAAAAAGTTTAAATAATATTGCGATATCTCAAAAACGGCTTGACAATTTTTTTTTAGTTT
Organism: Dasysyrphus tricinctus; assembly: GCA_963921185.1. Taxonomy (NCBI): domain Eukaryota; kingdom Metazoa; phylum Arthropoda; class Insecta; order Diptera; family Syrphidae; genus Dasysyrphus; species Dasysyrphus tricinctus. The sequence goes on from OY992530.1 coordinate 130,748,599, forward strand.
CACTTTTAAATGCACATTTATAAAAATACCTACTTAGAATTTGCATACCAAAATTTTTCCGAGCGACTGAACTTTTACTGAACTTTAGCCTAAAATTAAATTTAAAAACCAAAAAAATCGAATTATAAGGGATTTTATTTTTTTTTTACTAAATTGCGCATAGGTAACTTTTTTCGTATATCAAATTTATAGGCTCAAACAAAATAAGGTGGAGGGTCAAGACTATGTTATGAAATTACCATTTTAACTCAAAACTGGTAGATACATTGCCATTCAAACTTTACTATTTCTTATAATATTTCGCGTTTTCGCGTGAATTTAGCAGCATTTTCGGTATTATGCGAGCCCTAAACAACGTATAATTGTTCCTTAATAAAAAAAGGTACATAAATAGTCACTAGCTTAGTTCACAAAGGGAAATTGATTCATTAGAATTATTAAAAACAAATTAGAAAATCGTGCATAAGGATCAGTCTATCAAGGACAAAAATCTTGAGTTCCTCTACCGATCGATGGTAAACTATTTATTTTATCACTAATTGGGTGATATGGATGTGAATGTGGTTTCACTATACGTATCACCGGCTGATGCTCCATAGGATATCCTGAATAAACGTTTTGAGGGTAAGGTTATGTCTCAGGGAGGCGAATTGGTCACCAAGATCGTGTGATTATTTGACCCCACCATACTTTTTAGTATATTGGTACGTTTTAGTGAAATCACAGGTCTTCGCCAATAAACAACAATCGATCAATGCCCTCAAAGTAAAAATAACCCAGGTGATCGCTAAGATTAAGCTAGATATGTACCATGGTATAAGAATAACAAGGTATGCTTGACAGTTCAGACAACTGATTCGTGACGTCATTGCGAGTGAATGATCTTAATTGTTTGTGATGTATGGCAAAGAAAGTAAACAATAAATTTGTATGTTTTGAAGCTATTTGCTATTAAAACTCAAAGTAAAGCAACAGATTATTTATGTTTTGAAATTATGTTTTGTTAAACTTCAAGTAAAACAGTAAATTATTTATTTTTTAAAGCTATGTGTTGGTGAACACTCGCTATGACGTCACACAAAACAAAATATGGCGACCCTTCATCTCATATACAACATACCTTGTATTTTTATACCATGGATATGTACGGCAGTGTCAATGAAACTTGGACTTCCTAGATCCGTGCTGCTTTGGGAAGCCACGGTGAACATTTGATCGATGGCAGCCCCGGATCTACGATTTTTTCGAACCGGGGCAAAAACTTGATTTTGGCGCCCCTGCCGTTTTTGATAAAAATGTAAAAAATCATATAACTACTAGGTTGGATTTTTTAATGGATGTGCAGCCCATACCTATTCAGCAACTTTTTACTATGGACACAAAAATTGACAATGCCTAAACAAACACGATCCACATCCAAGATTCATAGAACGATAAAATATGGTTCGTTCTCTCGTGAACAATTCAAAAGAATTTCATTTTTGATTCGATCACGAATCTTATTTTCTGGTTCCTAATAAAATTAGTTTTCAATCGAATCAAATCTGCAAAAAATTTGTTCGTTCCCGAATTAATCATGGGCGAACTATTGAAGATCTATTCACGAACCGTTCAAATGAGAAAGTAAAACGTAATTTTACGAAAGGACACAATTTCAAAAAGCCATAGTTACGCAATATAAAGTATCGAAGCACAAATCTCAGAAAAAATAATTTCAACCATCGGGATTTCGTTGTTCCTTGAGCGATTTCAATAAAATTGACAGAGGTGATAGCTGAGACAGAGTTATAACTGAAAAAATATTTTCAAAATAGGATGTTTCAAAAGTATGTCAACATATTGCAACTTCGTTCTTCCTTGAGAGATTGCAATGAAATTTACATAGGTGAGAGCTGATACAGAATTGTAACAGAAAAAAATATTTCACAACAGAATTTTTCAAAAAATGTCAACATAAAACTTCGATGTTCCTTGAACGATTTCAATGAAATTGACAAACACAATTTCAAACCTTAATAGAACGAGAGCTAACCAACGTCAAAATACAAGTCCTCTTAGATTGGTTGGTTCTTTGATACGCGTGAGAGCACTCTCTGGCTGGTCGGAAATTTTGTGTTATCCGTCATTTTGAAAAAGAGTGTTGAAAATGGTAAGTCCAATTTTCTCGGAGAAGAGAGAGTTAAATTTTATTTTTGATCTTGTAGGCTAAAATATCTTATAAATTTTTTGTTTCCAAATATTTTCGAGATTTTGAAAAATTGTTGTCAAAAACTGTAAAAATGGTGTTTAGCGTTTATCTCACTTTTTGTTCATCTGAACGAAAAATTTTTTACTAAACAGTTTTTTGTAGAGCACCTGATTTCCTACATTTGTTTGTATTAAATTTTTTTGTGAACTAAAAAATATCTAAAATACAGTGTAATAAGTTTTGTAAAAATACATTTACACTTAGGTAATGCAAAAAACAATTTTTAAAACATCAGAAAAACTTTCAACAATGTATAATACCTCGTTTCTTTTATTTTTTATTTGTCAATAGTTTTTTGAAGAATTATTTTAAATGGAGAAATAATGATAGAAAAAACTACTAAAGGTTGACGGAGAAATATAATTTTCCGCATCTCAATTCATTTAATTTCATTAAGCGTCGCAATTCTTAATTATTTCAGTCAAATGGATTTGGCGCCCCTGTAAGCTGCCGCCCGGGGCACAGGCCCCGGTTTGCCCCCCCATAGATCCAGGGCTGATCGATGGCATATTCCATATGGCATACATGGGCCTTTCAAATAATAAAGGAATTTATTCAGTACCTACTTCACATCACACATCTTGTTTTATTCCATTTCAACATCGGCGTGCTATTATAAGAAATCCATTTTGAAAAAATACGCTTTTTTCTAACTTATAAACACAAAATAATTTCTCACACTCAATGGTAATATATTTTAACTTTTAAAGTGAGTATGATTCTTCTAAAAGTGAAATTAATTCCCATGAAGGCATATACCTACATATTCTCGGGAAATAATTTCCATGCACCGTTCTGTACCACTCCCAAGAGACCTCTTATTGCCAACCTAAATTCAGTTACATTCACTCTGTTTAAATAACTTTTTCTTTTTTTGTTAACCCTCTCAAGAACCTTCATCTCAGTTTTTTTTTTCAGACTACACCAGCAGATATGTATGTGTTGTGTATATATAGTGTAAAATGCATTTACATAGGTATACATAATGGCGTTTTCAAATAAAATACAAAAAAATAAAATAAGAACTCCTAACGAACCAAATGTAACCCCAAAGCGATAAACAGCCCTCGCGAGCTCTAGTTTACTCTTTCTATACTCACTGCCATCAGCCATTTGCTTGACATTCATGCAAATTTGACAAGTGACATGTTGACAAGTGTGATGGAGTAACCTGCCACACAGCCCGCACACGATAAAAGCCCATTTTACATTTTTTGAGCAGTAATTGGAAAACTTTCCAGGAACCCAGGGGTGTAGGGTGTATATGCCTGTACGGGTACGGTGTTCTTTCTAAACGAGGGTTCTTAATATAAAAATTACAAAAACCCCAAAAGAAGAACAAACAAACTTGGGGATTGTGTTTAATATTGTGTCAAGTGAGTTGGGTGGTGGTGATAAAATATTGAAAGGTAAGTAGGTAGTTTATTTTATTTTTTGTTTCTCTTTCCGCAGAAGATGTCAAAAAAAAAAAAAAAAAACAGTTTTTATGAATAAAAAAAGTGAAGGAGCCTATCAAAATCAACTCCATAATCTAGCGATTCGACACCATAGGGATAACGTTGATTGAGTGATTGATGGTCACGCAGGGACATTTTTACCCTGCTGCCTGGAGAAGACTTAAGGTCCTTTTCCTTAGATGATTTTTACATATTTAATTTTTTCTTAAATAATTCTATGAGAAAATGTAGGATGCGTTAATTTTACATGCACTGACAGCTTGAAGAGCTAAACTTATAACTCCATGGTACTAATTGGAAAATTTAGAACGCATTAGCTGATATATTCGTGGCTGGTTGGCCTTCGGGGATGTTATGCTTTAGAATGAACATAATGGGAACCATTTATTACTGATTTATCGAATGTATAATTTATAAGAACACTATTTCCGTCAATTTTTTAACACAAAACTGATGAGCAGATTGTATCTATAAGAAATTCTGAAATTAATGTTAAACAAGTTGAATAGGCAATTCGGAGTTGATCGATATAAACAATCTATTTTACAAACCTTATTGTAGCTACCTTATTGTACCAGTAAAATACCTAAGTCAAAATTACTGCGGTTGAAGAGGGTATAGGATTGCAACTCAAGCCCGAAAAGCTTTCAAATAAGTGAAAATTTAAAGGGTAAAAAGGGGTAAATGGCGCTTTACTACCATTTTTTTTTTAATAACTCGAAATCTTTCAACTAAATAAGGAAAAATGTCAACACAAAAATTAAAGCATATGAAATTGCGCTCAAAAACGCTAATGGTAATTTTTTCTTAGAACCCATCGCTCCGGAGATATAGGCTGAATTACGTCTCTATCAAGAAAATGACTTTCATATTTCATTATTTCTTATAGTAGGGGCGTAAGTGCACGATATGAGGGCATACCATGTCATTTTAACCTAAAGGGTTGATCTTAAGTATTATTATATTTAGACCCGTTTGCTGAAACGATACTTAAGCATTTATCTTCTACTTAAAAGTTTATGTTCTACTTTTTCCTCTGCGTAAACCGTCACATAAGCGCTTATGTTCTACCTAAATTATTTAAGTTTCGTATCAGCAAATGGGCTTTAATGTTCTAACTTATGTTTTAAGAAGTGTTGCCATGGTGGCAACACTGCCACAAGGACGAGAAGAGGGTTGTCACTTTCCGGAATTCTGTCAATATTGGACTATAAATCGAGAACCAGGTGCCGTACGATGACGCGAGAACTCTCGTTGGACTCAACACTCTTGAAACAACAGGACCACGTTATTGATTTTCACCATACTCCCAACCCCAGACATGAAAGGGGCGGGGGGCATATGACACATGTTTTAAGAGTGCCTTTCAATCAAAAGAATGCAATGAGTATGTATACAAAAATATTTGTACAAAAAGGGCGTTTTTTTCAATGAAAAAAGAAAGTTTTGATTTCCTTCCATGGAATCCCTCTCATATAAAATTTTTCCCAGGACAAATCTTATCTCGGATTTTTTTCCAAGCAGTACGCAGCTCCAGAGCAAAATTTGACAGTTGTAACCGCTGTACGTTAAAAGGTAAAAGAAAGTCTCCACTTAATTTTGCGTGGAAAAAGAATGGTCGAAGCATTATTTTTCCGGACAAATTGTGACTTTTTATGTACAATAGTTGGAAAAAGTATTTTGACAACAAAAAAAATTCGAAATCTTCTTTATATCTTTTTTTTTATTGATAGACAAAATTTGAAGAAAAAAAATATATAATAATGGTATCAAGATAAGCTTCCAAAAAAACATACAAAAGTTAGATTCATAATTATAGTTTAGAAAATAAAAATTGTATTTCAAAATTTAAAAGGCTCCCAATTATCGGTTAACTTTTTAGTACAGGCAGTGAGGATTGTTTTTACTTGCGATATAGGTACTATAAGGCAACTTTTGGATTCGTGCAAAAAATAAATTTTAGATAACAATCAAACATGATATATATGTATTACCATGATAGAGAACACGAAAAAAGTGGGTGGCACAATTCTGTCTGTCTGTTCGTCTACAGCCCAAACAGCTTGATCGATTTTCTTCAAACTTGGTACATACACTGAACCAAAAAGGTACGTGGAATCAAACAATCTATTCATTGGGACAATGTACCATACATTATTATTTGTCCAATGAACACGATAATAACGATAATGAATGGCCGTTTATTAAAATCAAACAACGTTCATTGATTCAATGAACGTACATTAATTTGTTCGTAAAAATCTTTCCGAATTATCTCCGAATGATTTTTATGAACGATTCATTAAAACAACGAATGCGTTCACTAAAACAACGAACCTGTTAATTAAAAAATAATAAACGCGTTCATTGAATCAATGAACGCATTTATTAAAAACCAACAAAATCGGAGTTATTTCCGAATGATATTTATGAACAGTTTATTAAAAAATAATAAACGTTTATTAATTTTTAATAAACCGTTTATTAATTTTTAATAAACCGTTCATTAATTTTTAATGAACTGTTAATAAATTTTTAATAAATCGTTTATTAATTTTTAATAAACCGTTTATTAATTTTTAATAAACTGTTTATTAATTTTTAATGAACCGTTTATTAATTTTTAGTAAACCGTTTATTAATTTTTAATAAACCGTTTATTAATTTTTAATAAACCGTTTATTAATTTTTAATAAACCGTTTATTAATTTTTAATAAACCGTTTATTAATTTTTAATAAACCGTTTATTAATTTTTAATGAACCATTTATTAGTTTTTAATAAACCGTTAATTAATTTTTAATAAACCGTTTATTAATTTTTAATAAACCGTTTATTAATTTTTAATAAACCGTTTATTAATTTTTAATAAACCGTTTATTAATTTTTAATGAACCGTTTATTAATTTTTAATAAACCGTTTATTAATTTTTAATAAACCGTTTATTAATTTTTAATTAACCGTTTATTAATTTTTAATTAACCGTTTATTAATATTTAATTAACCGTTCATTAATTTTTAATAAACCGTTTATTAATTTTTAATAAACCGTTTATTAATTTTTAATGAACCGTTTATTAATTTTTAATAAACCGTTTATTAATTTTTAATAAACCGTTAATTAATTTTTAATAAACCGTTTATTAATTTTTAATAAACGTGTTCATTGAACCAATGAATGCGTTTATTAAAAAATAATAAACGCTTCATTGATTCAATGAACGCGTTTATTATTTTTAAATAAACACGTTCATTGAATCAATGAATGCATTTATTATTTTTTAATAAACGCGTTCATTGATTCAATGAACTCGTTTATTAAAAATAATAAACGGGTTAGTAGAAAAAATGACCAACACTTATTAATTTTATGAATACGTTTATTAAAATTAATAAACGCGTTCATTAAATTAATAAATACTGTTTTCAATAAATTAAAAAAGTTAAATTTCTTATAGTCTTATTCCTTTGTCAACGAATTTTTAATTTCCTATCAAGAAATTAAAAAATCATTTAACAAAGACAAGAAGACAAGGAAATTAAGCCATCTAAATTTATTAGGTCATGTTGCTCGAACTCTGTCAAAATACAAAAGAAGGAAAAATTAGTGTGAATCTTCTTTTTCATTTCATACAAACCCGATAACAATAGCTCCGTTCTTTCATCTCTTATCTTCTCTTATCTTCTCTTTTCTGAAATCTTAAAGGGTTAAATGAAACAGATGTTTACATTTATTTTACTCTTTATTTGTTCAGATAAGCCAAATGAATGGCAGGAAAAATATACATAGTTACAGTGTTAAAGTTAAGTGAAATATATTACAAAAGGTGAAATTATAGGATCTCATTCAGCAAAACATGAGTCCGTGTACAAACTTTCTTTCTATTACTTTGAAAAAATTGCGTTTCAATGAAACCCCAAAATGAGGAACATGCAGTTGGATACTCGAGATTAAACAAATAAAAAATTTTAAAGCAGATATCCACTGCTCGGATAAAACTGTTAAATTCAAATTTAACTCCATCAAAATACAGGAAAATGTTAGTAAATTTTAGGATTGAGTCACCGTGAACAATGATGAATGGTTGGACATTCTCACCCATTTTGTTGAGGAAATCGATGTGGTCCTCAATGGACTGAATTGTACTCGCTATCCAAATAAAAGCGTTCTGCGAGTCCTTGATCGTATACCTGGTAGCATGTTTCCGAACCTCTTTGTCCCTTTTGAATGCTTTTTGGAAAGGTACAAAATATCGATGAAGAGCCCAAAGCAATGCCGCATCTTTACAATCTGAAAAAAAGCCAAGCACAACAAAAAAATACCGAATTAGTAAGATTTAAATGTGAAATTTTAAAAACAACTTTATATTAAATACATATATAATAAAAATCAAAATGTTTATCAATATGATTAGACAGTGATCCTACTTTCATTCTTCGGTATATAAGACTCTCAATAATTAAAAAAATAACAAAAATCAAGATCCTATTCAAATGTTGGTAACCCTCTACCGGAAATGTTGTAGTCAAAAGAGAAAAAGAAATTTTATAAAATCTATACTTTTGATTGTTTTAAGAAAGATTATGAAAAAAAGTCTAAAGAAGTTAATATGTTGAAATGTAATTTTTACTTGCCCTCGGTTGCAGTAGAGGGTTAATGTAAAAAAGCAAAAAGTTTTCAAAATGTTAATGAAAATGATTCTAGACAGTGATCCTAGTTTCATTCTTCGGTATATGAGACCCTCAATAATTAAAAAAATAACAAAAATCAATATCCTATTCAAATGTTGGTAACCCTCTACCGGAAATGTTGTAGTCAAAAGAGAAAAAGAAATTTAAAAAAATCTTAAAATAGTTACTTTTGATTGTTTTGAGAAAGATTATGAAAAAAAAAGTCTTGAGAAGTTAATATGTTGAAATGTAATTTTTACTTGACCTCGATTGTGGTAGAGGGTTAATGTAAAAAAAGCAAAAAGTTTTCAAAATGTTAATGAAAATGATTCTAGACAGTGATCCTAGTTTCATTCTTCGGTATATGAGACCCTCAATAATTAAAAAAATAACAAAAATCAATATCCTATTCAAATGTTGGTAACCCTCTACCGGAAATGTTGTAGTCAAAAGAGAAAAAGAAATTTAAAAAAATCTTAAAATAGTTACTTTTGATTGTTTTGAGAAAGATTATGAAGAAAAAAAATCTTAAGAAGTTAATATGTTCAAATGTAATTTTTACTTGACCTCGATTGCGGTAGAGGGTTAATGTAAAAAAAGCAAAAAGTTTTCAAAATGTTAATGAAAATGATTCTAGACAGTGATCCTAGTTTCATTCTTCGGTATATGAGACCCTCAATAATTAAAAAAATAACAAAAATCAATATCCTATTCAAATGTTGGTAACCCTCTACCGGAAATGTTGTAGTCAAAAGAGAAAAAGAAATTTTAAAAAATCTAAAAATAGTTACTTTTGATTGTTTTAAGAAAGATTATGAAAAAAAGTCTAAAGAAGTTAATATGTTGAAATGTAATTTTTACTTGCCCTCGGTTGCAGTAGAGGGTTAACCCTTAACTATAGTCGTGGGTCCAATGGACCCATACTCAACCTTTAAACGCGTGTAAAAAACGCCGCGGTTGCCGCAGCTCCCCCTACTTCTAAGTACCTTCCTATATTAAGCCAAAGTGTGTGCAGTGTGAAGGACGCGTTTCAATCGCTGCTGCCAAGGTCAGTTTCAGCATACGCGTGGGTCCCCTGGACCCACAACTATAGATACGTAATTTATTTTGTCCTTTAGTCCTCTTAGTTTTTTGGTCGTATTTCAAATTTGTGTAATGTAAAATTAAATTATTAATTCAGGGAATCGAGACGGTAGATGTAGCAATAGTTAAGTGCAAAAAAATCCAGCGACGATGACGAAATTGGCCAAAATTCAAATTATAATGGCAAGCTGCCTTTTTACATGATTTGCTCTGCGCCAGTGTGTTTTGTATGCCATTGACTTTACTAAATTTGACCAATGTCAGAATTTTTTTACAAAAAGATTTTAAGATTTTGTTTCAGGAATTCTAAAGAGGATGTTTTAATGTTTAGGAAAAATGTTTCTAAAAATTTTTATCTTTTTTTTTTCTATTTTACATAAACTTTTGTTGATGATATGTTTTTTTAGTCAGGCGAATTGCAACCAATTGTTAAAATTGGAAATTCGAAATTTAAGAAAGCTCTAACTAGTGATTTTTTTTTAAACTACATTCGTAATTGATCATTCTTAATGTTTGGCAAAAAAAAAAAATAATTAAATAATTTATACTTTAATTTTTATTAAAATTTAAAAATAATTGGGTCCACTGGACCCACGACTATAGAAGCGTACATAATTTTTACGACTATAGTTAAGGGTTAATGTAAAAAAGCAAAAAGTTTTCAAAATGTTAATGAAAATGATTCTAGACAGTGATCCTAGTTTCATTCTTCGGTATATGAGACCCTCAATAATTAAAAAAATAACAAAAATCAATATCCTATTCAAATGTTGGTAACCCTCTACCGGAAATGTTGTAGTCAAAAGAGAAAAAGAAATTTAAAAAAATCTTAAAATAGTTACTTTTGATTGTTTTGAGAAAGATTATGAAAAAAAAAGTCTTGAGAAGTTAATATGTTGAAATGTAATTTTTACTTGACCTCGATTGCGGTAGAGGGTTAATGTAAAAAAAGCAAAAAGTTTTCAAAATGTTAATGAAAATGATTCTAGACAGTGATCCTAGTTTCATTCTTCGGTATATGAGACCCTCAATAATTAAAAAAAATAACAAAAATCAAGATCCTATTCAAATGTTGGTAACCCTCTACCGGAAATGTTGTAGTCAAAAGAGAAGAAGAAATTTAAAAACATCTTAAAACAGTTACTTTTGATTGTTTTGAGAAAGATCATGAAGAAAAAAAATCTTAAGAAGTTAATATGTTCAAATGTAATTTTTACTTGACCTCGATTGCGGTAGAGGGTTAATGTAAAAAAAGCAAAAAGTTTTCAAAATGTTAATGAAAATGATTCTAGACAGTGATCCTAGTTTCATTCTTCGGTATATGAGACCCTCAATAATTAAAAAAATAACAAAAATCAATATCCTATTCAAATGTTGGTAACCCTCTACCGGAAATGTTGTAGTCAAAAGAGAAAAAGAAATTTAAAAAAATCTAAAAATAGTTACTTTTGATTGTTTTAAGAAAGATTATGAAAAAAAGTCTAAGGAAGTTAATATGTTGAAATGTAATTTTTACTTGACCTCGGTTGCGGTAGAGGGTTCATGTAAAAAAAGCAAAAAGTTTTCAAAATGTTAATGAAAATGATTCTAGACAGTGATCCTAGTTTCATTCTTCGGTATATGAGACCCTCAATAATTAAAAAAATAACAAAAATCAAGATCCTATTCAAATGTTGGTAACCCTCTACCGGAAATGTTGTAGTCAAAAGAGAAAAAGAAATTTAAAAAAATCTTAAAATAGTTACTTTTGATTGTTTTAAGAAAGATAATGAAAAAAAGTCTATAGAAGTTAATATGTTCAAATGAAATTTTTACTTGACCTCGGTTGCGGTAGAGGTTAAATGTAAAAAAAGCAAAAACTTTTCAGAATGTTAATGAAAATGATTCTAGACAGTGATCCTAGTTTCATTCTTCGGTATATGACACCCTCAATTGTTAAAAAAATAGCAAAAATCAAGATCCTATTCAAATGTTGGTAACCCTCTAAAGGAAATGTTGTAGTAAAAAGAGAAAAAGAAGTATAAAAAAATCTTAAAATAGTTACTTTTGATTGTTTTGAGAAAGATTATGAAAAAAAAAGTCTTAAGAAGTTAATATGTTGAAATGTAATTTTTACTTGACCTCGGTTGCGGTAGAGGGTTAATGTATAAAAAGCAAAAAGTTTTCAAAATGTTAATGAAAATGATTCTAGACAGTGATCCTAGTTTCATTCTTCGGTATATGAGACCCTCAATAATTAAAAAAATAACAAAAATCAAGATCCTATTCAAATGTTGGTAACCCTCTACCGGAAATGTTGTAGTCAAAAGAGAAAAAGAAATTTAAAAACATCTTAAAACAGTTACTTTTGATTGTTTTGAGAAAGATTATGAAAAAAAAAGTCTAAAGAAGTTAATATGTTGAAATGTAATTTTTACTTGACCTCGGTTGCGGTAGAGGGTTAATGTAAAAAAAGCAAAAAGTTTTCAAAATGTTAATGAAAATGATTCTAGACAGTGATCCTAGTTTCATTCTTCGGTATATGAAACCCTCAATAGTTAAAAAAATAACAAAAATCAAGATCCTATTCAAATGTTGGTAACCCTCTACCGGAAATGTTGTAGTCAAAAGAGAAAAAGAAATTTAAAAAAATCTTAAAATAGTTACTTTTGATTGTTTTAAGAAAGATTATGAAAAAAAAGTCTAAAGAAGTTAATATGTTGAAATGTAATTTTTACTTGACCTCGGTTGCGGTAGAGGGTTAATGTAAAAAAAGCAAAAAGTTTTCAAAATGTTAATGAAAATGATTCTAGACAGTGATCCTAGTTTCATTCTTCGGAATATGACACCCTCAATAGTTAAAAAAATAACAAAAATCAAGATCCTATTCAAATGTTGGTAACCCTCTACCGGAAATGTTGTAGTCAAAAGAGAAAAAGAAATTTAAAAAAATCTTAAAATAGTTACTTTTGATTGTTTTAAGAAAGATTATGAAAAAAAAGTCTATAGAAGTTAATATGTTGAAATGTAATTTTTACTTGACCTCGGTTGCGGTAGAGGGTTAATGTAAAAAAAGCAAAAAGTTTTCAAAATGTTAATGAAAATGATTCTAGACAGTGATCCTAGTTTCATTCTTCGGTATATGACACCCTCAATAGTTAAAAAAATAACAAAAATCAAGATCCTATTCAAATGTTGGTAACCCTCTACCGGAAATGTTGTAGTCAAAAGAGAAAAAAAAATTTAAAAAAATATTAAAATAGTTACTTTTGATTGTTTTAAGAAAGATTATGAAAAAAAAGTCTATAGAAGTTAATATGTTGAAATGTAATTTTTACTTGACCTCGGTTGCGGTAGAGGGTTAATGTAAAAAAAGCAAAAAGTTTTCAAAATGTTAATGAAAATGATTCTAGACAGTGATCCTAGTTTCATTCTTCGGTATATGACACCCTCAATAGTTAAAAAAATAACAAAAATCAAGATCCTATTCAAATGTTGGTAACCCTCTACCGGAAATGTTGTAGTCAAAAGAGAAAAAGAAATTTAAAAAAATCTTAAAATAGTTACTTTTGATTGTTTTAAGAAAGATTATGAAAAAAAAGTCTATAGAAGTTAATATGTTGAAATGTAATTTTTACTTGACCTCGGTTGCGGTAGAGGGTTAATGTAAACAAAGCAAAAAGTTTTCAAAATGTTAATGAAAATGATTCTAGACAGTGATCCTAGTTTCATTCTTCGGTATATGACACCCTCAATAGTTAAAAAAATAACAAAAATCAAGATCCTATTCAAATGTTGGTAACCCTCTACCGGAAATGTTGTAGTCAAAAGAGAAAAAGAAATTTAAAAAAATCTTAAAATAGTTACTTTTGATTGTTTTAAGAAAGATTATGAAAAAAAAGTCTATAGAAGTTAATATGTTGAAATGTAATTTTTACTTGACCTCGGTTGCGGTAGAGGGTTAATGTAAAAAAAGCAAAAAGTTTTCAAAATGTTAATGAAAATGATTCTAGACAGTGATCCTAGTTTCATTCTTCGGTATATGACACCCTCAATAGTTAAAAAAAATAACAAAAATCAAGATCCTATTCAAATGTTGGTAACCCTCTACCGGAAATGTTGTAGTCAAAAGAGAAAAAGAAATTTAAAAAAATCTTAAAATAGTTACTTTTGATTGTTTTAAGAAAGATTATGAAAAAAAAGTCTGAAGAAGTTAATATGTTCAAATGAAATTTTTACTTGACCTCGGTTGCGGTAGAGGGTTAATGTAAAAAAAGCAAAAAGTTTTCAAAATGTTAATGAAAATGATTCTAGACAGTGATCCTAGTTTCATTCTTCGGTATATGAGACCCTCAATAATTAAAAAAATAACAAAAATCAAGATCCTATTCAAATGTTGGTAACCCTCTACCGGAAATGTTGTAGTCAAAAGAGGAAAAGAAATTTAAAAAAATCTTAAAATAGTTACTTTTGATTGTTTTAAGAAAGATTATTAAAAAAAAAGTCTAAAGAAGTTAATATGTTCAAATGTAATTTTTACTTGACCTCGGTTGCGGTAGAGGGTTAATGTAAAAAAAGCAAAAAGTTTTCAAAATGTTAATGAAAATGATTCTAGACAGTTACCCTGGTATCATTTATTCGCAATTAATGATAAAAAAGAAAAATTTGTATGAATATGATTCCAGAGGGTGATCTTAGTTTCATTCTTCGGTGTATGAAACTCTCATTAATTTAAAAAAAAAAAACAAAAATCTAGATCCTATTCAATTTTTGGTAACCCTCTACCGGTAGTCGAAGGACAAAAAGAAATTTAAAAACTTAAAATAGTTATTTTGGATTGTTTCAAGATAAATTATGAATAAGTCTTAAAAAAATAATGTGTTCAAATGTAATTTTTACTTGACTTTGGGTGCGGTAGAGGGTTAATGAAAAAAGTTTTCAAAATGTCAATGAAAATGATTCATGTCAGTGATTCTAGTTAAAAAAAAAGTACATACCTTGTTTTGGAAACCGTGATGGTGGCAGGATCGTGATTGATGGCAGCAAGAAGGTATAGCCAACTCAGGAACAGAAAGTGGCAGCGCCTTTTAATTATTTGGCGACGGTGGCGACGACAGTGGAGCAGCAGTAACGTGTTGGAAGAGCACTACATAATGCATAAAAAAATTTATTTTAGAAACAAAGCAAAATAAAAGATTTTCTACTATACATATATAATGTATAAAATGTTTTGTTTTAGAAACAAAACAAAATGAAAGTGTATGAAACTCTCAATAATAAAAAACAACAAAAATCTAGATCCTGTTCAAATTTTTGTAACCCTCTACCGGAAATGATGTAGTCAAAAGAGAAAAAGAAATTTAAAAAAATCTTAAAATAGTTATTTTGGTATGTTTTAAGATAGATTATGAAAAAAAAGTCTTTAAAAGTTAATTTTTTCAAATGAAATTCTTACTTGACTTCGGTTGCGGTAGGGGGTTAATGTAAAAGAAGCAAAAAGTTTCAAAATGTTAATGAAAATGATTCTAGTATGTGATCCCAGTTACATTTATTCGCAATTAATGTCAAAAAATCAAAATGTTTATCAATATGATTCGAGATAGTGACTCTAGTTTCATTCTTTGGTAAATGAGAACTTCAATAATAAAAAACAGCAAAAATCTAGATCCCGTTCAAATTTTTGTAACCCTCTACCGGAAATGATGTAGTCAAAAGAGAAAAAGAAATTTAAAAAAATCTTAAAATAGTTATTTTGGTATGTTTTAAGATAGATTATGAAAAAAAGTCTTTAAAAGTTAATTTTTTCAAATGAAATTCTTACTTGACTTCGGTTGCGGTAGGGGGTTAATGTAAAAGAAGCAAAAAGTTTCAAAATGTTAATGAAAATGATTCTAGTAGACAAAAAATCAAAATGTTTATCAATATGATTCGAAATAGTGCCTCTAGTTTCATTCTTTGGTATATGAGACTCTCAATAATAAAAAACAACAAAAATCTAGATCCTGTTCAAATTTTTGTAACCCTCTACGGGAAATGATGTAGTCAAATGAGAAAAAGAAATTTAAAAAAATCTTAAAATAGATATTTTGGTTTGTTTTAAGATAGATTATGAAAAAAAAGTCTTTAAAAGTTAATTTTTTCAAATGAAATTCTTACTTGACTTCGGTGGCGGTAGCGGGTTAATGTAAAAGAAGCAAAAAGTTTCAAAATGTTAATGAAAATGATTCTAGTATGTGATCCCAGTTTCATTTATTCGCAATTAATGTCAAAAAATTAAAATGTTTATCAATATGATTCGAGATAGTGACTCTAGTTTCATTCTTTGGTATATGAGACTCTCAATAATAAAAAACAACAAAAATATAGATCCTGTTCAAATTTTTATAACCCACTACCGGAAATGATGTAGTCAAATGAGAAAAAGAAATTTAAAAAAATCTTAAAATAGTTATTTTGGTTTGTTTTAAGATATATTATGAAAAAAAAAGTCTTTAAAAGTTCATTTTTTCAAATGAAATTCTAACTTGACTTCAGTTGCGGTAGAGGGTTTATGTAAAAAAGGCAAAAAGTTTCCAAATGTTAATAAAAAAGATTGTAGACAGTTACCCTAGTATCATTTATTCGCAATTAATGATAAAAAGCAAAATTTGTATGAAAATGATTCCAGAGGGTGATCTTAGTTTCATTCTTCGGTGTATGAAACTCTCAATAATAAAAAAAAAAAAACAAAAATCTAGATCATATTCAATTTTTGGTAACCCTCTACCGGTAGTCGAAGGACAAAAAGAAATTTAAAAAACTTAAAATAGTTATTTTGGATTGTTTCAAGATAAATTATGAATAAGTCTCAAAAAGTTAATGGTTCAAATGTAATTTTTGCTAACTTTGGGTGCGGTAGAGGGTTAATGAAAAAAGTTATCAAAATGTCAATGAAAATGATTCAAGGCAGTGATTCTAGTTTAAATAAAGTACATACCTTGTTTTGGAAACAGCCAAGTGATGGTGGCAGGAACGTGATTGATGGCAGCAAGAAGGTATAGCCAACTCAGGAACACAAAGTGGCAGCGCCTTTTAATTATTTGGTGACGGCGGCGACGACAGTGGAGCAGCAGTAACGTGTTGAAAGAGCACTACATAATGTATAAAAGTTTTTTTTAGAAACAAAGCAAAATGAAAGATTTTCTACTATATGTACATATATATATGATGTCGAAAATGTTTCGTTTAAGAAACAAAACAAAATGAAAGATTTTCAACTAAATAAATTTTGGAAGTACTGACAAAATGTTTTGGAGCAGCCAACGTCTATCGTGATGTCGGTGGCGTTCGGCGGCACGATGGAAAACGCAGAAAATTGCTTAAGTTCTGGGAACTAGCAATTACGTGATGGGGGCTGTGGCGGCGATGTATTGAGGCAAACGAAGAAATCTGAATGCCACCATATAAGAAGGTGATGGCAGACATTCTTTAATTTTTGTGGCGACGATAGTGGTGGCACCAATAAGGTGGTGGCACTGCATGTAGGTATAATATGTTTTTTTTTTTTTTTTACAAAATGAAAGTTTCTCTAAACGTTTAATACTATTAGATAAGGGTATTCATGCAAAGGCGACAACGTTGTAACATTTGTAAACTGCGTAAATCTATCAAAATTTGTGCCGAAAATTTACTACTTTTACGTCTTGGCAAGAATACTCTTATTATTAATAATTTTAAAATGTTTAGAACGTCAATAAATGCATTAGGGCTACTCACATAAAGTTCTGGAGACAAAGCAACGGCACGTGATGGCGGCTGTGGCGGCGGTGGCGGCGGCGTTGAGGCAAACGAACACGTATGCCTTTTTTCATTAATTAATAACGTAGGCTGCAGTAAAAACAAAATTATCATCAATTAAATACTCTTTTTTTAATAATTTCAAATCGAATTTAAAACTTGCTTTTTATTTCTACTTACATACATTATTTCTTCAGTTGTAGGTTCGGGTCAGGTATCTTCCACTTCTTCACACTTTCACACTTTAACTTTGAATGGCTTAATGCTTGGCGTCCTTTTGCCGGCTACATCATTCAACGAAAGAAATTCTTTCGTTCAATCAAGCAACTAAAGTGCTCCCATTGTTATAGGTGGCGCTAATCAAGTTTCGGCAAAATTGTTTAAGCTAAGTGTTCACGATTGGTAGATCTTATAATATTGTTAGATCTGCAGTGAAAAACATACTTACAATTAAATAATTGTCAGAAAATTTGTCTGACAATTAGCTAATTGTTAGAAATCTGACAATCACTATAGCTGACGATCTGACAATCGCTATCTTACAATAGGGGTATTCACGATCCGATGTAACTGGTCTTGTATCATTTCAAAAGTGTAAAAGTGTAACACTTTCTTGCACTACAACAATAAAATAAAATGAATGTCTAATTCTTACACTTTTGCTATACTCCAACCCTATTGTAAAAGAAAAATACAGCATAGTAAAGTTAGCGCTTGTGTATTTGATAACTTGCCAAATGTCAGTTTTTTTGTAAGCTGATATTTGTTTGTGAAATTTTGTGAGTTTGCTACAGTGTAACTATAGATAAAAGAAGTGCGTTCACGATCGATTGTAAAAAAATAAAATTTTACAATTTTACTAGGCTTGTTGCACCAGAAAGTGAATACCCTTAATAGTGTAGAAAAAAAATTGAAAAAAAATCGAAAAAAATTGAGTTTTAATCACACATAAAGTTTGTAAAAAGTGTATATTTCATAAAAAATGCTAAAATGAGTACTTTCACAGTAGGGTGGTTCATAAATTCGAAAAAAATGAGTTTTAACTACACAGAAAGTTTGTAAAACTTGTATATTTCATACAAAATGCTAAAATAAATACTTTCACAATAGGGTGATTCATAAATTCGAAAAAAAGTTGACTTTTACCTACACAGAAAGTTTGTAAAACGTATATATTTCATAAAAAATGCTAAAATGAGTACTTTCACAGTAGGGTGGTTCTTAAATTCGAAAAAAAATGAGTTTTAACTACACAGAAAGCTTGTAAAACGTGTATATTTCATAAAAAAATGCTAAAATGAGTACTTTCACAGTAGGGTGGTTCATAAATTCGAAAAAAAAATGAGTTTTATTTACACAGAAAGTTTGTAAAACGTGTATATTTCACAAAAAAAATGCTAAAATGAGTACTTTCACAATAGGGTGGTTCATAAATTCGAAAAAAAAAATTGAGTTTTAACTACACAGAAAGTTTGTAAAACGTGTATATTTCATAAAAAAATGCTAAAATGAGTACTTTCACAGTAGGGTGGTTCATAAATTCGAAAAAAAATGAGTTTTATTTACACAGAAAGTTTGTAAAACGTGTATATTTCACAAAAAAAATGCTAAAATGAGTACTTTCACAATAGGGTGGTTCATAAATTCGAAAAAAAAATTGAGTTTTAACTACACAGAAAGTTTGTAAAACGTGTATATTTCATAAAAAAATGCTAAAATGAGTACTTTCACAATAGGGTGGTTCATAAATTCGAAAAAAAATTGAGTTTTAACTACACAGAAAGTTTGTAAAACGTGTATATTTCATAAAAAAATGGTAAAATGAGTACTTTCACAATAGGGTGGTTCATAAATTCGAAAAAAAAATGAGTTTTAATTACACAGAAAGTTTGTAAAACGTGTATATTTCATAAAAAAATGCTAAAATGAGTACTTTCACAATAGGGTGGTTCATAAATTCGAAAAAAAATTGAGTTTTAACTACACAGAAAGTTTGTAAAACGTGTATATTTCATAAAAAATGCTAAAATGAGTACTTTCACAGTAGGGTGGTTCATAAATTCGAAAAAAAAAATGAGTTTTAATTACACAGAAAGTTTGTAAAACGTGTATATTTCATAAAAAAATGCTAAAATGAGTACTTTCACAATAGGGTGATTCATAAATTCGAAAAAAAAGTTGACTTTTAACTACACAGAAAGTTTGTAAAACGTGTATATTTCATAAAAAAATGCTAAAATGAGTACTTTCACAATAGGGTGGTTCATAAATTCGAAAAAAAATTGAGTTTTAATTACACAGAAAGTTTGTAAAACGTGTATATTTCATAAAAAATGCTAAAATGAGTACTTTCACAGTAGGGTGGTTCATAAATTCGAAAAAAAATGAGTTTTAATTACACAGAAAGTTTGTAAAACGTGTATATTTCATAAAAAAATGCTAAAATGAGTACTTTCACAATAGGGTGGTTCATAAATTCGAAAAAAAATTGAGTTTTAATTACACAGAAAGTTTGTAAAACGTGTATATTTCATAAAAAAATGCTAAAATGAGTACTTTCACAATAGGGTGGTTCATAAATTCGAAAAAAAAATTGAGTTTTAACTACACAGAAAGTTTGTAAAACGTGTATATTTCATAAAAAATATTATAATGAGTACTTTCACAGTAGGGTGGTTCATAAATTCGAAAAAAAAAAATGAGTTTTAATTACACAGAAAGTTTGTAAAACGTGTATATTTCATAAAAAAATGCTAAAATGAGTACTTTCACAGTAGGGTGGTTCATAAATTCGAAAAAAAAATGAGTTTTAATTACACAGAAAGTTTGTAAAACGTGTATTTTTCATAAAAAAATGCTAAAATTAGTACTTTCACAATAGGGTGATTCATAAATTCGAATAAAAAGTTGACTTTTAACTACACAGAAAGTTTGTAAAACGTGTATATTTCATAAAAAAATGCTAAAATGAGTACTTTCACAATAGGGTGGTTCATAAATTCGAAAAAAAAATGAGTTTTAATTACACAGAAAGTTTGTAAAACGTGTATATTTCATAAAAAAATGCTAAAATGAGTACTTTCACAATAGGGTGGTTCATAAATTCGAAAAAAAATTGAGTTTTAACTACACAGAAAGTTTGTAAAACGTGTATATTTCATAAAAAAAATGCTAAAATGAGTACTTTCACAGTAGGGTGGTTCATAAATTCGAAAAAAAAAATGAGTTTTAATTACACAGAAAGTTTGTAAAACGTGTATATTTCATAAAAAAATGCTAAAATGAGTACTTTCACAATAGGGTGATTCATAAATTCGAAAAAAAAGTTGACTTTTAACTACACAGAAAGTTTGTAAAACGTGTATATTTCATTAAAAATATTATAATGAGTGCTTTCACAGTAGGGTGGTTCATAAATTCGAAAAAAAATGGGTTTTAACTACACAGAAAGTTTGTAAAACGTGTATATTTCATAAAAAAATGCTAAAATGAGTACTTTCACAATAGGGTGGTTCATAAATTCGAAAAAAAAATTGAGTTTTAATTACACAGAAAGTTTGTAAAACGTGTATATTTCATAAAAAATGCTAAAATGAGTACTTTCACAGTAGGGTGGTTCATAAATTCGAAAAAAAAAATGAGTTTTAATTACACAGAAAGTTTGTAAAACGTGTATATTTCATAAAAAAATGCTAAAATGAGTACTTTCACAATAGGGTGGTTCATAAATTCGAAAAAAAAATTGAGTTTTAACTACACAGAAAGTTTGTAAAACGTGTATATTTCATTAAAAATATTATAATGAGTACTTTTACAGTAGGGTGGTTCATAAATTTAAAAAAAAATGGGTTTTAACTACACAGAAAGTTTGTAAAACGTGTATATTTCATAAAAAAATGCTAAAATGAGTACTTTCACAATAGGGTGGTTCATAAATTCGAAAAAAATTGAGTTTTAACTACACAGAAAGTTTGTAAAACGTGTAAATTTCATAAAAAAATGCTAAAATGAGTACTTTCACAGTAGGGTGGTTCATAAATTCGAAAAAAATGAGTTTTAATTACACAGAAAGTTTGTAAAACGTGTATATTTCATAAAAAATATTATAATGAGTACTTTTACAGTAGGGTGGTTCATAAATTAAAAAAAAAATGGGTTTTAACTACACAGAAAGTTTGTAAAACGTGTATATTTCATAAAAAAATGCTAAAATGAGTACTTTCACAGTAGGGTGGTTCATAAATTCGAAAAAAAAAATGAGTTTTAATTACACAGAAAGTTTGTAAAACGTGTATATTTCATAAAAAAATGCTAAAATGAGTACTTTCACAGTAGGGTGGTTCATAAATTCGAAAAAAATGAGTTTTAATTACACAGAAAGTTTGTAAAACGTGTATATTTCATAAAAAAATGGTAAAATGAGTACTTTCACAATAGGGTGGTTCATAAATTCGAAAAAAAATTGAGTTTTAGCTACACAGAAGGTTTGTAAAACGTGTATATTCCATTAAAAATGCTAAAATGAGTACTTTCACAATAGGGTGGTTCATAAATTCGAACACAAAATTGAGTTTTTACTACACAGAAAGTTTGTAAAACGTTTACATTTCATAAAAAATGCTAAAATGAGTACTTTCACTACAGGGTGTTTCATAAATATTATGTCTTCTACATTTTCCAGTGGAATTAAAAAAAAAGCAACGTGGTAAATATTTGAAGCAAATAATCGATGAAAAAAAAAATTCAATTAGGGTGGCTCACAATTTTTTTGTTTGCTTTTTTCAAACAAATTTTATTTTATTAAGGTATCTTTTGATGGAATTTCTGTTGAAAAGTGCAGAAAAATGTTTAAGCACCAGCCTTATAGAACATTTTTTTCATCGATTATTTGTTTCAAATATTTATCACGTTGTTTTTTTTTATTCGACTGCAAAATGTAGAAGATAGCATATATTTGTACGACCGACCCTAATGTGAATGTATTATTTCAACATTTTTTACGAAATTTACACGTTTTACGACCTCTCTGCTTTTTTTCCAAACTTAATTAAGGTATACTCGTTACATTTGATATTGTTCATGGCAGTCCAAGGCAAAAGGTATATAAATGTTAAAATGTCCCGATTTCGGTCTTTCGCCAAACTCCATATGGACATGCAAAAAAACGCAGGTAGTGATAACGGAGAATTATATTTTTATTTAATAATGGTTCATTGGTTCAATGAACCTGTACGTTAGGACAATTAATTACATTTATTAAAATCAATCAACGTTAATTGGGATAATGAATAGCCATTAATTAAAATATATATGTTAACTTATTAATTAACGATAAAGCTTGACGAAAGAGCATTTCTATTAATGCTGTTCATAAATTTAATTAACCATTTATTAATTTAATGAACCATTCATAATTTTTAATAAACAGTTTATTATTTTAATGTATGGTTAATAAAAATTTAACGAAGGGTTAATTTTGCGCCATTTTTTAGTTACAACTTGCGCGTTGCAGTGATCACACTTTAAAAAATTCATAAATTCGAAAAAAAAATTGAGTTGTAACTACACAGAAAGTTTGTAAAACGTGTATATTTCATTAAAAATATTATAATGAGTACTTTCACAGTAGGGTGGTTCATAAATTCGAAAAAAATGGGTTTTAACTACACAGAAAGTTTGTTAAAACGTGTATATTTCATAAAAAAATGCTAAAATGAGTACTTTCACAGTAGGGTGGTTCATAAATTCGAAAAAAAATTGAGTTTTAACTACACAGAAAGTTTGTAAAACGTGTAAATTTCATAAAAAAATGCTAAAATGAGTACTTTCACAGTAGGGTGGTTCATAAATTCGAAAAAAAAATTAGTTTTAATTACACAGAAAGTTTGTAAAACGTGTATATTTCATAAAAAAATGCTAAAATGAGTACTTTCACAATAGGGTGGTTCATAAATTCGAAAAAAAATTGAGTTTTAACTACACAGAAAGTTTGTAAAACGTGTATATTTCATAAAAAATATTATAATGAGTACTTTTACAGTAGGGTGGTTCATAAATTAAAAAAAAAATGGGTTTTAACTACACAAAAAGTTTGTAAAACGTGTATATTTCATAAAAAAATGCTAAAATGAGTACTTTCACAGTAGGGTGGTTCATAAATTCGAAAAAAAAAATGAGTTTTAATTACACAGAAAGTTTGTAAAACGTGTATATTTCATAAAAAAATGCTAAAATGAGTACTTTCACAATAGGGTAATTCATAAATTCGAAAAAAGGTTGACTTTTATCTACACAGAAAGTTTGTAAAACGTGTATATTTCATAAAAAAAATGCTAAAATGAGTACTTTCACAATAGGGTGGTTCATAAATTCGAAAAAAAAATTGAGTTTTAATTACACAGAAAGTTTGTAAAACGTGTATAATTCATAAAAAAATGCTAAAATGAGTACTTTCACAGTAGGGTGGTTCATAAATTCGAAAAAAATGAGTTTTAATTACACAGAAAGTTTGTAAAACGTGTATATTTCATAAAAAAATGGTAAAATGAGTACTTTCACAATAGGGTGGTTCATAAATTCGAAAAAAAATTGAGTTTTAACTACACAGAAGGTTTGTAAAACGTGTATATTCCATTAAAAATGCTAAAATGAGTACTTTCACAATAGGGTGGTTCATAAATTCGAACACAAAATTGAGTTTTTACTACACAGAAAGTTTGTAAAACGTTTACATTTCATAAAAAATGCTAAAATGAGTACTTTCACTACAGGGTGTTTCATAAATATTATGTCTTCTACATTTTCCAGTGGAATTAAAAAAAATTCAACGTGGTAAATATTTGAAGCAAATAATCGATGAAAAAAAAAATTCAATTAGGGTGGCTCACAATTTTTTGTTTGCTTTTTTCAAACAAATTTTATTTTATTAAGGTATCTTTTGATGGAATTTCTGTTGAAAAGTGCAGAAAAATGTTTAAGCACCAGCCTAATAGAACATTTTTTTCATCGATTATTTGTTTCAAATATTTATCACGTTGTTTTTTTTTCATTCGACTGCAAAATGTAGAAGATAGCATATATTTGTACGACCGACCCTAATGTGAATGTATTATTTCAACATTTTTTACGAAATTTACACGTTTTACGACCTCTCTGCTTTTTTTCCAAACTTAATTAAGGTATACTCGTTACATTTGATATTGTTCATGGCAGTCCAAGGCAAAAGGTATATAAATGTTAAAATGTCCCGATTTCGGTCTTTCGCCAAACTCCATATGGACATGCAAAAAAACGCAGGTAGTGATAACGGAGAATTATATTTTTATTTAATAATGGTTCATTGTTTCAATGAACCTGTACGTTAGGACAATTAATTACATTTATTAAAATCAATCAACGTTAATTGGGATAATGAATAGCCATTAATTAAAATATATATGTTAACTTATTAATTAACGATAAAGCTTGACGAAAGAGCATTTCTATTAATGCTGTTCATAAATTTAATAAACCATTTATTAATTTAATGAACCATTCATAATTTTTAATAAACAGTTAATTATTTTAATGTATGGTTAATAAAAATTTAACGAAGGGTTAATTTTGCGCCATTTTTTAGTTACAACTTGCGCGTTGCAGTGATCACACTTTAAAAAAAAATTAAAGTACTAAATTGAACAAGGTTTTTACATCATTTACCTGTGTGATGTAAGGAAATAACTAAATTGAAATTATTTTCGAGGAAATGCCATTTAATTACCAACAGGGATACACCCCACAATAGGTATGAGAAAAGGAATAATATCAATAAGTAAGTATTTCATTTGCCTGATCAAAATCTGATTTGAAAAATAAAAAGAACTACTTACATAAAGAGTAGAAAAAAGAGACAAATGCGAGAAATTCACAATATTGTATCCATTACGGAAGCTTAAAGGTGTAATTTAGGAAAAATATAATGTTGGATACTAAAATTGAAATTGTTTGGTGTGTACTTTTTTCAATATGAATGTAATATATTGTTAAATCAATTCCATTTTGTATTAAAATCTTACCGACAAATATTTGACATTTATATATAAAGTGTCGATAGCACACCGACAATCCACTTAATTATCTGCACATAGCTTAACTCTTTATGTATTTGGCATGTTTGCCACTTGAATTCAGTTGAAAATTAAATAATTGATAATATGTGGTGGGAAAGTGTAAACAATTCGACATGTTTGCTCATAGAAATGCTTTTCGTTTTCATTCATCCTACGCATTAAAGCATATTGCATAGAGTATAAAAGGCGACTTTTTCACTCCTATTGTACCTTTATGGATTTAATTATGAGAGTATAAAAGAGATAATAATATATTAGATTAATTAATAAATACGAGCATAAAACATTAACTAACAATCATAAGAAATATGTTCTGATGCCAAATGGCCTATTATCGCCTTAAGCGTCACCATATTCACTTATACAAGCAATATAGAAACAAAGTACCACAAACTAATAAACGAGGCCGTGAGTGCAAAAGTGGTGTAACCCAGAGATTAAAACATATCGCAACTATCCCGTTGATATTATTTATACCAGGAAATATTTAAGGATTCGGTTATGCTTATTTTTTATTAACTTCCCGTCAGAGGGGTTATTGGAGTGCTATAGAAACAAATAACTAATCATGTCTGAAATGCGAATTTCAGATTTTTATTAAGGATGTTCATAAAAAATTTATTAACGTTTATTGATTTTTATAAATGGTTTTCATTGTTTTTTAATGAACACGTCATTAAAACAATGAACAGATTAATTAAAAATAATAGCAGATTTTTATTAACGATGTTTATAAAAAATTTATTAACGTTTATTGATTTTTATAAATGGTTTTCATTGTTTTTTAATGAACACGTCATTAAAACAATGAACAGATTAATTAAAAATAAAAGCAGATTTTTATTAACGATGTTTATAAAAAATTTATTAACGTTTATTGATTTTTATAAATGGTTTTCATTGTTTTTTAATGAACACGTCATTAAAACAATGAACAGATTAATTAAAAATAAAAGCAGATTTTTATTAACGATGTTTATAAAAAATTTATTAACGTTTATTGATTTTTATAAATGGTTTTCATTGTTTTTTAATGAACACTACATTAAAACAATGCACAGATTAATTAAAAATAAAAGCAGATTTTTATTAACGATGTTTATAAAAAATTTATTAACGTTTATTGATTTTTATAAATGGTTTTCATTGTTTTTTAATGAACACGTCATTAAAACAATGAACAGATTAATTAAAAATAAAAGCAGATTTTTATTAACGATGTTTATAAAAAATTTATTAACGTTTATTGATTTTTATTAATGGTTTTCATTGTTTTTTAATGAACACGTCATTAAAACAATGAACAGATTAATTAAAAATAAAAGTAGATTTTTATTAACGATGTTTATAAAAAATTTATTAACGTTTATTGATTTTTATTAATGGTTTTCATTGTTTTTTAATGAACACGTCATTAAAACAATGAACAGATTAATTAAAAATAAAAGTAGATTTTTATTAAGGATGTTCATAAAAAATTTATTAACGTTTATTGATTTTTATAAATGGTTTTCATTGTTTTTTAATGAACACGTCATTAAAACAATGAACAGATTAATTAAAAATAAAAGTAGATTTCTATTAACGATGTTCATAAAAAATTTATTAACGTTTATTGATTTTTATGAATGGTTTTCATTGTTTTTTAATGAACACGTCATTAAAACAATGAACAGATTAATTAAAAATAAAAGCAGATTTTTATTAACGATGTTTATAAAAAATTTATTAACGTTTATTGATTTTTATTAATGGTTTTCATTGTTTTTTAATGAACACGTTATTAAAACAATGAACAGATTAATTAAAAATAAAAGTAGATTTTTATTAACGATGTTTATAAAAAATTTACTAACGTTTATTGATTTTTATAAATGGTTTTCATTGTTTTTTAATGAACAAGTCATTAAAACAATGAACAGATTAGTTAAAAATAAAAGCAGATTTTTATTAACGATGTTTATAAAAAATTTATTAACGTTTATTGATTTTTATAAATGGTTTTCATTGTTTTTTAATGAACACGTCATTAAAACAATGTACAGATTAATTAAAAATAAAAGCAGATTTTTATTAACGATGTTTATAAAAAATTTATTAACGTTTATTGATTTTTATAAATGGTTTTCATTGTTTTTTAATGAACACGTCATTAAAACAATGTACGGATAAATTAAAAATAAAAGTAGATTTTTATTAAGGATGTTCATAAAATATTTATTAACTTTTATTGATTTTAATTAATGGTTTTCATTGTTTTTTAATGAACACGTCATTAAAACAATGAACAGATTAATTAAAAATAAAAGTAGATTTTTATTACGGATGTTCATAAAAATTTTATTAACGTTTATTGATTTTTATAAATGGTTTTCATTGTTTTTTAATGAACACGACATTAAAACAATGAACAGATTAATAAAAAAATAAAACTAGATTTTTATTAACGATGTTCATAAAAAATTTATTAACGTTTATTAATTTTTATAAATGGTTTTCATTGTTTTTTAATGAACATTAATAGAATCAGTGAATCGTTAATTAAAAATGAAAAAAAAAAATATGAATGGCCGTTCATAAAAAATAATGAACGTTTGTTGATTTTTATAAACGGTTATCAATTTTCTATTAACAAAGTTCATTGGGACAATGTATAAATTAATAGAATCAATGAATCGTTAGTAAAAACGTGAATTTGGATTTTAATAAACGAGAATAACCAACGTTTATTAATTCCCGCTTTTATTTTTTATTATTTGTACATTGAATACATGAATCGTACATTGATTCAACGAATAATCGGTTTATAAACACCGTTTATAGATTTTACGTACAATAATTTTTTCAGTGTAGTGTTTCTTGGTTATTATGATCACACATTTTTTTCATTTCTTTCTTAGAACCAAAAATAACGGAACTTTCGATACAATTATTTTTAGCAATTTTACATAATCGTTTTTTTTTCTCAAAAATGGCTCGACAAATTTTCTCAAAAAACATTCAGAAAACTTATTTTAGTACAGGCTTTCTTTAGGTGGAAAACCATTTTTCAAAAATGGTTATTAATGGTAGCTTCTAAGGAACCATTTTTAAAATTTTTGATTTTCTTCAAAACGGTTCGATCGATTTCAATTATTTTTTTTATACAGAAGCTTCCAGAAAATATAAATAGTCTTGTGTACCAAAATTTTTGAAAAAATATTTTTTGACTTTTTAAAAAGGTTTCAAATTTTTTTTTGGAAAATCAAATACTTCGAAAACGATATGATCGATTTTTTTGAAACTCGATATTTAAGATTTTTTTTAGTACTTTCTAAAATATTTTTATAAAAAATTTATATTTATGAAAAAATAACGGTACCATTCACACAAAAGTTAAGAAACCGCAATGGAAAATATTTTTTTGCTCAAAAACGACTCCTACGATTTTGATTAAACTTTTTTCATGTACTAAAATTCGTACGATCTACTATAAAAAATTATAAAATTTTACACTTAGCAACTATTTATAGTAGGTATATACCTACCTGTCATAGAACGTATTTTTTTATTTTGAATTTTCTCGCTTCCGGCTAAACGGATTTAAATGAATTTTTTTATATACAAATATCACATCTGAATAAATAATATTGCATATCAAAATTTTCAAAAAAAAAAGTTTTTGGATTTTTAAAAAAAGTTTCAACCTTTTTTTTTGAAAATTCGATATATCAAAAAACACAAAAATATATATCTACTTTAGATTTGCATACCAAATATTGTTCTTAAAAATGTTTTTAAGAATTTTATATGAGGCAGTGAGAGCCATAGTAGCCTACCTGCAATTTTATCGAAATTGAGTTCATTACAAAAATTGAATCTGTATGTATTAAACAATATTTCTGCATTTAAATTTTTTGAATTGATAGCTCCATGCCATACTTATAGGACTTTTTGCATTTAGAGGGCACCCGCAAAAAATTAAAAGCTTGAGTGCCAAAGTGGCCTATATGATCAGTTATAACAGTATTTTGAAAAACCATTGATGCGAAATCAAAATCCTTTTATTTTTTTATCATATTGAAAATAAAAATCAAACTTATGTTCATTTATTTAAAAAACTAAAAATTTTAAATTTTTTTTTAAAACCACAAGTGTTAAAAAATAATCTGCTCCTTATCTTTGCTCTACTGAAAATAATGAAAAATGCAGTTAGGCCATTATGGCTCTCACTGCCTCATATATAAAAAAAATATTTTTTTAAAAAACCGCTCCAAGATTTAAATTTTTTTTTCCCATACAATCATACTTAATTAAGAATTAAGATGGCATACTTTTTTTCACCTTAAACTGCCAAAAGAGTTGTTTTAGCCAATTTAAATGTCGTATTTCATGCTTCTCTACATTTTTCTCTCATAATTTCCATGTTTTTATATACAATTTTCTTAAACCCGCAATGTCTTGAACATAAGAGCAAGTACGTGCGACCCAGTCGTGCATTTTATTTAGTATACTTTTGGATGCAGAATTCAAATCCATCATCCGTTTGTGGCTATCAGCTTGGGTTTTCAAGAAATTGCCGTTAGAAAATGACAAAAAATAGTTTTTTTTTTAATTTTTGAGATGTATGTATGAAAATGATGACATACTAACGAGAATAGAATAAATAGAACAGCTGTTTTAAATCAGTCAGTGGCGAAAAATATTTTGTTCAATACAAAATTTGAATTGATTTCACCCAGTTAAACCGAGTTGGAATCAGCAAACTGAGTGGGCAAATTCAATTGGATTTCTGGAGTAGTGGAAAACTAAGAACAATGCCGATTTTGGCAGGTTTTTTTTTAATCCATCGACATCACATCCATCTTTCAATGGAATGTTATAGTTGATAGCTTGACAGGTAGAGAAAAAACTATATTTTGACGGAAAAAGTTTATTTTGATCCAAATGTCAAAATCATTTTTCTTCAAACATTTCGGAATTTTTAGAGCTTTTTTCCAACGACCTCGTAGCCATCCTTCAATGAAATTGAGACCAAACTATATTTTGACGGAAAAAATTTATTTTAATTCAAATGTCAACCAATTGCTCTGAAATCACTTTTTTTCAGGAGAAATCGGCCATTCCAAAAATTTCGAAACCAAGCAACTCAATTTCAAATTAAGGAAAAAAATATATTTAAATATGCCAATATTTACAATATATATTAGAGTTAACGAAAAAATTGTAAATATAAAATTTTAGTTGTTGTTGTAAAATAGGCAAGTGATCAAAAAAGCTCATACTTTATCTTTCGTATCTGGGCATTTTTGCCATCAGTTCTCTATAAATTATGATGCAAATGGCGATGTGCAGTTAGGTTTTTATAAGTGTTTTCAATACACTACTTAAATTCGGAACTATTTTTCTGATAGGAGTGCTGTAAAAATAGTATTACGCCTCAAAATGACTGAACATTTCATGTCTTCTCCGTTACCGAAAAATGACAAAAGTTGGTATAAATGGTGAACTAAATTAGTGTTTGTAAAATTATTCCGCATACAAAGCAAGACTTGAAAAAGGATTGTGGTGGATTTTTTATAGATTTTTAAATCATATCTTACTGTCTAAAACAGGGTAACGGAGAAGACAAAATTGCAGTTTCTCATCCAAATTTCAATGACTCACAGGCACTTTTTTTTTAAAAGTCTGAATTTCTTTGATCCCCTTGCTTAAAATGGATCAAGGTAACTAAAAAAAAATATGTGTTAAATTTCAATGAAATCGGTTGACGTTTACACGTGCTAGTGAACACTTGAAGTTTTTCATATAAAAAACATGGTGTTTTGACAAAGGGCCCGTTAAAGTGTAAACGTTGATGGAAAAACTTTAAACTTGGTAGATATGCTAAATACCATAAGGAGTATACAAATATATTTTTTTTATTTTTGTAAACAACAGTTACTCCATTTAAAATAGCAACAAATGCACAAAAACAACGATTTTTAATTTAATTTTTTGATGGGGTTAGTATTATGCAAAACTATTGAAAATATTTTTTTGTGATACTCCTAACAGTAGTTAATTTATGTGCCAAGTTTAAAGATTTTCCATCAACTTTTACAATTTTGCTGATATTTTGAGTAAAAACTGTGAAAACCCCATGTGTTTTGAATGAAAAATTTCAAGTGCTCGCTAGCACGTGTTAACGTTAACCGATTTCAATGAAATTATACACACATTTTTTCAATTGCCTGAATCACTTTTATCATTGATGAGAATAATTTAAAAATACGAATTCCAATATAACTGAACAAAAAAGAAATCTTTAATCGTACGTGTCTTCTCCGTTACCAGTAGTTGTCGTAGTTGTCTTCTCCGTTACCATCTTTCATATTTTTGTCTGTTAGTAAAATGAAACTTGGCATTAAACCAAGGATGGTTTTTGATAAATGTTGGTTTTATGAAAGTGTGCAAAATAATCAACTTCATATCTTAATGGACGGCGCAGAATTTTAAACTTCAAGGCAATGGTCGGAAATCTCTAAATCGTACGTGTCTTCTCCGTTACCGTCTATTTTTTTGAATAAACTTACTAAATTTCATAATTTTTTGGTGAAACTTCTGTGTCGTGTACTTTGTGATGAATTCTTAAAAACCACTGAGTTTCATAAAAAAATATTAATTCTTAAAAAGAAAAACCTTACTACAAGCGTCCGATTGTCTTCTCCGTTACTTTGGAATGGCCGAAATGCAAAAAATTCAAAATCCTCGGAATTTTTACAGGTTGGTGGGAAAAGTTTATGTTTATCCAAATGGCAACCAATTGCCTAAAATCACTTTTTCCGGAGAATTAAAAAATCTTCAAAAATTTCGGAATTGTTAGTGGTTTTTTCATCCATCGCATTCTTTGACAGTTGATGGCTTGACAGAGGAGGAAAAACATTATATTGCTCTTCATCAAACCCAGGCGATGAATTTTTCTTGCTTTGAAAGAATCTGTTTTCTGTATACGAAATTTTCAAATTTATGTGAATTGAAGGAAATCTTATATTTTTTTTTAATTTCTAGCTGCGGTTCTGTTCTCATTTGACTCCTGTTTTTATCTCTACACCTTCAGAGTTTGTCTTCAGATAAGAAATATAGCGATAAAATTTGTCTTTTCTCGATCTGCGTGGTAGGCTTTACAGTTGTGGTTGCTTTAATTGGTAGGATTTAGATAAGGCTATACATATTTAGGTTGGAAAACTATGGAAAAGACACATGCATTTGTTTTTGTTTGTCTTGACATTTCAAATATGTAATCAACATTGTATGTGCATTCATCTCAATGAAACATTTCTTACACCCATCGAATCCTCTGAATCATGGGGGCCCTTTTAACTTGGTGGCCCCCTATCATTGATACTGCTGATACCGCGGTAGCTACGCTATACTGCACCTATCTAGAAACCAAGCCGCCTGGCCGGATGTTTGTTGGTTGAGGCCCTGGTTCTTAAGTAGGTAAGTCAGTTTTCAGAGGATCATTTTTAAAATATGAAGAACATAGTCGGACACGTAGCGGAGCCCTGAGGAACTCCAGTATTGATTTTATGAATTACACTGACTTCGGAGCGATCAATATGATAAAATTTTCGAAAACCAAATCAAGACCTATACTCAGCTGCATTCCAGAACTTTCTGAATCAAAGGTTCTTGTTTTCGAT
Organism: Dasysyrphus tricinctus; assembly: GCA_963921185.1. Classification (NCBI taxonomy): domain Eukaryota; kingdom Metazoa; phylum Arthropoda; class Insecta; order Diptera; family Syrphidae; genus Dasysyrphus; species Dasysyrphus tricinctus. Next base: position 130,781,586 of record OY992530.1, read on the forward strand.
ATTTATTATGCAATATTTTACTCCATTTTGCATAAAGATACTTAAGGTGTTAAGAGCTAAGCAATTTTTAAAATTTTGATGTATTAATGTTTGATAGTTTTACCAAACGATTAGAAAATTATAGTGCCAGAACCAAATATTTATCAGATCTATATGGATACCTACTTTGCCGAAACAAATTACCGAAACTTAAGAAAACTCGCCTTTTAAAGCCCCTGTATCATATATTATGTCTCTTATCCACTATTTCAATTCTTAATACCATTTTGTGTGTTTTTTCTTTGCATTATTGTTGTTTTCTGGGGATATTTCTTTGTGTTTTTTGTTCGTTTTTTTTTAGTTTGTTGTTTTATTTCTCATTTCAGCGGCCTCAAAATAATTTCCAAGTCTACATAGGCACTCGATCTCTCTCCCTTCTTTTTTGCGTGTGTCCCACGAAAAACATCATTAATCAAAGTGAAGCTCTATACCGTTCGAGTGTATCTAACAGCAGCCTCGTAATTTCATTTTTTTTCTTCTTCTTTAATAGGTATACGAGTATGTACATATTTGGCTATATGTATTTTTTGTTTGCTGTTATTGTTTCAGTTTTCCTGGTTGGGTTTTTGTTGTTGCTGAAACGATGTCGGCGGCAGCCAGGCTTCGCATAATATCAAAAACAACAACAACAGCAAAAACATCTTATATATGATATTATGGTGGTGGGGTGGTGTGTTGTTCTATTGCAATATGGCAATCAACTCTGCAGGACAAAACTGCCAGAAGAAGAAATGGGTTGGTTTAATAGGCTTTGAAGAGTAGACATTACGCTGCTGACACCACGTACAGCATGAGCTCTTAGTCGGCATTGAGAAGGAATCAACACAAAAAAAAAAGAAAACAGGACTGACTGACGGTTTCATCCTATCATCATCGAGGAGATTTTTTTGTATCTTTTTTTCTTTTCCTTTCCATTTGGATTCAGTTTAATACGACTGTCAATCAAATCGCTCTTTGCAAAGCCTTCAGTGTGGATATATAAGAAATAGGTATGTATGTATAGTAGTTATATATATCTGGCTTCATTTGCTGATTGATCTGATACGGCCTTTCAGCAAATTTTCTTGAATGCTGTGTTGTCTTACATTAATTACTATCGCAAAAATTTTCAATAAAATTTTCAAAGTATGTAGATTAATAAAGAGTACACGCACGTGTATCAATTGGTAGCTATATATAACTTTTAAGCGAGACGGAAATTAAAAGACGTAGTCACAAAATTTTAGTTAATTTACTACCTACTTATTAAGACAATTATAGTTTATCTTCTACAAGTTAATAAGAGTACACTGAAAAAATTATTGTACGTAAAATCTATAAACGGCGTTTATAAACCGATTATTCGTTGAATCAATGTACGATTCATGTATTCAATGTACAAATAATAAAAAATAAAAGCGGGAATTAATAAACGTTGGTTATTCTCGTTTATTAAAATCCAAATTCACGTTTTTATTAACGATTCATTGATTCTATTAATTTATACATTGTCCCAATGAACTTTGTTAATAGAAAATTGATAACCGTTTATAAAAATCAATAAACGTTCATTATTTTTTATGAACAGCCATTCATATTTTTTTTTTTTTTCATTTTTAATTAACGATTCACTGATTCTATTAATGTTCATTAAAAAACAATGAAAACCATTTATAAAAATTAATAAACGTTAATAAATTTTTTATGAACATCGTTAATAAAAATCTAGTTTTATTTTTTTATTAATCTGTTCATTGTTTTAATGTCGTGTTCATTAAAAAACAATGAAAACCATTTATAAAAATCAATAAACGTTAATAAATTTTTTATGAACATCTGTAATAAAAATCTACTTTTATTTTTAATTAATCTGTTCATTGTTTTAATGACGTGTTCATTAAAAAACAATGAAAACCATTAATTAAAATCAATAAACGTTAATAAATTTTTTATGAACATCCTTAATAAAAATCTACTTTTATTTTTAATTAATCCGTACATTGTTTTAATGACGTGTTCATTAAAAAACAATGAAAACCATTTATAAAAATCAATAAACGTTAATAAATTTTTTATAAACATCGTTAATAAAAATCTGCTTTTATTTTTAATTAATCTGTGCATTGTTTTAATGACGTGTTCATTAAAAAACAATGAAAACCATTTATAAAAATCAATAAACGTTAATAAATTTTTTATAAACATCGTTAATAAAAATCTGCTTTTATTTTTAATTAATCTGTTAATTTTTTTAATGACTTGTTCATTAAAAAACAATGAAAACCATTTATAAAAATCAATAAACGTTAATAAATTTTTTATAAACATCGTTAATAAAAATCTACTTTTATTTTTAATTAATCTGTTCATTGTTTTAATGACGTGTTCATTAAAAAACAATGAAAACCATTAATAAAAATCAATAAACGTTAATAAATTTTTTATAAACATCGTTAATAAAAATCTGCTTTTATTTTTAATTAATCTGTTCATTGTTTTAATGACGTATTCATTAAAAAACAATGAAAACCATTTATAAAAATCAATAAACGTTAATAAATTTTTTATGAACATCCTTAATAGAAATCTACTTTTATTTTTAATTAATCTGTTCATTGTTTTAATGACGTGTTCATTAAAAAACAATGAAAACCATTTATAAAAATCAATAAACGTTAATAAATTTTTTATGAACATCCTTAATAAAAATCTACTTTTATTTTTAATTAATCTGTTCATTGTTTTAATGACGTGTTCATTAAAAAACAATGAAAACCATTTATAAAAATCAATAAACGTTAATAAATTTTTTATAAACATCGTTAATAAAAATCTGCTTTTATTTTTAATTAATCTGTTAATTTTTTTAATGACTTGTTCATTAAAAAACAATGAAAACCATTTATAAAAATCAATAAACGTTAATAAATTTTTTATAAACATCGTTAATAAAAATCTACTTTTATTTTTAATTAATCTGTTCATTGTTTTAATGACGTGTTCATTAAAAAACAATGAAAACCATTAATAAAAATCAATAAACGTTAATAAATTTTTTATAAACATCGTTAATAAAAATCTGCTTTTATTTTTAATTAATCTGTTCATTGTTTTAATGACGTATTCATTAAAAAACAATGAAAACCATTTATAAAAATCAATAAACGTTAATAAATTTTTTATGAACATCCTTAATAGAAATCTACTTTTATTTTTAATTAATCTGTTCATTGTTTTAATGACGTGTTCATTAAAAAACAATGAAAACCATTTATAAAAATCAATAAACGTTAATAAATTTTTTATGAACATCCTTAATAAAAATCTACTTTTATTTTTAATTAATCTGTTCATTGTTTTAATGACGTGTTCATTAAAAAACAATGAAAACCATTAATAAAAATCAATAAACGTTAATAAATTTTTTATAAACATCGTTAATAAAAATCTACTTTTATTTTTAATTGATCTGTTCATTGTTTTAATGACGTGTTCATTAAAAAACAATGAAAACCATTAATAAAAATCAATAAACGTTAATAAATTTTTTATAAACATCGTTAATAAAAATCTGCTTTTATTTTTAATTAATCTGTTCATTGTTTTAATGACGTGTTCATTAAGAAACAATGAAAACCATTTATAAAAATCAATAAACGTTAATAAATTTTTTATAAACATCGTTAATAAAAATCTGCTTTTATTTTTAATTAATCTGTGCATTGTTTTAATGACGTGTTCATTAAAAAACAATGAAAACCATTAATAAAAATCAATAAACGTTAATAAATTTTTTATAAACATCGTTAATAAAAATCTGCTTTTATTTTTAACTAATCTGTTCATTGTTTTAATGACGTGTTCATTAAAAAACAATGAAAACCATTTATAAAAATCAATAAACGTTAATAAATTTTTTATAAACATCGTTAATAAAAATCTGCTTTTATTTTTAATTAATCTGTGCATTGTTTTAATGACGTGTTCATTAAAAAACAATGAAAACCATTTATAAAAATCAATAAACGTTAATAAATTTTTTATAAACATCGTTAATAAAAATCTGCTTTTATTTTTAATTAATCTGTTCATTGTTTTAATGACGTGTTCATTAAAAAACAATGAAAACCATTTATAAAAATCAATAAACGTTAATAAATTTTTTATGAACATCGTTAATAAAAATCTGCTTTTATTTTTAATTAATCTGTTCATTGTTTTAATGACGTGTTCATTAAAAAACAATGAAAACCATTTATAAAAATCAATAAACGTTAATAAATTTTGTATAAACATCGTTAATAAAAATCTGCTTTTATTTTTAATTAATCTGTGCATTGTTTTAATGACGTGGTCATTAAAAAACAGTGAAAACCATTTATAAAAATCAATAAACGTTAATAAATTTTTTATAAACATCGTTAGTAAAAATCTGCTTTTATTTTTAATTAATCTGTTCATTGTTTTAATGACGTGTTCATTAAAAAACAATGAAAACCATTTATAAAAATCAATAAACGTTAATAAATTTTTTATGAAATTCGCATTTCAGACATGATTAGTTATTTGTTTCTATAGCACTCCAATAACCCCTCTGACGGGAAGTTAATAAAAAATAAGCATTACCGAATCCTTAAATATTTCCTGGTATAAATAATATCAACGGGATAGTTGCGATATGTTTTAATCTCTGGGTTACACCACTTTTGCACTCACGGCCTCGTTTATTAGTTTGTGGTACTTTGTTTCTATATTGCTTGTATAAGTGAATATGGTGACGCTTAAGGCGATAATAGGCCATCTGGCATCAGAACATATTTCTTATGATTGTTAGTTAATGTTTTATGCTCGTATTTATTAATTAATCTAATATATTGTTATCTCTTTTATACTCTCATAATTAAATCCATAAAGGTACAATAGGAGTGAAAAAGTCGCCTTTTATACTCTATGCAATATGCTTTAATGCGTAGGATGAATGAAAACGAAAAGCATTTCTATGATCAAACATGTCGAATTGTTTACACTTTCCGACCACATATTATCAATTATTTACTTTTCAACTGAATTCAAGTGGCAAACATGCCAAATACATAAAGAGTTAAGCTATGCGCAGATAATTAAGTGGATTGTCGGTGTGCTATCGACACTTTATATATAAATGTCAAATGTTTGTCGGTAAGATTTTAATACAAAATGGAATTGATTTAACAATATATTACATTCATATTGAAAAAAGTACACACCAAACAATTTCAATTTTAGGTTCCAACATTATATTTTTCCTTAATTACACCTTTAAGCTTCCGTAATGGATACAATATTGTGAATTTCTCGCATTTGTCTCTTTTTTCTACTCTTTATGTAAGTAGTTCTTTTTATTTTTCAAATCAGATTTTGATCAGGCAAATGAAATACTTACTTATTGATATTATTCCTTTTCTCATACCTATTGTGGGGTGTATCCCTGTTGGTAATTAAATGGCATTTCCTCGAAAATAATTTCAATTTAGTTATTTCCTTACATCACACAGGTAAATTATGTAAAAACCTTGTTCAATTTAGTACTTTAATTTTTTTTTAAAGTGTGATCACTGCAACGCGCAAGTTGTAACTAAAAAATGGCGCAAAATTAACCCTTCGTTAAATTTTTATTAACCATACATTAAAATAATAAACTGTTTATTAAAAATTATGAATGGTTCATTAAATTAATGAATGGTTTATTAAATTTATGAACAGCATTAATAGAAATGCTCTTTCGTCAAGCTTTATCGTTAATTAATAAGTTAACATATATATTTTAATTAATGGCTATTCACTATCCCAATTAACGTTGATTGATTTTAATAAATGTAATTAATTGTCCTAACGTACAGGTTCATTGAAACAATGAACAGATATTAAATAAAAATATAATTCTCCGTTATCACTACCTGCGTTTTTTTGCATGTCCATATGGAGTTTGGCGAAAGACCGAAATCGGGACATTTCAACATTTATATACCTTTTGCCTTGGACTGCCATGAACAATATCAAATGTAACGAGTATACCTTAATTAAGTTTGGAAAAAAAAGCAGAGAGGTCGTAAAACGTGTAAATTTCGTAAAAAAAGTTGAAATAATACATTCACATTAGGGTCGGTCGTTCAAATATATGCTATCGTCTACATTTTGCAGTCGAATAAAAAAAAAACAACGTGATAAATATTTGAAACAAATAATCGATAAAAAAAAAGTTCTATTAGGCTGGTGCTTAAACATTTTTCTGCACTTTCCAACAGAAATTCCATCATAAGATACCTTAATAAAATAAAATTTGTTTGAAAAAAGCAAACAAAAAAATTGTGAGCCACCCTAATTGAATTTTTTTTTCATCGATTATTTGCTTCAAATATTTACCACGTTGCTTTTTTTTTAATTCCACTGGAAAATGTAGAAGACATAATATTTATGAACCACCCTGTAGTGAAAGTACTCATTTTAGCATTTTTTATGAAATGTAAACGTTTTACAAACTTTCTGTGTAGTAAAAACTCAATTTTGTGTTCGAATTTATGAACCACCCTATTGTGAAAGTACTCATTTTAGCATTTTTAATGGAATATACACGTTTTGCAAACCTTCTGTGTAGTTAAAACTCAATTTTTTTCGAATTTATGAACCACCCTATTGTGAAAGTACTCATTTTAGCATTTTTTTATGAAATATACACGTTTTACAAACTTTCTGTGTAATTAAAACTCATTTTTTTTTCGAATTTATGAACCACCCTACTGTGAAAGTACTCATTTTAGCATTTTTTTATGAAATATACACGTTTTACAAACTTTCTGTGTAATTAAAACTCAATTTTTTTTCGAATTTATGAACCACCCTATTGTGAAAGTACTCATTTTAGCATTTTTTTATGAAATATACACGTTTTACAAACTTTCTGTGTAATTAAAACTCATTTTTTTTTTAATTTATGAACCACCCTACTGTGAAAGTACTCATTTTAGCATTTTTTTATGAAATATACACGTTTTACAAACTTTCTGTGTAGTTAAAAGTCAACTTTTTTTCGAATTTATGAATCACCCTATTGTGAAAGTACTCATTTTAGCATTTTTTATGAAATATACACGTTTTACAAACTTTCTGTGTAATTAAAACTCATTTTTTTTTCGAATTTATGAACCACCCTTCTGTGAAAGTACTCATTTTAGCATTTTTTTATGAAATATACACGTTTTACAAACTTTCTGTGTAGTTAAAAGTCAACTTTTTTTTCGAATTTATGAATCACCCTATTGTGAAAGTACTCATTTTAGCATTTTTTTATGAAATATACACGTTTTACAAACTTTCTGTGTAATTAAAACTCAATTTTTTCGAATTTATGAACCACCCTATTATGAAAGTACCTACTCATTTTAGCATTTTTAATGAAATATACACTTTTTACAAACTTTATGTAATTTTTTTTCTACACTATTAAGGGTATTCACTTTCTGGTGCAACAAGCCTAGTAAAATTGTAAAATTTTATTTTTTTACAATCGATCGTGAACGCACTTCTTTTATCTATAGTTACACTATAGCAAACTCACAAAATTTCACAAACAAATATCAGCTTACAAAAAAACTGACATTTGGCAAGTTATCAAATACACAAGCGCTAACTTTACTATGGTGTATTTTTCTTTTACAATAGGGTTGGAGTATAGCAAAAGTTTAAGAATTTGACATTCAGTTTATTTTATTGTTGTAGTGCAAGAAAGTGTTACACTTTTACACTTTTGCAATGATACAAGACCAGTTACATCGGATCGTGAATACCCCTATTGTTAGATAGCGATTGTCAGATCGTCAGCGATAGTGATTGTCAGATTTCTAACAATTAGCTAATTGTCAGACAAATTTTCTGACAATTATTTAATTGTAAGTATGTTTTTCACTGCAGATCTAACAATATTTTAAGATCTACAAATCGTGAACACTTAGCTTAAACAATTTTGCCGAAACTTGATTAGCGCCACCTATAACAGTGGGAGCACTTTAGTTGCTTGATTGAACGAAAGAATTTCTTTCGTTGAATGATGTAGCCGGCAAAAGGACGCCAAGCATTAAGCCATTCAAAGTTAAAGTGTGAAAGTGTGAAGAAGTGGAAGATACCTGACCCGAACCTACAACTGCAGAAATAATGTAAGTAGAAATAAAAAGCAAGTTTTAAATTCGATTTGAAATTATTAAAAAAAGAGTATTTAATTGATAATAATTTTGTTTTTACTGCAGCCTACGTTATTAATTAATGTATAAAGGCATACGTGTTCGTTTGCCTCAACGCCGCCGCCACCGCCGCCATCACGTGCCGTTGCTTTGTCTCCAGAACTTTATGTGAGTACCCCTAATGCATTTATTAACGTTTTAAACATTTTAAAATTATTAATAATAAGAGTATTCTTGCCAAGACGTAAAAGTAGTAAATTTTCGGCACAAATTTTGATAGATTCACGCAGTTTACAAATGTTACAACGTTGTCGCCTTTGCATGAATACCCTTATCTAATAGTATTAAACGTTTAGAGAATCTTTCATTTTGTTAAAAAAAAAACATATTATACCTACATACATGCAGTGCCACCACCTTATTGGTGCCACCACTATCGTCGCCACAAAAATTAAAGAATGTCTGCCATCACCTTCTTATATGGTGGCATTAAGAAGATTTCTTCGTTTGCCTCAATACATCGCCGCCACAGCCCCCATTACGTAATTGCTAGTTCCCAGAACTAAAGCCATTTTTTGCGTTTTCAATCGTGCCGCCGGCCCACGCCGACATACATCACGATAGACGTTGGCTGCTCCAAAATATTATGTCAGTACTTCCAAAATGTATTTAATTGAAAATCTTTCATTTTGTTTTGTTTCTAAAACAAAACATTTTCTACGTCATATATGTACTCATAGTAGAAAATCACTCATTTTGCTTTGTTTCTAAAATAAAACTTTTTATACATTATGTAGTGCTCTTTCAACACGTTGCTGCTGCTCCACTGTCATCGCCACCGTCACCAAATAATTAAAAGGCGCTGCCACTTTCTGTTCCTGAGTTGGCTATACCTTCTTGCTGCCATCAATCACGTTCCTGCCACCATCACTTGGCTGTTTCCAAAACAAGGTATGTACTTTCTTTTAACTAGAATCACTGTCTTGAATCATTTTCATTGACATTTTGAAAACTTTTTTCATTAACCCTCTACCGCACCCAAAGTCAAGTAAAAATTACATTTGAACACATTAACTTTTTGAGACTTATTCATAATTTATCTTGAAACAATCCAAAATAAATATTTTAAGTTTTTTAAATTTCATTTTGTCCTTCGACTACCGGTAGAGGGTTACCAAAAATTGAATATGATCTAGATTTTTGTTTTTTTTTTTTTTTAATTATTGAGAGTTTCATACACCGAAGAATGAAACTAAGATCACCCTCTGGAATCATATTCATACAAATTTTGCTTTTTATCATTAATTGCGATTAAATGAAACTGGGATCACATACTAAAATCATTTTCATTAACATTTTGAAACTTTTTGCTTCTTTTACATTAACCCTCTACCGCAACTGAAGTCAAGTAAGAATTTCATTTGAAAAAATTAACTTTTTAAGACTTTTTTTTCATAATCTATCTTAAAACAAACCAAAATATCTATTTTAAGATTTTTTTAAATCTCTTTTTCTCATTTGACTACATCATTTCCGGTAGAGGATTACAAAAATTTGAACAGGATCTAGATTTTTGTTGTTTTTTATTATTGAGAATTTCATATACCAAAGAATGAAACTAGAGTCACTATCTCGAATCATATTGATAAACATTTTGATTTTTTGACATTAATTGCGAATAAATGAAACTGGGATCACATACTAGAATCATTTTCATTAACATTTTGAAACTTTTTGCTTCTTTTACATTAACCCGCTACCGCAACTGAAGTCAAGTAAGAATTTCATTTGAAAAAATTAACTTTTTAAGACTTTTTTTTTCATAATCTATCTTAAAACAAACCAAAATATCTATTTTAAGATTTTTTTAAATTTCTTTTTCTCATTTGACTACATACATCATTTCCGGTAGAGGGTTACAAAAATTTGAACAGGATCTAGATTTTTGTTGTTTTTTTATTATTGAGAGTCTCATATACCAAAGAATGAAACTAGAGTCACTATCTCGAATCATATTGATAAACATTTTGATTTTTTGACATTAATTGCGAATAAATGAAACTGGGATCACATACTAGAATCATTTTCATTAACATTTTGAAACTTTTTGCTTCTTTTACATTAACCCGCTACCGCAACCGAAGTCAAGTAAGAATTTAATTTGAAAAAATTAACTTTTAAAGACTTTTTTTTCATAATCTATCTTAAAACAAACCAAAATAACTATTTTAAGACTTTTTTAAATTTCTTTTTCTCATTTGACTACATCATTTCCGGTAGAGGGTTACAAAAATTTGAACAGGATCTAGATTTTTGTTGTTTTTTTATTATTGAGAGTCTCATATACCAAAGAATGAAACTAGAGTCACTATCTCGAATCATATTGATAAACATTTTGATTTTTTGACATTAATTGCGAATAAATGAAACTGGGATCACATACTAGAATCATTTTCATTAACATTTTGAAACTTTTTGCTTCTTTTACATTAACCCGCTACCGCAACCGAAGTCAAGTAAGAATTTAATTTGAAAAAATTAACTTTTAAAGACTTTTTTTTCATAATCTATCTTAAAACAAACCAAAATAACTATTTTAAGACTTTTTTAAATTTCTTTTTCTCATTTGACTACATCATTTCCGGTAGAGGGTTACAAAAATTTGAACAGGATCTAGATTTTTGTTGTTTTTTTATTATTGAGAGTCTCATATACAAAAGAATGAAACTAGAGTCACTATCTCGAATCATATTGATAAACATTTTGATTTTTTGACATTAATTGCGAATAAATGAAACTGGGATCACATACTAGAATCATTTTCATTAACATTTTGAAACTTTTTGCTTCTTTTACATTAACCCGCTACCGCAACCGAAGTCAAGTAAGAATTTAATTTGAAAAAATTAACTTTTAAAGACTTTTTTTTCATAATCTATCTTAAAACAAACCAAAATAACTATTTTAAGACTTTTTTAAATTTCTTTTTCTCATTTACTACATCATTTCCGGTAGAGGGTTACAAAAATTTGAACAGGATCTAGATTTTTGTTGTTTTTTATTACTGAGAATTTCATACACTAGTTGAAAATCTTTCATTTTGTTTTGTTCCTAAAACAAAACATTTTATATATTATATATGTATAGTAGAAAATCTTTTATTTTGCTTTGTTTCTAAAATAAAAATTTTTATGCATTATGTAGTGCTCTTCCAACACATTACTGCTGCTCCACTGTCGTCGCCAAATAATTAAAAGGCGCTGCCACTTTCTGTTCCTGAGTTGGCTATACCTTCTTGCTGCCATCAATCACGTTCCTGCCACCATCACTTGGCTGTTTCCAAAACAAGGTATGTACTTTCTTTTAACTAGAATCACTGTCTTGAATCATTTTCATTGACATTTTGAAAACTTTTTTCATTAACCCTCTACCGCACCCAAAGTCAAGTAAAAATTACATTTCAACATATTAACTTCTTAAGACTTTTTTTTCATAATCTTTCTTAAAACAATCAAAAGTAACTATTTTAAGATTTTTTTAAATTTCTTTTTCTCTTTTGACTACAACATCTCCGGTAGAGGGTTACCAACATTTGAATAGGATCTTGATTTTTGTTATTTTTTTTAACTATTGAGGGTGTCATATACCGAAGAATGAAACTAGGATCACTGTCTAGAATCATTTTCATTAACATTTTGAAAACTTTTTGCTTTTTTTACATTAACCCTCTACCGCAACCGAGGTCAAGTAAAAATTACATTTCAACATATTAACTTCTTAAGACTTTTTTTTTCATAATATCTCAAAACAATCAAAAGTAACTATTTTAAGATTTTTTTAAATTTCTTTTTCTCTTTTGACTACAACATTTCCGGTAGAGGGTTACCAACATTTGAATAGGATCTTGATTTTTGTTATTTTTTTAATTATTGAGGGTCTCATATACCGAAGAATGAAACTAGGATCACTGTCTAGAATCATTTTCATTAACATTCTGAAAACTTTTTGCTTTTTTTACATTAACCCTCTACCGCAACCGAGGTCAAGTAAAAATTTCATTTGAACATATTAACTTCTTTAGTCTTTTTTTTCATAATCTTTCTTAAAACAATCAAAAGTAACTATTTAAGATTTTTTTAAATTTCTTTTTCTCTTTTGACAACAACATTTCCGGAAGAGGGTTACCAACATTTGAATAGGATCTTGATTTGTGTTATTTTTTTAATTATTGAGGGTCTCATATACCGAAGAATGAAACTAGGATCACTGTCTAGAATCATTTTCATTAACATTTTGAAAACTTTTTGCTTTTTTTACATTAACCCTCTACCGCAACCGAGGTCAAGTAAAAATTACATTTCAACATATTAACTTCTTAAGACTTTTTTTTTCATAATATCTCAAAACAATCAAAAGTAACTATTTTAAGATTTTTTTAAATTTCTTTTTCTCTTTTGACTACAACATTTCCGGTAGAGGGTTACCAACATTTGAATGGGATCTTGATTTTTGTTATTTTTTTTAACTATTGAGGGTGTCATATACCGAAGAATGAAACTAGAATCACTGTCTAGAATCATTTTCATCAACATTTTGAAAACTTTTTGCTTTTTTTACATTAACCCTCTACCGCAACCGAGGTCAAGTAAAAATTACATTTCAACATATTAACTTCTTAAGACTTTTTTTTTCATAATATCTCAAAACAATCAAAAGTAACTATTTTAAGATTTTTTTAAATTTCTTTTTCTCTTTTGACTACAACATTTCCGGTAGAGGGTTACCAACATTTGAATAGGATCTTGATTTTTGTTATTTTTTTAACTATTGAGGGTGTCATATACCGAAGAATGAAACTAGGATCACTGTCTAGAATCATTTTCATTAACATTCTGAAAACTTTTTGCTTTTTTTACATTAACCCTCTACCGCAACCGAGGTCAAGTAAAAATTTCATTTGAACATATTAACTTCTTTAGTCTTTTTTTTCATAATCTTACTTAAAAAAATCAAAAGTAACTATTTAAGATTTTTTTAAATTTCTTTTTCTCTTTTGACTACAACATTTCCGGTAGAGGGTTACCAACATTTGAATAGGATCTTGATTTTTGTTATTTTTTTAATTATTGAGGGTCTCATATACCGAAGAATGAAACTAGGACCACTGTCTAGAATCATTTTCATTAACATTCTGAAAACTTTTTGCTTTTTTTACATTAACCCTCTACCGCAACCGAGGTCAAGTAAAAATTTCATTTGAACATATTAACTTCTTTAGTCTTTTTTTTCATAATCTTACTTAAAAAAATCAAAAGTAACTATTTAAGATTTTTTTAAATTTCTTTTTCTCTTTTGACTACAACATTTCCGGTAGAGGGTTACCAACATTTGAATAGGATCTTGATTTTTGTTATTTTTTTAATTATTGAGGGTCTCATATACCGAAGAATGAAACTAGGATCACTGTCTAGAATCATTTTCATTAACATTCTGAAAACTTTTTGCTTTTTTTACATTAACCCTCTACCGCAACCGAGGTCAAGTAAAAATTTCATTTGAACATATTAACTTCTTTAGTCTTTTTTTTCATAATCTTTCTTAAAACAATCAAAAGTAACTATTTAAGATTTTTTTAAATTTCTTTTTCTCTTTTGACTACAACATTTCCGGTAGAGGGTTACCAACATTTGAATAGGATCTTGATTTTTGTTATTTTTTTAACTATTGAGGGTGTCATATACCGAAGAATGAAACTAGGATCACTGTCTAGAATCATTTTCATTAACATTCTGAAAACTTTTTGCTTTTTTTACATTAACCCTCTACCGCAACCGAGGTCAAGTAAAAATTTCATTTGAACATATTAACTTCTTTAGTCTTTTTTTTCATAATCTTACTTAAAAAAATCAAAAGTAACTATTTAAGATTTTTTTAAATTTCTTTTTCTCTTTTGACTACAACATTTCCGGTAGAGGGTTACCAACATTTGAATAGGATCTTGATTTTTGTTATTTTTTTAATTATTGAGGGTCTCATATACCGAAGAATGAAACTAGGACCACTGTCTAGAATCATTTTCATTAACATTCTGAAAACTTTTTGCTTTTTTTACATTAACCCTCTACCGCAACCGAGGTCAAGTAAAAATTTCATTTGAACATATTAACTTCTTTAGTCTTTTTTTTCATAATCTTACTTAAAAAAATCAAAAGTAACTATTTAAGATTTTTTTAAATTTCTTTTTCTCTTTTGACTACAACATTTCCGGTAGAGGGTTACCAACATTTGAATAGGATCTTGATTTTTGTTATTTTTTTAATTATTGAGGGTCTCATATACCGAAGAATGAAACTAGGACCACTGTCTAGAATCATTTTCATTAACATTCTGAAAACTTTTTGCTTTTTTTACATTAACCCTCTACCGCAACCGAGGTCAAGTAAAAATTTCATTTGAACATATTAACTTCTTAAGACTTTTTTTTCATAATATCTCAAAACAATCAAAAGTAACTATTTTAAGATTTTTTTAAATTTCTTTTTCTCTTTTGACTACAACATTTCCGGTAGAGGGTTACCAACATTTGAATAGGATCTTGATTTTTGTTATTTTTTTAATTATTGAGGGTCTCATATACCGAAGAATGAAACTAGGATCACTGTCTAGAATCATTTTCATTAACATTCTGAAAACTTTTTGCTTTTTTTACATTAACCCTCTACCGCAACCGAGGTCAAGTAAAAATTTCATTTGAACATATTAACTTCTTCAGTCTTTTTTTTCATAATCTTTCTTAAAACAATCAAAAGTAACTATTTAAGATTTTTTTAAATTTCTTTTTCTCTTTTGACAACAACATTTCCGGTAGAGGGTTACCAACATTTGAATAGGATCTTGATTTTTGTTATTTTTTTAATTATTGAGGGTCTCATATACCGAAGAATGAAACTAGGATCACTGTCTAGAATCATTTTCATTAACATTCTGAAAACTTTTTGCTTTTTTTACATTAACCCTCTACCGCAACCGAGGTCAAGTAAAAATTACATTTCAACATATTAACTTCTTAAGACTTTTTTTTTTCATAATATCTCAAAACAATCAAAAGTAACTATTTTTAGATTTTTTTAAATTTCTTTTTCTCTTTTGACTACAACATTTCCGGTAGAGGGTTACCAACATTTGAATAGGATCTTGATTTTTGTTATTTTTTTTAACTATTGAGGGTGTCATATACCGAAGAATGAAACTAGGATCACTGTCTAGAATCATTTTCATTAACATTTTGAAAACTTTTTGCTTTTTTTACATTAACCCTCTACCGCAACCGAGGTCAAGTAAAAATTACATTTCAACATATTAACTTCTTAAGACTTTTTTTTTCATAATATCTCAAAACAATCAAAAGTAACTATTTTAAGATTTTTTTAAATTTCTTTTTCTCTTTTGACTACAACATTTCCGGTAGAGGGTTACCAACATTTGAATAGGATCTTGATTTTTGTTATTTTTTTAATTATTGAGGGTCTCATATACCGAAGAATGAAACTAGGATCACTGTCTAGAATCATTTTCATTAACATTCTGAAAACTTTTTGCTTTTTTTACATTAACCCTCTACCGCAACCGAGGTCAAGTAAAAATTTCATTTGAACATATTAACTTCTTTAGTCTTTTTTTTCATAATCTTTCTTAAAACAATCAAAAGTAACTATTTAAGATTTTTTTAAATTTCTTTTTCTCTTTTGACTACAACATTTCCGGTAGAGGGTTACCAACATTTGAATAGGATCTTGATTTGTGTTATTTTTTTAATTATTGAGGGTCTCATATACCGAAGAATGAAACTAGGATCACTGTCTAGAATCATTTTCATTAACATTTTGAAAACTTTTTGCTTTTTTTACATTAACCCTCTACCGCAACCGAGGTCAAGTAAAAATTACATTTCAACATATTAACTTCTTAAGACTTTTTTTTTCATAATATCTCAAAACAATCAAAAGTAACTATTTTAAGATTTTTTTAAATTTCTTTTTCTCTTTTGACTACAACATTTCCGGTAGAGGGTTACCAACATTTGAATAGGATCTTGATTTTTGTTATTTTTTTAATTATTGAGGGTCTCATATACCGAAGAATGAAACTAGGATCACTGTCTAGAATCATTTTCATTAACATTCTGAAAACTTTTTGCTTTTTTTACATTAACCCTCTACCGCAACCGAGGTCAAGTAAAAATTTCATTTGAACATATTAACTTCTTCAGTCTTTTTTTTCATAATCTTTCTTAAAACAATCAAAAGTAACTATTTAAGATTTTTTTAAATTTCTTTTTCTCTTTTGACAACAACATTTCCGGTAGAGGGTTACCAACATTTGAATAGGATCTTGATTTTTGTTATTTTTTTAATTATTGAGGGTCTCATATACCGAAGAATGAAACTAGGATCACTGTCTAGAATCATTTTCATTAACATTCTGAAAACTTTTTGCTTTTTTTACATTAACCCTCTACCGCAACCGAGGTCAAGTAAAAATTTCATTTGAACATATTAACTTCTTTAGTCTTTTTTTTCATAATCTTTCTTAAAACAATCAAAAAGTAACTATTTAAGATTTTTTTAAATTTCTTTTTCTCTTTTGACTACAACATTTCGGTAGAGGGTTACCAACATTTGAATAGGATCTTGATTTGTGTTATTTTTTTTAATTATTGAGGGTCTCATATACCGAAGAATGAAACTAGGATCACTGTCTAGAATCATTTTCATTAACATTTTGAAACTTTTTGCTTTTTTTACATTAACCCTCTACGCAACCGAGGTCAAGTAAAAATTACATTTCAACATATTAACTTCTTAAGACTTTTTTTTTCATAATATCTCAAAACAATCAAAAATAACTATTTTAAGATTTTTTTAAATTTCTTTTTCTCTTTTGACTACAACATTTCCGGTAGAGGGTTACCAACATTTGAATAGGATCTTGATTTTTGTTATTTTTTTAATTATTGAGGGTCTCATATACCGAAGAATGAAACTAGGATCACTGTCTAGAATCATTTTCATTAACATTCTGAAAACTTTTTGCTTTTTTTACATTAACCCTCTACCGCAACCGAGGTCAAGTAAAATTTCATTTGAACATATTAACTTCTTCAGTCTTTTTTTTCATAATCTTTCTTAAAACAATCAAAAGTAACTATTTAAGATTTTTTTTAAATTTCTTTTTCTCTTTTGACAACAACATTTCCGGTAGAGGGTTACCAACATTTGAATAGGATCTTGATTTTTGTTATTTTTTTAATTATTGAGGGTCTCATATACCGAAGAATGAAACTAGGATCACTGTCTAGAATCATTTTCATTAACATTCTGAAAACTTTTTGCTTTTTTTACATTAACCCTCTACCGCAACCGAGGTCAAGTAAAAATTACATTTCAACATATTAACTTCTTAAGACTTTTCTTTTTCATAATATCTCAAAACAATCAAAAGTAACTATTTTTAGATTTTTTTTAAATTTCTTTTTCTCTTTTGACTACAACATTTCCGGTAGAGGGTTACCAACATTTGAATAGGATCTTGATTTTTGTTATTTTTTTTAACTATTGAGGGTGTCATATACCGAAGAATGAAACTAGGATCACTGTCTAGAATCATTTTCATTAACATTTTTGAAAACTTTTTGCTTTTTTTACATTAACCCTCTACCGCAACCGAGGTCAAGTAAAAATTTTATTTGAACATATTAACTTCTTCAGTCTTTTTTTTCATAATCTTTCTTAAAACAATCAAAAGTAACTATTTAAGATTTTTTTAAATTTCTTTTTCTCTTTTGACAACAACATTTCCGGTAGAGGGTTACCAACATTTGAATAGGATCTTGATTTTTGTTATTTTTTTAATTATTGAGGGTCTCATATACCGAAGAATGAAACTAGGATCACTGTCTAGAATCATTTTCATTAACATTCTGAAAACTTTTTGCTTTTTTTACATTAACCCTCTACCGCAACCGAGGTCAAGTAAAAATTTCATTTGAACATATTAACTTCTTCAGTCTTTTTTTTCATAATCTTTCTTAAAACAATCAAAAGTAACTATTTAAGATTTTTTTAAATTTCTTTTTCTCTTTTGACAACAACATTTCCGGTAGAGGGTTACCAACATTTGAATAGGATCTTGATTTTTGTTATTTTTTTAATTATTGAGGGTCTCATATACCGAAGAATGAAACTAGGATCACTGTCTAGAATCATTTTCATTAACATTCTGAAAACTTTTTGCTTTTTTTACATTAACCCTCTACCGCAACCGAGGTCAAGTAAAAATTTCATTTGAACATATTAACTTCTTTAGTCTTTTTTTTCATAATCTTTCTTAAAACAATCAAAAGTAACTATTTAAGATTTTTTTAAATTTCTTTTTCTCTTTTGACTACAACATTTCCGGTAGAGGGTTACCAACATTTGAATAGGATCTTGATTTGTGTTATTTTTTTAATTATTGAGGGTCTCATATACCGAAGAATGAAACTAGGATCACTGTCTAGAATCATTTTCATTAACATTTTGAAAACTTTTTGCTTTTTTTACATTAACCCTCTACCGCAACCGAGGTCAAGTAAAAATTACATTTCAACATATTAACTTCTTAAGACTTTTTTTTTCATAATATCTCAAAACAATCAAAAGTAACTATTTTAAGATTTTTTTAAATTTCTTTTTCTCTTTTGACTACAACATTTCCGGTAGAGGGTTACCAACATTTGAATAGGATCTTGATTTTTGTTATTTTTTTTAACTATTGAGGGTGTCATATACCGAAGAATGAAACTAGAATCACTGTCTAGAATCATTTTCATCAACATTTTGAAAACTTTTTGCTTTTTTTACATTAACCCTCTACCGCAACCGAGGTCAAGTAAAAATTACATTTCAACATATTAACTTCTTAAGACTTTTTTTTTCATAATATCTCAAAACAATCAAAAGTAACTATTTTAAGATTTTTTTAAATTTCTTTTTCTCTTTTGACTACAACATTTCCGGTAGAGGGTTACCAACATTTGAATAGGATCTTGATTTTTGTTATTTTTTTAATTATTGAGGGTCTCATATACCGAAGAATGAAACTAGGATCACTGTCTAGAATCATTTTCATTAACATTCTGAAAACTTTTTGCTTTTTTTACATTAACCCTCTACCGCAACCGAGGTCAAGTAAAAATTTCATTTGAACATATTAACTTCTTTAGTCTTTTTTTTCATAATCTTTCTTAAAACAATCAAAAGTAACTATTTAAGATTTTTTTAAATTTCTTTTTCTCTTTTGACTACAACATTTCCGGTAGAGGGTTACCAACATTTGAATAGGATCTTGATTTGTGTTATTTTTTTAATTATTGAGGGTCTCATATACCGAAGAATGAAACTAGGATCACTGTCTAGAATCATTTTCATTAACATTTTGAAAACTTTTTGCTTTTTTTACATTAACCCTCTACCGCAACCGAGGTCAAGTAAAAATTACATTTCAACATATTAACTTCTTAAGACTTTTTTTTTCATAATATCTCAAAACAATCAAAAGTAACTATTTTAAGATTTTTTTAAATTTCTTTTTCTCTTTTGACTACAACATTTCCGGTAGAGGGTTACCAACATTTGAATAGGATCTTGATTTTTGTTATTTTTTTAATTATTGAGGGTCTCATATACCGAAGAATGAAACTAGGATCACTGTCTAGAATCATTTTCATTAACATTCTGAAAACTTTTTGCTTTTTTTACATTAACCCTCTACCGCAACCGAGGTCAAGTAAAAATTTCATTTGAACATATTAACTTCTTCAGTCTTTTTTTTCATAATCTTTCTTAAAACAATCAAAAGTAACTATTTAAGATTTTTTTAAATTTCTTTTTCTCTTTTGACAACAACATTTCCGGTAGAGGGTTACCAACATTTGAATAGGATCTTGATTTTTGTTATTTTTTTAATTATTGAGGGTCTCATATACCGAAGAATGAAACTAGGATCACTGTCTAGAATCATTTTCATTAACATTCTGAAAACTTTTTGCTTTTTTTACATTAACCCTCTACCGCAACCGAGGTCAAGTAAAAATTTCATTTGAACATATTAACTTCTTTAGTCTTTTTTTTCATAATCTTTCTTAAAACAAACAAAAGTAACTATTTAAGATTTTTTTAAATTTCTTTTTCTCTTTTGACTACAACATTTCCGGTAGAGGGTTACCAACATTTGAATAGGATCTTGATTTGTGTTATTTTTTTAATTATTGAGGGTCTCATATACCGAAGAATGAAACTAGGATCACTGTCTAGAATCATTTTCATTAACATTTTGAAAACTTTTTGCTTTTTTTACATTAACCCTCTACCGCAACCGAGGTCAAGTAAAAATTACATTTCAACATATTAACTTCTTAAGACTTTTTTTTTCATAATATCTCAAAACAATCAAAAGTAACTATTTTAAGATTTTTTTAAATTTCTTTTTCTCTTTTGACTACAACATTTCCGGTAGAGGGTTACCAACATTTGAATAGGATCTTGATTTTTGTTATTTTTTTAATTATTGAGGGTCTCATATACCGAAGAATGAAACTAGGATCACTGTCTAGAATCATTTTCATTAACATTCTGAAAACTTTTTGCTTTTTTTACATTAACCCTCTACCGCAACCGAGGTCAAGTAAAAATTTCATTTGAACATATTAACTTCTTCAGTCTTTTTTTTCATAATCTTTCTTAAAACAATCAAAAGTAACTATTTAAGATTTTTTTAAATTTCTTTTTCTCTTTTGACAACAACATTTCCGGTAGAGGGTTACCAACATTTGAATAGGATCTTGATTTTTGTTATTTTTTTAATTATTGAGGGTCTCATATACCGAAGAATGAAACTAGGATCACTGTCTAGAATCATTTTCATTAACATTCTGAAAACTTTTTGCTTTTTTTACATTAACCCTCTACCGCAACCGAGGTCAAGTAAAAATTACATTTCAACATATTAACTTCTTAAGACTTTTCTTTTTCATAATATCTCAAAACAATCAAAAGTAACTATTTTTAGATTTTTTTAAATTTCTTTTTCTCTTTTGACTACAACATTTCCGGTAGAGGGTTACCAACATTTGAATAGGATCTTGATTTTTGTTATTTTTTTTAACTATTGAGGGTGTCATATACCGAAGAATGAAACTAGGATCACTGTCTAGAATCATTTTCATTAACATTTTGAAAACTTTTTGCTTTTTTTACATTAACCCTCTACCGCAACCGAGGTCAAGTAAAAATTTTATTTGAACATATTAACTTCTTCAGTCTTTTTTTTCATAAT
This sequence comes from Dasysyrphus tricinctus, assembly GCA_963921185.1. Classification (NCBI taxonomy): domain Eukaryota; kingdom Metazoa; phylum Arthropoda; class Insecta; order Diptera; family Syrphidae; genus Dasysyrphus; species Dasysyrphus tricinctus. The sequence continues at coordinate 130,803,191 of OY992530.1, forward strand.
CTTTCTTAAAACAATCAAAAGTAACTATTTAAGATTTTTTTAAATTTCTTTTTCTCTTTTGACAACAACATTTCCGGTAGAGGGTTACCAACATTTGAATAGGATCTTGATTTTTGTTATTTTTTTAATTATTGAGGGTCTCATATACCGAAGAATGAAACTAGGATCACTGTCTAGAATCATTTTCATTAACATTCTGAAAACTTTTTGCTTTTTTTACATTAACCCTCTACCGCAACCGAGGTCAAGTAAAAATTTCATTTGAACATATTAACTTCTTCAGTCTTTTTTTTCATAATCTTTCTTAAAACAATCAAAAGTAACTATTTAAGATTTTTTTAAATTTCTTTTTCTCTTTTGACAACAACATTTCCGGTAGAGGGTTACCAACATTTGAATAGGATCTTGATTTTTGTTATTTTTTTAATTATTGAGGGTCTCATATACCGAAGAATGAAACTAGGATCACTGTCTAGAATCATTTTCATTAACATTCTGAAAACTTTTTGCTTTTTTTACATTAACCCTCTACCGCAACCGAGGTCAAGTAAAAATTTCATTTCAACATATTAACTTCTTTAGTCTTTTTTTTCATAATCTTTCTTAAAACAATCAAAAGTAACTATTTTAAGATTTTTTTAAATTTCTTTTTCTCTTTTGACTACAACATTTCCGGTAGAGGGTTACCAACATTTGAATAGGATCTTGATTTTTGTTATTTTTTTAACTATTGAGGGTGTCATATACCGAAGAATGAAACTAGGATCACTGTCTAGAATCATTTTCATTAACATTCTGAAAACTTTTTGCTTTTTTTACATTAACCCTCTACCGCAACCGAGGTCAAGTAAAAATTTCATTTGAACATATTAACTTCTTTAGACTTTTTTCATAGTCTTTCTTAAAACAATCAAAAGTAACTATTTTAAGATTTTTTTAAATTTCTTTGTCTCTTTTGACAACAACATTTCCGGTAGAGGGTTACCAACATTTGAATAGGATCTTGATTTTTGTTATTTTTTTAATTATTGAGGGTCTCATATACCGAAGAATGAAACTAGTATCACGTCTAGAATCATTTTCATTAACATTCTGAAAACTTTTTGCTTTTTTTACATTAACCCTCTACCGCAACCGAGGTCAAGTAAAAATTTCATTTGAACATATTAACTTCTTTAGTCTTTTTTTTCATAATCTTTCTTAAAACAATCAAAAGTAACTATTTTAAGATTTTTTTAAATTTCTTTTTCTCTTTTGACTACAACATTTCCGGTAGAGGGTTACCAACATTTGAATAGGATCTTGATTTTTGTTATTTTTTTAACTATTGAGGGTGTCATATACCGAAGAATGAAACTAGGATCACTGTCTAGAATCATTTTCATTAACATTCTGAAAACTTTTTGCTTTTTTTACATTAACCCTCTACCGCAACCGAGGTCAAGTAAAAATTACATTTCAACATATTAACTTCTTAAGACTTTTTTTTTCATAATATCTCAAAACAATCAAAAGTAACTATTTTAAGATTTTTTTAAATTTCTTTTTCTCTTTTGACTACAACATTTCCGGTAGAGGGTTACCAACATTTGAATAGGATCTTGATTTTTGTTATTTTTTTTAACTATTGAGGGTGTCATATACCGAAGAATGAAACTTGGATCACTGTCTAGAATCATTTTCATTAACATTTTGAAAACTTTTTGCTTTTTTTACATTAACCCTCTACCGCAACCGAGGTCAAGTAAAAATAACATTTCAACATATTAACTTTTTAAGACTTTTTTTTTTCATAATATCTCAAAACAATCAAAAGTAACTATTTTAAGATTTTTTTAAATTTCTTTTTCTCTTTGACTACAACATTTCCGGTAGAGGGTTACCAACATTTGAATAGGATCTTGATTTTTGTTATTTTTTTAATTATTGAGGGTCTCATATACCGAAGAATGAAACTAGGATCACTGTCTAGAATCATTTTCATTAACATTCTGAAAACTTTTTGCTTTTTTTACATTAACCCTCTACCGCAACCGAGGTCAAGTAAAAATTTCATTTGAACATATTAACTTCTTTAGACTTTTTTTCGTAATCTTTCTTAAAACAATCAAAAGTAACTATTTTAAGATTTTTTTAAATTTCTTTTTCTCTTTTGACAACAACATTTCCGGTAGAGGGCTACCAACATTTGAATAGGATCTTGATTTTTTTTTTTTTTAACTATTGAGGGTGTCATATACCGAAGAATGAAACTAGGATCACTGTCTAGAATCATATCGATAAACATTTTGATTTTTTATTATATATGTATTTAATATAAAGTTGTTTTTAAAATTTCACATTTAAAGCTTACTAATTCGGTAATTTTTTGTTGTGCTTGGCTTTTTTTCAGATTGTAAAGATGCGGCATTGCTTTGGGCTCTTCATGGATATTTTGTACCTTTCCAAAAAGCATTCAAAAGGGACAAAGAGGGTCGGAAACATGTTACCAGGTATACGATCAAGGACTCGCAGAACGCTTTTATTTGGATAGCGAGTACAATTCAGTCCATTGAGGACCACATCGATTTCCTCAACAAAATGGGTGAGAATGTCCAACCATTCATCATTGTTCACGGTGACTCAATCCTTAAATTTACTAATATTTTCCTGTATTTTGATGGAGTTAAATTTAAATTTAACAGTTTTATCCGAGCAGTGGATATCTGCTTTAAAATTTTTTATTTGTTTAATCTCGAGTATCCAACTGCATGTTCCTCATTTTGGGGTTTCATTGAAACGCAATTTTTTCAAAGTAATAGAAAGAAAGTTTGTACACGGACTCATGTTTTGCTGAATGAGATCCTATAATTTCACTTTTTGTAATATATTTCACTCAACTTTAACACTGTAACTATGTATATTTTTCCTGCCATTCATTTGGCTTATCTGAACAAATAAAGAGTAAAATAAATGTAAACATCTGTTTCATTTAACCCTTTAAGATTTCAGAAAAGAGAAGATAAGAGAAGATAAGAGATGAAAGAACGGAGCTATTGTTATCGGGTTTGTATGAAATGAAAAAGAAGATTCACACTAATTTTTCCTTCTTTTGTATTTTGACAGAGTTCGAGCAACATGACCTAATAAATTTAGATGGCTAAATTTCCTTGTCTTCTTGTTTTTGTTTAATGATTTTTTAATTTCTTGATAGGAAATTAAAAATTCGTTGACAAAGGAATAAGACTGTAAGAAATTTAGCTTTTTTAATTTATTGAAAACAGCATTTATTAATTTAATGAACGCGTTTATTAATTTTAATAAACTTATTCATAAAATTAATAAGTGCTGGTCATTTTTTCTACTAACCCGTTTATTATTTTTAATAAACGAGTTCATTGAATCAATGAACGCGTTTATTAAAAAATAATGAACGCGTTCATTGAATCAATGAATGCGTTTTATTATTTTTTAATAAACGCATTCATTGGTTCAATGAACACGTTTATTAAAAATTAATAAACGGTTTATTAAAAATTAATGAACGGTTTATTAAAAATTAATGATTGGTTTATTAAAAATTAATAAACGGTTTATTAAAAATTAATAAACGGTTTATTAAAAATTAATAAACGGTTTATTAAAAATTAATAAACGGTTTATTAAAAATTAATAAACGGTTTATTAAAAATTAATCAACGGTTTATTAAAAATTAATAAACGGTTTATTAAAAATTAATAAACGGTTTATTAAAAATTAATAAACGGTTTATTAAAAATTAATAAACGGTTTATTAAAAATTAATAAACGGTTTATTAAAAATTAATAAACGGTTTATTAAAAATTAATAAACAGTTCATTAAAAATTAATAAATGGTTTATTAAAAATTAATTAACAGTTCATTAAAAATTAATAAACGGTTTATTAAAAATTAATAAACGGTTTATTAAAAATTAATAAACGGTTTATTAAAAATTAATTAACAGTTCATTAAAAATTAATAAACGGTTTATTAAAAATTAATAAATGGTTTATTAAAAATTAATAAACGGTTTATTAAAAATTAATAAATGGTTCATTAAAAATTAATAAACAGTTTATTAAAAATTAATAAACGGTTTATTAAAAATTAATAAACGGTTTATTAAAAATTAATAAACAGTTCATTAAAAATTAAAAACGGTTTATTAAAAATTAATAAACGGTTTATCAAAAATTAATAAACGGTTTATTAAAAGTTAATTAACAGTTCATTAAAAATTAATAAACAGTTTATTAAAAATTAATAAACGGTTTATTAAAAATTAATAAACGTTTATTATTTTTTAATAAACTGTTCATAAATATCATTCGGAAATAACTCCGATTTAGTTGGTTTTTAATAAATGCGTTCATTGATTCAATGAACGCGTTCATTATTTTTTAATTAACAGGTTCGTTGTTTTAGTGAACACATTCGTTGTTTTAATGAATCGTTCATAAAAATCCTTCGGAGATAATTCGGAAAGATTTTTACGAACAAATTAATGTACGTTCATTGAATCAATGAACGTTGTTTGATTTTAATAAACGGCCATTCATTATCGTTATTATCGTGTTCATTGGACAAATAATAATGTATGGTACATTGTCCCAATGAATAGATTGTTTGATTCCACGTACCTTTTTGGTTCAGTGTACCTATACCTACCATCAAATAAACTATCTCAGTACAAACATTTTGTAATTAAAATGTGTGGAGCAAATGTATTTTGAGTTGACAAGCTAAAACCGCTTTACAAAGCCTGATGGTTAAATTTTAAATAAGAACAGATAAGTATTTTTTAGTATTATTTTGGGTGCTGAACTCTCATCCGTCTTCCTTTTTTCAATGAATAAAAATGTTTGTTAAAGTGGGCAGAACAATCAATTTTCATCAAGAAGTAGCTTATTATCATTCTAAATAGCGGTAAATCGATAGCCCAATAGGATCTTTTTACTTTTGTAGCCATTTTTCTAATAAAGTATGTTGACAACCATAAACAAAAAAGACTCACTTTGATAGCTGACAATCTGGGTAAAAGCAAGGCCGGACCTAGATTTTTGGTCGATGGGAGGTCAGGTTTTTTTTAAACTCAATAAAGAATTGAACTAAAAATTTTAGTTTTTTTTTATTGCAAACATAGTTAAGGAATGGTTTTTTTGACCTCAAAACCTTAACCTCTTATCACAATTAGTTGGTTGTAACGCATCTAAAGCGCCCGTTAAAGATGAATGAATATATTGATATAAAACGCTTTTATTCAATGCATGAAATATTTAATACAAAATAATTTCTTTGAATATGTATGTAGGTATTGGTTGGTATCTGGAGGTGCTTCCGCAACTTTATATATTCAAAATTGCAAAAAAGAAAGAGAATGTCCTAACCTTTCACATAGAAAAAGTACCCTTCCATAAAGTGACAACACCAAAAGTTTACCTGAATGTGCGTCTGATCAACATCTATCTTTTAAGACATGAAACTTTATTTTCCCAAAGTGCATTTGGTATCTGGAGGCGTTTCTAAAATTGTTTACTAAACTACCAAAATGTGGAGGTCCCATACTTTGACATCGAAAATTTGGAGGTCCGTTAAAAAAAAAGAGGATTTTAACGAAAAGTGGCAACACATCTTACCTGTAGGTGCGTATATTCAACATCTATCATTTCAGAAATTTATCTTAAGACATCACGTTTGACATCTGGAAGCGTTTCCGCAACTTCACCTATCTCTTAAGACATCCACCGTTATTTTTCCAACTTGCGGTTGGTAGGTATCTTGAGGTATTTTCGCAATTTTTTGTCATGTTCATATTATAAATAACTACCAAAAAATACGTATGTGAAGTAAGCAGGGCAACTTTCACCCAAGCAAATGGGACCTTGACAGGTATTTGCCGCTTTCTTGCATTTTTTTTTTGCATTTCTATTCTCGATTTTGCAGTTCGCCAAATAAGGGTGACCTGCTAACTTCACTGTGAAGTAAGCAGGTCACTTAGTGTATCTCAGGAACCAAAGAACTTTTGTACACACATTTGTCAACACTAGCTTTTATATCGTTATTTCGAGCAAAACAGACAACACCCAAATGGCTTATAAATCAAACAACACCCTTGCACCTCTCTTTACTCACCTCAAGGTCAAACCGGAGAAAGAAAAATGTACGGATGTGATTTATAAAATTAACTGTTTGGGTAATAAGGATGAGTCATTTGATCTTTGTTATGTAAGAACTACAAAACAATTTTTGAAGCAGAGAATGGCCAACCACAAATCTGATTTAAACTGTGAAAACTCTGTTAAAACAGCACTGGCTACACACAGTATTGAGAAAGGCCACAAACCCGACTTTGATGGTGTAAAAATTCTACAAACGGAAAGACATGCTTCAAAACGTTACACCTTCGAAACCCTACATATTTTGAATAATCAAAATGCTATGAATAGAAAACAGGGCACTCAAAATATGTCAGCGGTGTATTGCTCTCTCGCTTTCTCAAAAAACGCCAGATGACAAACCATTCAACTCAGCTTCGGCAACAGAAGTGCTTTAATTTAACTTAAACAAAAAAATTTGTAATGTTTTTTTGTTTTCATTTAAGTTAACTAATTTTGTTTTGTAAATTATATTTTGATTTATATAATGTAAGTCATTCAGCTTCACACTTATTTTTTGTTTTTTTAAATATTTCATTTGTGCATACATCTTCTTATTTTTGTTGTTTTAGAATGTTTAATAAAGATCCCCTGAAGAGGACAGCCACCCCTGTCGAAACGTTGGGAATAAATCAATGTAACTTTTTTTCATTGCCACTACTAGTGACCAAAAAAGCCGAAGGATGAATTAAGATCGCATCCACCAACAATTGTTAAGGATAATCTTTATACTTGGCACATTATTAAGCACCATAAGGAGTGATAAGTATACACAACAAATTATTTTAGTTTTTTTTCAAAAATATTTACCCCGTTAAAAATAACAGTTAATATCGTTGTTTTAGTGAATTCGTTGTTATATTATTTTATTTATTTTATGTTTTAAAAAGTGACTTGAGAAATAGGAGATTAACTTTATTATTTATTTATAAAGATATATATTTTGAAATAATGGTATATTTTGATCAAAATGTCACCCAATTGTCCTAAAATCACCTTTTCCTGGAGTAGTACAAATTATTCAAACATTTCAGATTTCTTAGAGGTTTTTCAATCTATCGACATCGTAGCCATCCGTCAATGGAATTTGACAGTTGATGTCTTGACAGACTATACCGAACTATATTATACTTTCTCTTAAAAAGTGAATTTCGATCCAAATGTCAAAACCGTGGAAATTTCATATTTTTTCGGATTTTTCAATCCATCCAAATCGTATTATTGTTTTTAAATTTGGATCAAACTGAATTCGATCAAAATCTATACAGTATTGAATTGAATTCGTTAAAATTGGAGAGATTTAGTTCCATCGAAATCAACGTGAAAATTGAATCGGAAATAAGTTCAGTCAAATGAAAATAATCGGAAGATCGATTGATTGAAATGTTCGAATCATTTTGGCTATCGATTCCTAAACGATTCGATCATTTGAAATGAACGATTTACATTGCTCTAATTTAAAATTGAATTGAGCACTGAATATTGAAAACAAAACTAGTAGGTAGGTACTTACCGACGTACATTTTTGAGAAAAGGTAGTTTGAAAAAAATAATTGATTTTTCAAAATTTTGAGTTCGAGGATAAATTTTTAAAAAATTATTTTACTATACAAATTTGCTTTAAACAGAAAATTAACGAAGTTCCGTACTCAATATTTTTCTTTTTATATAAATTCTCTAAAAACCTAACAAGTAACATCATCACTTTATAGACGCTGCCGTTGTTTTTGAAATATATATACTCATTTACCTATATTTTCAATGAATACAATTTTTGAAATATCGATTTTGGGGGCCCTATACAATTTTGTTTCTTGCGTAATGTACAATATGACAAACATTACTATGAGTATCCATTTGTTTTACAAAATCGATACTTTTGTCTGGTATTTCAACATTTATGAAGCAAAATACATTAAAGCCAAAATTCTTAAGTCTGAAATATCTAAACTTTAAAAAAATGTGGCATTTTCTGCTTGAGTCCCAAATTAAATAGTATTTAAGATCGATTAAAGATGCTAAATATGATAAAAAAAGTGGGTTACATCACTTTTGCATCCACAGCCTCATATATTTCTTAAATTTTACATACATACAATCTAAAAATATCGTGTTTGAATTTGATTTTGGGGTCCTCGGACACCGTGGGCCCAGGGCGGACCCCCCCTCGGTCCAGCCCACACACCACCGATTTTGGATCGACACGGGTCCATCTGGCTCGTTGGCTCTGTCGTGTATGGCCAGTTCCAGCAATAATTTTTATCACCTAAGTTGTGGGATATTCACAAAAAGTTAAAACCCAAAGGCCGGAAGCAGTGCGATGTGCGAAATACACCTAACCAAAACCAAACCAAAATCTTAAATAATGAAATCCGGTATTATTTTAAAAATCTCGCAAATACCAAATCTAATACAAATCAAGCATTCGACAATCTCGCATTTTTGTATTATGTTGTTCTCTTGTATAAGCTCCACTTTTACCAACCCTTAACTGTCAGCTGTCATATTTTTTGCTTCATGGTTGTTAACACATTTACTATACACAAATGGCGGAAAATTCAAATCTTGTGTTAATATTGATTCACACTAGTCAACAAAATTAAAGGAACAAGTTTTTTTTTTCAATTTTTGTTATTGTATCTTGAAGAGCTGTATCTTTGTGATGAGGGGTTGTTAAGTTGTAGAATGCTTTTTGTTTCAACTCAATAAAACCACTCATCACAAAGATTCAGCTCTTCAAAAAAATGTCAAAGTTAATTTTGTTTTTGCAAAATTGTGACTAAAGTTTAACTGAATTATCAGTCTTATGTTACTACTAATATAAACCAAGAATTATTATTAAGAATGACTGCATCAATTTGCTAATAGCTATAACAACAACTTCTATCGGAACAACTACAAAGCAGAAATGCACTGTCATTACATTACAGAATGTGTTAACACGTTTTTTTTCTATATGCGCACATCATGACACATTCAGTCTTTTAACGTGTAGATGTACAAGTAGGTACACTTTTCACCTTTGGTATTGGTAGAATAATGTTGTACGTATGTATGTATGATGTTATGAACCTTCTTCCGGAACTTTGAGTTTTTTTTTATTCACCTTTTTCATTTTGACATGAAAGGTGGAGGGACTCAAAAAAGTCGAAACCCCCAAAAACTGTAATGCTTCACATACATTTATGTATGAACCTTAACATGACTCGACAAAATCTGAGTACGTCATCGCCATCAATGCGAGTGTTGGCGGTCAACATCAGTGACGACGACGACGACGACAGACGACGAACGACCCAATGCCATACACTTGCCGCACTGAGATGCCGACGGGAGTATGACTTACAGTCTTTCATTCAATTTTTCATTTTCAAATACCAAAAAAAGCAAATAATCATTTTGAATTTAAAGATTTTTCTGTAGATACTAACGAGTAGTCTGGGAGGTAAAGTTATGAAAAGTTTTTACTGATTTGATTTTTACCTTATTTTTTTAATTTAAGGGCCTGTTTTACATTCTCTGATTGAAGTTCGGATTAGTTATTCGACACATAAATTCTGAGTCAGGTTCATAAGTTCACAATTAAGAAATTGTTTGTGAATCTATAACCCATTCAGGTGGGTCATACATAAGGCAATAATTGTGAATTTTTCTTCTGTGGACTTATTACCCTATGCTAATATTTAGGTGCTGGATTTCTAATCAGAACTTTACATTTGACATTGTGAAACAAATTATAATTAATTTGTGCTCTCTATCACTTACCGCTCATTGCATGACCAAGGGAGTACGCAAGGACGGGACAGGGAGGGGCAGTTGCCCCTCTTCATAAATTATTATATTAAATGAATTTGGTTACTCTTCTTCTTTTGAGTGCATCTCAATGCTTGATTTTTTGAATGAATTTGCCAGCGCATGATCGAAAACCTTTAAACAGAGAATATTTTTTTTTTGAGGAACTGCCTCTTGTGACCTTGCTAGGAACTGATAAATTTTCCAAGAGTATCTGTTTGCATGAATAAATGCTTCTCAACTAGCCGTTCGGACTCGGCAACAAATTTAAGGTCCCCTCTGAGAGTTGTAAGTCACTAGGCTTTGGTTCTCCAGGAACTGTTCTGCCACCAATTTTATACTTATAAAGATTAAATTTGCCTTCGAGTAGGGGCCTACCTGTACCCTACTTTTCAAGAAATTGTATACATATAATTATGTCTGTAATATTTTGTATTTTACTGTTATTTGAATAAGTGAATATGGAGATAGCAGAAATAAATTTTCTTATTGTTCTTGTGAATTGCATTAAAAAACAACTGTATCTCTCGGACTGTACAAGGAACGCACCCTCTTTTGTGTCTTCACTTACCGTTCCCATCATTATTTCACAAGCTCACCCACGCAAAACAGTAGAATTAAAGAAAAGTTATTTACCAGGAGTGGGAATGAGTAAGGCGTATAGATATTTAACACTTCCTATGTTAAGTATGTATATGTGTATACCAATAGCTATATTATAGAATTTGATACATTTGTATCTACTCTGCCTATTAAAGTTTGTTAATTTTAATTTGCTAACTATTTTGTTAAACTTTTTGTCCTGGTGATGCAAATAGTTTTCTTTCTAATGAGATCCTCATTAATATTTTAGTTCCCACAGCATATTTTCAGGGTTTTATGGAATTTTCATGCCTTTGGCTTTATTTAAGTTATTCTAATTATCATTTTATTTAACAATAAAAAAGGAGGTGTGTTTTTAACACTCTAGCCGTTGGCGATTTCAAAAATTTTTGTATGCCTTGAAAACAAAGAACTTGCGGGTAGTAAAAGGTACCTCCATCTAAAATAATTATAATTATTATCTTTAATGGCTTTCAAAATGGTCAGAATAATATTGAATAATTAAAGAGTTGGGCATTTTTGGAGATAATAAATTAACCTTGGCAATAGATTTGTGTTGTGAGGACAGGTAAGGTAAGGTATATTGGTAGTATATTCATTTTGGGGATAATTTAGTGTTGAAGTTGTATCTTAGAGCTATATTATGATGAGTAGGTAAAGTGGATGATATATGGTTTGTTGAACAATATGGTATAAGTACTTGTTATTATAGAGGCTATTTAGTATAACCGTAGTTACTTAATATGGCGGGAATAAGAAAGACAAAGGCATGTTTTGATTGATGATGAACAATATGTAGGTATATTATTGTTTAGATTTGTAAAAGTTGAACAGTGTACAACGAAACTTCCTTGCTTCCACGATTTAGTCTATTTTGATTCCATGCATCGATTTATTGGATGTATTATGATAAAACAAAATCAGTTAACCACACCTTGGATGTCTTCTCTTATTGAATTAGAATTTTTTTCTAGGAATAATTTTGTTTATTTGATTTTTGTGCATTACCTACATATTTACCTATGTATTTAAACAGTAAAATTCAAAACTATGTAAGTAGCGATTTTCCACCAGTGGTTTGATACACTGAGAAAACTGAACTATGAGTTATTTAAACAGAAGCATGTTTAACTATATGTTTAAATTAGTACAAATAGAAATCAATTTAAATCTACCTCTCATCTATTCAAATTCAAAAATACTATTATTTTGGGTAAAATCTGTTTAATTCAAAGTAAATCATGTTCAATTATTACATTGGAAGCTACACGTAACTTTTAACATGAATTCAAGCCTACTTGAGTTTGATTTTCGAAAAACCTGTTAAATTATTTTACTCAATTAAAAATGTTAAACATTAAATTAACATGCACGAGTTTGTTTCAAATATAAATGCACTCAAAATATTAAGAAGAAAAAGGGATTGAACAGAAATGTTTAATTTAAACTCGAATCAATTTGAATTGAACTCAAAGGGATACAAAACATAACTGTAACTGTCTTATGATTCTTACAAGTACTAGGGGTCTAAAAAAATTGCAAAAGAATCCGTCGCGACCACGTCGTGCAAAATGTTCAAATAGTTCAAAAATTAGTGCCACCGTAGTATCGTCGGTCCAAAGGTAAAACTCACTAAGTGCGGAACAAAATGTTCGAGAAAATGATAATGAAACGCATTTTTTTAATCCAAACAGTATAATTTTGCCCAGTTTTTAAAGGGTGATTTTTTAGCTGGTTTGGTTTTGGCAACACTGGTTTTGACAGCTGACGTGTGTTTAGTACCTTGTGTCACTGTCAAACAGCTTCAGTTTGGTTTGCAATTTAACCATGGATCGTCTTACAAATGAACAACGCTTGCAAATTATTGAATTTTACTATCAAAATTCGTGCTCAATTCGAAATGTTCATCGCGCGCTGCTTCCATTTTATGGTCGGCATTCTCGACCTTCTGAGCAGTCTATTCGGAAGATTGTGACCAAATTTCGCACCAAATTTACTTTGTTGGACATTAAACCACCAACACGTTTACGTACTGTGCGTAGTGAAGAAAATATTGCGGCCGTGTGACAGAAGACCGCGAAATGTCGATTCGGCGCTACCGAGCGATGATAACAAACTTTTTTTTGCCCGAAATGGAAGTTCTTGACTTGCATGATATGTGGTTTCAACAAGACGGTGCCACATGCCACACAGCACGCGAAACAATGGCGCAATTGCGAGGCGAGTTTGGTGAACAGTTAATTTCACGTTTTCGGGCCGGTCAATTGGCCGCCTAGATCGTGCGATTTGACACCATTAGATTATTTTTTGTGGGGGTATGTCAAGGATAATGTCTATAGGGACAAGCCCGCTTCGATTGACGCACTGGAAGCCAACATCCATGCATTCATTCGTGAGATACCGGCCGATATGTGTGAAAGAGTATGCCAAAATTGGACTCAGCGGATGGGCTACCTGAGACGCAGCCGCGGTCAACATTTGCATGAAATTATCTTTAAACATTAAATTGCAAGGTTCAAACTATCGATTCAAATAAATATTTCATTCATTTTTTCGAATTTTTTGTGTTTTTTTTTTTTTAAGTTCTAAACCTCTTAAAAAATCACCCGTTATAAAGACATTGAAAGCCATGCAAAAGAACTTAATTTAAAATTTTGCAAAAAGTGACTTTTAGTTTCAATCCGATTTCTTTAAAAGTGTAAATTGTTAGTGAGTGAGTTTTAACTTTGAACCGACAGCACGATATTTATGTATGTGTTACAGCTATAGGAAACGCTCCCATCATTACAAATAGAATAAATTCGTATTAAATTCAAAGGATCTAGCATCTATTTGAAAAAACTAACATTGAAATCATTTGTTTTAAACAGAAAACATATTTGACCCAAACACGAAAAATATTCAAAAAAATTAATATGATTCTATTTGAAACAACATCAAATGAATTTAATTAAAACAAACAGAAATATCCTTATGTTAAATAGAAAGCATAGTAAATTTGAACAAATCGTTTCAACAACGAATTAATACGATTCTATTTAAATTAAATAGAAATCGCTTTCATGCCAAATCATATGTGTTTGAGTTTGAATTAAATATGAATATGTTCAATATTTTTCTCAGTGTAGCAGTTTTAGAAATTTAAAACAACAACTAATTTTTGTTGTTAGCTATTTTTAAATGTGTATGTATAGTATATGTAGCTATTTTTAAAAATAAAACTTGTCAGGTTTGATTATAGTCCCCCAAGTTTGATTTTATATTGAATCCAAAACAAGCTGAGGATAGTGCGCAGAAGCGAACTGACTTTTAGATAAAGGGCCACACAATACAATTATGTGCTCTCAAAATGGTTAAAAATATTAGTTGATATTGCAGACATTTCTCTAAAGTCAAGTGATATAACATCAATTTTACTTTCAGCTAAGACGAAACAAAATTAAACTAGTCAAAACAATTAAGAATAGATTTTTTTCAATTTTATTCAGTGTTTATTGAAGACCTGTATCTTTTTGAAAAGTATCCGCATTCAGATGAGATAAAAAGCATTAAAAAGATTCATATACATAATTTTCAATAATTTGTAAGAATTTTTTTTTTAAGCTACTGTAGGTAGGTACAATCGCACGAAAAAAAAAGAATTGAAGAGTTGAATTTTCTTCAATATTATTCGAGTTAATCAAATAAATTATTCAGATTCAATTTGACAATTTTAAACGGTACCACCAAGCTTTGGGCTGTGAATAAAAAAGAAGTAAAGTTTTTTTTGATGAAGCTAAAGCTGGCTAGTCATAGCTATTGCTAGTAGCTAAAGCGTGATAGCTCTAGCTGAAGATTTGTTTTACGTGAATAAAAAAGAAGTTAATTTTTTTTTTTTTGAAGAAGATAAAGCTAGCTAGTCATAGCTATTATTCCTAGTAGCAAAAGCTAGACAGTTCTAGCTAAAGATTTGTGTTAAGTGAATAAGAAAATATTAGGTACGCTAAAAAGCTTTAGCTAGAAAACTCTAAATTAAGCTAATTTCTTAAACTTTCGTTTATTTCTTCACATGTTTGGGCTAAGAAGCTTGAGCAAAACTGTTATTTTTGGGGCCGAAAAGCAAAGCTAGTCGATTTTGGATGTCGTTTTACTAAAACTGTTTACTTGGTCTATATGGCAAGTATTGATTTCATGTCAACAGAAGATATCGAAATTTTTATCAAACTTTACATTACGATGGTTGATGGATAAGTCCCGAAAATAATTTTATCATACCGTAACGTCCGTCAGTGTGTGCGTCTGTACGTCAACTCTGCTGGAGCCGTAATAGATGGGCCAATTTGCTTCAAATTTTAATTTCATTTCCTAGACGCCTAAAGGAAAAGTTCCAAATGTTGAACTAGGACGGGTAGCTTCAATACATCAGTAGTGATATATTCAATTTTATCAAAACTGGCTCCATTGATTTTTTTTAACTTCGTACCCTGTATTAAGCAGAGCAATTTTAAGACAACTTTTCAGGTTTTTGGCAAAAAGTCACGTGACGGAAACAGAGCTTTCAAGTTTTTGAAAACATTGGTTTATATTTTGTTATTTTGATCCTACGGCAAATGTCTGCACATACAGGGTGTCCGTAAAGAATGGATAGGTCTCGAATGGCTCAAAGCAGACTATAGAACTGAAAAAAAAAAACCACGACTGGGTCGCACGCAGTTGCTCTTATGTTCAAGAGGCTGAGGGCTTAAAACAATTGTATATAAATACATACAAATTATGAGAGAAAAATGTTTAAAAGCATGAAAAACTATATTTAAATTACCTAAAAAAAAAGTAGTTTGAGGGAAAAAAAGAGAATTCCATGCCATCTGAATTCTTGATCAGACATAATTGTATGGACACAAGTTGAAAATCGTCATCTTAAAACATTTTTAAGGAACAATTTCGATATATGTAAACCTTAGGTATTAGTTTATGTGTGCATATATACATAAACAAAATTTAAAAAAAATGTCAACCCTTTTTTGAGATATCAAATTAAAAAAAATGGAATATTATTTGATCTTATTTGAATTTAATATAACGAAAAGTTAGTCTAAATCCGTTTAGCCCATAATGAGAAAATTAAAAAAAACCTTCTATGAGAGGTATACTATTAAAAGTTGTTAAGTGCAATTTTATCCAAATTTTTGTTAGATTGCCCTAATTTTAGCATATACCTAAAAAGAGATTTTAACATTTGTATGGAAGGTAACGTTATTTTTCATAAAAGTACAAATTTTTATTAAAATACTATAGGTTGATGTTGAAAACCCCTTAAATACTGAGTTTCAACAATTTTTTTGACAAAAAATGCAAATACAAAAGGTTGTGGAGCCTATTTTGAGAAAATAAGATTTCGTAAAATTTCTACAAAACATTGTATGGCAGATACCATTATTTTTCGTTCTAAAAAAAATTAAAAAACATGTGAGAGGAATCACCAGAGACTACTATGTACCAAATTTTTGAAAATCGACAAGCAGAATAAAAAATTATATGCGTAATTTTTCGTGTAGTGTATTTTTATATGACTTTACCTTTCGTTTTTTAATATCACGAAAACAAGTAAATGAATTCCATGTTTTTTGTAGAAATATCACACAATATTTGTGCCAAAAAAATTAAACTTAAAAATAAATTAAATTCTTTTTCATACCACAATTGGGAAAAAAATAATTTTTGAAAAAGTTTAATCATCTCTGGTATAAAAAGAATGATTGGCTAACTATTTTAGAAATGTGTTTGGAACATATTTGTACCTAAAGTATATAATAAATCTTCTTATCTTATTAGGTATATATAAAAATCAATCGTTGTGCGTTAGTCCTGCAAAAACTCGAAAAGGGCTTAACTGATTTCGATGATTCTTTTTGGGAAATGATTGGTATGAACCGGTGAGTGTTTAAATGAAGTTTGGTCTAAATTGGCCTTGCGGTTTGCCAGCAACGTGTAACAACACACTCTGAGTACCTGTTTTATATACAAAAATAAAATAAATCAATTGAGTTTGAAAATAAAAGTTTTGAAATTTTTTTTGACAATATATGTATGTATGTATGTATCTACATTAGGGTGGTCCTTATATTGGGTTTTTTTGAAATTCCAACTTGGATAGGCATCAAATTACTCTAAATAGAGAAAACAAATTTTCCTAATTTTTTCAGATTTTTATTTCACCCCCCTGGTCTCCCTTTTTTCACTTCAAGGTGCAAACAATGGAGTTAGGGTTATTCTTATATCACACGAAAAAAAAATCAGGACTTATAGATTAGATTCATACAAAAAAAATCGTACTGGATGGGGGGCCTATTTCCCCCTGTTCAGGCGGGAGGGGAAATTTTCTAAAAATTTGACCCAAAATAGAAAAAAAATTATTAAAAAACAACGGGACCACTTACAATGGCATGCTATAGTTTTTTTTAAAGCCATAAATCTAGTCTTTAATATGTTTTTAAAATCAAGTTTTTATTGTTAATAGTTTCTGAAAAAAATAATTTTCAAACGAAAAAATTATTATTTTTATTTTTACTTTTGAGTTTGAAAATTATTTTTTTCAGAAACTATTAACAATAAAAACTTGATTTTAAAAACATATTAGAGACTGGATTCATGGCTTTAAAAAAAAGCTATAGCATGCCATTGTAAGTGGTCCCGTTGTTTTTTAATAATTTTTTTTCTATTTTGGGTCAAATTTTTAGAAAATTACCACTCCCGCCTCAACGGGAGGAAATAGACCCCCCCCTCCGGTACGATTTTTTTTCATCTGAATCTAATCTATAAGTTCTGAATTTTTTTTTTGCGTGATATAAGAATAACCCTAACTCCATTGTTTGCACCTTGAAGTGAAAAAAGGGAGACCAGGGGGGTGAAATAAAAATTTGAAAAAATTAGGGAAATTGTTTTTCAATGTTTTGAATCGAATGAGGGCTATCCAAGACAATGTCTAATTTAAGGACCACCCTAATCTACATACATAAATGTGTGTACATAAAATAAATAAATAATAATAATAATAGAGATGTGAGAAGGTCTTACGTGGACGCCTAGCCTTACGCCTACATTCCACGGCAAGCCTACTCTGCCTTACGAAGTTAACATAACCGTCAATCACCGCCATCAACATCGTCAAAAATCTTAGATAATACAGGTGTATATGTAGGTACGTTCTTAGTTTTACCAACTCTATTCTGGCTGCCCGTGGATTTGGACGTTACCAACAGCCACCACGAGAATCCCGAAGGGTGAACCCAATATCACAAGACAGTGGGCTATAATTAGCGGTTCGTCTTACGATCCAGTGGTTTTCTTCCGCAGTGAAGCAGGGTCGATAACCCTTCATATGAAATGGTTAGACAGTTCATTGGGTTGGGAACAGTTCTTCTTAAATCATGCCTTAACCAACAGTAGTTAGCCGTTAGAAGAAAGTGTTTCAGAATAGATTTTGTATTTAATCTTACCCGGAGGCCACACGAGCGAGTACTCGCTAGCGAGTTGGGTACATACATTAATTGTCAAATCACTCGCCGCTCTACTCGCTTCACAACTGGCTTCGAAAAAGGCAAGCCAGTTGACTAGCGAGTAGGAATAGTTTCGATGTATTAGTAACTCGCTAGCAATTTCTAGCTCGTGTGGCCTCAGGGTTACCAAGAAATCTCGCAACTGATCTGTGTATTTCCTTACAATCTTCAGTTCTAACTTCATAAGTACGTTGTCCGGGAGCCATCGCAAGGAGGTCCACTCTTAGAGCACTCATGATAAACAAACTTAATGGTTCTTAAATAAAGAATAAAGAAGGTCCATAAGTCTGAACATCAATTATTTCTCCAATTCGGCTCATTATAATAATACACTTGAATCCGGTATTAGATTATTCTAGGACCCGTTTAGTCCAAACGTGGTTAAAATTTTGATCTGGTGGTTTAGTAGCGTACCTATAGCTAGAGATGGCCTGATAAGTTGAAATGAGAGGAAAATGGCAGAAAACATACATATAAGTTTATAATGTCAAAAACAGAATATTTTTTACTTTACAAAATGCATTTTGAGTGTAATTTCAGTGGTGTAATTTTTTGAACGACATCGTCTTAGACAATTTACGTACTTTTGAACCTTGAGTTTTTTTATTTTCACAAAGAAAAAAAATATATTTTTAACAGTTTCAAGCAACCTTCGGTATTGGTCTAAAATATTTTTTCGGAATTTTAATTAAAATAGCTCGATCAGTTCACAAAAAACCAGTTACAAAAGGCAGCAACGGGGTCGGGTACCTAACCTTCTTTGTTGTTGTTTGTTAGCCTCATTGTAAATCTTAGAATCAGCCGGTCCGATTTAAAAAAGTTTGTTAAAATTTTAATTAAAATAGCTCGATCAGTTCACAAAAAACCAGTTACAAAAGGCAGCAACGGGGTCGGTTACCTAACCTTCTTTGTTGTTGTTTGTTAGCCTCATTGTTAATCTTAGAATCAGCCGGTCCGATTTAAAAAAAGTTTGTTTGTGTTTGAAGGTTTATAGCTCTCTTTAGAGCTCAATATTTTTTAAATTCTATCTTTTTTAATGGTGTGAAACGAGTTAAAAAAAACGGTATATAATTCAAATTTTTGTTAAGTAGAATAAGAGGAGGGTCTAGAGCTGAAATTTTTTAAAATGTTGGATATTTATAGGTTTAAATGAGAACAAAATTTAATACTCATTTTTTAAGGTGCCATTAGAGCTTAGTATTTTCCAAATTACAATCAAAATTAAAAACTGCACGGCATGATGCATACCTATGCAGTTATAAAATATGAACAATTTTTTTATTGCAAAAAAGGCCATATTTTTCTCAGCGGTTAACGTATATTGATACAGAGAGTAGATTGAATGTTCTCTATTCCCTATTAATTTGGTTTGTCTTTCAAATTAGTTGTCTGTGTAT
Organism: Dasysyrphus tricinctus; assembly: GCA_963921185.1. Taxonomy (NCBI): domain Eukaryota; kingdom Metazoa; phylum Arthropoda; class Insecta; order Diptera; family Syrphidae; genus Dasysyrphus; species Dasysyrphus tricinctus. The sequence goes on from OY992530.1 coordinate 130,822,676, forward strand.
GCATATCTTCAATAGGTGTTACTGATGTTATTGAGAAGATTTCTTTGAGAACATTGTATATATTAATTAAGTGACCAATAGTTAATTAACGTTTCGCAAAATTTAAAAACGGTAATCTATATAAATAAACAAACGTTTTTCTTCACTTCTTTTTCTTGCTTTTTTCTGAGCAAGTTTGTTATGAAACTTAGATTTTTCTATCCGTAATAAATAAATGGAAAAATATTATGAATACAAAAGTATATGTATTTCAAGGGAAAAGGTCAAAATCCCGGCGATTAAAATCCCGCAAGCCGAAATCCCGCCAAATAAAATTACTATAATTATGTACACGAATCCCGCCAGTCAAAATCCCGCCGATCAAAATCCCGCCGCAAGAATCCCGCCAATAGCCTGCTACTATTTTGCGGGATTTTCAATACTTTTTTAAAATAATCCCAACTTTTTAGATACTTTTGAAACAATATTTTACTTTAATTTGTGAATTTATTTTTATTGAAAAAAAAGTAGGTATATAAGCAGTTGTGCTTTGGCAATTTGGCATTTATCTTCAGTTCTTCTTAGAACTCAACTCCGTAGAGGTAAGACCTCGAGGTAATTAGAGAGATAGAAATTGGATTTTATTTTGGTTTTGTGGGGACGAGTGACAACGGCTACGGCCGTTGTGATGGCTTTGACTTGCTGTCACGGCATCATCTCGCTAAAGTCTTGCCTTGTCGTGGTTCACAGTGGCGTGGATCTGAACGAAGGTGGATCTGGATCTGGACAGAGGTGAGTCTTGATCTGGACAGAGGTGGGTCGGGATCTGGGCATAGGTGGGTCTGGATCTGGACAGAGGTGGGTCTGGATTTGGACATACATAGGTGAGTCTGGAGAATTCTGGACAGAGGTGGGAATTTTGTTTCGGTTTGGGTGATGGGGAACGGTAGTCTAAGAGAAGACAGAGGTGGGTCTGGATTCTGGAAGCAGGTGGGATTTTTTTTTTTTTAATTACATAGAAATATAAACTTTTTGGACATTTTTTTTTTGAAAAATATAAAAAAAAACAAGATTTTTTGAAGAAAATTTCAATGAAAAATTAAAATTTTCTCAATTTTTTTTTCGGTTTATATTTTTCTTCGAAATATGAATGATAGGTACCTACTGTTGCTCAAGAAAACTTGACATTGGCGCTCAATTGATGCATCTCATTATACTAAAATTTGACTTATATCTAAAAACCCGATTTGCGGCTAAACTAAGCGTCCTAGAGGCATCAAAGTTGACACCTTTAAACTTGATTTGTGGATAAACTAAGCATCCTAGCGACTTAAAAATCCAGATTCTTTTAATGCAAAAGAAACTTTGCATACACCCAACCTCGCATCCACCCCAAATCCTATAATGAGCCCAAGCAGGGGGGTTGCAGGGGGGCAGCATACACCTACAGATTCTCAAGCTCATATTTTGGTTATGCGTTCACCCAACAAATTTGCTACCAGCTACCAGCTATTGGGCTAATAGTGGGATATTTTGTTCGAAGGGAGGTAGAACCTATGACTCTGCAGTAAATATTTTTCACTAAGCAATAATTTTATCTTCATCTGTATTAACCAATAACCTGAAATAATCAATTAATATTTTTTTCGTTAATGATTTCTTTATATTGGCAAAATAACCATGAGCGCGAGCGAAGCCGCGGGTAAAGGCTAGTATAAAAATATTTAAAAGTGGCCGTCTAAAGTTACCGTCAAATCAATTCTAGGTGGTACGAAGTTCACCGGGTCAGCTAGTTTGTCAATAATTTCGAATCTTTCGATTTTGGGATTTGTAAAATTTTTTATCAACTTATATCTACATATATGTATCTCTATTATTAATGATTCGTAGAAGCCACCAGCCAAGTTGTGGAGGTCTTCTGAGATCTGTTGAGGCCACTAATCGAGTTCTGAAGGCCTCCAGAGATCCTTAGATGCCACCAACCGAGTTCTGGGGGCCTCCAATGATCCGTAGAGACCATCAACCGAGTTTTGGGGCCTTCAGAAATCTGTAGAGACCACTAACCAAGTTCTGGGACCCTCCAAAGATCTGTAGAGGGCGTCAACCAAGTTCTGGGGGCCTCTTAAAATCTGTAAAGGCCACCAACTGAGTTCTGGGAGCCTCCAGAAATCCATAGAGGCCACCAACCGAGTTCTCGAGGGTCTCCAGAGATCCGTAGAGGCCACCAACCGGTTCTGGGGGCCTTCAAAGATCCGTAGAGGCCACCACCCGACTTCTAGGACCTCCAATGATCATTAGAGGCCACCAACCGAGTTTTGAGAGAATCCAGAGATCCGTAGGGGCCACCAACTGAGTTCTGGGGGCCTCCAAAGATCTTTAGAGGCCAACATATGAGTTTTGGGGGTCTCGAAATATCCATTTTGATCCACAGAAACTCTATATTTGGTGCGAGTCTAAATTTATTAGAAGGGTTTTCTTAAAAAAAAAAAAAACATAAACGCAGGAACTTCTATGAACTTTCTGCTTGCCCGGGATCCCAGCGGGCAAAATCTCGGTTGTCCATATGTATATGTACCTGTATGTCACAAAGGAAATAATTAAAAAGAACCCTTAAGTTAAAATATGTATATTGTTAATATGCGTTTTAGTCATAATCTCTTATTGCGTTGTTCTGATCATGTTTTAATTTCCAACCCCACGTCACTGCGTCCTGTGCCCATGATATGGTTTAAATCTATAATTGATCCAAAAAGCCTTAAACTTTATGGCCTTTAGTATGAAAAAAGTATTTTGAATAAGGTAATTGAATAATTCACCAAGTGTCCATTGTTAACTCATCGGAAAGAGTTGGTTCATAAGTCCTCTGATGAAATCCACGCAGATAAAAAAAGCCTAAAGTGATGCGTCTGCTCGAAGGTGAAATTACCAAATGACTCGTGAAAAAAATATACCTACCAAACTTTCGATAGATCGACTTAGCAAGCCCTTTAAAGTTCCTTATAGTGCTAAGACTTCCACTATGATGATTTTTTTAAAGTATATAGGCACAAGTTTATACCTACACCTATATACAAGTAATATTATCTTATAAAAAATTTTATTTCTAAACATTCTCACATTTTTTGCTTAACATCACTTATCGTAATTGTTATACTGAACTCAATGTAATTTAAATTGTTTGAACTTTGGAGAGAAGAAAATATGCAAGTTCATTTATCAAAATATGTCATACTATCAAAATATTTACTCCAATTGTGATAACAATAAATTAAGTATCGCACTTTGCATTTGGCTAGCTTTATTATTAAAAAATCAACTCATTATAATTGAATTAAAATTTTAATCAATAACAATTGAGCATGAAGGCATTGACAACTTAATCATTTTTCTGTAGTAAATTGAACCTTTACTATGTTGGTACCTATTAATAAATGGCAAAACCATTATACACACATTAATAATTCAAGATTATAAATGTTTTATACTTTGCACTTTAGCACATAAGTACCAACGTATAGAATGATAAAAGTACTTGAGTGAGTGCCTAACACACAACCAGTTGAACCAGATTAAAAGCTTATTAAAATGTAATCAACTTTTCCCCAACTGCCAACTCTATCATAAGCCTTTCCTGACTTCATTCAATATTCTAACAGAAAATAGGCGCAGTGGGCGGTTGGGGCAGAGTGAGCTCCAACTGATGTTCTCACAAAAAATTTTAAATATCTTCTTATCCCATCAGAAACATATCGTCAACACCTGATGTTCAGCTTTCAGCACTCAACCACACGCATTAAATACTCAAAGACCACGCGTTACTCAATTAATTAGCAATATATGACTCCAGCTATAGCTTGGGTGTGATGATTGAATTCAATTTAATTGCCCAGCAATTAGGCCGTCATCGTCATCAAAAACCGCTTATAGTATACTGCTCGAGAGTTGAGTCTGCTACTTTTGGTAGATAGGTATATCTCCACCACAACACCATCAACAGTTTTTATCGAGACTAACCAACACAAACCCATGAACCATTTCAAAGGGTGATTTGAGTTCTGTCTCGTCTGCCTATAAAATATAAAAACCAACAAAAAATTAATAATAATTGCAAAGCAAAGACGATGTAAATATTTGTGCCAAAGGGGATGATTCCCAAGACGAGGTGTCTGACCAACCGACACTGGACGGTCAGGTCCGCCATTAATATACCTTTCCTCCAAAGGGAGAAGAGATTTTTGCAAGTCACTTTCCGCTAGATGCACAATTAGGGTTTGTCGAAGGACGTTTCCTGATTTCGATCGATACTGTCGTGTATACATTCATACCTACAAAAATAAAGTTGTTGTTTGAAAAATGTTAGGTCCATTTTCATGGTGCGATACAAAATTGCATTTATATGAACAAGAACAACAAACTGTGTTAAAACGAAAGCCATTGACACGGTGCATTGAAAATGTCAATAAATGCCCTGACAAACACAAAAGTGTTAAAGGAAGGCGGAGACTTCTTTTTTCCTTGTTTTAAAATTTGAGTCCTGCGCTTAAGTATCTCCAAATAACTGCCACAGTGCAAAAGGGATGGCAGAAAACCACATAAATCAAACTTATTTCTGTTGTTGTTTTCTGTCGATGGTAATAATGTGTTAGTGTTAGTTCCAAGAGAATACTCCACGTTCCACGTACACTTTTTCTTACTTAAATCTAGTACGTTATAATTTTCTACAGTGTGGCTAAGGTGACCAGCCGTTCTGATTTTAAGGCAAGCAACACGTTGGTTTTTAAGGATATGATCTGTAGGTAATATTTATTTTTCTGTATTTGTTTTTGAATTTAATGTTTTTGGTTTGATATAAAGGGATATGGGTGAGTCTACAAAAAGTGGAAGAAAATGATTATAATTTCGGCAAAACATTTTTGGAAGCAAATAAACGTAAAAACTAACAACAGTTGAATTTTGGAACGTCCTTTAACATAATTGAAAGCAGCCTGTCAAAAATATTTAAAATAACTATTTTATAGCATTCTTTTTAATACGGGTGTTCCAGGGAACTGAAAATTTTTATAAATATTTTCCTATTTTTGGTTAATTTTTCAGAAAATCGTACCCCTCAACTAAGAGGTAGGACTACACCCCCTCCCACACAATTTGTTTCTTGTTTCGATCCAACTAGCGCCCTCTAGCGTTTTTGGGCATTTTATGCAAAACATCCCGTATAGCTTATCAATTAATTTCCAGGCTATTTGAAAATAAGAGCTAGGTCGTTCGACCGAGTCGTGCTAAAATAAAATAAAATAATTATAATTATTTTAAACTAAAAACACCATTTACCATTTGTGAAACCTCCATATAGAAAATCAGCCATTAAAATGCAAGGGGACTGAGTGTTTTCATAGTTTTTGCGCCAAAACCATAGTAACGCATTGTACGAAAAAATAAAAATTAATTTTATTATTAGGGTTTTACCTAGCCTATAATATAATGTACAAAAATATGCCTACTTACATAGAAATTTTTCCTGTAAATACTCATCAGTGTACTGAAAAACTGAACGGACATTCCATGACCTGTCGCAAAAATGCCTTCTTCACAAATGAAATAACAAACGGATCTAAGATATGGATATGATTTTATTTTCAAAAAATATTTTGTGCGAAGTTTGTAGATCATTTCATACCCTACAAGATAAAATTATTTTTTTTCCAAAAATTTGCATTTCAAAGGTGCTCTCGGAAACTAACCTGGATATTTCTTTTTGAAAAATTGCAGAAACTTTTCTGGAATAATCTGCGGAAGTTGTCCTGGAAATTGAGAAGGCTAACGAGCAAGATAGTTGGAAAATTTTGGAAAAAAGACCAGAGAGTGAAATGGAAATACGGCCGGAAAAATTCCGGACCAATTTCCCAAAAATATAATGAAAATTATGCCAAAATAGAAAAATGCTTTTTTGGTTCGATTTCCAAAAACTAAAATGGAAATCGAGCCAGAAATAACAAAATTTTCTGGATTTATTTCCAAGATCTAAATTGGAAACTACCCCGGAAATGAAAAAATAAATTGTATTTCAAATACTTACGATGATAATTTTAGAAGAAAAAAGTGCCCCACGTGCCACGTGCAGCTGTTACTGTCTACAAACCTTAAAAACGAACTAAAAGTCTTTATCATTTCAAATCGAATGTGCCAAATTGTAGGTACTCTTAAGCCAACTTGGATTTTTGACTTATAAAACATAGAACTAGATATTGTAATTTCTTTTAATGAACAACAAAGCATGTTCGAACACTAATTTTAACATAATTTCATTTTCAGTTGTTTTGACTCTTAAGTTATGAAAAAAACTGAATTTTTGTTTTAGGGAAAAAAGGCCAGAATTTTTTCCGGGGGTTTTTCCCTTTTTTATTATGGAAAAAAGCCAGAATTTGTTCAAGCCTTAATTTTGCGATTTGTTTTCCGTTATCATTTTCTGGGCTGTTTCCTTCTGGGATTTTTTCCCTTTTTTAAAATTGAAAATAATTACAAAAAGTAGGTATAGGCAAAAATCCAGGAGATTCAACAATTTATACCAGAAGTTTCCGTTTTTTTTTTTTGGAAAAAACTGCAGAATTTGTATGACGAATTTTTTGGGATTTGTTCCAAAACAAAATCCGGGGCAATTTTTTTCCGGGGTAATTTCCTAGACAGCTTTCAAAAAATATAATTGTTTAAAGAATTTATCAAAAGTTTGAACAAAATTTTAAACACCCTTCTGCTAAGGGTTTAGCATGTGTATGATACTAGTTGACAAACTTCTTAATATTTAGTAAATTTCTAGCTCTTCCAAATCTTAAACTTTTTTTTTTTCGTTTTACTTACTAGTGTCATACTAATTCCATTTTATTTAAAACTTTTGTAGGGTTTTAATTTCATGAATAAAATTTATTGGTTTTGTGCGTTATTAATTAATTATTATTTGATTAAAAATCCAATATTTGGTGTGAATTTCAATTAATGATAAAAATATCGTCTTAACTTCATTGTTCACAAAAAAAAAAAAGTTGGGTCCCCCAGGAGTCGAGCCCTAAACCCTTTGGTTGGATCCTGACGCACTGATCAGAAAATTTCAATCTACACAAAATGTTGCTATAAAACTTTTTTTTTTATATTTAACACTTAAACCTATCGATGTCGATATCGAAAACAATATCGTCAGCCTTACAAAATGGGGGCCCAGGAATAATTTTCGGGTGTTCGAAGCGATAAATAGTTTGTGTATCTTCGTGCATTAAAACTGTATCTATTTATCCATTATAATTCTTCCATTTAATGTAGGTATACAATATGTATAACTCAATTCAAATCTGAAATACAATTGCCAAGAATGTTATTTGGAAGAAATGACAGATATCATGGATTTAGCACGATACTAATTTGGTTATTTTAAGTTTAGTAAAATGTTAAGAGCTAAAATAGTTCAAAATTAACAAAATGCTCTTTTCAACTTAGTATCATGTTAAAATTGTTTTAGCATCGTATTAAATCGTTTAAAATTTTGCGCAATTGATTTCTTTCAGTTTTTTCTTAAATGACGAAATTTTCTAAACTCCTAAATCATTATATGCTGAGTTCGTAGAACATACAATTGTTTAGATACATATTTTTTTTATTTTTTTCTAGTCGAGCAATATATCTGCCTCTTGATAGTTTAGGGTTATGCACTCAAAATACATCTTATTCAGGGTGTCACTCGCATGCCCCCCATCCCGCCAACTTGGATTGACATTATGAGGACACCCATGAGCATATTCTATTAAAAAATTAGTTCAGTTATAAATGGCGGAATAAAAGTCCCCAGCTCTTGGCATATCAATGCTCTAATCAATTCTTAGTCAAATACTGTAACCTAGACACAAAAATCTTTCTTAGCTTTTGAAAGATAAAAAAAAAGGTAATATTTCCCATTGCTTGTTTGTTTTGTTATGTTCATGATGCAAGAAAATTACCTTTCATTTAAAAGCTCGAAATAATAATTCATATTTTGGTATCAAAATTTTCATTTATTTTGTTTGGAATCGTGTCAAATTTTTCAAATACATACGATTTTTTTGATTTATATATTAACATTATTGAAAACGGTTTATGAAAATTTTGACATTTACCGCTAAGGAGTTATTCCCGAAAAACCGATAACTTCGTCAACTTACCTTTTTTAAAAAAGCTATATTTCCTTAAAAAAAGATCATATGAAAAAAAGGTTTCAAACTTTTTTGTGGAAAATTGCATGATATATGTAAAAAAGTTACTCATATTATCATAGACTTTCCGCAGTTGATTTGTTATGCGAAAAGGATGGTTTTCTATACCATTTTCAGTCTTATTGAAGTTTTGGTTTGGTCAAATGTCTATTTTGACTGGACTAATGGTGGTGTTCTATTAAATTATATATGTGCATAACAACAGCAAATTTATACTTTTCACGTGATTGTACTTCAACAGCGATATGTTTTTATTCAAAGAAATCTATATGACAGTACCGTGGTTTTCTAAGAATGTTTTTGGTTTGTTACATAGGCTTACAAATCGTTTAACTTTCGAAAAAAAACAAGAAAGATTATTAGCATATTTTTGGGCACTGAACTCAAACCCGTTACCTATACGATTCTGGAATCAGCTATAAAATTCAATTTTAATCATTGAAACAAATATTTTGTATATCTACTCTGTAATAATCACTTAATTAAATTTAAGTTTTTATCGCCTGTTTTTGGATAGAAATATTTGAGGTTATGTAATAACACCAGACAATTATTTTCACCTTAGACCTGAGCTGATATTGAAAATCGAGTGACAGATTTGAATTCAGCACCAAAAATTTCTTCGATAATGTCTTTTACTTTCCCGTGCTCAAATCTAGTTATTTTTGGTGATTTTTTGTTTCTTAACTTTCCCTGTGTAAATTTTTTTATAATATTTTTTTAACTAGGTATTTCAATAGAAAATTTAATTTTGAACTAAAAGTTTTAAGCGCAAGAAAAGTATTCTTATAAAAATATTAATAACTTATTACATAAATATTTTTTAAGTTGTCAAAGTCTGTTTAGTTTTCGAGTTCTCTCAGAAACGCAAGGGTGAAGTTTGTAGCGTTTACATTTTACTGTCTTTTTTTTTCAAACATCAAGGTCCTCTTTTAGGTAGGTATATACAAATCAAAGTCAACACAAAGTTTCTACTGTTGTAGTGTTTTTTTTTGTGCAAGTTAAAGTTTAATTTTAAAACCGATTTATACTTAAAAAAGCAGATTTTTAAACTATATCCATATTCATGACACTTTTAGTCAGTTTTTGTTTTATTTTTAAAAAATTGCGACGTTTCGGGAGTGGTTACACCCTTCTTCAGATAATTTTAAAAGTTAATATCCCGAAATAACTGTTATATTTGTTTTGTTTTGCTATTTTATAATTTTTGAAAATCTTAAAAAGACACTTCAAAAAATGATCAATCAATTCGAATATTAAATTCGAATATTTGAATTTTATTAATCGAATTAATTGATCATTTTTTTAATTGTTTTTTTAAAGATTTTCAAAAAATTATAAAATAGCAAAACAAAACAAATATAACAGTTATTCGTGGATATTAACTTTTAAAATTTTCTGAAGAAAGGTGTAACCACGCCCGAAACGTAGCAATTTTATAAAAATAAAAAAAAAACTGACCTCCAGCTGACATCGGAATTTATTAGAAAATTTTTAAAGCGATTGAATTATATGTATTTCAGTAGGAATTAAAGGAAATAATGGAAGATATACTTTTTTTAGCTTAAGACATCAGTTATACCACATACTCAAATTTTGTGACATTTACAAGCACGATAATCATCAAATAAAATTTCTGCTCACTGATACCTCGTTAGGTTCATAATAGGGTCAAATGTCTGCGATGCAAGGTCAGACTAGTTGTAATAGGAAGTATGGGTGATTCACAGCAAACTAATAGGTACTTTTATGTCCCTCGGCGACTTTAGGTATATGTATGCTACGCATTTTCTCCACTTTTTACAAATCTATTAGCTAAAAGTGATCATATGTTCAATTCCGAATAAGTCAATAGTATATTGTATTCATCACCCAGAAGTTACCAACTATTTAGTTAGAACTCGACTTTAAAAAAAAAAAAAAAAAAATTAGTTTGAGTTATTTGTACGTCAGATAATATAACTGCAGTTATAATATTCCATATTTATGAAAGCCTTATCTAATTTATAAAATTTTAGTTTGAGTTCAAAATATTCGAGTAAAGTCAAATAAATTGTTCGCACAGATGTGCTATAAGGTGGATTCTATTACATATATACTTATATAGACTGCCGGTCATTTGAATAGGTTTAATCATTTTTCAACACTACTCTTCTTCTCCCTTAATATTTTTATCGGACATACCTCCCTTTGTTGTACTTATAATGGATGGCCAGTTGCTTTCGCTCAATTTGAGATATAAAACTTATTTGAAAAATGCACTGTTATTTTGATATGCTACTTTGAACTTTGATCAGTATTGTGCTATGTAGACTATAATTGTAGACTACACGTTTGTCTACGCGTAGACAATTCAACGTAGACAATTCATAATTGTCGACACGAGCATGTCAACAATGTAGACAATGTAGACAATTCATAAAACAAGAATATTTTTTTAATTTTGCCTTCTAAAACTAACCCACATAATTATTTAATTTAAATAAAAACAATTTAAAATTTTAAAATGAAGTGACTCGCCATACAAGGTAGAATACTAAATCCAAACTTAATTCAATTTGGAGTCTTCTTTTCCAGAAACGCTCTCCTCAAATCTTGCAACAATGTTTGATATGATACAACAACGCACGTCTTGAATGTTTACTTTAGAAGTTGCTGAATATAATGTCTATAACGGCAAGGATCATAAGCTACTACTATTTTTGTGGATTAAATCGCTCTGGAAGAGCTCACTTAATGAGACGTCGAGTCTTGCAATTATACAAACTACAATTTCTCGAATGAATTTATTTGCAGTTTGACAGATCTAAAAGCTATTGTTAACATTGTCGACGTCATTATTAACATTGTTGACATTGTCATTATTGTCGACATAGTTTACGCAATTGTCGACATTGAAAAATAGACAGTTAAAGTCAACACGTAGAGGAACAACACTGACTTTGATCATACTAACTAAAAAAAATTATCCGATTTTCTTGCGCCACTTGAATAGGTTCACTGCCAATGATTTAAGTTCGCGTCAAACTGTTTGAAAATCGATCTTTTTTGTTTGCCAATCGATAGTTAGTTGGAATTGTTTTTAACAATTGGTTTTTAAAACGGGTGGTGAGAAGTCCTTTATTGAGGAAGAAAAAGGGTAATTGAAAGCGTGCAGTGAATTGTGTTAAAGATACCTTGATATCGCAGGAAAAATGTAGTTGGTAGGTAATGATTTGCAAAATGAGTCTGGCTATGGGAAAATAATAAAAAGAAATCATGATACAGTGGCTACAACATCAGAGCTGCACTCAACTTTGCTTCAAAAATAATGAACGAGACGGTATTTATTGGACCTTGGCTAAACACAAAGAGAGTCACTCACTTTTAATTTTAATACCTTCCCCCTTAGGATTTTTACCAACTAAATAATTTTCTGGATTAAAAAATATTGTTACTTACATATTTATACTAAGATTTTTTCTATTGTGTTGATAATTAAGGATTTCTTCTTCTTTGGATGAAAACCATGGAGAAAACTTATTGTTTTCTTTCTATTTTATAAGGTTCTTTTTTTACAGTTTTTAAATTAATTTTTTTAAACTAAAATCATTGAAAATTTCCAATTTACTACTTCGCTTTCACTTTCTATAAGCTTCCAATACAAGTCCACACTATTTTATTATTTTCATGAATATATATTTATTGACTGCAAACATAATTTTATTTTTAACTCTCAAATTTTAATCTAGAATTCATTAAACATGTGTGTTCCACAACTTTTTATTTTCACTGTAAGAAAAAATGTACTAGACTCCAATTGCCCACATCTGCCAATCAAGGTGGAGTCTCGCTCTCTAGCATCCACCATACTTCTCACTCACACATATTCAAGATGGTTTTTAATTCCACCACCATCATGTAACTGTACGTTTAGAAAAAATGGCGTGCTGTGTGTGTTCTTTTGATATGGCCATCTTCTTTGTTTACGTACACGATGAATGAATCACATTGAGGGTGGGTTTGCTGTTTTGCCTCATCGGCCGAATCAACTCAAACCCGATTATCCAGTTTGCCAAAGAAAATGGGCAGATACTTTATAAATACTACGTTTGTGTGTTGGTATGATTGGTTGGGCCTACAACAAGATTGTCAGGTAAAAATCTACAACAACAATTGTGAGAACTTGAAAACAAAACTGCACCAACAACTTCCATTCGCGGGCCGCCACAACAACACAACAATAGAACGACTGGTCACGAACGGACGTATCTCAAAGATACACTCCGAGAATATCTTTCTTGCGGTTTAATTAAACATTTCAATTCGTAAAACACGACGGCAAGTTCTCGTCGCATTTAAAGCGCTGTTTATTTTTCGTTCCGTGTTTTGCTTGATTTATTTTTGTTTTGTCGTTTTATTGAGTTTAATCAATGGTTTGGCTTGAAAAGACGATGAAGCTTTAGACTTCGTATAATGATTTGACTTGAATCTTAAGCCACAAAAAAAAACATACATACCTAGATACCTACCTATACCCACCAAGATATATTGTATTTCCTGCCTTTCATTGACGGTTTTGCGGTATCGCGCGCGCGCCATCTTTTCGTTTAACGTCTTTTTGTTTGAATTTTAAGCTTCAAGTTGAATGGCATTGTGTATGACGGCCGAAGTTTGTGTGGAGTGACTTTGCAATTCTTTTCGGATTTGATGTCTAATTTCGATTTCAGTTCTTGCCGCACCCGTCACTGTTGCTGAAGTGTATTGTGATTGTGTGTTGTTGATGATCGAGATAGGTACCCATAAAATCTGAAGGTCACTCTTGTTAGTGAGAGTTTTGTGCTTAATTTTTGTTTTGTATTTTTGGATACATTTTTTTTTAATACGGGCTTGGAAGAGTTGTACCTAAAATATAAATTTTTGAGAAAGAGAATAAAATAAAAAAAACTTAATTTGCCTGAAAAGATACAAACAATGAGCTCATTTCTGATGGGTTACCCGCATGCGCCGCACGTTCAAAACCCAATGGGTTCAGGGCTTGAGCCCAAATTTCCTCCAGCTGATGACTATCACATGTACAATGGATATAGTATGTCAACGGGTCCCATCGGACATCATCAGGGACACATTGGCAGTGATTATATGTCGAATGGGCACAATGGTGGTAGCTTGCACCATCAAAGTTCAAATAGCTTTAACTACTCCCCACATCATCATCACCATCAGAGTATAGGAAGTGCGGCTGGTTATTATCACCATCCACATCCGCATTCACACCCGCATAGTGGTTACTCATCACATTCGATGCATTCACCCGTCTCGGCAGCGGGGACAGCAGCGGAAGCAGCGATAGCGAATAATGGATACGCGAACTCCAACTCGAATGGCTATTATGGTGGATATTATGGAGCAAGTAATGGTCATCATCAAATGCTGGATTTGCCTATTCAGTGTCCCAATACAGAACCAACAAATACCGTCCTAGGATTACAAGAATTAGGTAAGCTACATGTGTATTTAAAAATACCGATAAGTAGGTGTATATGTATGCCAAATACTCGTCAATGAACTTAAACCCTTAGAGTAAGGATATACCTACAATTCTTACATTGATCAATAATGATTGATGCGCATTTCCTCAGAAATAAATTCAAAAAGGCTTAGGTATGTCTAAAAAGTTTATAATGATTATGACTCAAGAGCATCTTAGACTAAGCAGTAAGCCCTCATCATCTTTGTAGGTGTCTACATTCTATGTCTTTGAATATTTTTTGGCTTCAAGTCAAAGTTGGTTGTTTCAAATTCTTGCACCGAATTTGATTTTATCAGTTTAAACGTGTGGAATAAAAAATGATTTTAAATTCCATAATAAAAAGTTATTAATGCGTACCAATTTGTAGAGAACCGGACAAGGCCTAGTAACTCAAGCTATTCACCATTCTTGGTGTCAGTGTGTTTAGTTATTCGGCACGAATGGAGCGGGAAACTACAACTTTCTGCCAAATGGAATCTCCAAGAGGAAACGAAACTCATCTTTACAGTAAATTAGGTAGTCTTTGATTTTTATCTCTCCCTTGAAAAGGGGCAGTAGCAGTAGCCACTTAAAAAAAACTTGTTTCTAAGGAGCAGAGGCTAGGAGTCTATCGCCATACTTTCCACGTGATGACAGTTCAACACACTACAGACTTTAGATATAGCGGACTGGCAATGTGTTATGAATTTTGAATTTAAAATAACCATGTTGCTTATGTTCAAATTTAAGTACTTCAAATAAAAGATTAAAAAAGGAACAAAATTAACGATTGACCTGGCGATATGTTGACTGTAAACGCTTAAGCTCGAACGGTGAGTCGTTCGGTATCATTTGAATTCTTCGAATGAGAACTTCCTGGCCTGTGACTGTGATTATGGTGGCTTTTAGGACGTTGTTCGTGAGTTTCCTCACCGAACCTGGTTACATTGAACAGTTGCGATTGGTTCAGATTCAAATTGTGCAGCATTTTGATGAGAGAGCTGGCTTTGAGCTGCAAAATGTGCTATAGTATAGATCGGGCACGGCCAATACGAATTCGAAAATTCAATTGGATAATTTCTTACTCCGTCATCATTTGTAAATGTGATCAACCATCAATTTTAACAAATGCGCTGTTGCTGCGGTTAGAGTTTGAATAATCAATGCACATGTTGCAACCGGGGAACACTTTGATAAAGAGTTCTTCATTCGATAATGTGAATTCTCAAAAATTTGAATAAAGCCAGTAGCAGCATGAACCAGAATTCGATAATTTCTTATTGCCGACAGTCGTTCTGATCGTTCTGCAACGCAACTCTCGTTTTCATCGTTAATTGCAGCTTCTTGAAGTATCGCTAGAAATACGATTATTTCGGGACAACGATCATTTGCAGGCGTTGACCTTGGGATGACCAGTAAATTTGATCATTGCTGCTTCAAAGAGTGTCTCCTATTTTTCCTCAGATCAGCCATATTATGTCTTCTTTGTATTTGTCCCCTAAATTGAGTGTTTTCGAGTTAAAACATGTCAAGCAAATTAGGCAAATCTAAATGTTTTACCACCGCCCTTGACCTCAATACTCTTATAAATAAAATGCACGACTAGGTCGTACGTACTTGCTCTTATGTTATGAGGCTATGAGTTTAAGATAATTGTATATAAAGACATGGAAATTATGAAAGAAAAATGATTACAAGCAAATCGACATTTAAAGTTTTCTGGTTCTACAACCCACCCAAGAAGCAAGATTGAACAACTGTGAATGAAATTTTAGACACGAAAATTTAAATTTTGCCTACAGTTACAGTTGGTCGTCACATAAAAGCAATTTTTGCCCACCTTAATTTTGAAGATGAGTAGGCTTTAAGGTTTAAAAAGCGGAATCACCAAATGTAAGATAATTGGAGTGCGTTCAGATTTTGAACTACGATGGCTCCATCTAGCAAAAAATTAAACTATATAACGAATGTTAAGTTCAAGTAAAAACTTGGAAAAAATAAAAAGATTTGAATTCAAAAAATTAAAATCACCAAAAGCTAAAAATATTGCCTGTTTTGTGTACGTCGCCAAATCGATTTTCATGCCACCAAATGAAATTTAAAATCGTCTGTTTGGCGATAAATCGCTACATCTGACAAATTTGAAACCTGAACCGAAACGTTATTCGATTTGTTTTTTTTTTTAATTAAAGCTTACGGTTCTGTTTCGGTATGTATCAACTCGTTTGTCATCGACTCAGACTTAACGTAGATAGTATTTGCTCTGTAACAGACAAATCAAACCGAATAATCGGAATTTTATAAAAAAATCTAAAGCGAGTTGTCTACTTATTGCCTGCGGAACAGTAAAATGTGGATGAATTAAAAAACCTCAACAAAATCAGAAATTTTTAGTTTTTTTACTGTTCCGGAAAAAGATGATTTTAGGGCAATTGGGTGACATTTGGATCAAAATACACTTTTTCTGTGCAAGAACCTTCACTCTACAGACAATAAAGTTCATACCTTTGAAACATTAAGGAATGATTTTAAAATTTGGTTTGAAATAGAAAAATGTTCACAAAAGTATGAGATTCCTTTAAAACCTATAAGAGTATCAAAAAGGAGACGTCAGGAAAAACTAATTTACTTTTCAGCAACAGTGTTGTGGCGAAAGCAATACACTAGATTTGGCATCCCATTTCGAGACCGAAGATTGTTGGAGAATTAAAATATTATAATTTGTACCCAGGTAGATTTTTTAATCAAGTTTTTTTTTCTTTTATTTTTTGAATGCAGCTTTGATTTGTTTTCAATGGTCAATATTTAAATTCATATTTGAAGTTTCTTTTCAAAATGCGATCAAAGTTTTAGTGGAAACATTTATTTTTCTTTTCAATAAATGACTCAAAAGACAAGCTCTGTTTTAAGGAAAAATCAAATTGAATAACTTCCAGCTTAATGATTAGGAATTCTAATCTTGTTGGATATAGTTTACAGTGGATTTTCGTTGAAAAATTCATGTAGGTTGAACTGAACTTAAAACAAATTGCTTATGACAAAGCCCTCACTATGTCACTGATGAGTTCAAGTGAGTAAGCCGAACGAAACGCCAATTTGTGGGACTAAAGGCCATAAAAAGCTATTTTGAATCAAAAATCAAATTGAATAGGTAATGTTTATACTCTGAATTTAAATTTATTTGACGGTTGAGTAGTTCGACAGTTTCTAAAAGTTCTTAATAGTTGGAAATATGCTTTGTTTAATTAAATAAAATGCAAAGTTCGTCAAATATTAGAAAACCGATGCCGTTGTCCAAGTAAGATAACTTTAGGACAAGGGTGAACAAAGTTTTTAAAGAACTTTTTGGAGTAGGACAGCTATCAAAGTTTATAAATACAATGTAAAAAGGGAAGACTACTCTGCCGTGTTAAGAAGAAAAAACGTAACTGGCATTTTGGCTGTTTTGAGTTAGAGCCAGTTTTGACATCCTTGGTAGGGTTATTATTTTATTGTTTAGTAATAAAATCACTATCTTGCCTTTTTCGTGGTTAAAAACGCTTTCTAAATATGACGTATGTACAAAAAACCATGCTTTTTTTAAGATAAATTGACGTATCTGCATTTTCATAAAAAAATAAGCGTAACTACCAAACAAATATTCGTAGATCCGGAAATGAAAATTATTTACTTGCAGATATGGCACATAGTCTTAAGATGAAAGTTATTCAACTAGACTTCTATTAAATTTAATTAAGTGAGTTTTTGATAAAAATTAATAATTTGATAACTTATCATTTCCTTAAAGTGTGAAACAAATTCATCCAAAAATAAAAAAGTTACATACATAAACACAAAAACGCATTTATTTCGAAATGCCCAAAATACAGATACGTTTTTTCTTCTTAACACGGCAGTACTAGACGCACTAGAAGAGAACGAGATTTACAGAGCAAGCAGAACAGAACAGGACAAACTACTTAACGACAAGTTAACTTTTAAAGCAAACGCACTATTCGACACAGCAATAACATACTACACGAGATAAAATAAGACAAACATATTAATCCATATTAAACCTAACCACAGATGACAGCAATTTTAACAACACAAAAAAAGTTTAACTTCAAAAGGCGGTTTGAAAATATTCTATTGGCCCATTCATTTGTCGCCTTCGTCAAATTATATATGAGTACTGCAGACAAATTTTATCAATAACTTTAAGGCTTGATTCACACTACTGTGCCAATATCGATAGATTCTCAAAATGTTCTCGCTCCGATACTTAACCCTAGTATTCACTACATTGCAGCTCCGATACCGATATCGATATAGCTCCCATATTTTTTTGTATTCTTTTTTTCATATATTATTTTCAAATCAATTTTTTTTGTCATCGATTTATCACATCAAAATAAATAAAAAATTGAAAAATGAGTTCTCACTTCGATAAAATATTCTTTCAAACAAATCGAAATCGGAGCGAGAGCGTATCGGTTTTGGAGCGATAACGATTGTGTGAATATAAACATTGTTTCTCGTTTAAGAATATTTTAATGTAGTGAGCACGTACTGAGACTGAATCAGTATTAGAACTATAGTGTGAATCAAGCTTAAAGATGTTTTAAAATGAATTCAATATAGCACTGAGTGCCGAAGTCTAGATTATGAAAAAATATGTTCGAATTAATGAGCTATTAGATAAACCTTGACAATAAAACAAAAAACATATTGGAAATTTTCAAATGTATATACAAACTACAAAAGGCCGCATTACCGTTTCCGGTTAGTTGCACCGATTGTGATAGAAGTTTATCGGCAGTGCAGCGGATAAAAACTTGGTTGGGAACTTATTTTACCCAAAACCATTCATTTTTAATATAGAATGTAAGACATTCACCTCTATTAGTGAATACGGCGAATGAGCTTTTGCAACCATTCAACTCATTTTCGAGATTTTAGCTATTAGTCAATTCGAGATAGAAAATTGAACGACTGTCGGTAACATTATGTGCACCACCGACATTTTATTCAACAAATTTGATATTAGTGAAACCGCAAACCATTCGCTCTCCATTCAAACTTTCCCTTTTTATATCCGCGCCAATTTTGTCGTGAATCTGCTATTGTTTTTCTTTATTTGTCAGAAAATCATGATGAATAACACAGAAATGTAAATTTACACTCATAATTCTGAATTTAAAAGTATAGTTTAGTTAAAGCAAAGTATTTAACATTCTTTTTGAAGAAATAAATTGTTTACAACTTTAGGATTATGTTTAGACAGGCTTCATGTGAGGCGACTCATTTTGACGTGAGGAATGTCTGAACACCCCTTGAGATTGCGTGTTACGTTTGAAATGTCAATAAATGACAAAATCGATAATATAGTTCGGAAAATGGTAGGGAAGTTTCGGAATCGATAATATAGTTCATTCGACGAGTACTAATTGAGAAAAAACGCGAATGCGAATCCAGTGCAAATCTGTTCAACTCCGGGGGAGTAGAATGTTGCGAATTGACTAATCGGCACGATAGTTGCAGAGTTGAGTTTGGTAGCACTTCTAATTACTGTTAGTTTGCTTTACTGTTGACGTGTCGTTGTCGGCTTCATTCATTAGTTCTCTTTTGAACAAATTCGGAAATTAATTAAATGCTCAAGTCCAAATAAATACATAGTTATTGAGGAATCATTTGTACCGAAAAATTGTTTAATGATAAGGTTTGGTTTGGACTGGTTGCCCACCTTAGAAAAAATTCCTTCCTACGCCAATGAATACGATATTTAAATTAGCTAAAATAACTCTTTTGATAGTTTGAGGTGAAAAAAAACGCCATCTTAATTCTTGATTGAATATTATTCTAAAAATAAATAAATTGGGTGACGCAACAGCTCGTGGAGAACCAGGGCCTAGTGACTTACAACTCACAACCATTCTTGGGTTCGTGTTGTTAGCAGGAATGGAGGGGACCTATAGGTTTTTGCCGAGTCCGAACGGCTAGATGAGAAGCACTTTTTTCATGATTTGATTTGAGGATTTGTCAGTTCCTCGCAAGAGGCAGTATGTACCTCGAATAAAACATTTCTGTTCTTAGGTGGCACGGCTGGGAATCGAACCCACACCTTCAGCATGACAGTCCTACGCACTAACCATCACGCCACGAAGTACTACTGAATATTATTGTATGGACAAAAGAAAACTTAGAACCGTTGCGTTGGAGCGATTTTTAAAAAAATAATTTTTCATACCTATATCAAATTCTTACAACAAAAATTTTGGCATGCGAATCTTAAGTAGTTATTTATGTATATATAAATTAAATAAAAAAAATGTTAACCCCTTTCAAGATATCGAAATTACAAAAAAAAACATTAGATACCTGAAACTTTCTTTAATAATTCAAAAATTTCTTTTATGAAAATTTTGATATGCAATGCTATTTGAACATAGGTATTTGAAATTTGTATATACAAAATTAATCAAAATCCGTTCAGCTTTTAATGAGAAAATTCAAAATAAAAAAAAACATTCTATGAGAGGTTTGATAGAAGATCGTTCTAATTTTATAATATGGAAACATTTTAATCAAAATCGTAGGGGTAATTTTTGAGAAAAAAATATTTTTCTTAGCTGTTATTAACTTTTGTATACAAGGTTCCGTTATTTTTTCATAAATTTAAAATTGTTTCTTAAAAATATTTGGAATCATTTTTTAAAAATCCAAAAAATATGTTTTTAAAAATTGTGGTTATAGTTTTGAAGAAAAACGAAAATAAAAAATGGTTCTTTGGGATTTACCATTATTAACCATTTTTTGAAAGATGGTTTCCTACCCAAAGGATTAGCCGTTACTAAAAGTAATTTATTGAAATTTTTTTAAAGAAAAGTTTTGAAGCTCTTTTTAAGAAAAATACGATTATGTAAAATTGTAAAAAAGAATTGTGTTAAATTGTACCGTTATTTTTGGTAAAAAAAAAATGAAAGAAAACGTGTGGGGGGAATGACCAAAAAAAACTATTAACCAAGTTTGAAGAAAATCGATCCAGCCGTTTAGGATTATAGTTGAATGGACAGACAGACAGACAGACAGAATTGTGAAACCCACCTTTTTCGTCTTCCCTATCATCGTAATGACAAGTCTGATTAAAATCGCGAGTTCAATTTTTTTCGAATGCATTGCCATATAGTACCTTTATATCGCAAGTAAAAATGTTAATTGAGTATCTATAGTTTTCCTAACTCTGTTTCGAATGTATACTTACAAGTATGTAAAGGGTGTTGTTTTTAGAGGTATAGAAGTTTGATGTGGAATACCTTAAACCAAGATGATTTTTTTAAATTGTCATGAAATTTAATTCATTCGAAAGATAATATTCTGACATTATAATTTAAATATGGCCGCCACGGCTGGCTCAGACGTAGTCTAATCTGGAGGTCCAATTTTCGATGATTTTTTCAAACATTTGTGGCCGTATATCAACAATAACGCGGTGAATGTTGTCCTTTAAGTGGTCAATCGTTTCGGGCTTATCAGCGTAGACTAGCGACTTCACATTAACCGAAAAGCGTCGCCTTAATCAAAAAATTAAAACTTATGTTGCGTATTTATTAAAGTTAAATAAATTTAAAAATTTTGAATTAACTTTTAAACATTTTATTATTTTTTGTTTTTATATTCTCATATTAACACACAACATGGAGACTTCACCACAAACAAATACACTTGTGGACTATCATCACTCCAAATACGGCAGTTTTGTTTACTGGCGTATTCATTCAACCAAATAAGAGCTTCATCCCTAAACAAAATTCGCTTATAAAAATTGGGATCAACGGCAATCTTGTTTTGGGCCCATTAACCGGGCGTTGTTCAGACCTCAGTCTATTCATGGTGAAATGCTAAACTAAACTTAAAATAAATCACTTGAAAGCTGACCAAATAGCCACCAGTTAAAATAGTGTTGCAAACTTAAAGTTCTTTACCTATAAAAAAAAACACCCTTTTGATATATTTGTTGAACTGTTTTTTAGTCTTGTAAAAAACAGATTTTGTTTGGTTTTGACAAAAGTGAATTGTAAGTTTTTGATTGTACACCAACCTCAATGTCAAAACCTCGAAACTTTAAATATGACTGTCAAAAGTCTCGTTGCTAGAATTTTATGACCCATCGTAAATATTGTATTTTGCTATAGCAAATAATCAAAAAGGCTCCTCCACTTAGCACAAAATTAGAGGATTAGAAGTTATGCAGGTATATCATTTTTGATTATTCTGAAATATTTTTAAAATTTTAGAATATTTTCAGATCACCTATTTTAGAATTAGGGATGCTGGTTGATGTAATTTTTCTACTAGAATTGGCATTGGCATATTGAATTTTATGAACTTAAAGAATAAAAACCAATTTTCCAAAAAAAAAATATATTATTATCTAAGATTATTGAAAAATGACTGACGAAATTTTTGACTATAACCAATTTGCGAGTAATTTTCGATTTTTTTTCCGAATTGTTGTACGAAAAAACAACACGCAGTTATACCAAATTGTTGTTGTATTCAACATGCTATATTTTCTAAGCGAATATAAAAAAGCAATCCAGGGCAAATATTGGCCACCAAAAACAATAGGAATTATGCAAATATAGCCTGATGAGGTGCATCCGTTAACCGTGACATAGAACGTCATCGCTCAACCGTTAAAGCCATGACACCTACATCACTCGTTCTTAAAAACTGAGTTATCTATGTTCGCTCTTAAATTAAACCGATGCAATGCGGACGATATGGCAAGTTACTTGAGGTATTACGAGGAATAAAACTGAACAAGAATTCAAATACTGTCATGACAGGTTTTTATATTTTATTTAATGAATACTGAGAAAAATGATGAAAAAATAAGTAACGTGTACAATACGTGTAATACGTGGTCTGTGATAGTGTCTGTAGTGGGGAGAGGATAATGGTGAATTTGGGTTAATTCATTGGGGCAATTATTTCTCGAATATCACGATTTCAATATTGGAGGTCAATTTGCAACTAACAAATTGTTTGTAGTAGGTACCTCGTGGCATGATGGTTAGTGCGTAGGGCTGTCATGCCGAAGGTGTGGGTTCGATTCCCAGCCGTGCCTCCTAAAAACAGAAATGTTTTATCCGAGGTACTGCCTCTTGCGAGGAACTGACAAATCCTCCAAGAGTATACTTGTCAGAAATAAGTGCTGCTCATTTTGCCGTTCGGAATTTGCAAAAAACTGTAGGTCCCCTCCATTCCTGCCAACATAACGCACACAGGAATGGTTGAGAGTTGTAAGTCACTAGGCCCTGGTTTTTCACGAGCTGTTGCGCAACCCAATTTATTTTATTTTTTTAAATTTTTTGGTGGAGAGCCAATTGATTACAGGATAGTATTCGCAAAAAGGGATGAAAGCTTCAGGAAGACTTAGACATGGGGGCATATGCATAAAAATGAAGTACTTACTACCAGTAGGAGGTTAAACTAAATACTGGTACTACTAGTAGAAGCTGAAACTTATAGTATTTACTGTGTTTGGTATATGCGTAAAATAAAGTTTATACAAGTAACCACATACTAGTAGTAAATACTGAATTCATCCAAGTAAATACTACTTATTCACTCAAAATTGGTAGTATATACTGAATGAATGTGTTTACGTGAAATTGGAAGCTGTTGTTTTGAATTTCTTTTTTAATTTATCGTTCTATTTCCTCTTTTTTAAACACTCTTGTTTTGTACTTATGGGCTAAAGGTGTGTGTTTATTTGAGAATAATTTCAATAGAAAACTTTTGAGAGATTCTCTCGCGTATAGCTGTCTACCACATTGTTAGCTAATCTCATAACTGTGTTCACATGTGATTTTCGATCTCGAGAGCTGCTGCAGAATTATAACTTTTAATAGAACACACATCTGTAAGCCATTCGTTTGGTATGTCTTCTTTTTCTACTTTTCTGCGCCACTTTTTCTGACTCACGACTGTGAATTTTTGCATTCAGCATACAAAAGTATTTACTATTAAATGTTCAAGTTGGTTTTTACAAACTTGAACAATTTGCAGTAAATACTGGAAATAAAAAGTACTTACTAGTTTTTATGCATACCATTAAAAGTATTTACTGGCTAAATTCATCGGAAACCAGTAAATACTTTTACCTCTAGTAAATACTTGTTGTTTAGTATTTTCTTCGGTTTTATGCATATGACAATTAGTAAATACTATCAAAATTTAACAGTAAAATCATTTACTACCGTTTATGCATATGACCCATGGACTCATTTAGACCAGGAAATAATTAATTCATGATATATTAAAATTGGTATCCACGCAGAATGGCACCCTTTATAGCATATCCAAAGTCCCCCAAAATACGCGCATTGGTTTTTGTGTAGATGCAATTGAAAAGACGGAGAGGGAGAAAAGTTGGAATTCTATCAAACTGTAAAATTTGGTTTGCTACCACCAAAGGGGTTAAATTTGTAATGCAAACCAAGAATAAAAAAAAACTAGTCTCGTCCCCAGCCGGTGTCGAAATTCGACACCAATAAAAAAATGAAAGCTAGATATAAAATATTTGAAAATAGATCAAGAAATAATATTTAAATTTTTTAAATTTAATTTTTTGAATGTGCACAGTGGGCGGCAGTATAAAATAGTACTTAGCTTATACGGACCCACAGTGTTTAATTTTGTGATTCGCACACCCTCCGCGACAATACCTTTCCAACTACATAAGATGTATCCAAATCGGTCCAGTACTTTTTGAGAAAATGGTACCACAAAATTTTTGTAAGCCTATTTATATTGTATATAGATTTTATTAAGTCGAGGAAAAATCTTGAAAGAAGTTGGAAAATTTTTCCCGAATTTCCGATTTGGTATAATTAAGGTACATATCACATATGTAAACAAAGTATGGTTAATGATTTAATGATATCATTATTTCTAAAGGACTTTCGGTAATATTTTACCTGGTTGTACTAAAAAACAATTATTACTGTAACTTTTTTGTGGGTAGTCGTTTCATTTTGGATTAAGTCTGATTAGATTCAGCGTTTAAATTTTCTATTAAAACATGTATCATATGATGGGTTTGTAGCAAAACAAATATTTCAGTTTGATAAACTTACAACTTTTTCCCCTTCGGTCAACACAAGAAGCCAATGCAGGGATTTTAGGGGACTTTGGATGCTTGGATATGCTTTCGAGGGCGCAATTTTGCGTCGATACCAATTTTAATATTTCATGAATTAATTATTTCAAGGTTCCCTATACGATTTGAGCTATTTTTACTGGTCTAGCACATCGAAAAATTGGTGGTTTTTGAAATTTGTTCATCTTTGGGTTATTTATACTTGATTAGAAACTAGAAACACACATAAAGAAGGATTTTAAATTTCGAGGTCGGTAAAGTATGGGTTAAGGCTTTTAAGAAAAATGTTTTTTAATTAAATGAAGGAACAGAAAAATTGTTGTTTATATTGAGATATATGGCAAATTAGATGTTCCTTTCATTAGTGAAATCTTAACCGGAAATTGCTTTTTTTTTAGTGCCTATACAACCGGAAGTTTACATTTCAAATCAAATTTTAAGAGAACTAGTCGCTCTTTATCAAACCGATGATGCACATTCTAGAGAAATAAGGATGCCAATTTGAAGTAGATGTTAAGAAGCTCAAATTTACTTAAAAACTGCATGATAATTAGCATTAAACCTCTTTAAAAATAATGCAATTAATCATAACTACATCAGGGTTTGGAAGTCAGCCGTTAAAAAAAACATGCAAATCCTAATTACTATTACATCCAGCCAAGCTCAGATGGAGGCACGGCATGGATTAACGACTTTAAAATAAAAAACAAAACATTTCTAGGCACCTATTGATTTTATTTCCAAATGATGTTTATATTTAAGAAAATTAGATACCCTTTCCTTTGCCTTACAATTAATTTCGTGAATGCATCCAACTATGTAGTTTTTCACATTTTATGTGAATCGCACTCTGTATAACTTTGTTTAAGTATACCTATAGTACAAAATATATTCCCAAAGACAGAAAGACGGTACACGGTTGTGCGGGGCCAACTTGATTTTTCTTCTTTACCGTCGTAATAATATGTATGTATGTACAATGTTTGCTATCGTTTAGTATATACTTAATTTAATTATTTTACTTTACAAAAGGAGTGTATTTTAATGAGGTATTTGATCACTCATCAAAATTTATTGAGCTGAGATTGCGGGCACGGTATTTTTATAGTCATTAAGATAAACGTTAGTTAAAACAAATTGGATATGAGTAGGTATTTTATTACTTTATTGATTTCTGCCTTGAAATCGTAGTAATTATATTTATCTGGAGTAAAACTTACTTAGTTTTCTAAATGAAACGAAAACATTTATAAGTTCCTTAGTAGCAAGGAATATAAAGTTACCAAGAAGTATTATCTGGATCTTAAAATAAAATCCGATTCCGAAAGCTCTTTTGAAAACCTAGCGCATGAAGTTTTTTGATTAAGATTGTGTGATTAACCTTATCAAAAGCTTTCAAAAAGTCGGTGTAAATGACATCACATTGATATCCATCCTCGAGATATCTAGTTACTTCGTGGCATAAAATTGAAAGATTTGTTGTGGTCGACCTTCCAGAAACAAACCCGTGTTGGAATGGGGAAATAAGTCCTTTCCTATTTAATTGGTCGCACTCAGTATGTACGTATAAATAATATACTATCCGATGCTATTAACGTTACTTCTGGTGTACCACAAGGGAGCCATTTGGGTCCTTTGCTTTTTTTACTTCTAATAAATGATATACCTGATTCAATGAAAAGTTCTATTTGTCTTATGTTTGCTGATGACATAAAATTACTTCGCTGCATCAAATCTCCCTACGATTGTTTTCTACCCCCAAAAAGACTTAGAGCACTTAGCTTGCTGGTTTAGCTCTAACCAGCTGTTTCTAAACGTCTCTAAATGCAATATCTTATATTTCCGTCGTAACTTTTCCCCTATTAACTTTATATACAATATTGATGATATTCCGTTGCAAAGGGTAGTTGAAAAAAAGGACCTTGGTGTTATCTTTGATCCGAAGCTTTCTTTTTCCCTTCATATTGATTTTATTGTGGCTAAGGCAAGTTCTTTACTCGGATTCGTTGCCCGAAACTCTAAAGAATTTTCTGACCCTTATACTCTTAGGGCACTTTACTATTCCTACGTTAGGCCAATTCTTGAGTATTGCTGTGTTATATGGAATCCGTACTATGACATACATTCTATTCGCATTGAACGCATCCAAAAACGCTTTACTAGACTGACCGTCCATATACTAAACTGGAATATTCGAATGCCTTGTTATACTACTCGATGTAATTTACTTGATCTTCAGTCTTTAAAAACTCGGAGAAAGTACTTCGAAATTATTTTTGTTCGCGATATTCTAAAAAAACAGATTGACTGTTCTTATCTCCTATCATTTATAAAAATGTATGTTCCTGTGAAGGCTCTGCGGGCGTATAGCTTATTCTTTGTTCCTCATCATAGAGTTAATTACGGACTTAATGAGCCAATAACTCGGTGCATTAAACAAGCAAACACAATTTGTGATCATATTGATTTTCATGACAATCAAAGTCGTGATACTTTCAAAAAACATGTTATTCTTATATTAACGTAAATTAATCCTGGTGGTTATTTATTAAGTATTAGTAAATTGTAAGGTATCGCATGCTACTAGTATATTTCACTAGTCTATAAGATTATATATTATTATATGTAGTCTGCTTGATGAAAGAAATAAATAAATAAATAAATAAATAATAAACAAAAGAACGAAACAAAACATAATTAAGTGAAAAGCTCTTTATTATACAATCTTGGCAAACACCACGCACTATTATATTCACTATTCGTATTATAAGGATAGTAAAAAGGAGGATACTTTTGACGGGTTCCAATGTTGGAACCCGCCAAATTTGTATGAGATGCGACTTCTTGGTAACTTTATATTCTTTGATGGTAGCCATCTACGGATATTATTTAAGAGTTATCCATCACCGCACTTATTTATAAATCGCAGTCAGAGTAATTTCGTGTTATATCAGGAATTAAAGTCTTCCTCTTAAAGTTTGTATATTGTTATTCTGATTTACTTTCTCATAGCTGAATATAGCATTTTCACTTTGTATAAATGTTCACGGCTCGTTGATCAAAAGAAAAAAATTTATATTCACTCATGGGCCTTATGTCTCTCATTTTAGCCATATTAATTAAGCAACAAAAATTGTAGATCCTCTTGATTTCTGCCGACTAATAACATGCATAGGCTATTGAATAAACCTTTTAAAAAGGAACAATTACATGCAAAGTTTTTATTATTGAATATATTTACTTGGCTCATTTACACATGCATAAATTAAATGGTCAAACATGACCACTTATCAATATTTTTGTTATAACTCTAAAAGTAAGCCGAATTTGACAATTTTACGTTCAAAACTTTTTGTTTCAAATCAAATTTTCTGTCGAAATGGATGGTTTAAAAAGTTTTATATATGAACATTTAAGCAGGACAAGTTAATAAAAACGTGGGACTGGCCACGATAGCAGAAAAGTCTTGGTATCGTTTGGTATTGGTATCATAAGCCCAAACGATACCGGCTCCAAAGCATCTGAAACGATAACCAGCGGATACCGTACTTTTTCAGGGCCAGATTTAGAGGTGTGGAGGCCCTGGGGCAACAAAGGTGGAGTGGAGGCCCCTGGCCCCTCATTATTTTATTTATTTATTTATTTATTTATTTATTTACGCTTATAACAAGCTTTATCTTAGAACTAATACATTAATTTTAAAAATAAAACAAAACAAAATAAAATAAAAATGAGAAATATAAAATAAAGAAAGGATTGAAAAAAGAAAGTAAGAATTTTATAATAAAACAAATGTAGCTAACAATTATTGGCATTACGTAGCATTCGGGACATGGGATTGTAGAAGCTAGCTGGTTAGCATTAAAAGAGACAAGACTTAACAGAGCAGGGCAGTCAATACTACTGGTTAAAATATCATGAATAAAAAGTAGGTACATCCAAATAAAATGAGAAAAAATATTCAGTCGAGTGTTTCAATAATTTATTCCCAGGAAAAAAATCATTTCCTATTTTGATACAATACTAAGTTAACATTTCTAGCCAAAAAAAATTCAAATATGTCCATGCTTCCACATAAAAAGTCTGAATATTTCAATTATCATTAGTAAAGGAGTTCACTCCTTGAAATAATAAAACTCATTAAAAATGAAAAATTTTGTTTGACTAGAAAAAATAAATAAGTCACAAGCTTTATTTTGGCATCAAAATAATCATTGATTTCGCCTTTTAATCATTTCAGGATCAATCATTAAGAATTTCAATGAGTTTCAGTGATAGCTATAACTGGCGCCTTAGTTCACTGTCACCTCGAAAGGCTAATCCGCATTCAGCGATGAATTTGTTAGTAGGTAAGGATTTCGAGTGGACTTTAACTAAGACGCTTAACAATATATTTTCCCCGTTGTTGGAGAAAAGCAAAGCCAAAATTGACGGTCTCTTGATTGTTCTTGTGGCGTGTAAACAAATTCTTTGAACATTCCCTAAGAAACTTTTTCGCGACACTTCATTGCAATTTAGAAGTTTTGTAGACCCTTTTTCCGCGCAATATTCCATCTTTTCATTTTTTACGTTGTCAGAAAATAGTCGTTGAGTTGAAAGTCGAGCAAGAGGAATCATTAGCAGAAACACAAAAAAGGGTTATGGGGCTAAGAATTGTGCGCATGGAAAATGAGAAGAGTAGAGAAGCTCCGAGCTATGAATTAAAAACTGTCCAGTTACGTGCATGCACTCAAAAATAAGAGATAAAAGCAGGAGTGGATTGAAGTAAATTATTTCAAATTTGAACTTACTACCTTTAAATTATAATATTCCAGTCCCATAAATAATTGAATACATTCAGCAGAACTAAACAAACACATTATAATCAATCATAACCTCTCCGTAACCCTTTTTATGTTCTTGTTCTAAGGACTTCTATTTGGCATTTATTTATTTTTTGTGCGGTATTTATCGTCAGAGTTTGAAATCTCACTCATTGTGGAGGCCCCTGTTTTGTGGAGGCCCGGTGCTGTAGTCCCGGCTGCCCTCCCCTAAATCAGGCACTGTTTTGGACCGAAATTTACCGATACCTTCGCAAGTATCGTTTGGTATTGGCAGAAATAAAGAATTTTTTGCAAACAAACAATTCTTGTAATTGGTTTCTCGGAAACGGTCATAACGATTTAGAT
Organism: Dasysyrphus tricinctus; assembly: GCA_963921185.1. Lineage (NCBI taxonomy): Eukaryota > Metazoa > Arthropoda > Insecta > Diptera > Syrphidae > Dasysyrphus > Dasysyrphus tricinctus. Next base: position 130,852,694 of record OY992530.1, read on the forward strand.
GAAATTTTCAGTGTGTATTTTCTTAGGCAGGAAGAAGGTTAAGGCAATAATTTTAATAAAAACCGCCTACAGCTACGCCAATTTTTCCAAACTCATTGCTTTAATAACATGTTACACCGTTAGAACCGTTCGATTCGTTCGTTAATTGCCTAACTAATATGGATCCAACTTTTTACTATGGCTTACGGTCGGTGTATCAATATTACCAATAAATAACACAAACATTTTGAGACAAGGAATAGTCCACAAGTATAGAACTTTTTGGATTTACAACTCATTTAAATGGACTAGGTTTCTGCGTTAACAATTATAATGGATAGGTACCAAATCGGAAATTAACTTAGACATTGGGTCTCTGCCAAAATTGGATCAAATAAGCCAATAATAAACAAATGTTCTCAAAAATCTTCAACGCCTTTTTTCCGTAATATGATTTTTTTACCAAAAACCCGGAAAGTTGTCCTTTGAAAGATGCTCTGGTTATTATCGGTACAAAGTAAGTTAGTAATTAAAAAAAAAAATATTAAAACCGTTGTATTGGAGCCTCCAAATTCTATTTTAACATGAAAACAATACTGTCATATTGATTTTTCCAAAAGGAAAAAAAACGAAAGCTAAAATTATTCAGCTTTAGCTAGAATTGTCTACAGCTAAAACTGTTTAGCATAATATTTTTTTTCACATAAAACAAAGCCTAAGGAGGAGCTGTCTAGCTTTTGCTACTAGTAATATAGCTATGACTAGTTAGCTTAGCTTTTTCAAAAGAGCTTTTACTTTTTTTATTCATAAGTCCATTATGAAACAAGCCCTTAATAGTCCAGGTCAAAAAGGCTATTTGCGAGCAAATTGTGGGGTAGTTTTGATTTGTTCCCTCGTCTATGTTTTCGGGAGTGCTAAATCCGAATCTGAGGTTTGCCAACAAAATTTCGTGAAGCAACATCGAAATACGCAAAAAATTATGCAAAAATGCATTTCTTGGGAGTTTTTCACTAATGGCTCGAAAACTATCAACTATTCGAAAATAACATGATAGTATCATTGAAAGTATACACAATTTCCAATAAATCTCTATTCAAGGTTTTTTTCTGCGACGACCCATTTAGACTCAAGCACTAGTCGAAAATTGACGTACTTTTACTGTTTTCGAGAACCCACTCGAAAGCGCTAAGAAATTACTTTGTGTGACAAAATTTGAACTTTTGTCTGTTACATGAACCAAGATAAAATTTTCTGATGGTCTTTGATGCGCTGAGTTTGAAGCAGGCCTTGAAATTGCTCTAGCACGTTAAGTTTTTGAGATATTTGAATCTAAAGTTTTAAAAAAATGCATTTCTTATGCTAATTTGAAGTTATGTTTTTTTCTCGTGGTAATTTTTGTTCGAACAAATGTTTATAGTCATTCTGAAGTATAAACATTTTACTTCAAAAGTCTTTTTGAATCTTTCAAATACCTCCATTCGTCTTCGAGAAATCATTGGTTTTCGTCTTACTGATTCCGAAAAATTCCACAATTTGCCCTCTTGAGCACAAATTTACTGGATTTTTCGAATTAAGTAGTAAGACGAAAATCATTGATGTCTCGTAGACGAATGGAGGTATTTGAAAGATTCAAAAAGAACTTTGAAGAGATAAAGACATTCAAACTTAACCATTTCTTGCATTTTTTGCCCGAAGCCCTGTATTTTGGTACTACATGTCAAATTTAACAATCTTTGTACCCAGTGACCCAGTACCAAGTCTCATATTTATCGGCCAAGCTATTCAGTTTGTAGGTTTTAATGGGAGCATACAAAAACAGCCGGAAAACAAAATTACGGGCTTAGCTACCTTTTTTTTTTTTTTTAATATTCCCAATAATCGTAATGTTATACATATATATAATCAAAATCTTAAGTTTGAGTATTTTTACGAATGTAAAATTTGCTATATGTATGTATGTAGTAGTGAAAAAGAGGCTTTTTGGCAAGTTTAAATGGGTATATATCAATATCTATCAATTTTGAATAGAAATACCTTTTAAAGACATGCAATATTAAGGCCTTAATCATCTACTTTACTTTGTCTGAGCATGTTTAGAGACCATTCTGGCTACAAAAAAAGTTATGCACAATTTCTTAAAAAATTTAGAATTCTTAAATTTTTCGATTTTTTTGGTTGTTACTTGTTAATTTGTCCCAGTAAATTTTGTGATTAAATTTTAACCATCCATTTCGATAGGAAATATAATTTTGAACAAAACTTTTAAGCGTTAAATTGTCAAATTTGGCTTAGTTTCCGAGTTATACCAAAATATTGAAAAGTGGCCAGTGTGACTATATATTCTCTCAGCAACTCATAAGTGAATTTGGTAGCATTTTCGGATTCCGGCATGCTAATGCTTATGGGCCGTACAAACATAAAAACCCTTGCACGTAGTTATTCCTTTATCCCCCTCATTTGAAGCCTCATTTGGAGGTCTATTCAATAGCCTAATAAGAATGGTTGATGTGATGTGGAAAAGTTAACATAATATTTTAATGCATTTCGAAATAAGAATATGCATTTGCTTTCTTGCACCAAAATTCTTCGAGGTTGATTCCGGACTCTAAACATTCTTTACAGCTGCGATCATTTTGAAGTTCCATAAGCTTTTCTTAAATTTCCTGGGGAATTTTAATCATCTTCACAATGGAAAGGTTTCGAAGCGCTTGGCAAATATTATCAGGCTTTTCTTGACTCAGTTACAGAAAGTAATGCTCGAATTCGGCCTTGTATGACCAATAATTTGTTGTTGAATGCTTGATGCAATACTTTCATCTGTTCAATGCAAATTTCTTAGGAATGGGTTTTGCAGATGAACGCACATTATTTGTCTTCAAAAATGAAAATGTTTGCCGATGATTTTCAACATCAACTCATTTTGTCAATTATTTTCGATTTGACGGAAATACTTAAAAGAGATATTTCAAAAATGTTTCGCTTAGCGTCGTCGTCATTTAAAACCTTCGCAGCTTCTTTCAGCAAACAAGGCCTTATCAAAATCTCTCCAGTTGTATGATGTGGTTGTTTCTGATTTTCGCAATAAATTTTGGGATTTCGAATGATGCTGCCAAAATTGATGAAAAAAAAATATTGATCCACATGGTCCGAGCTTCATTTTCTATAAACCTTGCAACTTTGATTCTAGAAACTCTTTTGGCTTATTGACAAATGTCGCATTTTTCAAATGTCACGCTGCGTCGTTCCAATTCTCATGGTTTCATTTCATGGCATCATTACTGATTTTTATATTTATACTTAAGGTGTCAGCTTGTTCGTGAACGTCATTTGGTCCAATTTGATCAGAAGGAAAAGCGCCATACTACATCGGCAAAGGAGTTTAAAATTTGGCATAAACATTAAGTGTCGTTCATTGTAATATATAAATAAAATCAAAAATTTGATCAATATAAATACATTTGTGAAGATGTGTATCCATTCAAAAATAAGAGGAATCCTGAAAATATTTTTGTTTTTAAACAAAATTTTGCCTGTCCTGAATTTAATTTTCCTTTTTCTTTTAAAGTAAATCAGTTATTACAGCTAGTGATTTAAAAAAATTTGTGAAACATTCTAACTTTGCAAACATTAATCTTTGAAGTTGAAATTTGGTGAAAAATTTAAATTTCCGAAGTTTTTTTTTTAAATTCTTTTTTGGGCTGCAATTTTGTGTTTAGGATACAGGTTGAGTGTAATTTTTGCTAATGAATTTTTAACATTAGAATACTAATGATTTTAAAAGTCAAAATATTCAAAAAGAATTTTGAAGACGAGGATAAAAAGAGGGCTATTCGCGGGCACGCAAAAAGAGGATGCCAACGGAAGCTTTAGCCCAAACAGTTACTGTCTTACGTGGTGGGACAAGCTTTATCTGGTGGTGATGAAATATCAAAAAATTAAATTATTTCACAGAAGATAGTTGTTCACTTACGGCATAAAATATTATCAGCTGTTTCAATTTCATGCGTTGTATCTTATATATAAAAATCAATCGTTGTGCGTTAGTCCTGCAAAAACTCAAAAACGGCTAAACTGACTTGGATGATTCTTTTTGGGAATTGTTTAGTATGAACCGGTGGGTGTTTAAATGAAGTTTGGTCTAAATCGGTCTTGCGGTTTGCCAGCAACGTGTAGCAACACACTCTGAGTACCTGTTTCATATAAAAAATTAAATAAATCAATTGAGTTTGAAAAATAAAAATTTTGAAATTTCTTTTGACAATATACATACATACATATGAACATAAAATAAATAAATAATAATAATAATAATAATAATAATAATAATAAAAGCGATGTGAGAAGGTTTTACGTGTACACCTTACGCCTATATTCCACGGCAAGCCTACTCTGCCTTACGAAGTTAACAAGCGTCAATCACCGCCATCAACACGCCACAAATCTTTGATAATACAGGTATGTATGTAGGTACGTTCTTTGAGTGTCCAGCATGGCGACCTTTTTCTTCTTACCCAAGATACGATACGTTAATTAAAAAAGAGTTGGAATTGATTTCCAATTTAGTATACTCTGCGGAAGTAAACCTATCTTGGTCAGGTAATTTTACCAACTCTATTCTGGCTGCCCTCAAATTTGGACGTAACCAACAGCCACTACGAGAATCTTGAAGGGTCAACCCAATATCACAAGACAGTGGGCTTTAATAGCGGTCCGTCTTGCGATCCAGTAGTTTTCTTCAAGTCTTTAGACCCACAGTGAAGCAGGGACGATAACCCTTGATATGAAATGGTCGGACAGTTCATTGGTTTGGGAACAGTTCTTCTTAAATCATGCCTTAACCTACCGAAGTTAGCCGGTTTCAGAATGGATTCTGTATTTAATCTTACCGAGAAATCTCGGAACTGATCAGTGTATTTCCTTACAACCTTCAGTTCTAACTTCACAAGTACGTTGTCCGGGAGCCATCGGAAGGAGGTCCACTTTTAGAGCACTCATGATAAACAAACTTAATGGTTCTTCAATAAAGAAGGTCCACAAGTCTGAACATCAATTAGTGCTCCAATTCGGCTCAATATAATAATGCACTCGAATCCGGTATTAGATTATTCTAGGAAAACTTATATAAGTTTATTATGTCAAAAACGGTATCAGTGCACTGTACAGTATATTTTTACTATACAAAATGGTAGTTTTGGGATCAATAACTGCATTTTGAGTGAAATTTCAGTAGTATAATTCATTGAAAGACATCGTCTTCGACAAAAAACAATGTAGGTACTTTTGAGCTTTGAGTCTTTTTATTTTCACAAAGAAAACAAATATTTTTAACAGTTTAACAGTCTAAAATATTTTGTTGGAAATTTAATTAAAATAGCTCAATCAGTTCGCAAAAAAACCAGTTACAAAAGGCAGCAACGGGGTCGTGTAAATAACCTTTTTTGTTGTTGTTTGTTTACCTCATTGTAAATCTTAGAAAAAGCCGCTCCGATTTTAAAAATTTTGTTTGTGTTTGAAGGTTTAAAGCTTGAAAATGGCTTTAGAGCTCAATATTTCAAGTTCTAGCTATTAATGTTGTGAAACGCGGTAAAAAAAAAGGTATACAATTTAAATTTTTGTTTTGTAGAATTAAAGGATGTTAATATTTTTAAAATGTTGGATAGGTTTAAATGAGAACAAAATTTAATACTAATTTTTTAAGGTGCCATTAGTGCTTAGTATTTTCCAAATTACAATCAAAATTAAAAACTGCACGGCATACATATGTTATAAACTATGAACTGCGAAAAAAGGCCATATATTTTTCAGCAGTTAACGTATGGATAAGCGAGCTAACTGTTCGATATTGATACAGACTGTAGATTGAATGTTCTCTATTAAATATTAATTTGATTTGACTTTCAAATAAGTTGTCTGTGTATGCATATCTTCAATAGGTGTTACTGATGTTATTGAGTAGCTTTCTTTGTATACGTTAATTAAGTGACCAATAATTAATTACGGTTCGCTAAATTTAAAAAAGGTAATTTAAAACACTTTGAAAAAACTTTCTTAGCCTTTTGCTGTAAAAAGGGAACAGGGTATACTAGATACATACATAAATAATAATATAAAAATATTTAAAAGTCATCCCTCGTTTAAAGCTACCGTCAAATCAATTCTAGGTGGTACGAAGTTCACTGGGTCAGCTAGTTTTCTTATAAAGAAAATTTTTAAGGCATACATTTTTTTGATTTAAAAATTATACCTCCAGATTTCAATCTAGACATTTCATCCCCCGACGATGAAAACAAAAATTAAATCTAAAGGAAAACCCCGAAACAGACAACCTTGCTTCAAAACAACGTTGTTATACCCCTTATGAAATGAAAGGGGGCCCAAGTTTCAGAATAAAAAATAAATTAAATTATACCATAGAATTTGTATTGTTAAATATTTATTAGTGAGAGGGGCGAGTTTGTTTTTTATTGACTAATTTGTCAACCTCCTCAAGTGATCCAAACTTTTTTCAGTTATATTTTCTTTCTGGTCTTAGTATGTTCAATATTGAATAAAACAGTTGCTCAATTCATCTTAAAAAAAAAGTTTATCCACTATCAATGAATAATGAAACTTGATCTTAGTTATTCCATCATCAGACAGTCAAATCAGTTTTTCCGTCACTTCTTTTTCAAGGTAAGCTGAACGTAAGGAAATTATCAAGAAAAGGATTAAGCATCCATTTTTCGATTTAATCATCATTTTTGAAAGGACAATAACCCAATGTTCATATTCATATTAGGGCTATAAAGGAAATAGACGGAAGTAAATGTAAACAAAAAATTTGAACAGTAAAACAAATGCCAGACTTGAAAGTAGTCCTTGGCATAACGATTGGAATGTCACGCTCAACAAAGCTCCTGAGATCGAGTGCAAGCCTAAGCAATCTTAAATCAAAAATGTTTTAAGGGTTATGTACTACCATCATTTAGTGACTTGTCCTTAAAAAGTATCTGTTTATTTTAAAGTACCTCTCGTCGCAACATAGCCGTTTTGATTCGACACCATGCTCATCACAGTAATGATTGAAAATTAATAGTTGTAAATCACTAAGACTTGATTCTTCACGAGCTGTCGCGGCACCAAATTTGTTTAGTTTAAATTTAACCAAAAATGGAGTGGGAGTTATTGGTTATTGGTCCGATTTGTAGAATCGAAAATTTTAACATATCTTCACGTTTGATATGCTTGAAGTTAGCACCGCCATTTTGGATTTTCAAAAAAAAAAGGGTAAAAAAAGGTAAATCGAACTAAGGGTTTGGTTTTTAGAGGGTACCCATTTTTAGCGTGAATTTAGCACCGCCATTTTCCAAAAAAAAGTTGTGATGTTGATTGTGCTCAGCTTATGCTGGCTTGTGCCGTTAATATTTTTGAAAAATTCGCAAATTTTACGAATGAAATTTTGCATAAAATTTTTTTTTTAAATATTTACGGCAGAACGCGTCACAAGCTGAGCACAATACAGCACAACTTTTTTTTTTGAAAATCGAAGATGGTAGTGCTAACTTCAGCTCTTCGCAAAATTTTGTTTTGCCGATGACAGTTGCAATTATGCAATTTTTTTTTTCTTTTTGGTTCCTAGTAGCATTTTCTGAGAACAAAGCAGCACAACTTTTTTTTAAATTTTTTTTTGAAATTTTGTAAATTTGCCAATTTTTCAAAAAATTTTACGGCACAAGCCAGCATAAGTTGAGCACAATACAGCACAACTTTTTATTCGAAAATCGAAAATGGTGGTACTAACTTCACGCACATTCACGTTTCGAGCTCCCAAGAATCGGAATCCATCATTTTTAGAGCAATGTCTGTGTTTAAACGAACGTTCGTTCGTTCTTACGTTCGTTCATCCGTATGTTCCTTCGCTTTTCTTCGTTCAACATATCTCAAGAATTAATAAAAGCCGTTTTCCTTTGGAGGTGGCGAAGTACTTACGAGTAGATGAAAACCCTAATCTAGTACTACCAACTGCACATGCTCTCATGCGCGAGTAGATACATTTTACATGTGAAAGCAGTTTGATGTGTTCCATTGAAAAAAGCTGGCAAAGTACTTGCAAGTACTTCGCCACCTCCAAAGGAAAATGCCTAAAGATATCGACTTCAGGTAGATTTTCTTGTATAGAAAATTTTATTCTATGAAAAAAGTAGTTTGATATTGCCTTCGGGGTAGTTTTATTTTATACCTATCTACACTAGTTTATAATTGACAATTGATAGGATTTGTAAAAAAAATCAAAAAAAGTGTTTTTGTTAAAACGAAAAAACTAGAAGAAACGTTGCCAAAAATTGTGGAAAATGTTTGTTCGTCTCACATATCTTGAGAACAAAGAATGATTGTTAGTTTTCAGAGTCATTTTATTCTAAAAAACAAGGTTATAGTAAATAATTGGTAAAATTTGTAAAACTATTAAATAAATAATTTTTTTTAAGCAATAAAACCACAAGAATCCTTAACCAAAATTGTTGATTTTTTTTTAGTCTCAAATTTCTTTGGAACAAATAATCATAGGTTTTTGTTTCGGGATTTAGATTATAATTGGTAGTTATTAGGCTTTGTAAAACAATTCAACAAACAGTTTTTTTTTTTTTAAAGCGAAAAAAAACAAGGAACTTTACGAAAAATTGTTGAATAAAAAAAATTACATTCGGCCTCCAGACTCCGGTGCACCAATAGGAATTTACAAATCATCGAACAATAGACAGGAGGCGAGATAAATTTTCATTTTTCTATTTTCATGTCCACTTTTTCATGGAATTACCCTTATTACAAACATTTCTTATTCACCATTTAAGTTGGGTTTGTGTGTGAAATCCACACAAGGTGTATGCTGTAAGTGAAACTGGCTTCGCTCAGCGTTTCGCTCGATTCGCTTGGTCATTTAACCCTGAGCTAATTGAGCAAGCTCTGAGCTAGCTCCGATGGAATAAACAAACGCACTTTTTTTGCTCTGATAAATATCTGAGCTAAAAAGAAACATAGAATTTTTGTTTGACAGTTCCGTGATCTGCTCTGAGTAAAAAAAACGCCATATACCTATTGATAAAATTTGACAGGTATGCTTTTTGTATTTATTGAAGGCATAGACCCACGTTCCTTTAGTTTAAAAAAGAAGATTTAGTTATAAAGTAATTACATAGAAAATCATTCTTAATTGAATAGATTTTTAAATTAACATTTTGCAACGTATGTAGGTACCTACAACTCACTGAGAAAAATATTGAATATATTCATGTTTGAATCAAACTCAAACACATATGATTTGGCATGGAACCGATTTCTGTTTGAATTTAACATAAACGTATTTATTCATCGTAGACTGGATTTAAACGAGTTTTTATTTAAATTAAATATGCTTTCTATTTGATTTGAACATATTTCTCTTTGTTTTAATTAACTTCATTCAATGTTATTTCAAATAGAATCATATTACTTTTTTTGAACATTCTCGTGTTTAAATTAACTATGTTTTTTGTTTTAAATGTGTATAAAGATGCAAATACTTACACGAACTTATTTTTTTATTTTTACTCCATTTAGGTATCTGACCAAAACACACAAGAAAACAGTAAAATTTAATTTTAAAATCTTTAATCGAACATACCAAGCAAAAACATTAAATTTATAGTTAAAAATAAAACCACTTAAACTAGTGAAATTAAGCTTCTAAATTGTATTTTTGTATTCCAGTTGATTGATGTGGAAGGGGCATCTTTGGAGCACCTATATGTGAAATTACATGGTTAGCCTTTTTTGATAAAAGTTAAAGAAGGATAAGCTCTTTATGTGATATGTATGTACTTACATTTGACAAATGTTTGGCTTCAAACTTCAAACACCCAAGTGAGCCTTAAAGGGCAGCATTTCACAAGATAATCCCAAATAGCTGTACCACTACATTTATTGAAAAGGCTATTCTTCTTTTTCTGGAGAAAAAAACATGAATTAATTTTCATATCAATATCTAAAATAAAAGAAATATTACTTACCATAAACCTACTTTAAAGATTGCAAGTGTTCCAAAAATTTTATTTTGGGTTTTGGTCTCTCATCTTCTCAAAACGAATAACAATGACATCATCACAAGGTTAACTTATCCTAAATTTTACTTCGTTTAAGTTCAATTCAAACTGATCTGAGTTTGAATTTAAGATTTTGTTCGATCTCGTTTTCTTGTTAACATTTTCAGTGGGTTCATATTTAAAACAACCTCGTTCATATTCATTTTATGTTAAATACTCTCAACTGAGAAAAATAATTAAACATATATTTCAAAAATCAAAGTCAAACTAGTTTGAATCACATATTAAAAATATTTGCAGGTTCTAATGAAATATTCAAACATGAATCAGTTTGACTTAAACCCACTTTACTCTAAAATAATAGTATTTTCACATTCAAACAGATTAGAATTAGGTTCAAACCGAATTCTATTTGTATAAGTTAAACATATAATCAAACATGCATCTATTTAAATAACTCATAGTTCAGTTTTCTCAGTGTTGGCATTAATCAATTGAAATTACTATAGAATCGCTTTCATTTTCTAAAAACGGATGAACTCAATTTCAATTGAAAAGACAATCAAAAGTTATACACTTTTAATCGACAACAATAATTTATTTCCACCCACAGGCTTAAAACTGGAGAAACGAATAGAAGAAGCCGTCCCCGCAGGTCAACAACTTCAAGAATTGGGAATGCGATTGCGATGTGATGACACCAGTTCTGAGCATGTAAGTTTGAAAAAAATCATTTGATACTAACGCAAATAGACACATTGCATGAGCTCACACATCCATGATGCAAAAATGCATGCACTTATGATTGAGATAAAAAATGTATTGCAATAATGCAACCGAGAGTCAGAACAGCCCCTGATGTACATACACAATTTATCTCATTCGTTATTATTTTGCATAAATTATGCACCGCGCCGAAATAAAGTATAGAATCCGCTAAAGGAGTGGAGCTCTTCGTATCGTATAGCTTCAATCCAGAGAAGAGAGAAGAGGTTTATCTGTGTGTGTTTGGTGGGTATCTTTTACAAAAAGAGACAACACGGAAGCAAAGTTGCATGTTTTTTTTTTTGTTCTCAATTCATAAAATGCGCGTGCAGAGGTTGTGCGAATGTTGTATGTAATTGGAATATGGTGTGCTGTTCATCAGTGTTCTTGTTATGACTTTAAAATAATTGTTATCATCATGCTTGACTTTGTGCGTTGTTGCAGGACGATATGCTGGAGGAAGATCGTTTGATGTTGGACAGATCACCCGATGAAATGGGCTCACATGGGAATGATGATGATTTGTGTGAAACCGATTCTGAAGATGATCTTAATTGTGAAACAACAGACGGCGAAAGAATAATTTATCCTTGGATGAAAAAAATTCATGTTGCTGGAGTTGGTAAGTTTTGGCTTTATTGGCATCTAAACAATTATGTACATTTAACCCTTTAAATATTGAAAGTGGTTATTTCGTGACAAATTAATTTTTTTTAAATAAGGTCATGGAAAACTTGGAAATAAAATAACTTCACTGAATGACTATATCTACCTTCATATTCCTTTCCTTTACTTACCTACCTCGACTTACAAACATCTAACATACATATTAGGTAAGATATCTCAGCAAAAAATAAAATGACCATGGTTAGAAAAACTTTGCAGATTATTCCACTGATAATAACAAAACGCAACAAATTAAACTAGTTTTGAACTTAAATACTTTTATCTCTAGGTATTTAAATATATTCAATCTTTTGGCCCTATTTCATGTCATGACTCGAATTTCGTGACTCTGATGTCTGGTATCTGACACAAAAAATATCTATACCAGCATCAGGTCTATATTTCTGTTTTATTCTAACTCATTATAAACTGAGAGGGTCTTTTCTAGCAAATTTATGGTTCATAACTTTTCTTCGTTATACAAAATTATAAAAGGGGATTTTTTCATGAGGTATGACAAAAAGCTAGAGGGTGTAGGTTTCGACCCAGACAAGAAAAAAGTCCTTTCGGAGTATTTTTCGCATTTAGTCGGGAGGGGGGAAAAGGTTTCAATAAAATAAAAAGAAATATTTAAAATACCAAAAATCTATTCTTTAATTTCTTTTTTTTTTAATTATTTTCACACTTAAAATTTTCGAAATTTTTAAAACAATTTTTGTTTTAAAATTGTATGTAAAATACAATTTTCCTTAAGTACCTACTCTATACTCCTATTAATTCTCAAAAAAACGCTAAAAGCCTTTGTCTTGTTAAGGTGGGGTTTTGTCATCATTCATCGTGTCCTAACCCCGGGTGGGACATAGGGCGTCAACAAAACGTCTCCATCCTTCACGGTCTGCTGCAAGGTACTTTAGCTGTGGCCACGTCTTTCTCTGGGATTCTGCTTCCGCTAAGACAGTTGATTTTAAGTTGTTCTTGGTCTTCCAACCTGCCGTGCACCCTGAGGATCCCATTCAAAGGACTGCCTTGCAATTTCATCGTTTGGTTTCCTCAGTGATGTGTGACCAATCCAACGCCATTTACGCTTTTTTATGTCAACATCCAGCCGCTCTCACAATTCCTCATTTTGTCGTCAGCGAATCTTTCAGATGTGCCGAAGACAGCGATTCACAAAAGACTGCAATTTCTTCGGAATGGTAAACGTGACTTTCCAGGTTTCACAAACATATAACATCACGGATTTGACATTGGATTCGATTTGGACTCTCAACTTGTGCCAAAATTTAATGCAAATCAGTTTTTGAGAAATCAAGATATAAAAAAAGTGGGCGTAGTAGTCGGCGGACTTAAATAATATTTTTATGAACTATTTTCATTATTCATAAAAATAAACTCTGAAAATTTCAAGCAAATCAGAGGAAATGTTTCGAGAAACAAAGAAATAAGAAAAGTGGGCGTGACAGTGGGCGGATTTTACTAAAACCAATTCGCCAATTTTTTTTCGTTCATAAGAACAAACTCTGAAATTTCATGGAAATCGTGGGAGCCGTTTCCAAGAAACAAAGAAATAAGAAAAGTGGGCGTGGTAGTGTGCGGATTTTACTTAAATTTTTTTTCTTCATTTTTTTATGATCATATATGATCAACAAATTTTGAAAATTTCATCCGTATCGGGCAGCCGTATCTTCAAAAAATAGGATTGAAGAAAAGTGTAGGAGATCGCCAACTAAGATAAAAATTGTATACCTACCCCCGAAAATAACTGCAGAATTTCAGCCTGCTGCTATTTTTTTTCCATTTACAATTCTAATTTTTCTGTACTTAAATGCATTTAAGAATCTTAAGGGGTTGGGTTCCCTAGCCCCAAATCCAAAAGCCCCAAACCAAAATCCACAAACCAAAATCCAAAAGCTAAAATCCACAAAAACAAAATCCTTAAGACCAAAATCCACAAACCAAAATCCACAAATCAAAATCCACGAATCAAAATTCACAAAACCTATATCCGTAAAACCAAAATCCACAAAACCAAAATCCACAAAGCCAAAATCCTCAAACATAGATTCCCCATTGCTGAAGTATGCTTACATCAAGGTCATCGCTGAAAAAAAATCCTCCAGCCTTTATCCTTTAATTGAAGACCTATCCAAAGAAATGATTGATGTTAATACTAGCATAGAAAAATAGCCAGAGGTAATTTACATACACTCCGCTCCAACTGAATAGACACACAAATTTTCAAAGGAACTTTGTCCATTTTTTCCAAACATGGTGCATTAATGTTTCATTTGATAATGCTTATTGTTTGTTTGAAATATTGGGAACATAAATCAGAAAGAATAATTCAAAAGGCACCGATATTTTTTCTCCGGCTCTCTTGCAAAGTTTTTCAAATCGAAAAGTGCAGTTTTTTTTGCGTCAACTGAATAGACACACGTATTGAAATTGGTTATAAAAGCTAATGGAAGGAAGTAAAACAAGTTTTTTTTTGGAAAAGTAGTTCATTGGGCAATTCTAGTAGTGGGTAGTGTCACTTTTGGTCATTAAAGTTTCATAAATTTTATCCAGCATGGCATCGTACAGTTTCCCTATGTAATTTAGCTAAATTTCTATCTGGGTGAATTCCATGGCTGGAATTTGGGGTTTTCTGGCCTTAAACTGATAGCCAGGCTCGTTAACTACTTGTACTAAATATCCCCGAAAGTTTTCAAAAAGGCTTTGATAGTGTGAGTACGGTTTTCATCGAAGCAAATCGATATTTTGCCCTTCTTTCAAGTCTTTAACTAAGCACGCGCGCCGTGTAGATGGGGGAGTTTGTCATGCTTAAAAATCCCATTCATGGGTCCAAAAATACCCAAAAATTAAGGAAAACCTCTTTCTAATATTTTGTATAAGTTATTACAGTCATTTTTGAGCTTCGAAACTCAAAGTCAAAAGTGCTAAAAGTAGCTTATTTCTCCCCACCACCCTTTCTACAATGATTCATATGAATTGGAAAAAATGGGGATCTTTCGGATGAAGAACAAATTAATTTTGAAAGCCCTAATGGGATAAAAAACCTTTTTAGCACGTCACCATATTCGAGAAGGCGATGTTTTGATATGGGGAGAAATTAGCTACTTTGGCACTTTTAAGTTTGAGTTTCCAAGCTCAAAACTTTGTGCAATAACTAATACAAAAATACTGGAAAGAGTTTTTTTTTTAATTTTTGGATATTTTTTATTTATTATATTAATTGTCATATTTTGTTTATAAAGCTTTCGCTTATATTTTTCTCAATCATGGAAAATAATATTGTTAAATGATTTTTGTAACTATGAACATAAACTTTATTTTTTATATTTTGTTTTATTTTATTTTATTTTATTTTATTTTATTTTATTTTATTTTATTTTATTTTATTTTATTTTATTTTAATTTATTTTATTTTATTTTACTTTTTTTAAAAAAAGATTTTATCTTAAGGCTTTTTTGACATGAATAAAGAATCATGAATTATGAATTATGAATTTATCAAAATTTGTTAAGTCAAACTAGGATACTGCTCAAAGATTTTATCTTATTGTATCTATTGTTAATCTTTTTTTTTTAATAAATAAATAATAAATTAATAATAATACTGTCAGTGAAATTATCAAAATATCTATAAATGAGGTAATCTTTTACAGAAAAACGCAAGTAAAACAATTTATTATAGTTGTATTAAATTTCAGATTTGATCAAAATAATTAGTGCAATTGTGAAATATTTCCTCAAATGCATGATGGCGCTTATTCCCTTCTTCAAACTGTCGATTTAAGTATCGCTTGTGGAACCATGTTGTTAACGACTACCGGAATAAAGTTATTATTACTATAAAAAAGACTTACCTATTCGATTTTTATTTGATTCTTGCACTTTGATCGAACATTATTGAAATTGAAGATCCTCTGATTTGCACCAACTGCAGGTGTTTGTCAAAAATTTGCGTAAAATCTGCCAAAAAATTCAAAGCATGTAGGTGGGAGGTAGACCAGAAAAAAATCCCACAGGAGGGGAGTAATATCCCCCCACTTGAACGGGAGGGGCAATATAATACAATAATTGCATAAAATAGAAAAAAAAAATTGAATGAACAACAACAACTTGCGTGTGTTACCATCCAAGTATATAGGCTGGAATTATAACTATTTCACGAGAGCCACTTCGATCATCAGACTCCTTTAGTGGTGCTTAGTCTGGTTATGCTCGTACTAAGCACTAAAGGAGTCCGATGATCGAGGTGGCTCTCGTGAAATAGCTATAACTCCAGCCTATATACTTGGTAACACACGCAAGTTGTTTTTGTTCATTCAAAATTATTCAAATTATATAAATTGATGTATAACTTGCAGCATGCACTGTGCTTGTGTGGATTTTCATTTTATGCACAAACCCCACTTAAAAAGAAAAAAATTAATTTAAAAATAACGGCAACATTTTCAGTAATATTTTGTAGCTTTTTGGAAAACCAGAAGTCCATTCTTATGGTCTATTTTCAAATGAAGTTATTTGAATAAACAATTTCAGCAAAAACTCTTTTCAAACCTAAAATTAAAAAAAAATATTTTTTTTTTCAAAATGTTGAGTTTGAAACAATTTTTTGAAATGTTCATCAAAAAAAACTACAAGCTCAGAATTTTTTGGCAGATTTTACGCGAATTTCCTAGTATGCAAAAAACAAAAGGAAAAATTTAATTTACCCCTACACTCCTACAGCGACAATAGAGGATGAAAATCATAATCTGAAAACAAAATTAGGGAATTTGTTTTTCTGCATTTAGGGCCGATTTAGGCCCATCCACGATGAAGTTTTTTTTAACGACCACCCTAATGTACATACCAGTGACGAAGCGTCCATATATTGAGTGGAATGAGTGCTTCCGTAAGACAGTTCACAAAATACTCATAGCAAAGAATTATAATATTCGAAAATTCAAATTGTAGATACATTAAATACATTTACATCATTGACCTATTATTATAGTATGTCAACGATTTACATTTTCTTAATATCTAATATTAATAAATTATCGTTTATATTAATTAATTATTTCCCAATATTGGTATTACATATTATCACGGGAAATGATTATTATCTTTTAATAAAATCACTCACGAGAACAACGCTTAAATCCGCACATCATCTAACCAAACCCACAAATTTCCATTCTACGCCAAGCCAAGCCATTTGAGAATGCGTAACATCACTCCATTCTCCATTATAAAATACTATACGAGAGTTTTTGCTCTAGAATGCGCAACAGCTTGGCATTCTCTGATATTACCTTCTTAACTCAAATTCCGTCCAAAATTCAAAGTAATTTCTGATGATTTCTTTCTGTTTGCCCAACGTGTGAAGAATGAGTTGAGTGAATTCATTATGAAAATTCAATAGTAAAACTAAAGAAGTATTGAGTCGTTTCCTGCCGCACATTCCTATTGAAAAAGGGGTAGTTTTAGTTTTATACTTTGGATCTTTGGTGTTGTGATTGTGTGTGTGTGAATGCAAATCGTATATAGTGTTTCATCCATAAGAAATGCATTGATTGGTGTTTTTTTTCTATTTGATTAAGTTTTTTGGGCGATATTGTTTTGTTTGTGATTGCTTTGGCGTTTTGCTTAATGCTTATGAGTACCTGCAAATGCATAGCAGAGTGTTTCAAATTAATTATATCGGCTAGAGGAAATACATTTTTATACTCTTCATAATATTATTAGGCGCAAAAAAGCGGTATGATATAAATTCTAAATTAAAGGACTTTTATTTTTTGAGTTTTAAGTTGTGTGCTTCCGCTTCCGAAAAAGTCACGCCTCGTGCCTGGTACATACATACATATTATCACACTTATTTTTCTTTAGTTTATCCTATCTATGTATGTATATGTACATTAGGGTGGTCCTTATATAGGGTTTTTTTGAAATTCCAACTTGGATAAGCATCAAATGACTCTAAATAGAGAAACAAAATTTTCCTAATTTTTTCAGATTTTTATTTCACCCCCCTGGTCTCCCTTTTCTCACCTCAAGGTACAAATAATGGAGTTAGGGTGATTCTTATAAGACCCGAAAAAAAAATCAGAACTTATAGATTACATTCAGACGAACAAAAAATCGTATTGGAGGGGGGGTTCTATTTCCCCCCGTTCAGGCGGGAGGGGTAATTTTCTAAAAATTTGACCCAAAATAGAAAAAAATTATTAAAAAGCAGCGGGACCACTTACAACAGCATGCTATAGCTTTTTTTAAAGCCATGAATCCAGTCTCTAATATGTTTTTTAAAACAAGTTTTTTTTTGTAAATATAGTTTCTAAAAAAATAATTTTCAAACGAAAAAAATTATTATTTTTGTTTTTATTTTTGAGTTTGAAAATTATTTTTTTTCAGAAACTATTTACAATAAAAACTTGATTTAAAAAACATATTGGAGACTGGATTTATGGCTTTAAAATAAGCTATAGTTGCTGTTGCCTTACATATTAAAATTAAGTTCTTCATTTGGAATTTTGGTTTAAGTTATTGGCTTTGGCTCGCTAAAAAAGCTTGAAAAGAACACCAAAAATCGTTTGTTTTAAGCTATTGATTAGATATGTCCTAAAAAACAGGGCAATAAGGAACGAAGATGTTCATGGGATTTTATTGTAATTTTATTGCTCCGTTTTCGAGTTATGTATACGCAAAAAACCGAAAATGGTGCTTTTACACCCCCATCTCCAAAATGCTCCCTCTAATTTCATAGCATTCCGCGGTTTTCTTTTCTTCAATGACTCCTTTAATTATTTATAATAAAATCCCATGAACGTCTTAGTTCCTTATTATATGGCATAATCAAAAACTTATTTACTATATTCGAAAAATTAAAAATTAGAGAAAAGTGTTCTGTGAAAATTTTTAAAAGACTGACAAAATTTCAACTTTGGATTTCGGCGTGAGAAGTCAAACGATTTCGAAATGAATTTTAAATAAAGGGAAATTGGAGTTTCAGATTCCAAAAGGAGTTTATGAAGAAAAAAAAAAATATTTCGTGATGTAGCATACCCTCAAATATGGCAAAAAAAACGTTATTAATGCTTTTTTAGATATGGATATTTCAAAAAGGTTTCTTTTCAAAAAAATTGTGTGTCATTTTCTTTTTCAGTAACATAAAATTAGAATAAAACATTTGTTTTTGGGATAAGTCAAACTTGATTTAAGAAAAAATTATTAATGAATGATTTAATTTTGAGCCTTAAATTTGTTTCTTTTTAATTGTTTGTAAGCTTTATGCAAAATTATTTAAATTGGTTAAATCAGCTCAAGTTAACTATAACCATATCCAAGCAATAGACAGAAAAAAGTACTAAATCACAGTTTTCGAAAATAAACTTTGTTGTTTAGCGAGCTAAACAACCATCTAATTTCAAAAAAAATTCACATACCTATTCATATTCTTGAGGTTCTAATGCAACTTTTGGCAGGTGTTAGATTTTAAATCTGAGCAGTATTTTGTTCGCCAAACCAAATTGACATACATACATAGAACATACAATATAATATTTTTTCAATTCAATTAAATGTTTGAAATTTTAAGCAAAAGCATTTTTTTTAAATATTCAAAGTGCTCGGCAGTGTTAAATAATGCTTAATTAAATTGACCCAAATCTGTTTAACCACATACAAAATTTATCGAAATCGGTTGAAAACTTTTTGAGAAAATGGTAAAACAAAAAAGGCTATTTATATGTAGATGCAGATGCAGATGCAGATGTAAATGTAGATGTAGATGTAAATTAATATGTGAAACCAAATAATGTATGTAAGACTAACAGATTTAATTTTTCATTTCTCAAGAAAGTAGGTACAAACAAAGTTGTACCTATACCTTGTTGTACAATTTCCTCTTCAAATGTGATTTTTTAACGTTCGTTTTTAAAATGAAAAAATAACACACAAAAATGGCAAAAGTGTATTCCTACAAAATTTTTATTGGAATTGATAAATCAATTCTTGCCAGTATACCTAATATAATTGTTTTCTCTCAGCAGCTAGAGGCCCAAGCTCATTTCAGTAAAACCAGTTTTTACAGTTTTTAAATAACCTTGAAATGGTGTTCAATCTTATTTTGTCTAATGGCTTAAGGGGCAAATCATTATTTTGAAAATCCTCATAGAAACACCTCCTCTTTATTGTCATAGACACAAACACAATTCATATTTTTCTTTTATTATAAAGTAACACAAAGTTATACTATTGTCAATGCTGATAAGAGGAAACAAATTGCTATTACTTCTGGGCTTGAAATTGAAAGTATATGTATAATGGTATATGCCATTGTGACACCAAGATAAGTATCTATAAGGCGTCAATTTATTAAACAGCATGATCAAACGCACATTCTCACAATTTGTTGATTAAAAAAGCAATAACAAGAGAAGCATAAATAGATTCGAAACAAATTGATGGTAATTCATCACAACCACAAAACAGATCTCGGTTTGATGGTTTTGTCGAACTCTGGCCCTCGATGTGTTTCTTTCAATAGCGACATCATCAATGAGACAAGAGTAGATGCGAAGACCGCACAGAAACACAGGAGACGACACTGTCCCGTCAAACATTAGCCCAACCGATACAGCGACACAGTTACATGATGAATGTCAAAACATTAACTTTGGATGACATGCCTCATCCGTCAACTATGTACAGACTCATCAGGCAATCTTCCATGTGGCCCGCCGGAGGCATTATTCAAAAGTCGTCTCTTTGACATTATCCCAGTGGGACTTGATTATGATGGGAACCTGGGAACACCCGAAACTATAAAACTTCCTAGCACAAAAGTGTGACCTTTGCAGAGCGAAGAAGGATTATTGCAAGGATGTTAAATTTGTGTTTATTGGTAGTTTATTGTCTTCGGTACAAGGACGCATTCCATCAATGTCAAGGTTGTTGTTTCGGATCTCATAATTGCACTGACGAAGCCGAAATGATGGTGCTTGTTGGATGCGATGACTCCTTGGCTCTTGGCACACTTTAGTTCCATAAGTGTAGACCGTAATGAGGAGGCTATTTATAATCGAAGAGAAGAGATGCATGCTTGAATGTGGAGGTAGGTATATATTTCGTGCACTGCATGATTCGTTTGTTATTAATTAGGCCTCTTCAGAGTGACAAAGCCATGTTTATGTCCTGTCAATCAGTGTGGTTTCAATGCATCAGTAGGTCGTTGTCGTTTATTGGCGTCGTCGTCGTCGTCGTCATCGGTCTCGGTGTCGGCAATCAACAATAATGATGAGACTTGTTGTTTGTTCAAGTACCTAATATCACGTATGATGTCGATGTCGATTCTGGAGAAATCTCAAGGGCACAATATCAAATTGAAAGGAATTTTCGGCATTTCAAAGTTCGAACTAAAGTAAGACCAATACCGGTTAATGTGATTGATTTGATGTGATTTGTTTGTTGTCGTATTGATTGGATGTTATGGGATTTATTAAAATTGCATTCGAATAAAATGCAAAATGTTTACCGAATTTGATAGATTGGACAAGTTTTCATAATGTGTGTTTCAAGTCAATTATTATGATTGATGCATAAAGCATGGAGTTGGATATCTAATGTAGGTACCTACTTATACAAAACAAGTTTATTAAAATATTTTTATTTTGTTTGCTTTATAAAGTTTGGATAAAAGGACATGTGTTAATGAAAAAGTATAAATAAAACATGATAACACAAATACTTATATAAAAACTTATGTTAACAAGCTTTTGCTAAAATAAGAATACGTGTATAGGTAACGTTGTTTTATTCGGCAAAAAAAAAAAAAAAGAAACAAAAATAAAACTTAATTTTTAGTCACTACTCGGCAGACAAGCTTTATTCCAAGACATTGATCCCCCACTTGAAAAATATTTTTGACAGATATTCTAAAGTTAGATACCATACAAACGATCGGTAGCATATAATGTAGGTAATTTGTGCAACAGTACTGCCAGTTATACAGGGTGTCCCGCACCTGAGTGGAAGTATCTTAGGGTGTGGTTCCTGGGTATATTCTAAGAAAAAAATTATATGGGGGGAAAGTTGTATCTCCCCTTCCTGAGGCAGGGGGGGGGGGGGGTTTACTTAAAATGCCAAAAAAAAACATTAAAAATCAACGAAAACACATCTAATAATGTGCTATATTTTTTTTGAAATTTAATACTCCATTCTTGCATTTGGTTTTTAAATCAAGTTGTTTAAGCGAATAGTTTTTGAGAAATTATATTTCAAAGTCAAATTTGTTTTAAAAAATTGTGATTTTTTTTTCTTAAGTCGATATTTTTAAAAATTTTACGTAATTAAGTGCTATTTTTGTGTTCAATATTCATTGCAATAATTATTTTGCAATCCATTACCGAAAATTAAGTGTGAAAATCTTTCTTTGTTTTTGAGAAATTAAGAAAAAATAAAAGGTACTTTTCCCAAAAAAGCCCGACAAAATTAATTTATTCATGAATTTATCTATAATTTAACCCTTTTTCGGGCTTTTTTCGGTAAAAGTACCTTTCGTTTTTTCTTAATTTCTCAAAAACTAGATAGATTTTTACATTTGGTTTTCGGTAATGGACTTAAAATAAACGAGCGCAATGAAAATTGAACTCAAAAACAGCACTTAATTACATAAAATTTTTAAAAATATCGACTTAAGAAAAAAATCACAATTTTTTAAACAAATTTGACTTTGAAGTTTAATTTCTCAAAAACTATTCGCTTAAACATCTTGATTTAAAAACCAAATGCAAGAATGGAGTATTAACTTTCAAAAAAAATTATAACACATTATTTGATTTGTTTTCGGTGATTTTTAATGTTTTTTTTTGGCATTTTAAGTCAATTTTTCAGAAACTGCCCCCCCCCCTGCCTTAGGGAGGGGAGATACAACTTTCCCCCACAATTTTTCTCTTAGAATATACCCAGAAACTACACCCTAAGATACTTCCACTCAGGTGCGGGACACCCTGTATAATTATTTTTGTAAGTTAAGCCTCGAGGATTATTTGGATTTAGTTAAGTCTATATTGCCCTCCTAAGCGAAAAAGTTACATCTCAAGAAACTAGAATTTTGGGGAGAAACATCTAAGTATATTCAATATTTGTGCATCCACCGACAACAGTTTGATATTTTCTGAATTAATTGAAATGCTATACGATGGATTTGCTTAGGTTTTTTGAACGGTTTTTGAGATACAACTTATTTTTTCGTATGATTGATGTAGTGGTGATCTGATTGATGGAGAACTTTTCACATTGTACTCAACCTCAAAAGTGGTGCAAAAGATTACTTTTTTTATAGAAACATAAAATCCGTAACTTTACCGATTGAATTATCTTGAAAATGGTTATTCTTATAAGAAAAGTTGTTTTGCCCTTTTTTTAGGAATTTGGTTAAGCTACAAACAAAAGCAAATGTAAAGTATATAAATTTATGAGCAGACAAAAAAAATTAAAAAAAAAAAATGTAAAGCCGTTTTTGAGATATCGAATTTTCAAAAAATTTTTTTTAACTTTTTTTAAAAATTCAAAAACTTTTTTTTAGAAAAATTTTTGACCTAGCCAATAATGAGAAAATTCATAATAAAAAAAAATGTTCTATGACAGGTACTATTAAAAGTTGATAAGTGTAAAATTTTATAATTTTTGGTATTAGATCGTACTAATTTTAGTTTATCGAAAAAGTTTAATCAAAAACGTAGGAGTCGTTTTTGAGAAAAAAAAATATATTCCTTTCCGGTTTTTTAACTTTTGTATTTTTTCCAAAAATATTTTAGAGAGTAAGTACCTATAAGACCCTTACGTGTCGAATTTCAAAAAAATCAATACTATCATTTTCGAAATATTTGATCTTCAAACTAAATTTTTGAAACATTTTTTTTAAAAATCCAAAAAAAATATTTATTCAAAAACTTTGGTACACAAAACTACATTATTTATTGTTTGGAAGCTTTCGTATACAAAATATTAAAATCAGTCATACCGTTTTGAAGAAAATCGAAAATAAAAAAAGAATGTTTTTTTGGGAAGTTTACCATTAATAACCATTTTTCGAAAAATTGTTTTTCATGCAAAGGAGGCTTTTACTAAAAGCTATTTATTGAATTTTCTTAAAGAAAAGTTGTCGATTCGCTTTTGAGAAAATACGATTATGTAAAATTTACAAAAAAATTGTATGGTAGGTACCGTTATTTTAAGTTCTTAAGAAAAATAAAAAAGGTTTGTGGAAATAGTCACCAAAAATCATCATGTACCAAGTTTAAAGAAAATCGATCGAGCCGTTTAGGCTGTAGACGAACAGACAGACAGACAGAATTGTGCCACCCACTTTTTTGGTGTTCTCTATCATCATAATAACATATTTGATTGTTATCTAAAAATTTTTTTTGCACGAATCCAAAACTTGCCTTATACGTGAAACTTTCCCTAACGCTCAGCTCCCTTAAGCGGACAGATCTCTTAAGCGGACAAATTCTTGCGACCGTGGATATAGGAATTAAATTCCATACATTTTATGTTCCTTTAAGCGGACACTCCCTTGATCGGATGCGACAAGAATATCAGCCGAAATTTGTTTGATTTAATTCTCTTAGGTGGATAAAAACTTTTTTTAATATTCAATTTCTAGCAAACAATCGCCTAACGGATTTTTTTCTGCAGCTGGGATCTCTTATTTTATCTTCTTGTTCATTTATTTCCCGTTTGTTAATGAATTTCATGGTACCATTTTTTAAGTTCTCTATTGAAATGAATACCTATATATTTTTTTGTGGAATTATGTCTTGTTTTTTTGTATTTTTAATTCGTCATATTTTATTTTGTTGAACGTTTTAAGGAAAATTAATATACATACACCCCGATTACAGAATCCAACGAATAGGCTGCGGAGGGTAAAACAATCAATTTTGACATTTTTATTATGGACTAAATGTCAAAATTGAATCAGATTCCCTCCCCAGCTCATTCGTCGGATTCTGTAATCGGGGTGATTTTTTAATTTTTGTTATTTTTTGGAGCTAAAAATATTTCGTTTATAAAAATTTTATTTTTAAATTATTTTTTTGATTTTTTCTCTTGGACGGACAAATCCCTCAAATGGACAAAAGTGTTGTAACCGTCACTGTCCGCCTAAGGGAAATTTCACTGTACTACCTACCTTATATCGCAAGTAAAAATGGGTAGGTACCCTCTAAAAACCACCGATTTATTTTTTGAATACGAAACATGGCATCATCAGTTGGGCACATTACAGCGCAATCTTGTTTTTGTTGAAAATCCAAAAGGGCGGTGTTAACATCACGCAGATGAGAAACTATACAAGACGCACACATAAATGGTTGGGAATTGTATTTCTCAAGGCCCGATGCAGTTCTCCATAAGATCTTTCTGCCGCTGACGGTATTGGTTTTTGTTTAATAATCGTTATGTTGTAAATCGGACTTAAGTGTGGACTTCAGTTTTTATATTGCCTTATAGTACTGTATATGTTATCGCACATAAGACTTTTATAATCTAGAAAACCTATATAGTCCAATCAACGAAGACTCAAAATCATAAAATAAATGCAATAAATCATGCTCTCCGGGTTATTATTTTATGTGGTAGGGGTGACCCCCAGGTATAACATACTAAAAGTCCCCAGCCCAGGACCGCGAGCTTTAGGCAGGAGGGGGGTTAAAGGTCCCCTTTTGCAAATTTTCAGGAATATTTTGAAAACTAAGCGTTTAAGCGGAAAAGTGTGCACTACAAAATGAAAGAATAATAAATTTCCTACAAAAAAAATTTTATTCATATTTTCGGTAGGAGCAAGGTTAAGAAAGATACGAGCAGAAGAAAATTCAAAAAATTGAACAACAATGTTATTGTCTTACAACATCAATGGTTTTTGATCAATTTACTCAGAAATATCGGAAAAAGTAAGTATATATTAATTCATGGTCATTCCAGGGACATTATGAGAGCAAGTTATGGTGTAAAGAAGGTGGTTTTGTTCAAAATGTCCTTATTTAATTTTTTTTGATACAGTGCTTATTTTCATATGGGAAACACTGTTTCTTCAAAGGTAAGAAGTACACAGCATTTTTCCACGTTATTGGCTAATACTTTATGAAATAATTTTTGGATAATTTTCTAAGAAATAAATTATATAAAAGGGGAGGTGTATTTCCCCCTCTTTTCTATAAGGGGGGACAAATTCCCAAATCATTGAATTAAATTAGAAAAATAGCTATTTAAAAACAACGGAAATACTTAAAATATTGTGTTATACCTTTATTAAAAGCTTGAAACAAGTTCTTTGATCGTATAAGAAATAAAGTTTACAGTTGTTGAAAAATTCATTTGAAAACTCAAAATTAAAAAAAATAAAATTGAAAAATGTTGTTACTTGATTTTTCATTTTTTATTTTACAGTATAAAGTAGTAAATTGTCTTTTATTATTTAATGTTGTTATTAGCCTTTAGTCGAATGCTGAAAATCAGATGTTTTTAGGAGCTTTAGTTTTTGAGAAAATTATAAAAACTACTTTTTTTTATCATTTTTGTTGATTTAAAATGATTTAAAAAAAGTTGATTCCATAATTTTCAATTTTCTCAAAAACTAAAGCTCCTAAAACCGCCTGGTTTTCAGCATTCGACTTAAGGCTAGTAACAACATTTAATAATAAAAGACAATTTACTACTTTATACTGTAAAATAAAAAATGAAAAATCAAGTAACAACATTTTTCAATTTTATTTTTTTTAATTTTGAATTTTCAAAGGAATTTTTCAACAATTGTAAACTTTATTTCTTATACAGTCAAAGAATTTGTTTTAAGCTTTTAATAAAGGTATAATACAATAATATTGTAAGTATTTCCGTTGTTTTTAAATAGCTATTTTTCTAATTTAATTCAATGATTTGGGAATTTGTCCCCCCTTATAGAAAAGAGGGGGAAATACACCTCCCCTTTTATATAATTTATTTCTTAGAAAATATCCAAAAATTATTTCATAAAGTATTAGCCAATAACTTGGAAAAATGCTGTGTACTTATTACCTTTGAAGAAACAGTGTTTCCCATATGAAAATAAGCACTGTATCAAAAAAAATTAAATAAGGACATTTTGAACAAAACCACCTTCTTTACACCATAACTTGCTCTCATAATGTCCCTGGAATGACCATGAATTAATATATACTTACTTTTTCCGATATTTCTGAGTAAATGGGTCAAAAACCATTGATGTTGTAAGTCAATAACATTGTTTTTCAATTTTTTAAATTTTCTTCTGCTCGTATCTTTCTTAACCTTGCTCCTACCGAAAATATGAATAAAATTTTGTTTGTAGGAAATTTATTATTCTTTCATTTTGTAGTGTACACTTTTCCACTTAAACGCTTAGTTTTCAAAATATTCCCGAAAATTTGGGCTGGGGACTTTTAGTATGTTATACCTGGGGAAAACCCCTTCCACATAAAATAATAACCCAGAGAGCATGATTTATTGCATTTATTTTTCCTTCGTTGACTGGGCTAAAACTTTAAAAAGTCATGTCTACTAGTATACATTTTCTGATTTTTTTTTTTTTCAATTTTGTTGATCATGCTGCCTTTTAACGAGAAACAAATGAACCCCTTTTAGCCTTGCTGATCACATTTTATCCCTACTGTATACATCCCGTTGCCTTCCACTGTATACAAACAAAGGATCAATTTTCGTATGATCCTAGATAATATTTGAAAGATCTTGGAAATGTTCAACCCTTCACTTGCTAATCCAATTATAAGGACTTAAAGGTCCATTCAGAATAACCGACCGACAGTGACGGCGGCGACGACCAAGGAAGACGTCTGCCGGCATTTACTTTTATGACTCTGTCCAATAGGTTTTCGCACAAACAAAGAATTGCAAATATTAAATTTTGCATTTCTACTTTTGCCACACCTTCTAAAGTACAATAGCAAACGACAATTGCAAGCGGTTGCTGCAGAGATAAATCCTTACAATGTAAACGGTTTGCGAATATGCATACAATTAGGCAGTCTCAAGGGGCGAGAGTTTATAATTGTTTATGAATTGTTCTAGGTACCCACACACCGTTATACAGGTATATTATCTGCTTGAAATTTTTTTGTCTTGAAATATAAAACAAATCTTGCACTTTGGGCTAACTGTATAGTTGAACCCTTTCCATGTCCTTTCATAATTGCCGCAACTAATTTACTAAGCCGGCTACTGGTATATAATCCTCGGATTGTCGGGCTATTTTGTTTGGATTTAAAAATTGACTTTTGTTCATTTTGGAATATTGTTGGAGTTCTGCGAATTTCCTGCGGAACGATAAGTGTTTCGAATATCTAAAATATCTTATAATGCAATAACTACATGAAATCTTGGATTGAAAATAAAAACCACAACACAAAATGTAGCATTTTAAATATTGCGATCCAATATTCTTGTCAGAAATCTAACTTCTATTCATTCTTAACATTAATTTCGTTGTAATTCTTTTTGGGCTTTTCGAATTGAAATCACTAGCGCATCATTGTTCTTCTTTTAAAGACATGGCCTCTGAAACTATTTAAAAATTTTATAAATGGAATTTTTAGTGAGTATTCAGGAGCTTTCAAATCTATTGTTTTATTTCTATTAGATATTTTAAAGCTGCCTTTAATGTTGAAAGTATTTGATACAAGCAAGATACGTCAAGAATTGTGTACGGTAGGAAACCCTTATCCATTTTGTCAAAGTTTGTTTTGGAAATAATTTTGTTTTAATTTCAATTTTTGTGATCCTTGTCGGTGCTCCCAGAGGAATACACATTTTCTTGACGGTGTTCACATTGGACTGACTCCTCCGACTAGTTTTGACATTCATCCAACTTCTTTTGTTCAGACACAAACTAATGTGAACACCAACAGACTCACTTTGAAGTTGAGAAGTCGTTTAGAGAAAACACAAATCCGAGCTCGTTGAGGGATTAATTAATTAGTTTTTCGTTCCAAAACTTTAATTTCATTTATTTAAAATGTTTCATGAAGTATTTGTATTGTTTTGTGTAGTATTTGTTTGCCAAAGAAAAAGTACAGAGAGAGAAAGCAGTTGTCACAAAAGAAAACGTCAAAAAAAATCCATAGATTTTCAAAAAATTTAAAATATTCTGCCTTTCCTTCCCATCTCTTTCTCACAATGAAGTGGGAGTGAGATAAAGTACAGAGACGTCAGAAAAAGTCGGAGGAGTCAGTCCAATGTGAACACCGTCCTTTATCAGATCAGTTGAGATTAATTTGGAGTCCTCCCTCTTTGCATACATATTTGTTAGAGGTTAACTCAATTAACGTAAAGCTAAGCACACTGCTCATTTCTAAAAGATACACAATAACTTCTATTTTCTAAATAAGATGTACTTAAGTTTCATAAGTAGTGTCTTATGACATAACTTGTCAAATGCTTTACTGAAATCTGTGTATATACATTCAACTTGTTCCCTATCTTCAAAAGCTTCTAGACAAAAGGACGTAAAATGAAATAAATATGTAACAAATGATTTTTTTTACGAATTCATGCTGATTACCACAAATAATTGAACTACAGTAATTGGAGGAAAGAACATTACATTTAATTGGTTCAAATATTTTTAGAGTCACAGAAAGTTTAGCAATAGAACGGTTGTTCGTTACATCGCCTTTTGATCCTTTCTCATGAATAGGCGTTATGTATGAGCTTTTCCAAAAATTGAGCTTTTCAGTTGTTTGATTTTCACTTTTGTGGCTAGGTTGGTATTGTTGTACAGGCCATTCAGTTCATTGTTGTATCTTCTTCTTATTTATTTCCCTTCTATGAAGACGGGACCAAAAATCTACCCAGAGAATTGTCCTCTCAAAACATCCTAATGCATTATCATCCATTCCATTCTTCAGGAACGGGATGATATCAGAGTCTTATACAGGGCCAGTTTAGTTTCTCGAGAGAGAACTTTGCTTCTCAATTGCCATCTTAGCCCGAATAAAGAGCGATTGGTAAGAGTAATTCTTCGTTTGATCTCAGCACTGGGTATTGTTCGCTGAGTTGATAGTGGAGACTAGGTAAACAAAGTCTCTAACGATCTCAAAACTATAACAACTGCCTTTAGTGACGTTCTGTCCAAGACGGGTCGGTGTTGGGTGTTCTTTCTTGTTGACAGCATATATGGTCACCATACCGTCATTCACCGTTAAACCCGTTATCTTGGCTTCCTCTTCAAGACTAACGAGAGCACCACTTAAATTACGATTTATTTGTCCCATTATGTCAATATCCTCCGGCGTAAGTGAGTTATTGGACGTGAGGTTTACCGTACAAGGCCTGTTAAGTATCTTGAAATTCTTTCCAAGTTTCGGAAGCTTGGGTTTTTTTTTTCGGATGGGTTTTGACATCTTAAAATTTCAAATTAACAAACACACCTAAGAATTTAAGAATTTTCTTAATTATTTCTATTGATTTGATATTGGAGATTTTCAACGTGTTTTTTCATGAAATAAATAAAAGATATTATTTTGAATAACTTAAAAACACTTATTTTATTTATTTATTTACTTAAATGCATTAAAAGCATTGCTTCCGAAATGCATTTAAGTAAATAAATAAATAAAATAAGTGTTTTTAAGTTATTCAAAATAATATCTTTTATTTATTATTTCTATCTAAATCTACGCTGTTGCATGAATACTCTTATTATTATTATGGAAAATTTAATTAAAAAAAGGAAAAGAAGAGAGAATTGGAGCACCACCGACAAAGTAAGTTCATAAAAACTAACCGAACCATTTAAAAATAACCTTTAAGCTTTATATTCTTCAGAACCTATACTGAAATCATTCAGCATAGAAAAAAAAAATGTTACTTTGAAAATGTAAATCTTTTGATACCAACACCAATACAAAAAAAAAAACAGTCTGCTGCTTATACCTTCTCTAAACTATCTGCTTCGGTGGTTCAGCATAGTAAACGTCTTTTTAATGAAATTTTGTTTTATTAGTAACAATTTGCACTTAATCCACGGAATAAGGCCTAACCCTTCGCTATTCTCCTTTTTGAAACTAGGCTGTACGATTATATGTATTTGTATATATCATTACAATATTTTAAACACTACTGTGACACCAACATATATATATACATTACATATATACCATCACAAAATACAAGCATTTTACGTTTCGGTTTATTTTTAATCTTTTTATAGTACCTATTCCAAATACCTCACAGATGAAAAACAGTACCAATAATCTGTGTTTCTACATTATGTCACATGCTATATAGAGCTTAAGTAGTGTATTTCTTTCAGTAATAAAAAGGTGCGCAGAAGAAAGGTGTGTCAAAAATGAACATAAAATCGAATTTACTTTTGATTGTTGTAGTCGTTTGTTAACTGGGCAGAAGAAGCTATTATGGGGCTCGGCTGACTGACAGGTAAAGACATGGGATTTATATACACCCCGAGTATTATCCGCACCAATTTTTTGATAAGGAAGCCTTTAATCAGCGTGGGTTAATTCCAAGTCATTCAATATCAACTTTGGGCTTGACTATCATTGACTCATCCATATCTTTATCTTAATATGCAAATGCAATGCATATTTGTATGTATATCTCATCTGTAACTCATGCAAATATTTAAAAAAATGCACATTCCAAGATAAAATAAAAGTTGGTACAAAATCTCCTTTGAATTTTAAAGAAAATTAACAAACTTTAAATGTTTTTGTATTTCTTTTTTTTTGTTGAACTTGTAATGCACGTAGGTTAAGGAATGCACGTACACCCTGAAATAATCGCATGTCCCATCGGAACGTCATAGTATTTTTCTGTTTTCAAGACTCAAGAATTTCACATGACATTTGAGGTTAGAAGCAGCTACCTACATTTGCTTTGTTTGATTTGGTAGTGCATATCCTGGCCATGGAACATTAAATATATATTTTGATAGTTTGTCACGTAGGAGAAGGAATGACAACATGAGCTCACCAAACTGTGAGTATATGAAGAAGATGCAACTTTACTTTAGTAAGACCATTTTTAAACTGAAAATAATGCAACACTTGGGTCATTTTGAAGAATTCAATTTAAAAAAGTTTCCTTTTAAAAAAATTGTGAGGTATTTTGTAAAGATTCTTATTGAATAAGGCCACTAAACCAAAATAAATAAATAAATAAATTGGGTGGCGCAACAGCTCGCGGAAAACCAGGGCCTAGTGACTTACAACTCACAACCATTCCTGTGTGCGTGTTTTTTGGCAGGAATGGAGGGGACCTACAGTTTTCTGCCGAGTCCGAACGGCTTAATGAGAAGCACTTTTTCATGACAAGTATACTCTTGGAAGATTTGTCAGTTCCTCGCAAGAGGCAGTACCTCGAATAAAACATTTCTGTTTTTAGGTGGCACGGCTGGGAATTGAACCCACACCTTCGGCATGACAGTCCTACGCACTAACCATCAAGCCACGAGGTACTACCCACTAAACCAAAGCATGGTAAATTAGTCATCGAGCATTAACTGCTGTGTCGGATTTACTCTTCACTTTCCCTCTTTACTGTATCTAACAGGTACGATATATTTTAAAAAGAGAGACTTCCTATTGTAAGCTGGCATTCTTCCAGGACTGATTCTGAGCTTATGCACAGTTATTAAGTTTTGATGACAGTATAAATGGTATAATTTGGCGGTCGTGAAAACCCAGCTAAGTCGAGATACCTGAAGTGAATTTTTATTTTTTTTTTTAATTCTTAAACAAATAGTTATAAATATTTAACAAAATTTTACCTTCATCTAATACATTCCTCAAAATATTTGAAAAAACATGATGAACACTTGTTTTGACATTAATTAGGCTCTTCGTCAAAACTTGAGCACGCTTACCCAAAAAAAAATTCCTCTTCAGTTGAACAGGAGATCATCAAAATCATTTTGAGGAATGCTTTTCATAAAATCACGGCTCCTGTTTCTTTTTTTTATCGTATCGTCCGATGTGTTCATTAAGGTTGTCCTTAAAAAGATCATTGTTTTATTAAAAAAAAATATTCCGTAATTTTTTTTTTTCTTCTTCAAAACGTTTGAATTCTATTTTCGTTATGTGCATTTTTCGCAAAAGAAGCATTTTGTGTAAATTAAAATCAGAGCTGTTAAAATCTCAACGCAAAAGAAATGCATTTCGCATTAAAAAAAAATTAATGTAAACTCGAAAATTCTCTGCATTAAGAAAAATGTTAAGAAATGCTACATCAAAAATGTGTTGCACGCAAAGGTCAGCAAAGACCATACCAATATCTTTAATGTCAAAAAAGGCTTTAGGCAAGGCGACACGCTGTCATGCGACTTCTTCAACATTGTTCTTGAAAGAGTAGTGCAAAAGTCCCACGTCAACACCAAGGGCACAATCTTTCAAATGTCCGTCCAATTACTCACTTACGCTGATGACATTCCGTGCGTTCAAGGATTCAGATATCTGAATTTTTGGGGCTTGTGATTGGTCAGCTGTCATAAAAATTCTGAAAATTCAGATGACTTTTAGTTACGTTTGCTTACGTTTTTCAGATAAAAATTTTCATCTGAAAATTCAGATGACAGCTAAAAAACAAGACAAAAAAAAAGATCTGCACATAGAAATTGAACTTTATAGTCAATGCAGTTATTTTTGTGGTCTGTTGTCGGCTTGGCACGGAATGTTGGCTTTTTGATTTTCGTTTTTTTTTTTTAAGGGAATGAAATAAATTTATAGTTATAAATACTGTTGTCTTTACACGGCGTTTTGGATTTAGTTTTTACTTAACAAAATAGCAAGAAATGATAGTTTTCACCGCTTTTATTAATAGTAAATTGGGATCGGTGGAAGAGCCTGAAGAATACTTTCATTTGGGAGTAATACGTGTTAAGATTTTTTGGTTGGCTTCAACTATTTTCGAAAGTATTAATCCAAATAAAAACAAAGAACAAAAGTTTTCCAGTCAACTTACATATAACCATTCCAGAGTTACTCATTTCTGGTTTAAACTTAATTTCAATTTTTGATTTCCGACAAAAAAGTACTTTTTATATTCGCTTCCAGTAAAATCAGAAAGTAAACACAATATTTTGATTGAAAAAAAAAAAAATATGACATTTGGCTGAAATTTCAGATTTTTTGTGCGTTCAACGTTACGTTTCAGTACTGAATATTCAGATTTCTGTCGTTGAACGCGGGCATTGACATAATTGGACGAACAAAGCGTGATGTCAGTGGTGCTTTTGCGAGTATTGAGAAGGAAGCCAAGAAAATGGGTTTAATGGTGAATGAAAGTAAAACGAAATATATGCTGTCAACATGAAAGGACACCAAACATCGACGTCTCGGAAAGAACGTCACTATAGACAGCTTTAACTTTGAGGTGGTCAGAGATTTTTTGTATCTAGGATCCGCTATAAACTCATCGAACGATACCAGGGCTGAGATCAAACGAAGAATTACTCTTGCCAATCGCTTATTCTTTGGGCTAAGAAGGCAATTGAGAAGAAAAGCTCTCTCTCGAGCAACTAAACTGCCCCTGTATAAGACGCTTATCATCCCGGTCCTGATGTATGGTGCAGAGGCATGGACACGATTAACGGTAGATGAGAACGCGTTAGGCTGTTTTGAGAGTAAAATTTTCCGGCTGATTTTTGGTCACGTCTGCATGGATACAACAATGAACTGTATGATACAACAACGAACTTTACGGGCTGTACAGTGACACCGACCTAGCCACAAGAGTGAAAAGCCAACGACTGAGATGACTGGGTGACCTAGAGCGAATGGAGACCAGTGCTCCGGCCTGGAAAGTCCTTGAATCCAACCCCGTGGGACAGCGCAGTAGAGGTGGTCAGTGTAAAAGGTGGTGCACGCAAGTGGAAGAGGACCTCAACGAACTTGGCGTGCGAAACTGGAGACAGCTAGCTAGAAACCGAGCTGGCTGGAAGAAGCTTCTTGGTTGAGGCCCTGGTCCACCCCGGACTGTTGTGCCACCTTAAGTAAGTAAGTAGGATGCCATGACGAAACCTACTTTGATAGACTTCTCCATCATCGTACTGTTAGATTTGATTAAAACTTCCAAAAATTTTGTTGGCTGGAAACAATGAAGGCAATATCTTCAGTAGGTACATATGTACATATTTAATAACATTCTAGACTGTAAAAATATGTACATAGCACTGAACCTAGCTTGTTTCCTTATTTAAGGCATTCAAACTGACAAATAAGACGCAATCGTCAGATTTGGTCAAATGTCGAAAAAGTGTTTTTTCGCAAATGTATAAGTAAGTTTAAGCGCTGAATGCTTGAATATATGTTCTCATTTAATGAACTTGGACACCTCACAAATCAGGTTAGTGGTCACTTTTGATAAGACCGCTTAAGAGTGTTTGTGTAAGTATTATCTGGATCGTGAGAATATAGATAGGTACTCATATCTTTAAAATTTCCAGTCATGTCAGATTCTTAAATCACTGCAGCTAGCTTGATTTATGATTCTCGTGGTTACTTTTGAAACACTCACCTCCTATACCGCTTCCTTACGTATAGCATTCACTTTCTTCGATGAAACCGCATCACACAAAATCTGTACACATATTAATAATTTAATTATGCTTCCAGACAGGTAGGTACAAAGCAATTACGTCAGATGCTGAGATTTATTTAAAGATAATATATACCTATATACATGGTTGCAAATCCAACATCATTTGAACGAAACCACAATATACCTAATTGTTGTTTAAAAATTCAACGATAACATAAAAAAAAAACACCTTTGAAAGAAATTTACTTTTATACCCTGTGCACTTTAACCTGTTTTAGTATTTTATAACGAATCGTTCGAAAGAACGTGCAAAATTGATAGCGTGTTCTGATTTGATTTTCAATTTGCATTCTACTTTCGCAAAATTTTACTTTCTCGGGTTTAATCATAATTACCATATTCCGTGAAATGAGAGTGAAGGGAATTGTTTCTTAAAGGTTTTAGCATTTAACTCCAAGTAGAAGTGTTCCTACTGGACTGGTGGTCGGAGTTGAATAAAGTAATATGGTTTTCTTATTTTGTAATATTTTTAGCTATTAAAATATAATTAGAATTATTATGTATGTATTTATATTTATAATGTCACCTATGGCAAGTTGTAACTATTGTTGTTTAATTTTGTTTGTATCTTTATACAATAAAGACATCGGCAATAACGATCGTCTTCTAAATTCTACGGCACTTGTTACTATTTCGAAGTGATAGGAGAATTAATAATGATACAAATTACCACGCCCGGGCACCAGAAACCAAAGCTACGTCACTGAATTATTTGTTAAACATAAAACTTCATCTTTCAAGAATTTTCGGAACATAGCATTAAAAATCAAAAACAAAAAAATGGTATGAAAAAACAACTTTGTCTCTGAAATTCCTTCCAACAAAATTTTAAACTTATCAATGATGATTTTATCAATTTTATTATTGCCTGGTACTTTACTCCAAATGATTTTGAACAATTTTATTACGATTCCATTGAGAATCTCTTGAGAATTTCCACTTTTTCTTTGGTAAGCAAAAATAGTTGCAAGCAAAAAGAGCACTAAAATAAAGCTATGTTCATGCATTTGATGACCTTAAGACTTCTCATTGCTGTTTATCGATAAGTTTCTTTGTGTATAGGAATATATTGAAATACCAAAGTCATAAATGTCTTTTCAAGGTCTTCATAACACTTTGCCAACTTAAGTACACTCTCGCTTTTATTAATTGAAGTGAATTCAAATAAAATTTTACGCAATTTATAATGTGCATATGCACTTACCGTTGACGAACTTGTATATGAGCTATAGATATGTGAACATGATGTGATGTATTCATCATACTATTCCGTTGCCACAAGCATTATTCTGTAAGTTGCAAATAATGTTTCGCTGCCTTAATTCATACTCCTCAGTTCAAACACACGTGCACACTCGCATACACAAACAGAGGCACACAAACACTACAATTGGATGACTTGCGAAAAATCACATCTTTATAAAGTTGTTGGAAAAAAAGGTTTCGTGAACGCGCCGAGAAGGAACAGACAGCAAAAAAAATGTTAAACTTCAAGTTAAGAGGCACGATGATGCATCATGGTCAGTGTCAGTCAAGACTCAAGACTCACAATTCACACAAAAAACTGCAATCGAAGTCGAAGTGAATTACCCCGCAGCTTGAGTAATTAGCGGGCAACCGGTCAACATCAATGGCGATTTATTGGAAATGCTAATTAAAGTCCTCGTATTTTATGTTAATTGCCGTTCTTGGAATTATTATGATGAATTAAAAGAATTGTAAAATAAAAGAGAACATGTCAGAGGTCAAACGGGGGCATAATTTTAAATTCAGAAAAAATAATTCAACAAAATTTAAACATGCATACATACCTCATCAAAACAGTTGACGAGTAATGTAAAAGTCCCAAAACTTGAGATGAATTTGACAGCTCACACGCCATTCGTTTGATCTGCAGTTTCAATTCACATTCTCAAGAGCCGGGTTCTCGGGGGTTTGTGTTTTGTTTCTTAAATTTAAACGGGTCGAATATGTAATTCAGGTACATTTTAAATCGCTTCTTTTATCATTGAAACACAAAAATTCGTTACATTTCCTGCACTTGATGGGTATACCTATATATTATGTTTTTATCACATACATTTCACATTTCCTTCTCGTTTTCCTCTGGGTGTTTTTGAATTAGTTGGTGTTTCACGATTTGATGGCCCTGGAAACTCATTCCGTAAAACGATTATCACCCGACGCGACGATGACGTTTTGACGATAGTCTTGCATTCCGTAAAACTGAAAATGACTATCATTTGGGCGATATCGTTTTTAAAATCAAATATTTGCTTCACGTAAGTCGATAATCATAAAAACGCGATCGTCTAAACGATAGCGTTGAGACGATAGCTAAATAGGTATCGTTTGCATTGGTTTTCATGTTCACCTAAATACTTTTTTCATGATTGTGAGTTTGTATGCGACTGTAATTGAATGAATGAATGAGTAGCCACTGTAATTTGACATCATGTCTTTTGTCTCTTTTTTGTTGCACCAAAGAAAAAAAAAAAACAACGTAGATTGTCATTTATGGCAGCCAATGACATTTCATCCACAGTTTGAGAATACCAAACGCTCCTAGATGAGACGACATATGTATAGAGGTTGAGTTACGTGAAGCAAATCATTGACGATTACGCAAACGATAATAGTTTTGACGATTATCATTTCAAACATTACGGAATGATCCCCCTGGACTTCCGTGACTTGTTTGATTCCTTATAATGTTTCGCTACGGCTACCCATTTAACTTAACAGGCTTAGTTTTGTTGATCTAATTTCTAACGTCTTCGGAAGATTTGGAATAATCAAAAAAACAAGTAAAACGAGCAGTTATTGCACTGAATGCTTCAATTAAATCATTAAAATCAATATTTTATGTATGCTCCTTTTTAATTGAAAGTATAGCCAGATTAGTCAACCTATTTTGGCTCATTATGTTGATCTTAGATATAAGTCTTAGTTAATTTCAATTTTGAAAAGCTTCGTTCACATTCACACGATGCCACTGAGACGAAAATTGTTAATTTATTTAATGCCATTGACAGACTAGGTAACGAGTTTGCAAAGTTCAACTTAACAATGAAGCTTAAAAATTCAAAGGCTGTCCAAATTTCTTCATTTTTTAAATTTATTTTTACAGCTACCATGTAGCGCCCTATTCGCCCAATTTCCAAAATAATCACTGTTGTCTCTAATTTCTATAAATAATGTCGAGGTAGCCATTGGAATAACAGCACGCAGTTCTTCTTCCAATCCAAACAGCAATATATTCGAGCTGAGAAAACGGATGCAATGTCTTCGATGGCCTTAGGTGCCAGTTATAGCTTATCATATTGAAACTCATCATTGAAAACTTTAATGATTGATTTTGAGACGTTTAGTAAGCAAAATCATTCATTATTTTGATGGACTAAATTAATATTTCTAGTAAAAAAAAAATTTCAAATAGGCCCAACTTTCCACAAAAATTGACTTTTGATTTTTCAATGATCATTGGAAATCATTTCAACACAACTCCTATCATATTCCCTTTTGATATTTCAATAGAACTTGTCTGCATCAAAATATCCATGCATTCAAAAGATTTATTCATTCTAAATGTCTATATTCCCTCCAAAAGTTCAGTTTCAGTATATGTTGAGCTTTCCCATGCTCTCGACTATATTATTGACGTTGCTGGATTTGATAGTATTATTACTCTCTTAGGCGACTTTAACCTTCCATACATTGACTGGATTCCTTCAGAAGACGAGTCTTACTTTGAAGCATCGTTGACTTCATCTCAACAGGAGCTTCAACTGTTAGACCATATTATATCTACGGACTTACAGCAAATAAGCTGTATTAAAAACTCTTTAAATCGAATACTCGATTTAGTTTTCTCATCTGACGCTGTTAGTACTGTAGTGGTAGAGTCTACTACTGCTATATCAAACATAGATAAATACCATCCTCCTCTTGACATTTTTCTTGACTTGGACGGGCATTTACTTAATAATAGTAACTCACAAGACTGTTCATATTCTTTTGACTTTCGGAAAGCTAACTTTCAGTTGCTTTCTGAGCATTTAAGTGCATCTGGGTATTGAAAATATACCAGTTTCAGGCGACATTGACGTTGCAGTTTCATACTTTTATCAAGTATTGACCAACTGTATTAATGACATAGTTCCACACAAAATACCCAATACTCTAGCTTCTGCCATCCATGGTTTCTTCGTAATAAAAGAAACAGAGCTTGGAAGAACTTCATAAAAAGTATGTCCCTTGAGGACCGAGAATTGTATATTTCCTTGTTTGATGAGTTTAAAAACCTCTCCAATCATTTATACGCTGAATACCTTAAAAAAATGGAAAGTTCCCTAAAGCTTGACCCCAAAAGTTTTTGGAATTTCGTAAACTTGAAAAAGAAATCTGATGGCTATCCAGTCAATTTTACTTATAATAATATTATTTTAAATAGTCCTCCGGATATTTGTGATGCGTTTGCTAACAACTTTCGCCAGTCTTTCGTTGATACACCTGTCGATGTTGATGAGAACTTTTTTCTCTACTTAAAAGACTGCCCACAAACTACCTTCAATAATATCCCAATTATAATCGAAAAAATTTTACATTATATGTCCTTACTTCATGATGATTACTCGTCTGGACCTGATGGCATCCCACCAATTATCTTGAAGAAATGAAAATCAATATTAGCACCCCCTCTTTTTCATTTGTTTAACCTATCACTTAGCTCCGGTAAATTTCCAAGTATTTGGAAAAAAGCATTTATTACACCAGTTTTTAAAAAGGGTAACAGATCTGATATATGCAATTACAGGCCAATCTCCAAGCTATCTTGCATTCCTAAGCTTTTTGAGCAAGTAATGTGCGATAGTTTGACATTCAACTGTAAGAATATAATTTGCAATCAACAACATGGATTCATGCAAAAGCGATGGAAGATAACCAATTTACTTGCATTCTTGCACAAGTGTTCAACTGCGTTGGAACATGGTCAAGAACTCGACTGCATCTATACAGATTTTTCTAAGGCTTTCGATCAACTTTCACACGATATCATCACGTTTAAGTTAAAGGTGTTTGGCTTCCCTCCTAAACTCATCAATTGGGTTTCTTCTTATCTCCATAATAGATCCTATCAAGTTAGATTTAGGAGCTCTGTCTCCAACCCTTTCTTTGCCAAATCTGGAGTTCCCCAGGGTAGTCATTTGGGGCCCCTTCTATCTATCTTAGCTATCAATGACGTATCCCTCTATATACGTTATAGTGAAATTCTAATTTTTGCGGATGATATGAAAATTTTCAAAAGCGTCAAATCTGTGAGTGATCGTTTACTTTTGCAAGAAGATATTAACAGTTTTGTTATTTGGTGTAGTAAAAACGGTTTAAATCTCAACCCTATTAAATGTCAGGCGATCATTTTTTCTTAAAAAAAAGTTCCTAGTTCATTTGATTATGAAATATCGTAGCACACATTGCGTCGTGTTGATAGTTTCAAAGACCTAGGGGTTCATTTTACTTTTAATCTTGATTTTACGAAGCATATAAATTTAATAGTCAACAAGGCAAACTCTATGTTAGGGTTTGTTAAACGTTGGTCTAACGAATTTCAGGATCCTTATGTTACCCTCGCTCTCTACAACAGTCTTGTTCGCCCTCATCTTGAATACGCATCACAGGTATGGACTCCTTTTCACGATGTCCATAAGAATAGACTTGAAGCAGTACAGCGTAATTTTATACGTTTCGCCTTGAAAGGACTACCGTGGTCCGATCCTTATAATCTTCCTCCTTACGAACACCGGATTAAGCTTCTTCAGATTCAAACTTTGGC
Source organism: Dasysyrphus tricinctus (assembly GCA_963921185.1). Classification (NCBI taxonomy): domain Eukaryota; kingdom Metazoa; phylum Arthropoda; class Insecta; order Diptera; family Syrphidae; genus Dasysyrphus; species Dasysyrphus tricinctus. Next base: position 130,893,638 of record OY992530.1, read on the forward strand.
ACAAAGGAGAATTAATAATGATATTGTATTTATTCATCAACTTTTAACGGGCGTTATTGATGCACCTGATTTATTATCTTGTACTAGCCTTACTTACCGTGGTGGAGGTCACAACACTCGTAGTCTAGAATTAATGCATATATCTCAACACCGTACCAATTATGGAATGCATGAGCCTTTTACCCGCATGTGCAACATTCTGAATATGAACTCTAATTGTTTTGATTTTAATATAAGTAAGAATAGACTCAAAGCTTCATTGAAGACCAGTGTACCACGCTCTTAAATGTTTGTAATTGTTAATTTTTTCAATGTCATTTTATTTGTTATTTTATAATTATTGTTTTTAATTTTATTTTGTAAAGTGTATGTTTTAAGTAGTTTGTTGCTTACTAATTACTAACACTACACTAAGTGATGAGCCTGATAAGCACTTAATTTGTGTTTGGCAATTCTTTGGTCGCAAGATGTTGCTTGTACTAAGCTCTCTTCGGCAAAGATCTGATAGTGTAAAAAAAAAAGGTAGTTCAATCATTGAAATAAAAAGAGTCTTTTTATGTAGAAAGTTGGGCCTGTTTGAATTACTTTTTTGGCTAAATATATAAACTAAGTCTTTAGCTTTATTTGTCCATCAAAATAAAAACTGATTTTGCTTTCTAAACGTCTCAAAATCAATCATTAAAGTTTTCAATGATGAGTTTCAATGATAGCTATAACTGGCGCCTTAGAGCTTTTTATTTCCATATTAACTATCTTAAGGCCAAGATTACACAATGTATGTTTTACTTTCAGAAGTTACTTACGCAAGCAAATTTTGATAAAATTACAAGTGTAAGCAGCTCTGCAAAGAAATTATTTCGCTGTTACTGATGGCACCCCCTATTAGTGTGCCACCCCGTCGCTCCGTTTCGTACGAGAACGACCACTTATCTCGGTTTCCGACTGTTCTTGTTCTACCTTTAAAATACATTTCTTACATGCATATATATAGGTATGGGCTAAAAGATTGAAATGAGTAAAATAGTATTACCACGTTTTTCTAACATTTTACTTTGCTGTAACAAGATTACCAGTACTCATACAAAAAGTACAAGTTTCGGCACTGGTATTGGTCCTTGTGCTTGAAATTTTATACAGTTCTAGTTTACACCCACCATTTTCACTTGTATTTAAGATAGGGTTTCCAGAACATCTCTTTTAAAGAGAACATGTTCTCTTTTTTGACTCTGATCTTTCTTATTCTTTCTTTTTTCATCAAATTCTTTTTTTTTACTCTTTTTTTATTTTGTTCTCTTTTTTATCTCTTTTTTTTAAGTGACCAAAATATCAACTTAATACACTTTTAATTTGTACTTTTGTATTGTCCCCTAAAATATAAAATAAAGCATTAATACCAGAGAATATTAAATAAAGAAGCCAATCCTTCGTACTTTTCACCCTCCAAAACCCATTTGTTTACATTGTTGTATTTTGAATTTCATTTCGTGTCGAAGAATATATGTGAATTGCAACAATAATAAGACCTGTGCTGAATGATGTGCTGATTGAGGAGTTGATTGTATGTGTGCGTTTTGTCACTATTTTTCACTTCGTGTGCAAATCAGCTGTTCGCTTCTGCTTGTAGGCAAATCAAATTGACAGCTGAGGATTGGCTTCTTTATTTGATATTCTTTGATTTTTTCACTGAAGTAAAAACCTTCCTATTCAGGATCGATGGATGAATTTAGAAAAGAAATAAGTATGGGAAGACTTAGACAAAAGTATCGACTACTGAATTTCTTAGGAAGTTTTACTGGATTACTCAAAGTTGCTATTTAAACAAGTTTCTTTCTAAAGAAAATGAAAATTTTAAAAACAAAATATCTGTTCAAAACTGGGCCAGTTTTTTTAAGTTTGTCTACAAATCTAGAGTTTTATTCAGAGCTTTTAAAATGTGCCAATCCTCTTTTGTTTTCCTGCGCAAAATATAAACGTGGAATGTATTTTCTCGTTGATGGGTTCGCAATGGACAAAAGAACGAAATCGTTTAAGAGTAGGATTCTCATAGTTGCCTTTAATTCAAAAGATTTTAGCTGTCAAAAGTTTTATGAAACTTTTTATATGAAAATAAGTATCTTAATCAAATTTGGAGCTCCCAAAAATATGAGACTTCGGATGAGGAAGAAAATTAATGTCTATTTTGCCTACATTTTACTAAAATTCTGCGGTATTTTGTATTCAATTATGTATGTAGGTGCTTATGTACTTTAGTTTTATTAGTTTGAAGCGCAAAAAAGTGTTTATAAAATATACTGATTTATATCACAGATATGTTTTCTTAAAAAAGATGTTAAAATAAACTACTCATTAGTATTAAAACTGCTACTTCTTGTGTACGTATATACAATACTTTATAAAAATATATATTTATAAAATAAATTTAAAGTAAACTTTTGGTCATATTTATCAATTATTTTGATGATGGTGTGGTGACCGATTAACAGTAGAAGTTTGGAGCTCAAAAATGTCCTCTTTTTTTTCAAACGCGTTATGGACACCCTAATTTAAGATCTGACAATTTGCAAACTTAAAGGTTTCACCCATAATTTTAGGTTAATCTCCCCACTTTGCGGCTATTGGAAATTTCATGATCTCTGTTCAACAACGAAGTTTTGAACAATTTAACTAGAATCGTGCTTAACTATTTTTATTAATAAAATGCAGCTGGACACGACTAAAACAATGGAGGTTTGTGCAAATCAACAAACCAAACACATCTATCTACTTAAATTATAAAATTGGTGTTTGCCGAATTTAAAAATTTAAAGAAAAAAATTTTTAAATTTTAAAAAACTATAGCTCATTATTAGATGTGTTTTCGTTGATTTTTAATGTTTTTTTTTGCATTTAAAGTCAATGTTTCAGAAACTGCTTGTCCCTGCCTCAGGGAGGGGAGATACAACTTTCTCCCTATACAATTTTTTTCTTAGAATAGCCCCAAGAACCACAACCTAAAATACAGATCTAGAAAAAAAATTAAAAGAGGCGCGGATACAGGAGGGGGGTGCAATTTCCCCCCCTGGGCAAGAATGAACGAAGCATAAAATATGAATTTAATAAAATGTGATCTAAAAAAGGTTATTTCGTTATACGTTTATAAAATTTTTTCTTGGCAGCGCAGCGTTGCAGCAATGAGTGGTTGTTCGTTGGCCGCTGGCTGACCAGGTTCAGTTAAGAAAAGTTCCGCTATGCACAAAAATAACGCCTTCAAATCGACTGAATGGAAAGCTTATAAATTCGGTTTTAGATCTCCATCTTCAAAGTTTAGGTCCTTATTTAAAAGATAAATGTCAGGCTACATTACTGTTTAACATTTTATGAGAAAAGTCAATTTATTTCATACTAGGGAGCAGGTTGAATCCCTAATCGACCACTTAAGTGCCCCTTCGAGCATTATAGTTCTGGCTTTACTCTCGAGAACTTCTTCAGAGCTGCTCGCCGCCTTTTTACTGTGAAATGGAGAGTATGCACATGTGTATCGAGTTCGGCGCTGTACGCAGCGATGCATGCAGACATGCTGCACATCTGTTTTAGCCATAAGATATGTACGTTTTTGATGTGAGGATTTTGTCACTTTTATGGATGTGTTTTAGGAACTTCCGTGTTCCATATTATTAAACTGGCGAAGAGTGCGAGTCCAACGAAGAAGATGGGAGAGAAACCAGGAAACGCCTACAGCAGTCACTGCCAAAGAGAAGTTGGACGGAACTTTTATACCTAAGGAAATGATAGTTGTTTCGTCAATTCGATTGTCAAATGATTGCCATTTTTCAACGGGAAATATTGCTATTGTATCGAGCTGCATGAGTGTGACAACTCTGTAGTTGAAGTTGAGGGAAATCAAAAACAAAAGCTTATATGAAACATTTATATTAAAACTTAACGAATGCTAATTACATTGTTAATGAAATGTATAAAGAAAGTTAGTCACAATCGAGAAGGTCGGTCGGAAAGGTTTAATAAAGAGTGGTGTTTTCTTTGTATTTTCCACTACAATCATTGTGTTCTATTTTAATATCGGAAAGTTTGGTTTTGTATCGATAGACGAAGGCATCTGAACAATGGATACGCTTCATCTCGGTTTTGATCTATAATTTTAGTCTAGCTAAAATACAACTATTTTCAAATTAATGCATTGGTTTTGTTTGCACAAAATCTTTTTTATCAACTTCCTTCAATTTTCTTGCAATTTATGAACACGTTTTCCAGCTTCTCAATATTTGTGTTGCCAACTCGATATTTTTACTGCAGAATTGCACCACACATGATGTTAACAGAAGACTTTTGCAGTTTGAGTTTGAGAACATTCTGCAAAGCGCAGTTTTGACGCTATGACGTTCTCGAAAACGGCCTTCTACTAGCAAGGTTAGGTTAGGTTGCCAGCTGAAGAAGAGGCTGGAAATTTTACTTGAATTCGAACGTAATGTGTCTGAATAGGAACATACCACTCTACCATTATGTTTTCAAAGCATAATTGTAGAGTTACGCAGATCCAGAGGGAACTCAAAAACGCTGTAAAGACACTATTCTATAGCTAGAAGCTGCAAAACTTTATTTCACAAAGTTCAAAGTATCCGCTGTTCGAGAACTGTGGGGGCTATGAAAGAGATTATTGCTTTCTTCAAATTATAAACTCATCAACTCACATTGCTTTGTGTGACCAGACGTCTAGAGCGGTATGAAGTGTACTCAAATTTTCTGTAGACCTCATCAAGATTTTGGAAACTCACAAAATTGACCCCCCCCCCTTAACGAAATCCTGGATCCGCGCCTGATTGAAAAACATAAAACTCGTTCTTTAAATTGCTTCACAACTCCTTAAATACCTAGTTTAGATTTGTTTTACTCTAAAAATATTTTGTTTCCAATTTTGAAACCTATGCAATGCTTCAAACCTACATATAGCCACAAATATCTTAAACTTAGAGACTTTCCATTGAAAGATGACGATTTCCTTAGTCATATTTTATTGTTGTTGTTGTTAGTTTCTGCGTCGCGTTTAGCGCCCTCAATGACTTCACTTTATTTGCAGATAGATTTTTTTTCTTATAACAAAAATGCAAAACCCTGTTTTTATTTGTTTTCAAAATATATCCTAAAAGAGGAAGCATTCAGAACAGAAAAAAATTGCAAATCATGACTAGCTAAATGCTATTCTCTAATATTTCCTCTCCCATCAGGATGTGTGTAGAAAAAAATTTAAAAGAAAGCTGAGCAATGACTTGTAATTTCTGTTCGCCCCTATTTATTCGATATTTATTTGAAAATCAAAAGAGAAGCAACATATTGCTGACAGTGTAACTAACAACAAAAATATAAAAAAAAAATTGCAAGTCATTCAACAATACCTACACGCTGTGTACTATGAACTAGCACTGCGCAGCACAAGTCGGTCCATATGATCTCATGTTCCATCAGCATCAGAGCCAGCAGTTTATTTTTCCTGCAAGTCATTGGGCGAACTCAGCAACAACTACAACAGCTGAGTAACCATATTCTTGTATCTTGTAAATACAGATTAACTCCATAAAGAGTCTCCACTTTTCGACCCCCTTTTATCCTGAGAATACAACGAAATAAGAAAAAAAAACACTCACACATTTGGAAGGTGTTTGAGCTATTCAATTGAAATTTACACTTTCCGGTTCATAAAATGTGCCAAGGTGAACCGTGATCACGAGCGAGAAGAAAAAAGATAGTTTTTTGTTGTTGTTATATAGGCAAAAGGGTGTTCCACCACTCACTTCACCGATAAACCGGCTAAGTTGTTTTGACTACTGGAGCTATATATGCACTTCCCCGTGTGCCGATGATGAATTCCTTTTGTCACCGCACTTATCTTATCACAGCTACCAATCGCGGGTTACAAAAATTTTTACTTAGAGAGAAACGTAGAGGACAATTGAACGTCTTCGCGCGTTCAATTGGACGACAATCGTTGGTGGTGGCGGTCGTGGTGGTAGCGGCATGGTAAGGCATGAATTGATCTTCGGTGAGGTCTGGACTCCATGGCTGGCTGGTTGCCTTGACAGGTCCACTCATTCAATATTGCGTCCTATCAGTAGATGAATTTCTGGTGCAGTGAGCACATGTCCAATTCCAGCTATAAAATGATTTATAATTCGTTTGTGACTTTTAAGTTTTTCATTGTCACGCTGTAGTCGCGCCTGGTAATCGTGAAAGCCGCTTTGATGGAGCTCCTTAGGGATTGTTTGGGTATAGACATATCAGATTAATCATTATTTTCTTGTTTACTCTGGCACTTTCTGCACTTGGTTGGTGGGCAAACTGTTGGTAGGTAAGGTATATTGGTATAACACGCGTGTGCAACACCCTTTTAAATCGGGTTAATTGTTGAACATCCAGCTGAAATCATTTAACTTCCGGGCTTTTAGCAGAGCTTATCTATATACAATTTTTGATGATTAATTGATTTTGGTAACCATATTGAATGGCTATAAAAATGTCATTGTAAAGAAGCATCAATTTTGGTATTTTCTTGATTTTACTTTTTCAAAAAAATGACACATTTCTTACTTTCTCTGCGTAACTTTATGAAAAAGATATGTATCATCAATCTGTACCAATTATTTGAAATAACAACTTTTCAAGCAAAAAGAAACGATTTTCAAATCTTAACCATCAGCCGAAATGTTTCAATATGAAATTGAAATTAAACTTTTGCCCTTGATTTGTTTATTCTAAAAATAGCGATTTTTATTTATGGCCCTTCAAATATCTACCAAAAGAAGTTAGAGATGAGAAATTTGCCATTTTTTTGTTTTGTATCCCAGTTCAGTTCGAGATAAACAAAAACAAACAAATTTTTTGTTTTTAAGGGAAGAGGCAAGCGTGGAACACCCACTCTAATAATTTAAAATGAATTGGCGCAACAGCTCGTGGAGAATCAGGGCCTAGTGACATACAACTCTCCCATTCTGTGCGCGTTATGTTGGCAGCAATGGAAGGGACCTACAATTTTTTGCATAAGGCCATGTTTTGAAATATGGCTTTATGATACTTTCGCGATTTGTCATACGGCCATATTTCAAAATATGTTATTTTGACGCTTAGTCAAAATGACATAAGACCATATTTTTTTGCGACTTTTGACCATATTGTCGTATGGTCTTATGACACTTTTGCAAAGCGTCATAATGCCATATGCCTAGCGCCACTTTCAAATGTATTTTTCGTACCTGCCAAATGAACCTTTGAAATCCTAAATAATGAAATGCAAACAATTATTAGTCATCGTGAGTTTTTTATTTTCACACCGAAAATTGCGCGTGAATTTGTATTTTCACACCCCAAATTGGTTCTCTCTTGGGCAAAATATTTTTTCCGCTCGCTACGCTTTACGCGATAAAATATTTTCTTTTTATTTTAAATTTTTACTGATTGTATGTAATTGAAAATCTATTCTTGTCAAGAAAATTGTTTGTCTGTTCATCTACCCTCTAGAGCCTAAATGGCATGAAAGGTAAGTCTCATTAACAGCCCCACTATAAAATAGAAACAGTTTTTGTTACCAAAATTTTAATAATAAGGGAAGTAAGTTGATGTCTCAGGGAGTGGCTTAGGCCAGGGCAAACATTTTTCGTCTTGAATATTGTACAAAACTATGCACAGAATAGGTAGAAATTTTTTTTAAAAATTGTGTGTGTTTTATGCATGGAACTGAAAGCTGAAGTAGAATCTTGAAAAGTAAAATTTTGAAAGCTTAATTTTGACATTGCCAAAATATTGACCTCAACCTCAATTTTTTCCTTAAAATGTTTTAGGAATTTGATATCTAAAAAATTATTTTCTTTTAAAACCTCTCCTACGATTTTTAATTTTTTCCCATGCAATCATCAATCATTTCACCTCAAGGTACTTGTTTTAGCTAGTTTAAATATCGTATTTGATGCTTTTTAACATTTTTCTCTCATAGTTTCTGTAGGTATACTATTCAATTCTTAAACCCTTAGCGCTTAGCCTCTTGAACATAACAGCAAGTACGTGCGACCTAGTCCTGCAATTTATGAACTTGCGATATATAGGTACTTCAAATTATGTATATGGTAGTTATGCATTCGTTAAAAACATTGAGCTTGAGATTTTGAGCAGACATATGTCATTGCGATGATAGAAAAGCCCGAAAAGGTGAAGCTCACGATTCTGTATGTCTGTCTATCTGATGTCAGGCTGTTTGGTTACAGCCAAAATGGCTGCATAGATTTTCTTCAAATTTGATAGATACCTATTACACTACAAGCTAGTGGTTTTTTTGGTTGTTCCCCCACAAGTTTTTATAACTTTTTTTTAGAACCAAAAATAACGATACCTGCCAAACGATTGTTTCTAGCAATTTTACAAAATATTATATTTCTCAAAAACGGCTCCAATAGGTACTTTTCGTTAAAAATAAATTCAATAAATTATTCAAAGGCTATCTTCAGATGGAAACCAATATTCAATTTCAATTCAATTTTGAATTAAATATTTTTTTATGGACAAGTTTAAAAAAGTTCAAATACAACTGTGTATCAAAATTTTAAAAAGTATTTTTTATTTCTAAACAAAACTTAAAAATTTCAAATTTTTAGTTTGAAAAGTTGATATTTCGAAAATAACTCCGTCAATTTTGTTCGAACTCAGTATTTCACAATTTTTTTAACCTATACACTTTAAGAATATTTAACAAAAAATATTTTACTGTAATGTAATAAAAAAACGGCTAGGTACTTAGGAACGTTACAAACAAATGTCAAATAAGCGAAGAAGAAAGTATAAGTTTTCTAAAAAAAATAACTCCAATTAGAGTGCAAATTGATTTTGAATTCTTTGCGTAATTGGCGGATCGAGTTTAAAAGACTTCAATCAAAATTTTGCACTATGGGTTGATAAATTTTTGTTATTCTTTTTTTTTCATTTAATTTATTGATGGAAATAACTAACACAATAAGATACCTATAAAATTTTTTAAGATAGCGCAAGTTTCAAACATACCATTTAAAAAATTCAATGATGTTATGTTAAAAACCTGATTAGCATTGCCAAAGGAAGATTAAAAAGAATACAACAAAACGAAAATTAAAATTTGCGTACCAAAATTTTTCCTTAAAGATGTTTTGAAAATTTTATAAATACAAAATTAGTGTTGTCGTAAATTTATGTTTCTTAAAGAGTTCAGATAGCATGGCTCACCATTTTTTCAGCTCAAACTATTAAACTATTCCGAATCATGCTTTTAAACATTTTTCTCTTATAATATAAAAACATGCTCTTTACATACAATTTTCAAAATGCTAAGAGACTGGAACATAAGAGCAAGTACATACATGGATCCAGATCCAGTCCTTCATTTTATTTCTTACGAATTACTAAATCAAAATTCTAGATCACAGTAAAACTACTTTGAGCTTTTTATGTATTACCTTCAAGACAAGTGCTTTTAATGAACAGTGTCAAGGAGATATTTTTTTGTTTTTAAAAATTATGTGAGAAGGTATCTTATGCTCATTTGGTTTTTTGCTTTTAGTTCACTTACCAATTTAAAAAATTATAATGTTTTAATGGGTTCTAGTTTTGTGGAAAATTAAACAACTCCAAATATTTGTTTTTTCAATTTTTTTGAGTTTTTGTTGAAACTGTTCATTAAAAGATTAATTTGAAAATAAATCATATGAATTGCCTTCAGGCTTGAAAAAAAAACTATGAAAAATATTTAATTTATTTGTTTCCATTTTAGGAATTGTTTGGCCCCTCCTGCCTAACCGGGGGTACATTGAAATAAAAAGTATTAATTTTTTTTAGTATTTTTTGGAAAAAGGTACTTTTTATTTCATTTCAACTTCAAGTCAAGAAATTATCTAACTAATACGAAACTGTGAAAAAAGTCTAAGGGAATTGTGATTTTCTTGTCATTTTGATGACGACTTCGCATTGCTTAGGAAAATCACAATTTGTTCCTTTAACTGGTTTGTAAGATTTTGAAAATTCGGTGAGGAAAAACTATTGGATGCATGAATTATTTTGAATATTTACTGGAATATTGATGTCTACAAATCTGCATATCAACGCAAGCCATGCAATCAATATTTGCAAAGAAAGCAAAGATTTACGAAAAGACCACATAAATTCGTTTTTTAGTAATTATTTTAAACTGGTAAAAAAAAATCAGTTTTACAAAATCTTGTAAATCGATTTTTTAACATTTCCAAAACTATCTTTGAATTTTTTATGACGTCAATATTTGCTGAGATATTGGTAATCAAAGTTAAAAGTAACTTTTTTCATTCAAAGCGAGATAAACCACACAAATAAAATTTTGAATTGATTGACTCAAAAAAAACTTATCCATAGAAAAAAAGACCTTCCAAAGAATTAAAAAAAAAATATTTTTTTGAAGTAAGTAGTAACAAAAATTGGAAACAAAGGAGAATGGACAAAACGCTCTACAAGACCAATAACGACAAGACATATTTCGTTGGAAAGGTATTTTTATCTACTACAATAAATACTATAGGCGCTTATTTTAAATTGCTGTGTGAAAAAAGTTATTCGCTAAATAGGATTGTGTTCTGGTGCATTCTAGTATGAATAAAATATATTTAGTATGGGCAACATTTATGAAAACTGGTCTAACCGATAACGACAGTATACATGTCATTGGAAAGATATTTCCATTACCTACGGTATCTTCCATAGCAGTTTAGCTCAAGTCACTGAGTGAAAAAAGTTATTCGTAAACTAATGAAATATTGTGGTTCATTTTAGTGTGAAAAAATGTTTTTTTTTAGTATGGGCAAAAAAGTGTAAACGCAAGCTCAACCAATAACAACGGGATACATGTCAATGGAAAGGAAATTTTATGTACTACAACAGTCAATAAGGCAACTTATTTCAAATCACTGTGTGAAAAAATTATTCGCTAATTTTTACCCATGCTTCATGAATTTTATCTGTACCAAAATTCCCTAAAACAGCGATTAACATTTTCCTTACGATGATTATAAGTTGTTATGGCAACTATTATTCCTCATAAAAATATCTTTTCAACGACATACATCTTATTGTTATTGGTAAGACTAGTTTGTAAACATTTTTTCCACACTAAAATGTACCAAAACAAAACCTTGGTTAGCGAATAACTTTTTTCACACAGTGATCTGATATGAGCAGCCATAGTGACTATTGTAGCGCATAAAAATACCTTTCCAACGACATACGTGTCGCTGTTATTGGTTCCTAGACCACCTTCAATTTCAATACATTTTTGCCGATTGTCCTTTGTTCCTTAAAGGAGAATGAGCAAAAATGTATGGGAGCTGGTCCATTTCTCAACACGAATGTGTCACGCATCGATGAAGAGGTTATTGTAAGTACATCATTTCGTTGGGAAAAGGTCAAAATCCCGCCGATCAAAATCCCGCAAGTCGAAATCCCACCAAATAAAATTAATAATTATGTACACGAATCCCGCCAGTCAAAATCCCGCCGATCGAAATCCCGCCGCAAGAATCCCGCCAGAAGCCTGCTACTATTTTGCGGGATTTTCAATACTTTTTTAAAATAATCCCAACTTTGTTGATACTTTTTCACTTTTGAAACAATATTTTATTTTAATTAGTGAATTTATTTTTATTGAAAAAAAAGTATATAAGCAGTTGTGTATTGGCAATTTGGCATTTATGTATCTTCAGTTCTTCTTAGAACTCCGTAGAGGTAAGACCTCGAGATAATTAGACAGATAGAAATTGGATTTTATTTTGGTTTTGTGGGGATGGGTGACAACGACAACGGGATCTGGGCATATGTGGGTCTGGATCTGGACGGAGGTGGGTCTGGATTCTGGACAGAGGTGGGAATTTTTTTGTCGGTTTGGGTGATGGGGAACGGTAGCCTAAAAGAAGACAGAGGTGGGTTTGGATCTGGACAGAGTGTGGGTCTGGATTCTGGAAGCAGGTGGGATTTTTTTTTTGAAAAAAAAATTACATAGAAATATAAACTTTTTGGAAATTTTTTTTTTGAAAAATATAAAAAAAACAAGATTTTTTGAAGAAAATTTCAATGAAAAATTAAACTTTTCTCAATTTTTTTTTTCGGTTTTTAATTTTTCTTCGAAATATGAATGATAGGTACAGTTGCTCAAGAAAACTTGACATTGGCGCTCAATTGATGCATCAAATCATACGAAAAATCAACTTTTATCTTTAAACGCGATTTGCGGCTAAACTAAGCGTCCTAGAGGCATCAAAGTTTACATCTTTAAACTTGATTTGCGGCTAAACTATCCGTCCAAGTGACTTTAAATGCAAAAGAAACTTTACATACACCCAACCTCGCACCCACCCCGAATCCTATAATGAGCCCAAGTAGGGGGGTTGCAGGGGGGCAGCATGCCCCCCCATACATACCTCACTGTTTATTCGCGTTTATTTTCCACCCAAAGTAGTGTTTCTCAAGAAAACTTGACACTGGCGCTGAATTGATGCATCAAATCATACGAAAAATCAACTTTTATCTCTAAAAGCGATTTGCGGCTAAACTAAGCGTCCTAGAGGCATCAAAGTTTACATCTCTAAACTTGATTTGCGGCTAAACTAAGCGTCCTAGCGACTTATAAAATGCATATTCGTGATCTTGGAATGTGCCCGTTCCCAAAAATCAAAATAAAATTCGTAAAAAAGTTTTTCCAAAACTTTCAAAAAAAAATATTTTCAGTTTTTTCGGCTAAACTTTAGCGATTTTTGTTGTCTTTTTTAATTTTTTTTTTAATTATGTGTGAATGATTTTTTTTTCTTTAAATGCAAAAGGAACTTTGCATACACCCAACCTCGCACCCACCCCAAATCCTATAATGGCATGCCCCCCCATACACACCTCGGTGTTATACGAAAAAATCGACTTCAATCTTTAAACGCAATTTGCAAATTGCATAAGAAACAAAAATATTAATGAGCTGTCGCATAGTAGTAGAAACGGCGGGATTTTGATCGGCGGGATTTTGATCGGCGGGATTTTGATTTTCGGGATTTTGATTTCCGGGATTTTGAAAAACGGGATTTTGATACGCAGGATTTCGACATACGGGATTTTGATTCGCGGAATTTCGACCCCAACCCCATTTCGTTATACGACCGTTAAGCTCTAAACCATGGGGCTTGCGAGCTATTCGGCTTGAAAGCACCGAAAAGAACAAAACTGCAACTCCGCATTTTGACATTGTCTTCCTACTGAACATCAATATGTCGTACATCGTTGGAAAGGTTATAGCATGTACTTCATTTTTGAATGTAACCGTTAAGATGTAGACCATGGGGCTTGAGAGATATTTGGCAAAAACGCACTAAAGAACAATAATGCAATCCCGCATTTGGTGCTCGTCTACCAAGTCCACAGTAATGTGTTGTACATCGTTGAAAAGGTTATTGCATGCACTTCATTTTGTTATGTAGTCGATAAGCTGTAGACTATGTAGTTCGAGAGATATTTGGCATAAAAAAGGCAAATAGAAAAATAATGCAGTTCTGCAATGGGTGCTGGCCTCTTGAACCCATGGTCTACAGCTTAATGGTTATATACAAAAGTAAAGTACATGCTATAACGTTTCCAACGATGCATGACACATTGATTTTGAGCAGGATGACAATGTCCAAACACGGAGTTGCATTATTGTTCTTTTCGGTGCTTTGAAGCCGAATCTCTCGCGAACCCCATGGCTTAGAGCTTAATGTCCATATAATGAAATGATCTAACAATAACCTTTGAAAAAATGTATGACACAATTGTGCTGAGCATATGGGCCAATTTGCCGATCTTTCTTTCTTTGACTAGTGTATATGTAACGCTTTACCTACAAAAGCAGCTTTGAAGTCTCTAAAAAAAAATAACATTTATTTTTCTCTTTCTGGCCTGGAATCCTCGAAATAAGGTTATGATCAATAGTTGAAAATGTTGCTCTGATTCTAGAATCAAGATTAAAAAGATCTTTTAAGAACTTTATTTACATTAAGTTATGTATGTTGCACACCGCAAACATTTTTGCTTAAATCTTTACTACTTAAATACCTCCTTAAATTAGTATACATTTCCAAAAGTGCATTTTATATAAACGAAAACATCACTCTTAAAAAATTGATGCATCATTTTTGTGAATCCTCTTTAAGAGTTTTTTGTCTTCAATTCTTAGTTCTTTCTCAATCAAAATAAAGCACATAGTAAACTTTCCTCATTTATTGAAGTGTTCTGTGTGCCATTAAAGGTCATCATCAGATTCCCTTATTGTTCTTTGTTTCGAACTTAAAAAAGTTCTCTTTCAAATCGCCATCAAATACTTAAACTAAAAGGATAACACCATCTTCATTCCATTGGGTTGTCATGTTCTTAAAAGAAGTTCAAAAACTTTATTAAGATAAGGCGAAGAATTTTCCTGCTTGAAATATGATGTCCTGTCAGTTTGCTCCGAAGTAAACTCAATCGCTTTCGGGTTCCAAAACTCACTGACACCCGCGACTATGAATGAATATTATTAATCGCTTTTCCGGCACACTATAGATACACCGAACGAAGTATCTTCTTATTTCTAAAATAGCTCATTGGCAATAGGTACTCGCCTCTACAACTCTTTGGTCGGATGAACTATAAAGAAAAATTTTGTATTACAATTAAAAAGAGGAATTGTAATCACATCGCAATGTCAAACCGTCAATGTCAGAATGAAGAAACGCACAGAAGGGACTTTTTACAGCTCCTGCAGATGTTGCGAGTTGTAAGGAGTTTTCCGTTTTTATTTTTACCAGGGTCGCTTCATGTTCCTTTATTTCAGTATCGAAGGAAAGTCAACTTGTTGTTTGTTTTTCTTTATTTTAGTCTTGAAAGGGTTATCCCAGAATCGATTGAATTTTAACCGCGCAGCGCGCTTATACGTATACCCAGAAGATAGGAAAGGGTGACTGATGTTTAAACTGCTCAAAAGAGATAATTAATCAAACTCAAAATGAAAATGTTGATAACTACATAGATGTGAAAGAAAGATGAAGAGAGAGTTAGTTTGTCCGAAATGACGACGACGAAGGCAGTTCTAACTTTTCCAAAAGTAGGTATGTAAGTAGGTAGGTATATTAATTTAAAAGTGAATTCTTACTGGAACACCTGGTTCTTGAAAAATGTATTTCACAAGTTTTCACATGTTTTGCCAAAATAGCACAGAGCAAAATAAAATATCCTTTGTAGATAGAACTATACTGCCCATGGGGACCCATGCCAGCCACTCCTGGTTGGACACAGTGTGTTTTTTTTTTAGATTAATGGACTTCTCAAACTGATGACAGTTCATTCAGGCTGAATAACATTGTTTCTTTGATTGTGTCTATGTGAATTGAATTTATATCCTTCCCTTACTAAGAGAAACTTTCAGACTATACCCATGTATAGCTGCCCCCACTCAGCATCCAATATTTCAATCAGAATAGAAAAATCAATCTATTTCAATGTCGAAAGCACTGAGACACAGGGAAATATTAGAAAAAAAACACTCGGACAATGGAAATGTTTATAAAAATTAATGATGTGTATTTTGTTTTCTTGTATATTATTTGCAGCAAATGGATCGTATCAGCCAGGCATGGAACCGAAACGTCAACGTACCGCCTACACGCGCCATCAAATCCTTGAATTGGAAAAGGAATTCCATTACAATCGATATTTGACAAGACGGAGGCGGATAGAAATCGCACATACATTGGTCCTGTCAGAGAGGCAGATCAAAATCTGGTTCCAAAATCGACGAATGAAATGGAAAAAGGATAATAAATTGCCAAACACAAAGAATGTTCGGAAGAAAAATACAACCGATGCGAATGGCCAGCCCGTACCAAAAAAAACCAAAAAGGACGAGCAATGCTAAGAAACAACAAGCAGTACAAAATGAGGTGAGTGTTTTATATTTTTTGTATTGGGTTAAGGGGTGGTAGGAACTCAAAGAAAATGGTGATTTTCTTAATATGTTGTTAAATATAATGTAGTTTCATTTATTAAATTTCATTTCTTGGGAACTCGCAAAAAACCATTGTACCAATTGCATATACGTCGGTATTTGAACCTTATCTATATCTATGAATGGGCGGCTGCAGGATTTTTGCTAGGAGGGGGGGGGGGGGGGCAGAAGTAAAATGTACCTATGCACGGATGCTTAAAGCGTTTTCTTGCATTTTACACCACTTGATCCGCCCCTTGATAACCCAAAATATTTTGGGTATTTTCTGTACTTACGTGATATGCATTTTGAATATAAAAAATATGCCACTTTTTAGTCAAATTTTTGGACATTTAATTCCGATTCTGTGAAAATAATACCCCGTTCTCGTTTATAATTTGCACCGCCTGTTCACAAATTATACCGATGTCAATGTAAAAATATACCAAAATTTAAACTGGAGTTTATTTTTCATTCGGAAACTATTTTAATTTACACCATTGTTTATTTTCTGATCGAAAATGTATCTGCAAGAGTTTTGAAATTTGTCAATAAGTGTTTACTAAAATAATATGGACGCAAGAAAATCGTGAATAAATATGAATGTGAGTGCTTAAATTAAAATCGAAGCACATTCTGTCGATTTATTTTCTGTCCTACCGCGTCTAGAAATCGAGCGCCTCGAAAATTTGTATGGCCCATTTGCTGATACGGAACATAAATACTTATGTTCCACATAAACCCTTAAGTGACACTTTTTGGTTTGCACCAAACGCAAACTCAAACGTAAAAATCCTTATGTTCAACATAACTAAAGTGGAAGAAATAGTGGCACTTAAGATATTTATGTTAGACTTACATTTTTGTTTACTGTTGTTTTTGACTTATTTGCCAAGAATTGTGGATAATTTCATTAACAAAATAAAGAAAAATAAATGCTTCTAACACTATCTTGATGTTTTGCAGTGCAGAGGGGATTGGTCTTCTTCTTGAAGTCATTGGATTGTTATCTTGTTGTTTGGAACTAACAAATTGATTTTTGAAGCCCTCTAGTGTTCGTTGAGCCCTGAAGTCACCCTGGGGTCGCCCCAAAGAGTTTTTAGAAAACCTTGAACTCTTCCTGGTCAGTAAATTCTGAATTTTTTGAGGCCTAGGATAACTTTGAAGTAGATCTAGGTTTTTGCTGGGGTGAGTTGAGGTACAAAATAAGCTATTCAAGTGGCATGAGCACTGAAGCATTTTTATTATGTGTGCTGCAAGTCATTCATTTATTTTTTAAATAGAAATTCAATGAATGCACAAATTTACTTTAATAATAACGAAAAGAAAGACAAAATGGAAATTGGCTTGTTTTTATTAATTTTTAAAACAATTTTAAAACAAATTTCGTTTCTTGCTTATATCAACAACACAATTGAGGACCATTCGGCGTTTTTTGAGAACCGAAAACCCCTTTTTTTGACAATTTTGGGTCAAATCTGGGTCAACCCTGTGTAAACTTCAACGAACGAAGCTTCAAAAGTATTTGTGTTATGGAGCCTTTTCCAATGTCAGGTGAAGTTTCATCTTTGAAAAGTATGTCATCGGCTGTGTGGGCTGGAGTTTTTAACTTCGGATGAACTTTATGATCCTGACTTGCCGTTATTTTTTTTATTCGAGAATTTTCTTTATCTTTTCTCTTTGTGCTATCGGCTTTTTGTTTTCGATTGGGTATGCATTTTTTTCAAGCGTTTTCTTTTATTTAAGCATAGTTTACAGTTCCCATGCAAAAAAAAAAACAAAATTTTCAAAACGACTTTCCACCTATTCGGTGTACTAATTTGAATAATATTCAAGGCGAAAAACGTTGGACTTGGCCAAAATCACCCACTGAGTCATTAATTCACCCTAAATTAACAAACTATAGGCCTAAAAATGGAAAATAATTAGTTTTGGATGCGAAAAACATTTACACGCAAATAATGCCTTGAGGTGAATATATTTTTTTTTTGGAGGTGTATACCGACCATCAAAAAAAAAATATTTTATTCACCACACTTTTTTTCGCATGCAAATCAATTGCCGGTCCATTGTTTTGCATGACATTCCATGCCAGCATTGTGCTTTTTGCATGAAACTGTAAACCAATCATGCAAACAATTAATTTTACATTTCACCTCAAGTATTTTTGACATGCGAGAATATTTGCACCGATTTTTTTTTGGTCACGGGAACTGTAAACTAGGCTTTAGCGAAAAAAAACATTTTTGTTACTAGTTCCAGACCGTTTTAAAAATTAAACACGCATTAAATCCGATTAAACACAAAAACTAACCGAAATTCACAATATTTTGACGTTCTCGCAAACTGACTTGAAGTTACTTTAAATTCAAGAGTGATGACTTACTACATATGTATGTGTAGCATAAATTTTTTCGTGCAACTTACATAAATTTAAGTATCGCATAGAATTTATTTGGAACCTAGCTACATATGTATAAGATCTATGTTCCGAATCAGCAATGGGCCTTAGTCTATTCTTAAAAATTTATTTTTTGAAATTGATAATTTTAAGGTTGTTGTAAGTTTTTTTTTAGAGAAAACTGTTGAAAACTACTTGAATTTACCCTAAAATGCGGCATTTAAGTCGATAAATATAAAAAAAATAACTAATCATTTTCTTCATTCTAAATATGGCGGCCAGCTAAACTTCATTTTGTACCTACCATTTCAAATGGTGTATTTTATCTACAAAATATAGTGTAAATAAAAAGCACGACTGGATCGCACGTACTTGCTCTTATGTTCAAGTTGTGTGGGGCTTGAGAACTTTAAAAAATATTTAAGTAATTATAGAAAAAGTATAAAAAGCATTTAAATCGTTCTTTTAATTGTATAAATAGCCTGATAAATAACTTAGAGCTAAAAAAAAAGTATGCCATTTGATTACTTGAAAAAATAAGTATATATGGAAAAAAAAAATTAAAAATCGTTGGAGCCGTTTTCTTAAAAATTAATTTTTTATATATAAAAATTTTGTCACATTTTTCAAAAAAAAATTTGGTATGCCAATTTTGAGTTTATATTAATATACATTAAAAACTGAAATTTCAAAATAATTCATCAACCCGTTTTTGAAATATTGAATTCTGAAAAAAAAATTTGAATCTTTTTTTAAAAATCCAAAATTTATTTTTTCAAAAATTTTGGAATGCAGTATTATTTATATTTTAACAAAGCTTTTGTGAAAAAAATTTTATTGAAATCGGATGAGCGGTTAATGAGAAAATCAAAAATCGAAAAAAACCGTTATATGGCAGGTACCGTTAATAAATGCTTTTGGTGATTTTTTTTCTTATTAGAAGGTACATCATATCTACAGTAATACACTGATTTTTTTTTATCAAAATCGTTGGAGCCGTTTTTGAGATGAATAAGCTATTCCTTTACGGTTATATGGCAAGTACCGTTATTTTTTGAGCTAAAAAAAAAAATTCAAATTCCCCTCTGGAGAGTTACAAAAAAACCTTAAGTTAAAAATTTGAAGAAAATCGCTTCAGTGGTTTAGGCTGTAGGTTGAGGTACGGACAGACAGACAGACAGACAGACAGACAGACAGACAGACAGAATTGTGCCACCCACTTTTTTCGTGTTCTCTATCATCGTAATATTATGTTTGATTGTTATCTCGAAATTTTTTTTTTGCACGAATCCAAAACTTGCCCTATAGTACCTATATCGCAAGTAAAAATATGTAATGTCAGCTGGGTTCAGAATCGAATAATTTTATATGCCATTAAAGGTATATTATAAAAACAGCAGTAAATTGGTTTATTTCTTGCACCATCAATGGTATATTATAAAAACAGCAGAGAGTCGGTTAATTTTGTCTACTATTAATGGTGCATTATAAAAATAGCTCAAAATCGGCACATGTTTTGCACCATAAATGGTATATTATAAAAACAACTGAAAATCAGTTTATTTTTTGCACCGAATTTCAAAAAAAATGTTGAAATTTTGCACCGAAAAGACAATTGTGTAATTTTTATCCTGAAATATTGACAAATACACCAAAATTTTAAATTTTTCTCAATTTTGCACCAAAATTCATGAACTTACACCAAATTTTAAATCCAGTGTGCTACTTGAGTATGTTTTGCAGCGCGTTAAGAATAAAAGATTGAAACTTGTTTGACAATCCCACTGTAGTGAGTACATTGAGATGATGAAGACGTGAAGATAGATTTTGACACATCAACTGATGATTTTATCGAATACTTTACTATACAAATTTTTTGTTGTCATTCACAAATACCTAATCGTATATATAACACACAAAATATTAAAACCATACTCATACTCAGTCGCATCACAAAAATACTGACCACGTAATCAATGTAAACAAACAAATATTCTTCCCAAATCATTCACTCACTTTCCTTAAGGAATCAGTCTGGGGGCTTATGTCAATCAAAATTTTTTGATTTCCTAACATCACCTACGCATTTATTTTTATATTGTTAATTCAATATTCTGATTTCTTTATTTCCAGTGCATCCGTTCCGATAGTCTAGAAAGTATAGGCGACGTCAGTTCATCTCTAGGGAATCCACCCTACATACCGGCTGCTGGTGAAGCTGCCAATTTAATTGCACAGCAGCAACAACATCCTACCTATCAAGGATCTCAGCATCAAACAAACCATCCTAGCAACAATAATAACAACAACAACAACAATACCAGCACAGCGAACAACAATAACAACAGTAATCTAGCGCTACATAATCAAATGCACACAGGAATGCATCAACATCCTGTGCTGACCAATCTCAGTCATATAAAACAGGACTACGATCTGACGGCTCTGTAGGACGATGTCAAACTCATTGGGGACAGTTTTATAAGTAATTTCTAGCATTGTATAAAAGATGTTTGTTCTTTTTTCATTTAACTTTTGTAATCCTATTGTAAATTTTATAAAAAAAAAAGAAATCATTTTGTTTCGAGTGAAATACAAGATGTTATGTTTTTTATTCATATATATATGAATAAAAAAATACAAATAATGATTGATGATTATTTTTTGTCAAAATAGAAACGCAAATATGTATTTATGTAGGTGTTTATGGTCTTAAGGTTTTTATTTTGTATTAGTTTACTGTCTGAACTCAAAGTAGAAAATAAGTTGTAAAATTTGTAATTGTAATATAATAATAAGAAAAAAAAACCAAGTGATTTTTGGAGTAAGGGTGTTCAGGATAGATTTAAGATACATATAAACCCATTAATCTTTTGTTTCTATAAAATATTATTACCTATACTTACACACTTATGTTAAGTGCCATACCAAATAATTAGTTTATTTTATTATTTGTAGATTGAGACAAAATATACCTACCTATAATTATTATTAATAAAATGTATAACTCGTTGTTTTATTCATTTACAACTATTGAAAAGGCTCTGTAATATTAAAGGGATGCTGAAAAAAATATTTGAAGACAAAACCTTTAAGGTAGTATAGGCATTCAAAAATATGATAGAATTTGTCTAATTGGGTATTTTGAGGGGTATGAAGAACAAGAAGTGAAATCCTTAATGAAAAATAAAATATTAAATTAAAGGGAATGCAAATGACATTCAAGTTCTTAATTAATTAATAAGCAATTGCTTGTATTTTCTGAACACAGCTAGACAAACTTATTAATGTTGGACTTCTTTAATTGTTATTATGGGTGCCCTGTATTACGCAAGGAAAATGTTAGTCAAAAATAATAATCCATCACGCTTTATGGCTCAAGGAAGCCAGCACCTAAAAGTTAGCCCTCTTTGAAAACGTTCTGTCGAAAAATTTGGTCTTAAGGATGTCCTTTATTGACTTATGGGCTTGGCATCGTTGACCTTTGAACCGATATTCTTACTCGCTTCAGGTAGAATTTAAACGAATGAGCCTTCTTTGTAAAAATAACTTTGTTGTTTTGTCAAATGCAACAAAAGCACAGTGTATTTACTATTCTACATATAGAAAAACACTGATAACAGAAACATTTCTCAAACACTCCAACCCCGGACTTTCTATTTTCCATGTTAAGTTCGTTACATTTAAGAAACTTTAAGAAAAACTCATGAAACTCATAAAATATGAACAGACCTATGAGAAAGATTCAAAGCAAGCTAGGCAATTTTTTTTTAGATGGAATATTTCATTTGAAGAGAAGTTCAGTTCACTGATTATTCTGACTTAAAAATTTCAAGTACCAGTACCGGTACTTGTACTGGTACTTTGATTCCACAAAAGTACTTGCAATTTTTGAATTGACTACTTTTGTACTATGAGAGTTGTTCTTAAATACTTTTCAAATTCTTTTAAACTCCAAAATTACTTACTTATAATTCCTTTTTATTATTTTTTGAAAAAAAAAACTAGAAATAATAAATGTTTTAAACCAAAATCGCTGTGGCGTGGTCGTCCGAACGTGGTATTGTATTTGTCTTGATCTAGTCTCGGAGTGACCGTTTGCGGGGATATATTTCGCGGTTTTCTCACAATGGTCAATGGTATTAACATGATATTTACAAGTGGTTTTTGGCATTAAGTTTTGCGTCATCTCGTTAAATGTTTTTTCAAACTGATAAAGTAAGCTAAACAAAATTCTATTGAAAACCCTTAGAATTGTTTCAAGCTTGCTTTTCACCAAAGCAGTGAAAATTTCTCACTAGAATTCGGTAGGGCAAGATGCAAGGATCTCTCTAAAAAATTTAAACAATTATATTTCGTTATGCTGCTTCAGTGACGTTCACACTTGACACTATTCTAAACGCTTTCAATAGAATTTTTCTTATGCTACTTTAAAATTTTGAAAAACAGTGTTTTGAAAAATAAAGATATCTTTGGCTGGAATTAAGCGAGACGACGGCAAAACATGCTTTCAACCACGTGTAAATGTCGAGGTGAGACCAAAGCGAGACCATTTCCGTGTAAACTGACAGGGCGACACCTAAACAAGACGAACACAATGACCATGACACTGCAAACCACAATTGGACTTTCGAACCATGTGTTTTAGCTTATTTTAACCTCATTGAAAAATTTGACTTTGAAGAAAAAGAACCTTGCCGACACTACCTATAGCGATATCAAAGCGAGATGACAGCAAAACGTGCTTGATTCCAAAATCCACGTGTAAGTGTCAATAGCGAGACTAAAGTGAGCGTGTAAACGCTCACTATGAGACTAGATCGAGATGAACTCAATGACCAAAACATTGAAAACCACGTTTGGATGACCACGGTGATTTTGGTTTAAAGCATTTGTTGTTTTTACTTTTTTTTCGAAAAGGAATTAAAAGTAATTAAAGGGAATAATAAGTACTTTTGGAATAAACAATACAAGTTTCAAGTTCCTACTTTTTACAAGTACCGGTACTGGTACTTGAAATTTTTACGTACAATTACCAAGGAATTGTACTGGTACTAAAAAGTTTTTAGTACAAGGCAATTGTTACGATGATAGGGAAGACGAAAAAAATTGGGTGCCATAATTCTGTCTGTCTGTCTGTTTTTTATTTTGAATTTCTTATTATCAGCTGAACGGATTTAGATTAATTTTGTATTGTATACAAATTTCAAATAATATTGCATACCAAAGTTTTTGAATTAAACAAAAAAAAAATAATCAAGTTCTTTTATTGCTTCTCAAAAAATAGTTACCAGATTTCGATATTAGTTCCAAATTTTCACGAATTTTCAAGAAAATCACTCTCAATACATTACTTCCAGAAACTTCTTATTTATTAAGAAATCAGAGTCCAAAACGTATAAAAACAACGCATAAATACACGTTATTTGCTCCGTACCGATTTTTCCCAAAAATAAAGATTTTCTGGATTATTAACGTCATTTGAAACAATTTTCTTCGATATTCACGAAAATTTGAAGCTTCAAAAATTTACAGAAACAATTTTTCCTATTTTAAACCCAGGCCTTTAATTTGTTGTTTAAATTCTTCCGAACAACCAATTTCCAAGCTTAAAGTAAGTGGCTTTTTCTATTTTTTAATTTTTATTTTATCAAAAACGACAACACATGTCAGCATACGGTTTTTAGTGTTTGATTCAAGATTAATAAAAGTATATATAGGTGATTCTCTGCCAACTGTGAATCTTTTTTTAAGAAAATTTCAAAAATTAAAACTTATTGGAAACAATTTTTGTTTCGTTTTTTTGGCTTCATTTAGTCAGAGTATGAAATCTGTAAAAGCATTTCGCTACAACTTTTAAAGAACAAAAAATATGGTACTAAAACTGGAATAGACGACAATGAAACTCTTTTACTTTTTTGTATTTGTATTTTGTTTTATCTCTTTTTGATCATATTTTTGTTGAAATTCTAGATTAACTGTTATGTTTAGACCTCTTGACATTTTTTCCCTTATTTTCTTAAAATATGTATAACTTTTTCGTTTTTGTAGTCTATTCTTCTGAATGGCAACCCTCTTCATGTGCTGGGTTATTACTTAGCTTTTATTGCACGGAATTATTTTTGTTTGGTTCTTTCGAGGTATTGCTATCGTTTAAATAAAGAAAATTGGTAGAAAGTAAATACCTATTAGTGCAAGAAATAATTTAATTAACGTTCACGGTGCCACGGTACTGACATTTAGAAAGTTTATGTAACCTAACTTCTCTATGCTAATGAGAAAAGTAATTTCCAGGAAAATGTTAATGTCAACCAAAAACATGTTGTAACATGCTTAAAAAATAATACCACGGTACTGACAAATTAATTTGTGACACACTTTCTTCGAATGAAAACATATTACTCTTAATGTACAACAACGTTAAAAAAAAATAAAAATACCGTTGTTATCTATACATATAAATAGTTATTTTTTTAGAAAACTACCATACAAACGTCTAGAAACTAAAACAAAATGGCGGTTCAGCGAGAAATCTTTGGAATTCAAAAATAAAAAAAAGTCCTCGGACAACATTCATTCATAATTATTTTACTCTGCAATAAGTATTTTGACTTAATTTTTGCATTATTTTGTCAAGCAAATAATGCACTAAAACTTTTCTAAGGACAACATTTCTATTCAATTAAGTATTTCATTAGAAAAAAGTAGATTTACTGCCTGAACAGAATGCAAGACGAAGCTGGAATAGATGTCAAAAATGCTGCAGCCGGAGCTGCAAGAGTTGAACAATTTTTAACGTTTACTGCAGCATTTTTGACATCTACTGCAGCATTTTTGAAATCTATTCCAGCTGCGTCTTGCATTTTGTTCAGGCAGTTAATTGGAAAAACAAGGAACGGACATGCCACGGTACTGACATTATTATTACACTTTTCCAAGCCATATGGAAGAAGTAGCAAATTTGGTCATGATATCGAATGTATATTGTAGTAAATAGCCATTTACACAATAAAAACCAAAAATATATACGAAAATTTTACATTAAATAACAAAAAAAGCACTGGACACTAAGAATCACAGTTGTGAACGAAACACCCATATGAACTAAAAACTAAAATTGTAATCAATAAGTTAAAACTTTGAAAAAAAAATTAAACTTTATAAAATCTGTTGTTCAAAAGCTATACTATAAAAACTTTATTTAATCTTATCTTACTAATATTATAAATGTGAAAGTGAGTTTGTTTGTTTGTTTGTGACGCTTTCACGCCTAAGCCTTTGAATCAATTATGATGAATTTTGATGTAGAGATAGATGGGACTCTGGAAGCGTCAATTGGATACTTTTTTTTTTACCATATGAGACAAAAAAAGAAAAAAATATTTGGTGCCAAAACAACTT
Organism: Dasysyrphus tricinctus; assembly: GCA_963921185.1. Lineage (NCBI taxonomy): Eukaryota > Metazoa > Arthropoda > Insecta > Diptera > Syrphidae > Dasysyrphus > Dasysyrphus tricinctus. Next base: position 130,919,443 of record OY992530.1, read on the forward strand.
AATATTATATAGGAACAAAAATAAGTCAATCAATTTTGATATTTCGTTTAAGAGATAGTTTTTTTTTCATTATTTTAAGTTCTTTTTTATACTATTTGCTTCACATACGTTGCTTTAAACAGGATCTCATATCGCAGGCCCGGGCAGTAAAATTTGGTGGATTAAAAAGAAATCCATTCGTGCCGAGGAGGCTGCCTTGAGAGCTGTTGAGACTCTTTCTCAAAGAAAGTAAGGGAAAAGCCCCATGGCCAGCTACATACTTATACATACTTATGTAGGCATTATTATCTATAAAATAAAATCTATTAGAAGTTCTTGGGAGAATGGACAGTGAAAAGAAGTGAAGGAACTTACCAACGGATCACCCCCCCCCCCCACCGCCTGAAAATGATAATCAAGTAGGTTATTCCAAAAAAAATTCTGTGCAAATTTTTTTGAAATCCGTTAATGTTAACACTTGCCGGCACGGAAAGCGCTTGAAATATCCCATACAGAATATATTGAGGTATCTCTGTCCTTACACAAAATTTTGGAAAAAATAATGGATGGAAATTTTTTGTGATACCTAAGTAATAAGCCCATGTTTTAATCGAGGCTATTAATCCTCGTAAGAATTCACTTCTATAGCAAATTAATGAAACATCTCCAAATTACCTGACCAAAACATTTAAACGATGCCAACGAAATGACCAAACCCCGCAAACTTTTTTAAATTGTTACTATCTCAGTACCTTCTACTGAACGTATTACTCGTATTGTACTAGGTATAAAACAGACCTGTAAACTTTCAAGTACAAGTACCATTCAATTACCCAGTACCTTGTACTTGTACTTGAACTTAAGAAAAAACAAGTACAATGTACTTGGTACTTGAAAAACACCAAGTACAAGTACTTTTTTCAAGTACTTTGTTCCAAGTATATGTACTTGGTACTGTAATACTGCCAAGTACTTTTCCAAGTTCTTTTCAAGTTCAATTCCATTTCAAGTACTTTTCAAGTACAAGTCCATTCAAGTACTTTTCAAGTTCAAGTCCATTTCAAATACTTTTCAAGTACAAATGCAAAGAAACAAACCAAAAACTTGAGGTTTTACATTTAAGGGGCGTAGATTCCACCTATTTTATAGAATTTGTTGTTTAATATATAGAACAAGTCAATTTTCTTTACAAACTTAAAATTTGACGGGATGGTAGGGCTTGTTGTTAATGCAAAGGGAAAATATTTTAATTCAAGACTTTGCATTCTGGAGGCGTAGCATCAACCCACTTTCTCAAAATTGTTATCAATTATTGTATGCAGCACTTCAACCAACTTGAACTATAAAAGCAAGTATGTGCGACCAAGTTGGGCATTTTATTTTTGAATTGAAAAAGTCATTAATCGAAAGCTCAAACAGACCACTCAACGAATTGTACTTCAAAAGTACTTGAAATGGACTTGTACTTACTTAAATGTACTTGTAAAGTCCTTCAACTGGACTTGTACTTAGAAAGTACTTTTTATTTTTTTTTTTTTTATTTTTAAGTGTTGAAAATGTACTTGGCAGTAATAAAGTACCAAGTGCATGTACTTGGAACAAAGTACTTGAAAATGTACTTGTACTTTGTGTTTTTCAAGTACCAAGTACATTGTACTTGTTTACTGGGTACTGGGGAACTTACAAAGTACTTAAGTACAAATTTACTTAAGTAATTTACAACTCTGGTATAAAATTATGACAAATTTTTTGTATATTTCTAAGAGAGACTGCAATATTGTTAAGCTAATACAAAATAAAACATAGTCTTAGAGACTTTGAGCATTTTAAAACTTTAGTTTTCAGTAATTAGTTTCTAAAACAACTGCAGTCTTTGATTCAAGAACTTCTACTCTCTAGGACTTTACTCTCAAGAGCTACGCTACTACGCATATCTTTCCATGCTTATTCTTTATTATTAGGAGACGAAGCTTACTGTGCTGCTTTCTATCCAGCACTGTAGGTACTATGCAAATAGGGGAGACCGGGGACAAAAGCAAAATTTTTTACTTTTGGGGTTCCTGCTATTGGATTTGTTCGAATAATAAAAACGAAAAATGTCATCTTACAGATGGGTTATTCATATAGGATCTGATGAAGCCAAATTTCTTTAAAATGAGAAATTCTCATAGCTGTGATAATATTTCCTAGACTTCCCTTGTTACTTTCGTCCTATATGTCCACGTTCCCGGGACAAAAATAACACAAATCTTCATGGGCCCAACCCTTACATTGTTGACATCAAACCAATTTTTGATCTCCACAACATCTGCTACACCACTCTACCAAGCATTAACAATTTTTTTTTTTATCATCATCATCATCATTTAAAGATGTGGCATCACTTTCTCGTTCCTTTTGTTTTCTTAGCTTTGTTTCGATTTTGAAACTCAATATTGATTTCAATTTTTCCAAAATCCCCACATTGGTTTTTCGTTTTAAAAATCTTGTGGACGAAGGTAACGTGTTACGTTCGTCCACATGGTGAAGTGTTACTTTTGTCCACATGCCTTCATTTTCAGAGAAAAACAAAATAATTCACTCAGATTCTTAATTTTTTAAATGCGACGAACATGTATAAAGAAACAAACGTTAAAGAATGCTTGAGTAGAGACTTTCCATAAAATATGAGATTTAAACCTTTATTTACTTAAAAATCCGTGTCCGCCAAACAAATTTCAAATGAAGGACTTTTTTTATTTTTCAATGTGGCATGTGCCCATCTCACGACCGATCGACAATAATTGGCTAAGAAGGAGAAGAGTTAAGTTCTTTTGAAAAATGCATACAAGAAAATTGCTCAAAACATTAATTCAGGCCGTGAATGGCCCTAATTTCTTTCATGACGTGCTACTTATATCCCCGATCTCCCCTACACATCATATTTTTTCATTTACTTCCCAAAACATCCTTTTTTTTGCCAATTTTACAAACAAAATTTTCAGTAATTGGCATTGGGTAATAACTTCTTCATTTTATATGAGCTGTGAGCGCTGCTTCTGATCAAGAGCTAGTTAAATTAGTTGTGACATGTGTGACATCCTACTCCACTTTGACATAACGACCACGGGTCGCCCTTCTGCCAAAACAAGTTCTGTGTAGATATGGATAGCTCTACCTTTCAATATATTAGTCACTTTTCACTTCATACCCTTCTGTCAGATGGTGTGTCCAGGCTCAACCTACGTATACATTATGGTATGTAGGCAACAGCTCTAATGATTTTAATTAAGCTTTGTATAGTGTGTGAAGAGCTTCAAGTTAATCAATTAAAATAAATTGCTTAAATAATAAAAGAACTCGGTATTGAAATTTAGCTTTGAAAAAAGATGACGTATGTATAAGGTATTGTTTTTGTATAGCTTTCTCTAGCCCCAAACCCATTTTGTAAACATTAAATAAACTGATCTTAAGAAAGAATTAACACTACTGTTACAAACATCTTGTAATACAAAATTAATGTGAAGTTAGCAAATGCCAAGATTGTTTTCAAGTTAAATAAATTGAAAGAAAATAAAACAAATTATTAAATTTTTACTTTAAACACTTTGGCAAAATATTTTTGGCCACTGCGTGATTCGTCTGGGATCCTGGGTCATGATAAATTGCTGGCTAAGCGCGTTTTCATGTTCACAATCCAACAGGGGAGATTGATTGCAACTTGTATCTGCGAATATGTCAGAGAAGTTTCTTTCATACCTGAGTTGTCACAGTGACATGCTGTTGGTGCTGCCATCGTGCTTCAGCGTTGTCGCACCGTGCTCAAGCTGACCCTCGTTATCAGTTTTGCTCATGTGCGCAGTGCGCTGCGCAGCTAAGGTGATGCGCAGTGGCTGGAAAGACATTTTGCCAGTTAAATTGCAAATCGCTGAAGCCCACACCTTTCTGCTCCTGGGTCCTGAAATGGTGACACTTTTCTCCTTCACCAATGTCACAGTGTCGACGTTGAAACCATCGTCATAATAAAGCGTATAGGAGCTCAGCGAGTGACAATTTTTGTTGGTGGCGTTGTGGGACGAATGCTTGATAGTTTTTCATTTTATTCAGATTTCTGGGAACCAAGCGATGACGAACGGTCCATGTCTCTTAAGAAGGTATAATGTATGATTTGCATTGAGTGGGCTCAGTGGACTTTTTGATGTTTAACATGTATTCAGAAGCCAACAGGTGCCAGAGTTGCGCCGCGATCAATCATCGGAAATCGATTTTTAATTAAGAACTCTTGTTGGTCGCGATGACTGCACATGAATGAGTTAGCGTTCAGGTATGAGGTTGGTCTTTTATTCTGGGTGCTTAAATTTGTCCTAATTAGTTTGACAGAGAACGATGACTTAGCTTTCAATTTGAAGATACAGAGAGTTTTTCGGTCGACAATGAGTTGACTCGGTGTAGATTTTTGGGTTAAACACTTTTTTTTCAAGAATTTCGTCTGGGTATTTAAAAATGGCATGTTTGGAGATTTTTATTTCTGGGGATGATTGATATAGTGAACCCTGTATTCTGAGTTTGACATTGAAAATAAAAGAAGAAATAGATGAAATATAATTTAAATTTGTTTTTGAAAATATTATTTAACTTATGAATGCCATGGGAGTCATCACCGTAGATCATACCAACGGATAACTATAAGTTGGTGTCTAAGGTCATACATTTAAAGAGTGTGAGTGGGGGGAAACCTAAACTGAATTTTTAAAAACCCCAGCAGTACGAAAAAATGTAAAAATGTTAAGATGTTTGGGTTCCTTACATACACTCTGAGTATTTTTGAAATAGCTACATCTCTTAAAATCACGAGAAGCATTATAAGACCTTAATAAAGTCCAAGTCACTGTAACTCTAGATGCTCGTTGGTCGTCAGCTTGAGTTATGAAGTGCAAATGGGGTAGCTTTAATTTGTTCGAAGATTTCAAAGACTATCAATAAAAAAAGTTATTGCCCTTCAAATTTCATAATTTAATTTAATAGCTCTCCGTGGTTTTTCATCTCCAATTATTTTTGCAGTGAGAACTTATGAATGTCTTAGTTCCTTTCTACATGGTATATTCAGTAGCCAGAAAGCATTCAGCAGAATTTCAGTTATGAAATGTGCAGTCAGGAATTATCCCATATTTTAGTTAGGAAAAAAGCCCAGATATATTCTGAACTAAATTTAGCAAATTGCACCAGAGTATGGAAAAGGTATTGATAAAGGGTTGGCTACGAAATCTCGCAAATCAAAATCTCGCATTCAAAATCTCGCATAACGAAATCTCGAAATTACAAAATCTCGCTTTTCATAATCCCGCAATTACAAAATTCCGCTTTTCATAATCTTGGAATAACGAAATCCCGCAAACTAAAATCTCGCATATCAAAATCTCGCAAAATCTAATTGCATTGCAACAAATACTTGTTTTTAATCAAAATCTCGCAAATTAAAATCTCGCGCGAGATTTTAATTTGCGAGATTTTGATTAAAAAAATGTATTTGTTGCAATGCAATTCAATTCTGCGAGATATGCTACCTACTGCAAAATATACAATCCAGTGTCTGAGTAATTTTAGACCACACTGTCATTTATTACTTTGAACTGTTGATTATTCAATATTATTGTTTTCAAAAGAACAAGAAGGAGAGAGAACATAGAGATGGTACATCAAGTTGTAAAGTGTCATATGCAAATTGCATTAATCGTATGATGATTTTAGACGTAAAAATTTTTTTACTAACGGGTAAAGGTAGTTATTAGTTAGAAAGAAAAATCATGCAAAGTGCTCTTGGGTGGGTATATTCTCAAAAAAAAAATTCTAAAAGCCGTGTGCGATTCGTTGCTGTGAAATTTGAAGTTGCGAGATTTTGATTTGCGAGATTTTAAATTGCGAGATTTTTGTTGAAATTTGCGAGATTTTTTGGTTCAAAATGTAAATTTGGGATTTTAAAAAGCGAGATTTTGCAATTGCGAGATTATGAAAAACAAGATTTTTAATTTGCGAGATTTCGTTATTCGAGATTTAAAAAAAAAATGCGAGATTTCGTTATTCGAGATTTTGGTTTGCGGGATATCGTAGCGCTCCCATTGATAAAGACTGTTGGAAATTTCTGCAAATTATCATAGAACAAAGGCCAGAAAGATGTATGAAAATAAGACTGAAAAAACGGTAATTAGGTACGGAAGTAATATGATTTGGTCTGATTTTTAAAAATATTGTCAAAGAAAACTTTTAAGGAAATCACAATGTATTGAGCATTGTCAAGCCAAAATAAATTTTTCAAGAATTTGCTTCGGAGAGAACCTACATAGCACAAAACCTTTTCCAAAAGAGACTAGCCACAAAACGAGAAAAGTTCTGGTCTCGTAATGAAAATGTATAGATAAAGGTACAGGGAACTAAGTCCCCGGGAACCTAGTCCACTGAGGGACTAAGTTCCCATTAAATGGGAACTAAATCCACATTAACGACGTGGACTTTCTCATAAAAGGTGGGAATTAAATTCCAAAAAAATTGAGTGGTTTTACTTCCCTTTAAATGTGGACTTAATTCCCACTACCAAATAAAAAATCAATCTTATTATCAAATAGAAATAATTTTTACAATTGTTATAGGATTCATTCAAAGTTCCTTTAAATCCAGATTCTTTAAATGCAAAAGAAACTTTGTGAAGTGGACTACTTTCTCATTGTTAAATTTATTTTAATAACTTTTTAATGAAGTTTCAGCAAGAAAATATTAGATGAAGGCCTGAGTTGAACAATCAAGTCGTACACTTGGGCGTATGCGTACTTTTTACATTGAAGAGAATTATGATTATTTTCTTAAAATTTATTTATTTATATAGCACATATGGGTGATTCCGTTCCAACTGTGATTCTTTGCGTCCAGTGCTTTTTTTGTTGTTCAATGTAAAATGTTCGTATATATTTTTGGTTTGAATTGTGTAAATGGCTTTTTACTACAATCTACATTCAATATCATGACCAAATTTGCAACTTCTTCGACATGGCTTGGAAAAGTATGGTCGAAATGTCAGTACCGTGGCATGTCCTATCCTTGTTTTTCCGATTAAGTCTACTGTTTTCGAATGAAATAGTTCATTGAATAGAAATGTTGCCCTTAGAAAAGTTTGAGTGCAATACTTGCTTGACAAAACAATGCAAAAATTAAGTCAAAATACTTATAGCTGAATAAAATAATCATGAATGAATGTTGTCCGAGGTTTTAGTTTTATTTTTGAATTCAAAAGATTTCCCGCTCAACCGCCATTTTGTTTTAGCTTTAACACGTATGTATTGTAGTTTTCTAAAAGAGACACTATTTATGTATATTTAACAACAATAATTTTGTTGTTGGTACGTTGATGTATTTTAAGAGTGATATGTTTGCATGCGATGAAAGTATGTCACAAATTTTTTTGTCAGTACCGTGGTAGTATTTTTTAAGCATGTTATAACATGTTTCTGGTTGGTTATCAAAATTTTTATTCCTTTTAACGGCACACGTTAAAATTGTCCTGGAAATTATTTTTCTCATAAGCATAGAGAAGTGAGGTTACATAAACCGTCTAAATGTCAGTACCGTGGATGTCAGTACCGTGGCATTTTAATACTTATTGAGCTTTAAATAAATATAATTAAATAATTCTTTGCAATAATATTTTCTTCTACCAATTTTCTTTATGAGAACAGTAGCAAAACCTCAGACGAGCCAAACAAAAATCATTCCGTGCAATAAAAACTAAGTAATAACCCAGCACAAGGAAAAGGGTTGCCATTCAGAAGAACAGACTTCAAAAACGAAAAAGAGATAATTTTTTAAAGAAAAAAAGGGAAGTAGAAATGTCAAGAGGTCAAAACGTATTAGAAAATCAAGAATCTCAACAAAAATATGGTCAAAAAGAAGACGAAAAAATTAAAAAGAAAAAAAGAAAAAGAGTGTCATTATCGTCTATACTAGTTTCAGTACATTTCACTATATTTTTTGTTCTTTAAATGTTGTAGCAAAATGCTTTTACAGATATGATACTCTGACTAAATGAAGCCACAAACACAAAACAAAAATTGTTTCCAAGAAGTTTTAGTTTTTGAAATTTTTTTTAAAAAAGAATCACAGTTGGCAGAGAATCACCCATATATCTTTTGAAATATGTTATGTAGAAAATAACATAATTACAGTATTTAAAACAATTTATTGACCTAATATTTAGGGCTGGTCCGATTTATATAAGATTTGGTAATAGATGCCAGGAATGTTAGATTTGTCATAAAGTTTCAAAAAATAGGCTTTCGGGCAAAAACTGCGAATGATAAGAAATGATAAAGTTAAATGGCCTTATCTCTGTCAGTTTTCAAATAATATGGCTATATAACCGTTTCATATTAAAGCCTTAAAATTCTACCTTCCTTTTTTGAATATGTTCTAAGCGGATCTTTGCTCCGAAAGAGTTATGCACTTATTAGGAAAAAATTAGTTGTTGCTTACTTTTCCTGCTTAAATTTTCTTATGAAATTTTCTAAACTATCCATTTTGATACAAAATTTAATTTTGAACAAAAAGTTTTGGGTGTAAAGCTGTCAAAATCGGCTAAGTTTCCGAGTTATACCAAAAAATATTGAAAAGTGGCCAGTGTGACCAATCTCTCAAAAACGCATGGGTGAATTTAGTAGCATTTTTGGTTTCAAGCATGCTTTTAAGCCAAGCAAAAATATTAATAATGAAAAAGCTTGCTACATGCAATTGTTCCTTTTAAAAAGGTCTATTCAAAACCCTCTACTGCATGAATTATGAACAAAAAGTAATACAAATTTTTTAACATTTATTTTGCTTTATTAGGTGTTGAAAAAGGTAGTACATATACATTTTTTTTTTTACATATATACATTGTTTTAGATACATAACCCATATATGGGTTTTGTATGCAGTAAGCCGAATTTCAGTTGAAAATGTACAGGACATTATATGGTTTATTATGCATTAAGGCTTATTTTATTGGATTTTAATTTATGCGTGGAATCTTCTTAAATAGTTCCTTGCATTGTTATAACACAAGAACACGTTACATTTTCTGCACATTGTATATATTTTTTGTCCACAGAATTGACATGGCGTTTTTCTTGCCATTCAGGCATATGGTCAACATTATCAGTTCGCACTGAATTCAACGGAATATCCTGATTCCTTGCCTTTTTTTCTCTGGGTGTTTTTGGCTAAAGGCGGTATTACACTATCATATATATATGGCTAAAGTTGCCATATAAAATATGGCAAAGCTCTTCAATGTATGACAAGTTGTATTACACTATGCCATACATATATGCTTAATTTATATGACAAATAGCTTCGTCAAATAAATTTTGTTCATATATATGACAAAGCTAAATTTGGCTATCACACTGGCTTTGAAATATCATATATGAAAAACAAATTATTTGACAGCCATATATTATTTTGAAACTAATTTGTCAAAATAAATATTAATTTCAATTGAATTAAGGGCATTGTTGCTTTTTCTTGTCACTTTTTGTTTGAATCGAAGTGGAGGAAGAAACGGAAAGATGCGAAAAAAAGTTCTGCCAATAGCAAGCTCGCAAGTGTGTACATATGTATGTAGATCTTTTCTTTGAAAGTGATAGGGAACATCTTTTGCCAAAATTCATTTTTCAGCGGTATGACAAAAAAGTGCATTAAAATTATTCTGAAAAACAGAATAAGTGAGTTAAGCCATGCTTCACATATGTAGATCACATCTCAATACCTTCGAGACTCTCTGGCAGTAAAAGAGCCAACAAGAAATTCAGGGAGTGGATGTATAACCAAAATCTGAGTACGAGGATTTATAGTTAAAGTGTGGCAGTTTTTTTTTTCTCAGCCATTGGTCGTGACGGAGGGTTAAAACAAGCTTGGTTTCCGTTTATGTTAGGGTCATTACCACTTAAATTCATTTTTTTAAATGGAAAATGATGCTATGTTATTTTCCCTGTCTAAAACTTTTGATCCGATGAAACTTGATGATCCGATTGGTAGAGCTCATGATTTAAGCTTTCTTAGCAAATTTTATCTGCCTATTTTTGAGTCATTATTTTTTAGGCATGAAATGGACATATGTATTTTTAAAGACTTTTCCTTAAGCGCAGTGAAATTGCAGACACGACCTATTATTTAAACTATACAATCCCTAATAGAGATATGTAATCGATTGATAAAATAATAACATCGAATGTAATTTTTTAGCGCCATTTATGTATGTTGCATTTACCCGAGTGACAAAATGCAATTGTTTCTACCTTTTTTATCTATTTTTTGTCATCTAACACGGTTATGGCAGATAATGGTTAACATATTGCATTCTTTACCCGCATAAATACATCTAAAAATCATACCGAGGTCTTCAATAAAAACTACTATAATATGGATAAAATCAATGAATAATTCTTATTTAATTTTGTCCATATGTCAACGATGAAAAACAACATTATATGACAAAAATATTGAACATATAAAATCAACCGATTTTTGTATGACTATATGGCACAAAACTTCCAAATATATATGCCAACGCCTTTGTTTCGATATTACACTACGTCATATATATTTCCTGAAATCATGGTCATATATATGGCGTCATATATATTTTGTCATACAAATATGTCTATCACACTTATATGACACTTTTGGGCCATATTTATATGGCAGATTTGCCATATTTATATGCTAGTGTAATATCGCCTTAAGTTGGTGGTACCGGAGTGGATGGAGCTGGACTTCTTTGACTTGCCTGACTTCTGCACCTTTGTGGCGTTCCATCTATGCTTTGATTACCTGAAAAACTAGTGGGGCTTCCTCTCTTTCGTGAAACTGCAGCTTTGCCTGATTTGCATAGGTGTTCGGAGATGGCTTGCTTGAAATCAAATAGAGGCATATATGTTTCTGGATTATTCCTTCGCCACAAAATCCAAGCGTTGACAACGCACATGTCCACCATATGAAAAAAAATTCTCTTATACCACTTTTTGGAGCGCAATTGAATTCTGTATAGCCCCAGCATAGAGTCTTACAAATCAACACCTACCATATACTGATTGTAAACTAAACTGTAACAGCTTTTGGGCACTTTATATTCTTAAACTGTTTTTCTTTTCTAAAGAATCAAAAAAAGACAAGATGTTAACGATAACCTCTTTAATCAACACATAAGAAGGGTTGATTGGAACAACGTTGAAAATATTAACAATGTTAATGATTTGTATGTAGAATTCGAACTCATTTTAAAAATTGCATATGAATCCATGGATAGACCAAGAAATACGATATTTATGTAATCAAAGGGACATTTTATATAGGAGATGGAAAAATAACAGGAGGTGTCTTCAATATGTAGCTGAATATAAAAGACTGCGAAATTTTGTTAACAAAACAAAAATTTTTTCGTGAAAAGTTTTCTGAACATCGAAAGGATCCAAAGAAAACATGGATTTTGATAAATTAAATATTAGGATGAACGGTCAAAAATTTGGATGAAACTATACAAAGAAATTTTGGGAACTGACATAAACAGACTTGCTAATAAATTTGCTCTGAGTTTCATAAATGAAATAGATAATATTGTAGATACATGTAACATTAAGACCTTTCATACAGAAGTAGAGAGCTCTGAACACTCTTTCTTTATAGGACCGGTAGTACCTCGTGGCTTGATGGTTAGTGCGTAGGACTGTCATGCCGAAGGTGTGGGTTCGATTCCCAGCCGTGCCACCTAAAAACAGAAATGTTTTATTCGAGGTACTGCCTCTTGCGAGGAACTGACAAATCCTCCAAGAGTATACTTGTCATGAAAAAGTGCTTCTCATTTAGCCGTTCGGACTCGGCAAAAAACTGTAGGTCCCCTCCATTCCTGCCAACAAACACGCACACAGGAATGGTTGTGAGTTGTAAGTCACTAGGCCCTGGTTCTCCATGAGCTGTTGCGCCACCCAATTTTTTTTTTTTTTTATAGGACCGGTCACGAGAGATGAAACCTTGAATATCCTAGTAAAATTAAAAATTAATAAATCACCAGGACATGATGGAATTCGGGCAAAAGACCTCAAGGCAAACGCAGAAACATTAACTCCAATTCTAGAACGTATTGTCAATTTAAGCGTGAAAAAAGCATGTGTACCGGATGACCTTAAAGTAGCAATAGTTCGGTCAATTTACAAGGCGGGCCCTAAATCAGACGTTCTTAACTATAGACTAATCTCAATCCTCCCATCTGTTGATAAAATACTTGAACAAGCAATGGCAGATTGGCTTAAAACCTACATAAACAAATACAAAATAGTAAATATGAATCAATACGGCTTTACGAAAATTAAAAACACAAGCAAACTTCTTGCAGAATCCGCCAATGTCGTCACTGAAAATCTCAACAGAAACCATCATAATCTTGATATTTTTATCGACTTTAAGAAAGCTTTTGATACTTTAAGACACGAAAAACTGTTTGAAATGCTTGAGAAAATTGGGATTAGAGGACATATTTTAGAATGGTTCAAAAGTTATTTGAAAAACCGAGGTATGAGGGTAAAAATTATGAACACATCGATACCTTCCCGTAAGAATGTACTAAGCGACATTTTCAAAATTTTAAATAAAATTTTTAAAATACCTCTAATTCAGATATTTATTTGGGTATTTTGTTGTAATAAACAGATTTTTAGAGGCATTTTGAGTTGAAAATCCCGTTCCAAATCTTTTTATTTTTTTTAAATACATAAATAAATAACTGGATACTGGACCCGAGGTTTTTTACGATGCCTTTAAAATTTTTGGAATGTTGCTTAATACATTCTTACGGGAAGGTATCGTCAAATAGTCAACAAAAGTACCTTAGTTACGGTGTTCCCCAAGGCTCTATTTTGGGACCAATACTCTTTGTTATATATTCAAATCAATTATTATCAGTTTTGAAAAACAGTATAGGATATGCCTTTGCGGATAATACAGCAATAAAAGTGAGCCACAGAGACTTAGAAATAGCAACCACCATCATGCAAGATGGGTTTGACGCAATAGTTCGATGGTGTCATGAAATGCTAAAAAGACTAAATTTATGCACATCAGACCAACCCATATATTAAAAACTAAAATGTCAAGAAATACCATGCCTACACTATAATGCCGAAAAGAAAAGCCTTGATATCAACTATGCTTGTAATAGCTTTATAGATAATGTACAACATTTTAGATACTTTGGTGTAGAGCTGGACTGTTTCTTCAAATGGGATGCACATATTACACAGCTATGTAAAAGACTTCGAAAAGCACCTTATGCCAATCATCATCTCAGTATGTATACCAGCTTCACAGTACTGAGACAAGCTTATTACTCACTTGTTGAGTCGATAAATAAATTGGGTGGCGCAACAGCTCATGGAGAACCAGGTGACTTACAACTCTCAACCATTCATGTGTGCGTGTTTGTTGGCAAAAATGGAGGGGACCTACAGTTTTTCGCCGAGTCCGAACGGCTAAATAAGAAGCACTTTTTCATGACAAGTATACTCTTGGAGGATTTGTCAGTTCCTCGCAAGAGGACAGTACCTGGAATAAAACATTTCTGTTTTTAGGTGGCACGGCTGGGAATCAAACCCACACTTTTGGCATGTCCTACACACTAACCATCATGCCACGAGGTACTACTTGCTGAGTCGATATTAAGATATGGAATACTGGCATGGGGAAATACAGCACGGAGTTACTTGCAAGAGCTTCAAAATTACAAAACCGAATTGTTAAAATCTTGATAAGAGCGAAACATGGAACCAACTGGCACATCAATATCAACATGGAAGGAAAGTATGAAAAGATTGGCTTGTTAAACGTCGCACAACTCTTTCAGCTAAACATATTAGAAGAATACTATTTTGATCAACAATACAAACGACCAATAGATCATGAGGTCAACACTAGGAGAAGTGCACGTGGTTTCCTTGAAACACAAAGATTCCGAAACTCCTACGGTAGGCAACAACTATCGGTTATCGTTCCAAATATTTTCAACAGTCTTCCCAGGGAGCTACTGAACATCACTCAGGATTACTTGAGAAAAAAAAACTTTGGAAAAATTACCTAAATTATTAACATAATTATCTGTAACCAACATTCTGCAGAATAGCCTATTAAGGCTTCCAGATTTTATATTCTAAATAACTGAGAAATTTATAAAGAAATAAAAATAAATTGAAAATTGAACATTGAAATGCGGTCCTAGCGCTAACGTTTTAGGGAACTAGTGAACTAGAGTCTTAACGGCTCAGTCAGTTTTTCTTAAATTACCTTACATTTTTTCATTTCAGTAGATAACTTAAATAATTGTAGGTATATAGCTTTTTAGGTAAAATCTTTTTTTTTCTCAAAATATTTTGAAAAATCAATATCTCTCGTTAAAACTTATAAGTAAATAAAAACTGTGTCAAATGCAAATTTATATCCGCCCTTTGATTTCAAGGTGATGTTAATGGCACATATAATATGATTTTATCTATCAAGTTATTTGCTTTTAACATTTAAAACATGATGTTATATTTGACCACTAATGGACAATACCTACAGTAAAAATTAAGAAGCTTTGATTTATTATTATTGTTTTTGAATTACAAAATAGGTGCAAACAAAAATTTAATTACATATTTGGCTAAAATCAGTGGTCAAGAAATTACGTCATAACAACGGAATATTAACTTCTCATTAGAAACGCCCTTGCAATATTCGTTCCTTAATTAGTATAACTTTTCTTACACCAAATAAAAAATTTGTTTCCTAAACGCAAAAACAACATTCATATTAATCATAAAATAAAATTTCCGATTTTAATTGCAGCCTCTAAAACTATAATTTCTTTGAATTAAAAAACACAACACTTTTATTTTATCGATGAATGAATAGGTACATGATGCATTCTTTTTTAATGATAAACCTTAAGATTTAAATTGTAATGAGGAGTAATTAAAGTCGATAATGTCTCTTAAACCTCAAAGCCTATAATCAATAGCTAATTTATATAATTTTTCACTATAATTATCTACACACTGATTTACGTAGGTACGCAAAACTATTAAAATATCTATGACATCAATCAATTAATATGCTAAATCAATCAAATGTGACTTTTATGAGTGTTTTGTTCTCCAAATATTATTGTGAGAAGCTAATTCGCTCTATCGACCCAGAGGCTTCATTTTGTAGACTATATATAGCCCCATATGATGCCTTCTTGAAAAAAGAATTAAAGTTAATAGGTATACCTCTGGACCATGTGCCTCATTTAGGTAATTTTTCACCACACCAAAGCAACTTCCAATAAATCACTAAGAAGATTCCATTTTTAAACCAAAAAGAATCAGATAAATGACTTTTTAAAATACAAATCGATGAACTTAAACGTTTTTTAATACGTAATCTCCACACCCAGAGCCCTTAATGATAACAAATTGACCATTCCGAGTAGTTAACAAATGCCTGCACATTAATAACATCGATGTCAGAGGTGAAAGGTTACACAAAACTGGACAGTAAATGTAAAAAAAATTACGATTTAAAGTGATTTTGAAATGATTTCCCGTACACCTCATAAGATATCGCTTTTGATGGATATCATCAACCATCATAGAAATTTTGACAGATGTCTTATTGAGTGATGGGTATCAGGATAACCCCTGCACAATGACAGGTAATAGGCATAAACAAAACTCAGGAAAGACTACAATTTATTTTTTCATTACCGAATCTCCGAGATTTTTAAATGTATCTTAAGGCCATAAATACAATACTTCCATGGAGGCATTCACCGTGAATAAAGCATAACCACGGTTATAAAAAATACAGTTAAGGTACCACCATCATCGATTCTTGTTTTATTGAAAACCGATTTTTCACCATCATAAACAACAAAATAAAAAATAATAAAGGAAATAATTTAAATTTAAAACAAGGTAACTTTGAAGCTCTTATACTCATGCTGGTGTTGCCTCTGTTCACTCTATGTAGGTGGTAAGAATGATAAATTCTGCGGCCCTGAAAGTTGGCATGTTGTCCGTGCTCTGATGTCAATAAGAAGTGCGGGACGATATATTTTTGCCTTGGGTGGATGATGATGATGGCGATGGGGATTATAACAATACGATACAAATGAATACAATAACGAATACCTATGTATACCTACATATACTCGTACAGCTGAACAAAGGGTAAAAATATATAAAACAGAGGAATGTCCTGAATTTTGTTCGTACGATGCATTTGCAATCTTTCACAGGTATATAATGATTGATTAAAAAATTATTCACTAAAGTGTTGTACTTTATTTTCAGGCCAAAAGGTTTTAAGAGATAATGAGGCAAATAATGACCTCCAATTATTTTGTATTGTAAGGTTTGAGCGGTACTGAGCTATATGTAGGTATATGTTCATATGGGTCTCTGTGTACATCCAAAGCTGTATATGAGGTTTCAAGCAACAAGAAGCTTGCATGGTTTAAAAATTTGTCTCCACTTCACTTTAACGTAAAAAGCATTAATAGTTCACACCAGAAACAGGAATACATATTAGATAAGTTACTGGCCATATCAGTCATATTGGAAATTCTGTTGCTTCGAACATGTTTTTTTTTATTACTTTCGAATCCGAGAAATAATACTCCAGGAAAAAAGGCGTCAAAGGAAGAAATTAAATACAGTTGCACGATATTTGTCAGCTATATTCTGTTACTCAGTGTTGGTTTTCAACCATCAAATGGCGTGATTTTTACTTGCGATATAGGTACTATAGGGCAAGTTTTGGATTCGTGCAAAAAAGAAAATTCGAGATAGTAATCAAACATGACATTAAGATGTTAGAGTACACGAAAAAAGTGGGTGGCACAATTATTCTGTCTGTCTGTCTGTCTGTACCTGAACCTACAGCCTAAACCACTGAAACGATTTTCTTAAAATTTTGAACAGGTTTTTTTATAACTCTCCAGAGGGGAAATTGAAATTTTGTGTTAGCTCAAAATATAACGGTACTTCCCATATACAACCGTTAAAAGAACGCCTCAAAAACCGTTACAATGATTTTGATACAAAAATCAATGTATTATTGTAGCTATAATTTGCATTTTGGTAAAAAAAAAGTTTAACAAAAACTGTTATTAACGGTACCTGACATAACCAATTTCAATCAAAATCTCTATGAAAAAGCTCCTTTAAAATGTCAATAATTGGCGTTTTTCTTTTTTGGCTCTGAGCAGAGGCTGAGCGATTAGAGCAGAGCTCCGAGCAGATTATGATCAGATTCCCCAGATTTAATTATGAAACCCACTTCAGCACTAAACTGTCATTTCATAGGTGTTTTGGTAAATTTCGTTAAATTTGTTGTAATTTTTTTACAATTGACGGACGACTGTCCAGGGACTGTCCAGAGAATCCATTTTAAACTATGTATCACTAAAAAAATAAGTGAAGTTGAACGCTAAATATTGCATATCAAAATTTTGAAAAAAAATAATTTAGGATTTTTTAAAAGACTAAAATTTTTGTTTTAAATTAAAAGTTTCGATTTTAATGATTTTTTTGGAACTAGGTTCAGAAATGTATATTATCAAATACAATATATATGTATGCAAAATTTTATATAGACAAAAATAGTTTTTAAAAAAAATCACTCCAACCATTTTAATTTTTGTTTTATTTGCTTTTTTTCAAGTAATCAAATGGCTCTAAGCTATCTTGTGAGTTTTTTGTGCAATCAAAAGTACGATTTAAATGCTTTTCTTATATATTTTTTTTACTTGCGATATACATAGGTACTAAGTATAGGGCAAGTTTTGGATTCGTGCAAAAAAAAATTCGAGATAACAATCAAACATGACATTACGATGATAGAGAACACGAAAAAAGTGGGTGGCACAATTCTGTCTGTCTGTCTGTCTATCTGTATGTACCTCAACCTACAGCCTAAACCTCTGAAGCGATTTTCTTCAAATTTTGAACTTAAGGTTTTCTTGTAACTCTCCAGAAGGTAAATAGAAATTTTTTTTTAGCTCAAAAAATAACGGTTCTTGCCATACAACCGTTAAGGAAAAGCTTATTTATCTCAAAAACGGCTCCAACGATTTTGATAAAAAAAAATAAGTGTATTTTTGTAGATATGATGTACCTTTTAGTAAGAAAAAAATTCACCAAAAACATTTATTAACGGTACCTGCCATATAACGGTTTTTTTATTTTTGGTTTTCTCATTAACCACTCATCCGATTTCAATAAAAATTTTTGCACAAAAGCTTTGTTAAAATATAAACAATACTACATACCAAAATTTTTAAAAAAATTAATTTTGGATTTTTAAAAAAAGACTCAAAATTTTTTTATTCATATTTTTTCAAGTAATCAAATGGCATACTTTTTTTTGAGCTCTAAGTAATTTATCAGATTGCTTATACAATTAAAAGAAATATTTTTTAAAGTTCTTAAGTCCCAAACAACTTGAACATAAGAGCAAGTACGTGCGATCCAGTCGTGCATTTTATTTTGTATGTAATTACTTTTATAATTCAAAAATTCTTAAGATCCAAGAAACTTGAACATTTTATTTCTGTTGTTTAGGTACTGATACTTTTCTAAAAATGGATCGTGTTAAAAACCATCATCGAGTAACAGAAAATTTAAGAGCATCTCTTTTATTTACCATGAAAAAAACACATTGAAAATCGCTACTATATCAAATCAATTCAGCTTTACTGTAACTCGATGATGGCTTTTAACACGATCCTTTTATTGAAGAGCATCAGTAAGTAACAGAATAGCTGGAAAAATTCAATAAAAAGCACGTGTTGAAAATCATCATCGAGTACCTACATACCTAACAGATTATTAAAAGTCATCAACAGGGAAAGGATTTTGTTGACCTAAAAACATTAACAAAAAGGTAAAGTAAAATCATAAAAAGGCAAAAAAAAGGCATTTATTAATTGACTGCAATTTTAACATGACTTACCGTTTAGTTAAAGTCACAATGAACTACAAACAGACTGTTAAAGTTGTAAGGTAACAGTTTTCTACGCTTGTTCGTTAAAAGCACCTTAGAGGAGCTAAAGAGGACATATCCACTTGAGCAGAAACGATTGTAAACCATTTATAATCCAAAACATTTATTCAACGTTTTTGGGAAGTTTGGAATTGACGTCGCAGATTAAAGTACGGTTTTGTACTTTGAATAATACCAGAAGCAATTTTCATATTTTTTTTAAATTGAGAACACTTGCCCGATTGATATTCCTTGATGAAATAAACTTTAACTACCTTGGCAGTATTGTTTCTGCAAACGGTGGTACGGATCTAGACGTTAAAAGCAGAATAAATAAAGCTCGTGCTGAATTCGATACTCTCTCTCCAATTTGGAAATCTACTCAAATCTCCTTATAATTACGCACTAAGATCCTTCGAATCCAGTGTCAAATCCGTGCTGTTATGCGAGTATGCTTGTGAAACCTGGAAAGTCACGTCTACCATTTCGAGGAAATTGCAGGCTTTTGTGAATCGCTGTCTTCGCCACATCCTAAAGATTCGCTGCCCACAAATAATATCAAATGAGGAGTTTTAGTTTTAGTGCCGTACAAGTCAAGAGTGGCTGGACGTCAACATAAGAAAGCGTAAATGGGGTTGGATTGGTCACAAACGATGAAAATGCAAAGCAGTCCTTTAAATGGAAGGATGTGGCGAAGACAGCAATTCACAAAAGTCTGCAATTTCCTCGAAATGGTAGACGTGACTTTCCAGGTTTTACATATAACAGCACGGATTTGACATTGGATTCGAAGAATCTCAACTAAGTGCGTAAGGAGATTTGACTGGATTTGCATATTGGGGACAGAGTATACCGAAGGCAGCACGAGCTTTATGTATACTACTTTTAACGACCAGATCCGTCCCACCGTTTGCAGAAACAATACTGCCTAGGTAATTAAACTGTTCGACTTCCTCCACTGGCGTCTCTTTTAGAATAATACGCTGCTGTGTGGAGCGGCCTTTGAGCATTATTTTTTTCTTATTGCTGTTTATTATTAGACCACTCAACTCTCCTTTCACTTGCAGTGTTTTGCACATCCCGTTGAGCCCACTGATGTAATTTTCCAGTAGACATATGTCATCGGCATAGTCTAAATGACTGAGCTTTTCGAACGGTCTCCATATTGTCGCTCAGCTGTACCAACACTGGCCGTCAATACATCGTCCATCGCCAGCAGGAAGAGAATTGGCAATAGAACATCCCCTTGTCTCACACCTTGTTGCAATACAAATGAGTCGGATAGCTGCCCTTACGTTGTTGTATAGGACTCTTTGATAATGGCAACAATTTTTGGCGGAATTCCTCTACCAAGCAATTACCTCCATATTAATTCTCGTATAACTCGATCGAAGGCCTTGTCAAAATCTATGGCTGACCAATTACTGAAAATATTTGACCTTTGATCACGATTTAGTGAACTTTCGGATCGGTATAGATTTTTTGCGAATATTCCACAAATGAGGTGGCAAAAATCGGGCGTGACCCTGCGAAACTTTAAGTCTTGATTGGGTTGGGTACGAAATCCCGAATGCCAAAATCCCGATATGGTGAAAAATCACGAATGCCAAAATCCCGTATGGCTGAAATCCCGAATGCCTAATTATCGAATGCCAAAATCCCGAATGGCTTAGTACTTTTTGTGGATTCTAGCCTTCAATATATACATTTTGTAATGTTTTGTAAGAGTATTATTTATTTTCAATGCATATTTGGCCAGGTTTTTAACAATTGACTATTGAAATACCATATTTCGATGTTTATAAATTATCAAATTGATAATTGACAGTTATAATAAGAGTGTGTAGCAACCCAAGCAGATGCTGAGAACAATTTATGTCACAATCCCAAAATCAACCTGTCCAAATAGGCGATGCGCTTTTAAGAACAAGAGGTAGGTATTACACGGAATCCGAACAAGAACATTTTCTTCTTGTTCATGCACTTTTGTGCGTGGGCATTCTGCATTGTGCCCAGTGTAAACAAACAAAATAACACATTTGCGGCCCAGTGTGGAATGCCCACGCGCAGGTAAATGAACACGCCTAAAACCCAATTTGACGTTGTTGACTTTGCCTCCGCGGTTGAACGCATGCCATCGCATCGCTTTCAGCCGCGGTGGCGAGTCTAACGTCATTTATAATTTATTCCATTTTCTCATTCTTATTTGTTCGTTCGCCAAAGTCGGCAACTTTGCTTAATTCTAAAAACTTAAAACTAAATTCTTAAGATATAAAAGTAATTTTATCTTATTAAAAGTAAAGTAAAAATAACTTAAACCTAAGAGAACTTACAAACGAAATAAAATTGTAAAACTTAAAGCTAAAATAAATAACGAAAGGAAAATCTAAAAAAACATATTGGATATCCAGTTTTCTTTTTTGTTGGAACATTTTGGTGTGTCGCTGCTCTGTGGTTTGGTGGGTATTACTCTGCGCCGTCGAATTAAAATCTCGACCAAGTCATTGCGAAGGTCAGTTGGCCATATCCGTGCCAACATTTGGTCCATTCGAGCCAGATCATTCTCCAGCGCTCCAGTTTTCCAGCAGTGGGCTTGTGAAAGCAAAAAGGAAAAAGTTTTTTGCTACATTTTTGGACGCCATTTTACATCAACCACCACGCCATCACAAAATAACGGATAACGGTGCACATTTTACCGTACAGTTGTGCTGCTCACATCTGTAGCGAATAAGCAGTTACGCTGAAGAAGTATAACGGGCGTTGCGCACATTTTGTATCGCTTGACGATTGTACCGCTGCCGCTGTTCCACCGTTATTTTTTATTGCCGGTTTCACCTATTGTTGCAACGACGACGAACGTCCACATCTGCCGATCGCCTGCCATCACATTCTTCAAGAGACAACGAGGAAATTCATCCTTTGGTGTTGCCGTAAGTGCCACCACGTTGCATTGTCGCCAATTTTATACAACGCCACTCATCCTCGTGCTGTTACCATACGAAGATTTTCCAGGTGTTGGCTGCCAAAATACAACGGTGCGTGCACAACTTTTTTTGCTCTCGTCGCTATTGATTGCTTCCACCTGCCACCACATTCTCCTAGAGTCACCACGAGGAAACCCATCTTTTGGTGTTGCCGTAAGAGCCACCACGTTGCAGTCACGCCAACTTCCTGCAACGCCACCCATCCTCGTGCTGCTACTCCTAACATCATAGAGTTTGCTGCTGAACGTCTGCTGCCACTTCGCTGTAACCAAATTTTGTGTGTGACCAGGGACGTCTCTCGACATTGGCTGCTAATACCGCGTGGCTACTCATTTGTTCTTGCCGCTACGCAGTAGTTGAAGAAGAATTTGTGTGTAAACAGTGGCGCTGTGAACACCGTTGCTGCAAACGTACCTCAACACATTTGGCTGTTGGTGCGTGTTCCTGATTTAAAGAAGAAAAAACAAAGAGGGTTGACACCATTGCCTCGATTGGTGCAACATATAAAGTTATCACCATTGCTTCGATTGGTGCAACAGAAGGAAGATTGACGAAAAAGGAAATTCCAGAAAGAATTACAGAAGATCATCAGTAGCTGCCATCAAAATTCATACAACATTGTACAAGGTTAGTATAAAGTTCTTTATATTTGATTGGCTTTCTTTTGTTATTACCTATATCTATGTATCTTAAAATATCGGGCAAAAATTTCTAGAGTTGTACTCTCACTCTTTTATTTCTTCAAATAACTATAAAGTTCGTGAATTTATCTTAATCATTTCAACTGCTCCCTTTGCGGCAAACGCTGTGAATTCGTTGGCAAATCCGGTATACTCGTGCTTCCAGCGACGGCAACAAAACTCTTATTTAAACCATGTTCTTTATTACAATAACGAATATAGAAAGTTTTTTCGGTGTTCCTGTCACCGTCCCCAGCAACTCTAAGCAAATAAGAATCATCTCATACACTCTTTGAAAAATTTCGTGAATCCTTTTGAAACTTTGACTCTTAGCTTCTCATTTCGAGGTTCTTTTTTTCAGTTCTTACAAGTTTCCGTGTCTCGCTATTGACTCGGACAACTTCTCTCGTTGAGATTCTTCTGTGAATCTCCGAGATTTTTTCTCAATTTTAACAAGTTTTTGAGTCTCTCAATTGACTCTAAACTTTTTTTTTCTTCGAGGTTTTTTCTATTTTTATTTCAGTTCTTACAAGTTTCCGTGTCTCGCTATTGACTCGGACAACTTCTCTCGTTGAGATTCTTCTGTGAATCTCCGAGATTGTTTCTCAATTTTAACAAGTTTTTGAGTCTCTCAATTGACTCTAAACTTTTTTTCTTCGAGGCTTTTTTCTCTTTTTTGTTTCAGTTCTTACAAGTTTCCGTGTCTCGCTTTTGACTCGGGCAACTTCGATCGTTGAGACTCTTCTGTGAATCTCCGAGATTTTTTCTCAATTTTAACAAGTTTGTTGAGTCTCTCAACTGACTCTAAACTTTTCTCTTCGAGGTTCTCTTTTTTTTTTCAGTTCTTATAAGTTTCCGTGTCTCGCTATTGACTCGGGCAACTTCTCTCGTTGAGATTCTTCTGTGAATCTCCGAGATTTTTTCTCAATTTTAACAAGTTTTTTGAGTCTCTCAGTTGACTCTAAACTTTTCGCTTCGAGGCTCTTCTATCTTTTTTTCAGTTCTTACAAGTTTCCGTGTCTCGCTATTGACTCGGACAACTTCTCTCGTTGAGATTCTTCTGTGAATCTCCGAGATTTTTTCTCAATTTTAACAAGTTTTTTGAGTCTCTCAATTGACTCTAAACTTTTTTTTTTTTTTTCTTCGAGGTTTTTTCTATTTTTATTTCAGTTCTTACAAGTTTCCGTGTCTCGCTATTGACTCGGACAACTTCTCTCGTTGAGATTCTTCTGTGAATCTCCGAGATTGTTTCTCAATTTTAACAAGTTTTTGAGTCTCTCAATTGACTCTAAACTTTTTTTCTTCGAGGTTTTTTCTCTTTTTGTTTCAGTTCTTACAAGTTTCCGTGTCTCGCTATTGACTCGGACAACTTCTCTCGTTGAGATTCTTCTGTGAATCTCCGAGATTGTTTCTCAATT
The DNA here is from genome assembly GCA_963921185.1 of Dasysyrphus tricinctus. Classification (NCBI taxonomy): domain Eukaryota; kingdom Metazoa; phylum Arthropoda; class Insecta; order Diptera; family Syrphidae; genus Dasysyrphus; species Dasysyrphus tricinctus. The sequence goes on from OY992530.1 coordinate 130,943,560, forward strand.
TTAACAAGTTTTTTGAGTCTCTCAATTGACTCTAAACTTTTCTCTTCGAGGTTCTCTTTTTTTCCAGTTCTTATAAGTTTCCGTGTCTCGCTATTGACTCGGGCAACTTCTCTCGTTGAGATTCTTCTGTGAATCTCCGAGATTTTTTCTCAATTTTAACAAGTTTGTTGAGTCTCTCAATTGACTCTAAACTTTTCTCTTCGAGGCTTTTTCCCTTTTTTGTTTCAGTTCTTACAAGTTTCCGTGTCTCGCTTTTGACTCGGGCAACTTCGCTCGTTGAGATTCTTCTGTGAATCTCCGAGATTTTTTCTCAATTTTAACAAGTTTTTGAGTCTCTCAATTGACTCTAAACTTTTTTTCTTCGAGGTTTTTTCTCTTTTCATTTCAGTTCTTACAAGTTTCCGTGTCTCGCTATTGACTCGGACAACTTCTCTCGTTGAGATTCTTCTGTGAATCTCCGAGATTATTTCTCAATTTTAACAAGTTTTTTGAGTCTCTCAATTGACTCTAAACTTTTCTCTTCGAGGTTCTCTTTTTTTCAGTTCTTATAAGTTTCCGTGTCTCGCTATTGACTCGGGCAACTTCTCTCGTTGAGACTCTTCTGTGAATCTCCGAGATTTTTTCTCAATTTTAACAAGTTTGTTGAGTCTCTCAGTTGACTCTAAACTTTTCGCTTCGAGGCTCTTCTATTTTTTTTCAGTTCTTATAAGTTTCCGTGTCTCGCTATTGACTCGGGCAACTTTTCTCGTTGAGATTCTTCTGTGAATCTCCGAGATTTTTTCTCAATTTTAACAAGTTTTTGAATCTCAATTGACTCTAAACTTTTCTCTTCGAGGTTCTCTTTTTTTCAGTTCTTATAAGTTTCCGTGTCTCGCTATTGACTCGGACAACTTCTCTCGTTGAGATTCTTCTGTGAATCTCCGAGATTGTTTCTCAATTTTAACAAGTTTTTTGAGTCTCTCAATTGACTCTAAACTTTTCTCTTCGAGGTTCTCTTTTTTTCCAGTTCTTATAAGTTTCCGTGTCTCGCTATTGACTCGGGCAACTTCTCTCGTTGAGATTCTTCTGTGAATCTCCGAGATCTTTTCTCAATTTTAACAAGTTTCTGATTCTCTCAATTGACTCTAAACTTTTTCTATTCGAGGCTCTTCTCTTTTTTTTTCAGTTCTTATAAGTTTCCGTGTCTCGCTATTGGCTCGGGCAACTTCTCTCGTTGAGATTCTTCTGTGAATCTCCGAGATTTTTTCTCAATTTTAACAAGTTTCTGAGTCTCTCAATTGACTCTAAACTTTTCTCTTCGAGGCTTTTTCTCCTTTTTGCTTCAGTTCTTACAAGTTTCCTTGTCTCGCTATTGACTCGGGCAACTTCTCTCGTTGAGATTCTTCTGTGAATCTCCGAGATTTTTTCTCAATTTTAACAAGTTTTTTGAGTCTCTCAATTGACTCTAAACTTTTCGCTTCGAGGCTCTTCTATTTTTTTTCAGTTCTTATAAGTTTCCGTGTCTCGCTATTGACTCGGGCAACTTTTCTCGTTGAGATTCTTCTGTGAATCTCCGAGATTTTTTCTCAATTTTAACAAGTTTTTGAATCTCTCAATTGACTCTAAACTTTTCTCTTCGAGGTTCTCTTTTTTTCAGTTCTTATAAGTTTCCGTGTCTCGCTATTGACTCGGGCAACTTTTCTCGTTGAGATTCTTCTGTGAATCTCCGAGATTTTTTCTCAATTTTAACAAGTTTCTGAGTCTCTCAATTGACTCTAAACTTTTTCTATTCGAGGCTGTTCTCTTTTTTTTTCAGTTCTTATAAGTTTCCGTGTCTCGCTATTGACTCGGGCAACTTCTCTCGTTGAGATTCTTCTGTGAATCTCCGAGATCTTTTCTCAATTTTAACAAGTTTCTGAGTCTCTCAATTGACTCTAAACTTTTTCTATTCGAGGCTCTTCTCTTTTTTTTCAGTTCTTATAAGTTTCCGTGTCTCGCTATTGGCTCGGGCAACTTCTCTCGTTGAGATTCTTCTGTGAATCTCCGAGATTTTTTCTCAATTTTAACAAGTTTCTGAGTCTCTCAATTGACTATAAACTTTTCTCTTTGAGGCTTTTTCTCCTTTTTGCTTCAGTTCTTACAAGTTTCCGTGTCTCGCTATTGACTCGGGCAACTTCTCTCGTTGAGATTCTTCTGTGAATCTCCGAGATTTTTTCTCAATTTTAACAAGTTTTTGAGTCTCTCAATTGACTCTAAACTTTTTCTCTTCGAAGTTCTTCTCTTTTTTTTTTGTTTGTTCTTACGAGCTTCCGTGTCTCGCTTTTGACTCGGGCAACTTCGCTCGTTGAGATTCTTCTGTGAATCTCCGAGTCTCTCATTTGACTGAACTTTTCTTTGAGATTCTTATTTGAATCTCAGAGTTTTGTTTTTGTTTTTTTTTGGGTTTGGACCACTTGTTCAATCATGTCGATTTTAGATAACTTAATTCATGCTGCGGATTTGCTCGTGAAATTTCACGCAGCCTCCAGGGAAGTCCCGGAGCGAAATCACACGTATATGACAATAGAAGCAAGGAAAATTGAATTAAGAGATTTATGGCAGGATGTTAAGAATAAATATGCTGAGTGTGCCCATTGGCAACCTCTTCGAGATGAGGAAGAAGAAGAAGAAGAAGTAGAGCCTTTAGATATGGACGTTATCGACTCCAAGTATAAAAATAGTAACGAGACATATGTAAGTTGCTTAGCTCTGTTTCTAGAGCTACAACAAAAATTGAAATCTAGTACTACATCGGACAAGAAAACTACTCTTGAACTGAACGATTCCCTTCCGAAATCCACTTCTTCTCATTGTATCAAACTCCCACCTTGCGACACCGACTTGTTTCATGGGGATTACCTTTCTTGGCCGGCATTCCGAGATATGTTTGAGGCGGTATACATACGACATCCCAAGCTAGGTGAAGTTGAAAAACTTTTTCATCTACGCTGCAAAACGAGGGGTGATGCGTCGAGGATTGTCAATCAGTTTCCGTTGACTAATGCTAGTTTCTCTCTCGCGTGGGAAGCATTACGTGCTGCCTATGAAAACACCCGCATCCTCGTGAATAATCAAGTCAAAAATCTTTTTAATTTGCCTACGGCACATGAAGAATCCTCCAAGTCAATTCGAACACTTCAAAGCAAGATAAATGATTCCTTAACAGCACTTCAAGCACATCATGTTGACACCAGTAATTGGGACCCAATTTTGGTTTTTGCCTGCTGCAACAAATTGCCTAAGGCTACACTTGCCCTCTGGGAACAGTCCCTAGAAGACCCCACAAAGGTCCCTTCATGGAAGCAGCTAAATAAATTCTTAAGCTCTCGCTTCCAAACGTTAGAATCGATTTCGGACACTACGTCCACAAAACCTAGCGCGGTCAGTCAACAAATCCCTCGAAAAAATGTTACCACAAAGCTCAATAAGGTGAATACGTTTCTTGCGAAGGCGGGAGGATCTAAGTGTAAAATCTGCTCAGCGAATCATTCTATATACGAATGTCCAAAGTTCTCAGCAATGCCTGTCCCATCTAGAATCGAAAAAGTACGTCAAAACAAAATGTGCATTAATTGCCTAGGCACCAGCCACCAAAAATCATCTTGCGCTAGTAAATACTCCTGCAGTTATTGCAAGAAACGTCATCATACACTTTTGCATCTTGCAACCAATACCTCATCACAAAGGTCAAATTTACAGTCCACTCCTAAACCGCAAAATGCACAAGAGTCCTCAATATCTGTCAATGCACAGCCGTTCGTGCCTCAAGCAGCTGTTCAAAATTACATGGTGACTTCTAGTAAAAAGATTCTTCTTGCAACTGCGTTAGTCAGTATAGTTGGAAGGGAGTCAGTGCATACCGTAAGGGCGCTAATAGACCCCGGCTCCGAAATTTCCTTCATTTCGGCAGCTGTCCAAAAACGTCTCAATTTACCATGCATCGATAGAAGTACTACAGTTTCCGGAATAAGTGGAAATCTTTCAATAACCTCGAAAAAACTCTGCTCTTTCTCAATCACTTGTTTTAATGCCCCTCAGGTCACTATTTCAGCTCAAGCTATTGTGCTAAAAACCCTTACAAACAATCTTCCAAGTTCATCGTTCTCGATTATAGATCCTGACTGTTTCGAAGGTCTCACACTGGCCGATCCTACCTTTAATAAATCTTCGCAGGTGGACCTTCTCATAGGCGCTGATCTCTATCCCTCTATTATTCGTAACGGTGTAAAACACATTTCAAATTCACTCCTCGCACAAAATACCATGTTTGGATGGATCTTGTCGGGACCAGTTCCTGAGACTTTTCAATCTTTTAACGTTTCTGTAACATCTGAAAGTGCTCCCAGCATTCTAGATACGCAAATACGAAAATTTTGGGAACTAGAAGAGTTACCTTCTACTGCGATTCGGACCAAAGAAGATTGCTTCTGTGAAGAATTATATAAAAGAACCACTTACAGACGACCCGATGGTAGATTTGTTGTCCGTCTTCCTTTCAAACCAGAGACTCCAAAGACTAGCTTAGGTCACTCTAGATTCATCGCGTTAAAACAGTTTTCAAGAACTGAAAAAACCCTAGCTTCAAAACCTGAACTAAAATCACAGTATTCAAACGTCATTTCTGAGTACCTTTCTCTTAATCATATGCAAAAGGTTGCTCCATTGGAGATCGTAGAAAGCGGCAAGGTTAAGTCATTTTATCTTCCACATCACGCGGTTATAAAACCCGAGAGTACTACCACGAAAGTACGCGTCGTCTTCAATGCCTCCAATTCCTCTTCAAACGGTATAAGCTTAAATGATATACTATATCCAGGGCCAATTCTCCAACAAGATTTGTCCTCATTAATTATTCGCTGGCGTTTTTACAAGTTCGTATTTAACGCCGATATAGAAAAAATGTATCGTCAAATTTTGATTGACCCGCAAGATACCTCTTTTCAGCGAATTCTCTTCCGCACTTCTCCTCATCTCGATATTGAAGATTTTGAATTATTGACCGTCACTTTTGGCGTTAATTGTGCTCCTTATCTGGCCATTCGCACCCTCCACGAACTTGCTCATATTGGAAAATCTGAATTTCCTCTCGCCTCAAAAATTCTTCAGTCAGAGTTCTACGTCGATGACGTTCTGTCCGGTGCTCATAGCATACATTCCGCGAAAAGAGCCCAATCAGAACTGATCAATCTCCTGGACTCAGCTGGGTTCCCACTTCGTAAGTGGACATCCAATCATCCTGGTTTAATCGAAGATTTACCTCGAAACCATGTTCTGAATGAGAATTTTTTAAGACTAGACGTCGATAGCAATACAAAGACTTTAGGGATACGGTGGAATGCCAAAGGAGACAACTTTTATTTTTCAACTAAACCAATTGGTTTGCCAGAGAGTCCCACCAAACGAGAAGTGTTTTCCGAAATTGCTAAAATATTTGATCCCGCTGGTTGGTTAGCCCCCGTTGTGATCATTGCAAAAATGCTGATGCAACGAGTCTGGACAGAACAAACAGCTTGGGACGAACCTCTAAAATCGGAATCTTCTGAAATTTGGAAAACCTTTGCGGAATCACTATCTGATATTCAACATATCGAAATTCCTCGTTGGGTAGAATATTCTCCCTCGACTGAAGTCCAATTTCACGGATTCTGTGATTCCTCTGAGAAGGCGTATGCTGCTGCCTTATATATACGCATCCGCCAGTCTAATGGAATTTTCACCTCTCATTTACTTTGCGCAAAATCAAAAGTCGCACCCATCAAATCAGTCTCCTTACCACGTCTTGAGTTGTGTGGAGCACTTTTACTCTCTAAATTGATTAAATCTTATGTTTCAAGTTTCCCAGTACATTCATATAGCACCTTTTTATGGACAGATTCGTCCATAGTCTTGGCGTGGCTTAAAAAACCACCATGTGTTTGGAAAACATTTATCGCGAACCGCACCAGTGAAATCTTAGATAATGTTGGTAATGTCGAGTGGAGGCATGTCAGGTCAGCTGAAAATCCAGCAGATTTAGCCACTCGTGGTTTAATGCCTTCAGATTTAAGGCTTAACACGTTTTGGTGGAAAGGCCCTTCATGGCTCTGCCAACCAATCTCTCAGTGGCCCGAGACACCTCCAGTCGCCCCCTGTGTCGAAGATCTCGAACAAAAAACCGTCGTGTCCTTAGTTGTTCAGCACTGTTCTGAAGACATTCTAGAACGTTTCTCTAAATTACCCCGTGCTATGCGCGTTATCTGCTATATATTTCGTTTTTATTTCAAACTTTCTAAAAGGCAAAATTACCATTTCACCTCACACAACATCGTACCACACGAAATGGATTTCGTTAGAAATCGATTAATACTTTTATCTCAAAAGTCGTTCTTTTCACGGGAATATTCACTTTTATCCGAAGGGAAACCAATTCACTCCAAAAGTTCTATCATTTCCTTTAACCCATTTCTCGATTCAAATCATCTTCTTAGAGTCAACGGTCGACTGTCTCAGTCTGACCTTTCTTACGATGAGCGACATCCTATAATCTTACCTCATAACTCTCGACTCTCTTATCTGCTTACTCAGTTCATTCATGAAATCTCAATACACGGTGGTAATTCGCTGATGCTTCGGCTTATTAGACACAGTTTTTGGATCCCGAAACTCCAAAATATCATTAAATTGTGCATTCGACAATGTAAAATTTGTACTATTTATAAAAAGGAATTCAGCAAGCAATTAATGGCTTCCCTACCTCCGGATAGATGCACGTTCTCACCCCCCTTCACTGTCACAGGGATCGATTTCGCGGGCCCTTTCGTGATTAAGAGTTTTAATGCACGGAATTGCCGAATGACAAAGGGTTATGCTTGTGTGTTTGTCTGCTTTTCAACAAAGGCAATTCACCTTGAGGCCGTAAGTGACTTATCGTCCGAAGCCTTCTTGGCTGCCTTTGCAAGATTCACAGCAAGAAGAGGCTTGCCAAGAGAAGTGTACTCAGACAACGGTACCAACTTCACTGGAGCTGATGCTATTTTACGAAAGGAATTTAAACAATTTCTCACTTTTGTTCCACTGGAAGTTAGTGCCATATATGGGGTCCAAGGTCTTAAATGGAATTTCATTCCCCCGGGTGCACCTCATATGGGTGGCCTGTGGGAGGCTGGTGTTAAAAGTTTTAAGAGTCATTTGCGGAAACTGGGGACCGGTACGCGGTTCACTTTCGAGGAATTTTCTACTATTCTCGCGAGAATTGAAGCTTGTTTAAATTCGCGTCCAATTTCATCAATGTCCAATGATCCTTCTGATCTATTGGCCTTAACTCCCGGACATTTTTTGCGCGGAGGTCCTCTTTTATCATTCCCCGAACCTAATCTAGCGGATGCTAATCTGTCCCTCATAAATCGTTGGGAAAAAATTCGGTGCCTTCAGCAACAATTCTGCCGTCGTTGGAAGGACGAGTACTTAAGGGAACTCCACCAACGACATAAATGGCAATCGCCTCAAGTGGATGTCAAAGTAAATGATTTAGTCGCTATTAAAAACGAAAACTTACCTTCCGGCCCTGACGGAAGAGTGAGAGTAGCGACCCTAAGAACCCAAAATGGGGAAATCAGTCGACCTATCGTTAAATTGTGTCTTCTGCCCATAAAATAAAGTTAACTCATTTTCTATATTAAATGCCAATCAAATATTTCAAGAGCTTAATACTACATCTTTTTTATAGTTTGTTCTCAAATCACTTTTTAATTTTCAATTCAAATTAACTATTTTATAAATTCACTTACAGATAATTATATAACTTTTCTCTTTTGGCGCATCTCGCCAAGGGGGGCAGTAATGTTCATGCACTTTTGTGCGTGGGCATTCTGCATTGTGCCCAGTGTAAACAAACAAAATAACACATTTGCGGCCCAGTGTGGAATGCCCACGCGCAGGTAAATGAACACGCCTAAAACCCAATTTGACGTTGTTGACTTTGCCTCCGCGGTTGAACGCATGCCATCGCATCGCTTTCAGCCGCGGTGGCGAGTCTAACGTCATTTATAATTTATTCCATTTTCTCATTCTTATTTGTTCGTTCGCCAAAGTCGGCAACTTTGCTTAATTCTAAAAACTTAAAACTAAATTCTTAAGATATAAAAGTAATTTTATCTTATTAAAAGTAAAGTAAAAATAACTTAAACCTAAGAGAACTTACAAACGAAATAAAATTGTAAAACTTAAAGCTAAAATAAATAACGAAAGGAAAATCTAAAAAAACATATTGGATATCCAGTTTTCTTTTTGGTTGGAACATTTTGGTGTGTCGCTGCTCTGTGGTTTGGTGGGTATTACTCTGCGCCGTCGAATTAAAATCTCGACCAAGTCATTGCGAAGGTCAGTTGGCCATATCCGTGCCAACACTTCTCATTATTTGTAAAGAGTAGACAACGTTTGAATACAATTTAAACTAAATAAAAGTTACGATTGGAAACTATTGTTGTTTTTTTAATCATCAAAGAAGAATTCAATTAATGAATTACATATCTCAAGATTAATTGGTGATTATTTATTTAAAAATTTCTTTTAAAGAAAATGTCATTATTACGAAGCGAGCAGAGATCAAAAGCCATACAAAACAGTTTGATTTCTTTGAAAGTACTGAAATAGTACTAAGAAAGTATTGAAACTCGGGATTCAATCCCGGATGTTTTCGGGATTTTGGCTTTCGGGATTTTGTCCATTCTGGATTTTGTCCATTCGGGATTCTTGCATTCGGGATCTTGGGTATTCGGGATTATGGCATTCGGGATTCTCATATTTTGCTTTTCGGGATTTTGTACCCTTCCCGTCTTGATTACTAGTCTAGGGCTGACCAAAAAAAAAGATTTCTGCGGTAACTTAAATACTATTAAGTAGTCTTAGAAAAAAAACTTTGGTACAAATTTGTAGCGAATTCAATTTTCTGCAATTTATGTGAATACCCTTTTTACTCTCTCTAAAGCTATTAATAAAAAGTTATAATCAAAAACATACGAATTTTTTCAATGTTTACATATTAATTATAACTTTTTTATTTATTACTTCAGGGTAATAAGTGTATTAATATAAATTGAAAAAAAAATTAATTTGCTACAAATTTGTACCAACCAAAGTGTTTTTTCTAGGACTTTTAGTATTTAAATTACCGCAGAAAAGTTTTTTTTGGTCAGCCCTAGACTAGTAATCAAGACTTAAAGTTTCGCAAGGTCACGCACGAGTTTTGCCTCATCATTTGTGGAATATTCGCAAAAAATCTATATAGATCGATTTGATATTCACAAACAAAATTATTTCTTAAAGTTTCTATTTTTTTTTAAGGTCAGGAATGATTGTTGTGCCAAATCCTTATAATAAAATTCGAAGATAGGAAGGAAATTGTGGTATAGAAGTAATAATTTTTCCCCCCAAAAAAGAGACTTGAAATATTTTCCCACCATGAATCCCAATATGAATATTTTCCTACCATTTTTCCCACCACCCACTTTGGTTGGAAAAACCACCAATCTGGGAACACTGAGTAGATATCTTCAGTAGTTTTTTTTTTTTGCGACCTTTAGTCCAAATGCGTTTCGCCCAGGTACAACAGTTGGGCTCTTCTACCAGGTAGAACTGTTTTACCTGGGCGAAACGAATTTGGACTAAAGTTCGGAAAAAAGTTTTAATTCGAATTATATTCAATAGTCCACAAAACATAAACAAAAATAATTTTTTATTATTTGCGTTTTTCTTCATACTTATCTTCAGTGTGGTTAATTAATGCGAATCGTTCAATTAATTGGACTCTTAGCCATCAAATGGATTTTAAATCTCTCTCTTCAGAGCGTTAAGGACATGTACATAACTACGCAAAGCAACTACGCCTTACACATCGCCCTGACATAGTTCCATTAGGTGAAAAGTCTCTTGTTAGTTAAAAAAAAAATACAGTCATCAGCTCATTTATCTCTTGTAAAATATTTAGTTTAAATGATATCTAAGAGTGAATGAAAGCCCAAGTCATCAAGTAAATAATGTAAGTTTGATAGTTTAACCATATGCATTTGCATTTCACTTTATTTCCTCCATTTTTATCTTTCAAGAAAATAACTTTCAGATTAAGGTGGATCGAACAGATTTACATTACGAATCCAGTTGACGATGTCGTTTTATATCTATAGCACCCTCACACTGGCTATACATCACAATGGAATTATGCCAAATGATTCCTTCTAAAGGGCCAAGCTTAACAAGTGAGGGAGCTAGCTTTGAAGTTTTTTTTATATACATATATACAAACATACCTACACATATAACATCTCCCTTATATGAATTAAAAACACAATTCGTATAATATATACCAACCAAGCTGTATAAATAGGAACGTATTCTGTGTACCTACTTATTCAGAACGGAATAAAAAAAAAAGAATAGAAAAAGAAACTGAACATAAAAAACACACGTCCGTAGTACGTATAGTTATACATATAGTATATCTGGAAGAATTGACGTGCGATCATTAATCAAATTGCAGAATGCAGACTTTTCAGTATGCCGCCGCCGCCGCCAAGCTGCTGCTACTCTCTATGGCAGTGGCATAGTACTTTTTCAATTCACTTTGCGAACAAGCACAATGCTCTGCTGATATCCTTTTTGGTAATGTAAAAAGATATAAACGCATATTTATATGTGTGTGTGTGTACCTTGTAACACATATACTATATCATTTCTAACATACTATAAACTAACTGTAACTGGAGACAATAAAAATGTTAGAGAAGGAAGGTATACCCTTTATAGAAATTAGCGAAGTTGAAAAGCATTACAATATTTTTGTGTAAGTAGACAAAATATTATGTGCTTCATAACTCAGTAGTTTTTGGTGAAGAAATTTTATTCTCTGATGTCATTTTCGTTTGGATGCTCGGAGTTACTCGTTTTAACACATTCTACTCCAAATTTTCCATATTTGATAAGAATATACGCAAAAAACATTATATTTGACAGGTAGGAAACTCTACGAAAAAATAGGGCTACCGCAACAAAAAAATAAAAAAAAAAGAAAATCCTTAGCAGTTTGGTACATTAACATACATATCTGCAACTTGCCAAAAACCGACATCAATTCAATTTCAATTTCTTTTATTGAACATTATATATACAATCTGGCTTATAACTAATATGATACTATGATAAATTTACATTTGTTGGCACATAGGGGGGCTAACGTTATACAATGTCTTAAGTTTAACAAATTATAAATATATAAATTGCATGTCAAAAAATTTAAATTAAAAGTCGGCTGACTTATTCGTCCTCAGGGTGTTCATTCCCGGTTGTCAATGGTGTTTTTGGTGTAGGTTGGGGGAAGTTTTGGCGTTTAGCCACGGTAGAAGGCTGACCCAATATCAGCGTAGAACGAGACTGCTTCCTCGTTGTCCCTGATTATGTTGTCATCAAGTGTTTCCATTACACTGAGGTACCTTGGCTCCGGATGTCGTTGCTCAGTGGTCATCCTTCTCATTAGCTGATTCGGGTGGTCGATGATGTTCCGTACTAGTCTCTTCGCTGAAAGGACTAGGTATTTGTCCAGCGGGATTATGTTGGCTTCGGAGTAGAGATGTTCGTTCCTATAGTGTTTCCGCCGCTGCCGGTCGAAGTACAGTCCGGTGCAGATTCTGAGAATCTTCCTTTCGAATACTTGAAGCTCCTTCATGGCTGTCTTGGAGATTGAAAACCAGACTGGGAAGGAGTAGCTGATGATAGGTCGTAAGAGCTGCTTGTAGATCAGTAACTTCGTTGGTTGGCTTAGTCCTTTTCTTTTCATCATCAATGGATGTAGACGGTGAAAGGCCCAGCTGGCTTTTTTGAGTACATTTCTTGAGTGCGGGTTGAACCTTCAACTCATTGAACTGGACTCCCAGGTACTTCACATTCTTTTTGGCAGCTATGATGGATCCGTCAGGGAGTCTCAAGATCAGATTTCTGCAGTTGGCTGCGGTGCGAAGACCTCTACCAGTTGAAGGCCTCCTGAAGCAGACAAGTTCCGACTTGGAAGTGTTGATTCGGATGCCCCATTTCGTGTAGAAATTGAAGAGTCTGTTGATGTGGGCCTCTACTTGTCGGACGGCGATAAACGGTGATATTGATGATGCATAGGTGAGCGAGTCGTCGGCGTATAGCAGGTTCTCGCATCCAATTGGGGCAGGTTGGTCGGATGTCATCAGGCTGTAGAGGAAGGGGCCAAGTTTTGAACCTTGGGCGACTCCGGCTCTGATATTCTTCATGTTTGACTTACAATTGTCTAGTTGTACGAAAAATTTCCTGAAAGAAAGAAAAGAAAAAAGAATTTTTGTTAGTGGCGGTGGTACCTGTAATAGATGAAGTTTATGTATTAGGGCTTCTATCCAAACGCTATCAAATGCTTTCTCGACATCCAGAAAGCATCCGACGGTGACACGATGACTGTTGAGGGAGGTGGTGATATCGTGTTGGAACTTCAGCAGCGGATGTAGCGTTGAGTGCTTTTCTCGAAAGCCAAACTGCATGTCAGGGACCAAAAACCGACATCGAGACATGTTTTTTGTGTGTCGGTATCCCAGAAGGCCTTATCCACGAAAAAAGCTATTCAAATAAAGAAAATAAAATAAGAAAAATGTCATTAACTCTAACTAATATTTCATGATCATTTTATAAAGACTTTCATTATTTTTTATCATAATAGCTATTTGTAGTAAAGTCAGCTTCTGCTTTCACATTTTAAATTTTTACATTTGAATGGACCAAAATCGGCTTTAAATGAAGAAACAAAAATTCGCTTATTTTTTAAGATTTTCATTAAATTTCCCCTTTTTTTGGAATAAGGAAATTCGAAAAAACAGTTTCAAACTTATAATTTAAATAAGAAAAAATATTTTTTCTTCAAAATGTTGAGTTTGGAACAGTTTTTTGGCAACACTGTTCTTGTAAAATATATGAAATTTTTATAGATTTTTTACTGGTCAGGAAAAAGGTGATCTTGTAGCAATTGGATGAAATTAGGACCGAAAACACTTCTTGTGACAAAATTATAGTTCATCACCTCTCTGTCAAGTCATGTACTGTCAAATTCCATTGAAGGATGGCTACGATGTCAATGGTCTAAAAAATATCTAAAAAAATTTGAGGAGATCGAAAATCAAGATTCATCGAAATGATTGAGATTTGGATGGAAATTCGAGAATCACCGGAATGCTTGAGATTGAAACTTGGATGAAAAGTCGAGAATCATTGAAAAAATTAAGATTGAAATCGATTGAAATGAAAATTTGTGATTGATCATTAATACTTTTCGATGATCGGATCAAAAAAATCGAATCGTTCCTGATTGACACAACCCTACACTCCATAGCATATACAGGCATTTACCGTTGCGTGAAACACACCGTATTTGGATGCAAGATCAATGTTTTGGTTTGAAATTAATCGTATTTAGTGCTAGTTAAGCTTTATTAGTTTTCATTTTTGAATGCGAAAGAAAGCTCAAATTGTGTGTCAACAAAACTTCCAAGTACTAAAAGTCATGAACAACTTCAATTCTTTCATTGTTAAGAGACCAATTTTCTTCTGGTTGTCTTCTACTTTGCCTTGCTTCAAAAATAATGACTATGTTAGTCTTTTGACTATTATTTACTTGGAGACCCCAAGTGTCACCAAATGAGCTTAGTCTGTTTATTTGCAATTATAGTGTAAAAGGATTTCCCACCAGGATTACCAAATCGTTAGCATTATAGCGAGACTTTAACTGCAATTTTGGCAAAAAGTAATTCACCAGGAAAGAACTATACAGCCCTGAGGAACACCTGCAGCTGTCTTCATTTCAAATAAATGTGAAAACTCATTTTTATCCCATACGAAAGAAATTTTTGGGAATGCCTGGACATGAAAATTTGTAGATTAAAGCTTGTCTCATCCAGTCCTAGACAATAGAGGACAGTTTTTGATTTTGATTTCAGTAAAAACATTTGTCTTTTTTTGTTTTTATTTTATTTTTGAAACCTTATCAAAAGCTGCTTTAAAATCTACGAAGCAAATGTACAATTTTTTCTAATGTTCAATAAATTTGTTGACTATACTAGAAAGAGTAAAGATGTTATCCATGGTCGAAAATCCTGGACGGAAACCCACTTGGGACAACCTGAGAAGGTGGTTATTTTCAATCCATTTTGTTTGCCTTTCGTGTATTGAACAATAGAATATGAAGAAAATTCTTCTGTTCAAGTGGAGTGACAAGTTAAAAGGAGTTGAGCTCATTTGAACTTTCAACATGAATTTCGTATTCACAAATCCGCTGGACGAGATAGTATCTCACCCACTGCTCTGAAGAATTGTTCTTCCACGCTGGCAAAACCATTGCGAAAACTTTTTCATCTATCCTACTCCACTGGCCTCTTTCCAAGAGGATGGAAAACAGTGTTTGTCCAGCCAGTCCCTAAAAAAGGTGAATCTTCATCACCCCCAAACTATCTTCTAATTGCATTAACGTCCCTTCTTTCCAAGGTCATGGAAACGCTGATAAATTACCAGCTGAAGAAAAATCTAGAAGAATAGATTAATGACCGTCAGGCTTTCGTAGCAATAGGTCCACTGGTGATCTGATGGTATATCCCCCCGAACAGTGGAACCAATCTTTATATCGTTTTAGTGAAAGTATGATTATTGCGTTTGATATTTCTAAAGCATTTGATTGAGTTTGGCACCAAGCTCTTTTATTGAAAATGCATGCTTTTGGTATCGATGAATCCCTTATTCGTTGGATTAGAAGTTACCATTCGAACCGTTCCATACGAGTTGTTTTGGATGGTCTTTAGTCTGATACTCACCATATAAATGTCGGTGTGCCCCAAGGCTCCATTTTGTATCCAACACTCTTTCTTATCTTTTTTAACGATCTCTTCTATAAAACTTCTAATCCACTTAATTGTTTCGCAAACGACAGTACCCTCAGCTTTTCATATTCGTTTCCAGACTCACACCCTTGTGCTTCGGATATAGACCTGCAACGGCAGCGTATGATAAGCTCATTAAATTCAAATCTTGACAGCATCGTCGAATGGGGAATAAATTACCGGGTGGAATCTAATGCATCCAAAACCCAGTGATGTCTCTAGTTGTTAAAACGAAACGTACCCCCAATGCCATTTTACATTAATGGCACTTGCATTGAGGAAACCGATAATCTATCGTACTTAGTATATCACTTTCAACCACCTTCTCTGTAATGACCACATTTTGACGACGCCAGAAATGCTTAGGTTTCCTTAAACGATCGGATAAGAAATTCTTTTCTGCTTCTGATCTGACTATGATCTAAAAAGCATACATTCGTCCAAAGCTTGAGTATAATTCTCACATATGGGCTGGCGCACGTATAACATACTTGCATGTATTAGATAGAATTCTTTTTATTTTATCGATACTTTTACAAAAAGAGCTCTAGTGAAATAGCCAACTGCATTCCCCCGTTGAAACAGTTCCACCGTAGCAATTGCATCGCAAGGAATGCCCATCAGTTGTCCCTTCAGCCTAACTTTGGACGTACTGTTAAGCACAGACATTCTTTCTTCAGCCGTACTACACGAATGTGGAATGCTTTACCCATCCTGATTTTTTCCTCCCATTATTATAAAACCAATGTGCATCGGTAGGTATCTCCTTTCAAATCCTCTCCCTTGAGTGCGCGCAAATTATCGAAATACTTCTGTAGTATTCTACATCTCCTTTTTTAAAGATTCCAAAAATCACAGCTTTATTAAAACTAGGTACATAGTTAGAACGCGGGCATTTTGAGGCAACGATGTATTTTCTGTTAAAAAAAAGTACAAAATTACTACCCATATTCTGCAAGTCGTATTTTGTCTCGTACTCGTTGTCGAACTCGTGCTCGTCTCGTAGCAAAATCGTTATTCTTCAAGTCGTATACGTTGGATACGAGAAGCTTTAAAAAACAAAGTCTATCGTTGCTTGTAGATAATAATTGTCAAATAAAATTAAAATGTCATTCAATAAAATCATTTGTGCCGTGTTTCCTCTTTTTCGCAAACAAGAAATAAGAATTTGCCAAAAAAGGAGCCAACAAGCAGCTTTTTGTACATGGTTTGGACACCATCATTGAGACCCTAGAAGTTTCCCAAAATGATACAATTTCCTCCTCAAATTGAACGGCATTACAGAGGAGTTTGTCCTCAACTGTGAAAGGAAACGCTTTTGAGAATGATGCCTGACATAGCAGCTTCTCATCCTTCGAATTGGACCTCAATGCACCACTTCTCGGAGGTGAAGTGCATGGATCTTAAGCTCATGCCAGTAAGATCAAGAAAAGACTCCCAAACTAGAGAAGCAAGGAAAGAAGAAGA
This sequence comes from Dasysyrphus tricinctus, assembly GCA_963921185.1. Classification (NCBI taxonomy): domain Eukaryota; kingdom Metazoa; phylum Arthropoda; class Insecta; order Diptera; family Syrphidae; genus Dasysyrphus; species Dasysyrphus tricinctus. Next base: position 130,959,951 of record OY992530.1, read on the forward strand.
TGTCTGGTCGCCCAAAGAGGAGGATAACAGATGTTTCGCCATTGCGTCGTGGTCCAAACGCTAACTTTTATTAAATTTTTTCTCAAACTAATTAATTTGTTTGTGAATTAGAACAAAACATTTTATAAAGCGATATGATTTCCATCGATTAATTTTTTTTCTGAAGATAACACAAAAGTGCTGTTAGTTTCATCCAGAAGAAAATTCCAATTCAAATCCAATGGAATTACCCAAAATTGGTTTTAGTCAGAGATCTGGGTGAACGTTCATACCTCTCCAAATTTTGTAGCCGTACCGTGCGTATGGTGCAATACCGCGCTACCCTTAAACCACTATAATGCACTTTCAAAAAGAGAGAAGTTGAAGTACCTACTTTATACCGATACAAATTTGTTAACATACAAATTTGTATATCTGCTAACAACACGCTATTATTAACCTGTAGTCGCTAAGACCACCAAAATAAATCTTCAAAATGCAGCAAACAAATTGAGTTAAGGCCACCAAAAGTTAAAATAAAGCTTTTCATAAAACTGCTTGAATGCATTGAAGTCTTTCAAATTGCTTTAAAAAGAATGCACTCTTGAACTCTCTTGAATGCAGTCAAAATTCTTCAGTATTTCGATTGCTTTTAAATCTTTTTTCAAGCAAGTCAAGCAGTCTCTTAGGTGCAGTTATTGTTGATGCGAAATACGCTGGATCATGCCATGACAATTACATATGTTTGGCAAAAAGGTAAATGAGTAACATTGAACAAATAAGAAACATTTTGAGTTTAATTGTTCAATATTTAATCACTGAACGATAAAACGTGGTTTTTTTGTGGTCTAATTTCCGAGTATTAAATTATTTTGTTCTTTATTGACCGCAAGTTTTCGATAATTAATAAACGCACAAACAATTTTGTTTAATAATTAATGTATTTATTAAAAATAATTATCAAATGCATTTCGAGCTCATAATTGTGTGCCATCTTCAGCGAGCGCTTAGTAGACACTAAATTAGAAAAAATATCAAAGAGATAAAACAAGGTACAAAAAAAATGAAAGAGAGTAAGTATAACAATTACAAGAATAACAATTGATCTCATTTGAGTAAAAGTTTAAATCAGTACATACTAAGTTTACAGTATAAAACACAAGAACAAATAAGAAAAGAGAAAAATTAAGAAAAATAACAAAAGTATTTATGTATGTAAAATAAAGTTTAACGTTTGACTAAATAAGAAAGTGGTGAATCTATATATTCTCTTTTTCTATATTCTATATTTTGTCTGCACGCATTGAAGAGCATTCATGCAGCGTAAGGAAAAAAGATGTTACAAAGGCTGTTGCCGCACACGCTTACAATTTGGACAATTCACACCCACATAACAAAATTTCATTTGAAGAAAATGTAAAACTCATAAAAAATGTCAATAATCCAGCTAAATTAGATGCGTATGAATCTTTCTACATTGCAACAACCAAAAATCTCATGAATATAGAAAAAGAGAATATAGATTCACCACTTTTTTATTTAGTCAAACGTTAAACTCTATTTTACATACATAAATACTTTTGTTATTTTTCTCAATTTTTCTCTTTTCTTATTTGTTCTTGTGTTTTATACTGTAAACTTTGTATGTATTGATTTAAACTTTTACTCAAATGAGATCAATTGTTATTCTTGTAATTGTTATACTTACTCTCTTTCATTTTTTGTACCTTGCTTTTAATTATTTAAAAAGCCTTTTAGTCTTTAAATTATGTTCTTTGGTTTCACCAAGATTTTAAAAGCCCTTGTAAACTAAAAGCTCGTTTTTGTCTCATTAAATTTTAAAAGTCTTTTTTGTTAAGCCATTCCAGTCAACAACAGCTGATATTTTGCTGTCAGAATAATTGTCCCTCATCCATAATGCTTTTTCACTTTTTCTCATAGACTTCGCATGTGCGAGGGAAACAACCTCTTTTTTTTAATCCAGGGATGTGAGCAAACTCAGTCAAATTAAAATATCCCTAAAATATCCCTTTTCTACATTGGTGAAACTGAAAAACTTTAAATGTCTGATCAAATTTAGAAGGAGTTTAGATAAAAGTAATTTTAGTGTTTGTTTTTGAAATTGGCCATTAGTGTCACACAATTATGAGCTCGAAATGCATTTGATAATTATTTTTAATAAGTACATTAATTATTAAACAAAATTGTTTGTGCGTTTATTAATTATCGAAAACTTGCGGTCAATAAAGAACAAAATAATTTAATACTAAGAAACATTTTGTTTTTTGTCCATTTTTATCCAAAAGTATGTATCTCGTTCAAAAAATTTTACACGACGAATAAACGACACAAATACGACTTCAATTCAAGTAAATACGAGACTTGGAATATGATAAAATATGAAAAGCCGTATGCGATGTTGTGCGTTTCTCAATACTTAGATATACGAGTGAAGTCGAATGTACGACACTTGGAATAACAACAAATGACTGTAGTCGAATACGTGTCATAAGAACGAGTTGCAGAATATGGGTGAATGTTTGAGGTCAGGAGTTCTGTTTTTGAAGAATTCTACTGGTATGTCAGCTATGCTTGGAGCTTTATTATTTTTCATTTTATGCAGCGTTATTACAAGATAAGGCAAAAGAAATTGAAGTATGTAGCCCTTTTATCTCGACATTGTGTATTCAAAAGTATGAGGGTTTTCGTCCGCCGACAGAAGAGTTTTAAAATGAGCTGCCAATATTTCAGCTTCAAGATACAGAGCCGTAGCTTGAGCTGGTGGGGCCCCAGGCATTGCAAATTTTGTGCATTTAAAATGATAAATTAAGGAGATTTCTCTCTTAATATGTTTTTGCATATGCGAATTTCACATTCTATTTTTGAGAAAAATTAGAATAGTCATTTTTTATATAAAGAAAGGAAACAAGTTAAAAGTTCAAGTAAGCTCAACTCCATGATTGCGTTTCGCCCAGGTTCTTTGCCATTTTCATACAAAGAAGTTTTAAGAACAAAAAATAGAAAATTGATTATAACGGAGAAATTCTCCATCGAGTTCACTACAACTGATTTTGACTATACTTACATTCCTTACCATCATTTAAAATGTGCTTCTTCGATCATTCGAAATCAGAATCAAGAAATCATCACTTCCAGGAGGTACGGTTACCTACAGTCGAAAGCATAACAACTTTTTCCTTCTTTTTTTGCTATGTTTATAACAAAAGATAAAATAGCACAAACATTCAAAGAGAAAAGCTTTGTAAGTAAAATGGAGGACATTTTTACGACAGGCTGCTTCCCACACTATACTCGTCCTTAATTTTGTAAACGACAAAAACAAAAATATAAAAGCAACTCTCATGTAGGTATAGTTGGTTGCTTGAACAGGAATTTTTCAGTAAATTAGTTATGCTAAACCCATGCAAAAACGCCATATAACTATTTGTTTTATACTGCTTTTTATAATAGGGATGTTATCCCTTCGACTTTCGACACACCCTTTTCATGTGTGTGTGAACGAACAATTGGCCACCGCACATACCTACTGATGGCGTTACAACATATCCCGCATACTTTTATAGAATTTTCTTAGATTTTCTCAAAGCCTATTGCAGATTTTCCAACTTTTACCCTCTTATGTAGTTATTTTTTGCTTCTTATATTATTCCTGTATTTTTGTTGTTGTTTTATTCAACTCACTGATGACGGTGATGGCTGTTGTGCGTGAATTTCCATCACTCTTACTCTTTTATCAGGATTATTTGTCATTTTTTTCATACACGTTCACACTACGAGTGGGATAATATCTCTCAGAGGATTTGGATTTGAAGTGACATTTCTATAAAAGGAACCCCTGTCGACTGTGAATGAAGGGAAAAGTTTGTTGTTGTTTTTTGTATGTCAGTACTTTTATACTCTTAAATCTGAAGTATAGAATCTATACAGTACCACCCCTATTAAAGCCTAAGAATAATGAAACTAAGATGAGGAATATTAGAAATCATTTCAATAGTTGTGTTAATTGGAAGCCATTTATATTGAAAAAGGGAAGATGTAAAATGGAGAACATCAATGTACTACCTACTCGTGTATAAAAACAATTAAAATAAAGTCTGCTCAGATAAAACTACAAGCTTTGGTCCGCTAAGGAGCTAAGTTATAGGTACACCGTGTTCTCAAAAGTTAACATAACTATTTTTTACTTGCGATATAGGTACTATAGGGCAAGTTTTGGATTCGTGCAAAAAAAAAAAATTTCGAGATAACAATCAAACATGACATTACGATGATAGAGAACACGAAAAAAGTGGGTGGCACAATTCTGTCTGTCTGTCTGTCCGTACCTCAACCTATAGCCTAAACCACTGAAGCGATTTTCTTCAAATTTTGAACTTAAGGTTTTTTTGTAACTCTCCAGAGGGGAAATTGAAATTTTTTTTTAGCTCAAAAAATAACGGTACTTGCCATACAACCGTTAAGGAAAAGCTTATTTATCTCAAAAACGGCTCCAACGATTTTGATAAAAAAAAATCAGTGTATTATTGTAGATATGATATACCTTTTAATAAGAAAAAAAATCACCAAAAATATTTATTAACGGTACCTGCCATATAACGTTTTTTTTGATTTTTGGTTTTCTCACTAACCGCTCATCCGATTTCAATAAAAATTTTTGCACAAAAGCTTTGTTAGAATATAAATAATACTGCATACCAAAATTTTTGAAAACATAAATTTTGGATTTTTAAAAAAATATTCAAAATTCTTTTTTGAAAATTCAATATTTCAAAAACGGGTTGATGAATTGTTTTGAAATTTCAGTTTTAAATGTATATTAATATATACTCAAAATTGGCATACCAAATTTTTTTGAAAAATGTTACAAAACTTTTATATATAAAAAATTAATTTTTAAGAAAACGGCTCCAACGATTTTAAATTTTTTTTTTGCATATATTGATATTTTTTTAAGTAATCAAATGGCATACTTTTTTTTGCGCTCTAAGTTATTTATCAGATTATACAATTAAAAGAACGATTTAAGTGCTTTTTTATACTTTTTCCTTAATTACTTAATATTTTTTAAAGTTCTTAAGTTCCACACAACTTGAACATAAGAGCAAGTACGTGCGATCCAGTCTTGCATTTTATTTTAAAACATGAGGGGCACTTATAAACTACAGCCAATGGGCTTTGTGAATAAAAAAAAAAAAAGCTGAAGCTATTTTTGGACCAAGCTACCCAACTAACAATTTAACTTGTATTAGGTCCAATTTTTAAAATCTGATAAGCTATTGCTCACATAGAACTAATATATAGCCTATTGAATAGACCGGAAAATGAGAGGTATAAAGGAACAATTACGTGCAAGGGTTTTTATTATTGAATATGTTTGTTTGGCCCATAGGCATGCTTAAAACCACAAATGCTACTAAATTCACCCATGCGTTTCTGAGAGAATAGTCACACTGGCTACTTTTCAGTATTTTTGGTATAACTCGAAAACTAAGTGGAATTTGACAATTTTAAATATAATACTTTTTGTTCAAAATTAAATTTTCTATTGGAATGGATAGTTCAAAAAATTTTACGAAAAAATTTAAGCAGGAAAAGTTAACAAAAACCAACTTAAAAAAAATCAAAAAATCAAGGATATCTAAATTTTTTAATAAATTGTGCATAACTTTTTTTGAAGCAAAGATAGGATCAAGACATGCATAGACAAAACAAAGAAGAGACTTAAGGCCTTAATATGGCATGTTCAAAAATTAATATTTGTTCAAAATTGATAGAGATATTCCCATTCAAACCTTATCATTTCTTATAATTTTTCTCAGTTTTGGCCCGAAAGTCCCTTTTTCTGTACAATATGGCAAATTTCACTTTCGTAAAAATGTTCGAAATCACAATTTTGATATAATATGACATTAGAACTATAGATAATTTATAAAAAGGTTATTAGTTCGCAATTTCGTTTTTCGGCTGTTTTTAAATGCATTCAGACCTACAGACCGAACGGCTGGTCCGATTAACATAAGATTTGGTATTAGGTGCTAGGAACGTTAAATTTGTTATAAAGTACCAAAAAATAAGCTTTCGGGCAAAAACTGCGGAAAATAATAAGAAATGGTAAAGTTTGAATGGCTATATCTCTGTCAATTTTGAAATAATATGGCTTTTTTAACATGTCATATTAAAGCCGTAAGACTCCAGTTTACTTTGTTCATGAATGTCTTGAGCGTATCTTTGCTCCGAAAAAAGTTATGCGCAATTTAGAAAAAAATTTAAAAATCTTTGATTTTTCGATTTTTTTGTGTTGGTTTTTGTTTACTTTTCCTGCATAGATTTTTTAAAGAAATTTTTCAAACTATCCATTTCGATAGAAAATTTAATTTTGAACAAAAAGTATTATGTGTAAAATTGTCAAATTCGGCTTAGTTTTCGAGTTATACCAAAAATACTGAAAAGTGGCCAGTGTGACCATTCTCTCAGAAACGCATGGGTAAATTTAGTAGCATTTTCGGTTTTAAGCATGCTTAAATACCAAACAAACATATTCAATAATAAAAACTCTTGCACGTAATTGTTCCTTTTTAAAAGGTCTATTCAATAGGCTAATAAGGCTTTCTTATACAATTCAATCATTTTCCAATATTTGTATTTGTTTATAGCCTGTTTAATGCCTTTTAAAATGAAATTGGCAAGTTATACATAAGGCTTGTATGCTTAAGTATAAAAGCCTTGTTTAAGGCCTGTCCAAGTTGTTTTACTGAAAGTAAACAAAATAAATTAGTAAACGGCTTTCTTAAATAAGCTTGGTACACAACACACAGCAGCAAGATTTGACATTTCTCTGGAGTTGAAAATATTTTGCAGCAGGTCTAACAAATATTCTTAAGTGTTCGTCATTCAATTGAAAAGATTAAAAACAAACATACTATTAAAAAAATCAAATTAGTCAAAAAATGGTGAATAATTAATAAGAAGTATTAAATATTAATGAACTTCGAAAGTGCACCAAGTCGATTAACACTATGAAGCGCGCGCTCGCCGATGTGTTCCTCGATTGATGTGTTTCTTGATAGAATTTGTGTTTTTTTTTTCCTTACTTTAATGAATGCATAACTATGTTTGTTTATGTTTGCAACTTTTCTCGTAAATATATTTGTTTTTAATCTTAAAAAACTACCCGAAAAAATGAATGCACTTTTGAATGTTTGGTATGAACTTGTATGCACGTTTGTGTGTTTACTTTTTGCCTACTGACAAATGGCACACACAATCCCAAATGAAAAAAATATTAAATTTTTACAAATTCAATCCTACCAAACATCGTTCTGAAATGGTTGTAAGGAATTTGGCATTAAATCATTTATAACTCTTGTGCTTAGTTTTTCTGATTATAATACGCATATTTGTTTCGAAAAATTAAATAAAAATTTTAAAGCAAACTTATTGAAATTATTGCCTTTTTTGGTGAGCTATTAAGTTTTTTTTTTGTGACAGCTGTATTCCTCCGTGAGGAAATTAATAGTTTTTATAAAATGTTAGTAGCAAACTTAATCAAATGATTGTCTTCTTTGGTGAGCTATTTCGTTTGGCTTGTGACAGCTGTGTTGCTGTGTACCTCTTTGAGGAAATGTATAGTTTTTATAAAACGTTTGTGGCAAACTTAATAAAATTATTGTCTCATTTCGTGAGCTATTTCGTATGGGTTGTGACAGCTGTGCACATCTATGCCAAAATATATAGTTTTTATAAAATGTTAGTAGCAAACTTATTGAAATTATTATCTTCTTCAGTAAGCTCCTCTTCCAGCGTACACATAAAATACACCAACGAGTCGTACGTACTTGCTGTTATAATTTAAGTTTTCCCTTAACGAGAAAATTTATTTTTTAAATTCGGGTATGATAGAAATAGAACTATAAAGTGTGATCTTTAACAATAATTCACTCATTTTACACTCAAATACTAATGTAGCTTCACATAATAACTTAAATTGCTTAAAAGGAAGTTTCTGTAATAAGAATATAGAGAAACAATTGTTTAAAATTTATATCTACATACATAATTATATAAACTCGTATGTTTATGTATATTTTTTCTTTCAAACCCTTCAAGAATTAATTGATGCACACTTTTTAAACTTAAATAAGTAACAAATATGAAGAAAATCGTATCATATCAGTATGATTTTGGCTAGATGATTCATCTACAAATATTATAGTTGTAGATGTTCTCTGTTATCGTATTATTAGGATTCAAATCTGGAGTGAATCTTTTTTTAAATCCAAAATGTGACCTTAACTACCTGTATATTGCTGGTAAAATTGTACAGGCACAAGTATCAACTCATTAGAATTTTAACATGCACCTTCTGAATTGCGAATTGGCGTAGTGGGTAGCGTGCTGGATATGTGATTGGAGGGATGTGAGTTCAATCCTCGGAAGAAGTAAGTAACATTTTTATAAATTAAATAATATTCTTATCATTTCAGAATATAGAAAAACGTTATCCATGCTTCCGTAAAGAAAATAAACTGGCAGAATAAAAATAATAAAAATTAAATAAAATAATTCAAAGCAAGCAAATTTTTTTATTACACAGCTGCATTGAGTGGCTTTTATAAGGCCTAAATGTAAAATTATTGTATGGCCTTTTCAAGGCCTTATTATACACGCCTTTTTATAACTTGTTTAGTTGAGCAATATTTTGTCTATTTAAGACCTTTTTACAATGTTGAAAGAAAGCTATTTAATTCGCATAGGACTTGTGATGAAAAGTTTTAAGGGAATCAAATAGCTTCTTCAATGTGCGCCAAAATGATTTGTATAAGGCTAATTTAAGTTTCGATGCAAGTAAGAAAATAGCTTGTATTAACACTTAAACAACTTAAATTGTTAGTTGGGTAAAGTTAGTTAGTCAAAGATAGCTAGACAGTTCTAGCTTAAGCTTTGTTTCATGTGAATAAAAAAAAAGATTACGTTGAATAGCTTTAGCTAGAAAACTCTAGCCTAGGCTTAATATTTATAGTTTTCGTTTGTTTATTCGCATGTTCTGGCCAAGAAGCTTAAGCTAAAACTATTATTTTTGGGCCCGAAAAGCAACGCAAGGAGATTTTTAAAAATCCAAGTCTTAGCTTAAGCTATTTGTTATTTCACAAGATCCATTTCTTTCATGAAAAAGGAACGAGTCAAAGCTTTCTAGTTAGGGATCCAGGAATCTTGATATTTTTATAGCTTTAAGTTTCTTTTACTTTCTAGATATAGCTTGTTTTTAATCGTACAAAACCTAGCTTTGACTAAAAAATCCAATAAGTTTTAGCTTTAGCTTTTTTTTTATTCAATAGGCCCAATGAAACGTTACAGTCCTGACTATCTAGCAATGGTAAGTGGGTCATTATGGGCACTCTATTTATATAGAACTCACTGACATAGTTACTGTCCCTATAGATATAAACTTAGTACCTTTATTATATACTCTCAGAAACTGAGAGGTAAACCTCGGATAGAATTTCATACATTTAAGAATCTTCTGTTATCTTAGTGGAAGCTATACCCCCTATATGTCATTAAAAAAAAAGGTGATTGTTCATATACTGCGCTATCGGAATAATATTATAAATGAACATTTTTAGTTTAATTAAAAAAATATGTAATACCTTATTTTTAAATAATTATATAACTTGCACTTATAATATTTGTAAAACCAAGCCGGCAGACGCCAAAGCCATTCAAAATGATTAAGTTTATTAAAAAAAAATATACTAGTGTAATGATTTTGGTACTTCTTCGTTTGCAATCGGCCCTTCACTTTAATCAAATTTTCGTTGAGATTCTTAAATTTGAGAATACTTGCCCAATTGGTATTCCTTGATGAAAATAATAGTTTTGTTCCTGAGATTTTTGGCAAAAATTGTCAGTAGGTATGGAAAATTTTGATGAAATTTTAATTTTGTTTGTATGCCACTGACACCTGACCTACGTCAACCTGGCATTTGAAAGACCTAAGAATTTCTGTCAAAACAACACAATTTTCGAAGTGTGGAACAGGAATTGGACAAAAATTGATTACAAATAGTAACATTGGCGTTTTTTTAAATCTTTGGCATACAGCAAATATAGGTTAGTAAAAAAAAGTACGTAGGTACACAGAAACTTAAAACTACTTTTTTATTTTTATATTTTCACCTTATAAATAATGAACTTTAAAGAAAAAAAGGCAAAAAAAGGCAAAATAAGCAAACAAAGCAAAAAAAGCATTAACGGCAAATAAATGCAAAAACAGGCAAAATAAAATGTATATTTTTGCAATCAGGAGGACGTGAAACGTATTTGTACAAAGCCGATACTTTCATATACCATAACGCACAAAAAATATAGGCAGAGTTAGCAAAATCCTAACCCTGGTAATTACTAACTTATATTATGCATTCGTCTGCATTTTATAATGCTAGCAGACCCATGCTTGCTGTGCTTCGCTTAGTTTTCACAATCAAAAGTCAAAATGTCTTATACAACTTAAAATAAGGTAAAAAGATTTAATTTTTCCCGTCAGAAAGGAACATTCATATTCACATCTATGTTTTTCAAATACGAAAAATTGTATCTAATATTTGTTCTGTAAGCCTTTTAGGGCCAGTTTCAAATGTTCCGGTTAAAGTTTCGGATAGATATCCGACACATAACCCTATCCAGCAGATAAAAGTTGCTGTTATTTATTTTCTGTTTCATCGTCAAAGTCTCGGATAAACTAACCGGTGGATAAATTTACCAGACACTTACAGTTTGAGAACAACATAAAACATCAAAAACATACTGAAAATTAATTTTTTTGCTGTCAAAACAAAACAAAATTGTCGTTTTGATTTAAATTGTCATTGATTTTAAAGATTTGAATTCAGTTCGAACCGCTACGGATCGATTTAAATTGAAATTCACAATATCTCCACGGATACGCGTAGCAGTTACCCATTCTCAACGTTGGAACCAGGATTTCGGCCTGCAAAAGAAGAGACCACAAGAGGTGTCACTATGGACAAACACCCTTTCAACAATGCATTGCGGTTTAAAATATTTGAATATGGTTAAGATGTATGTATGTATGTATGTATATAAAAAGCTGTAATAAATTATAATATTCTTCAGTAAATATATAATGCATATAAACATCTCATGTGTCCGTTTATTCATTGATTTCAAAAACAAAAACTACGGGTTAGACGCAACTAGAAGTGGCCTTATTAGGTTGAGTGGCTTGCTTTTTTATGTAGGATATTTACACAAATTCGTCTTTAAAAATTAACATAAATCCAGGACACTTCTTTTGACCGCATTCTGTGCTCTTCATCGAAGAAATGGTCTGAAACTATATTTTTTCGAGTGCTTCAAACTAATATATTTTGTATCTTCTGGATAAAAGCTTTAACAGCCACATGAACCGGCGGTTAGGCTATCCGAAATTTTATCTGTCGGATATCACTATCCGCGACATTTGAAACCAAAAGTTGAAGTTTATCTTGCGGATAAGTTCCGGACAGGCTATCCGAGACTTTAACCGGAACATTGGAAACTGGCCCTTAGTCCTATAAAAAAAGATGCACGACTGCTCTTATGTTCAAGAGGCTGAGGTTTTAAGAAAATTGTATCACAACAAAAACATAAATGTTAAAAAAGGAGCCAAGTTCTTATGTGTACAAGAAACCTGTGCTTAAAAAGTCTGCCAAAAAAAGTAATGAGATCTAAAATATATGCCAAGTTTTAAGTTCATGAAGTTTAATATCAAATATCTTAAGTAGAGTAATATCGAAACAATTCCAAATCATGACACAAATTTGGTAATTAATGATTACTGATTAAAATTTGGTGGGTTCACTGGTCAAGTTTTCATACATTTTAAATTTGTGATTAAGTAAGTATTTAAGAGAAAACTTGCCAAGTTAATCCACCAAATTTTAATCAGTAATCATTAATTACCAAATTTCTGTCATGATTTGGAATTGTTTCGATATTACTCTTCTTAAGATACTGGATATTAAACTTCATGAACTTAAAACTTGGCATATATTTAAGATCTCATTACTTTTTTTGGCTGACTTTTTACGCACAGGTTTCTTGTACACATAAGAACTTGGCTCCTTTTTTAACATTTATGTTTTTGTTGTGATTTCACTCCTTTTTGCAAAGATTTATTTTGCCAGGTGAAAGTCAAGCGCTACCGCTCTACAAACTTTCATAATTCTACGACAACCGAAAGTGCTCCATACAAATAATAGCAATTCTGATAAAGTGGGTGGATGGCAATCCCCCCCCCTCCTGAATGGACAGTTCCAAATTTTCGTTTTTTTTTCTTTCTAAGTACTTCAAGGCATACCAACCTACCAATTTTCCTCGTTCTACAACAATCGGAAGTGCTCCATATAATTATAAGAATTTTTAAGAATGTGGATGGATGCCACGCCCCCTGAATGCAAGATTCCAATTTTCAATTTTTTCTTTCTAAGTACTTTAAGTCCTACTGACCTACCAATTTTCATCGTTCTACAACAATCGAAAAGGCTCCATATAATTTATAGAATATTTAAGAAAGTGGGTGGATGCCACGCCCCCTGAATATAAAATTGCAGATTTTTTATTTTTTCCTTTGTATGTACCACAAGGCCTACCGTTGTGCGAAATTTCAAGTTTCTACGATGTCGGGAAGTGCTCCATAATTTTGATGATCTGTCAGTGAGTCAGTCAGTCAGTGAGTCAGTGTGTCAGTCAGTTACGGTTTTTGCGATTTTTGAAGTCCTATATCTTGGAAACTACTAATGCTAAAGAGTTGAAATTTGGTGAGCCACCTGTGTTTGATCAGTTCAGCAAATACTCCGAATTTGAGTTTTCTGACTTTATTGGTACTGAAGCTAGAGGAGGGTTGAAAATCGCCTGAGTTTGTTCCTGTAAAAAGGGTGTAGTGCCGCGAACTTGGCTTTGATGATCTGTCAGTGAGTCAGTCAGTCAGTGAGTCAGTGTGTCAGTCAGTTACGGTTTTTGCGATTTTTGAAGTCCTATATCTTGGGAACTACTAATGCTAAAGAGTTGAAAATTGGTGAGCCACCTGTGTTTGATCAGTTCAGCAAATACTCCGAATTTGAGTTTTCTGACTTTATTGGTACTGAAGCTAGAGGAGGGTTGAAAATCGCCTGAGTTTGTTCCTGTAAAAAGGGTGTAGTGCCGCGAACTTGGCTGGGCACTACCGTGCCCTTTGATATATATTTTTTAGAAGCTTCTGTATAAAAAAAAATCATTGAAATAATAAGTAGGTACGGTTTTGATGACAATCCAAAATAAAAAAAATGGTTCTTTGGGAGGTACCGCATTAATAACCATTTTTTGACAAATGCTTTCCTATGCAAAGGAAGCCTTTACTAGAAGGAATTTATTGAATTTTTTCAAGAAAAGTTGTGGAGCTCTTTTTGAGAAAATTATATTTTGTAAAATTGCTAACAAAATGTACATATATGGCAGGTACCGTTATTTTTAGTTCTAAAAAAAAAAAATCAAAAACGTGTGGGTAGAAACACCAAGTACCACTATGTACTAAATTTTGAGAAAATCGATCCACCTGTTTAGGCTGTAACCGAACAGACACACAAACAAAATTGTGACACCCACTTTTTCGTATTCTCTATGATTATGATGTCATGTTTGATTGTTATCTCGAAATTTTTTTTGCACGAATCCAAAACTTGCCATACAGTAAGTTCCTACTTACATATATCGTAGTAAAAACCACAAAAAGGACAGCAATATTAACGAATATACTGTGCTACAAGCTTCGATTATTTAATATTATTTTTATAGAATTGTAACAAAACTTTATTTTCAATTTTTGGTAGTAAATGCAAACAAAATTTTATTTTAATTATTTTTTGAAAAATAATTTTCAAACTTAAAATTAAAAATAAATATATTTTTTTAAGTTTGAAAATAATTTTTTTTAAAAACTATTTACACGAAAAACTTGATTTTAAAAATATATTAGAGAATGGATTCGTGGCTTTGAAAAATGCTATAGCATAGCATTGTAAATATTTCCCGTTGTTTTTTAAAATATTTTTTATTTTGGGTCAAATTTTTAGAAAATTATCCCTCCCGCCTGAACGGGAGTAAATACGATTTTTTTTTCGTCTGAATCTAATCTATACGCTCTGGTATTTTTTTCGTGTGCTCGGAGTTAAAAAAAAAACATAAAGACCAACATAGTGTGGCCATGTAGCGCCGTGTAAGAAGCTATTCAACATATGTATACAATGATAAATGAAAAAATAAATAAATTGGGTGGCGCAACAGCTCGTGGAAAACCTAATGACTTACAACTCTCAACCATTCCTGTGTGCGTGTTGTTGGCAGGAATGGAAGGGACCTACAGTTTTTGGCTGAGTCCGAACCCGACCGGCTTAATGAGAAGCACTTTTTCATGACAAGTATACTCTAGGACGATTTGTCAGTTCCTCGCAAGAGGCAGTACCTCGGATAAAACATTTCTGTTTCATGGCTTGGAATCGAACCCAGACCTTCGGCATGACAGTTCTGCGCACTAACCATCATGTCACGAGGTAATATATATATACAATGGCTCACAGTGAAGATGGCTAACCCTTAACCAAATTCTTGGGATTCTCATCACTCTTGGACAATTATGCATTAGCCATTCCCTTACTATTTTAGTAGTGTGCTTCGGATCATTGTCTTGATAGAAATAAAAAGTGTTTCAATTCCAACCATTTCAGCACTATTTTTAAATTTGATATTTAAAATATATAAATAATGATAATGTGTCCATAATTACTTCAATTAAATTTAAGGTGCCAGTCCCTTCCTGATGCTGAGCATACACCCCAAACCATTATACAACCACGTGCTTAGCTGTGACATATTGAAACTGGCAATGTTTATAACCTACGGTTGCAAAAACGCACATAAACAAAAATTGCATAAACAAGATAACATAAACTTCTTTATTAAAACACCTTTACTGAAAATTATAATTGAAAATACACTTTAAGGACACTAATACGAGTATATACTATAAAATAAATTTTGTACTCTCTTTCTTAAAATGATCCGTGATGGAGTTTGAAGCTCAGCTCTTTTGTTTTTATTTAGGTCGATGGAAGTATGTACGAGTCGTATGTGTATCATATTTATCTTAACGCAAATAGTACGTTTTCTATTATTTTGGTTTTTTCCTCTTTTGAAAGCGGAATACGGAAGGAATGATAATTTTACTTAACACCGACTGGGGATGCAACTAGAAAAAAACTAAACTTTAAAGATACAAATTAGTACTTTGAGAAATCGTTGCAATTTCACCTCTAAATTGTTACATCCCTTCAAAAATAACTGAAAATAAGGCTTGACAGTTTCCAATGGAAATATTTTGGAAACTGGAATTGATGGTAAAATATGGATGACGGATTTGAGTTAACCCCAAACAAATATACAAAGAGGGGGAACTCCAAGTTAATCTCAACTGCTAGAGAAAGTATATCTCTGGGAGCACCGACCGGAATCACAAAAGTCAAAAAGTTCACTGTGGAAAAGGTGATAGCAGGTTGTCTGCATTTTTAATACATATTTTCAGTGGATTTTTCCGAGGATTTGAAAATAAAACAAACTTATTTCTAAAACAAACTTTGACAAAATGGATAAGGGTTTCCACTTTACCGTACACAATTTATTCTTGACGGATCTTGCTTGTATCAAATACTTCCACCTTTAAAAGCAGCTTTAAAATATTTAATAGAATTACAACAATTGATTTGGAAGCTCCCGAATACTCACTAAAAATTCCATTTATAAAATTATTAAATAGTTTCAAAGACCATGTCCTTGAAATTAGAACCCTCAATGATGCACGAGTGATCTCAATTCAAAAAACCCAAAAAGAATAACTACGAAATTAATGTTAAAAATGAAAAGAAGTTATAAATTTCCCACAAGAATATTAGGTAAGTAATCGCATTATTGAAAGTGCTACATTTTATGATGTGGTTTTTCTTTTCAATCCGAAATTTCATGTAGTTATTGCATTATCAGATATTTTGGTTAACGCCCAATTGTACCGCTTCCGAATAAATTACTAAAAAAATTCCTTTTAAGGTATAAAAACCATGGAGAGTTAAATTGGCATAGAATATCAGCAAGTATAGAACCAATAAACAATACTACCAACCTAAATTCGTATATTTCTTAGGGAATTCTAATACACGCATAGCTCAATTTTCTTTTTCACCTATATATATATATTCGAAACACGTATCGTTCCGCAGAAAATTCGCAGAACTCCAACAATATTCCAAAATGGACAAAAGTCAATTTTTAAATCCAAACAAAATAGCCCGACAATCCGAGGATTATATAGTATACCAGTAGCCGGCTTAGTAAATTAGTTGCGGCAATTATGAAAGGACATGGAAAGGGTTCAACTATACAGTTTTAGCCCGAAATGCAGGAATTGTTTTATATTTCAAGACAAAAAAAATCAAGCGGATAATATACCTGTATAACGGTGTGTGGGTACCTAGAACAATTCATAAACAATTATAAACTCTCGCCCCTTGAGACTGCCTAATCGTATGCATATTTGCAAACCGTTTACATTGTAAGGATTTATCTCTGCAGTAACCGCTGGCAATTGTCGTTTGCTTTTATACTTTTGTAGGTGTGGCACAAGTAGAAATGCAAAATTTATTATTTGCAATTGTTTGTTTGTGCGAAAACCCATTGGACAAAGTCATAAAAGTAAATGCCGGCAGACGTCGTCGGTCGTCGCCGCCGTCATTGTCGGTTATTCTGAATGGACCTTTAAGTCCTTATAATTGGATTAGCAAGTGAAGGGTTGAACGTTTCCAAGATTTTTCAAATATTATATAGGATCATACGAAAATTGATCCTTTGTTTGTATACAGTGGGAGGCAACGGGATGTACACAGTAGGGATAAAATGTGATCAGAAAGGCTAAAAGGGGTTTCATTTGTTTCTCGCTAAAAGGCAGCATGATCAACAAAATTGGAAAAAGAAAAAAATCTGAAAAAGTATACTTTTAGATATGGTGAGATGATCTTTTGTTGTAAATGGCTTTTAAAAGTAATGTACAGGTTTTCTAGATTATAAAAGTGTTGATTCTTGCTAAAGAGAGTCTTATTTGAGATTACATATACAGATACTATAGGGCAATATAAAAACTGAAGTCAGTGTTAGTGGCAAACAGAGCTTGTGGAGAGCCGCATCGGGCCTTGCGAACTACAAATCTACAGCCATTTATGTGTGCGTATGTAGTATGTCATCTGCGTGATGTTAACACCGCTATTTTGGATTTTCCAAAAAAAATGGTTATGCTCTAATCGGACCAGCTTATGATGCCATATGTCGTATTAAAAAACGAAATCGGTGGTTTTTAAAAGATACCCATTTTTTATAGTGAAGTTAGCACCACCATTTTCGATTTTCGGAAAAAAAGGTGTGCTGCATTATTAATAAAGTAAATATTTAAACAAAATTCGAATATTTGCAAATTTCTGTGCTAAGAACCTAAGAGAGAAAAAATCACATAGTTGCAACTAGAACGGCCAACACTAAACTTTGCGAAGAGCCATTGCGAGAAGTTAGCACCGCCATTTTTGATTTTCAAAAAAAAAATAATTTTGCTGTATTGTGCTTCCTTGTGCCATAAATATTTAAGAAATAGCAAATTTGCAAATACAATACAACACACCTTTTTTTGTTGAAAATTCCAACTGGTAGTGCTATCTTCACGCTTCGAAAAACTATTTTTTGGCCGTAAAAGTTACAAATGTGCGAATTTTTTATCTGTTCAGAATATGGCAGCACAAACTGAGCACAAAACAACGCAACTTTCATTTTTGCAAAATTGCAAAATTTGAAAAATTTTATCCGCAAAATTGGCTAATTTCCGAAATTTTTAAACCTACGACACAATGCAATTTTTTGTTCATCTCTTTGAAATATGGGAAGTGTCAAGAAAAAGTTGAAAGACCTGACAAATATGTACATATGTATGTATGTACATATGTACATTTGAAAATCAGATTTTTTATACATTTTTGTGACATTTTCTTACATATATGGATAGTGCGTACTCACTCACATCTATTAAGGTTTGAATAAGAAATTTAACGTTCTGCTTAAATTTCATTTTCAGTTTATTTGAAATGAAAACAAAAATGTCAGTGTCATACGGACTTTCGTATGAAAATGTGTACAAAGTTCAAATTATACTATTTGTCAGGTTCTGGTACATTTTGCTTGATATTTCAGAATTAAAATGAAAAATATTTTCAAGGTACCTACACTCAGTCACAAAAGTAAGTACCTATACACTGAACCCGTGAGAACAATAGTTTATGAAATGATGTAGGAGGAGAGTGCGAACAGTGAGATACTTTTTTAAAAATTGGTATAGCTTTGGAACCTTTTAAGCAATCTTACAGAAGCTTTGATAGTATATTAAGACATATTTTACCTTCATATGGAGAGAGAAACTTTACTGAAAAATATAATATTTGAATTATTGTAATAAGCAAAATTACAAAAGTGAGCAAGTAAAATTGAGACAGTATAGGGCGAACAGTGAGACAATATAAGCAAATTACAAACAAAAATAACTTTAATTCTTTAATTTGTAACAAAAAACTACATACAGTTATAGCCCAGTCAAATTAGGAAATCAAATCGCATTTTTCGATGGACAAAATTTTTTTTATGGAATCTGTTTGGCTACGTCTCCTGATCATAAAAACGAGTTTTTGGGATTTTTGAGGTTAGGGAAGACCCGCCATCTTGAAAAAAAGATTGGTTTTGTTTTTAAGAAATAACTCGTTTGCATTTTATTTTACAACAAAACGTCCTCGAACAATCTTGTAGAAGATAAAATTACCTATAAAATAAGCTATCAACGACCTCTGTAGGTGGTTTTATTTTTGAGATATAACGGGCCAATGTTCCCCTATGGGTTGTGTTTTGGGGGTGGTATGACTTTTCTTGAGTTTTCTAGGTAACCGTTGATTTTTTTGGATGATGCTCTTAGAATCATTTTCAGTTCTTGTATCGACCTATAAAATGAGCTGTCGATCGATATCATCGGCCACGAATTGTGCGCGTTATCCAATTCATAGGATCACACTTTATGAGTAAGGAGAAAAACATAAATATATTTTTTTTTTTCCAAAATGTTTATCCGGTGAATCGTACAAAAAAAATATTACTTAAAATGTTGTCCATAGTAATGATAATAATTTAACATACATGGTACGTGGAGTTGCATCCACATCCACACCACACAGAAAGTTGTAAAGCAGCCGGGAAACTTAACATCTACATTTCTTGTTGTTGAAAACTGAGTTATCTTTTCTCGATCCAAATGTAAACCGAAGGAATTGCACCTAAAAAAAACTCAACAAGATTTAAAATTTATTAATTGGCATTCATTTATAAAAATCAAAACACCAGTGCTCAGACAAAGTTTTCGCACTATAGATGAATGCAAAGTACTGTGCGTATACTCTTATCTATCAGAACATAACGAATAATGCCAGTTTAAACTCTCTGATCTTATGAAAACAATTCAAACTCTTCAAATTCCAGATTCACGCACAATAACAGATCGGTTGCAGACAAAAAATGTGGTAATAAACTTTTCATTTTTGCCGAGAAAGGGCGTAAAACGTTTTTATGTTTTGTTGATCTACAAAAATTGAAAAATTTTTTTGAAGCAGACGATATTATCTACAACGATATTTGTTTGCAATTTTATAATGTTGATTACTACCAGCAACCAGACAATTTTCTTAATAATGTTGACAATGTCGTTCCTCGTTATCTGAAAGCTTTCATGTCGCGTATCATTACTGAACATAAGAAAGGATCCTTTTACAGCTGGGAACGAAAATGTACAAGCATCTATCACGCTATCATCAGTCAAGTTCGTCCAAGGTCGTTTGTTTCTCCATTGCAAGTCGGCGTGGGAGCTCTTCTTTTCAAAAAGTTCGGATCAGTTGATCGAAGTTCTTTCATCGTTGGACTTTTCTGCATCATACAAGGAAATTCTGAAATTTGAGGCTTCTTGTATTTTGCGTCCGCAGCGATCCATTTCTTCGACTGGATTTTCACAGTTTGTCTTCGATAACAGCGACTTCAACACTAACACGATTGATGGAAGGGGTACTTTTCATGCAATGCGTGGTATTCGTTGTGTGACTCCAGGCAGTTCAGTCAGATGGTGGAAGGGGAAAAATTCTTCATGGCGCTCTATGGTGGAGGAAAGACAACTTCAATTGACGAACTTCGTTATAAACAATTTACGAAGTCCGTGGCAAAAACGAAAAACAATTTATGTTCACTTCCCCCCACAAAAGATGCGCTACGACAGCATATATTTCGGACTTATCACCAGGTACAAACGTGGCTAGGAAACGACCAGGATCCGGAAAAGTGGAGTTGGAAAAAAAATACAAAAAATGTATGTTCCTGTGATGACCATCAAGGAACCAGCTCCTGCCGAAATAATGAAGGTTATTTCTTGTTCCTGCGCATCAAAATGTGGAGCGGTTTGTGGATGTCGCAAAGCGGGTTTAAAATGTTCTGCCGTCTGTGCACACTGCAGCGGTGAAACTTGCAGCAACATCCCCAAATGTATTACAATTGCTGAAAATGATTGCGAAGATGAAAGTACCCAGCTCTTGCAGATTCATAACGATGAAATGACACCAAACGAAACGATTTTTGAAGCTGATGTATGCGATGATGAAATGCTACCAGGACTTTAAAAAATCTCAAAATACTCCCCTTAATATTAATTTAAAATACACTTTACCTCTTTTTTTTTAATCATTTTTTCAAATTATTCTGTTAATAAAAACCAATCAGTAATTTTGAAATTCAATTAAGTTTTTCTTCGTAGTACCTAAGAAACCGCATGCAATACCTTTTACATTTGGACTGAAAAAAGATAACTCAGTTTTCAACAACAAGAAATGTAGGTGTCTTAAGTTTCCCGGCTGCTTTACAATGCAACTCCACGTACCATGTATGTTAAATTGTTATCATTACTATGGACAACATTTTAAGTAATAGTTTTTTTGTACGATTCACCAGATAAACATTTTCGAAAAAAAAAATATATTTATGTTTTTCTCCTTACTCATAAAGTAGTGTGATCCTATGAATTGGATAACTCGCACAATTCATGGCCGATGATATCGATCGATGGCTCATTTTAAAGGTCGATACAAGAACTAACAATGATTCTAAGAGCATCATCCAAAAAAATCAACGGATACCTAGAAAACTCAAGAAAAGTCATACCACCCCCAAAACACAACCCATAAGGGAACATTGGCCCGTTATATCTCAAAAATGAAACAACCTACAGAGGTCGTTGATAGCTTATTTTATAGGTAATTTTATCTTCTACAAGATTGTCCTAGGACGTTTTTTTGTAAAATAAAATGCAAGCGAGTTATTTCTTAAAAACAAAACCAATCTTTTTTTCAAGATGGCGGGTCTTCCCTAACCTCAAAAATCTCAAAAACTCGTTTTTATGATCAGTAGACGTAGCCAAACAGATTCCATAAAAAAAATTTTGTCCATCGAAAAATGCGATTTGATGCCCTTTTTTGACTAATTTGACTGGGCTATTAAAGCTTTACATGTATTATTCACTTTTAAATAAGGAAATCAATACAAATGCTCAAATAAATGAATAAGAAATAATATGTCTCACTGTGTTTACCCGATTGATTTGTGCATTAAAGGAATATATAGCAAAAAATTAGTTACAAAACTTTTTTCATTTTCTTGAATATATATAGGTAAAGCACTTTTGTCTCTTTTTTTGGATGACCGCTCACCAAAATCACATGCTCAGCTGGATTAAGTGTGCGATAGAAATATAGAATGCGGCATAGAAAAATAAAATGCACGACTGGATCGCACGTACTTGCTCTTATGTTCAAGACGCTGCAGATTTAAGAAAATTGTATACACAAATATTTAAATTATGAGAGAAAAATGTATAAGAAATCTTGAAAAACGACATTTTAATTGGCTCAAGCAACTCTTTTGACAGTTTGATGTGAACAAAAAGAATGCCATCTTAATTTTTGATTGAATATGCTTGTATGGGAAAACATTAATTAAAATCGTTGGACCGGTTTTTTGCAAAATTAATTTTGTATATATAAAATTCTTAAAACATTTTAAAGAAAAAATTTTGGTATGCAAATCTAAATTATATATTTATGTGTTTATAAAACCAAACTTTGAAAAAAAATTGTCAACCCGTTTTTGAGATATCGAATTTTCAAAAAAAAGAAAAAAAAGAAAACTTTTTTCAAAAATCCAAAAACTTTTTTTTTTTATTTTGATATGCAATATAATTTAATCTTATCTGAAATTTGTATTTGAAAAATTCATCTAAGTCCTTTAAGCCGATAACGAGAAAATTTTAAATAAAAAAGTACGTTCTATGACAGGTACTACGATTATGTAAAATTACCAAAAAAAATTGTAGGGCAGGTACTACCGTTATTTTTGGTTCTAAAAAAAAAAAACTGATAAAAATGTCTGGGCAGAATCACCAAAAACCACTATGTACCAAGTTTGAAGAAAATCAATCGAGCCTCTTAAATGAAAGCTGTGGAGAAATAAGAATGCCCAGGTGTTGGTACTCCCTTACCTTCTCTATTTTTTCGTTGTGCCAGGTCCACTTCTCATTTCTTGCATATCTTCCCGCACCATTTCGGAAGATCAAGATTTTTGATTTACCAGTATTTATTTTAAGGTTCCACAAGGTGCAAGAAGTTAAGAGCTTGTTGATCATCAGCTGCATCACATTTGGGTTATCCGCCAGTATGACTATGTCATCCGCCTATACTGTGCGAGTTTAAACTTTATTTCAGCGTATGTTATTCCCCCTGGTAGATAATCAGTAACGTCATCTAAAAACAGAGAGAATAAAAGTGGGCTTAGGAATCAACCCTGTTTGACTCCTGTATCCGTTTTAAACCACTCTGATAAAATATTTCCATCCCAGCGCGCCGCACCGTAAGGTTTCCATCGTAGAGTTTCTGCAGTACTTTAAGCATTTTTGTTGATACTCTAAGATTGCATAGCTTGTAGAATAATGCTTTTCTGGCATCGAATGTCATCGAACGCTGCCTTAAAATCCACAAAAAATACATTGAGCTTTTTTCCACTATCCATGTTGTTTATATAATTATCATCCTTCGGCTTTTTTGGTCACTAGTAGTGGCAATGAAAAAAACTAACAAAACAAAATTAATTAACCTAATAAAAACAATACAACATTTTGTTTAAGTTAAATTAAAGCACTTGTTGTTTATTGCAGCAAAGTGGGTTACACTTTAAACCTTCGAAAGCTCTCAGCTTATTTCTGTGCTCTTATATTTTTTTTAATTACGTGTGTACGTTTTTAATTGTATAAAAGAATGAAATAATGCAAGATTTTTAATTTCAATTTCTTTTATTCAATAAGTTATATAAAAATATATCTTCATGATTACCTTTATTCTTTTATTTGTATTCCTTACACTTCAATACATACATATCTTTATCACTTATTTAATATATGATTTTATAAAATATATTTCTATAATTAAAGTTTCGTGTACAGTCCTATTAATTAGTCTTTCTCTTGAGGACATTCATTAACACTTCGATGAATGACTATTGATTGAGACTATCTACTCGAAAAAGAACCCTTCAACTCAATTTAGTTAAAGTTGTTCCCTTGGGGGAGCCTATTCACAAGACACGAAAATATATAGACCCCACTCAAAGTCCTTCCAAACTTGTGACAAAGTGGTGATGCCTGTAGTAATTAAAAGGATCTCAGCTAATCCACATTGTATTCAGTACGGCCCCCTTTTTCAACTTGACCAAAGTCCATTTATTATACAAAGACACGAATTGAATCCTAGAATGCACTGCTAATAACACAAGACCCCTTCCACTATACCTTTCACACATGATTTCTGAATTTTGATGAATGAAACAGACTTTCGGTATTTATTTATGGGGTGAATTATTTGAGTTGTATATTTCTCCCCTATAACAAAACAGATAGATTCCTTTGTTTCCCTAAAGCAAGCATTCCTTATTATGAAAAAAAAACTTTCAGAATATACAGCTATGGTTGGCATTTCTTGGTTCTCATATCTCATTGCAGCGGTAGCCATTTTCCTTAAATATTTGTTTGAATTCAAAAAAACAAAATCCCGATGTCTGTTTAAAGGTATTTAAAATACCCTAGCATCACATACTCGAACACAGCGAGGGTTGGTGGGTAGGTGTCGGCTTTAGAGTAACCTTCGTCAAAATGCTGACAGGTTTTCAAGACGTTCTCACCCGAATTCTATTTTTTTTTTTCGTTTTGTTTCATCTAGGCTGATCTTCCATTATTTATAAAATTTGGAAGAGGAAAATGGTTGCTTTAGGTTTGTCGGCCTTTTGTAAGGAGCTTAAACCATATAGCGAGTAGAATAGTTGACCTGTTTTGCAAGATGTCTGCTTTTTTTGTTACATATTTCTTTTAATACCTGCATCTACACACATGGATGGATTTGACATGCTCACGCTCAGGGCAATCATGGAAAAGACAGCTTTTTAAAATGATTGGTTTGTTAGTTACTTACCGGCATCATAACCTACATACATAACCGAGAGGAAAAAAGTTTCATTACAAATTATAATGAATAATTATTATTTAATAAAAACATGTAAATAGGTACGTACAGTGGCAAAGTTGGCAACGCAGAAAGTGTGTCAGATTGTAAGATTAACGACCATATCATTCACTCGCAGATTAAAACTTAAATCCAGATTTAAAGTAACTTGTATCGGAAAATTAGATCCTTCTTACATCTAACATTTTGGACCAATTTGGTTTAATGATTTTTTTAATGAATAATATGGACATACCTAATGTTTAAATAACTGGCCTAAGAATGGTTGGATTAAAAATTCATTTAAATAAAATTTACAAACATACAGTTTAAAATGAAAAACAAAAATACTGAAATGAATCTTTCTTGCAATATCGTTGCGACAACGGGAAAGCTTTTGTTTCGTGTCAAATTATAAAAAAAAATGTTTTTTGTATTTTTCCGTATAATTCAATGGTGTAATTATTTTTTGCATTTTCTAAAAACTTTAACAATTTATCAACAATTATTATTAAAAAATTACTTGTAGCAAAATTAATTTTTACTTTTTTTGCATTTTTGACCATGGTTATAATTTTATATGAAAGAAGATTCAAGAACAAAACAAATGAGCTCTGAATGAACTCTGCACGATGATTTTACATTACATTTACATTTTTTATTTGCAAAAAAAGTGTTTTTAACGAAAAAAATTGAATAACTCAAAAACTACTACCTATATGGTTTTACTGGAAAAAAAATCGTGGTTATAAATGGCACAACAGGATATATTTTCACAAAATTTCATTTAAACTGAACTGTTTTCGGGATGATGAAAAATAAAAAAAAAGAAAGTTTTTCGCCAAATTTTTGGGGTTATGTTAAAAAATGGATCATGTAAAAGTTATAGATTTTTAGTTGATCTACAACTTTTATATTGAGCACTTGCTTTTGACGTCAACTTTTTGAGGTCAACTTTAGTCGGAACTAGACTATACTTTTAAATCAAACAACAAAAACCGTAGGTATGCTGAAATGTTTTAAAACATGAAAAATAAAAATGGCTACTACCTTTAGTTCTTTCAGGGTAGAAATTTACAAAAATTATGTTTTTTTTTTAATTTTAAAAGCTTGAAATTTTCGTGAATTTCGAAGAAAATTGCTTCAAATGACGTTAGTATTTCCGGAAACTCTTCATTTTTGGGCAAAAAGC
The DNA here is from genome assembly GCA_963921185.1 of Dasysyrphus tricinctus. Classification (NCBI taxonomy): domain Eukaryota; kingdom Metazoa; phylum Arthropoda; class Insecta; order Diptera; family Syrphidae; genus Dasysyrphus; species Dasysyrphus tricinctus. Next base: position 130,985,877 of record OY992530.1, read on the forward strand.
AAAAGGAGCAAGTGATATATTCGCTTGTTTTAATTCTTTTCGGACTCTCCTTAAAAAATAAGGAGTTTCGAGAAATATAAACCTATTGAGAGTGATTTTCTTTAAAATTCAAGAAAAAGTTTTAAATTATAAATATTTAAATATGTTGAACCGACTGGATATAGGGCCCCGGTTACAAATGACAACCAGTTTTTGTTGAGCGACAAGACATTTTTGCACAAGGCTTTTAATGTATGGTTAAGAATTAATAAAAGCATTGAATAAATAGAATCGAAAATTGTAGGTACTTTAATACGTATAATTTTGAGAAAAGAAGATTGATTCCAGGTCATTCCGTGCCAGCTGTGATTCTTTGTATCCAGTGATTTTTTTGGCTATTTATGTAAAATGTTCGTACCTTTATATGTTTAGTTTGAATTGGGTAAATAGTCATTTACTATAATCTACATTCGAAATCAGGATAAGATTTGCTACTTAATCCTCATGGCTTGGAAAATTGTAGTACCGTGTCAGTACCGTGGCATGTCCGTTCCTTGTTTTTCCTACTTTTTTCTAATGATTTACTTCCCTCAATAGAAATGTTGTTCTTAGAAAAGTTTGAGTGCCCTGCTTGACAAAATTTAGCAGAAATTAAGACTAAATACTTTTGCTGAGTTATATACAGTAGACGCTCGATTTAGTGGATCTCGAAAAAGTGAACTATCCTCTATAGTGAACACACAACATTTTATAAAAAACGTATTTTGTATAAAAATTTCGCGCAAGCATTTTAAATAGTTTGAGAGCTCTAAGGAATTGTTTCTGTTTTTTGTTTAAACCTGAGAGAAAGCCTTGTTTAATGCTTAGTTAAAATTAAAAACATTCACATCGAACGAAATGTGCATTTTGGATCAAATTCGCCTTTATAAAGCCTTAGAAAACTTCCGCTCGAAAAAGTGAACAATCTCGAAACAGTAAACAGGCCTGGTTTTTATTACTTCACTATATCGAGCGTCTACTGTAATCATCAATCAACCGAGAATGTATATGGAGATCGTTGCTTGGTAGAGGAATTCCACCAAAAATTGTTGCCATTATTAAAGAGTCCTACAACAACGCAAGGTGTTTTGTTTTGCTCAATGGGCAGCTATCCGACTCCTTCGTAGTGCAACAGGGTGTGAGACAAGGGGATGTTCTATCGCCAATTCTCTTCCTGCTGGCGATGGACGACGTATTGACGGCCAGTGTTGGTACAGCTGAGCGAAATGGCATTCAGTGGAGACCGTTCGAAAGGCTCAGTCATTTAGACTATGCCGATGACGTATGTCTACTGGCAAATAACATCAGTGGGCTGAACGGGATGTGCCAAACACTGCAAGTGAAGGGAGAGTCGAGTGGTCTAAGAATAAACAGCAAAAAGACAAAAATAATGCTCACAGGCCGCTCCACACAGCAGCGTATTATTCTACAGGAGACGCCAGTTGAAGTAGTGGAACAGCTCAAGTACCTTGGCAGTATTGTCTCTGCAAACGGTGGTACGGATCTGGACGTTAAAAGTAGAATAAATAAAGCTCGTGCTGCCTTCGGTACTCTGTCCCCAATCTGGAAATCAAGTCAAATCTCCTTACGCACTAAGTTGAGATTCTTCGAATCCAATGTCAAATCCGTGCTGTTATATGCTTGTGAAACCTGGAAAGTCACGTCTATCATTTCAAAGAAATTGCAGGCTTTTGTGAATCGCTGTCTTCGCCACATCCTAAAGATTCGCTGGCCACAAATAATATCAAATGAGGAATTGTGGCGTAGGACAAGTCAAGAGCGGCTGGACGTCGACATAAGAAAGCGTAAATGGCGTTGGATTGGTCACACACTGAGGAAACCAGACGATGAAATTGCAAAGCAGTCCTTTGAATGGAATCCTCAGGGTGCACGGCGGGTTGGAAGACCAAGAACAACATGGAAATCAACTGTCTCAGCGGAAGCAGAATCCCAGAGAAGGACGTGGCCACAGCTAAAGTACCTTGCAGCAGACCGTGAAGGATGGAGACGTTTTGTTGACGCCCTATGTCCCAGCCGGGGTTACAGGACACGATGATGATGACTGTAATCATGAATGAATGTTGTCCGGAGATTTAATTTAATTTTTGAATCTAAAAGATTTCCCGCTGAACCACTATTTTGTTTTAGTTTCAAGACGTTGTTAGTATGGTGTTTTTCTTAAAGAGGCACTATTTACGTATAATTAACAACAGTCATTTTATTTTGTATACGTTGTTGTACTTTAAGAGTGATATGTTTTCATTCAAACAAAATTTGTCACACATTTATTTGTCAGTACCGTGGTAGTATTTTGTACGTTATAGCATGTTTTTGGTTGATTATCAGAATTTTGTATTCCTTTCAACTGCATAAGTTAAAATTTTGTGGGAAAATATTTATCTCAATAGCATAGGGAAGGTAGGTTACATAAACTGTATAAATGTCAATACCGTGGATGTCTGTACACTGTACCTTGGCACCGTGAACTTAATAAAATAATTTCTTGCAATAATATAATGTACTTTCTACCAATTTTCTTTATTAAAGGGGTAGCAATCCTCGGACGGACCAATGAAAAATGACTCCGTGAAATAAAAACTAAGTAATAAACCAGCACAATTGAAAGGGTTGCCATGCAGAAGAACAGACTACTGCAAAACCGAAAAAGTTATAAATTTTTAAAGAAAATATAGGAAGTAGAAACTGAAGAAAAAAGAAATAATAAGTAATCAAGAATCTCAACAAAAATATGGTCAAAAAGAGAGAGAGGAAAATATTTACAAATAAATAAAATGCACGACTGGACCGCACGTACTTGCTCTTATGTTCAAGTTGCTTGGAACTTAAGAACTTTTAAAATAAGCAAGTCATTAAAGACCAAATATATAAGAAAAATACAAACAGAAAAAAAATATAGAAAAATATATATAGCAAGCATTTAAATCGTTCTTTAAATTGTATAGGTAACTAGTAACTAGTGCCAATTACCCTCAGGAAAAATAGGAATATATGGGAAAAAAATTAAAAATCGTTAGAGAAGTTTTTTCAAAAAATAATTTTTTATATATAAAATCTTAGTTAGGTATATTTTGAAAACTAAATTTTGGGATGCCAGTTTTGAGTATTTATCAATATACATTTACGAAATTATTTTCAAAAATTTCATCAACCCGTTTTCAAAATATTGAATTTTCAAAAAAATAAAATTAAAATTTTCTTATAAAATCCAAATTTTTTTTTCAGAATTTTGATACGTAAAATTATTGATATTTTAAAGGAGCTTTTGTAGAAGAAAATTGGCTGATATAGGTTGAGCCTTTAGTAACAGTTTTTGGAAGATTTTTTTATACCAAAAAGGACACCATTTATGTACATTTACACACAGATTTGTTTTAATCAAAATCGTTGGAGCAGTTTTTGAGATAAATAAGCTTTTTCTTAACGGTTGTATGGCAAGTACCGTAATTTTTGGAGTTAACAAAAAAAATTTCAATTTTTCCTCTGGAGAGTTAAAACAAAACTTTAAGTTCAAAATTTGAAGAAAATTGCTTCAATGGCTTAGGCTGTTTGTTGAGGTAGATGTTCAGACAGGCAGACAAACAGAATTGAACCACCCACATTTTTGGTGTTCTCTATCATCGTAATGTCATGTTTGATTTTTATCTCAATATAAAATAGTAGATAAAGTACCCATCGCAAGTAAAAAAGTAAAAGTAGACTATCGTCCATTCCAGTTTTAGTACATTTTACCATATGTTTTTTTTTTTTTCAGTTGCAGCAATATGCTTTTATAGATTTGTCACTCTGCCCTACCCCTTGAACAGAATGAATGTAGCTGCAGCTTGTTGCAAGAGTTGAATATTGTTTAACTTCTGCTACACCTTACATTGCCTGCTACATTTACAGCTACTCATTGTAATAGTTTAAGAGCTGCCAGCCACTTTGACTAACCTGCTAGAAACTGCTTTATTTGGGACTAGTCAAGTATGAAAACCACGGCAGGGTTGCCGCGGTCTAAAGGCTGCAATCTGATTTTTTCCAAATGCAAAAAAGAGTCAAAATAAACCTATTTTCATAAGGCTGAATTTTTTTTATAATTTAGTTAATAAATAATTGTTATGCATGAAAAAAAAATATGCCAGACGGGTTTGGTGGTCGAAAGTGCTTGCCAGACGAGTGTATAAAGCTCTTAAAGATTAATAAGAGATATTGGGTAACTTGAGAAATTTGTTCGGTACAAGGCTAAAACTAAGTGTATGCTTTATTTGTAAACAGATTAGTCGAAAAATAAAGATCAGGGAATATTTTCGTAATTCTAGTGTTGCCACCTATTTTTTTTTTTTTCAAAATTAAAATTAACTGCCAAATGTAACATATCTACTTTTACAATTCTGGTTTTTGAATTTATAATAACATGACTTTTTGTACATGAAAAAAAGATGCCAGACGAGTTTGGTGGACGAAAATAGCTTGCCAGGCGAGTTTTTAAAGTTGGTATTAAAAAATGTCGGTGGTTGGATGTTGTAGGAACTGGGGGCCTCGAGCTGTATCTTTTCCTACACATCAAGTGCTTACAATACCTCCAAGTTGGTAGCCACCGGATACTGGTCTTGGCTTTATGCCAAGACTTGCTAAACTTGTAAGTGCGAATGTTGATCAAGGAAAGAATTGCAACATTAAACCTATGGCCCTACAGATTGGAGGTTAGTGCGCTGGGCTAACTACCCGACCACAGTAAAAACAACAATTGTTATGAGAGAGACGCGGAAAGCCTCGGATAACGACCCCCCTCAAATGGCAACCAGACCCGGAACGAAAATGGACTATGATCTACGAGTATGCACCTGGAATGTAAGGACACTCTACACACCAGGTGCTACTCAAAAACTTGAATCTGTCCTCTCGCGGTACAAGGCAGACATTACCGCGATCCAGGAGATACGATGGATAGGATCAGGTATAACGAAAAGAAAAGATTGCGACATTTATTACAGCTGTCACCAAAGACTGCACATGCTAGGATGCGGATTCGTCGTGGGAAATCGACTCAGATCAAAAGTCATCGATTTTAAGCCGATAAGCGATCGCCTGGCTGTGATCCGCATCAAAGCTACCTTCCAAAACATCAGCCTAATATGTGCACACGCCCCTACCGATGAAGCTGAGGAGTCTAACAAGGAGGAGTTTTACGACCTCCTGGACGGAGCCTACGGAGCCTGTCCGGAGTACGATGTCAAAGTCGTGCTCGGAGACTTCAATGCTAAAGTCGGAAAGGAAAACATCTTTGGCGGATTAGTTGGAAAGCACAGCCTCCACGAAACGACAACAGACAACGGCTTCCGACTAATCGACTTTGCTGCAGCTCGTAATACGGTGATAAGTAGCACTAGGTTCCCCAGGCGAAGGATACACACAGCAACCTGGCGATCTCCAGATGGTCGAACTGCCAACCAAATCGACCACGTGCTAATTGGCGCAAGGTACGCATCGAACATCTTGGACGTGCGAACTTTCCGAGGTGCAAACGTGGACTCTGACCACTTTCTTGTTGTGACAAAGTTCAGAGCCCGACTGTCCAATGAAAAGAAAACGAAGACCGCCCAAAAAAAGAAGTTCAACATCGCATGCCTTAGCACATCTGAGAAAGCCAGAGACTACAGTGAGCAATTGACCGGGAAACTCTCTGCCGTACACCCAGCCACAAGCGTCAACAACCAGTGGAACCAGTATCGCGACATTATTAAGGAGACAGCCAAGACCACCATAGGCTATCAACCACCCAGAAAAAAGAACCCGTGGTATGATGATGAATGCGCGGTACTGAAGCAGGAGACGGAAAATGCACGAATGCAAATGCTGCAACGGAAAACTAGAGCAGCAAGAGAGGAGTACCGTGAAAAGAGAAGGAAAGAGAAAAAAACCCTGCGTAGAAAGAAAAGAGCATCCGCAGCCTCTCAGCTCAAGTATCTCGAAGAGTCCAGCACCGCCACCAACACTCGCCGGTTCTACAAAAGAGCCAAGCAACTGGCATCTGGTTATAGGACTGGCACGCAAGCTCTTCGAAACAGCGAAGGGAACCTAGTCACCGAAGCACAGGGAATTGTAGACGTGTTTAAGCAGCATTTCCAGCAGCTGCTTAATGGGCATTATGTAGAGGAGGCGACAGGGGAAGAAAGAAGCATTAGACCAGTCAATGAAGATCCAGTCACAGCACCCAGTACTGAAGAGGTTAAGAAAGCCATCCACAAGCTTAAGAACAACAAATCCGCCGGCTCGGATGGCCTACCACCGGAACTCTTCAAGTATGGAGGAGATGTTCTGGTAGGGTGCATGCACCAGCTCATCAACCAAGTTTGGGAGGAGGAAAGTATGCCCGACGACTGGTCAAATAGCTCCATATGCCCAATCTACAAAAAAGGCGATCCTATGTCCTGCAAGAACTACAGAGGCATATCCCTGCTTAATGTTGCTTACAAGATCCTATCCAACGTACTATTTGAGCGTCTAAAACCTTTCTGCAACACTATGATCGGCACGTACCAGTGTGGCTTCAGGTCAGGCAGATCAACGATAGACCAAATCTTCACATTGAGGCAAATCCTGGAAAAGACCAACGAATTTCAAGTCGAGACCCACCACCTATTCATCGACTTCAAAGCCGCATATGATAGCATAAGTCGCCAAGAGCTTCTATTGGCGATGTCGGAACTCGGGATCCCGAAAAAACTGATCCAGCTATGCCGCATGACGTTACAAAATACGCGGTGCAACGTGCAAATGGGTAACAGCTCATCCGAGTTATTCCAGACGTGTACAGGGTTCAGACAAGGAGATGCGCTATCATGTGATTTCTTCAACCTAGTCCTGGAGCAGATAGTGCGCAAGAGTGGTGTTAACATGGAAGGCACTATCTTTAACAGGTCTTCTCAACTTCTTGGCTTTGCGGACGACATCGACATCATCGGCCGTTCCAAGAGAGCTGTACTTGAAGCATTCACAGCTATTGATGAACAGGCGAAACGAGTTGGTCTTGAAGTGAATGAGGACAAAACAAAGTATATGCTATCAACAAACAAAGCCTCATCTGTCCATCGCCTAGGACAAAACGTCACTGTTGGTAGCAGTAATTTCGAGGTAGTCAAGGAGTTCACCTACCTCGGAACAAACATCAATTCCACGAACGACACCTTAGTGGAAATCCGACGAAGAATTACCCTAGCGAACCGCTGCTACTTCGGTTTGGCCAAACAAATGGGTTCAAAACTCCTTTCCCGAAAGACAAAGTGCACTCTATACAAAACGCTTATTTTACCAGTTCTACTCTACGGCGCCGAGTGCTGGACGATAAGTAAAAAGGGGAATTGATACTGGGCACTTTCGAGAGAAAAATTCTTCGGCGGATATTTGGTCCTATATGCGAAGAGGGCGATTGGAGGAGAAGATTCAATCGTGAATTGTACGAGCTGTACCAAGATGTGGATGTAGTCCAAAGAGCCAAAACACGTCGACTACACTGGCTCGGCCACATCGAGCGAATGGACAACAACGCTCCAGCCAAGAAAATCTTCGAATCCCAGCCCCAAGGTTCGAGACGACCAGGAAGATCGAACCTCCGCTATAGGGACCAGGCGGTCACAGACGCAAGAGCGCTTGGTCTCGACGACTGGAGGGAGCGTGCGAGGGACCGCAAACGATGGAAGACCGCAATATCTCAGGCAGAGACCCTTCATGGATCGGGAGCCGGATAAGTAAGTAAGTAATTAAGAAATGTCATTGATTAGCCAGAGAAATGTATTACATATAACACGTTAACTGCGTATAATCCTAATACATATTAAATCAAGTCAGCAAATTATGATATAGTGCTTTTACTATAGACCCAAGATTACTATACATATGTATATTTTTTCAGAATTTTATAAAATTTACAAAACTGAAACACCTACCTACACAAATCTAGTTTTCGCACATATGTAAGCTTATATCATCTTGTATATAACCAAAAACGTATATGACAAGTTGGACGGTCAAAAGCTCCTGCCAGAAGCCAGACGAGCCTAAGGTTCTCAGAATATGGTATGATAAGAAATATCCTTTATTAATTATTCTCAAAATTGCAAACCTACCTTCACAAAGCTGATTTTTACATATGGTAGGTGACATCTTCTTGTGTATGACAAAAAATACCAGACCAGACGCACGGTCGAAAGTTCCTGCCAGACGGGCCTAAATGTTTAAAAGTTGGTATTGTAAGAAAAATCCTTTTTTATTTTTTCTTAAATTAAAAAAAAAAATGTAAAAATTGCAAATCCAACTGCACAAAGCTGATTTGTGCATATATATGTGCTGACATCTTCTTGTGTATGAAAAAAGAAATACCAGACCAGTCGGACCGGACGGTCGAATGTTTCTGCGACGGGCCTAAAGTTATTTTTAACAAATAAATCACGTTTCTTCAAACAAAAAGAATTAACTGTTAAAAATAACTTCTTACTCAAGACTTGTAGTTCTGTGGTACTGATGGCCCCATATATCGAATGCCTTTTTAGAATCAGACAAATCCCCATGTTTAACTTGTATTTCAATAACATACATATGAACATTTACATATAAATATGTCATTATTTTTCTTCTAGGGATCTACATAATTATATTTTAACTAAAAATAATTAATTTAAAAAAATTAGACGTTCATAACCGTATATAGACAGAGGCATTTTAAAGTAGGGTTCCCTCTCTTTTTAACTGTTCTTAAAACATTAAATTGTTATCTACTTTGGGTCTTCTTCATAAATAATGTTCCAATTTTCTATGCTCTCTATATATATCATGCTTGACCATGGGCGATTTCTTTAGACCGAACACTGAATATAACTTTATCATTTCTCAAACTTCCACTTGAGCCAAATTGACATTCATCTAAGATATGTCTTAAATTTCTCTATCTGAATGTCTCAATTGGCATATTTTAACTAGACTCCATAGGAGTAACCCAATGTTCGATTACAATTGAAATTCAAAAAAAATATAAAGAACCAAGAGGGTTCCATTATCAATGATTTGGACTGGACACACATCATCCTCAGGGAAAATTAATGAAATCTAGCTCAGCTATACAAAAAAAAAAAAAAAAAATAAGCAAACTGGAAAAAACGATTAGTGTTCCCTTTGTCAGTGCATTAAGTGGATAATCCGGAAAACAGCGTAAAAGGCGACATTATTAAGGAAATTCTATTTTAATACATACAGTTTTTTTTTTGTTAAAGTAAAACGTTGTCTTTTTGTGATGTGTAGCACTCACATCCATCGGTCCACATGATTTCACATACAAATGAATAGTTACAGAAAAATGGAACGCATCCCAGGAATACACGGAGAGGGACCAACCATCGCACACGTTCAGGTCCAGGGTCTAAGAGATTTCAGATATAATTAATGATCTGCTCCACATTGGTGTAGGTCTCTGTTCTCCGACGTGGAATGTCAGTCAAAAAAACATGTGCGGATTTCCAAAAGGAACAAAAAAAAATAATAAAAGAAAAAAAAATAAGACAAGACTCTTCTCTTCTCAACATCTGCCTGCACGAGGCAGATATATATCACATTCACAACTCACATATCGGTACAAGAGGCGGCTAACCATCTCCTCCATCCAGGAGGACATCCTTCTTCCATCACTTCAAATCGGTTTATATGGACTCGTTCGTAACTCGTAAGTGGAATATTCTTAATGGAAGTTTATAAATCCCGTTCGTTGAGTACCGCTGACTTGAGATTGAGAGACCGGTGGGTGGGTGGCTTGTCATTATGGGGTTCTTGGTTCCTCGATCCAGTTCTTGTTTGTGGCAATGAATTATCTGCGCCATGACAGTGAAGTCGTCTTTTTTGCCAACAAAAAAGAGGACCATGGTAATGGTGGGATGAAATCTGGATTCATGTCGCCATTTCTTTTTTTTCTCAATGATGCATAAATTGTTCTTACTTTTATCTGTTTGGGACGCAGGTAGGGTGAAGGTATGCACAGTTTTTTTCTTAATGTTATGTAAAGAAAGGTGCCTACAAAAAATTTTTTTTTACTTCAATTTATCGTTATATACATTATGTATAGGTAGCAGGTAGGTAGGTATAAAACGCATAGGTGATGTGGCAAATCAAACTTGAAATTTTAGTCAAATTTGACTTAACCGGAAAGACGAAACAAATTTATTTTTTAATTAATTTTTTTATAATTTTTCTTGATTATGAACGGAATGCACACACGGTTAAAAATTTTGGGGTACTTTTTAATATTTTCTGGGTTACATATATGACAACACCAAAAATATATTGAAATTTAATACTTGACAAATATTAAAATTTAGAAGTTAATAAAAAATATATTAAAACTTAATAATATCAGATATTACAAAGGAATACGAAATCTGTATTATATTTTAATAATACAAAGGTATTATAATATAATATTTTATTTCTTGAAATTTAATTTTTAGATGCTTTTCATGAAAATTAATACAAAATATATTACAAAAATAATAGTAATGAAAGACTTTTTTTCTAAGAGTATTTATCTTCTAAGTCAATTAATGGTGGCATTATTATATTTATTTTTTGTTCACATATGTGAGAACTAAAATCTTAATGTGATTGAAATTTTATCTACTAATTTGTATATTTTACCTCGAAATATTTCAACGCGCCTTCATAATAATGCATATTTAAATTGTTTATTTATTGTTTTATTGCTGTTTTAATACAATTTGTTTTGAATTTTAATACTTTGGTATTAAAAACATATGCTTCATGTTCATATTTAAACATGGCTGATGCTTGCTTGTAATGGCTTCCTGTTGTAATACAAATTGTATTAGATTTTAATACTGTTGTATTGAAAGTATACGCATCTTGCTATTTTAATACAATTTGTATTAAATTTTAGTACTTTTTGTATTAAAAATACACAAATCCCGAATATTTTAATACAATTTGTATTAAAATTTAATACATTTTGTATTAAAAATACGCGAGTCTCGATATTTTTTAATACAATTTGTATTAAATTTTAATACTTTTTGTATTAAAAATACACGAATCCCGAATCCCGAATATTTTAATACAATTTTTATTAAATTTTAATACATTTTGTATTAAAAATTCACGAGTCCCGATATTTTTAATACAATTTGTATTAAATTTCAATACTTTTTGTATTAAAAATGGACGCATATACTTAAGTTATTAAATTTTAATGCCAAAAGATTATATTTTATTTCATTCGATTACTTTTTAATCCTTTTGGTATTAAAAATAACAATTTTAATACTTATCTATTAGAATGTAATACAAAATTATTAGAAAATTTCTTTAATATTTACGGAATATTAAAAAGTAATATTTTCTGTATTGAATACGGCTGTAATACAAAGGCTGTATTAAAAAATACCCCAGAATTTTTAACCGTGCATATGTATGGTTTTCTAAAAATGGCCACTACCAGAAATACGACCAGAAATTATGAAGTATAGAAAAAACGCGAGGCAGGTGCCAATGTCAACAGTTTTTAAATCCTTTCTAAGTCCTCTGGTCCCCACGCAACTAAGTAGCTCCGTTATGAGTACTTACGTAAAGTAGGCAGAGGCAAACGTCTTTGTCTTAGTTTTCTTGGACAACAGGACCTGTCATGGGTGGCCCACTTTGGGTGTTGGTCTAGAAACAGTTGTTAAAGAATTTTTGTGATGCAGCAATATTCGCACAGGAGGCCATGTTAAATTCAAATTCAAATCATTTTATTTCGATAACCTGAATGTATGTTTTAACTTTTAACACTGGTGAAATATTAAAATGAACTGTCAGATCACTTCTTTAACAGGATGTCCTCCTGTCAAATCATTCAAATCATTTTATTTAGATGGCCTATGTGTGTGTCTTAAAACTGGTGCCTGGTTGAGATGAACTTGAAGAGTGCTACTCTAACAGGAGGCTAGGTTAATTCAATAGGTAAATTGTTTTAAAAAGCATACAAAACGTGATTTGTGATAAAATAGAAATTGATAACATACAGTGTTAAAAAAAAAACTGACCTTGGCTAAAATTAACACTGTGCTTTTGTCAAAATTTCTTATTTACAAGAATTAAGTGTTTAAATAAAAAGACATCTTCTTAAATCAACTTGAATATGGTTAGAGAGGTCACCAGATTGATTTGACACTGAGTAGGGTAGAGCGGGGCTAGTTGGACCACTTTTTACTTGAAGTCTTATAACTTTTCACCTATTCATAACATAACAATGAAACAGGAATCTATAGAAAGAATGTAACTTCGGCTTCTTTAATAAATTTAAAAAAATTAAAAATATGTTGTAGCAGAAGAATAAGATTACTTTAAATGCACCAAGTCCAAGTGGTCCAACTGGCCCCACTAGCGGGGCTAGTTGGACCAGTAGATGGGGTAAGTTGGACCAATGTTTAAAAAGTTGAAAAAGAAGCTCTATTAAAGAAATAACTGCCGATAGTTTGAACTAAATTTGATCACAAACTAAAACTTAATTCGAATCACAACTTTAGATAACGTTAATAATCACATGGTGCCATGGCCAGTAATAGGGAATTTTGTATGGGCCTGGATTTCAGCAAGAATGGCATTGCACCCACTCCTCGCCGGATAAAGTCTCAGAATTTGCTTCTATACACATGATAACATCATACAGCAATAATATTCTTCTTCCTCTTTGAAACTTTATGTGTTCAAAGTTTTTCATACAATTTTCCAATGTAAAATAAACAGCGGGGCAAGTTGGTCCAACTAACCCCACACCTACCTTGATGAATATATTCCGTCACTTTGAAAATAAACACTTTGAATTTTACAACTTCAAAAATGGAATATAAAAAGTCAGTAACAGAACTCCCAAAATTACTGTACTTTGTTGAAAAATTCACACGTTTTCATCACGATAACACAAAAAGAAACAAACTCGTTTTTTTTACTTTTGTACCCAAAAAACACAAATAAGCGCGTGGTTTTCCTTTGGCAGAATAAATCCACCTTAAACCAGTTTAGCACGTGTGATTAAGTAACTATGCTTCATTCGTGTATGATCGACTTCATTTAGCACTTGCAGTTTCCGAGTTATTGGCGTGGTCCAACTGGTCCCGTGGTCCAACTAGCCCCGCTCTACCCTACTTATAAGGTTACTAAAATCTGTTAAATTTCTGAAATTTCTGTAACTTTATATGAGATAGTGCACCTTGTTAATTTTTAACACATTTACCTGATTTTGGATATTGGCTTAAGTACCAGGGTTCTGAGTCCATTGGCACAAAATATTTTTTGCAACAAATTGGTTGGGGACAAACCATAGATTTACTTGGCAGCTCTTCAATATAACGCTTACTTTTGAATCAGTTTAAAACAATTGAAAATCGATATTTAGAAAGAAATAAAATGCACGACTGGATCGCACGTACTTGCTCTTATGTTCAAGTTGTGTGGGACTTGAGAACTTTAAAAAATATTCAAGTTATTATAGAAAAAGTATAAAAAGCATTTAAATCGTTCTTTTAATTGTATAAATAGTCTGATAAATAAGTTAGAGCTAAAAAAAAAGTATGCCATCTGATTACTTAAAAAAATATGAATATATGCAAAAAAAAAACTTTAAAATCGTTGGAGCCGTTTTCTTAAAAATTAATTTTTTATATATAAAATTTTTGTAACATTTTCCAAAAAAAATTTTGGTATGCCAATTTTGAGAATATATTAATATACATTTAAAACTGAAATTTCAAAACAATTCATCAACCCATTTTTGAAATATTGAATTTTCAAAAAAAAATTTTGAATCTTTTTTTAAAAATCCAAAATTATTTTTTTCCAAAATTTTGGTATACAGTTTTATTTATATTTTAACAAAGCTTTTGTACAAAAAAATTTATTGAAATCGGATGAGCAGTTAATGAGAAACCCGAAAATCAAAAAAACCATTATATGGCAGGTGCGTTAATAAATGTTTTTGGTGATTTTTTTCTTACTAAAAGGTATATCATATCTACAATAATACACTGATTTTTTTTTATCAAAATCGTTGGAGCCGTTCTTGACATAAATAAGCTTTTCCTTAACGGTTGTATGGCAAGTACCGTTATTTTTTGAGCTAAAAAAAAAATTTCAATTTTCCCTCTGGAGAGTTACAAAAAAAACCTTAAGTTCAAAGTTTGAAGAAAATCGCTTCAGTGGCTTAGGCTGTAGGTTGAGGTACGGACAGACAGACAGACAGACAGACAGACAGACAGAATTCCGCCACCCACTTTTTTCGTGTTCTCTATCATCGTAATGTCATGTTTGATTGTTATCTCGAAATTTTTTTTTTGCACGAATCCAAAACTTGCCCTATAGTACCTATATCGCAAGTAAAAATGGGGTAATATCTTATTAAGATGTTGTTTTCAATTTTTTTAAATTGATTTTATTAAAATAATTTAATAAATCTATTTGGTGTTTCCACCGCACAAAAAGATTAAAAAAAAGATTTATTTTGACATCGCCTCTAAAAATGCAAATGATGTTTCGTTTTTTCTTAAGAAGTGAGTAAGATAGAATGTTTCATTTATGAAGAACTGAATTCAACCATGAATGAATCCTTCAGCGCCATATTATAAGAAAAGGTTGGTTTGATTTGTAAAAGTATTTGTCTTATGAAACAAGATTAATTTCTTATCTTCAAGATTAACGAAAAAATTTGTATGGTAAATCTTCGAGATTTAAAGAAGATTTTAGCAAAGAATAGAAAGTTACCAAGAAGTACAATCTGGATCTTAAAATAAAATCCGATTCCGAAAGCTCTTTCCGAAATAATAATAAAAAAACGAAACAAAAATAATTAAGAGAAAAGCTCTTTCTCATACAATCTTGGCAAACACCACGGCATTCCATAATATTCAATATTCGTATTATAAGGATAGTAAAAAAGAAGGATACTTTTGACGGGTTCCAATATTGGAAACCGTCAAAATTTGTATGAGATGTGACTTCTTGATGGTAACTTCATATTATTTGATTTGAGGATAATCTATTTTAATCTCAGATTATCATTTAGGTGGAAATGTAGCATTAGGCCTGGTTCACACGAGATTGTCCCGCACGATTTTTTGCAGTATAAATCCGTGCGAATGAGCAGTGGCGTATATATTTTGCATAGAGCCTTTCACACGACGTTTGTACGGCAAGAAAACGTACTCAGCTAAGTACGTTAATCGAATACTCAACGGACTTATCAAAAAAAACGAATGAATTGCGACGTATCGTCTTCCAGTGGCGTATAGTTTTATATAGTCTCGTTCACACGGTTAAAATCCACGTTGGGTATTTGTTCGTTGGCATCGAATGAGCTTCAGTGGAGAGAAAAGCCGATGTACACAAAAAAAATTAATCGACCGGTATGGTTGATTTAAAAAAATTATAACTCCGGTGATACTCATTGGATCTTGTAGGTTAAGGTCTTAAAATAAAGAAGAGAAATGAGGCAATAAATATGCGTTTTTAGTTTTTCAAAATTATAAAAATTTTCATCTACATTTGAATTTAGAATAAAATAAATGGAATTGAATTGGGCTTTATTCACCCCTTTAGTATGAAAATTTTTGCCCCTCCTCAATAATTTTTTTACACAATATAGCCCGTTATGTCAGCTTTCTTTAAAGACCTTAACCTTGAAGATCCAATCAGTAGAACGGGAGCTATAATTTTTTAAAGCCATCCATATCAAATTTTAATAAAAAAAATTTCATGTAGATAACGGGAACTTCTCGCTGGTGGATGGTCGTGGACAATGGTCCAAGCAGGTAATTTCAATGGAATTGTTTTGATTTTTCGATCAATTTAAAAACAAGATTGTGTCGCTTATATACCACGTAGTATAATAAATGAGGTATCAAAATAACCGTAATTTTATTTAAATGTTATATTTAAAACAACAAGAAAATTCATTAATGCACTAAACAGATATGAGTTCATATGTGAAAGTGCTCAAATAATGCCGTTATCTCAGTCCAACGGTATTCTAGGACTCTTATTTTTTTAATTTATATTTAAATCAATATTTTCTATTATCCATCCAAATTTCAGCTTTCTAGCCCTTTCCCTTAAAAAGATAAAAATAAAATACTTCACAAATCCAAACTTTTCCATTCATTTTCATTATACTGCAGCTATTCGAGTTTTAAACGAATGAATATAAATATCGTGTGAACACCCGATTTTTGTTCGGTAAAAACCGAATGCGATAAAAAACGTGCGGTACAATCTCGTGTGAACCAGGCCTTAGGCTATTTTTATGAACTACACTAGTTATCATAGCAGCTCATTTGTCATTTCATATCACTCACTGTATGAAAAAAGTTAGTCGCTGTTGTTTTGGTAAGAACAAAGTTTATGTGGCAGTGGTAATAGGAAGCGAATAACACAAAATGATTGAAATAAAGCTTCCTCTATTACGATTGTAGAACATAAAAATACCTTTTCAGTGGCATACGTCCCGTTGTTATTGGTGTTGGAGGAGCGTTCACACTTTTTTGCCCATACTAGCTACATAAAATCAGTTTTTTCGCACTAAGATCTACCAAAATATTACACTTGTTATAGTGGGGCTGTTAGTGAGGCAAAACCTTTAATTTTGACCTGACGGTTTGAGCTTTGATTTGAAATAAGCTTCATTATACATAATATATAGTAGTTTTAGGTATATAAATTTGGTGGCGCAACAGCTCGTGGAGAACCAGGGCCTAGTGACTTACAACTCTCAACCATTCCTGTGTGCGAGTTGTTGGCAGGAATGGAGGGGACCTACAATTTTTTTGCTGATTCAGAACGGTTAGATGAGTAGCACTTATTCATGACAAGTATACTCTTCAAAGAATTGTCATTTCCTCGCAAGAGGCAGAACCTCGGGAAAAACATTTCTGTATTTAGGTGGCAGAGGGTGGGAATCGAACTCAGACCTTTGGCATGACAGTCCAACCAGGGCGATGTCTAGGGGTGGGGCAATAGGGCAGTTGCCCCAGGCGCCTTGCCATGAAAGGCGATGCATCTAACAACGAACAATACCTACTCCAATTCCGTGAAAACTGCCGACAAAATTGAGAAATTATTGCTTTTCTACTGAAATGGACTTGAAATGCCGTTGGAACGATATGACTGCATAAGATCGATTTTTATAATCTCAATGAAAAAAAATCTAAGTACTGGTTAAAAGACTGACTGATCAAAAAGTAGACAAAATTTCACCAAAATTTTGATAGTGTTAGACATTTTATAAATCGCGATTTCAAAAGTCGAAAATTGAAAATATACATTTTGATAAGATCATAAATTAGGGAATGATGTTAACAAGCGAGCTAAACTGGCTTTACATTGTCAAGAAGTTGAACAAAGATATGTACATTCATATCTAAAACATTGTCTTATTTTAGATAGCATACAAAATAATAGTCTTGAGTTCCTGTTAAGAAATCAAAGAAGAATTTATGATACTAGCACAGATACTAGAGTTACATAGACGTTTGTACTGGACGCAATGTCCAGTACAAATACAAATTACCATTTTTTCACTATTTTGTGATTGCAAGCTCTTTTGTTTCGTTCTCAAAAATCGAATCGGTTAATCAAACTACTGATGACTTGTTGCTACGTTTTGTATCTATGTTCATATATGTAAATCTATCTTTTTTAACATCATATGAGGTCCGTAACTCATACAATATTGATATGACTGGGATGTAGCTCTACGTCCCACGATAAAAAAAAGTAGACATTTTTATTTGTTCTGCGTGCGATATCTATGTAACTAGAGTATCTGTGATACTAGTTTGTGTCCATTCCATGCAAACATTTCGAGCACAGCGTTGTTCTTTCAGCTAACGTAAGAACCTAAGAACGACTAACAGAAAAAATGTCGAATATCTGTGATACTAGTTTGTGTCCATTCCATGCAAACATTTCGAGCACAGCGTTGTTCTTTCAGCTAACGTAAGAACCTAAGAACGACTAACAGAAAAAATGTCGAATTGTTGAAAAATTGGAAGGTTAAAATGTAGATTTATATCGACTGTTTTGTATGTAAGTAGTTTTGGAAAGTCAAAAATTCGAGATCCAGATTTCAAAATGTCGAAATTTTATTAAACAGTAGGTATTTTAACTTGCAAGAAATTCGATATAAACCGACATGTCGACTCTGGTAACGCCGACTTTTTTTCTGCCGGTCATTCGTACGCTAGGAGGTAGTGGCTTGGAGTCAATATTAATACAGTGGAAGTGACCATGCACTGAGTCCATGATTAAAATTTTTGTATCGAAATTCTCGGCTTCCTTGAGCTTACCCCAGAAAGGCTTGGAACTAGGATCGGCACTGAGTCCAACGCACTAAACATTATGCCACGAGGTACTACTTTTTAAGTACATAGCACATCTAAATACCATTCCAGCGATAGGTATGTATATGCCATTAAATTTTGTTCCCCACCGTTCTGACCTACCAATTCAATGCAACCTCTGCAATCTGAACACGAGAGAGGACATCTTTCATTTTCTTGCAATTTGCCCAATTTTAAAGGAGTTTCGTGCTATGTTCTTTGGAAAACCTACTTTGGAGATAAATGAAGCATTCAGCATTTTAAACGGCGAACAAGGATGGGATGTTTTATACAAATACACCACGGCTGCACTTCGATACAGAAAATGCATAATGGAGGGAGATTTCTGAAACTTAACCTTCGGATGACAACAGGGGTCTTCCATCACCCCAGACAATTTTCTTTTAGTTGTAATTTGGGTTTTGCTTGGTTTTCTTTTCTAAAGTTCTAGGTATTTGTCGTTTAATACGTCAGATGTCAGTTGATGATTAGAAGTCCAAGCAGTGGCTTGTGGTTTTTGAATACGGTATACGGTCGAATACAGTATGCACTGGGGTGACACATCACCCCATGTTGTCATTCATGTATGCGAAAATTTTAATGAAGTTACCTTCTAGAAAAATTTGAAGGGGAGCTTAGCCCCCCCTAAATTACAGGAGCAGTAAAGATATGTAATTTGTCCAGAATATTGAGGCAAAAAAATCAAATTTTCATGCTTGAATAGCAATTATGCTGCATTTCCAGAAAATATGAAAGAGACTTGCATCAACTGGCCTTTAGTCCTTTTAACTACCCAGCAATATTTTTTTTTTTGTATTTCCTATTTTCTGTTTTTCTTTATGTCAATGAAGTATTACAATTCCATTAATATTTTTTACTATCCGTACAAGTACTGTTTTTGCATTAAATTTTAGCTGGGGTGTTCCATCACCCCTGTTGTGGTGTATGTAATTTTAAAAGTGTTGTCATCGGAAGGTTAAATTTCATTTTGTACTAAATGTATCTAAGGTCAACTTATATATATTAGGTATATTGTCAATCTGGTAGACGGCCATAGGCCAAACCAAAAAGACTTATATTATTATTATTATTGTCTTATATTATTATTATATACATAAACATTGTTAAAATAAAATGGAATTAAAAGTCACTTAAAACTAACTAACTAAACTATATGCCATTATTGGTCCTGTAGACCGATTTGTCCTATTCTCCATTGTAATGATTTTTTTAATTGGAGAAAGAGTTGAATTTTCACAAAGTGTTACTTTTAACATTTAAACAACACTTAAAACTTAGATACTCTTGGTGAAACAAAAATTATAATATTCATTAAAATACATAATGCACGTGTACATAATTACATAACACTGCAATTTTGTAACACAAACATTTTGTGAAACAGAATTAAGGAATTTTTCTAAAAAACTAGTATACGAGTAAAAGCGATGGTAAATTACGATTTGTAAGTTGGTGAAAAAAGCCACATTATCTTAATTAACTTCAACGGATATATTATGTTTAAAGGTTTAAAGAAATTTTTAAAAACAAAAGTTCTACTATCCATATACACCGCCACCTAGCGATCGATAGAAGTAAAAAAAATGTTTGAACTGTGAGTTGGGTCTTTGATGGGTAGATGTCTTGGACCGTATAGAATGGACACAAACCAAGTTAGGTGGTTGACCTAGATATTTACTTCTTTGGGACAAAACTTTCAATATGAATTGAATCATTCACAATAATAATGAAATGAAAAATTTTTGCTTAAATTATCCGCTGTCGTTTTTGATGCTCCCATCTATAAGACCATGGGACTTTGTAAGGTAGTTGATATACTGCCAAGGTAAAGGAATTAAGGCAAGTTCAGTTAGTTATACTGTATCGTAATCACCGAATTAAGAAAAACTCAGCATGTTATTAAAGTTTAATTAAATTTTCTTTAGTTTTTAATCACTAAAGGAATGAACAAACTTTGTGATCAGATGTATTTACTTAAGGTTTTTCGCACTTCCTTATTGACCGCAATAAATCAAAAATAAAAAATCAACACATTTATTTAATTTTAAAACGTCAAATCTTTATTTTAATATTGTATGCATTTCGGTCTAATTCGCAGACCATCTTCAGCGAAATACGCAAATACAATACAAAGGGAATTGATAAACAAAATCATACAATAAAAGAAAGAAAAGAAAAGAGAACAAGAAAAATACAAAGTTTTGACAATCATAACTTAATTTATGTATTGTAAAAATTGTAAACAAAATTAAAAGAAAAAAGAGAGAGAGAAGGCAAAAAATTGACAAAAACATTATTTGGCAAGAGAGAATAAAAAAGATTCGATTGGGCTATTGTCTATGTTCATTAAATGATGTAGATGGTTGGAATTGTTTCAAATCTCAAATTGAAAGTTTAAAGTGCTTTTCCCAAAAAGTATATGGATCAATAATATTTTTTGTGGTCATGACTGCATATGGCTGAAAAACCTTTAATAACATTTATTTAAGTTTTTTGGCACTTCCTTATTGACCGCAATAAATCAAAAAATCTTTTAAAATATAGTTTTAATTTTAATAAATAAACATTTTTTTGTTTATAAATAAACTAATTTGCAATATTTATTGCCAAAATAGTGTTTTAAGCTGTTATTGCTTATTTAAATAATTTAATCTCATTCGCTTACATACATCACTTAAGCGGTTATTGCCAATCAAAATTTTAGTTCACTGGTATCTTATAACGATGTAAGCTGTTTTTAAAAATTGAATTTCTTATGTTATTCTGATATAAGCTATTTTTATAGAGAGGGTATTAACGGGTGATTTTTTAAGAGGTTTAGAACTTAAAAAAAAAACACACAAAAAATTCGAAAAAATGAATGAAATATTTATTTGAATCGATAGTTTGAACCTTGCAATTTAATGTTTAAAGATAATTTCATGCAAATGTTGACCGCGGCTGCGTCTCAGGTAGCCCATCCGTTGAGTCCAATTTTGGCATACTCTTTCACACATATCGGCCGGTATCTCACGAATGAATGCATGGATGTTGGCTTCCAGTGCGTCAATCGAAGCGGGCTTGTCCCTATAGACATTAGCCTTGACATACCCCCACAAAAAATAATCTAATGGTGTCAAATCGCACGATCTAGGCGGCCAATTGACCGGCCCGAAACGTGAAATTAACTGTTCACCAAACTCGCCTCGCAATTGCGCCATTGTTTCGCGTGCTGTGTGGCATGTGGCACCGTCTTGTTGAAACCACATATCATGCAAGTCAAGAACTTCCATTTCGGGCAAAAAAAAGTTTGTTATCATCGCTCGGTAGCGTTCACCATTGACAGTAACGCTGCGATTCGCATCATCTTTGAAGAAATATGGCCCAATAATGCCGCCGGCCCATAAACCGCAATATTTTCTTCACTACGCACAGTACGTAAACGTGTTGGTGGTTTAATGTCCAACAAAGTAAAGGAGAATAGGACAAAACGGTCTACAAGACCAATAACGACGAGACATATATCGTCGGAAAGGTATTTTTATGTACTACAATAGTTACTATGGGGGCTTACTTTAAATCACTGTGTGAAAAAAGTTATTCGCTAAATAGAATTGTGTTCTGGTGCATTCTAGTATGAATAAAATATATTTAGTATGGGGGAAATTTATGAAAACTGGTCTAACCAATAACGACAATATTAATGTCATTGAAAAGGTATTTCCATTACCTACAATATCTTAATATTAGTTCAGTCCGAATCACTGTGTGAAAAAAGTTATTCGTAAACTAATCAAATATTGTGGTTCATTTTAGTGAGAAAAAAATGTTTATTTTTTAGTATGGGCGAAAAGTGTGATGGCAAGTTCAACCAATAACAACGGGACGTATGTCGTTGGAAAGGAAATTTTATGTACTACAATAGTCAATATGGCAGCTTAACCCAAATCACTGTGTGAAAAAAGTTATTCGCTAATTGTTACCCATGCTCCATACATTTTATCTGTGCTAAAATTCCCTAAAACTGCGAATAACTATTTCCACACAATGATTTTTAATAAGTTGTTATGGTAACTATTATTGTTCATAAAAATACCTTTTCAACGACATGCATCTTCTTAGTACTGGAAAGACCAGTTCGTATACATTTTTTCCACACTTAATGGTACCAAAACAAAACCTAGGTTAACGAATAACTTTTTTCACACAGTGATTTGAAATGAGCCGCCATAGTGACTATTGTAGCTCATAAAAATACCTTTCCAACGACATACGTCTCGTTGTTATTGGTTCCTAGACCACCTTTCATACATTTTTGCCGATTGTCCTTTGGTGCGAAATTTGGTCACAATCTTCCGAATAGACTGCTCAGAAGGTCGAGAATGCCGACCATAAAATGGAAGCAGCGCGCGATGAACATTTCGAACCGAGCACGAATTTTGATAGTAAAATTCAATAATTTGCAAGCGTTGTTCATTTGTAGGACGATCCATGGTTAAATTGCAAACCAAACTGAAGCTGTTTGACAGTGACACAAGGTACTAAACACACGTCAGCTGTCAAAACCAGTGTTGCCAAAACCAAACCAGCTAAAAAATCACCCGTTATAATAAGTTTGTAATAATGATACAAAATTAGTTTTTGTTTGTTAGAAACAGAAACAAAATGTTATATTGCTTAAAAGAGTTTCATAATCAATTTTCATCTTAATCAACTTCAATACATAAATAATAATAAATTGCCATAAATGCATAAATACCACGTTTGGGCATATTTAAGGTGAAGGGCGTACGCAAGGGGGTGGGAGGGGCACCTGCCCCTTTAACCAAGATATATTACTAATATTTCATCCAATTTGTCTTCTTTGAATCTCAAAGTTAGATTTCTTTGCTATGAATTTTTGAATGATTTTTGCCCCCTCCCTGATTGACATCATGCGCTTTCCCTCTGTTAAAAGCTCAGGCTATTTTATTTACATCTAGATTTATTTGATAGTGGATTCGGCCAACTTTTGGTTTGTTGTATCTTGCCAATTTATTTTTGCAACACAAATTTTATTGAATCCACGAAAAAGCCTTGGCTTTATTAAGTCTTGGCTTAGTTATGGAATTATCTCTAAAAACCCGACAAAATAATGCCAGTTGATGACAATGTATCTATTCCATTATTTTTCTCCTTCACGACTTACTTAAATGGAAAAGCTAGCGTTCGGTAAGGCCAGAAATGCAACTCACAATTGAGCTTGTCTTCCAATTTTAAAGAAAAACAAAAAGATATAATTTCCACAGATTTACCAACCATTATACAAGTAGCTGCCCCAAGGAATTTTAAATTTTTTTTTGGAGATTTAGTAGAACTCATAAATAATTGTGCTCAACGACAGATATTGTATTAAACTATTTGCAAGTACCTAGTACCAGTAGTAACAAAGCGCTTTCGTAGACTGGAACGTTATTTGTAAGGGCTTTCACACTATCCGAATTACTCCCAGATATTTTTCCAGCAGAAATACCCAGTTCTCACGAGCTCTTAAATATTATTCGTCAGAAGCGCATGAATGAATTGGAATTTCAATAAACTTTTGAATAAAATCCATTGATCTATTGTGACAATTTCGCTCACCTTCTGACGAACCAAATAAACGCATACACTGTAACTGCTTTCTAGCAGCAGAATTTTGGTTTAATATTCAGGTTTCTGCCCTATTCCCATCTACGATCTGCACTAAGAAATCATGAAGTTAACCTAAGTTGAAATTAATTTCGGAAACCTTGAAATTATAAGAATCCATCAGATGGCATGGAATCATCTTAATTAAAGTTGAACAAGAGTATTTTTCTGGACTAACATTTCCACCAAACATTTCAAAAAGTATTTATATTTGTTGTATATTGTTGTTTTGTATATCCATACAATCATATGAGATATGTCGATAGAAATTTGTTTTAATTATTTTCTTTTTTTTAACAATAAGTGGTTGTCCCCGTTTTCCAGATATCTTTAACTTCAATAAAAATTGAAACCTGTTTTAAATTTAAGAAAAATCAAATTTATGGTTCACCATTTTGAGAAAATTCAACTCATACAAATTTATACATTTTTGTTTAAGTTAGTCAAAATTTGTTTTAAATTCTTCATTATTACAATCTGAAACTCAGTTTACTATTTCCCTTCAAAAAGCACTCAAGTTCATTGAAAATTACCTCATGCATTGGAGATAACAGCTTAAGTCCATTTAATTCTCTATATGTAAGAATTTTCAAATTGCAATAGTTGCTTAAGTGGATTTCTCAAAATACAAATACAAATTTGCATAAATGACTTAAATAATTTTTGTAACAATGAATATATATATTTCGTTTTGCAATAAGCGCTTAAATCGAAATCAGTTGTTTTTGACTCCAATATACATTTCTGGGTTTGGAGAGGTTTTCAATTTAGAAAAGCAGCTTAAGTCGAGATAAGCCGTTATTTAACACTGCATTATATTATTTATGAATTCTTATTTTGAGTTAAGCGTTTATGGCATATGCTGCTTAGAGTGAAAATTGGTTTTATTTTATGAAAACAGTCGTCGTCTAGCACTCGTTGCATACAGATCGTTGTTGACTTCGGCTATTTTTTTCAAGCGCATTATCGGTGCTCTTTTTTCAATCGGCTTTTTGCTATCTTACTCAATCCCAAGAGTTTTGTTTTTCTGGAAACCGCGTGTGAATTTATTTTTACCGCGTATAGTGTTACAAATTATTTAATAATGGCCAGTGGGCCAAAACACAAAGGTAATAGATTTAGTGGAATGTCTCCCGACACTCCTCTCTACTCTCCACCAAACAAACGAAAAAAAAATATAATTTTCGACGAATACCCAGACATACCTTCTATCTCTAACACAAGAAATCCTAAGTTTATTCTTATCTCTGCTAAAGATGATAAAATTCCTCTTAAAAACGTGAGCATATTTGTGCTTAGAAAAGCAATAGACGCAATAAGCAAGGAATATGAAAGCATAACTCAGCTTCAAGATGGTAATATTCTCATTCTTACCAAAAATAAAAAAATTGCCGAAAGGTTCATAGCAGTAAAAAATTGCGCAAATCAATGCCCTGTCAACATTAAATACCACGAACGCCTAAATTCTTCTAAGGGTATTGTATATGCGCCATGCCTTATCAATATTGCCGAATCTGAAATTGTCTCAGAAATGAGTTCACAAAATGTCACTGAAGTCTTTAAATTCTGTAAGAAAATTGACGATAAGCTTTCTTCATCGGGCCTTATGCTTTTTACATTCGATTCGTATCAACCTCCGACTTCGGTCGAAATAGGTTGGTATAAGGCCAAAGTAAATGAATATATTCCCAATCCAATGAGGTGTCGGAATTGTCAATTACTTAGTCACACAAAGAAAAGATGTACCAAGGATCCTAGCTGCGAAACATGTAATCTTCCACCTCACTCTCTCGCAGTCTGCACTCGCACCATGTGTGCAAATTGCCTCGAATCCCACCCCTCTTCTTCAGTTTCTTGTCCAAAATATAAGCAAAGCAAAGAAATTCTTACAATTAAGACAAGGAACAAGTGCACAATATCCGAAGCCAAACGAATTTACAATGCTCAAAATCCCCACCAAGTTCCATCCACCTCTGCACCATATGCAGAAACTGCAAAATTAGCCCAAAAAACAACAATTCACTCTCCGATAATACCCTCTCCCAAAAAAAGCCAATAACAAACAATAAATTCTTCTTTGACAACTAATCCCACAGAAAACAAAACTCTATTAAAAAATACTCCCTCACCATCACAATCTCAACAATTAAAACAAAATCTTCAAAACCAACGTCCCCTCCCTCCTACACCATCAAATTCTACCTTTAAAGATAAAAATATTTCACCAACAATTATTCCAAACACATCAAACCTAAACAACAACGACCGCAGCATGCACATCATGCACATCTCTGATACAGAAGATGATACATAATAAAAGTATCCACATGGCCCCCAACATGTCGGTGACTGTACTGGGGGAGAGGGGGGTTTGGCTATCCTTAGATCGATGGTCATTCGCTCTTCTCTCCCAGTGCTGTCACCGACTTTTTATATATACCAACATATATAAACCAACAAGTAAAACTAAATACAAACCACTCTTTTTTAAATTACTTTCAATCACATATTATATTTGCTCATTCCGGACCTAAATTTCGTCTGTCTAGACAAAATGAAACAAATTTGTAGGTTTTCCGCCTGCATGATCAAAACTATGAGCAATCGTACAGTACAAATGAGGTTCTTTTTCTTAGCTCAATATATTTAAATATATTGCTTAAAAGAATTTATAAGACCTTATTATGATGCTAAAACTAGTTCAATGGAATATCAACGGTTATTATAATAATTACCAAGAACCTCAAATTTTAATCAAGGATATGAATCCCTCTGTTATTTCTTTACAAGAAACACACATACAAAACACTACCCAAAAACATTACTGCCCCAAACAATATTCATACTTTTTTCACAATTTAAACCAAAATACTTCTGCAAAACATGGAACTGGTCTCTTAGTTGTTCATAAATCAATTCCCCACCATTTTAAAACAATAAATTCCCCATTATCAGCCATTGGAGTTGAGATGACTCTTAACATAAAAGTTACAATTATATCATTATACATCCCCCCTAGTCAACAATTTTCAACCATTGATCTGGAAAATATTGTAAATCAATTTAACACACCTATATTCAGTGTTGCCAGATTAAAAAAAATGTTCCCCCCAGAAAAATTTAAAAACCCCCCAGATTGCCACATTTTGACAAAAAAAACCCTAGATTTGTTTTCCAACTTCCAAATTATTTTTTTCTTTTAATACACATAAGTTCATTTCATATTTCAGAAGAAATAAAAAATTATGAAAATATGCATCTAGCTACATAAAAATACTTTATTTAAAAAAATCAAGAATAATATTTACACTTGTCATCTTCATTTTTGCAGTCGTTTTCACTAGCGATATCTTTCAGCGTTTTCTCTCACGGCGTAAAATTCTGCGATCCAGAGTGTAAGAAATATATCTCAATCACAACTAAGGCCGTGAGTGGAAAAATGATGTAACCCACTTTTTTTTAGCATACAGTAGACGATCGATATAGTGAAGTAATAAAAACCATGCCTATTCACTGTTTCGAGATTGTTCATTGTGTGTTCACTATTGTGGATAGTTCACTATTTCGAGATTCACTAAATCGAGCGTCTACTGTATTTTTCTTTTTGAATCGATCGATCGTAGTATTTGATGTGCTATTCAAGAAGGCAAAGTAAGTCACATTTTTGGAAAGCTCAAATATTTAAGAATTGAGTTTTTCGCTTTGATGACTTTTGATGCTTAAATGTGAAACTACGATACAAAATTATCAATTTTTTCCAAAACATGGGTTACACAACTTTTGCACACACGCCCTCAAATATTATCAGCATAACAAAATTCTAAAAATCAGCTGTTTCAATTCCTATAAGACCCTATTTTTAAAATGAAGAAAATTAAGCAGTTATACAATTTTTAAATTTTTAACTTTAAAAATTATACCCCCAGATTTCCCCCCAGACATTTCATCACCCCAGATTTCCCCCCAACGATGAAAAAAAACCCTAAATCTGGGGGGAAACCCCCCAAACTGGCAACCCTGCCTACTAACCGGTGATTTCAATGCATGGAGTCTGAATTGGGGCTCACCAAGTACAAATAGCCGTGGCAAACTCATTGAACAATTCATTGCAAATTCAAGTTTAGCTACTTTAAATGACGGTTCACCAACTCACTTCTCAACACATAATTCATTTACACATATACCCCTTACATTTATATCTCCTGAACTGACTTCGAAAACTACATGATGGAAAGTTGCTTCCAATTTATATGGCAGCAACCATTTTCCAATTACAACCGAGATAACTCTTAAAACTCCAAGTAGTTCACAACCACCTCCAAAAAAGTTTATTTTAGACAAAGCTAACTGGCCTCTTTTCCAACAACAGATTTACTCCTTTTTGCCACAAAGAGAAGTATCTTGCAACATAAAATCCAGAAAGCAATAAGATATGCTAGTAACCTGGCCATTCCACAAACTAGCGGGAGATCACTTAACCCCCCCAACAATCCCACTGTTCCTTGGTGGAACAAGGAAATTCATAAACTGCGTCAACTCAAACAAAATGTATGGAAACTTTTTAAAAAATCACCTAACGACAATAACCTCATTGCCTATCGTAAATCCAAGGCGTTATTCCGAAGAGAAGCAAAAAAAGCCAAGATTGAAAGCTTTGAGAAATTTACCTCAAATATAAACCCTAGCTCTTCATCGAAAAATTATGGAAAGACATTAGATGTCTCACAGGACACGATAGACCTCCCACCATCAAAATTATAGAAAACCAAACAAAATTATTATCTTCTCCTTTAGAAATAACAGAATTTTTTGCGGTAACATGGGAACAACTTTCAGATGATTCCAATTTCCCTATAGAATTTTTACAAGAAAAAAATTAAATTATAAATGTTATACTTTCACCAACATACGTTGCAAATGACTCTGCTAATTCAATAGAGTCGCCTATAACCTTTATAGAGTTCGAAAGTTGTCTAAGCCTTACTAAAGGAAATACACCAGGATTTGATCGTATATCCTACGTGATGATAAAAAATAGTCCGTTATTCTTTAAAAATCACCTTCTCAAACTTTTTAATCAAATATTCCTTAGTGGCATCATCCCTCAAGCATGGAAAACAGCTAGTATCATACCACTTCTTAAACCAAACAAAAATAGTAGGGTCAAGGGGGGTAATTGTAAATGGGGGTAATTGTAAACAGCTTCTTGTTTTGGGAAACCTTTCGTCTGAGGGAATAGGCACCGGCTTTATTAGGAAACCTTTTATTTTCTCGTTTTGCTGACAGGAAGCAAACATCATCTTTCAACGGGTTAGTCGAAATTTTTGCGTTGACGGGAGTTGTTAAATTTTTTTGAGATTTTCAAATTATTTGAATTCTAAAAGATATTGTTAAAAGAAATACAACATGTCAAGGTAAGTGCAAATTCCTTTATAAACATTTTAATATGATTTGTGAATGCATATAGTATTTTCGTTCCTTTTAACAATGAAATACAAAAGTTTTTGGTTGTTTACAATTTCCGCATTTTTTTCCTCCCATGGGCAATTGTAAACGTTAAAATGGGGTGAAAGTAAACACTTTGGGGTAATTGTAAATGTCAATTTTTAATAACTTAATAGTTCCCCTAATAGCATAATTTAATTTATAAAACATGCCACGTGTTTTTTCTTAAAGAATACAAATTTTTTTAAATCTGCGCCTATAATTTATAAAGAAGTTTTAAAAATAATTTTTTTGTTTTAAATAAATCAAAAATGGTGTAAATTGCAAGCCTTTTATTTGGGGTAAATGTAAACATTTCTATTTCAATCTCTTCTCGTCGACAAATGGTACCTTATTATTTTTTAAAAATTAAATTTTAGACATTTGTTTCATTTAATTCTATTTCTATGGCTCTTGTAGACACTTATGTCCGTGTTTCCAATTGCCCCATTTTTTAATTTTTCTCTTAATTTAATGGGGTAAATGAAAATATCGATTTTTATAAAAACTATGAAACCTACAAATTTGAAACGTAGGTTTTTCATTAGCTTATTTAATCCACATTTATTATCCCAGGTAGTCATTTTGTAAAGTACCCCATAGTTTAACTAGAAGACACATTATAAATTATTAAAAAATGAAAATGCAAAATCGTTCACAATTACCCCCTTTGACCCTACTGAGATCACATCTTATCGTCCAATATCCCTGCTCCCATGCTCAGGTAAGATTTTGGAGAAAATTATATCCAAACGAATCTTCTGGTTCTTAGAAAAAAATAACCTTATTAATACAAACCAAGTCGCTTTTAAAAGTGACAGAAGCACAATGGATTCATTATTATGCATTGACGACTTTATAGCCTCAGCTATCTCTGAAAAAAACCATGCCTCTCTTCTTGCAATAGACTTCGAAAAAGCTTATTTTGATCGCATAGGTATCCATGTAATACTCAAACAACTTATCAAAAATTGAAAATTGGGCCTAAGATATTTAATTTTGTCAAATCTTTTTTACTAAATAGAAAATTTCGTGTCAAACTCAATAACACATATTCTAAAGTACATAACCTTAAGAACGGAATCCTACAGGGATCCCCTCTTTCGGTTACACTTTTCATAATAGCCTTTAACGAAATTTGTCAAATTTTAGAAAAATATAAAAAAATAAATTATTCTCTTTATGCTGACGATCTTATTATTTTCACAAAATGTAAAAACTTGACATTAGTTGGATCTGAATTTCTAAATATCTCTAACGATTTGATAAATTAGGGCAAATTAAGTGGTTCCAAAATCTCTTTTGATAAATGTAAATCATTACATATCTGTAAGAAAAACACCTGTTCAAAAGTAATACCCTTAACAGTAAATAACATGAGCATTGAAAATGTAAATATTCTAAAAATATTAGGAGTTATATTCGACTCAAAATTTAGCTTTAAGGATCATTGTTTATATGTTAAGAAGAGCCTTTCTACCAGAGTAAATATGATAAAATATCTAGCTAGTAAACGTAGTCTCTGTAATATAAATTCACTTATAACTAAATGTTGTTAGATCCATTATTTTGTCAAAAATCGTCTATGGCCTCGCCATATATTCTAAAACATTAAACTCATCGCTACAACTCATAACTCCATCATACCATGAAGCCGTCCGAACAGCCATCAAAGCATTCAGAACAACACCTATAAAGAATATTCTCACAGAAACCGGACTCCCAACAATAGCCGAACGTGCAGAGTACCTCACTGCCTTGATTTCACAGAAAATAAATTCTGTAAAAAAGTCACCAATTCACAACGTAATAAAAAAAAAAGTTGCGACATAAAAAGGTACAAAAATACTCATCATCGTTATCTAAAGCACTATATACATCAAAGATGCTGAGCTTACCCCTACACATAAAAAATAAAAGAGACACCACTCACCCACCTTGGAACTTTTCAAAAAACAATTAAGACCTCACTCTTCGCAATTACTCCAAGACAACAACGAGCAACGAAGTATATAAAACCATTTTCAATGAAATGTCTACAAAATATAAATCCTTGAAATGGAATTTCCTTTACACTGATGGGTCCAAAACAGACCAAGCCACATCTTTTGCCGTTGTAAACGAAAAGGGTCTAACTGTTTCGAAAGGACTTTTACCTCTGTCCTCATCAATATTTTCAGCTGAAGCCTTTGCAGTTTATCAAGCAACAATAGAAGCAAAAACAAAAAAATTCTGATATGTACAGATAGTTTATCTACAATTATGGCAATTGTAAACATAAACAACAATACGGAAGTGATAGGTAGAATCCGTGATAAGTTAATCACAAACATAAAAAGTATTAAACTTGCGTGGATTCCAGGACATGTCGGGATAAAAGGTAATGAGATTGCAGACCAGGCTGCTAAGTCAGCTATAAACGAACCGCTGCACATTTTTCATTGTTTTAACAAAAAAGACAACAGAAAACAAATTATAAACATCTATGTTGAAAAAAAGAAATTGTGCTGGAAAGAATACATTCATCACTATTCATCGCTCAATCCTCAACCAACATACCCTATCTTCCCAATAAATACACCATTAAACATGATCCGCATCTTCATACGACTCCGTTTGGGTTACACCAATCTAACCCACAACCACATCATAGTCCAGTAAATAGAGAAATTTTACTACTGACCAAATGGAAAAAAATAGCGGCAGGCTGAAATTTTGCAGGTCGTTTCGGGGGTAGGTATACAACTTAAATCTAAGTTGGCGACCTCCTACCCCTTGCAGGGGCGGTGCCACGCCCACTTTCCTTAAATCCTGGTTTCTGAAGAAACGGCTGCACCGATATGAATGAAATTTTCATAATTTGTTAATATAGTCGTAGAAAAAACTAAGAAAATTGTTAAAGTAAAATCCGCCCACTGCCACGCCCACTTTT
This sequence comes from Dasysyrphus tricinctus, assembly GCA_963921185.1. Taxonomy (NCBI): domain Eukaryota; kingdom Metazoa; phylum Arthropoda; class Insecta; order Diptera; family Syrphidae; genus Dasysyrphus; species Dasysyrphus tricinctus. The sequence goes on from OY992530.1 coordinate 131,018,382, forward strand.
CTTATTCCTTTGTTTCTAATAAACTGCTCCAAGGATTTCCATGAAATTTTAAGAGTTTGTTCTTATGGATGAAAAAAAATCTCAAATTGGTTGTAGTAAAATCCGCCCACTGTCACGCCCACTTTTCTCATGTCTTTATTTCTCGGAAACCCCTCTTGCGATTTGTATGAAATTCTGAGAGTTAATTCTTATGTACGAGAAAAAAATTTAAAAAAGTTAAAGTGATGTGCATAATCAAAACAATTAAATTTCCCACAACCTTATGAACACTGATGAATAATACTAATTGTAAGTCTCGCTCGAAAAAACAAGACTTGAAAGTTCTACACACTCCAAATAGCCGTCTTACAAAACAATATTGAAGAAAAGTCGGAGCGCTTAGTGGGCGGATCTTACGAAAAGTGCTTTTTTAATCGATATTCATATAATAGTACAATGATTGTCCATTTAGCTGCGAAATTAAGAACAAATCCTTACGCTATGAAAGAACTCAATTAAATGATTTTCATCAATCTGAAGACTTCGAGGCCTGATTTGGGTTTTTATTTTTATTCAAAAACTAAATCGTTACTCCCTAATACAGTTCGTAGAAATTAATAAATATATATGAAAGAGGAGCGTGACTATACCTGTGGGTTTCACTAAACCAAAAGTGCTTCGCAAATCTTTATATCACTAGTATGAGAACTCCAAATCAGTTTCTGAGAAATCAAGATATAAAAAGTGGGCGTGGTAGTGGGCAGACTTAAATGAAATTTTGTTTTAAATTTTGTTCTCGTTCATAAGAATAAACTCTGAAAATTTCATGCAAATCGTAGGAGCCATTTTCGAGAAACAAAGAAAGAAGAAAAGTGGGCGTGGCAGTGGGCGGATTTTACTTTAACAATTTTTTTAATTTTTTCTACGACTATATTAACAAATTATGAAAATTTCATACATATCGGTGCAGCCGTTTCTTCAGAAACCAGGATTTAAGAAAAGTGGGCGTGGCACCGCCCCTGCAAGGGGTAGGAGGTTGCCAACTCAGATTTAAGTTGTATACCTACCCCCGAAACGACCTGCAAAATTTCAGCTTGCCGCTATTTTTTTCCATTTACAATTCTAATTTTACTGTACTACATCTCTAAAAATCAACCACCAACTTGCCAACTTTGTAACCAAAATATCCCACTTACAATAAAACACCTGACATCCGAATGTATAAAAGTAAGCTCCATCTGTAGGAACCAATTTGGTAAAGACAAATTAACCGACTTCTTGATAACGCCATCGGAACAAAACATCAAAAATATTTATAAAATAGCGTGCATACTAAAAATAGAATTAAAAATTTAGTTTATTATAATAAAAAAAAAAATCTTTTTTATCTAAAATACTTTATATGTGTAGATATTACGTACTTAAAAACATTGAATTAATTTTATCTTTTATCAAATAGCCGCAGACTCTGGTAGTTAGTGCTATAGATATTAAGTTAATATTGTAATTTACTTACATGTTAATAAAGTCATAATAATAATAATTATTATTTTATGAAAAAAGGGCTTAAATACAAGGGGATTTTTTCAACAGTGCAATGGAACATGGAGAACATAATGAAACAAAAAACTGACTTTTGTCTTAAATTGACTTAAGCAGTTTATTGCTTGTGGCCACAGAACTTTTGAAAGCAATTTGAAATGGAGTAGACGGCTCGTCTACTAAAAATAAAATACAATTACTATTATATTACTACTATATTTTCTTACACACTCCTCACACTGGGGTGTGACATACCACATACCCCAATCATAAAAAAACTACAAAAATTATGTTATTTATAGTCAAAAATTTTTATTAGCAGTTCATGTTTTAAGTTCATTAAAAAAGTTTTTAATTGGTGCACTCAAATAACAAAAAAGTAAAATACTTATATGCAATGTATTTAGCTGTAAAAAAAACTTATCGATACTTCCAATTTTTTGTTTTATAGCTGAACAAACCCTACGATAGCTAGGTCAATTGATTAGTAAATGCGTTACTATTTTGTGTTGAAATGCTTGATAAACTGTAAAACACGAAATTTTCGTTTAATTTATTTATTCACACACTAACATAAAAACCCTTTTATGAACTGCACACTGGGGTGTATGATACCCCAATACAATTTCAAAGTACTGTTATTCACGTATACAAAATTCAAATGGCTAAAAATGGCCTCCTTCAATTATTAAAGAAAATATGAGTTTGAATTTACATGGGCATGGCATATCTGACAAAGAATTTTTTAACGGTTTGCACCACAGTTTTTAATTTTGTCTGGGGTATCTCATACCCCAGTGTGAGGACGGAAGGTGTTTTTTTTTTTTTTCAAACCAAAACCTTTAGTTTGACGACGATTTTTGAACATCCACTGATTTTATGAGTCTTGGTTCAAATGAACTCAATGCAAGTCGCATGTCATTGCAATCCAAGCGATTTTGTTGTTTGTTTGTTCACATTATGATATTTTATTGCATTTTTTTAGAAGATTAAGATAAATTGCCTTTGCTTTCTGGCACCAACATTTTTGTGTCTGATTCCACTTTCAAAACATTCTTTGGAGCTGCGACAATTTTGAAGTTCCATAAGCTGTTCTCGAAGCTCATTGGGAATATCGAATCAATGCAAGTTTTTAGCAACTTCAAGAATGAAAATATTTGCTCAATTTTTGATATTACAAGTTGAGTTGTTTCAAATTGGCAAAAGTTTGCTTGCAATTCAACTTTCGTCGCAGAGAATGCCTTTAATAGTTCAGACTTTAGTATTTTATCGCATACATTTTTTCTATGAATTTTAAATGAATTAGAAAGGAGAATGGGCAAATTTCATTTACATTTACCATAAAACTATAACATTACAATCCTCACAATATTAAAAAATCCTGAGTCAAATATTATGTTTAAAAAAATTACAAAGTTGTTGAAATACGTACTGGGTCTGTTTAAACCCGTAATGCGTCCTTGGGATATTCTGAAACCCCGTTAAACATACTACTACAGTGGCAGTAGACGTTATGAAGTTAGAATAAAGCATTACACCCACTAAAAATATAATCACTATGCAATATTGCTCAATGCAATTGCATTATATAAACATTGAAATATCTTCTTTTCTAAATGAAATGCAATGTAACGTCCATAGTGAAAGTTGTTTCTGAGTAGCATACCTTTCATTTGACACTAATTTCATTAATGGCCGCTAACGCCCAAAAATGCCCATTCCCCTTTGTATGAATTTTAAATGAATTAAACAAAAATCAAGGTCATAGCGACTTTTGGCACCTCATTTATGGAGAAGAACCCCGCCCTAAATGTATGAAAAAAATTTCTCGGTCTGAGCTTGTAGATATCATTTGGATGATAGAGGATTTATGTTGCCATTGCCACCCTTGTCAAACAAACTTGTAGAACATTTAATTTCCTACAAAATATTTCTTGTAACTTTTTTCGATAAGTACTTTTTTAATATTGTACTGCATTTTGTTAAAAAAAGGCTTTCTTTTCAATTTAGGGTAGAAGTTATAAATGAACCCTTAGAAATAAATGGATTACATCCTTTCTCGATGACTTCAATTTATTAAAAAAAGATAGAAATTCAGAATGTTACATTTCAGGTTAGATATATGATATACAAATATGACAATGATAACAAAAGCTTAGTTTTAAGTGGTATACATTATTTTGAACAGACATGTTGTGTTTTATTCAACAATTTATCATAAAAAAATAAATGTCGAAATAAAAGTTGTAGGTAGACCTTTCAACTATCTATATATTTTTTGCCTCAATATTTTAAATGAAAGTGAGTTACTTGCGAAGATATAATAAACGTTAAAAGCAAAATGGTGGCTAAATGACTCTAAGGGCAGTTGTGAAGAATGATGCTTTCGGCTCGAGTACTAATTTAATTTCGAGCCTCGATGTTTCTATTTACCAGCAGAAGTCAAGTAGTTAAAAATATACGTATATGATTCTATACAGCTCTCTACTACTAATATGCGCTACAGGGTGAGAACCGTAAGCCATATAACAAAACTGTTAAGTCAAAAAATATAGATAATTGAAGGGACTATAACTTTTATTTCGATTTTTTTTTTTAGAACAAAAAAATAAGATATGATGAGTATACCAAAATCAACCCCTACTTTTTTTAAGAAAATGCAGTATAACTTTTTAAAAAAAGCACTTATCGAAAAAAGTTACTTAACATATTTTATAGATTATTAAATTTTCTACAAGTTTGTTTCACAATTTTGTTTCGTAGCGTCAAAAATGCGTGAGTTACGTTTGATAACAAAAAAAAGCTGTTAAAAACAAATTGGCGGCCAAATGACTCTAGGTGCAGTTGTGAAAAATGAGGTTTTTGGTTCGTGCACTAATACCCTTTCGAATATCAAAGTCAAACTGCATGTTTGAATTATTTCTCAGAGCTCCATAAAATTAAATCTAATTACCCCGTACTACAACCAATACACCATCATATGTCATCAATGGATCACATCTCCAAACATTCTTGCAAGGACTTCGAGAGGTGGCAAGAAGTATCTATGACGAGAATTGATGACGAAAATACAAAATAGTCTTACTGAATACTGATGAAGAATTTGAAAGTTTTTGTTCCATAATGAAACAGCAGTTTCCGCATCTATAAACATATGTACATTTTGTGACAGAGCACCTCAAGAAGGCGGTCACAGGTACGTAAGTAAAAGAGATTTACTTTTGTTCTTGTGCTAAATGCGTCAGGGACTTTCCGAAGAATTTTTATGTGCCATGTTCCAACATTCAAGTCAGCTGCAAAAAAAACTAGGCTGTCAGTATGGTTAGTAGACAATCTTTGATGCAACGTTTTGTTCCAACTCATATTGGGTTCGATGCAATTGATCGAGAAAAATATACATAAAACCAAACGCTTTCAAAAACAAAGTGTCTGTCCTATAAATTCCAATAATTCCGTTTAAAATATGACTAACTCCACTGAGCCAGTATACATACATTATGTATGTATGTATGTAGCTACATCCCTACATTAAATTTATATTTTCAAATCTGACAGCAAATACTTTTTTTCGCAGAAATAATACGAGAAACTAAACAAAATTGACAATCCCCCCAACACATATAATCAAAATTAACAAGTCTCTAAACTTCCCACACTATGTATATTTGTTTTTTTTATCAAAACATATGAACGGTCCAGGGGAAAAACGGCTTAAGTCCACTTGAATTGATTCCGAGAAAAATTAACTTGTAAATCTATTACTAAAATAATGGCTAATTCAAAGAAAAATAAATAAAACTGATAACTTTTTTTGTTAAGCACGAAGTACTTAAGTAAGCAAACATATATAGATTTTAAAATCCTGAATTTTCTTGCATGACACGTTGACATGAGTCAAAAGGACCTTCGACGACGTTTTAACCAAAATTTCGATTTTTATTTGAAATTTTGTTCTGATAATAGTCAAACACAAATACGAAAACAACCAATGCCACCATACCTTTAAAACAAATTATAAATAAAATTTAAATAAAAAATAAAATATTGACTCATAATGGTAATAAAGGAAATATTAAATAAATAAATATCCCTTTGAGAATTTGTTTGCGTACGCAAAAGTTCCATAATATCTATTAATTTGTTTCTATTGGCAACAATCTTCCAGTAGCGCTTTGAATAATTAGGTGTCACTTCTATCTATATTTATACATACCTATTGAAAATTTCGAATTCTAAAATTATTAGATTTTAAAAAACTGTTCATTATTCATTAAAAATTTGAATTTAAAAGAAAAGCAAAACAAAGAATTGATTTTTAGCTGCTAAAAACTGGATAGAATTTTTGTTGTTCTCAATAATTCTTACTTAATAAGCTCAATTTAAATGATCATTGATAGTTCAATCATTGAAACAATAATTTTGTTAGAAAGCTTGAGACAAAATAATTTTTTTTAATATAGAAATAATATTTTAGTCATTATCTATATATTTTTATTTATTTAGTTATTGATTTTGCTTCTAAAAATTAATAATAAAATATTCAATGATGAATTTTAATGAAATCTTTAAATAATCCTTGGACTGGCACTCTTAATATTGAATTCCTTCTATTTTCAGAAGGCAAAAGCCTTCAAGAGAGTTAAAGTAATTTTGAAGCAATAAACAGAACAGAAGTTATTTGATTAAACGGTGCAAGGAAAAAGTCCTTGGGAGCTAAGTTAACTAAGTTGAGTTGGAAATAAATACCTTAATTGAATTGAACTTAGGTTACATGTTGTATTTCAAACTTTCCTTAAACGGCATTATGTTCATTTGTTATTGTAAGAAAAAAGAAAAATTCTAACAGCTTTTGCACATGTATAAAACTAGAAATAATATAAGAGATCGAAAGAATTTGTTTAAAGAAAATTAAGATTTAGTTATTCCTCATCAAAACATTGCAGGAAATCAATATTCATTAATCATTAGGATGATGAACTATGTATTTGTAAAATTGTTCTGCATAGAAAGATAGACTTGAAAAGTTGTTATTGTGGAATTTTCATAAATTTTTTTTAAGATCATGCCTAACTGACTAAAACTGAGTAGATGACGGAGAAAACAAAACTACACTTTTCTCTCCCAAATTTCAGTTTCAGTAAATCCATTGAAAATAGCAACAAATGCACAAAAGCAACGATATTTAATGTTATTTTTAATGGGGTAAATATTCTACAAAATTATCGAAAATAATTTTTTTTTGTATCCCTTACGGTACATAATTTATGTGCAAGTTTAAAGATTTTCAATCAACTTTTACAAATTTGCTGATATTTTGCGTAAGAGACTATGAAAACCCCATGTATTTTGTATGAAAAATTTCATGTGCTCGCTTGCACGTTTGAACGTTAACCGATTTCAATGAAATTTTACACACATTTTTTTTTTCAATTACCTTGATCACTTTTATCATTGATGAGAATGATTTAAAAATACAAATTACAATATAACTAAACAAAAAACAATTTTCAATCGTACGTGTCTTGTCCGTTACCACTAGCTGTCTTCTCCGTTGCCGCATCTTTCATATTTTTGTCTCATAGTAAAATGAAACTAGGCATTAAACCAAGAATAAATAAATAAATAAATAAATTGGGTGGTGCAACAGCTCATGGAGAAACAGGGCCTAGTGATTTACAATTCTCAACCATTCCTGTGTGCGTGTGGTTGGCAGGAATGGAGGGGGCCTACAGTTTTTTGCTGAGTTCAAACGGCTAAGTGAGAAGCACTTTTTATGACAAGTATACTCTGTTTTTAGGTGGCACGGTTGGGAATCGAACCCACACCTTCAGCAGTACACCAGTACTACGCACTAATCATCATGCCAAGAGGTACTACTATTAAACCAAGGATGGCTTTTGGTAAATGTTTGATTTAGGTAAGGGTGCGAAAAAAATCAATTTCATATCATACCCTGAGGCCACACGAGCCAGTACTGGCTAGCCAGTTTGCTACACATACTAACTGCCAAATTCCTATTCGTGTATATGCTGTGACGTAGGCGGCATGCCAAACTGGCTTCATTACTGGCCAGCGTTCGGATCTTACTCCAAATGGAGTAAATCTACTCCGATTTTAAGGAAAGAAATTTAACTACTACGATTTTCCACTTTTTGAAGACTGAAGATGGAACCATTTTAATCTATCGTCTGTGTGGTGTGGAGTGGCATTTTAAATACTCTGTGCTCACTTCTCAAGCCTGCCATGTTGTAAACTGTCATTAGCCGTTGTATTAAGTACATTTTTATCTTCGCTTAAAAAAGTAGCATGTTAAAATGCAACAACAGTTTTGTATAACTCCGTATTATTGTTAGCCTCATCTTTTAGTACATTTTTATCTTCGCTTACAAAAAAAGAAGCATGTAAAAAACAACAAAAATATGGAACTATATTGGATTGATGTTGTATTTAATATGATACTTCTTTTTATGTGCAGATAAAAATGCACTAAAAACAAATGTACTGACGCCCTGCAACATTACTTCACTAGCAAAAAACAACAAAATCCAAAGTTTCGTTGTCATTACGAAAGTTTCGCGTTGGTTTTGGAGAGCCTAAAAACTTATTTCTATCACAAAATAATATTTATCGTAAGAGCTGTTGATTTATTTTTCGTGCGCAGCGATACAAAATACACGACAGATACACAATGGTAAACAACAACAAAAACTGTCGTCGGCGAACGTTTTGAGTCGGTTAGGGTGAGCCTTTAAAAAATTCACTTGCCAGTTTTTGTTGGCTTTCTTCTTGAACGAAAATAAGACCCTACAACAAAACCAGATGTGACATGTGTGGTTCCGGTTTTATTCATATTCAAACATTCATGGATACCCTTACTATTTTTCCAAATATGCTACGAAATAGTACTGCCGAACCCTGTTACTGGCTGCTCTACTGGCTTCCCAACTGGCTACGAAAAAGGCAAGCCAGTTGACGAACCAGTTGCTCAGGTTTGTATGTGTTAGTAAGAAAATGTGAGTGTATTGCGACTGGCTAGCCAGTACTGGCTCGTGTGGCCTCAGGGTTAATGGACTTCGAAATTGTATTTTTAATAATAAATAAATTTATTAGTCCTGATTTGGTTAAATTTTTTCTTTATGAATCCCCCCCCCCCCCCCCCCACAAGGGGTGAAGCTATATACGCACCTGGAATTTTCGCAAAACCTTTTAATAATTCCCTGTAAATAATTTTTGGAATTGTTTTCTAATTTTCCTGTGGGATACCAAGCAAGAAAAACTCACCTTGTTCTTAACCTGCAAGTACATGGATACATTGTATACAGACAAATAAAATTTCTAACTCTACCGATTGAATTGTATCTCGAAAACGGTTAAAGTTTCTTTTAAAATTGACATGGGGATGCTTTATACCAAAATTCTGCTTTCCACCATTTATTCCATAATTTGGTTAATTTTAAGGTATTTATATTTATATAATTTAATTTTTTCAAACAAAAACACAATAACGAAATATTCAATTTATTTTATTTGTAGATATATGTTTGGTTAAAATGTACTATTTATAGTGCGTCATCATATGTATTGGCGCATGCATTGGTTATTAATTATTGTGCCGATCATTGGGATGAAGGCTTTATTTCAATCTTATTTATCTATTACAGATTTCTTAGGGCGTAAGAACTCTTTTTTCCTTAATCAATAAGTCTAATATCTTCAAAAAAATACTGATAAAGATAAACATTAATTTTTAAATTATTGATTTATTTCGGTTTTAGTTTAAAAAATCAATTCGGTTTGTATTTATTTATTGGAAAAAATTATTTACCTAAAATCATTTACAAAATTAAATCACAATTTTTTCTTTTTTCTATTTTTGAAAGTAGGTATTCATAAAATGACAATAATTATTGGGATGTGGTTTCTCTTATGTGTGGTTTTATTTTTATTTTCCTTTACAAAATATGCCAAAATATAAAAAAATAAATAAATAAACACATTGACAATACAGTACTGAACTTTCCAAGGAATGAGCTTTAAGTCACGTCATATTTAACATCCTGATGTCTTACGTATTTCTGTGAAAAATTAAATAGAATTTTTATCAATTGCAATTACAAGTAATGGAAGTGTTTGTTTTTTTTTCAATTACAATTACGTGTACTTAGTTGTAATGGAAAAAGTTCGATTACAAATTTCGTGTAAATTAAAATTAATGTTGAAATAAATTAGGTACATACTAAAATTGATCGTTATTTCCCAAGTCTGTTATGCCGGTACCTATGTTTATTTTAGATTACATGAAATGTATTTATTAACTTAAGATATTTTTAATTGTTTTGACATATTTTTATTTTAGTTCTTTGGATTTTAAATTAATACTTAAAGTCAAGAACCTATAGATATTTATGAACGAATGTTTGATAATTTCAAATACCTTAACCAAATGCATTTCGATTTTAAAACGATATTTTAAACCTATGGCATCTCCAAAAAAGATCCATCCTAAAAATAATATTTGCATAGAAGGTGTAGGTAAACATATAAAATATCACTTTAGACTTTTTATGTTAAAATTTCATATTTACGGCAACACTATATATTTGACAATCGTTCCAATTCCATATAATAGTATTCTTTTTTCGTCTTTGCATTTCATGTATTCATTTATATATCATTTACGTTTACTCTTTAAATAAACTTTGCCTTAAAAAGACGTGTGCTCTCTTATTATCTCTGCTAAAATTCTAACAGGTTATGGGCCCAGGCCGAACCTTTGTTTTTTCTTTGTCTTTGTTAATTAATCATTTAATTTAAAGATAATCACAGTTAACTTAATCGAAGTTTTGCTAACTTTTTTTGCAATAAAAATTTTCTGGTAATCGCATAAAAATGGCTTCTCAAGGTTTGTACTCTATTGAGAAACTGGACGACTCTAATTATGCCTCATGGTCAGTCCACATGAAGAGTGTCCTAGTTCATTCGGAGCTGTGGGGAATTGCCAGTGGACGAATTGTAAAACGTGAAAACATGACTGCAGCAGAAACGTTGTTATTTGATGCAAAAGATGAAAAGGCGCTGGCCAGCATTATGTTGTGCATTAAGCCTACTCAGCTGAACCACGTGCGTCACTGTCTAACATCTAAAATTGCTTGGGACACATTGAGGGAAATCCATCAACCGTCTGGTCCTGCACGTAAGGTGACGTTGTTTAAAAAATTGCTTCAACTAAGATTGTCTGATGAGTCTCGTATGTCGGAGCATTTAAATACATTCAGTGAGACGATGGATAAGTTAGCTGAGATCGATGTTAAGATAGATGACGAATTGGTGGTTATCATTCTGCTGTCCAGTCTACCTGATTCTTTTGAGAACTTTGTAGTTGCTATAGAGACACGCGATCAGCTTCCAGTTTTAAATGTGCTGAAAGTGAAGTTGCTGGAAGAAGGAGCTAGAAGGCATGAAAGAGCAAACAAGGTGCCAGATGTGAATGAAGGTCAGCATGCATTTGTTGCACGCGCCAAAAAATATTCCAAATTTAAGAACAGTGCTGGCGGGAATAACTCTTTAAGCAACAACGACAGTAGTAAGAAGGGAAAACGTGTAAATGTTAAATGTTACAATTGTGGTCGTCGCGGCCATTTCGCGTCTCATTGCAAAGAAACAAAGAGAGACAGAGATAACGAACAATCATTTTCTATTCTCGCTTCTACATCTAATGGCTTAAGTTTAGATAGAGATTCTTGGTGCATTGACAGCGGAGCCACATCACACCTCTGCTGTGATAGAAGTTTGTTCTTCTCATATGTTGAGCGAAAAGAAAAAATTATTCTGGCGGGGGATAATTTCATACTTGCGGAGGGTAAAGGCGATGTTTGCTTTAAATTCCATGGGCAAAAGTTGAAGTTACGAGATGTGCTGTACGTTCCTTCGATGCAAGGAAATTTTGTGTCCGTAAGTAGGGCAGTTGAATGGGCTAACAATAAGAGATATGCCAGGAAATAACGAATGTGTGACTTGTGCGAAAAGTAAAATATGTGTGAAGCCATTCCCTAGTGCAACATTCAGCCGTTCCCAAGATCTATTGGAAGTTGTGCACAGTGACGTATGTGGGCCCCATGAATAAAAAGTCAATAGGCGGGTCTAGATACTTCGTCACTTTTATAGATGACATGTCTCGTTACATATTCGTTTATTTTCTTAAGACCAAAGGAGAAGTGTTAAACGTTTTCAAATCCTTCAAGGCTTTAGCAGAAAAGCAAACAGGTAGACAAGTCAAAATTCTGCGTAGTGACAATGGGGGCGAATACCTTTCGAAAGAGTTTGGGTCATTTCTGAATGCAGAGGGTATACAGCGTCAGCTGACTGTTCCGCATACACCCCAACAGAATGGCGTCGCGGAACGCGCTAATCGAACTCTAGTAGAGATGGCCAGGAGCATGATTGTTCATAGTGGGCTAGATGCAAGTTTTTGGGCTGAGGCGGTTGCAACAGCAGCTTATCTACGTAACAGAGCTGTCACAAAAACCCTCGTCAATAAAACCCCTTATGAGGCATGGATGCAAAAGAAACCAACGGTATCGCATCTTCAGGTTTTTGGTTGCTTAGCAATAGCAAATGATAAAATGCAACAAAAAAAATTCATCCGAAAGGTAGAGAGATGATTATGGTTGGTTATTCAGACGTTTGTAAGGCATATCGTCTGTATGATCCTGAAGCAAAGAAAGTAGTCATCAGTAGGGATGTATTATTTATGAAACAACCATATGTCAATCAAAAAGGTAAAGCTTTGGGCGTGGACAAAGATGACGTTATGCAGTTGGTTTGTGAGGTTGACAAGGTTGTTGCTGCTGAGGTTGTAAGCGAACCTGCTCAAGTTGCTGAAGTCCTTGAAATTGCCAATGATGTTGTTGATATTAGTCAAGATTCTATTCAAGTTGGTGAGGTTGGCGAAGTTGCTAGTGATGGTATTGCTGCCGAATCTATTTGTGAGTCTGCTCAAGTTGGCGAAGTAAGTGAAGTCGCCAATGATGTTGTTGTTGCTGGAGCTGTTGGTGGAGCTGTTCAAATTCTTGGTGATACTGCTATGGAAGAGGTAGTAATTGTTCGTTCCGGGAAGCGGGAGCGTGAGTCAGATGACAGTGCGAGTGATGACTGTCAAGAGAAAATTAGGTGCTGCAGAGGAAGGCCTAGATTAATTCGCACAGGAAGACCAGGACGCCCCCGAAAAGAATTTCATCATTCACTAAATCTTTTTGAAGAGGATGGTGAATTAATTCCACAGACAGTCGAAGATGCTGTAAATGGAAGACATTCAAGACAATGGCAGGCCTCGATGCAAAAAGAATTTGATTGTTTGGTTAACAATGGAACCTGGTCGTTAGTCGATCTTCCACCAGGAGAAAAAGCCCTTAGTAACAAATGGGTTTTCACTTTGAAAAAAAAATGCAGATGGCAGCATTCAAAGGTTTAAATCACGTTTGGTGGCGAAAGGATGTGAGCAGCGTTATGGAGTTAATTTTCAAGAAACCTTTTCCCCAGTAGTGAGGTATGCAACCATACGCATGATTCTTGCGTTAGCTTGCGAGTATGAAATGCACCTACACCAAATGGATGTCTCATCAGCCTACCTAAACAGTGAGCTTCGTGACACCGTCTACATGAAACAACCTGAATCGTTTGTCGATAAGGAGTCTCCAAGCAAAGCTTTGAAGCTGAACAAGACCCTTTATGGTTTGAAACAAAGTGGACGAGAATGGCACGAAAAGCTAGGTTCTGTCCTAAAAAAAATTGTTTTTTCTCCGTGCGAAAGCGAGCCGTGTGTTTATACGAAAAATCAAAAAGGTAATTTTAATATTATAGCCATTTATGTTGATGATCTCATTTTAGCAAGCTCTGAGTTGAATGAAATCATTAAGATCAAAGCCCAAATTGCGAGAGAGTTCGAGGTTGTAGATGGAGGCCAGATACATTATTTTCTGGGTTTGGAAATAGCACGTGAAGGTGAAGCTGGCCCTCTCACTGTTTGTCAGCGACAATATATTACTTACCTATTAAATCAGTGTGGAATGGAAAATTGTCGACCAGTTTCAACACCTCTCGATGCAGGGTACCAAGTAAATTGTTCGAACGAAAGCTGTAAAAGGGTCGATTGTACGAATTATCAATCTCTTATTGGCGCACTTATGTATCTCGCAATTTCTACAAGACCTGACATACTTCATTCGGTATGCAAGCTCTCACAACGAAATATGGATCCCCATACCGAACACGAAGCTGGAGTTTGGCACATTCTCAGGTATCTTCGAAAAACAATTGATTACAAATTGCATTATTTCAAAACAGGAAACCCAATCGAATGTTTCGTGGATGCAGACTGGGGAGGCGATGCCAGCGACAGAAAGTCATTCACTGGATATACCTTTGTTGCAGCGGGAAGCGTTTTTTCATGGGAGTCGAAAAAACAAAATCTAGTGGCTCTTTCCAGCACAGAGGCGGAGGACGTTGCCCTTTCGACTGCAGCAAAAGAAGCGGTTTATATTAAGAACAGCGACAACCAGAGTGCTCAGCATTTGATAAAAATCCCGTTTATCATGCAAGCATATAGACATCAAGTATCACCATATTCGTTCGTTGTATAAAGACAATGTAATAAAATTGAATTATGTTAATACTAATGATATGATGTCAGATATACTTACTAAAAATCTGTCTAAAGTTAAACACTGTAAATTTACCCAAGCTATGGGATTATTTTAAGTTAATGTTAAAATGTAAAGAATTATTGTTTTTTGTACAAATAGATACTGTTGAGATGGAGTGTTAAAATTTCATATTTACGGCAACACTATATATTTGACAATCGTTCCAATTCCATATAATAGTATTCTTTTTTCGTCTTTGCATTTCATGTATTCATTTATATATCATTTACGTTTACTCTTTAAATAAACTTTGCCTTAAAAAGACGTGTGCTCTCTTATTATCTCTGCTAAAATTCTAACATTTTAGATGTTTATCTTTTCAAAACAACCTAGAGAACTAATTAATTCGTATCCTCAAACATCCATTTCTTTGTTATTATTAAAGCTTAAAATGTATAGCCGTAATTTGTTTTTAGTGCTTGCCTCCATTTCAATTTGCATTTAAAACAAACATTGGACTCAAAACTCACCTCATTACATATTACCCATACCCATACTCAAACATAGATAATATTTTGTGAGAATGCGCCTGTCCCACATCCTTTATCGTGATGACATGGAAATCCTTTTTTCTTCTTTGTTTACATTCATCCCTTTTAAAATTTTCTCCTTGATGATGCTGCAATGCTGTTGTTGGTGATGCTTGTTGTACTCTTCTGCAAGCAAGCATTATACATAATTAATTTTTCTTATTATGGAACGTTGGTTTTTTTTTGTTTCAGTTCTCTACAGCACCATAGAGATATATTATTCTTTCGCGTGATTTATTTTTTTGTTTTGTTTTTAGTTTTTACATTTTAGAAAATGTAAATAAAAAAATAACGTCAATTTAATTTAATTAAATAATATGAATGAAGAACAAAATAATGTTGATTACTTCTACCCTGTGAGATACCTGTAGAGACGAGCTTCTGATAAGCAAAACTTCATCTGCGAATGCAAAATAAACAAAAGCCCGGAACTACAGGGTAGGTCACGGGAGCGCTTTAACGATGTCGTTAGTTTTTAAATCTTTAATTTTTTGTATTACATATTTTTACAATTTGTGGAATAAGAATAATAAATTATTAGTTTGTTGCTTTCCTGGATTTTCTGTAAATAAAATAAAATTATATAAAATTATTATTTTTGATTCATTTGGAACTTCATAAAATTTAAATATTCAAATAAAAATGGACCTATTTTATGAATCTGTGAGGCTCAGTTTTCAGAGTGATATCATCCGACTTTTGGAGTATTAATAGAGTAACCCCTTCAAATTTACTTAAAATTAATCATGATCTGAAGAACTGGGTCTAAGTAACCCCATTTGAGATTTGTAATGAAGCTGAAAAAGTACAATGTACCTTCACGGTCAGACGTGCTCATTCATTTTAGTTTCTGAATTCGATGGTATGTATGTAGCTATGGGCTACTGCTTCTGCCATCACGGTAGAAAGGAGAACGAATTGTACCAATATCTCGAGAACAACTCATTATATTCAAAATTTGCAACAATAATTTCCATTGAAAGTTGTTATCTTTTTGCACGAGGTCTCCCGACGAGATTTCATTTTAAAGTACAAAAAATGGTGAAAATATCGCAGAAAAATTTCGTAAAGTTCGTAGGTATATAGTCACCATCGAGTGCTGCAAAAAGGTCCAAAAAGCCAAATATCGTGGGCTTGGCTTGTCGTGTTTTTTTTTATTACTTTTTTTTAAGGCTAGTTGAATAAACCTACCTTTTAGTAAAAACCAATTACGTTTAAGGGTTTTTATATTATTGAATATGTTTATATGAAACATAAACATGCTTAAAACCGTCTACCAAGGCTCTACTTTCCACTATCAACTCAGTGAACAATACCAGAAAATTCTCCGGGTGATTTTTGGCCCGTTTGTATAGATGGGGAATGAAGAAGAAGATACAACAACAAACCGTAAGGATGTAATTAATTATAATAATTATTTTATAAGGTGAGAATGATATTTTGATGACTTTTTGTGATTTCATGATGACTACTTTCATTATGTATGTATGTATAATCAAAGCATGTCATACAGATTGACGATTTGGGAATACTTATATTTTGAATACACCTGGGATCTTTTATTTAAAGAGTTCTGATTGACTTATTGCACTAGCTTTTGAAATCGAACTTTTATTTTACCCAGAATCCAAGTTCTAATTTTCGAAAGAATTTGAGTGTGCTGAATTCAAATCTGAAGCTTGAAAAATTCTGCCACTTAACGCTTTCGAAACAAACTTTATATATAAAGCAATTACCCTTTAAAATTCAACTAAATTTAGAATTCAATTAAAAGTGCCTGTAAAAATTGTTGAAATTTTAGTCGAAAGAGAGCCTAGAAAACAGAGTTTTTCGCACTTTTAGATTCGAATATTGAAATAGGGTGATATTTTAGAATTCCATGAACTTCGAATTTAGAATTTGGTTTGGTAAATAAAATGCACGAATGGATCGCACGTACTTACTCTTATGTTCAAGTTGTGTGTAACTTAAGAACTTTAACAAATATTTGAGTTTAAGTTGGGTCTTGTGTGTAAATGGAAATTCACACACAAGTGTAGTGCATGCTGCGCATTATACATCAATTTATATTGAATAATTTTGAATAAACAACAACAACTTGTGTGTGTTACTACCAAGTTTATAGGCTGGAGTTATAGCTATTTCACGAGAGCCACCTCGATCATCAGACTCCTTTAGTGGTGCTTAGTCTGGTTATGCTCGTATTAATTGAAAAACTCTTTGCCGCCATATGGGAGCGAACCATGAACCTTGCTATTCAGAGGCCGATGCACTACACACCGCCCCACTGAAGCCACATGGTTAGCTCTATCCCAATGCAGGTTTCGTTGTTTATCAATTGCAAAGGAGTCTGATGATCGAGGTGGCTCTCGTGAAATAGCTATAACTCCAGCCTATAAACTTGGTGGTAACACACACAAGTTGTTGTTGTTCATTCAAAATTATTAAATATTTGAGTAATTATAGAAAAAGTATAAAAAAAGCATTTAAATCGTTCTTTTAATTGTATAAACAGCCTGATAAATAACTTAGAGCTCAAAAAAAGTGTGCAATTTGATTAAATGAAACAATATGAATACCAGCAAACAAAAAATTTTAAATCGTTGGAGCCGTTTTCTTAAAAATTAAAATTTTTGTAAAATTTTTCAAAAAAAATTTTGGTAAGCCAATTTTGAATATATATTATGTACATTTAAAACTGAATTTTCAAAAAAAAGTCATTAAAATATTGTATTTTCAAAAAAAAAATTCCAATCTTTTTTTAAAAATCCAAAATTTTGGTATGCAGTATTATTTAGATAGATAGATAGATAGATACAATTTTTATTTCTTATAAATTCATAATAACAATATAATAAAATATTTATACAATGTAATAAAACATATAAATAAGAAAAATGGTGACATTCTGTATCGAATATACAAGGTATATTAAATAGTGTTGAATGACACATCAAAAAAGCAATACAAAAATTGAGAATTTAGTGATGGGTGGGGTTGACCCTTTATAAAAAATTACAATAATAAAAAATAGCTAATTATTTCATAAAAAAGAGAAAGCTAGGAAATTTAAATAAGAAACGTACTTCAAAAATAAAAAATAAATACATTATTAACAGGCTTCATATTTTTAAAATGCAATGAAGAGATGCAATAAAGAACAAAAAAAAAATAAAAATATTTATATAAATATGCAAATAAACTGAATTAAACCAGAGTGTCAGAAATGAACGATTCCAAATTCGAATAATTAAAACTAAAAATCCAAATTTTCAAATGTCTTATAAACAATCCAAATGATGATAATGCTCTAATAGATTGAGGAAGCTTGTTAAATAAGCGAACAGAGAAAATTGAATAAAAGTTTCGAAATGCAGTAGTACGAAAAAAAGGTACTGTGTACATGTTCAAAGAGTTTCCACGCAAACTGTGACTAGATATTAAACGAAAATTACGGTTGCCAGACTTCATAAAGAAAGTTTTTAGCACCTTAAAGCAATACAAATGGCGCACAGGAAGAATTTTTAGGCCACAAAATAAAGGGAAACTCGGATGTCTACTCGCTTTACCACAAATTTTTCTTACAACGTATTTTTGCAAGACTAACAAAGGTTGAATTTTGTTTAAGTATGCACCACCCCAACAAGCAATTCCATATTGCAGCTTGGACTGAAAAATTCCATAATAAATAGTTTTTAAAGATCGGTTGAAACGATATTACGCAAATAATAAAAATGTCTTAGTGTGCATCGAAAATACTGTCTCAAATTACTCGTGTGAATTAAAAAATTCATTCTAGAATCAATAGTGAGCCCTAAATATTTAAATTCATCAACTTTTTCAATCAAAAAGCACTTAGAACTGCAGTTAATGTTGCCAAAATAAGAAGGAGAACAATTATCATGCACACAGTTACAGCTCGGCAGTTTATATCTTCGACATTCAGGAGCATGAAAATAGGTATTTATATTAAAGTTTTGTAAGGAAGACAAACTAAAAAACATAATTTTAGTTTTGGAACTAATAACCAAATTATGTTCCGCAAACCAAATTCTCAATAACTCAAGATCACAGTTAATATCGGAAAACAGATCCAAGCAACTGTTTGAACCATACGAAAAGGCAATGTCATCTGCAAATGCAGTTGGTTTACCCCGAAAATCAAGTGCAAATAGTGAATTGATGTAAATCAGGAACAAAATTGGTCCCAAAACGGAGCCTTGCGGTACGCCTAAGTTTAGGAACTTAATTTCACTCCTAATCTCGTCCATTTTCACCCTTTGTGACCTATTCTCAAGATATGACTCAAAAAAGCTGAGCATAAAGCCACGAAAGCCAGCCTTTTCCAATTTTCTCAACAGATAGTTATGGTTAACCATATCAAAGGCTTTGGTGATGTCAATAAATAAACCAGCTGTATACTTTTTCTTGTCAAGATTTGACATTATTTGATCACAAAATTCTAAAAGTGCATCTTCAGTCGATTTTTCTTTTTGAAAGCCAAATTGTAAAGGATTAAAAAACTTTGTTTTAACTAAAAAATTTAATATTCTGGTCTTAACAAGTTTTTCAAAAATTTTGCTGAAAACTGAAAGAAGAGAAATAGGTCTATAATTGCATACATCACCAGCAGAACCTTTTTTAAAAAGTGGTATGACATCAGCACATTTAAGGGCAGTTGGAAAAACCCCAGCAAAAATACATCGATTAAAGATATAAGCTAAGGCATCTACAACATAACACCCAATTTTTTTAGAATTATATTAGATATACCATCAGCTCCACAAGAATGAGAATTTTTTAAACTACCAATAACTTTAAGTATTTCAAAAGAAGTTATGGGTTCAAAAACAAAACTGTTTATTTGCAATGGCTCAACACATCTGCACACAGACTCACATAGATTACAACTAGGATTAAAGGGACATGGTTGCAAACTATTGGCAATATTGGAAAAAAAAACTATTAAAAGCATTAGCAATGGTGAGTTTGTCCGTTACCTCGCACCTATTGATAGAAATACTTTAAGGATTTTTTGAAACAGAAGGTTTATTTAGTATGGTGTTAACGATTTTCCATTCATCTTTTAGATTTCCTTTTGCAGAATTGAATTGGGAACGATAAAAATTATCCCGGCAGATTGGGATTTCTTTTTTAAGTTCGGCACAAAGTTTCTTATATTTTCTCTTTAGAGTTAAATTGTTAGGGTATTTATAGCACCTTAATCTTAACTTATTCTTACCTCTAACTTTATTGATTAAGTAATTAGAAATCCAAGGTTTAAGTTTTTTAACTATTTTTTTCGATGGCAATACCAAGGAGCAACTAAGAATGTGATTTTTAAGCGTATTAATAAAGATAGAATAAGAAGATGAAATATCATCACAAGAATAAACGTTTTCCCAAAACTGGTACAAAAGAGCATTTTTAAGCATGCCAAAATCTATTTTCATAAAATTATTTAAAACTTGAGAGCCATTACAACTTTTGTTTTTAGCAATATTTAATAAAAGGGCTGTCATAGAGTGATCAGTGATCATTAAATTAAGCACACAACTTTCGCAGTCACAAATGTAAACATTGTTAAAACGTCCATAAATGTGATCTAAGCAGCTACCAGATTCATTTCTTGTTGGCTCATTGATAAATGATACTAGACCATGCGATGCTAATAGTGCCAAATAACTCGAAACGATTTCATTATTATCCATTATATTAAGATTAAAGTCCCCTAAAATAATTAAATTTTTTGAGTTTTCCTTTTCTAAGAGACCAGAAAATTCATTAAAAAACAACGAAATATTAAATGAATGCAGTCTATAGACACATAAAAAAACATAAACATCACGATTTATTTCAATGGAAACCCTTAAAACATCTGCACATCCAAAAACGACACAAGTGACATCAATGATTTTGTAATCATCTTTCACAAAACAACCAACGCCACCAGCAGCGTAATTCTCATTAGTATTGGCCACAAAATTAAAGCCTGGCAAAAAATAATCACCTTTTTCAAAACTATATATCCAAATTTCGGACACAAAAATAACATCTGGAATGCATACAAAAGATTCAATATGAGTAACAAATTCCGCAAAATTAGCTCTTAAACTTCTGACATTTTGGTGTACAATAAATATTTTGTTTTGGCAAAAAGAACTATTTGTAAAAACATTATCAAAGCTATAATTACTGGGATTGGGGTTGGAAAAGTCATCTAACAAATAATCATAATCGTTCATAGAAATAACGAAAAAAGAAAAGAAAAACACTAAATAAGTGCAAGATCATTAAATGATCCAATAGAGATGACATTTCCACCCACAACCTTTCTCACTAGTATTTGATTATTTTTATACCAAACAAATTTCACACCTTTCTGTTTAATTGTCTCTTTTGCTTTCATTAGTAGAGCCTGCGTATACTTCGTAAGAGAATCATTAATATAAATTCCCGTACCGGTATTTTTGTTACTGCTGCTGTTGTTGTTGTTGCTGCTGCCGCTGCTGCTGCTACTGACGAGGCCACAAACATGTGTATTCAGATTTTTTTTGTTCTTTGCTTTCGCATCCATTATTCGCTGCTTAGTGGATAGATCAGAGAATCGTACACAGATGATCGCTTTTGATTTCGAAGAAGAGGAACCACCATTGATTACATTTTTTCCATGCACCTTCTTAACATAACATTTTGCAAAGTTTTTGTCAGAGAGGTCAATAGACAAAGCTTTGTTGAAGATTTCCATAGCCTTACTTACAACGTTAGATTCGTTGACATCAGGTACTCCAGCTATTTCAATGTCATTGCTAAGAAGGTGCTGTTGATGCCAATTAAGTTTACTCTCCAGATTCATTACTTTCGATTTGAGCTCAGCATTTTCCGTACGTAACTCATTAATCTGTTGTAAGAAGCGTAGATTAGTATTCTCCAAGCTTGTTAGTTTAAGATACACCATTTGTAGAGTACAATGGTTCTCGCTGTTGGTGACGATCGTAGGTGAACCATTCTCTTTGTGATGAACTTGACAACTTCCCTCTACGTCTTTGATGGCATTGAGCGAAGAGAGTGAAATATTGTTGTTGGAAGCATTGTGTAAAGTCTCGTGAAGGGAACGACGTCTGAGCACTTTACATTTGTCACAACGAAATGGAGTCGCACTGGATTTATAAAAATCAAAATCTTCTTTTTTAATGTTTACGCAAGAAAAATGAAAGACATTTTTGCAATCACTGCATTCGATAATTGACTATGAATTGCGATCAATATTTTGCGAACACACGAAACAAATCATGATTGATGTATTAATTATTACTTTTTATATATAAAGGTAGATAAAGAAAGTTTCTTTGAGATGCGCACCCCACGACAAACCAGAGAGGTATTCTAGGAAAACTTTTGTGCAAAAAACTTTATTGAAATCGGATGAGCGGTTAATGCGAAAACCGAAAATCAAAAAAACCGTTATACGGCAGGTACCGTTAATAAATGTTTTTAGTAATTTTTTTCCTTAGCAGAAAGTACAGCATATCTACAATAATACACTGATTTTTTTTTATCAAAATTGATGTAGCCGTTTTTGAGATGAATAATCCTTTCCTTAACGGTTGTATGGCAAGTATCGTTATTTTTAGAGCTAAGAAAAAATTTCAATTTACAAAGAAACCTTAAGTTCAAAATTTAAAGAAAATCGCATCAGGGGGTAAGGCTGCAGATCCAGATACAAACAAACAGACAGACAGAATTGTGCCACCCACTTCGTGTTCTCTATCATCGTAATATTATGTTTTTTTTTTCTTAACTACATATATGCCTGTAAGACCATAGGTCCTTTAACGGCAAACCTGAATTGCACGGCACTAGTTAGAAAAAGTAGAAGGATAGGAAAGATTTGGCACAGTAGATTGAGATCAAGGTGTTTTTTTATCTCATTAAATCCCACGGGTGGCATCCAGTGCCGAGATTCAGCTATTTCAGCGAGTGAGATGAGATGACTCGCCTTACTCGCCGACTCATCTCACTTCACTCGCAAAAGCGATTCAGCTATTTAAGTGAAATGAGTAAGTTCGAATTTAGTTTCGAACATGAGACAAAGAATAAATATAAAAGAGCTTAATTCTACCTCCTTGTCACACTCGTTATGCAAAACGAAATGAAACAAAAAATACAACAATGTAAACATTGGAATCTTTAATAATGGAGTTTGGAGTATCTTTTGTTTCAATTATTTTTTTTTGTCATAATTAAAGTTTAATGTGAGTTTCACCCTTGAGAAATAAAAAGTTTAAAAGTGTTGAAAGTGAATAGAATATAAATTTATTTAATATATATATGTGCATATGATAATAAAATAAAATTAAAGAATCAATAAAAGGGTAGTTGTTTTTATCTACGTTGTTGTTTTTATTTCGTTTCCTATCCATGAAGGAATTCTTGTGAAAACCACACATACCTATCCAAAACTGGAAATTTACCAACACATACACCAAGTCACTGCGGAAATATCTGGCGAGTAATCTGACATTTCATTTCACTCGCTCACTCACTCCCTTTTGCTAACTGAATCGACTTTCGACGAAAAGTGACTCATCTCACTCACTCCCTGCGGCTTCGAATTAGCTGAATCTCGGCACAGTTAAGCTGAGGGAATATAGAAGGGAATGCTGCCTATAATGGGGTCACGCCACACCTCTAAGTTAGCAGTCAAGATTGTTATCTCAAATATTTTTTTTGCACGAATCCAAAACTTGCCCTATAGTACCTATATCGCCAATTAAAATGATGTGAGGTGTAGTGTTGAAAGCAAGTGCAAGGTTAGTTATAATGTTGACGGAAAAAATATCTTTGAAATATTTTTTGAATTGATTTATTGAAAGGTCAAAGAAAATTGAATTGACAGTTTAAAAACTTAGGGACTTACTAAATCAATCCGTCTAATAATTTAAAATAGAGCCATATGACTTGTAAAATTGTGTTGTGAAGATGAGCTGTTGCTGTTAAATTTAATAGTTTTACGAAAAAAATAATATATGAAAAAAATTTGTAAACTATTTTATTGAATAAAAAATATTAAGAGAAGTCAGTCAATTTTTACCCACTAAATAGTTCAGTCATTAAAGCCTAATGCTTCAGAAAAAATGGCGGAAAGCTGAATTTAAGTATATAGCCTCAGTTCATCCTACAAAGTAAAAATTTACCATTGATATGAGCACCGCTAAGCGCTAACAATTTTACGGGAGGTTAAAAGCTCCCCTAAACAGTTTTTAAGAATATCTTGAGAACGGTTATCCTCACAGAAAAAAAGTTGTGGAGCCCGAATCGTACCCATATATTATTTAGTACTGTTTTCTAATTTTCCTGGGAGATATCACGCAAAAAAACGGCGCTTATATCGATGGGGACTTTTTACAGTTTCCTAAGATTGCCTGGATGGAGATAATGTAGGTATACCAAAATTCAGCTTTCCGAAATTTTTCCATAATTTTCTGGACTAAAATCTTTTAATGCCATTTAAAAAAAAAAAATTGAGAAAAATATATCGGGCAAAAGTTAAGCAGATTTTTGTATTATTTTACTAAACAAATGTTCCTTAAACTTTCCCTATTTTCAGAACTGCTAAACTTTTGCCCCAACAGAAGATTTACTAAAACGTAACACAAAATCTTAAAAAAATGTTTTCTTTTCTTGCCGGATTTTTGAATGCAAGGAAATACGTTTTTTTTTTTAATTTTTAAACTTAAAATATAATCTACATATACCTTAACCTTAGCATTTAACATTAAGTTTCTATCAGTTTTAGATTCAAATATATTTAAGAAACAAAAGTAAACCTTTTCATAGGACTTTTTGAATAATCGATTAACATGCTTTTAGGTTCAAATTTGAACGCCCGAGTAACGGTCCCTGGAATTCCTTAGCAACGAAAAACATGCTCGTCATATCAAATTAACCGCAAGGTATATGAAAACAAACTTTATTTTCCCGTTACCTTAATTGAGAAAGGTGACCTTTTTATTGTTGTAATGTATGGAACTGCCCCACTGTGCACAGTGGGACCTCTTGTATGGAGAGCGTTCTCAAAATTCAAAATTGAAACTAACGATTTCGTATAAAATTATTATGTGGATTCAATGTTGACATAATGATTATTAATTAATATGTCAAGCTTTGAAGTTTTGGAAAACAGATGGGTAATAGAAAAAAAGTGATAAGAGTAGCAATTCATGAAACAGTGGTCGGAATTTACAGTGCCTAAAATCTCTTCCCACGCCAGTAAAAGTAAATTAAATTTTGTACACTAAAATGTGGGAAATCTTAAGATCTTCTCCAAAATGTTGAGAAATGCTACAATTTCCCTGAGTAACATAATATGCTAGTTTTATTTTTGTAGAAATTAGTTTTAAGGTAGAAATCTTAATATTTGTATTTTGTTATTAAAAATTTAAATGTACAGATCCGATTTCGAAAATTCTATTGGAGTTTAAAAAGTTATCCTTTGAGAAAAGACTTAGGGTTAAAATATTGTAAGAAAATTCTATTTGTACGGTGAAATGGGGTAAAAATAAAAATGGTATCCGATTAAAGAAATTATTTCAAACAAAAAAAAAGGGAATCCGATTTTAAAAATACTTTAAGTGTTTGAAAAGCTTAAATTAAAAGATACATTCCTAGACCTACATATACATACTTAAGGGCTAGATATTTTTAAAGATTCATATATAACAGGGTGAATAAGATAAAAAAAATACAGAATCCGAATGTAAGCTTCGAAGGTTATATGTATTTAGTGTACGCTTTGTATTTTTCAAGATTAAGCTGTTCCAAATTAAACAAATATGTTTATGTTTTAAAGGTAACATTTTTTATAGCTTGGCTTTAGGGCAAGATATTTTCCAAAATATTGCTTCATATCTAGAGGATAAAATAGGTAAAAAGAAGTAGGTATCTTATTTTAATTCTTTTTGTGGTAAAGATTATACTCCAGAGGAGATGGCTTTACTGAAATATTTTAAAATTTAGCTTCATGCATAGGGTGAAATGGGGTGGAAATGAAAGATATGTCGAAATGATTTCAAATACTTTCTAAGTTGAAAACTTCATTCTTGAAGGACAGCTCAAAGAGCTTAATTTTTTTTTCAAAATTGAAATGAAATGGGTTTAATAAGAAATGGAATCCAATTTTAAAGGTCATTTTTGTATTTGAATTTGAAAGGTTATATGTCGAAGATGGTCTTCCAGGACTACTGGCTGGATGTTTTCAAAATTTAGCTGTTAAAATGGTAAAATGAGGTAAAAACAAAAAAGTATAGTAGGGGGAAAACGGGAGACTTGACCATACGGGAGACATGAGCCACTCGCAATATTTCACTCAGACTACCCTTAAATTCAAGACGTGTTTGTATATCCGAAGCAGAACATGACCTTCTAATTGCTCATAAAAAGGTTTCTGGATCAACATTTGATTTTGGTTCCTGGACGAGTAAATGCATTTTTCGCTAAGAAAAGTTAAACAATTTTTTTTTTCTTTTCATTGCATAACTTTTGTTTGACTCGTAGTTTATTAAATAATTTATTATGATCTTATTCCTTGAATAATTGGTTTTGTAAATACCCGTGCAAAATAATGCAACAGTTTACGTAACAGAATTTATAATCTCTTTTGTCTCAAAAAGCGTGAACGGGAGACTTGAACCACTTATTGTAGGGAGACTTGATCATACGAAAAAGAGGAACAAAACCAAAAAAAAGTCAAAAAACTGCCGCAGAAGGGGAAATTAAAGGATAACAATGCTCAAATTATGTTTAAGAAATATTACAATCTTCTTACTGTATTTCTCAAGGAGGGGTTTATTTAAGTTGTGTATTTATTTTCGTTTGTTACGGTTTTTAAGGTTGTTTTTAGTTTTGTATCAATATTTTCGTGTATACATTTTTAAAACATTTTTCTTAGCAAATAATACGTTAAATATAGTAACAATTGAGTTTTATGAAAATCATAGACGGTGATCTCATTTTTTGTATTGTTAACTCGTTCAATTTGGGTATGTTCAAGTCTCCCCCAGGGGATGTTCAAGTCTCCCGTAGGGGGCGGGAGACTTGAG
Organism: Dasysyrphus tricinctus; assembly: GCA_963921185.1. Classification (NCBI taxonomy): domain Eukaryota; kingdom Metazoa; phylum Arthropoda; class Insecta; order Diptera; family Syrphidae; genus Dasysyrphus; species Dasysyrphus tricinctus. Next base: position 131,045,235 of record OY992530.1, read on the forward strand.
CCAAAAATCTTTCTTCAAACAATTTGCCCTGGGTTGAAACCGATTGCATATATTTGAAGCCAATTTAACTAGTTTCAAAATAGATAAGTGTAGCTTTATAGAGATGTATCTTTCATGCGGCTGAGATAAATAGACAAGTTTTTATCAACAATTTTACAAAAAGTGGCTCAAGTCTCCCGCCTTCCCCCTACATATCCAATTTAAAAATTTCTTTTTCTGTTTAATAAGTTGTCCTTCATTCAAGTTCAAATGAGTAGACGTAGTGAGTTAAAGATATTATACTTTATAAAATGCACGGTGGGTGTGCGTATTTATAAATAATTTATTTTAATGTCTCTCGAAACTTTTGGCTGCCAGAGTGAAGCGGGGGTGGGTCGGCTTGTTAGAACTATAACTTATGGTTAATTTTAATTTTGTTCGAGTTCTTGAATAGTTGAACTAAAATTTGAATGGCAACTTCCAGCCGTAAAAATTGCCAATTTCTTACAGATTCGATCAGATTAATAATAAAAATAATTTCAAATACAAAAATTAGTTCTTATTCCTTGGGAACATTCCTCAACATTTTGGACTATCTTTTTTAAATTTTGTACAAAATCAGTATTGAAGTCATTTTTATATGAAAGTGGCACATATTTAAGGATATTTCAAACGTAAATTTGACTCAGATCCTGACTTCAACAATACATGTTTTTTTATTTTGAAACTTGGGACCATGTTCTGACTTAAATAATTGTGAAGCTCCTTTTGAATAAGAAACCAATAGGCACCATCACTGAGTTCAACATCTCTAAATCATTAAGTGTTGGCACCAAATTGAAATTTTATTACACTAATAAATAAGTTACGTGTTACTATTTATTACCTTTTTGCACTTCTATAGGTAAGTTAGGAAATTTGTTGCATTTTCCTAGTTACCCAATCTCGTTTTATTCTATTTTGAAAATATGTATTTATTTTTATACATTTAAATATTCCCGAGAAAAAAAATCCGACATCGCAAAAAACGATTGTGAGAAAATTGGCCTCACACAATTGACTCGTTGTGTAGTATTCATTAAATTTTAAAACACCTTCCGATATAAATGGAACTTATATAAGATTTATGTTAAAACATAAAAACTTTCATGTTTATACAACTTAAATTTAACGTATTGCAGATAATCAAATTTTGCACCCAAAGACCCGTATAGTTGGTTTGGTGTTTGTACATACAGAGACATATACCTATGTATACTCAACTCATCCTGAAGAGCGCAGCAGCTGTGTTCAAGTTCGCAGTGCATTCTACCGTAGGCCATTAAAAGGATTTATGAGCTCTCCGAAGAAAATTTTCAGTAGAATTGAACTTAAATACATATTTACATTCGTATTTATGAACATTTCTATATATTTTGTATCTATATGTTTGTTGGTAGAACGGAAACAACATTTGTAGCAGTTGTTTTGGGTCTTGTTAATCCGCCTGTTTCGACCACAAATTCACCACTATGCCAAATAAATGTATCGCGAATTTCCGCCAAGCGCAAATATAACTGTTTAGCTAAATTTATGTTTGTTTTCGCCAAGGGAAAATCGGTTCTTCTTCCCTTTAGTTCCAAAAATGTGTCCTTCAAATAAACCCATCCTCCCATTTGAGGATGCTAAAAATTCTTGTTTACTTCAATGCTATACGTTTGGTATAGGAATATTGGTTATGTTATGGTTTCAATTGAAACATCGTTTTTTGACTAAATTTATATGGTTAGTCTGTGTTGGACCGAAACATGAAAAGACTATTATTGATAGTAAACCTAATTATGAACTTTGCATAGGAACATTACTCTTGTCAAATTTGAATAAAATTGAGCGTGTTGTGTTTCTGTGTTGTGTTTTTCAATGTTTAATTTATCCGTGCAATAAATTATATTGACCAATTAATATACGGTCTCTGGGGTTCCTATACAAATCACTAGGACCAACAAAAAAAAAAGAAAACACCGAAACATTTTTCCTGTATTGTTTGTCACTTCTTTTAATAGGCAATGATTTACTTTTGACAGGATTAAAAGGTGTTTTCTTCACATTGTTGAAGCGTTTGAAACCTAGATATACATTTTAGGGATGAAAAGTATAAGTGTGTGTGTATGGGTTTTGAAGGGGAGATATTATGGACTGAATAAGGTTCATAGGAGAAATTCGTTTAAAGGAGAAGTGGAAGTTAAAATCATAGGAATAAGATGAAAATAAAACACTAACAAAATGAGAATAAAATGTTATCTTTGTCACTGTTTTTTTTCTCTCTCTCTTTACTGACTAACTACAAAAGAAATTACCTTTTAAAAAGAACGAAATCGTTATACATAAATGATATGAACGGCAAGTCATTATTAATGTATTTATCTACAAATACATTATCGGTTGTCACATGTGCATATCATTGAAAACAATAAATATGAGAGTTGATAAGGTGCGTGTCATATGTCAACCAATAATAAATTAATTTTATTCAATATAATACAATCGGTTTGGCTTTGGATTGTCAGCGCTAAGAATTTAGTAAATGATGAGGCTATTAATAATATTATTGTATACATTATTATGTATATGTAACAAAGCTTCTTTTTATATGTATTTTAGAAATTTAAATATGTACCTACATAGGTACTTTTATATTTATATTTGTTTTTATTTTATTTTATTTTATTATTCTCATATGGCAGTGGTGGATCTAGAATTCGGTCAGAAGGGAAAGATACCTAAATATTATCTAAGTTATAAAAATAACTTTAATCAAAGGGCACGGTATTCACCAGCAAAGCTGGCACTACACCCTTTTTACAGGATCCGACTCAGGCAATAATTAAACCCATCTTACTTTACTTGATTACCAATGAAGTCTGATACTTCAAATTTGCAATATTAACTAAACTAATCAAGTCCAAGTGCGTCACTAAATCAAAGGGCACGGTAGTGCCCAGCCAAGTTCGCTGCACTACACCTTTTTACAGGAACAAACTCAGGCGATTTTCAACCCCCCTCTAACTTCAGTACCAATAAAGTCAGAATCTTCAAATTCGAAATATTTGCTGAACTGATCAAACACAGGTGGCTCACCAAATTTCAACTCTTTAGCATTAGTAGTTCCCAAGATATAGGACTTCAAAAATCGCAAAAACCGTAACTGACTGACTCACTGACTGACTCACTTGACAGATCATCAAAATTATGGAGCACTTCCCGACATCGTAGAAACTTGAAATTTCACGCAACGGTAGGCCTTGTGGTACATACAAAGGAAAAAATCGAAAATCTGAAATTTTCTATTCAGGGTGCGTGGCATCCACCCACTTTCTTAAATATTCTATAAATTATATGGAGCCTTTCCAATTGTTGTAGAACAATGAAAATTGGTAGGTCGGTATGCCTTGAAGAATTTAGAAGAAAAAAATCAAAAAATTGCAAATTTCAGTTCAGGGGGCGTGGCATCCACCCACATTCTTAAAAATTCTTATAAATTATATGGAGCACTTCCGATTGTTGTAGAACGATGAAAATTGGTAGGTCGGTAGGGCTTGAAGTACTTAGAAAGGAAAAAAATAGAAAATTTGGAATTGTCAATTCAGGGGGGGTGCCATCCACCCACTTTATCAGAATTGCTATTATTTGTATGGAGCACTTTCGGTTGTCGTAGAATTATGAAACTTTGTAGAGGGCTTGGCTTTCACCTGGCAAAATAAATCTTTGCAAAAAGGAGTGAAATCACAACACAAACATAAATGTTAAAAAAGGAGCCAAGTTCTTAAATACTTACTTAATCCCAAATTTAAAATGTATGAAAACTTGACCAGTGAACCCACCAAATTTTAATCAGTAATCATTAATTACCAAATTTGTGTCATGATTTGGAATTGTTTCGATATTACTCTACTTAAGATACTTGATATTAAACATGAACTTAAAACTTGGCATATATTTTAGATCTCATTACTTTTTTTGGCTGACTTTTTACGCACAGATTTCTTGTACACATAAGAGCTTGGCTCCTTTTTTAACATTTATGTTTTTGTTGTGATTTAATTTTCTAAAAATTAGTGGTTGCTGAGATATAAAGAACTGACTGACGACTCATCACTCACTGAATATTTTTGAACATGATCTTTGAAAATTATGTTTCAAATTTGAAAAAAGTAGGTCCTCCCCCACACAGCCATGGCGATTCGTAAAATGAGTTTAATAGCAAAATACAATAAATTTCAATTTGATTTTTCGTTTGAAACTTTATTTTTTCAAAACACTTGATGAAAATTAGAATGATTCTTTATTAAACCATTAATTCCAGATTGAATATTTTTGGAAGTCTGAAGAGAATGGGACAAAAAAGATTGGGAATAAGAAATGTGTATGTTAGTAATGTTTTTCAAAGCCCTAAAGAAATTGTACTATCAATACAAGGCAAAGGAGAATGGGCATAATTGTATGAGTTGCGACCCATCGTTGTAGCACTTTATTACCTATATTATTGGAAAGATCTCAATAAGTGCTACTTTTTGTTGTATGATTATAAGTCTTTATCTCGTGAAAGGAAAGTGTAAAAGCCAATTATAAATCTTTGCCTGCACGAGCTGCGACCAAAGTGTTGTAAAACCTTCTGACCTATATCATTAGAAAGATCTCAATGAGTGCTATTTCTTGTTGTATGAGAATAAGTTTGTATATCGTGCAGGGAAAGCTTTATAGCCCAATAACTGTTATAGGTGTTATAGCGCAGTGGCTATAACACTTTCCTTGCACGAGACACAGACATAGGTAAGCCAATGCAATAAATAATAGCACTCATAGAGACCTTTCCAGTGATAAAGGTGAACATATGGGACGAAAAACCGTTCTTTGCATGAAAGTATTTCTTTTTTTGGCCCCAAGAGAATTGAATGAAAAAACAAAGATTCCGTGATATGTGATCCGAGGTGCTTATCTTGGGATGAGTGAAAACCAATTTCGGCTAATACGATTATCCTCGAAGTTGCATTCATATTTCTTTTTTCGATGCAGTGTTTCTCGCAAAGGCCCCAGTTGTGGACTGCAAGACTTTGATTTTTTGAATAGCCTTTAATGAAGCTTTCGACGCCTATACTTCTTTTTTTGCTATCACTCACACCCAAAATCTGCTGTGGGCTCTCTGTCTATGAGGCGCTGATAATATTTTCATTTTATATTTTTTTTTTTCAGAAATTGAAAATCCAAAACTCTGTATGGAGAGAACAATTTTACCTATTGTCTTGAAAACTCGTTTTCAGGTTAATTTTTTGCAGCTCGTCTGTTGATTTCATTCAGGCTTACCTGAGTCCAGAGAACTTTGGTATCGATGGTTTGCATGAAATGTTTCAAGCAACCGAATCATAGGCTTCCTTAACATGATCTATTTTTAGTCTAAGCTTCTTTTTTAATTATTTTTTAAATAATAAATTAATAAAATAATAAAATTCATTATGATTAGACTAGTTTACATAATTTTAGGTCATGGTAAGGTCCTTAGAAAAAAATATATTTTCAAGACTAATTTTCAGTCGCTGAACATGAAAATGAAAAATTTTTTTTTCCAAAGAAGTGTTTTCGAGATATGCATACAAATTATTTTCTCAGCTATTTTTTCAGATACTGGCATAAGTCTCGCTAACGGCCTAGTTAATTTATTCGAAATGTATATTTTCTTAATGATCTCATCATTTGTTTCCTTCTTTCCTTTAATTTCGTTGACTAGTATACAAATTATTTTCTGAAAAAAACGGGTAAAAGATTTTCAAATTTTTAATCCATAACGATCTTCTTATGTTATTCAGGTGGCATTCTCTTATTTTCACTTCACATTATTAAAGGAGTTGTTTTAGCCAATCTTCATGTCTTAAACCCCTTAAAGACTCGGATCCCGTCATAGGACGGCCTACCCTCATAAGCGTACCAGATGAGTGAGTAGTGTCTAAAAATACAATTTACGCATGGGTTGCCTGTCAAAAAGTCGTCAAGGAATAGGGTTGCCAAGCAATTATTCTCAATTTTCTGGGTTTTTCAATTATCTGCCACAGCTTAGATAGTGAGCCTTAAAGAAATATAAAAATTCAATATAAAGAAAATTTTATTTGAAAATTATTAACTACGTGATTTCTTGAAATTCGAAATTTCAGTAGGGTAAATGAGGGTACACAAAGTGGTGGGATCTTCTACTATAAGCCTCTTGAACAAAAAAGCAAGTAGGGTAGAGCGGGGCTTACATAATTTTAGGTCATGGTAAGGTCCTTAGAAAAAAATATATTTTCAAGACTAATTTTCAGTCGCTGAACATGAAAATGAAAAATTTTTTTTTCCAAAGAAGTGTTTTCGAGATATGCATACAAATTATTTTCTCAGCTATTTTTTCAGATACTGGCATAAGTCTCGCTAACGGCCTAGTTAATTTATTCGAAATGTATATTTTCTTAATGATCTCATCATTTGTTTCCTTCTTTCCTTTAATTTCGTTGACTAGTATACAAATTATTTTCTGAAAAAAACGGGTAAAAGATTTTCAAATTTTTAATCCATAACGATCTTCTTATGTTATTCAGGTGGCATTCTCTTATTTTCACTTCACATTATTAAAGGAGTTGTTTTAGCCAATCTTCATGTCTTAAACCCCTTAAAGACTCGGATCCCGTCATAGGACGGCCTACCCTCATAAGCGTACCAGATGAGTGAGTAGTGTCTAAAAATACAATTTACGCATGGGTTGCCTGTCAAAAAGTCGTCAAGGAATAGGGTTGCCAAGCAATTATTCTCAATTTTCTGGGTTTTTCAATTATCTGCCACAGCTTAGATAGTGAGCCTTAAAGAAATATAAAAATTCAATATAAAGAAAATTTTATTTGAAAATTATTAACTACGTGATTTCTTGAAATTCGAAATTTCAGTAGGGTAAATGAGGGTACACAAAGTGGTGGGATCTTCTACTATAAGCCTCTTGAACAAAAAAGCAAGTACCTACGTGTGACGTGATTTAATAAAATAATTTATCCAGAGGATCTTTGACAACGTTGAAATATTGCAAATCACAATTGTTTAAAATCATTAAATAGTTTGCCTTATTTCAAACAATAATTGTATACACTGAGGGAAAAATGCAATTTAAAATCTAATAATTCATCATCATCATCAAGTCCTGTGACCCCGGTTGGGGCATAGGGCGCCAACAAATCGTTTCCATCCTTCACGGTCTGCAGATAGATATTTTAACTGTGGCCACGTCTTTCTCTGGGAGTCTGCTTCTGCTAGAACTGTTGATTTCCATGTTGTTCTTGGTCTTCCCACCCGCCGCGCCGTGCACCCTGAGGATTCCATTCAAATTACTGCTTTGCAATTTCATCGTTTGCCCTCTAAAAGTACTTGAGAGTGCTAGGACGCCGTATGGCCCTAGGCTCAATGATAGGAAAATCCCTATTCACACCTCCGCGTGGTAGAGGGCGGGTAACGCTAACGTGCAGGGGGACCGAATGGATGCCGGGATAAGCAGACAACCCAGCTATGTTGGTCAGGGCACAAACTTGTCCTTGGAATGGTTAAAAAACCCCTTAAGACGGATGAACTGCAGGTGACGGTCAACGGCATGATAGTCTGGTGGCGGAGGAGCGTTTTTTTGTTAAAAGGCCAACGGCAGCAGCAGGTAGCGTCTGTAACCCATATTGAGCGGCTACAAAAGGCGTCTGTTTTCCCATAGTTTGACCATACAAAAGGCGGGTGTGCCTGTGAAATCTGAGCTTATGTATGTTATTAATCGTATCTCGGAAAACACCATGGTGAAAGGATTTATGCTAATACATGAAATATGACAACAAATGGAAATGAGTCCCCAAGAGGTAACCATTTTATGGAGAATCCTTCTGCAGCTTCGGCTGCTGTAAACCGCACATCGGATTTGGGGGTGCGGCATCTTTCGTGTACCAGCGTCAATCAAGACGCCATAACAATAAATGAATCGTTAACAAATAGAAAATCTAATAATTAATCATATTTAATTTCACGTTGGAAATCTGTGTTAAAAAAGCAACGAAGATTTAACAAAGCCAACTTAGTTTCAAAGCGAAACGTATTCATTTTTGCATTGAAATCAACTTTTGTAACATTTAAAGACACTCAACCTAGTTTCAAAGTGCAACATGCTAATATTTTTTCGAAATCGAATTTTAAATTTCCATGCACGTACTTTAAAAGTGTGGCATAGTTAGGCCAACGACAATGTCGGATTTTTTTAGATTTTTTAATCACTTTTTAATTTATATTTTAGCTAAATATATAGAATTTTGAGAGCGCTTCGTAATTTCGCGAAGTATCTACAAAACATTTGTGAACAAAATTAACGCGCACTCAAAATTCACTTATGTACATTTAATCGAAAAAAAAAATATTACTTTTCTCATATTTATTTTTGTCATTTGTTTAATTAATTGGCTTCCATTTTACTTAAAATCAATAACTGAACGAAGTTGAATTAACGTATTAAATAGTTTGTATGTATTTCAATCAACGATGCTTGTAGTTAAATCGAAGTTGATACATATTGTTTTAAAGATGGATGAATTCAAATCAACGATGATGACATCTCAAATGAAGAGGAAAACATGGTTAAATCAAATTATGAACATATTTGTTTAAAAAGAGGGAAACACTTTGAATTGATGTCATGCCAAATCGTTCCGAAAAATATTTAAATCAAAGTAGTTTCATTTATACATAAGAAAGGCACTATAATTTTATTTTTAAATGTTAAAGAATCTTTATAGAAAATATAAAAGATATAAGATCGCTATTTCCTTTCAAAATACAAAATATATTTAAGAACATTTGGCATTTGAAAAGCGAAAATCAAATCAATTGTGAATGCAACGACTCCTCTAATGTGAGTTTTTAGGACCCCCGATATTTTTAATATTATCGTTTTTCATCAAGAATTTGTAGGTAAAAAAAAAGTAATTGGAGACCCAAAAGATTGATTTAAAAATAATAAAAAATTAACATCTTATAACTGGTTGATAGATAGCCAAACAGAATTCACAAGGCATAGATATTTAAATTCAGTGATATTTTAATCTTAAATATAATCAAATGCCTTTTTAAGACCTATGAGATATTGATAGAAGGCTGACGATATAATTATGAGGAGCTTTGGAACAAAAGGTGACATTTTCATTTTTTTTTTCATTTTTTTTCAGAAAATGAGAAAACAAAATTAAGGTATGCCTGTCCAATTCCTTCAATTTTGTTTTTCCTTATATGTGTGTCACTTAAGCAGACTGTATTTGAGGTATTAATCAATTTTTCAGTAGTATTTGATTTAGAGTTTATATTTGATAAAATATTTTGAATTTATCACCTTTTGATCCAAAACCAAAGTATTGCATGTAAAAATGCCACCTTCTGATCCAAAACCAAGTAAATAATTTATTTATTTGTATGAAGAACTTCACTTTTCGACGAACATTTTTTTAAGTTGAATTTTCATTGATGCATGCCAATATTCTTGACTTAATCTTGTTGGCAATTGAAAGGTCTAGTAACCTCAGAACTTTCAACCATTTCTGCATGTGTTTTGTTAGGTGGCAAGAATAGTGGGACCATTTCTTGCAATTCCAACCGGCTAAGATGAGTGGGATTTTATCATGACAAGAGCTAGACAGCACTTTTACCCCTGATGAGTAACATATTCGGTTCCAGGTGGCATCGATTGAGATTCAAGCCCCAGACTCACCACTAAATAGACCAAGGGGTTCTTATATTTTGTATAGTAACTCTTTCTATTTTTAAACTCCTCATCCCAGAATCTATCCAAAAAAAGGAACAAAACCTATGCAAAACTCCAATATTCTTTTTAATTTGTCAGCATGCATTAAGTTAATACAAAACTATTGAAGTTTTAGATCCAATCATTGTTTTTGACCTACCCTGTAAAGTGTACAAATGTATGTAAATTCCAATTCAAATGGCTTGTTGAATAAGCTATAACCATAAGTTTTTGCGTTTAAGAGTTATTGTGAACGTCCATAAAAGTGTAGGTCATGGAATTGACAAAATGAGTTTGTTTATTTTTATTTTATCTTTTAAATAAATATGCATAGTACTCGTACTATACATGTGTTTTATTTCATGCTCTTATAAGCAAACGAGTATTATTCGTTTTAAAATGTTTAACTCCTATCAATCACATTTTTATCTTTTATTGGTTGTTGCTAACTTTATTTTTATGTTTCTTTTATTGTTATTGTTTTTCATTTTTATTTTAATATTGTGTATGTACATTTGTACGCACACAATTTTGATGCAAAACCAGACACACTCTTAAAATACAAACAATCAAAATGAAAACAAAGGATAATATGTCCAGCATTTTAACAATAAGCTTCAACTTTATCCTTTATCAAAGAGCATTGTTTTACAAAATGTACAGCGCACTAACATAAAACTGAAATGAAATTCGTCTATGATGGGTGTTGCCTCATTTTTATATGAATAGGGGGATCCTGTAGGTGTATTATATTATCATTTCTCTTTTCATCCTTGTCAGAAGTTAAAAGTTCTGGACTGTGGATTTGTTATTCTAAAATCATTTCCAGAATTCATCCCAACCATCACCCAGATTGAGTTTATGAAAAAGAAAATGCACACATCCTGTTCCGTCCGACCCGTTGGCCATTGCATAATGAGGTAATGTTAATGGAAATGGAAAAAACAAAAACTACGAAAATAATATGCAAATTTTATATTTCCTTGGAGATTTCTTTGAAAGATAATGAAGAATGCAAGGAGGAAATACAACGACAGCGATAGGGTGAAATAATTTTCAACCACATCAGGAAATGAGATGGCATAAGGAGACGCAGGAAATGAATCTTGCGTGGAGATAGAAAAACATAGTAAAACCTCCCTAGAGCGAAAAGCCGGCAAAGGTAATGCACATTTTTTCTTTATCGCATGGAGCACAATGAGAACAAAAATATTTAAAATAAACAACAATACGTCTTTAACTTTTCTTCAAAGCAAATCTCTTAATAAAATCAACTCTTCTTCAAATAGTTTTATTAATTTTTGTTTAAAAAAATATTCAGGTGTTTCAAAATAATCCTATTGTATATTGGATTAAATTCAAACAATAAAAGCAAAAAATTTCATACTAAAAATTATGAAAAATTCAAAATTACCAAAATGGGAAATAGGTTCTAGTGTAAGGTATACCTATGTATGTTCTTAACTGTGTTTGAAAAATCGAACTGAAGATTAAAATAAAACCTGTCTGACTGGTATGTTTTTCGATTCTTAATCGTACGTAATGCCCAGTCCGCTGAAGCGATTTTCATCAAAATTGGAGCTTATGAGATTTAAGCGAATATAAATATATGTCTATAAAAATGTATTGTATACGTTATACTTAACATATACCAAATATTAAAATAATAAAAAATATTTTTAGATTAAATAATATGGTTCACTATGGCGTATGTGGATTATTTTGTTTGCTTAAAGGAATAATAATTATAATAAATAATAGAAGTTACTGTAACCTATGAGAAAATATTGTCGTCTTAAAAGTAATTAAATACCTACAGTTAAAACTATTCAAAGTCACTATGGCGTATGTGGAATATTTTATTTTTCAAATGTATAATCTATACATCTATACATCTATACATATAAATAAAATTGGAGTGTCTGTCGTTAATATTGAAATAATTTAAAATTTTTGAGCTCAGGTGGTTGCTTACTTGCCAAGAAACATAACTGCATCATTTAAAAATTTATTTATTTATTTTATTTATTTAATATTTTAATAATAAATAAATAAATAATAATAAATTTAAATCTATTATTAACATGATTTTAAAGAACACTAGCATCAAAATACTTTCAGCTCTTAATTTAATTGGTAAAAACCGTTTATAAAAGTGAGTTAAAATAAAGTAAGAAAGTATAAATAATATGATAATATAATGTATGTATGATGTATGAATGTATATTTTTGTAATCAAATTTTTATGTTGTGTTTGTATAGTTGTTTATTAATTATTTCAATATTTTTTTTACTTGGGTCTTGAAGAAGTTCCAGGACGTTATTTTGGTGGTTGTTGAAGTCTTGAAGAGGATTTCCAGAAAGATAGCACAAACCCATGAGATGCGTTATCGTAATGACATTGTTACATTTTGGGCATATCGGAGGTGGTTCCTTTTTCAAAAGATGTTGGTGCGTTAGGTGGGTGTGTCCAAGACGCACACGAATAAATTTGATTATGTTTAACTTCGACGTATTATGAGGGAAGGTTGGGCTGATTTTGTAAGGATTTATTGTTTGGTAGTGGTGTTGATAGTGATACCACTCTTGTGCTCGGGAATCTTTGATTTTGACCTTTATTAATCCAATGAGGTCTTTTCTGGTGAAAGATTCAAACAGTAGTGTTGGAGAATTATGGGCCAAATTCGCAGACTGGTCAGCGAGTTCGTTCCCTGCAATATCAACATGGCCAGGAGTCCACATCAATTTGATTTTACGAGGAGATTTGATGAGCATGTCTCGGATTTTAACAATTATACTAGAGTCATGTCTGGTGTTTAAGATAGCTTTTAAGACGGAAAGGCTATCAGAGCAGATAGTCCATTTACCCTTAGTATGTGAACATTTCTTTACGGCTTCATAGATAGCTTGAGCTTCGGCTGTGAATACTGAGGCAGTATTTGGAAGGATGCCTTGAACGATTGTTGATCCATTGTGTGATGTTACTGCAAAAGACGTACTACTGGAAGTTTTTGAACCATCGGTATAATAAATGTCCATCCTTTTGTGGCAAAGTCGTGGTATAATTCAAGAAACCTTTGTTTGTATATTATTTTGCTGGTGCTTTCTTTCGGGAGTTCGTGGAGTTGTAGTGAGATGGATGGTGTATTTAGGTTCCAGGGTGGTGAGGATGGTGTATATTTTGCGAAATGTTTAAACGGAATCTCAAAACTGTTTGCCATTTTTAGAGTGTTATGTATGGCCGAGGGAATTCTTCTCCGCCGTTTGTGTTTCATAGCTAGGGCAACATCCTTATCGATCATCGAACCAGTTTGAAAAGATAACTTAACCATGAGTTTTAGTGCCATTTCTGAAAATCTTTCTTCAATTGTAGGTAGGCCGGCTTCAGCAAGAATGTTTTTGATAGGACTTGTGATAAAAGCTCCTATACTTTTCCGTGCAGCTTGATGGTAAGTTGGTTTAAATATATTTTTAGTTGATTTTGGACAGGAACCGTAAATAGCTAAAGCATAGTCTATCTTACTAAGTATTAAAGTTTTAGTCATATAACAAAGAGTATTGACATGTACATTACTTTTTTTTGAAGAAAGATACTTAATAATATTGAGCCTTGATGCTAATGACTTTTTAAGGGCGGTACAGTGGGGCTTCCAGCTATACCTATTATTAAAAATGAGACCTAAAATACTTAAATTAATAACATTTTCAATAAGTATATTGTTGAGAGATAAATTAAAATTTTGACAATTTGTTTTGCGACAAACATGCAGTATCTTACATTTTTCTAAAGATAGTTTTGATCCAGACATGGAAGACCATTCTGTTATCTCTTTAAGAAGATTAGAAAAAACTAATTTTGTTTGATTTAGATCATTGTGTTTACATAATATGTATGCATCATCAGCATACACACAGTGATCTAAATCCTTATATTTTGAAATTAATATGCTAAGCTCATCAAAAGCGATGGCAAAAAGGATAACTGAGAGGGGAGATCCTTGTGGGATTCCATTTTCAAGGGGTACGGTTTTAGAAAAAGTGTTACCAATTTTGACACAAAATTTTCTGTTGGTTAGAAATGATTTTATATATTTGAAAATTTTGGGCCCAATACCCCATTCACTTATTTTTTTTAACACAAGGTGTATTCCAATGCGATCGAAAGCTTTTTCAAAATCGAGTGCTAAAATAGAAATATGGTTTCGAGCAGATAGCGCATTTGAAATTACATAATCTAAGTGAAGCAGAGCGTCCATACAGCCTCTTTTTGGTTTGAATGCTACTTGATTCTGACTAATCAACTTTTTCGATTCTGTAAACCAAAGGATGCGGTTAGCAATTATTTTTTCTAAAATTTTCGATAAGCATGGTAGTAGTGAAATCGGGCGATAGCCGTCAACTTTATCAATTTCTTTTTTTGGTTTAGGAATTGGTATAATGCATGCTGTTTTCCAACTTTGAGGTATAATACCCTTATCCAGTATGCTATTATAGAGTGCGATCAGCCTTACTTTGGCTGCTTCTGGTAGATTCTTGATTATTGGATAAGAGATCTTATCACGACCAGGTGTTTTACCACTTAACCTTGACAAGCAACTCTCGAGTTCTATTAAAGAAATATCTTTTTCAATTTGTTTTGCAGATCCATTTGTTGGAAGTTTAGGGACTAAAACAAATGACTCAGATTTTGCTTGTACAAATGTCGAAGAAAAATTTGAGTCCTTTGAGTTATCCGACCATAAGTTTGCGAAAATTTCGCTAATCTCATCTGTAGAACAAATATGGCCACTTGGAGTTTCGATGGATACTATCTTTTTGAGAGCTGGGTTCCCCGTTAGGTATCTTATACTTTGCCAAACCTTGCTTGTAGATGTATTCGGATTAATTTGGGATGTTAAGTTTTCAAAGCTATTCAATTTGCTGATTTTTAGATGTCTTCTAAAAACTGCATTTGATTTTTTATAGGCTATCTGATTAACTTGTGTAGGATTTTTTTTAAAAGTCCTCCAAGTTGAAACCTTTACTGCTCTTAGTCTAGCAAGCTCCGGATTCCACCATGGAACGTTGCGTTGGGCTTTGAAGGGTGAGGTTTGGGGTATGGAATCATTGGCTGCGCTGCGTATACATTTAAGTAATACTGCAGCTTCTTTATTTACACATGAATGTGGTTTTTTTGATAACCTTACGTCGACTTTATTTCTGAACTTATCCCAGTTGGCTTGTTCTGTTTTGTATTTTGCAATGTGATCGTTCCTAACGTTTGATCCTAGCGTTATTTTGGTAAAGATAGGGAAGTGATCGCTGTTATGTAAATCATCTAGGATGAACCACGACGCCCTCGGTAAAATTTCTGCTGAACAACAAGTAAGATCTATGTGTGTAAAAGTGCCATGGGTAGAAAAATGGTTTGGAGACCCATTGTTTAGAATTGCAAGGTCGGAATTCGTAATGAATTCTTCGAAAGTAGACCCTCGCTTAGTGGTTTTGGGGGAGCCCCAAAGTATGCACCAAGAATTAACGTCGCCAGTAAGAATATACGGCGGGTTTACTTGTTGAATAATACTCTCAAGATCGGTTTTACTAAAAGCTTGATCGGATATTATGGTGATTCTAATACCTATCTGAATTTCTAACGCAGTTGCGAGAATGTTAGATCTGATTGGGATATGTTTGTGAGGGATGTTATTTTTAATAAGCAAACCAACTCCGTGCTTTGCAGTAACATTACATGGAAGATTGCTAAAGTATCCGATGTATGGTTTAGGTGTTATGGGTGTTGCCAGGTTTGGAAAATGAGTTTCTTGTATGGATATTATATCTGGGAAGTATTCTTTGATTAAAAGATTAAGCTCGTTGATGTTGTTAATGAAACCTTTCATGTTCCATTGCATAATTTTGAAATTATTTTCTGAAAGGGGTTTAGTTTGGTTGTTGATATGGTGTTTAAGTGAAAGTCGATGCCTGCACTTGCTGTGGAGACGACAGTTCCAACCACAAGTGGATGGATCTGTACTCCCCACAGCAAGTAAAGGCATCGACGCATTGTTTGCTGATAATTGCTTAGAGTTATGTGCAATCATGTTTATGTGATTGTAAATTGGAATTTGTTTGTAAATTGAGATTTTTATTTGTTGAATCAAAAATTGGCGAGAGATTTGTTTGAGAAATTAGACTGTGCGTAGAGGATATTGATGGTGGTGTTGGTAATGTTTGTTGGGTTGTTGTGTTGGTTGGTGTGGTGAATTTTGGGAGAGTTGAAAGAGATTGAGCAGATTCTGCTAGAGATGTGTTGAGAGAATGTTTTTCTTTGATTTGAGATGGAGGGAGGGTGAGCATGGGCTCATCTGTTATTGTCATAGAAGATGAAGGTTGAGAAGAGAAAGAACTGATGGTGTGATGTTGATGTTTATTTATTTGATCTGCAGCGCTAACGACTGGAGATGAAGAAGGAACCGGTTTATTGCGAGAAGGTATCTGAGGGGGGTTTTCGGGAACTTGTTTGGTTTTTTCTGCGAAAGTTTTGGACATGGAGCTAGCTTGAATTGAAATTTGTTGGCTGTAAAGACGTTTTGCCTCAGCCATGGTGCACTTATTTTTTGTTTTAATTTTAAGAGTTTCCTTACTTTGCACATATTTTGGGCATGTTTTTGATGTGGATGGGTGCTTGTCAAGGCAATTTGTACACATGATACGTGTACAGTCCAAGGGCTCGTGAGGGGGGAAATTACAATTTTCGCAGATTTTAGCTTTAGAGCATCGCTAAGTGGTATGACCAAGAAGCTGACAGTTGCGGCACCTCATTGGAGAGGGAACATATTCCTTAACTTTAGTCTTGTACCAACCAATTTCAACTGTTTGCGGGATTTGATATAAATCAAAAGTGAATAGAACTAGGCCTGTTGGTTGAATATTTTTGTCAATTTTTTTTGTAAATTTATATACATCAATCACGCCTTGAGCTTTCATTTCAGAGATAATTTCCGACTCTTTAACATTAATAAGGCAAGGAGCATATACTATGCCTTTTGAGGAATTTAAAGTTTTGTGAAGTGTTACATTCACAGGACATTGATTTGCTAGGTTAGTTATTCTGAGGAACTTATCTGCAGATTTGACGCTTCTGGCAAGTATGAGAATACTGCCATCTCTAAGTTGTGAAATATTATCATACTCAGTGCTAACCGAGTCTATAAATTTTCTTAACAAAAATATACTCACGGAAGTGATTGGTGTATTTTGGTTTGACGGAGAAATAACCACGAATTTTGGGTTTTTTAAGTTTGAACTGGATGGAAGTTCGGAGAACTCCTCAAAGCTAGAAAATTTTTGTTTTCTCTTTGGCCGTGGCTCTAACGATGTGTCATCGCAAAGCACATCGTAGTAGCCTTCGGGCTTCTTCCTCGGCCCCGGCGATGGGCCCATGCCTGAAGTTAAAAGAGACACTTAATTTGTGAAAAATTTAACCGTGAGGTTAGGGAGAAGTTAAACACAGCGGTAAAGAAAAAAAAAAAGAATTGAAAAAAAGAGAGTTGTCAACAGTGTTGCCAGAAAATATTTTCTGAAATCGGGAGATTACCACACTAGAAATCGGTGTAAATCGGGGAAACATATTTAGCCCTGCAAGTCATGGCAGAGGAAACATGCACCTCAGTTCTTAGATAAAAGAAAATTCTGATTTTTGAACGAATATGTTTTTTCTGATTGTGCATGTTTTTCATTAAGTAAATGAAAATAAAATCAGATTTATTTAAACAAAAATGATAGAAGGAAAGAATGTAATTTTTTTTTAAAGAAACAACTTTGTTTTATTTTTTTTATTTAAATTAATTTTAAAAAGTAATATCGTTAGTAAATAGTAGTTTAAACTTCAAAATTAAAAATAAATATTTCCCTTATTTTACAGTCTTCTATGGGGCTATTTGCTTAAACATTTATAGCCTTATTTATTATTTATGTAATTTAATAAAATATCAAGTTAGTCAATTGTTAGGCAACTAATTCCATTATCGAAAGTTAGAAAAAGTTTATAAAAACGACTGATAGTGCTATAATAGCACTAGCACCTAGCTAGCTAAGAAATGAAAAAATAGTGCATTAGCCAACAGATTAAATTTTTGGAAAAAATTAAGTGCTATTTTTAATTATTTTAAATGTATTTATTCAGAAACTTTTAAGTTCAAAAAATTATTGCATTCCTTGAACTTCAAGTATTCTTTGGAAAGTAATATTCTCTTAAAGTGACAAAATCGATTTGTTATTAAAACGAATTTTCTGATGCATGCACGCAGCCAATTACCAAAAACCACAATAAAAAAAAATAATAATAATAAAAAAAGAAGAAGCCAATGACATGACAGATGACACTAACTCGACATGTTTGGTGGTGTTCAGCAAACAAGAAACAGAAATTTTAAAAAATTAAATAAATTTACTTACTTCAGTTTATGAAATATTGAAAATCGGGGAAATGTGTCAAAATAAGATCAAAAATCGGTGTATCGGAAATAGGTCTGAAAATCGGGAGAATTACGATAAATCGGTGTTTCTGGCAACACTGGTTGTCAAAAGTGCATGTCAAGTGATATCAAGCGAAAGATTAAACAAGATGTTTACGCTACAAGAGCCAGACTGCGACTGATCATTTAAAAATTTTTTGTCTGTCTGTCTGTTTGTCCGCGGTAACCTTCAAAACAGAAAAACAGGTTATAATATGGTACTTTCCGTACATGTAGTGGACAACTCTGGGAGTAATCTAGGCTACTTTTAATTTAAGAAATGTTAACGGTATCTTTAAAATATTAAAAAAAGAATAAAATTAAGGGAAAATTATGTCGGAAAAAAAAAATTTATATATAGGAAATGATTATAAACAAGTTGAAATAATCGATTTTAAAAGTGTCTGACACTTACAATTACATTAGAAAAATAATTATATAGTCTTAGAGGTGGTGAAAGCTTTGCTCAAAATTTTGTCAACGCTGTGTCTTGATCTGTGCAAACTACATGCCACCAACAAGGCAGCGATGCCACGGCAAGCCCTTTGACCACCACAATGTATTTTCAAGATGCAACAAATAAAAGTGTTTTATACCTTACACTTTGTATTCGTTCAAACTTTATGCCATCAACCTTGCAGCCATATGACGGCCCTTTAACCACAACAATGCACTTTTAAAAATGCAATAATGCGATTGAAACGCTATCAGGTTTTATTTACATAATAATTAAATTGGAGTGTTTGTCTTTAATATGGAAATAATTTAAAGTTGATCAGGTGGTTGTTTATTTGCTAAGAAACATACACATGTAATTGCATCAATTTAAAAAATTTGTCTGTTTGAACACAATAATCTTTAAAACGATTCTGACGAGACTTTACGTGGATGTAGTGGAGTAACCTAAGGCACTTTTAATGTCATAAATGGTATGGATATCTTTGAAATTTTAGAAAAACAGTGAAATTCCGGTAGGTGCTTTCAACTTCGTCAGAAAAAAATGAAAAAAGTCAGATCGTTGTACCAGTATTATTCCCTTTATACTTCTATCAGCACGACTTTAATTAAATGGACAACGAAAAATCAAAAGCTGACCCTCGTTTTATTAAAATAACTTTCCTTGCACTTAATAGCACACAACAGCATAACGGCGACGCACAGTGGGGCGAGATTTGGTATTGTGATATACTTTTCTCTCAGTATTTTTCAGAAGAAATATGGCTCTTATATTGATTTATGTAAATAATAGCTTTCATCCGAAACGGAGTTCACCAAGACCTTTAAAATTTAGAGCCCTTAGACTAATTCTATACATAAAAATGAATCCATATTTCCCTTTGTCACGTCATAACTCAAGAACTGCTTGAACTATTTGGATGATTCTTTTCAATCTTTTTAGTATTGGGAGTGTTTTAGTGAAGTTTGGTTAAAATCGGTCTTGCAGTTTGCCAAAAATATGCAGAAGCGCACTCTGGGTACCTGCTTTATGTAATCAAAAGTAAATCAATTCATTTTGAAAAGAAATCAATTAATCATGAAATTTGGTTCTAACAAAATAAAATTTAAAAAATGCAGTCGAATCTCAGATACCCGGAGTTCAATTAATCGAGGACACATAGTTAATTTTTTTTTAGTTTGTTCTCGAAATTTGTGTGTACCCGGGCGGAGCCGGGGCGGACCAGCTAGTAATTAATAAATTTCCTAATTTTTTCTTGCGATATAGGTACTATAAGGCAAGTTTTGGATTTGTGCCAAAATTTTTTTTTTTGAGATAACAATAAAACATGACAATACGGTGATAGAGAACACCAACAAGGTGGATGGAGCAATTCTGTCTGTATGTATGTTCGTCTACAGCCTAAATGGCTCGATGGATTTTCTTCAAACTTTGTAAAAAGTTGTTTTTGGGGATTATGCTTACATGTTTTTTTTTTTCATTCTTTTAAGAACCAAAAATAACGGTACCTGCCATACAATTTTTTTAGCAATTTTACATAATCGTATTTTTCTCAAAACCGGCTCGACAACTTTTCTTAAAAAAAATTCAATAAATTTATTTTAGTAAATGCTTCCTGTGGGTGGAAAAGCACTTTTCAAAAATGGTTTCTAATGGTACCTCCCAAAGAACCTTTTTTTTAATTTTTGATTTCTTCAAACCGATACTACCGATTTCAATTACTTTTTTTTATACAGAAGCTTCCAAAAAATATAAAAAGTTTTGTGTACCAAAATTTTTGAAAAAGTATTTTTTGGATTTATAAACCCACAGTGTCTTGAACATAAGTCGTGCTTTTTATTTTCTTAGTACTAATACTGCAACAAGAATATACAGTACGTTCTCGATTAACGCAACTCTCGATTCATGCAACTCCTCGATTTTCGCAACAGCTGAATTTATATCATTGTTGACGCAGTAATCGCAACTCTTCAAAAAAAATTGACTCGATAAGTGCACCTTTGGTTTTATATATGCATATCTTTATTTACTCAGGCTCTTGGCTATGTTTGTTTATGTCAGTTGCGTTACATTTTGTCTCGAGCGTTATTTTCCCGCTACTTTTGAGTGATGATACGGTGAAATTGTATGAATGTACATGATATGTACCTATACCTAGAATGCAAGATTTTTTTGTTAGTTTAATGAATTTTGTCCAGTAAACAGTCGTTTGTGTGTTTCGGAAAATTGGGTACGCGAAACCAGGGGTGGAATCGGCTAAGGTGATTTGTGATAGTTGACAGTCACAACACAAGCAAAACTATGGTAATGTGACTGTCAACTATCACAAATCACCTTAGCCGATTCCACCCCAGTTATAACAATGAGGAAATCTATGAAGACAATGAATTGAGCCTATAAAAATATTTACTCGGTTATTGCAACAACCTCGGTCATTGCAACCACCCTTGTTTTAATTAGTTGCGATAATCGAGAATGCACTGTAATTTAAAAAATTATTGCAGGTAGATTTGCATAAAGTTTCTTTCTAAGACCTAAAGCTTGTGACCATTACCATTACTACTAACACTGATATCTGATGACATGTTAATATTTTCCAAGTATCCAAAGGTGAAGAAACCCAAAGAGAACGGAAAAAATGTTACAAATGCTGGCATTATGCAGTACTGATAGCGTGTAATTAAGACTCAAGTTATTTATTTGGGTTGTTGGACTGTTTTGTAACATCGTAAATCAAAACACACATTTTTTAGTTATTTCAGTCCACGTTTTAAACTATATATCTCTCTGTAATTTTTTAATTTTACATCGAATAGCAACAACAAAAAAATTGAAAATACGTTTTTGTTTTATTTCAGTCAAAGAACACGTTTTGAAACTTTCCTATTGTTAATTGCTAAACTTTTAGTCGAGAAAAGCTCACACGGGCTACGGGTACCATTAATATTGGATTAGTTTGCATCTATCTAGGTTTTTTAGTTTTTTTTTGTGATTAGGTATGTATATGGCAAGTTCGTAAAAAAATTGGACTCGAGATTTAGATCAGACTATAATCATTATACATAGGATGATAGGGAAGACGAAACAGAATATCTCATGAATCTATCTGCCTTTCTGTCTTCTCAGCTACAGACTTATTAAGTTCTTTAAACTTGATGCATAGTTGTTTTTGGTTACACGATTTTTTCATTTTTTTTTTTAGAATCAAAAACAACGGTACCTGCCATATCAGTTCTTTTTCTTTATCATTATCGTGTCCTGTAACCCCGGCTGCTGGTGCATAGGGTGTCAACAAAACGTCTACATCCTCCACGGTCTGCTGCAAGGTACTTTAGCTGTGGCCACGTCTTTCTCTGGGACTCTGCTTCCGCTAAGACAGTTGATTTTCATATTGTTCTTGGTCTTCCAACCCACCGTGCACCCCTGAGGATTCCATTCAAAGGACTGCTTTGCAATTTCATCGTTTGTTTTCCTCAGTGTGTGACCAATCCAACGCCATTTACGCTTTCTTATGTCGACGTCCAGCCGCTCTTGACCTGTCCAGCACTACAATTCCTCATTTGATATTATTTGTGGCCAGCGAATCTTAAGGATATGGCGAAGACAGCAATTCACAAAAGCCTGCAATTTTGGCCTGATATTTGGTAATAATTTTTTTTTTATGCGGAAGCAACCAAAAAGTTCAAATAGACTTGTGTTCCAAAAAGTATTTTTTGGATTTTTTAACATATTTTCAAAATTTTTATTTTAAAAACTCAATATTTTAGAAACGGTGCAGTCGAGTTTTGTCTTTAAGGCTTGGTATTAAACGTTTTTTTTATCCCTTTCTAAAAATATAAAAAAAAATAATATTTTGCTTTAGTGCAAAACAAAACGATACAAATTTTGAAAAACCGTAGAAAAAAATTTCATTTTTTCTCAAAAATGTCTCTATGATTTTGATAAAAAAAATTTTGCACTATACTAGACCGTATAAATCAAATAAATGTAATTTACACGAAGCTGCTATTGACAGTACCTCCCCTAGAATGATATTTTATACTTTGTATTACATGTTTCATTATTGGCTGATTGGATTTAAATAAATTTGTCTATGCAAATATATTGCATATCAAAATTTTCAAAGTTCGATATTTCAAAATTGGGTTGATATTTTTTTGAAAGTTTAATAAAAACCTAAAATTTGCATATCAAAATTTTCCCGTAAAATTTTTTGAACATTTTACATATGTATAAGGAAATATTTTTTTTTAAGAAACTACTCCAACAATTTACAATTTTTGTTCGTACGAATTCATATTTATTAAAAATTGGTATACGCCTTATTTTTTTAGCTCAAACTTTTAAAGCGTTTTTAGCATTTTAGCATTTCAAACAAATTCCATGCTTTTAAACATTTTTCTCTCATAATATTCATGTTTTTATATAAATTGGTTAAATTTTTGTACACTTAAGAGCAAATACATGCGGTCCAGCCATGCATTTTTAAATTTAAGTTTTGAGGGTGTTGTCTATGACTATTTGAACACTACTGAGAGCGTTAGAAAAATAGAAAAGGATTTGAAAGGAGACACACTGTGTACCTAGTGCGTACCTATGCATTTTTAGTGTTTTCTGTTTAAAAATGCTATATATTGGATATTTTAAGAATAAATAAATATTAATTAATTCGTTACATTTCCTAGAGCCAGTTTTTCAGTGCGAGATCAACGTAGTCTCTGGGTCTGGTTTAGACCTGATTTAACTCCATAAGCATGGTCTTCAGTCAATTTAAATCCTATGATCCAGTTGTACAAACGTGGTTAAAATTTTGATCCGTGGTTCAACAATTTTTACTGGCTGATTTTGGCGTAATTACTGAGGTTCAACGAAGTTTTAAGTAAGTTATAGGTCAGTTTAGTGCTTGAATCATCGTTGAACTTCACAGTTAGTTCGCCAAAGTCGATGAGTTGGATTTGCTTAGCTACGGATTAAATATTTGGCCCTTAGTTAACTCCGAGTTAACTCACTTAATTTTATGAGTAAGCTCAGGCCTTTACAGCTGTGGAACCATCTCGATGTTGATAGTAAAAGTTTATTCACAGTTGCAGTTCACAGTGTTGGCACCATCTCTATTTTGTTACGTGAAAGGCATAGAAGGGTGATATCCATATAGTGTCACACTTCGATGACGATATACATATTTTTGACAACTGAAAGATAAAGTAAATCCTCAACTGGAAAACTGCTACTGAGTTTACTCGGGGTTAATTTACTTTCAGGATTAGCTAAATCTGATTCAACTTAGATTAAGTCCTGAACTAAAAAACTAGCACTCAAAAGTCGAAATTTCCAATTAAAAAAAAAAAAATACTCGAAAAATAGTGATTTTTCCTCCACAAATGAAATTGCTATTGTTTTAATAATTCCATGTTCATTGGCCCCTTATAATTTTGGTGAGAATAAAATCTTCATTTTTCACTAAGCTTTTCATTATTAAAGATCAAGAAAGAATTGCCAATCCGAAGAGCTTATTCATGATTTTCCAAACTACGAATTTTAACGACAAGATTGCCATTATAATCGTTTAGCAGCAGATCAACTGCACTTACCCCCTAACAAAAATCTAATGTGTAGCAAAACGAATTTTACTTCTCTTTTAAGAATTTAGAATAATATCAAAAAGTTAGTAAAATAGCTAACAGACCTCAAAGAAAACTGTTGGTCGCCCTCAGACTCAACATACTGATTTTTTCAATATATTTAAATTTATAAATCTTGAATATAAAAATATGTAGTTAAAGGACAAAATATTTGTACATATATGTATGGATTCTCCAAACAATTTTAAGTTATACAGGGTGTCCCGGACCTGAGTGGAAGTATTTTAGGGTGTGGTTTTTGGGGGTGTGATTCTTGGAATTTATTCATGAATTCATAATTCCATAATTTAACCCTTTTTTCGGGCTTTTTTGGTAAAAATACCTTTTGTTCTTTCTTAATTTCTCAAAAACTAAGAAAGATTTTACATTAAATTTTTGGTAATGGACTAAAAAATAATGAAGGCGTTGAATACTGAACCCAAAAAAGCACTAAACTACGTAAAATTTTGAAAAATAACGACTTAAGGAGAAAAAATCACATTTTTTTTTTTAATTTTGACTTTGAAATTTAATTTCTTAATAATTGCCACAAAATCAGTTGGGTGTTGACGGACAGACAAGCAACGTCTAACCAAATTGATCACTTCGCAATCAGTCGGCGATCTAGAAGCAGTCTCCAAGATGTTCGAAACAGAAGAGGTGCAGATATGGGAATGGCCCGGGACCACCATCTGATGGTTGCTAGACTTAAGGATCCCACAGTCCGCTAACAACTAGGGAACCAGCTATCACAAGGATTGAGAGCAATCAATAGCACGGAAACATCCTCCATCGAAAACAATTGGTGAGCTGTGCAAAATGTTCTCTTATTACGAGCTGTTAGCATGGAAGAAGGAGTGACTGGTTTTCCGAAGAAACTTGGGCTAGGATCGAAGAAAGAAACCAACTCTAAGCTCGCATTGCAGCAACTGCAGCAGCAGGGAGAAATAAGCTTGAGTCTGTGTATCGCATGAAAATGAGAGAAGCTCACCGTAGCATGTGACGTGATAAGCGTATAACTATATCAGCGCCTTAGCAACAGAAGCTAAAAAGGCTGCAAGTAGGTGTGCCAGTAGGATCGTCTACAGAATTACCAAAGAGCTTACAGGTGTTCAAAGCTCTAAACAACACCTGGTAAAGAACATAGACGGATTACTGCTAGTATAGCGGGTGAGGACCAGCCCAAAGGGTGGAAGGAGCACTTTTCTGCTGTTTTAAATACCGTTTCTACCAGCGAAGTCAACCCAACACAAAATGATCCGTCCGTAGTAACAAATTCCCGAATACGAACTGTAACCCCTAGTAGAGAAGAAATCTTAACCGCAATCAGAGCACTGAAGAACAACAAAGCAGTTTGACTTGACGGTATTCCCGCAGAGCTCTTGAGAGCAGTACCAAAACCATCGAGTAAGCTCCTGCACCCGCTCATTGAGAAAGCTTGGGAAACAGAGAGTTTTCGAGGAGTGGAGGAGCATCCCGGATAAATTGATTGCTATTATTAAGGCTACATATGATGGATCCAAAAGTCATCACTCATCACGTTCTGCATAAAGGAAGGTTGTCAGAGGAGTTTGAAATCCAAAGTGGGGTTAGACAAGGTTGTATATATGTATACTGATACTGTTCCTGTTGGTAATAAGTGATCTGCTGCATATGGCTCTGTCGACTGCAAATGGAGGAATTCAGTGGAATCTACAATTACACCTCAAACATCTGAGCTACGCGGACGACGTATGCTTACTCTTTCATAGGACCATGCATCTTCGTCAAGTTTCCTTGGAACTTCCTCATCTACTCAAATAGATATTTCTGGATAATCTGTAGAGATGGAAAAGAGCTTTCAATATCTTGGTAGTATTGTCTCTACGGATGGTGGGACCGAACTAGGTACAAATCAGCCAAATCAGGAAAGCAAAGGCTACGTTCGGAATGCTGTACAAAATATGGAAAACAACTCTAAACCCTAAAACAACAACTCTATAAGCCTAAAGACCAAGCTGCGACTGTTCCGCTCCAATGTTGAATCCGTGCTTCTTTATGTGTGCAGCACTTGGAAAGTAGCACTCGCTGTCACATAAAAACTGTTAACTATCGTGAATAGATGTCTCCAAAACATCTTTAGGATTTTCAGGCCTAACCGTATCTCCCTCCAATGATAAACTTCATGCGACAGGTCAGCAAACCATCGACTCTTAATACAAAAACGTAAGTGGCAGTGGATTGGACATACGCTTTGAAAAGGCCAAGAGTGCATTGCGAGTCAAGTGATGCAATTGAACACTCTTATGCAGCGAGGTAGAGGAGTGGGTGGACTTATAAGTACTTGGCGAAGAACGGTCGAAGAGGAATCAGCACAACTTTGGAAGAATTGGAAAGAGCTGGGGTATATCTCCAGAAAACGTACACGATAGCGCGTAGGAGTAGTGGAGGCACTATGACCCACAAGGGGAACTTCACGGACATTAAAGGTCCGAGGACCTAAGTAAAATGGCTTTAATTTTATTTTTGTATCTGTGTTTTTTTTTTTGGAAGATTACGGTTAACGGCGCTCAATCATCTATAAGGTCGCTGCTCTAAGAAACACATTCAAATTGTGTTAAACCTGAAACAAGAAAGAATATTTTTAAGAAAATGAGTCCATCCGTAATTAGAGATTTCATTATTTATTCAGTTACTATGATATTCCCATTAAAACAAACTAACTTTCAATATTCTACAGAATCAGAAAGAAGAAAAACTATTTTCATTTGGTATCTTTTATGCATTTCCCTTGCATAAAGTGAACAAAAAAAAAGATTCATCAAGAAATTTATCCGTCACCAGATGAAACAGAGTATTGGTTTGTCTACCATTCACAGTCACGATATAGAAGGCGTACATTTTAAAAGAAACACTCCGCTTCACTTAATAAAGGACATTTTAATTATAATTTTAAAATACGAGTACGTTCTAGAAAATTTTAGAAAATTTAGTGTCAAAGGTAAAATATTTGTAATTAAAAAAATATTCAGCGTTAATTTTTCTAAGCATTTTTTTTCAAAGATATTGCTGTCTGCTGTTTGTTTGTACCCAACAAGGTAGATACTGTTCTGTCTTCAAAAATGTATTGTAGCAGGAAAGTGTAATACACTTAGTAACACAATTACGGTCGTATTTATAAACTTTGTCTAATTTTAGACAGTCGTCCAACTCCAAAACGTTATCTAAAAACTTTTTTCACTGTTGTCCTAAAGTTGTCTTACTTTGGACAACGGCATCGGTTGATGTCTAACTTGACATTTTATTTGATTAAATAAAGAAAATTAACAAAAAATTAAGAACTTTCAGGAAACTCTCTAACCGTATTAAAAAAATCTAAAAAATAAGGCTATTCATGTACCTATACATAAATCTAAGAAATTTAAGTTAAGTTTCTAAAAAACTTCGAGAATCAATAAAATTAAAAGTCCAGTCTATTTTCTTTTTTTCACTCTTCTTTTTTGAAACTCTTTTTACTGTTTGCCAATCCTGGTTATAGTCAAAATCACATTCCCAATGATATTTTGCAATTATAAAACAAGGACTCACCCAATTGACCCGGAGTGTACATACATTTGCTTCATGAAGAGATTTTAATTAAAAGTTTTTTCGTAATTTCGCGTCGCAGTTTATAACAACGATTAAGTCAGTATGGGCGCAAAATTTTAGCAGAATGAATTCAACCTAAATGGCGATAAAGAGTATAAACTTTGAGTTTTAAATTAAATAATGACATCAGCATGAAAACTTTTCTAAATTATTTCATACAAGAAGTTTTTCCCTTACAGCCAGTGAGCTAGAGTATTGCAATTGCAATTGCAATGCAATTAATATTCTTGAATTTATTTTAAAATCTCTCATTTTACTTTATGATCCTTAAATCAATTAGCCTTAAGATAATCCTCGGCGAAATATTGCATTTGCTTCGAATTCACATGAATGAACTTATTCATTTGAATTGTATAAATCTATGTTATGTGCATTTTGCACTTCTTGTCTGCTGGCTTTGTGTTAGAAATTTTGGTACATTGCCAATGAAATATTTCCAACAGAATTACTACAGTAAATGTGATAAGGGACTTTGGGTCGAAGGCAATATTTTATATGTTCAACATCTGTGTGGTCTGAAGTGTTGCTATAGAAATGTCAGGAGCAACATTTTTGAGATATGAATGTTGAATGGCTGAATTGGGATGCTTTTATCTTAACCAACAATATGGCCTGCTAATGGGTAGCAAAAAAAAAAAAAAAATTGGCACTGAGCCTAGCCGATTCAGTTTATTGATTTTTTTTTTATCGAAGGCGGGTGGTAGTTTATTGAAGCTATCAATATTTGAAAATATCCACGTGTTTTGTTGCAATAAGAAGGCAAACGTACCTTGAGTGTTATGTTTTCAGAGTAATTATTATTTTTTTTTAAGAATCTTCTTTGGCACAGAAGACTTCTTAGGTTATAATCCCAGACAAAATTTAATTTTGATGTGGAGCTTCTTTTTATCGTCTTAAGCATTAATTTAAAATTACCTGCCCTTAATTTGGGCTGGGACTGGGGTAAATATTTTTAGAGGTAGGTAAATGTTAATCTGCACTACAAAAAATTTGCTTACTTTTTATCAAACAATCAATAATTTAAAAGAAAGCCTGCCAGAACTTCATGACCAGTTTTGTCGAAAAATGTATTAAAATTTTGTAAGAGCAACAGATTTTTAGATAAGCATACCCCACTGTCACTACAACACACTGGGGTGAATCTAAATGCAATTGTCAGGAAAAAAGTGCCCCAACATCTTTCTTTTCAAATACAATTTTAAATCTTAATCCAAAGAAACAAATTGCCAAAGTTGGTAACTTAAAATTCATTGTCCTACCTTCAATTATTACAATTGGTAAAATCTGACTACCAAATTAACTATAAATACTAAGATTCTTTTATTTAACAAACAAACAAAAAATGTTAGGGTAAAGTTGGGTAATATAGGTAGTAGGGCGACAAAAAACTAGAATGTGTATTTTTTTACGTAAAATGTTGGTAACATTAAAAAAATGTAGGAATAACAATTTTTAGTATTGATTAATTTAAATTTTTAGACCTAGTTTTGAAGAATTTATCAACCTGTGTTGAAATATTGAATAAAAAAAAATATTAGGTAATTTTTTTTTTTTAATCCAAAATTTTGTTTTCAAAATATTTTTGGAAAAAAGTACAGCATACCTACAGTAGGTTAGGTTAGGTTAGGTTGATGGGCTGACGGTGGATCTTGTTCCCGTCACACTTAGATCAATGTTGATCCATTGTAGTACCCTGATGGATTGTACCATCCCTTTAAAAATATACCTAACCTATGAAATCCTATGGAGCATCGAACCATTTAGAGGCGTTGATGAAGTTCATTAAACTTGAGATGTTATTGCCTGTTGACTTCGAGATCAACGACCTACAGTAATTCACTAATTTATCAAAATCGTTTGAACTATTTTTGAGATAAATAAGCTTTGAAATTGTGAATTTAATCCCCCCTTTTGTGAATTTGTTATTTTTGAAATTGTTATTCTTGAAATTGTTTTTGAAACAAGCACCGTAGGTAATTTTGAAAGGTAAAAATGGAAAAGCTCCTGCTGAAGACGGGATTCCGTACGAGTTCTTCAAGAATGCAACTAATGCTTTTCATTCCCATAAAATAATCTTAGGAGAAGAAGTCCCATCTTCATTCAAAAGATCTGTGATTTTTCCAATTCACAAAAAAGGAGACCCAAATAGAGTTGAAAATTATCGAGGCATCTCTTTCATGAATGTACTTGCAAAATTATTTTGTGGTGTGCTTGTCAACAGACTCGAAACATGGGTTAACACTTATAATATATAGTCAGACTATCAAGCTGGATTCAGAAAAACATTTCCAACACGCGACCTTAGGCCAAGAAGGTTCTAAAAACACACACATCACTTTCGGGAAAACTAAGGTTGAATATTCCGCGTTTTATAACTTTTTTACATTTATTTCGATCGAGGCGTGTGCATTTGTATATATACTTTAATTTTTCAGGAATTTTTTTTTATTAATATATTTAAAATTGATTGAAAAGCTATTTAGTAATTCAAGTTTAAATAAATCGATAGATCTTTGTTGCTCATCGCTAAGGTACTTGGACGTAGGACAACAAGGTTCTAACTTCTAAGTTTAAACTGCTGATAGCACATTGTGTAACGGTCTAAATATACCTATCTTTAACAACACACTTGATTCTAGTAATGGGATGCCTTGGAACAACAAGGTTCTATCTTCAACGTAATAAGTTTCTATCTACTATTTTATTTATTTTTCTTTAGTGCGCAAGGTTCTATTGGGTAGTTAGAACCCTGTGAACTTACGATTGAGTGGAATGTGTGTAGATAGAACCCTGTTTCCAGCTTTTTCTTCAATTATTTTCGAAACGGTAAAAGATAGAACAATATGAATGATGGCAATCGAAAGAGCATAGTCGCTTTAGTACGATTCAATATATTACTCAATTTTGACAAAAATGTTACTTAGAACCTTGTTGTCCTAAGGTCGCGAACAGTTGGCCATATTTTCACACTAACTTCAATTGTGAAAGGGTTCCAAGCAAAAAACAATAAAGTGTATGCATTCCTTGTAGATTTCAAAGCAGCTTTTGATCTTGTAAACCGTAATGCCCTGTTTTACAAACTTTCACAACTAGGACTGTCTTCGCAATTCATCAATACATTAAAAGATCTATATACAGAGTCAAAAGCAGCGGTATGGGATGGATCAATCTATTCTGAACGAATAGTGGCATTAAACAAGGATGCCTTCTTAGTGCTCATTTGCTTGCACCCTTCATTAACGATGTTGTAGCTTATTTTCCTGGAGGAATCCGTATGTCTTATTTAGGCATCAATGTTTTTCCTGTATGCCGATGATCTGGTAGTGCTTTCTGAATCACCAGAAAGCCTTTAACTGATGATTAACCGATTAGCAGAATACCTACTGTTTCAAATGGAGTCTCATCGTCAACTCAGACAAAACAAAAGTCATGGTGTTTTCAAGTTTTTATTTTTGTTTCGAGTTAAGAAAAGTGTTCTTAACATTGTTCCAAAAAATTAAAGTTGCAGAGGGTATATTTGGAAACTGATCTCCAAATATTTTTGTAAATTTATTTTTTAGGTTTAAGATATGGCCATTCAAGAAGATTCTTTTAGTATCCTGATTGAATTTTTAAAATTTTTTTATCCGGAAATGGGGACTCATCTTTTGTTTTTTTTTCAATTTTTGAAGAAGGGGAGGAGGGGGACTTACCATTTTTCTTAAGCATTTTTAATTAATTTATTTGACATTTCCGCAATGGATACCATCCTATAAGAAATGTTGAATTTTTTCTATCCATTGATTTCGAAAATGGGGGTGCAGAATTAGGATTTTTATTTAAAATCGTATATATAGTGTTTTTGAGCTCTAAGTTCTTTGTTTAAAAATATTTTAAAACTAAATTTTGGAACAATAAGATGAAGGCATTTGTTATTTATAGAGATTTTTTTAAATTTTGATTTTCTTAAAGAGGGAGGGGGGCGTTTTTTGAAAATTTGAATATTTAAAATATAATTAAAGGAACTAGGATTTGAAACCCTTTTAAATAATAGCTCGAAGTATCATTTTGAATTTAAAAAAAAATGGCTATTTAGTAGGGAGGGGGTCCGTGGGGAACAAAAAAGTGAAATAATTGTTTTAGTGTGATTATTTATGCATAGATTCGCATGACTTTTTGGTATATGGTATAGAGAACCAAAGTTTTACTTGGAACAACTTTTGGATTTTTGAATTTTGTAAAAAGGAGGGCCAAAGAGATACCTATTACAAAATTCAAAAACTCGAAGATGATTTCTTAAAACACGTTTTTAGGCTGATTTAGTTTATGAAAGAAAAGACCATAATATACAACTCATGTGAAGGGTTCAAGGGAAAAACGGCTTAAGTCCAATTGCGTTGGATTTCGAGAAAAATGAAATGGTAAGGTTATTAACAAATAACGCTTCATTCAAAGCAAAATAAATGAAAGTAACAAACTTTTTTGTCGAGCACTAAAATCTCAACTATGCAAACATATATTGATTTTAACACCTTGACTTTTAATACCAGGCAAGCTGATATGAGTCATAAGGACTATCGACGTGAGAACCAAAATTTCAAATTCTATACCTAACCTTTTTGAAATGGTCTTCTGAACAGACCGGACATGATAATTGAAAACGGTGTTTTGCTTTTTATTCAGATATTTCTAGATTTTCGAAATATTTTCACAAGGACATCATTGAACCCTTTATAAAATATAATTAGTTGCGATAGGACTTCGACCGGAAGTGTTTAGAATATCGTATCAAACGTATTTTTTTGAAAGCTTCTGTATAAAGAAAATAGTTGAAATCAGTCGAACCGTTTTGAAGAAAATCGAAAATTAAATAAAATGGTTCTTTGGGAGGTACCATTAATAACCATTTTTGAAAATGGTTTTCCACCCAAAGGAAGTGTTTACTAAAATAAATTGATTACATTTTTTTTAAGAAAAGAATACGATTATGTAAAATTGCTAAAAAAAATTGTATGGCAGGTAGGTAGGGTAGCCGGGGGAGCCTTTGCCAGGATTTCGGGATTTTGACCTTACGCGAAAATTTTAGCTTGTTTTCAATTTTCTTGCTATCTAATATGTTCCCTTCTTTATTATCTTCATTTTAAAGTACATTTCATCTTGATACTTTAATGATTTATATTTTTAATTTTTAATTAAAAATAAAATTTTTTGATATGGCAAGGCCTCCCTGGTAGGGATGCTTTGCCATGGGTATGGGGTACATTTGCCAGGTACCTTAATATCATAGTCAGCAAATACAAAAAAGACTAAACATTTAAATAACGTAACAAAACATATTTATTAATTCAATTATATTAAAAGTAACTTAAATATTTATAATTCAGACTTTTTATTTCATTTTCTTTGCCAATGGCAGAGCCACGTCATGGGGTGCCTTTGCCAGGAACACCTACCCACTAACAACCGGCAAAGGCTCCCCACTAGCTGTTTTTTTGAAAATTTACTCATAACTTTTTTTCCTTGTAAGCAATTAATGCAAATCAAAACTATTTACCACAAAAAATATACTAACAATAGATATTTGAAGCGAAAAGATATTGAATGAGAAAAAAAATAGAAATTAACGAAGATTGCTTACCTTGTAATTTAGAATCTGGCACTTGAAAAAGCAACACACACCTCCAACTCGGTTGGTGTCTAGCGGAGAACTGCCAAACTTTGTCAGAAGTTTGTATATAGGGATATGCAATAAAAATAGATTTTTCGATATTTTACATTTTGTTCGTTCGACATAAAAGTTCGATTGGCAAAGGTCCCCCTATGGCAGAGGGTCCCCCTTCTACCCTACTGTTATTTTTGGTTCTAAAAAAATGAAAAAACGTATTGGCATAATCACCAAAAACCACTATATACCAAGTTTGAAGAATATTAATCTATCCGTTTAGGCTGTAGACGAACAGACAGACAGACAGACAGAATTGTGCCACTTGTGATATTGTGATATTACGATGATAGAGAACACCAAAAAAGTGGGTGGCACAATTCTGTCTGTCTGTCTGTCTGTCTGTCTGTCTGTCTGTTCGTCTACAGCCTAAATAGCTCGATCGATTTTCTTCAAACTTGGTACATAGTGGTTTTTGGTGATTCTGCCGACACGTTTTTTTCATTTTTTTTAGAACCAAAAATAACGGTACCTGCCATACATTTTTGTTTGACAAATTTACATAATCGTATTTTTCTCAAAAACGGCTTGACAACTTTTCTTAAAAAAAATTCAATAAATTTATTTTAGTAAAGGCTTTCTTTGCGTAGAAAACCATTTTTCAAAAATGGTTATTAATGGTACCTCCCAAGGAACCATTTTTTTAATTTTTGATTTTCTTCAAAATGGTATGACCGATTAAAATTTTTTTTTTTTGTACAAAAGCTTCCAAAAAATATAAATAGTTTTGTGTACCAACATTTTTGAAAAAATATTTTTTGGATTTTTAAAAAATATTTCAAATTTTTTTTTGGAAAATCAAATATTTCGAAAATGGCATCATAGATTTTTTTGAAACTCGATATTTAATACTTTTTTAGTACTCTCTAAAATATTTTTAGAAAAAAATTTACATTTATGAAAAAATAACGGTACATTCCATACAAAAGTGAAAAAACCGCAAAGGAAAATATTTTTTTGCTTGAAAACGACTTCTACGATTTTGATTAAACTTTTTTCATATACTAAAATTTTACACATAGCAACTATTAGTAGTACCTGTCATAGAACGTATTTTTTTATTTTGAGTTTTCTCGTTATCAGCTTCTCGGATTTAAATGAATTTTTTTATTTACAAATTTCAGATAAGATAAAATAATATTGTATATCAAATTTTTCAAAAAAAAAGTTTTTGGATTTTTAAAAAAGTTTCAAACTTTTTTTTGAAAATTCGATATCTCAAAAACGGGTTGACAATTTTTTTTCAAATTTTGTTTTTATATATACATAAATATATTGTTTAAATCTGCATATCAAAATTTGTTCTTAAAAATGTTTTAAGAATTTTATATATAAAAAATTAATTTAAAAGAAAACCGCTCCAACGATTTTAAAATTTGTTTTCCCATACAATCATATTCCATCATGAATTAAGATGGCATACTTTTTTTTCACCTCAAACTGTCAAAAGAGTTGTTTTAGCTAATTTAAATGTCGTATTTCATGCTTCTCGACATTTTTCTCTCATAATTTCTATGTTTGTATATACAATTTTCTTAAACTCGCAGTGTCTGAACATAAGAGCAAGTACGTGCGACCCAGTCATGCATTTTATTTTTTTACGAATCCAAAACTTGCCTTATAGTACCTATATCGCAAGTAAAAATATTGGGCAATAGTAATTTGAATTTTGAAAAAAAGTTTAAAAAGCTTATCTTTTCAGATACACTCTACAACATTAATTTTTTGGAACAATGTTAAGAACACTTCTCAGCTCGAAAAAAAAAATATAAAAAGTAAGGATTTCACACAAAATGGCTACAATTTTTTTTTAATTTTCAAAAATGGTTTCTTGGGTAAATACAAAAAATTCGGAACAAATCGAGAACCACTTTCAAAAATAACATATACCAAAAAAGAGAGGGGGTCAGCTTCTCACACTCATATGCTTCTGAAACGTTTCCACCATTATTTTTTTTTTTTAGCTACATATTTTTTTTTCAATTTTCCTCTAGGGAAAATCATCATTGAGTCCATAAGTTCAAAATTTTAAGGAACCCGCTTCAGTAGTTTAAGCTGTAGGTCGAGATACAGAAAGGCAAACAGACAGAATTGTGCCACCCAAATCAAGAGATACTCAGGAGATTTCAGACGCTAGTGCTGCTCTCACAGAGAAAATTAGGCGAACTTTTGCTCTGAAAAGATAGTCCTGTTATAGCTTATAGCCGAAGATGCGATCGTGACGTAAGCTGGTGTTTTATTATCCACATGATATGTACCGGATCAGATCATGATAATAAATGAAAAGGTTCTTAGTGACAGAAGCGTTGTATTCCCGTCTTTTTTGTCCATTTCTTAGTTTATTTTTCATGTGTGTGTGTTGTTTTTTTTTTGTACTATTGATTTAAAATAAAACAGCGATCAACTCGTCAAAACAAAAACTAATTTTTGGATCATTGTTAATTATTGTAAGAATCACAATTTGTTATATAGATTAGTTAGAAAGCAGGATTACACATGATATTCTATTAACGCGTTAAAGAAATATCCGGACTAGTTCACGTCGATAGTAAAACACAAATATTTGCTATTATCAAGAATGCCAGAAAAAATAAAAATTTTTACTTTTTTTACTTTAAACCAACTTGAATTTCAATATTTATGTATAATTAATAGCTTTTGAGGAGAATATAGTCTCATTATCAATTTAAAATAGCTTAGCTTCTTACAGTGTAAATGCAAAGATAGCCAGTAAGTTATACTTAATTTATTGAAGAAAGTTTTTTTCTGAATTTTATCATGCATAAGCAAATCCGGAAATTAATTCAGTAAACACTTGTAATTGTTATTTATAGGTATAGTGTTGATGAAGAATACAAAATCGTTACTGTTTCATATCAAAACTTACATTATTATAAATATGTAGTAATATTGGTAACATGTAATGTAATGCCTGATTTAATAATTATTGGCTTCACTTTGTCAGTAGTGATAGATATGAGGTTCAAGTATAAAATTTCATTCAAAATGTATTTAAAAATAATGTTATTGCATACTTTTCTGGTTTCACCGACGATATTCAACCTTTTTTTGTAACCAAATCACTGAGCTAGAAAAATACAGA
This sequence comes from Dasysyrphus tricinctus, assembly GCA_963921185.1. Classification (NCBI taxonomy): domain Eukaryota; kingdom Metazoa; phylum Arthropoda; class Insecta; order Diptera; family Syrphidae; genus Dasysyrphus; species Dasysyrphus tricinctus. The sequence goes on from OY992530.1 coordinate 131,082,026, forward strand.
TAGTTTTTTGGAAAAACACATTTATATCCGCTATTATGGTTAAAGAAGCATTTAGTTTGATTTCGAACGCAATAAATATTAAGTCTGTATAACTGTTATTCAAGTTCCAATATAAGCAGAGAAATTAAAAAATAATTTATAATTAATTTTATAGTGTAGGTACATTGTTTTGACTATAATTATGCACAAAAATCACCTAATAAATATTAATATTTGTATCATTTATATTGTCACGCTATCCAAAGTTTGTACTTTTCACTTTAAAAAAAAAAAAAAACGGATTAAAACCCATAAAATAGGTACAGTTCCTTAAGTTATCCTTGGAATATTTAATTAAATCCTCCTCACACTTACTCAGATATTTAAAATGTACAAAAAAAAATCCAAAAATGGCGACAGCCAAAACCAACGGCAAAATGACAACAATGACGAACTTCACTTAACCAGATACTGAGATTCATTTTCGGTCCATGGGCATCATATCCCAGCAGTACTATAAGCTCCAATGCTAAAGTTCACACACCACCAATATCAAAAACAACAAAAATAACTTTAAGTAAGTATATGTGAAATCAAACAGAAGCATTCGTTAGGTTGGATTAGGTCCAGTAAAGATACTCCAGTAGGTCCAGGAATATAGGGGAAGCTCAAGCCAATATTGACATTCCCCAAGTAAGATATCATCCCCTTAAAATATTCCTGCGCACGCAATAGTATTGTTCATTTCAACGGAATGTTTTAAAGAGATTTTCGCCGGAAGCTGAAAACAAAACACTTAAACATGGGGAAACCGTATAGGTATGATGTATGCATGTCGGAATACCATTGCAATATGCAAATAGGTTGTCTACCTTTATAGAATAATATTGGGCACGTAAATCTCTGCCGGTTTCTATTTACCATGTTTGAATCCATCTTCAATATTCATTTCATATACAAATTTATTGTCTGAAATGATTCTTGATTCCATCAACACAAAAGGTCATCCAACGGGAGGGTGGCAGCATTTTATAATGTTTAACGAAACACGTGTAATTTAGCGGCCATTTTGAATTTGTACACTCATATTGTGACACAAGGACGATGAGGATGGGGTGTGGGATATTGTGCACAAACAAAGGCTTCAATATTTCCTCTGGCATCCTTTCTGTGTGAAATGTTGAAATTTAAGGACGAAAGGGGATGAAAATTCAACCCTGCTCCTGGCTGATGATGGCAGTGTCAGTGGATTATGCACTTCCAGCTTGTGACAGGGGAAAATTTAATCAATATTAAACTCTACGTCGCGTCCTTTGCTCTGATAGTCCCTTAAGCGAGCAAGAGGATTTGAGGCTAAATTTGCGAGTGTGGGGGAGTGAAAACACATGAGGTGTGTATAGTTTTGTTACTCGTAAAGTGTGTGTTCTTCAGAAAACTCTATAAATATCCTCAATGTTTTTGTTCAATAAGTTTTCTGTTTTTTTTTTTTTTCAATTTTCCTTAGCGTAAAATTGTGCAGACAGAACACATTCAACCGAAATAAAAAGGAAAATGATGATGACGCGATGAGTTGAGAAACTATAGATAGATATAGGTACTTCGGTACAATAAAATGGGAATGAAAATAGGAAATACCTACGTTTGGAAACCTTTATTGTCCTCCATGTTGCATGTTGTGAAATTTTCGGATGTTTTGGCTGCGTTTTTGTATAGATATTTACGTTGGTAGGTATATACCTAACCTAGCATATCTACACCAGATACACAGACATAGCTACACGGAATGGTATAAGGTAGGAGATTTGACCTCTGTCATCAACTCTATTTGTCAAACGATGCTATAGATACAACACCTGAACGTAAGTGGTTATCTGGTTGGGAGCGGGTAAATGTGTTACAGGCAACATGCCTGTTCAGATGAAATTATGGGTATCTACTACATAAATATATACATATACACTTACTTACATAAACTTTGTGGTCCCACGAGTGGAGGATGTTTTTGAAGTCAACTGAGTTTTTTTTGTAAATATCATAAAATGTTCGTATAAGATTTGTTTTTAAGAAGGTACCTATATAATGAGGAAGTATTTTATGGGCTCTATAAAAGAAGTATTTAGAGGACTCAATAGATCATTTGATGCGAGCGTGTTACGACACTAATGATCATTAAATATTCATGCAGATTTAGAGTGTAAGAGTTTGATTTTCCAAATCTTGAAATCTAATTGTTTGTTCTAAAAATTTACATTCACAAGGTATACCCATCTATTGGTAAATGAGTTAACTGGGATAGTTGCGTATGTTCTTCAAGTTGTTGTACATATCTTTTTATTATTAATTACATAGATGAATATTTATAAGAAATGCATGCGCTCTAAAAAGGGGTGGGGTCGAGTCGTACCTACTTTAAAACAAAATTCTTCAACAGTTATCTATTTTTTGAAGAAAAGAGTTATTAAAAACAATGTTTTTGTTTAGTAAAATATCTGAAATTAAAGGTTGAAACCTATAAGCCCCGTTTAGTATAAGTTCGTTCAATAAAGGATTTCCATATTGGCGAATTGTCCCGAAAACTTTCTTCCACTGGCGCTAAAGTAAAAAAAAAAATTGTTACTGTTACAGTTTCAATATTAAACAAACTATTGTTAGTGTCTCTATGTGTCACTGTTTGTAGGGGTTTTCCTGAAAAATTTGACTGTTTAAAAATTGTGCCTTAACTCTTTTTCTGTAAACTCATTTTTTTTCTCTCTAGGAAAACTTATAGACCGAGAGCCAAAAAGTTAAGTCATTTGCGTAACATTGTAAGTCACATCAATAATAGCATCTGAGGTATTGAACCAATAACCGTTTGTCTGCCTACGTAAACACGTGTCGAACAGGTGTGGAATTTTAGGTCTATTTTTACATCGATTTATTTCAATGCCTATTGGTCGGAGAGAAATGGTGTGCCTACAAGAAATATTGAGCTCGCAATTTTGAATAATTGTTGTTAGGTCACACTCTCTGTAGATTTCCTAATGAACAAAAAATTTGTTTACAGAAAGAGTGTTAACAGTTAACTGAAACACCTCGAAGCTCGAACAGAAATTTTCTAAAAATTTACCGTTTTCATAGCTTTGGAAATTTCCTTCAAGGCAATAAAACAAAATTGAAGCGGCATCTGTGCGTTCATAAAATATGATTTTTGCAAATAAAACACCCATTTTGGACATACAATGTATGTATAACGTCAGAATTTTAAATAAAAAAAGCGAAAATATCAAATTTTCTATACTAGTCAGTATGAGTATTGCTTTTGCCCCCAAATTATTCAAATGAGGCCAATCCACACAGCAGCGTATTATTTTACAAGAGACGTAAGTGGATGATGTCGAACAGTTTTGCTTCTTATTCCACTTGGTTTGGAAAATTATAGTCCAAATATTAGAACCATTGCATGTCCGTTCCTTGTTTTTTCAATTAAATTAACTATTCTCTAATGAAATACTTCATTGAATAGAAATGTTGTTTTATGAAAAGTTTTAGTGCAATACTTGCTTGACAACTGAATGAAATAATCATGAATTAATTATTTTTATAAGAATGGTAGCAATACTTCGGACAAGCAAAACAAATTGGAAATGGTTACCATCCAGAAAAATAGACTACTAAAACCAAAATAAGATAATTTTTAAAAGGAAAAATGGAAGAAGCGATTTCAACCTGCACCGCTGGATTAAGGCTCCAGGAAATAACTCCGCAATGAAGGAAGTCCCCAAACTGAAAATGAAATAAAAAGTCTCCAAATTGGGGAGTTTTTGCATTTTGAAATGAGTCTCCACGCTCTTAGATGAAATAACTCCCCAAAACAAAAATGAATTAAGTCCACCAAGCTCATGACTACGAAAGAGTAGGTACTTTAATGTTAAAAATTAAATTACATATGTATAAAAATTAGAGAACACAAATTATGTGTATATATTACCGGAAATGTATGTTATTCGCCAGGAATTGTGTGAATTAATTTGTTCCATACACATTTCTTAGGAATTCTATACCCTAAGCAGCAATAGGAATTGTATAAAATGATACAGCTGCAATTATTGTTGGATTTATTGGTTAAATTCAAAGTTTCTTTAAATCCAGATTCCTTAAATGCAAAAAAAACTTTGTATATACCCAACCTCGCACCCACCCCAAACCCTGTAGTGTGCCCCCCCATACATACCTCACTGTTTTTTCGCCGTCATGCTGGGTGCTAGCACTGATCTTATTAACACTTGCTTTGCTTGCATTAACACAGTGCTGGCACCCAGAATTACGGCGAATAAACAGTGAGGTATGTACGGAGGGCATGCTGCCCCTCTTCAACCCCCCTGCTTGGGCATATTATAGGATTTGGGGTGGGTGCGAGGTTGGGTGTTTGCAAAGTTTCTTTTGCATTTAAGGATTCTGGATATAAGGAAACTTTTCGGGATTTTGGGTTTTCGGAATTTTGGGTTTTCGGGATTCTGGATTTTCGGGATTTTGGGTTTTCTGGACTGAGAATTTCGGGATTGTGGGTGTCTCCTTCATTATTTCTATGGTATAATATTTATTCAACACATTTCCTAGTATTATTTAGCAGTTGTATACAATACCTAGGAACTTTTATACATTTCCTAGGAAATCTGTGTTTTAAATAATCTTTTACAAATCATTTTATGCATTCCTAAATAGGCTCGTCATTGTATACATTTCCTAGGAATTGTATATAATTCCTAGGTTTCATACGTTTCTGGTAACAAATACACGAGTAGTGTATTCTTCTTTTCTTCTACAATATGGGCATTTAACAAATTGATGTCCTTCGGGTATTGACTCTGTACTTGAAATTTTATATTACATTCGGAACATATTTTAAGATGCTTACATGGCAAATAAAGATTATTTGGCACCAAATATTTGCAAATAATTAGCCTGTTATATTTCTGAGATCTTATAGGACTCAGATAGCTTAGAAATATAAACAGGATTTCTCTCAAAAATTCCTCGTTTTTTCCCCTTAAAAACTGAGATTGAAATTATGTATTTGGATTGCTTAATTATAAAGAAGAAAAGAAAAAGATAGTTGTTTTTACTTCTATGTGAGGAAAGGTGAAATTTGCAGGAATTAAAACGGATATCATAAGACATCATCAGAGAAAATTTCCACCCACAAATACGCCCACTTTTTAAAATAGGTCATCTTATCGTTGAAAGTTTATGTAATGAGGGGTCTGTTCCTAAAAAAATTTGTAGAATTTATAATAACTCTTCCATACATAACTTTTCACACCAACTGTGGGCCGTTTTTGACAAAATATTTGTTTTTTGTCTAATTTCTATAAAAACAAAAAAAAAATGCCTTATTAACTGGTTGATAACAAAAAATGTTTGCCCCACCCACTTTTGATTGCGTTTTTGACAATTTTTTTATCATTTTCTAAAAAAAAATGTGAAAAAGTTACATAGGACGAAATGTATAGGAAATGCCTTTTTTATAAAATTACCCAGAGGTTTTTCTATGTATAATTGAGAGCAAGGATTTCAAATCCAATAAAAATGTTCATTCAAGAATTTTTTTGTTCAGTGGTCTTAAGAAATAAACGCGATCCTTTTCAAGGTTCGCAAGTATTAGCAATACTAATTTTTTTGTATTCGATATATAATGAATCAGTGTATAATATGTAGGTAATATATCTCCGTCCGGGGAAAATCAGAAGACATTAACTTTTTCTTAGTTGAATTTAGAGTTTGAATTAAAAAAAGGTACCAATTTTAAAAATTCGCACATATCTACACATAAATTTTCCAACTACATATTATATTTTTTTTTCTAAAATTTAATTTGTTCATGCAGCCAAAATCAGTTATAACGTAGTCGATAGGACTGGAGAATTTGTTCGTTATAACCGACTTTCCAAATTTTGTCTTTGTTAAAAAGTGGGCAAACTTTTTTATTTTAGTAAAACTCTTATTGGAATCACCAGCTTCGAGACTTGAAATTATTGTACGTTTTTCTCCAATATTTAAAAAATCCACATTTTGAACTATTTTCCAAAAAAATAAATAAATAAATAAATAAAAGAAAAATCTATATACTTTATTATTTTAAATGAAAGAAATTTTCAATTTTATTTTTATGACTCTTTTTAATCGATCAATTTTTAGTTTTTTTCAAAACTGTTCGTTAAAAGCGATATTCGTTTTGTACAATTTGTATGAACCTCTACCGGGACTTCAAGATTAGTTCACAATAACCGATAGTTCATTATAATCTGCGTAAAACTCAAGTTAAAAGAGACAAATTCGGAATAAATTTCTGATAAACAGATAGAGATGGGAGTAAAACGAGCGTTTTTAGTCATTGTAATTAATTCAAAACTCTTCACGAGTATAAGACGAAGTGCAAGCTCTACAAAACTCTTATTCTGTTACACATATTCATATTGTACTAAATAATTGACACTTTTGTTAAGATTATAATCTGAAGATAACAGAAAAGTCTTGGATAAAATTTGAAACCTTAATCAAAACGTATGAGGACGTCATTAGAAAGCTTCAGTCAGCAAAAACTGTTCCCAAGTGTTTAAGAATATCTTAAAAACCTTACGTGATGGGTCGAATTCTGAGATTGGAGTTCAGAGCATTACCTAGATATGAATAAACTTTGTTGAGAGTTAAGCTTACCATCCAGCTCCATAAGTAACTTTTGGATTAAAACGCCCTTAACCCTTTCAAGTTCTTTAAAACAAACCAAAATAAATTTTACAACCACTTTTGAAAAAAATTTAGGAATGCGTAAAGTCAAGTTTAGCTTTATCCTGTTCACCATAGTTGAACATATAAATGAGTGCCAGTTTCCAAATTCTTCCATTTTGTATGCCTAACTTCTTGAATATAACACTGAATAGATATGGTTTGCCACCCATTTTTGGCAAAAATATACGGTGATTTCTCAATATAACAGACGTTTAATTTTGGTTTTATGTTCAATATTCCTTATGCAAGTTATGACAAACCTCAGGAAAAAACTACTTTAGCCATTCTTGCCTGCCTACATTTTTGAAAAGATTTATTAGCCACACGGTTAAAAATTTTGGGGTACTTTTTAATATTTTCTGGGTTACATATATGACAACACCAAAAATATATTGAAATTTAATACTTGACAAATATTAAAATTTGGAAGTTAATACAAAATATATTAAAACTTAATAATATCAGATATTACAAAGGAATACGAAATCTGTATTATATTTTAATAATACAAACGTATTATAATATAATATTTTATTTCTTGAAACTTAATTTTTAGATGCTTTTCATGAAAATTAATACAAAATATACCTATTACAAAAATAATAGTAATGAAAGACTTTTTTTCTAAGAGTATTTATCTTCTAAGTCAATTAATGGTGGCATTAATATATTTATTTTTTTCACATATGTGAGAACTAAAATCTTAATGCGATTGAAATTTTATCTACTAATTTGTATATTTTACCTCGAAATATTTCAACGCGCCTTCAAAATAATGCATATTTAAATTGTTTATTTATTGTTTTATTGCTGTTTTAATACAATTTGTATTGAATTGTAATACTTTGGTATTAAAAACATGTGCTTCATGTTCATATTTAAATATGGCTGATGCTTGCTTGTAATGGCTTCCTGTTGTAATACAAATTGTATTAGATTTTAATACCGTTGTATTGAAAGTACAATAATACAATTATTTTTATTATTATTTTTAATTTAATTTTAAAATTTAATACAATTTTTATTAAATTTTAATACATTTTGTATTAAAAATTCACGAGTCCCGATATTTTTAATACAATTTGTATTAAATTTCAATACTTTTTGTATTAAAAATGTACGCATATACTTAAGTTATTAAATTTTAATGCCAAAAGATTATATTTTATTTCATTCGATTACTTTTTAATCCTTTTGGTATAAAAAATAAAAATTTTAATACTAATCTATTAGAATGTAATACAAAATTATTAGAAAATTTCTTTAATATTTACGGAATATTAAAAAGTAATATTTTCTGTATTGAATACGGCTGTAATACAAAGGCTGTATTAAAAAATACCCCTGAATTTTTAACCGTGCACTTAGGTATATAGTTATGTTCTCACTTCGAAAACATTGTTTTGATATACTGTATCCATTATTTGTTATTTTTGTGATAGAAATGATAGCAAATTATCAGAAATTTATGATCTAATGGTAACACGGTCTCAAGGATAAGAGAGAACCCGGCTTGTTTTTTTTTTCCCATCAGGATCCTAAACAAACAACAAGCAGATAATAGCCAATTTCTTTTCTTTACTTACTCTTTTCAGCGCTTATCACATTTAGGTAAGTATAGTGTCATTAATGGAGGATGGACTTATCATACGATTTAATTAATTTAATTAATAAAGAATAAAAGTCCTCTTGCACTTTTTTTTTAAGGTCAAAATATAAAATCTTTATTTTATTTCATTTCATTTGAATCACTCGTCAAAAACATTTATTCATTCTCTTAAAATTTTACTTATTACGAAAATTACCAATAATCACCAGTTTATAGAAAAAAATTTACATTAAATTTAAACTTTCGGAACTGGAATCACCGGCTGGAACAAATTCAATCTCGCATCCGCATTTCCCAATTTGTTGGTGGCATTGCAGAAATAATCCCCATAGTCTCGTTCGTTGGTGGACAAAATGCGCAGGACCGAATTTGTGGTCTCGTGTGCAGTGGCCATATTGGTGATTCGATAATTTCCACCCGACTGTAGTTGAGTTCCATCTTTGAACCAAAAGACCAATGGTGGAGGATAGCCCTGGACAGAGCACTCCATTTCGGCAGCATGTGTCTTCATCTGGGCTACTTTTGGACGAACTACTGAGATCTGCGGACGGAATTCAACTTCAACTCGAACAATGCGTTCGTTTGGCACACCAACTCCATTGTCAGCGATGCAGTAATAGCCACCTCTGTCCAAGCGATGTGCTTTCCGGATGTACAAAGTAGCTCCTCGATGGAAGTTACCACCAGCAGGCATGATGGAGTTATCTTCTCTCTTCCAAGAAAGATTGGGCTTGGGAAAACCATCAGCGAAGCAGGTAACCTCAACATTATCACCCTCTTTGACAACGATGCTTTTGGGAGTTTTTTCTTCCGAAACTATGGGTGGATGCTTCACGGAGAGCTTTAAGCTCTTTGTCACTTTATCAATGGCGGACACAATCACTTGACACTCATAGGAACCCATATCGGATGCCTCGATTTTGGTAATTCTGAAGGAGTAGGTAGAACTGACATCGGTTTTTATCTCTTTGATGGTATACCTCGGATCGGACAAGCTGAGGACTCCCCGAATCGACAGAACCACACCTCCACCGGTTCCCAGGTCGTTGGTGCTTTTGCTCCAACCAACAGCATAGTTCTCCACATTTTCAACGGTGCAATTAAATTCTACGGCTTCTCCCACACTCACCACTTGGTCTTCGGTGATGCTCGAAATAACAGGTGACTTGGAGGATACTCGCAGAACTGCCGCCAAGATGAGCAGAAATTTGAACAAAAACAATTCCATTCCGACAAAACAAGTTTCTTTCTTGCTTAAGAACTGATCTCGACTGAACCGACGCGACGCGATGATAAACGTTTCTAAATGAAAATTTCGGTTCGGTATCTCGTTGTGGGGTAGCGGCGGCGGCAGCTATAATATTTCTTGTTTAATTTTTTGCTGCAATCAAAATTAATCGGAAGCACTACTGAGCAGGAGAGTATGGACTTGAATCTTAAATTCTTAGCTCTGAGGTCATTCCATTACTGCCTGCCTCACTCGTATGCTAATCTCACTCTTCTGGTGATATGAACTTATTTGTGTTTTTACGAAGAGTCTTGGGAATGCAGTGGACAACCGACGGCGACGACGACGGCGTTTGTCGGCGACAACGATGATGATTGTGGTTATCAATGTTTATACATGAGATATCTATAGTCCCGTTGTGTGCTTGGCCGGCCGGATGATAAGACACGAGGAGGAACTGCTTGATCTCCCACAAAAAAAAATAAAAGCAATGACGGATGATTAAATTATGATTTTTTTTTGTCAATCAAATTGAATGCGTCACTTGGAGGCGACTTTACACACAGAGAACGGAAACCGATGGCAAACAATATGATTTGGGGGTCCAAAAAATGTTCCCACAGAACTTGGAGTGGGCAGTTTATAAGTTCTTTGTTTATTTTTTTTTTTTTTTTTGTTATTCGAGGGGATGATAAGAGGAAAAGAATAAAATGTGATCACAAAAATCAAGAAAGATGTTCACCCGAACCTAACCACGACCGAACTAAGAGCTAAAGTCGAACTGATAAAAGATTTTAATTCTAACGACTTTGTGTTTGCTGTTGTGTTTTTTTTTTTTTTTTTTCTTATAGCACACTGACACTGTGTCTACTTTGCAACTGGGAACATTCAGTTGCTTGCTCACCTTATCCACGGGGAACATTCAGATTGAAGAAAGGCAGGGGTAGGTATAGTGCTGCCGAGGGTATATTCTCATTGGATGATTGATGACCTCTGGGAAGAGAACAATAATTGTTGAAATGGATGTGAGACGTAGTATGTAGTTGGAAGAGTAGGTATGTGCCTATGGTTTGGCCTTGGCCTTATCCTTTTTTTTTACTCACATTTAGATGAGTGAGAGGCTGAATACAATATGGGTTTTTTCTTCTTGCAAATAGATAGAGCCACCTAGAAATAAAGTGTGTGGATTGATAATTATGTATGGTGCGTTGTTCTTTTACTTGCATTCATAGTTTTGAGAAAGACCTTGACTTTGAGTGATGATTTTGTACAGGGTTGCCAGATTTGCATTGTAAAGAAAATTTTATATGAAATTTCAAAAATCGTATTTCATTTAATGATGACATGATTTCACTCAGGCTTCCATTTGATCATTTTCGAGTCGGTCATTAAGGTACTTACTTTGAATTCCGAAAACCTTTAAAGGTTGGTACTAAAATATTAACACCCGTATTAATAAACGCAAATCTAAGCTCAAACTAGATGAGAAAGTATACAGTTTAATTTTTAAAAATATTTGGTGACGAAAGAGTTCTTGTTGATTGCTTGGCAGAACGTGAATTAGCAGTTTATATTTGTATTCTTAAGAAATTGTATTTGAGCCCTAGGCTCAATGAAAGGAACATCCCCATTCACATATCCGCGTGGGAACGCGGGTAACGCTAACGTGCAGGGGGACCGAATGGATGCCGGGATAAACAGACAACCCAGCAGTGCTGGTCAGGGCACAAACTTGTCCTCGGGATGGTTAAAAGCCCCCTAAGGGCGGATGAACATCAGGAGGTGGTCAACGGCATGATAGTCTGGTGGCGGAGGAGCCTTTTTTATTGAAAGGCTAACGACAGCACCAAGTAGCGTCTGTAACCCATATTGGGAGGCTACAAAAGGCGTCTGTTTTCCCATAGTGGGCGGCCTCGAGCAGTTTTGTATTTGACCATACAAAAGGCGGGAGTGCCTGTCAAATCTGTATAATATTACTTGTATCTCGGAAAGCACCATGGTAGAAGGTTATAATATTCAAATATATGGACTATGACAACAAATGGAAATGAGTCCCCAAGAGGTAGTCTTATTATGGAAAATCCTTCTGCAGCTTCGGTTGCAGCAAACAGCAAATCAGATTTGGGGGTGCGGCATCTTGCATGTACGAGCGTCAATCAAGACGCCATAATAATAAATTAATCGTTGACAAATAGAAGAAATCTTTCAAGAAGCGCAAATGTTACTTTTGGCTACCGCATACGTACGAAAATCGGAGCAGGGAACGTTCGATCCTTGTACAGCGAAGGTAGATACGAGGAAATGCTTCGCCTGGAGATCAGTGTCCTGGGCATAAGCGAAGCTAAGTGGGGAGGAAGAACTGAATACAGATTTGACACTGGACAAACGAGAATGCTGTTTTCCAGGGAAGATGAAAGAGAGGGTGGCCAAAGAACGAAGTAGCGAGGCGTAGTTTGATTTCCGGGGCGGCCATTTCTGCGAGATTAATGAGAGCAAGTTTTCATTCAATGATTCGTAACGTCACAATAATTCAGTGCTACGCCCCCACAAATGAAGCGACCGAAGAAGATAAAACCGCGTTCTACACTCATCTTAACTCGGTTTACAGAAGTGTTCCGAGAGCCGACATCATAGTCGTCATGGGAGACCTCAATGCCCAAGTAGGTTCAGACAATTACGGACTGGAACGCGTGATAGGCAAAAATGGCTTGGGGTCACGGAACGAAAATGGCAACTTGCTTGTCGACTTTTGTAACGCGAATCGTCTTGTGATAGCTGGGACTGTATTTAAACATAATACGTGCAAAAAACTTACCTGTGTGCACCCGGATGGTCAAACCGAAAACCAAATTGATCATATCATGATTCAGCAGCGATGGAGGAAGTCAATGTATGTATGATGTCCGGAGTATAAAAAAAGCCAATGTGGGAAGCGACCACCATTTGGTTATGATGAGTCTCAAACTACGAACCGCTGCCGTACAAAAACCAGCGCAGGATGCAGCAAGGAGCTCAAAATTCATTTTTTTTTTGGTGGTGCCACAGCTCGTAGAGAACCAGGGCCTAGTGACTTACAACTCTCAACGATTCCTGTGTGCGTGTTGTTGGCAGGAATGGACGGGACCTACAGTTTTTTGCCGAGTCCGAACGGCTTAATGAGAAGCACTTTTTCATGACAAGTATACTCTTGGAGGATTTGTCAGTTCTTCGCAAGAGGCAGTACCTCGGATAAAACATTTATGTTCTTAGGTGGCACGGCTAGGAATCGAACCCAGACCTTCGGCATGACAGTTCTACGCACTAACCATCATGCCACGAGGTACTACTCAAAATTCATTACGAATGCTTTAAATGACCCCAACATATGTCGAAACTGTGTTACCACCCTTAACGACAGATACTCGTCATTAAACGGAATTCAACAATTGATGAGATTTGGGGTGAAATAAAAAGTGTTTTTATGGAGGCTGGATCCGAAACTGTAACCAAGTGGATGAGAGTTAGAGACTCTTGGATATCCATAGACACCTGGGTCTATCCCGGTTATCGAACTTCGCAAATCATTGAAAATGCAAATAAATGCGGAAGCAGATGTTCAAGGAAAGGCTGAATTGCGAGGCGAGTATCGCATTGCACATAAGTTGTTATATCGCTGTGTGAGATGTGACAAGAGGGTGAGGTTAGATGGACTCGCAGATAATGTGGAAAACGCTGCAAGAAGAGAATATAACCGGGAATTGTATCAAATATTCAAAGACTCTGTACGGGATGTGGATGGCACACTTTTGGTATCAACTGAGGATCAGCTACGCATATGGAAGGACCATTATTTTGTGCCCTGCTTAATGTGAATTCCGTGGAGAAGAGTGCTCAAGTCCCTCACCTAAACGAGATGCGCATAAACACCCTGATGTGTATCGTCCTCGAGCATTCGATAGAATTTCAATCACCGCTTTACCTCATGTTCGCGGATTTTGAAAAGGCCTTCGGTCGAGTTAACCGAGAATGTTTATGGAGATCGTTGCTCGGTAGGGGAAGGGAACTCCACCAAAAATTGTTGCCATTATTAAAGTGTCCTACAGCAACGCAAGGTGTCTGTTTTACACAATGGGCAGCTATCCGACTCCTTCGTAGTGCAACAGGGTGTGAGACAAGGGGATGTTCTATCGCCAATTCTCTTCCTGCTGGCGATGGACGACGTATTGACGGCCAGTGTTGGTACAGATGCGCGACAGGGCATTCAATGGAGACCGTTCGAAAAGCTCAGTCATTTAGAGACTATGCCAATTACATAATGTCTACTGGCAAATAACATCAGTGACTGATAGGATGTGCCAAACACTGCAAGTGATGGGAGAGTCGAGTGGTCTAAGAGTAAACAACAAAAACTACTTCCTAATCGCTCGGATTGTGTTGAAAACGGTGGCGTATTTAAAGATTTGGGACCCCGGCCAACAAGTCTTGGTGCCCCATTGAATAACGAAAAAAAGCTAAAATTATTTCATAATAAAAAATATTCATGTAAAATTACAAATACAATATTATTATTTACATTTTTGCCGATGCGACGCACAAATCGCCTGGCACATTCTTCAATAGCACTGTTATAACTCATCGATTGTGTTAAGTGAAATTCAAGGATTTTAAGAGATAGCTTAACTGACGTAGGGACTTCCTTCGGTGGCATCAATTTGAACACAGGCTTAAATGGTTTCTAACACGGGGGTTTTTGATGTTACAATCCAACGAGGTATACATTTTTTTCAACAAAATTTAAAAAAACTGCTGAAAGCACTAACCTGCTTCATCTTCAAAATTCAGATCGAATCTTTAATTTATCTGTTCTAGTCTTTGAGAATTCCTTAGTAAGTTGTTAGTCTTCACCTGCCTCTACATAATTTAATAAGAAGGGTGCAAAGGGACTTATCAGAGAATGTAAAATATATTTGGATAGGTTTAGACTGAATTTGGAAAAAGGAGAAACAGTATACTTTCAGGAATCATTTAAAAAAATTGTTTAAACAAAAATATAAAGGGGAGGTAACATAACCTCAAAAATAGTGAAAAAACCGATGATGACTATTACATCTACGAGCTACTAAGGATCCCAGAGAGTCTAGGAAATTGACTTTATTTTTACAAAATTTTGAGAGAAAGATCAGTGCTTTTAGAAATCAACTCATTTTATTAACAAAATGCACCTTTTATTGTTACATAACCTCGAAAATTCGCGGAAAACGGTTATTTTTTTTCATTTTCAAAACGGGTGATGGCATAAAACGGATGACGGATTTGAGTTAAGCACCAAGTATGCATAGAAAGCGTGTCTAGTTTTGATATCTTATTTGTTGCACGGACTAAAAATTTGTAGCTCAAACCTTCTTATTATTAAAGTTTCTGCTAGAATAAGTCTGAAGTTAGTGCTAAAAATCAAAAATAATACGAATATAAATTTGTATTTGTCATCCGAATTTGCAGCAATTTAGATGCGTGTTAATTTTTTAAAACTGGAAAAAATTGAAGCAATATTTTTGAAAAAGTCTTAATTTTTTTTTGTGGATTTTGTTACCAAAATTATGTATGCAATATGCATTATGCATCGCATCAGTGCTTCTTAGACTGACCTTAAGGCTTTCAAATTCCAATAATCAATTTTACAAACGAGCTTAGAATTGCCGACCACAACAGAGCAAGCTAACATAAAACCAAACCTTTGAACCCAATTTGTCTTATATGTTGTCTCTTTCACCACTAGAAATGCTTCGAATAAAATAATTCAAATTTATTATGTACCTCCTACATACTCGTACATACGGGTATGTATTTATTTATCAATTTGTTCGTTTTTTAAAAACTTTTTTAGATTTTGTCCAATATTAATTGGGATATTGATGTTTAGACCCAAGTCCAGCAACTCTTTAACAGTATTGCCAAATGCTGCAATTTCATCTTGTTCAGATTCTAAAAGTAAATAAATATAAAATATAGAGCTTATGCTTACGATCGTCGATATTTAATATTACCTAGGATATTGCTTGACATTTGAAGATCCAGGTCGGTGATATGCTTGATATGGGGGAATAGCAGAGGTGGAGGAATTTGTGTTTCCAGAGGTTGGTTCAGTAGAGGCTGATATGGAAGTGGTGGTGGTGGTTCTGAAGGTGAATGTGGTAAAATCGGAAGTGATGGGAGTTCTGCTGGTCTTGGAGGTATTGGAGCTGTTATAGGTTTTGAAGGAATTGATGGTTTTGGAGGCTTTGAAGGTTCTGGAGATTGTAATGGTGATCCAGTTGAAGGTGGTAAAGTTGGTAGTGATGGGAGTTGTGCTGATGTTGGAGGTATTGTATGTGTTCGTGGAATTGATGGTGCATGAGGGTTAGGGACGGTTGAAGGTTTTGTGAGCGCTGGAGGTGTTGGAAGTATTGGAGGTGGTACCGGTGCTGGTAATGGATGTGTTGGAGGTATCGTAGGTTTTGAATGTGGAGAAATTTGGTGTGAGGAGAGTTGTGCTGATTTTTGAGTTGTTGGAGATATTGGATAAGTTAAATGTGTTGGATGCGTTTGAGAAATTGAAGGTGTAGGAGGCGTTGAAGGTGCTGCAGGTTGTAATGGTACTCCAGGTGAAGTTGGTAAAGTTTTTAGTGATGGGAGTTGTGCTGATGATGGAGGTATTGTATGTGTTGAATTAATTGAATGTGCAGGAGGGCTCGGAAGTGTTGAAGGTTTTGGAAGTGCTGGAGGTGTTGGAAGTTTTGGAAGTGGTAATGGTTCTTGAGGTGATGGAGGTAAGGCTAGTAGTGATGGGATTTGTGCTGGTTCTAGAGGTGTCGTAGTTTTTGAATATGATGAAATTTGTTGTGATGGGGGTTGTGCTGATTTTGGAGTTGTTGGAGGTATTGGATTAGTTAGGTGTATTGGATGCGTTTGAGGTGTTGAAGGTGTTGGAGACTTTGAAAGTGCTGGAGGTTGTAGTGATGCTTGAGGTGGTGGTGGTAAAGTTTTTATCGATTGAAGTTGTGCTGATGTTGGAGGTATTGGATATGTTGGAGGAATTGAAGTTGCCGGAGGTGTTGGAAGTGTTGCATGCTTTGAAAGTGTTGGAGGTGGTAATGGTGTTGGAGGTGGTGAAGTTATGTGTGATGGTAGTTGTGCTGATATTGGAGCTACTGGATGTGTTTGATCTTTTGAATGTGTTGGAAGCTTTGAAGATGCTGGAGGTGGCAATGGTGTTTGATATGATGGCGATGAAGTTGGTGATAGGAGTTGTGCTGACGTTGGAGATATTTGAGGCGTTAATTTGTTTGGATGTGGCAGAGGTATTGCTGGAGATGTTTGATCTTTTGTAGATTTTCGTTGTGTTGCAGATGATGGTGTTAAAATTGATGTTGATGGGAGTTGTTGAAGATTATCACTTCCATCCTCAACATCAATATGTGTGTGGTGATTCCTTTCCTTAGCATAATGTTTTTCTTGCCAACGTTTTCGCAAATAGTCTCTAAAACGATCAGTTCCTGTAGCGCTTGCATTAGTTTTCTCATGTTGTTGAAGAAAAACTGTAAAAAAGGTAAATTATTTCCATTTTGTCGATATTTTAAAAATTTAAATCACCTAACAAATTTAGAATTACAATACAACTCCCTACAAATAATCTCATTTCGAAATCAAGCACGGTCGGTTTGGAAGTTTCAGACTGAATTTGGTATCAATTCATAGGAACAAAATAAGTAACCACACTTTTTCAACTTGACATGAACAAATTAAAAATTTAATTTATCTTTTACGAGCACGTGAAAGCAAAATAAGTTTTATATTATTTTTGTTTGTAATTATTATTATTGAACTAGCTTCTAGCTATGTACTCACATATTTACATACGTAAATGCTTTAGTTAAAGATTGTTTTTATATTTTATATGCTTATTTGACTATGCAACTTATCAAATAAAGAGGAAAAATATTGAAATAATTAACCGTTGTTCGATCCGTTATGAAGTCACGAAAACTCATTAATTTAAATATTCCTGTCACACTTTGAAAGTAAAGTGATTGCATAACATTTCAAAAATGTAAATGATAATTTATACTAAAGGGACATTGTATGGAAGTCATAAAAATGCAATAAAGGATCGGAAGCATACATCAATTAACATTGAAAATGTTTTAATGAAACAACAACTTGAGTGTGCTAATATCAAAATCTAAATCCTGCAGTTATAGCTGTTTCACAGAAGCAAAAAATTAGACTATAATATATAAGTTTGAGGTCGAACGAAATGTTTCATTGTCTGTAGGTACCTACCTAAAGAAATTTTTAAAGGTATACTAAATCTCATTCAAGCGGGGGTACATATAGCATTGATTTATGTTAAAATAAACTTAAATAAACTAAAAAATTGATTACGCAAAAAAAATTGTTTGCTACCCACTTATTGCTCCAACGTAGATCTAAACCTATAAAAAAGCTTTATCTTCTACAGTAGAGTCTCGATTATTCATCATCCTATTATTAAATCGACAATCGATTCCGTGATTTTCATTCAAAATTATTAAAAACATAATTAAATGATATTGTCCTGTTTTCGTTTAAAAAAATTACACAAATTAGAGTAAAATAGAACTGTGCTGAAATGTTATTATACCTTAAGTTTCGTCTCCCGCATAACAACTTGTTTCCTCTCAACCTGTATCGTTCTTTCATTCTGTAATGTTTGATTCAATTTTGGAGTTCTATTATTTTCACAAGATATGTATCTACAATCTACCTATGTACATTATGCACTTAAGGCTACTACACATCGAAAGTAAAAAGTAGGTAGGTAATAGGAAAACGTTCAAAACGAAACACAAGTAATAGTTATCCTTCTGTTCGTTTGTCTGTCGAATATATGAAATAAAACGAATCTCTTCGCTCACTTCGGCTTAAAATGTCAAATTTTGTAATTTATTACCCGGTTTCCTGTTTCTTTAGGGTTGGATGCTTTGGCCGGCTGACTGAATGCAATTATTTTAGGGTTGCTTGATTCGAATTTTGTTCATTTTATACGTCTGCAACATGAAAACATAGACCTACATACATAGCTAAATAATAATCTAATTTAATAACAGTAGATACCTATGATCACGTATTGATGTATAGAAAGGTAGATGGTTACATATGTATGTACCTACTCCTACATAGGAACATATATATTTATATGCATATATTTCAAAATTATTGTCAATCACCTACTGACCTTTAACAACCATTGAAATATAGGTATCATCCACAGATAAAAACTTTATTCATTGGAAATTGTTATATCAGCTGAGTGAAGCTTAAAATTTTAGTTAAAAAAAAATACCAGTATGATCCAGTGGTCGAAATTCGAACTTTTTCTATTAACGTCTTATTCGCAACATATAAACATAAAAATTAGATGCTGCCAGACGTTGCTATACTTTCAAATAAAAAAAAATATGAAAATACGATCCAGTTAAAGAGGAAAATATGAAAAAGTGTTTACGATTTTACGCAATTCAAAAGATGACATCTTGCATGCCGGATCTAAGGGAGGTTGGTACTGTTACATCTTATTTATATTTAATTATATGCCATTAGAACACTTAACACATTTTATCAAAATCGTTAGTTAGAGATTTATTTCAATTGTTTTTTAGCATTTTTATTGAAGGTACCTTACATACTTACCGTTATATTTATACAAACCTAAAAGTTTAATGTTTTGTTTAATATTTTAATTTGAAGTTTTATTTTAATACGAAAAATGCTTTTTGAAAATTTCGGTAGGCAATACTTTTTAAACTTTTTGAAAGCTTCTCAATAAAAAAAAACTATTTAAATCAGTCGAGCTCAAGAATATCGAAAATAAACAAAAAATGTTTCTTTAAATATTTACCATCCAAAACCATTTTGAAAAAAATTATATATCTACCATGTTAAAGGTAGCCTTTAATGAAAATAATTTTTATTTTTTTTTTAAGAAAAGTTGGTTTCTAAAAATAAAATGCACGACTGCGTCGCACTTACTTACTCTTAAGCTGGCAATACACGACAGAGCCAAATGACGACCCCGCCCCGCGCTGATTCCAAATCGGTCGTGTGTGGGGTGGATCGGCCGCTGATCCATTTGGATTTTCAGCCAATCTGAAATCCAACCGAGCCAATGGATCGGATGGCTCGATCGTGTATGACCAGCTTTATGTTCAAGACACTGCGGGCAGGCACGTAGCCAGAGGGGGGACTTGAGGGCTGAAGCCCCACCCGAAAATCTAAGCAAAAAATTAAACCTTTCTAATATATTAAATTCAAATCTATAAATATAGGGAGACTATCCAGGTAGGAATAGTATATTTGAATTTAGCTAAAGTTCTCAACTACTTGAAAATACTTCGTTAAAAAGCAAGAGACTATTTAGATATGTTTACAATTTTGTATTGAACTTTGGAGACTATTTAGGTATTTTATTTAACTCTAAAAGCTATTAAAATGAGGAGAATATTCTACATATGTATACCTACATTTTAGTTGATTTGGAATTGGGATCAGTAAACGACTTCAGTTAGCTTGCATGTAGTTGGCCCACCAACTATGGAGTTGAGCAAAACTGAAAATGGCAATCGTTTGTACATCGTTTGTACACGTTTGTACAACTTTTAGAATAATTTGTACACTCACCGTTTTTTTTATAGAGACACTTCAAAAAATAAAACGGAAGTTGGCCCACCAACTATAACGCTCGAAAAATCTGGAAATGCAGTTCGATTGATAATCGTTTGTACACGTTTGTCTTTTTTTTGTTTAGTTTTTACACTTCGCAAAAATTTTGTACCAACATTTTTTTTTGAAAAATTTTTTATAAAATTTTTGAAAAGTATGCAATCGTTTGTACATTTTTTATTAAGATTTTCCACCGTGTTAATTTTTTAAATTTTGCTTTATTTCTATTTTTAAATAATTATTCAAAATTTTGCGGCGAAAAAAAACATGTAGTTGGCCCACCAACTATAACGCTCGAAAAATATGGAAATGCAGTTCGATTGATAATCGTTTGTACACGTTTGTCTTTTTTTTGTTTAGTTTTTACACTTCGCAAAAATTTTTTACCAAAATTTTTTTTTGAAAAACTTTTTATAAAATTTTTGAAAAGTATGCAATCGTCTGTACATTTTTTATAAAAATTTTCCACCGTGTTAATTTCTTAAATTTTGCTTTATTTCTATTTTTAAATAATTATTCAAAATTTTGCGGCGAAAAAAAACATGTAGTTGGCCCACCAACTATAACGCTCGAAAAATATGGAAATGCAGTTCGATTGATAATCGTTTGTACACGTTTGTCTTTTTTTTGTTTAGTTTTTACACTTCGCAAAAATTTTTTACCAAAATTTTTTTTTGAAAAACTTTTTATAAAATTTTTGAAAAGTATGCAATCGTCTGTACATTTTTTATAAAAATTTTCCACCGTGTTAATTTCTTAAATTTTGCTTTATTTCTATTTTTAAATAATTATTCAAAATTTTGCGGCGAAAAAAAACATGTAGTTGGCCCACCAACTATAACGCTCGAAAAATCTGGAAATGCAGTTCGATTGATAATCGTTTGTACACGTTTTCTTTTTTTGTTTAGTTTTTACACTTCGCAAAAATTTTTTACCAAATTTTTTTTTTGAAAAACTTTTTATAAAATTTTTGAAAAGTATGCAATCGTTTGTACATTTTTTATTAAAATTTTCCACCGTGTTAATTTTTTAAATTTTGCTTTATTTCTATTTTTAAATAATTATTCAAAATTTTGCGGCGAAAAAAAACATGTAGTTGGCCCACCAACTATAACGCTCGAAAAATCTGGAAATGCAGTTCGATTGATAATCGTTTGTACACGTTTATGTTTTTTTTGTTTAGTGTTTACACTTCACAAAAATTTTTTACCAACATTTTTTTTTGAAAAACTTTTTATAAAATTTTTGAAAAGTATGCAATCGTTTGTACATTTTTTATTAAAATTTTCCACCGTGTTAATTTTTTAAATTTTGCTATTTTTAAGTAATTATTCAAAATTTTGCGGCGAAAAAAAACATGTAGTTGGCCCACCAACTATAACGCTCGAAAAATCTGGAAATGCATTTCGATTGATAATCGTTTGTACACGTTTGTCTTTTTTTTTGTTTAGTTTTTACACTTCGCAAAAATTTTTTACCAAAATTTTTTTTTGAAAAACTTTTTATAAAATTTTTGAAAAGTATGCAATCGTTTGTACATTTTTTATAAAAATTTTCCACCGTGTTAATTTTTTAAATTTTGCTTTATTTCTATTTTTAATTAATTATTCAAAATTTTGCGGCGAAAAAACATTTAGTTGGCCCACTATAACGCTCGAGGAAACCTGGAAATGCAGTTCGATATAATATATAATCGTTTGTGCACGTTTGTTTGTTTTTTTTTTTTAGTTTGCCATCGTTTGTATACCTATTGTTTGTATTAATTATCCACCGTTCAAATCAAGTCAAGTCAAAAATAATCATACTATGTAGATGGTCACTTCTCCCTATATATTTATAGGTACCTACATATGTAGTATAAGTATGTATAGTTAAAATAGAACAATTCGATTTCTTTTGGACAAAAAACTCATCCAGCAAAGAATTCAGTTACTATTAAAGTAATAAAATGTGTCTTATCCAACAAATAGTAAGTACATAAGTATTTATTTATTCTTCTAGTTTTGTTTTGCATTCGGCAAAACGCTTTTCATTATTGAACTACCTACCTACCTACCTACAATAAATCAATTTTATTAGTTTCCAATCTATTTATGCAGAAAAAAGAAAAACATTGAAGTGTCGGTGTGATCTGAGATCAAATGGTTCTTTATTGACCTTTATGAGGTTAGAGATCAAAGGACAAGGACTCTTTAAACAAAGAAAAAATGCTTTAATTCTACCTATATTATGTAGGTATTGTACAATGTACATACGAGTTTATTATTCATTAATACATTTAGATTTTTTAACCTAGATAGGTACTTGTTTTGTGATCATTTGGACAAAATAATCAATATAATTATAATTGAGGCAGTGAGAGCCATAGTGGCATAACTGCAATTTTATCGAAATTGAGTTTTTACAAAAATTGAATCTGTATATGAAGGGTCCAGGGGAAAAACGGCTCAAGTCCACTTTTTGAAAAAATTAAACTAATGATGACATCTTATAGATTTGTATGGGTATACTATATGATGTAGTATAGCTCTCTGCACATAGGATTTTGAAAACTCGCAAAATAGTACACTTTTTAAAAAAACTTTTTTCCAAAACTATCTTTTTTGCTCCAAAAATTAAACAAAGCGATATTAAAAAAAGGAAAAACTTGTGAATAGACCCAGCGACACGTCAGGTAAATAATTAAAACAAAAAAAATTAGATATTCTAACTACATCCGGTCGAGGTCCTGTCTAACAAATTGAATTGCAAAAACAGTCCAATGTCACGCTTGTGAAAATTATTTTATTTTCAAACTCTATTTTGAAAATCTAGGTGTCTGAATAAAAAGCAAAAAACCGTTTCCAATTATCATGTCCGGTTCTTTCAGAAAAAAATTTCAAATCAAAAAAATCAAAATTTTGGTTAAAACATCGAAGGTCCTTTTGACTCATGTCAGCTTATCATGCAAAAAATTCAAGATGTTAAAATCAATATATGTTTGCTTACTTGAGTACTTCGTGCTCATTAAAAAAAAATGTTAGTTTTATTTATTTTTCTTTAAATTATCCATTATTTTAGTAATATATTTACAACTACGTTTTTCTCGGAATCAATTAAAGTGGACTTAAGCCGTTTTTCCCCTGGACCCTTCATATGCATATAGGTATAAGAAATTCTAATTTAATTTAATTTAATGCTATATACTACCAAATACCTATTATGAATAGTTTGATGCTCAATAGACTTCTAATAATAATGACGTTTTAAGAGTTGGGCTCTGGTACCTATTTAAGATTAGTTTAACTTTATTTATAAGAATTTTTGCAAGAATTGGTTGCATAAATGAGTATAATTGAGGCAGTGAGAGCCATAGTGGCCTAACTGCATTTTTCATTATTTTCAGTAGAGTAAAAATAAGGAGCAGATTATGTTTAAACTTTTGTAGTTCTAAATAAGTTACAATTTTTTTAAGTTTTTAAATAAATGAACAAAATTTTGATTTTTATTTGCAATATGACAAAAAAATAAAAAGTTTTTGATTTTGTATCAATGATTCTTCAAAATTCCGTTATTACTGATCAGATAGGCCACTCAAGCACTCAAGCTTTGAGTTTTCTTGTGGGTGACCTCTAAATTCAATTCAAAAAATTTAAATGCAGAAATTTTTGTAAAAACTCAATTTCGATAAAATTGCAGTTATGCCACTATGGCTCTCACTACCTCAATTATAATTATATTGATTATTTTGTCCAAATGATCACAAAACAAGTACCTATCTAGGTTAAAAAATCTAAATGTATTAATGAATAATAAACTCGTATGTACATTGTACAATACCTACATAATATAGGTAGAATTAAAGCATTTTTTCTTTGTTTAAAGAGTCCTTGTCCTTTGATCTCTAACCTCATAAAGGTCAATAAAGAACCATTTGATCTCAGATCACACCGACACTTCAATGTTTTTCTTTTTTCTGCATAAATAGATTGGAAACTAATAAAATTGATTTATTGTAGGTAGGTAGGTAGGTAGTTCAATAATGAAAAGCGTTTTGCCGAATGCAAAACAAAACTAGAAGAATAAATAAATACTTATGTACTTACTATTTGTTGGATAAGACACATTTTATTACTTTAATAGTAACTGAATTCTTTGCTGGATGAGTTTTTTGTCCAAAAGAAATCGAATTGTTCTATTTTAACTATACATACTTATACTACATATGTAGGTACCTATAAATATATAGGGAGAAGTGACCATCTATGTACATAGTATGATTATTTTTGACTTGACTTGATTTGAACGGTGGATAATTAATACAAACAATAGGTATACAAACGATGGCAAACTAAAAAAAAAAAAAACAAACAAACGTGCACAAACGATTATATATTATATCGAACTGCATTTCCAGGTTTCCTCGAGCGTTATAGTGGGCCAACTAAATGTTTTTTCGCCGCAAAATTTTGAATAATTAATTAAAAATAGAAATAAAGCAAAATTTAAAAAATTAACACGGTGGAAAATTTTAATAAAAAATGTACAAACGATTGCATACTTTTAAAAATTTAATAAAAAAAATTTCAAAAAAAAATTTTGGTAAAAAATTTTTGCGAAGTGTAAAAACTAAACAAAAAAAAGACAAACGTGTACAAACGATTATCAATCGAACTGCATTTCCAGATTTTTCGAGCGTTATAGTTGGTGGGCCAACTTCCGTTTTATTTTTTGAAGTGTCTCTATAAAAAAAACGGTGAGTGTACAAATTATTCTAAAAGTTGTACAAACGTGTACAAACGATGTACAAACGATTGCCATTTTCAGTTTTGCTCAACTCCATAGTTGGTGGGCCAACTACATGCAAGCCTTCAGTTATTGCCAAAAAATTGCAAATTAAAAATAATCCCAAATTCTATAAGATTTCAAAGCCAAAATAAATAAAAATAGTGATATGCGCGTTACGAAAACATATGTTAAAATAGCTTTCAGCTTGGGGAAATTTTAAATTTATATGTTATGATTAAGAGCAAAAAAATATTGGAAGTTCCGTTTAAGAGATACCTATTTAACAATAAAATTTGGATATGAAGAGTTTTGCTGCAAATGATTGGATATGGTCAATTTCCCCACCATTCCACCCTCTCACAATTGCACCCTTTAATATAAAAGCACTCCAATACTTTTAATCTTTAAGGATCCATTTAAAGTTGTTTACAATAAAAACCCATGAATGTGGTAAGTTGTTATTTTTGAATAGATGGTCAGCCACAGATCCCTACGCAATACATACGGAAGAATCCCACAAAAAAGTATAAGCTCTCATAGTAAAATGTATCTTATGAAACCGGAGATAGTTCCGGTGAATTTTCACGAACTTTGAATTTTACCTGATATTTTTGTTACGGCATGGGAGTTTTAATACTTTTTTTTGGATTCGTAGTATAAATCTATTATGACGGAGCGTACGATAAGGCTATTAAATTTTTATCATTATTTAAATCCTTTTGGTTTTGTTAAGCTTAGGTTTTTAAAATTTAAATTATTTGAGTCCAGATATCCAGAATGAAATCCTGGATATATATTCTGATATTGTAACAACTGAAATAACCAATCGGGCTATAAGTTCAAGTTGTATCAATATCTTCGCTGTCGAAACAATGGATGTTACTGGGTGTGAACAACTTTCGATATGCCTTTGATATATCGACTGTTTAACAGATCCCAAAAGTTGTATGCTTCGGGAAGATTTTGTAGGTTTTGTTCCTGTTGATGACTAAACTTCTGAAAACTTTACAAAAACCATACTGCAGCGATGTGAAGAACTGCATCTTGATATGAAGAATTGTGTGGGCCAAGGCTATGATGGGCCGCATATATGGCAGGTCACTTAAGTGGAGTACATTACAGGATTAGGCATGCAAAAGTATCCAAACGCTAGGTACGTACACTGTGCAAGCCATCCCTTGAACCTGGCTCTGTCAAGTCCTGCAATTCGAATTGCCTTGGTGTAGTAAGTGAAATAGCTTATTTCTTCCACAACCATTCAAATGCAAATATAACTTTCTAAACTGTCATTAAAAAACACGTACCAGAGAGCCAAAAAACTCGACTTCTACGCCTTTGTGAAACAAGAGTCATTGAAATGCATGACAGTTTTATTTCCTTTATAGAGCTTTTCAAATGCATCTCAATAAGTTTTGAAGAAATAACGAGCAGAACGTGGGCGATATGTCTTCGAAAGCATCAACACTTGGCAGCGATCCAAAGAAGTGATTTCTTAGTAAGCCTCATTGTGTGCGAAAAACTATTCTGTTTAACGCTGCCCTTATCAGTTTTCCTACAGAGCTATTTCTGCAATCGACCGCACAAAAGAAGTTTGGAATTCTCTTAAGAACATAAGAGAAAATGCCGAAAATTTTTTTCAGAGAGGTTTTTCAATCCGCATATCCCAAGTTGCCGAAGACTTATTTGAAGTTCAATTAAGAGCTCCAAGAACTTCATTTAAACAAACACTGCGTTCCAACCCAGAAACCTCTTCTACTGAAGCCTATTTTAGAGTGTCTATACTGATTCATTGCAAAAATTCGTTAATACAAAATCTTACGGACAGATTCATGGACAACGAAGACGTTCTACCATCGCATCGTTTCAAGCTCTTCTCCCAGGTTTTGCCACAGTTGAGCGAGTGAACGAAATGGAAAAACTAACATATGATTTTTATAATACAATTTCTTTGTCAGCTGTGAAAGCTGGGTACATTCTTTGGTGCGGAAAAATATTGGCGAAGGATCTTTCTACCGAAGTTTTGAAATTTCTTGATATAGGTATAGCCTTACTATAGAGGTATAAACTTCTTGCTTACGGTTTTGGCCACGCTTCCAGTGACCACAGCTGGTGTTGAAAGAACCTTTTCAACTATGAAAAGGGTTAAAGCGAAGCGTTATGAGGAATGAAAAATTAAGCTCTCTTGCTTTGATATCTGTTCATTGGCATATTAATGTGGATCCAGATAAGGTGATTGATGTCATGTGAAAAAAATCAAGACGTCTTCTGCTTTAAGAAAATGTGTACAGAAAAAATATTTAAGTATGTTCCATTTAAAAACTAATAAAAATCAATAAATTGGAATAAATATAGTTTTTTGTTTAAAGAATTTCTCGTAAAATTTGGAAGCAAGCCCCCTCCAAAACAAAATCCTGGCTACGGCACTGACTGCGGGCTTAAGAAAATTGTATATAAAACATGGAAATTATGAGAGAAAAATGTAGATATAGTTAAATTAGCTAAAGCAACTCCCTTGACAGTTTGAGGTGAAAAAAATGCCATCTTAATTCTTGATTGAATAAGGATTGTATGGAAATCAAATTTGAAATCAATGGACCAGTATTTTAAAAAAACATAATTTTAATCGGTATTTAAAATTCTTAAAACATTTTTAAGACAGATTTTGGTATTTTTAACTTTTGTGTGGAAGGTAAATTTATTTTTTCATAAATGTAATTTTTTTTCTAAAAATATCTTAGAAAGTAAGTACTAAAATAAACTCTTTAGTATCGAGTTTGAAAAAAAAACGATCATGTCGTTTTAAAATATTTGACTTTTAAAATAGAATTTTGAAATTTTTTTTAAGAATCCAAAAAGTGTTTTGTTTTTTTTTTTAATTTTGGTATACAAAACTATTTATATTTTTTGGAAGTTTCTGTATAAAATTATTGAAATCAGTCATGGCGTGCGTAAGAAAATCGAAAATTAAAAAAATGGTTCTTTAGGAGGTAGGTTCCAATAATAACCATTTTTTAGAAAAATAGTTTTCCATCCAAAGGAAGCCTTTGCTAAAAGTTATTTATTTTTTTAAGAAAAGTCGTGGAGTCGTTTGTGAGGAAGATAGGTACGATTATGTAAAATTGCTAAAAAAAGATTATGACAGGTACCGTTATTTTTGGTTAAAAAAAATAAAAAAACGTGTGAGGAGAATGACCAAAAATACGCTTTGTATCTACCAAGTTTGAAGGAAATTATTTTTCTCATCTCGAAGAATTTTTGTATTGAAAAAAGAAAGGTAAACTTAGCTTTAGAAAAACAAATTTTGGATCCCAAAACGTAGGTACTATGCGTACCTATTAAGAAGTATGTAGACATGTACCTCTACCTATACGATACCTGTGTGCAAAATTGGACCAGTATATAAATCAAGTTATTAACAATATATACCTTAGGTCCTACGGTAGCAATTCAAGTCGAAACTTAGGCAATTTTCCAAAAAAACAAACTAAAATGCAGTATTACCATTGTATATACAATGGTATTACTTACATTGCTTTCAACATTAAACACAAACAAGCTTCCAAGCGCATTTGAAAAAAAAAAAATGCAACGGTTATAGTATAGCAGCCAGGTTCCCGTTCTAGATGCGCAAAATCATAAATCGTAATTAGCTTTAGC
Source organism: Dasysyrphus tricinctus (assembly GCA_963921185.1). NCBI lineage: Eukaryota > Metazoa > Arthropoda > Insecta > Diptera > Syrphidae > Dasysyrphus > Dasysyrphus tricinctus. Next base: position 131,110,747 of record OY992530.1, read on the forward strand.
TATGATGCAAATCTCTAATAAATATAATAATATTTCCTTTTATCATTGTATATAAATCTTTTATAGCGCACGGCGGCGTAAACCAATAATCAACGATAACTTCCTGCCAATATGTCCATATCCTATCCATACATAAATTTATTCACCGCCAATCTACCATACGAATTCGCCATACAAAAATTAAATTCACCTCATGGTTGTTATAAAGACTAACATGATTTAAATTATTACTTTGTGGCTTAAGTACCCACTTAAGGTTCGAAGTTTTAGACTAAGGTGGCGCTGAGAATTTTTTCATGGCAGCACTGAAACAACTTCGTTGATTGGTGGTATTTATCTACTCACCATTTTAAAAAAAGTTTATGAATGTTGATTGAAATAAAATAAGTAAATGAAAAAATCAAGTTTACTTTGAGTTTTGAAAGGTTTTTTAGATTATAAATTTCTAATAAGTAAAGTACAGGGAAAATAGGATAAATAAAACAAAAAAAATTAGTACCATCATGAAACTTGGTGAAAACGTTTCTTGTAGGTACCTACCAGAGATTAAAATGAGCGTGTTCGAATCAGTTCGAACAAAATTCAATTTCTGTTTATGATCGTTCATACTCGATCGTTCCGCCTCTATACTCGTAAGTCATTTTATCCACGAGTAAAAATACTCATAAGTCAAGTCAAACAAATTGATCGAACTCATGAGTATCTGATGCCTTCTATTACTACGTTTACAAGCAGAATCGAAAGCTCGAGCTGAAATAGGGTCGAATATTCAACACAGGTTTTTCGTTATTTGAGTTGAGTGCTCCATTTAGAGTTGAGTTGAAATGGTATTGAGATTCCAGAAAAATTAATGGCATTAATGTTTTTATTTTAATACAAAGCAAAAATAATTGAATTAACACGAGTACTTTACTACACTTATCTGTTTAAACAAAACTATATTTGAAGACAAACATACAAATAAACAGACCAAAGTGTATTATCTGTAAAGCCAACTCCTCGACCCAGGTTTTTCGTCACAAATTTCGACTCGACTCAGCTCCCCGAGCGGAATCGAGTCGAATCAAGCTCATTTCAACTCAAGCCAGGTATACAAAGAGTTGAAGCGAGCTTCAAGCTCGCTTCAACACCACATGTAAACGTAGTATATATCCACAATCAAAATTACTCATGAACAGTTGCAACAATTTTCGGGTACTCAAAACAAAGCGAGTATACTCGAAAGAAAATGAGTATTCGAAAATATCGTGAACATCATGAATAGCCAAAGGCAACGTGATCGTGGATCTGTCGTTGGTCTTGCATCATAGTTTGTGGACGGGTAGGTAGATTCTATACGTATTTATTTTTATCTATTCATTGTTTCTATGGTCGGTGGTTTCAATTTGCAATTTTGCAAAAAGTAAACTTGTTCCTGTTGTTTTTTTGTTTATTGAATAGATTTATTGGGTCGGTAAGAAGATGCAACACATGATCGTCAATATCTGCGACAAATGTAGGTACTTACGTAGATTAGGTATTTATGTAAATAATATAGGTATGCGACCCTCATAAAAATGCGGTATGTATAGTGCTGTATTTTTGGATTTATTTAAAAAAAAGGATAACTCTTTTCGTTTTTTGGGTCTAGGTATATTGTCTAGTGTTTTTTTAGGTTGAATTATCAGGAAAAAAAACTGGTCTCTGGTTTTTTTTGCGAGGATGTTAAAAATATTTATGAATAGGTTTTAAGTCATTCTTTTAAAAAGGATATTTAGGTACTTTTGTTTGTACGTTTGAGATTTTTAAACGCCTTCAAAATGATATATAAAAAAACAGTTTTCAAAGCTGCAACATTTTTATATCCTCCATGCATTTTATTGCAAATACTTTCTGAAATCGAGAAAATGGAAATAAATGATTATATTAAGTCTATAGTTCCGACAGTGCATTCTACATCTGTTGGCAATGTTGAAGATCAGCCATCTACTTCATCTTGTGCCAGAGACCTTTTCTCCGACTTTATGGTTGAAAATTCGACGCGAATTCCAATTTGAAGATAAATCCTATTTTACTCAACGACGGCAATTTAAGAGGATCAACAATTTCATTATAAAATAAAAATAATATTCAATAAAGGCTTTTCTAAAATACTTTATAATCTTTTAAAACAGATATATCTAAACTATCATTTAAAAAAAGTTTCATAGCTATTTATTAGTTTTTTCTTTCTTTTATTTATTTTTGTTCATTTTCTTCTCTTATATCTTTTTTTTTCATTTTATTTAGCTTGGATATCATTATACTTTTTTAATTTAGTTAGATAAAACAAGTTAAACAAATATCATTTCATCTATTTTTATTATTTTGAAAACACATAATCCGAGAAACATCTATTTCTCACTATTAGTCGAAATACTGAAAAAAAAAGAAATTGAAATTAAATCACAAAAACCAACCACCATCCACCAATCCACACAAAATTGCTTAGCCTACCCATCGTCATCAACAGACTCGAATTAATACACACAACATCAACAGACCTCGAATACACATCTTTCGCCACGATTCGAGTATACATATTTGATCATACTGATCGTGAACAATATGGTCACGAGCGCCTGACTCGTTTTTATTCGAAACCATTTGAACTCGGTTGCAACGTATACTCATTTGTACTCGTTTGATGAGTGTGCTGACTTACGAGTCATCATACTCATGAACATGAAAACTCGCAAACATTTTGGTTGTATTGACTTTGTTTGTTTGAACTCGCTTTTTTCGAGTGAGTACTCAATGTTCATGAACATTACTCGACTCATTTTATTCTCTGGTACCTACCTTTTATGAAAATGAAAAATCAAAAGATTCTATAAAAATATTTCATAATTTTTTTAGGGGGAGAAGGGGGATAATTGTGTTGTAACAACCTGAAAAATTAACTTTGGTGCAACCTAAGCATATGACACATGTTTTTAAGGTAGTTTTGAATGCTGAATCAAATGACACCTAAACCAAGTCGATACGGCCTCCGTGAAAAAAGTTACCTATTGTTTTTATGTAACGATGACTTTATTTTCAGTATAAAAGTAAAATATTACCGAAAACCAGTGGAAAATAATGGTCTGTCGTTGAAACTTGCCATCAATGATTCATTTGTCATGAAAACCCATAATAAGAAGAGCCTATAAAAAATATCTGTGGTTAAAGGGTGTTTTTTTTTACGCTTGGGGTTGTGGTGGAATTATTACCATAAAACCTGTGACAAAAATGGTACCCAAATGAAACTTTATAAAAATAGATAAGCTAATAAAACTCCACAAACAAAAATTAGAATGGTTCGAGGGGTTTAAAAAAAAAAATTTAAATGCAAATTTAAAGTATTAATTTATGTACATACAAAAACAAAATTCAAAAGAAAAATTAAATAGGTATCAAATTTTGTAAAAATAATTAAAACTTTTTTAAAAATTTAAAAATCCTTTTTTTTTTAATTTTGACAAATAATATTGTTTAATCTTACTTAAAATTAGTGCATACATACAAAATTAATCTTCTAAATCTGTTCAATCAATAATGAAAAAATCAAAATAAAAAAATAGTTACATGAGAGGTAGGTACATACCTACTATAGTTGCTAGGTGTAAATTCTTATAATTTTTTTGTAGAAAATCGAACAGATTTTAAAATACAGAAAAAGGAAATTCATAATCGTAGGAGCCGAGAAAAAAAAATATTTTCCTAAACGGATTTTTAAAATTTGTATAGAAGTCATTATTATCTACATATCGTCGGCTCTCTGTCAAAACCAGTGGCGATTTCTGGTCTTGAGTTCTGGGTTGGCTACGAATAATCCTTTGATCAAAGCTGAATGTAATAAAAGCAAAAATTTTTAATTTTTTTCCTCTATAATGAGTTTTAATTCAACTCATTTATCTATACCTACGGTTTCTACGGCTACCGTGGAAATTATCAAAATGTGAATTTTCTTATGATTAATTAATAAATTGAAAATCAATACTCAAGCTTTTTAGCAACGTACAGCAATGTTTCATATATCAAATTTTTTTATTAGGATTAGTGAAATAGAATTTTGAAAAATTAAATCCATTTTGTGGACTTGGTTAAAAGCCATATAGTTTGCCAAAAGGGGGATTAATTTAGTAGTTTTTAATGTGAGACTTTTTTAAAAACACATTTTTGATATTTTACTTCCAATTATTGAGCTTTATAATTTAGATATTTCTGATTTCTTAAGACAAATACTAAATCATAAATAAGGTGTATTTTAGTTCCTTAATATTCAAGTTATGTATTTTTCAGGTAAATGTGCTCGAAAACCATATATTTATATAGATACCCTACATAAGTTTGTTTCCCCCTAAAATTTCTTGTAGAGTTTTTTATAATTTTGTTTGGCTGAAAATAATTCAAATTTTTATAATCCATTATTTGACACCTCATTTGGAATATTAAAAAAAAAAAATTACCAATGTTGATTAGTTATATTTATACTGAATTCTTTCAATTATTTTCATATGCAAAAATTAAAGGTATTTTTTTTGTGTACATTTTTTCTAAGCTTTTTCGTTGTTTACAATGAAGTATGATACTTAATGTATAATAAAAGTATTTTTAATTGTTAATCGAAAAAAATCTGATTCATTAAAATCCATTGGTAATTAAAAAAGTAATTAACGTTTTAGTGAGGCCGGAACAATGTACAACAAAGCATGTTTTAAATATATTAAATTCAAATAAAATTTATTTCCTGCTCTGGTGTTGGATATACAACTTTGTGATTACCTATACATATATTTAGTCTTTATACTAAATTTAAATACTTGATTAAAATTTTGTTTCTATGTTCAATATTTATATGAAATTTTTAGGTATTAATGCCATTAAGTAGGTGTAAAAAAACATTACTTCAAATTGTTTTTACATTTTTTTCATAGTTACCATTTAAAAAATAATAATTTTTTTTATAAATCTAACGATTATCTTACTGACAGTATTTTAAAACCTTAATTATAAAGATTCATGCAGATTTGTTTGAGTAATCATTAGAAATAATATTAATGAAGCTATGTCGATCAGTTTTTTAATTAAATGCATTTTATTTGTAAAAAATCATTTAAAAAAATTTTAGCACCGCTCATGTAGGTTTGATGGTAAAACATTGTATAACATAATCTTAGAAGAGAAAATAAGCAAATCGAATTGAGGGCAGACTTAATCACCCCTTTAGTATGAAATTTTGTACCCCTTTTTAATGATTTTTTCACACAATTTAGCGTGTCATTTTGGCTTTATTTAAAGACCTTAACCTTGAAGATCGGATGAGTAAAATGGGAGTTATGATTTTTTCAACTTAACTATATAAAATTCGAACTAAAACATTTGCTTCTGATAACTAGGTTCTCCACTGGTGGGTACTGGTCGGCATTCGGCAATCAACTTACATTTGTCTACCCAGGCGTTGGCTCTTTCAATAGAGCGAACCTGTGTGGGTGTGGGTATTTTTGTGGGTCTGTTCTTAAAGATAGAGTGACACAGCACATCGGGAATAATATGTAGTTTGTATGAGATTTGTTGGCGCAAATTTTTGTAGCCAACACGGCCATTGAAAGAAAAATAAAGAGATTCCTACTTTGTATGGAATTAATATAGCACGTAGGGGTTGCAGTGAATGACTCGATTTAAATATGTTTTGCTGGTTTTATAATGATTTAAACGGATTGGGGTGTTGTTTTTTTATCAACATAAAAGGATATTTTATTCTCAAGTTTTAATACAAACAAATTGTTTGTAGTACGTTTATTTAAGACGAAATTTTAGGGTTGGCGCAGCCAACCTAGCGAACTGAGAGGAATCGCCACTGGTCAAAACCTCGTAAGTCTGATGTTTAAAAAATTTGGCTAGAAAACAAAAAAAAAACATTTTAAAAAGTAATAACATGGAATTCTTAGATCGTAAAGGTTTTAAAACTGGTTGATAAAACCAAAAGGAACCATGATACAGTTACGAGGCATAAATATTTGAATTCATTTGTTTTGACCTGAAATGCATTAAAATGGCATTTTAAGACTTACGAGGTTCTGACAGAAAGCCGACGATATATAAAACACAAAAAATGTTTCTATGTATGTCCGTTATAGACTTTGGAATCATCCAACCTATTTGCCTCAAACCAGTTTCATTAGAAAGGCAATAACGAGAAGATGGTTTGAGACCATTATAACAATGCTTTAGGCACATTCGGTCCATTCATGAAATCGATTTTTCAACTTTTTCTATACAAAAATACTGTCAACACAAAAAAAATTATCTGTAATTCTCATTAGGTATTTTGTCAAAAAGTCAAATTAGTAAAAATTTATTAAGAACCTTATAAATAGAAAAACAATGGTTGTTTTCGTGAAAGGAGAATGAGCAAAAATGTATGGGAGCTGGTTCATTTCTCAACACGTTCAATATTAAAGATATAATAACTGGTGAAGGGTTACTTATGTACGAGGTAAAGCGAAAACTGAGTATATGGGCCAATTTGCCCATTCGACTTTTATTTTGATTATTGTTGTGTTGATAACAAAAGGAGAATAGGCATAAGTGCATAAGTTGCGTCCAAACGTTGTTACACTTTCTGACCTATGTATGTCATTGGAAAGGTCTTAATGAGTGATATTTTTTGTTGTATAAGCATAAGTCTGCATCTTATAACACAGGGAAAGTGTTACAGCCCTATAATTCCTGTTAGATTAGGTTGTAGCCCAAGAGTATATTGGGCTATAACACTCTCCCTGCACGAGGTAGAGAATGCTAGTCAGAAAAAAAATGTGGGACGAAAAGCCCATTCTCCTTTCCTTTTTTTCAGACAAATAAACTAAATGTATTTCTTTTTTTTTTGTCGTAGTAGCACACGCCGGGTATCCGCTGGTTTTTACATAAAAGTAAAAATTTTTCTTAAAATATTCCTTAAAGTGTTAAAAACCCTTTGGTTCCTAGTTTTAAAAAATCGACTGGAACATTTTCGAAATATTTATTTTCAAAAAAAATACTGGAACATTTTTTTAAAATCCAGAATAATTTATTTTTGAAAAGGTTGGTACCTACACATAGCCTATTGAATAGACCTTTAAAAAAGGAACAATTACGTGCAAGGGTTTTTATTATTGAATATGTTTGTTTGGCCCATAAGCATGCTTAAAACCGAAAATGCTACTAAATTCACCCATGCGTTTCTGAGAAAATGGTCACACTGGCCACTTTTAGGTATTTTTGGTATAACTCGCAAACTAAGCTGAATTTTACAATTTTATACATAAAACTTTTTGTTCAAAATTAAATTTTCTATCGAAATGGATAGTTTGGAAAATTTCTTAAAAAATTTAAGCAGGAAAAGTAAACAAAAACCAACATAAAAAAAATCGAAAAATCAAAGATTTTTTAATTTTTTTCTAAATTGCGCATAATTTTTTTCGGAGCAAGGATACGCTCAAGACATGCATTAACAAAGTAAACTAGAGTCTTACGGCTTTAATATGACATATTATTAGAAAATTGACAGAGATATAGTCATTCAAACTTTACCATTTCTTATCATTTTTCGCAGTTTTTGCCCGAAAGCCTATTTTTTGGTACTTTATGACAAATTTAACGTTCCTAGCACCTAGTACCAAATCTTATGTTAATCGGACCAGCCGTTCAGTCTGTAGGTCTGAAAGCATTTAAATACAGCTGAAAAACGAAATTGCGAACTTACATCCTTTTTATAAATTGTTTATAGTTCTAATGTCATATTATAACAAAAATTTGATTTGGAACATATTTACGAAAATGAAATTTGCCATATTGTACCGAAAAAGGGACTTTTTGGCCAAAGCTGCGAAAAATTATAAGAAATGAAAAGGTTTGAATGGGAATATCTCTGTCAATTTTGAACAAATATTAATTTTTGAACATGCCATATTAAGGCCTTTAGTCTCTACTTTATTTTGTCTGCGCATGTCTTGACTCTATCTTTGCTTCAAAAAAAGTTATGCACAATTTATTAAAAAATTTAGATATCCTTGATTTTTTGATTTTTTTTAGGTTGGTTTTTGCTAACTTTTTCTGCTTTAATTTTTTCGTAAAATTTTTTGAACTATCCATTTCACTAGAAAATTTAGTTTTGAACAAAAAGTATTATGGGTAAAATTGTCAAATTCGGCTTAGTTTTCAAGTTACACCAAAAATATTGAAAAGTGGCCAGTGTGACCATTCTCTCAGAAACGCATGGGTGAATTTAGTAGCATTTTCGGTTTTAAGCATGCTTATGGGCCAAACAAACATATTCAATAAGAAAAACCCTTGCACGTAATTGTACCTTTATAACCCTCATTTTCCGGTCTATTCAATAGGCTACACAATACTATTTAAATTTTTAGAAGCTTCTGAATAAAAAAATCACTAAAATCAGTTTTGATTAGTTTTCCCATACAAAGTTAGCTTTTACTGAAAGTAATTTACTGAAGGTATTGTTTTTTTTAATACATAGTTTAGAAAAATGTATGTCAGGTAGGTAGATACCGTTATTTTCGGTTCTAAAAAAAATGAAAAAGCGTGTGGGAGGAATTTCATCTTCCCTTTCTCGTAATACCAAGTTTCATCAAAATCTGGGGTTGAACTCGAATTACGAATGCATAACTTACTTATCATAAATTTAAAAATATTATTTAGAACTACTAAATAGGTGTGCATAGTCAAAAACAAAACTTTTTCAACAGAAAAAATTGTTTCTTTTATCATATATTTCTAAGAAACATAAACATTTTCGCATTCGACTAAAAATTAATAAGAGCATTGAATAATGAATTTTGAATTACGTATAATTTTCTTCTTTCTTTTTGAAAATACAATAATTCTAAAAAAATTATAACGTAATTAATTTGATTTGGAAACAAAATCAAGAAAGAGTTTTGTGGCCTCAACGAGGCGAAGCACAGGCAATAACTTTTGTGTCCTATCTAATGCAAATCACCGTAAGTATGCCCTCCAGGTGCCATTATGTTAATCAGGATGCGACAAAAAAAATGTGTGTTTATCAAAACCTTTTATAGTTGCAAGACGCTTTCAGAACGTTTCTGAGTAAAAAATATAAATATAATATCAAAACTTTTGCTAATCTTTAACATCGGAGCTGCACCTGAAAAGTTCGAAGCTTTAATTATTTTTGTGCTTTATTGACTTTATTTATCTATGCCTACCTATTATGCCCGCAATTTTTTACTTGCGATATAGGTACTATAGGGCAAGATTTGGATTCGTGCAAAAAAAATTTTCGAGATAACAATCAAACATGATATTACGATGATAGAGAACATGAAAAAAATGGGTGGCACAATTCTGTCTGTCTGTCTGTCCGTACCTCAACCTACAGCCTAAAAACCATTGAAGCGATTTTCTTCAAATTTTGAACTTAAGATTTTTTTGTAACTCTTCAGAGGGGAAATTGAAATTTTTTTTTAGCTCAAAAAATAACGGTACTTGCTATACAACCGTTATCATCACCAAAAACATTTATTAAGCGTACCTGCCATATAATGGTTTTTTTGATTTTTGGTTTTCTCATTAACCGCTCATCCGATTTCAATAAATTTTTTTGGCACAAAAGCTTTGTTAGAATATAAATAATACTGCAAACCAAAATTTTTGAAAAAATAAATTTTAGATTTTTAAAAACAGATTCAAAATTTTTTTTTTGAAAATTCAATATTTCAAAAATGCGTTGATGAATTGTTTTGAAATTTCAGTTTTAAATGTATATTAATACATACTTAAAATTGGCATACCAAATTGTTTTTTGAAAAATTTAACAAAAATTTTATATATGTAAAGGGTGATTTTTTAGCTGGTTTGGTTTTGGCAACACTGGTTTTGACAGCTGACGTGTGTTTAGTACCTTGTGTCACTGTCAAACAGCTTCAGTTTGGTTTGCAATTTAACCATGGATCGTCTTACAAATGAACAACGCTTGCAAATTATTGAATTTTACTATCAAAATTCGTGCTCGGTTCGAAATGTTCATCGCGCGCTGCTTCCATTTTATGGTCGGCATTCTCGACCTTCTGAGCAGTCTATTCGGAAGATTGTGACCAAATTTTTTGCCCGAAATGGAAGTTCTTGACTTGCATGATATGTGGTTTCAACAAGACGGTGCCACATGCCACACAGCACGCGAAACAATGGTGCAATTGCGAGGCGAGTTTGGTGAACAGTTAATTTCACGTTTCGGGCCGGTCAATTGGCCGCCTAGATCGTGCGATTTGACACCATTAGATTATTTTTTGTGGGGGTATGTCAAGGCTAATGTCTATAGGGACAAGCCCGCTTCGATTGACGCACTGGAAGCCAACATCCATGCATTCATTCGTGAGATACCGGCCGATATGTGTGAAAGAGTATGCCAAAATTGGACTCAGCGGATGGGCTACCTGAGACGCAGCCGCGGTCAACATTTGCATGAAATTATCTTTAAACATTAAATTGCAAGGTTCAAACTATCGATTCAAATAAATATTTCATTCATTTTTTCGAATTTTTTGTGTTTTTTTTTTTTTTTAAAGTTCTAAACCTCTTAAAAAATCACCCTTTATAAGAAATTTATTTTTAAGAAAACGGCTCCAACGATTTTAAATTTTTTTTACATACATATATTCATATTTTTTCAAGTAATCAAATGGCATACTTTTTTTTGAGCTCTAAGTTACTTATCAGACTGTTTATACAATTAAAAGAACGATTTAAATGCTTTTTATACTTTTTCTATAATTTCTTGAGTATTTTTTAAACTTCTTAAGTCCCACACAACTTGAACATAAGAGCAAGTACGTACGTTTGCGATCCATTCGTGCATTTTATTTTTTTATTTCCTAAGTTTTTTTTATACAAGTATGTATTGTGCTGTTGAATCACTTATCAATATAAAACTCAATTAAAATTATTTTAGTCTATATTCATGCAGTACCTATTGTCCTCTGAGTCAAAATGCTTTTTTACATTTTGATTCTTTAATTCTAAACAATATTGCTCAAGAAATTCTTCTGTTTGGTGTTTCTCTCATTGTAACGGATTAGCGGAATAATTGAAAATAAAATAGGTATTAAACAGTAAACTAAATCACGAACAAGAATAAATGTCAAAACGAAAATTCACAAACTTATGGCAAGCTGACTAGTGACGAAGAAGATAAGATTTTTTCTTGATTCGGAACTTTCCTTTAAAAAATATTAATTTAAATGTAAGCGTTGTGAATTTAAGTGCGTATTATTTAATTAATTTTTTTCTTCTCTTTTTCTTTACGAAGCGTTGGCCCTACAAATGCAGTTTAAAAATAAACAATAAAAATAAAAACATTTAATATTTCGGAAACAAATGGCGGAAAAACCAGAACCATGTGTGACTTTTTTAAACCTGGATTCAATCAACAATCAATCAACGACGAATATAAGCGAAAATAGATACTTAGTAATAATGTTTGCTTTGTAAAAAATGTTAAATTTTTATTTAAAGGTTTTTTCTTTCTTTTAAGTCATTGGATGAACAATATCCAAGAAGAACGATGCCTAATACGAACGAGAGCAAGCTAGGTAAGAGATTTAATTTGATTAAAATGCATGCAGTGTTATATTTTATAGTTGGCCATACAACGATAGAAAGAAAAATTAATTTGAATGAATGAAGTGGACTTGATTTTTAATTTGATCCTCAAAGTTCATATGTTTATGTTTCAACTCACTTCTAAGCCCACCATTGGAAAGTATTATCAACAATCTTAATTATTGATGCCAAAACAATGATTAGGATTTTAATTATTGTTTCAATTTAAAAAAAAAGTTCTTTTTGACCTAGAATCCACATAAAAACATTTAAACACATATTTCAATGATGGGTAATAGAAATAATCAGCTTTTTTTTACGGAGGGTTGGGTGCAATTGATTGTTTTTAGCTAAAACGATGCTATGCAATGAAATTTTTAACTGTCTTCAAACATATTTTTGTCAACGATTAGGTAGGTACCTTCAAAACGATTAAGAGGGATTTTCTTATAATACTTTTGCTTTTCAAAAACATAAACAAGTATTGGGGTAGTTATAAAATCAGATGTTTTAACAAATTCAGAACTTTGGATACAAAAAGTAAAAACATCAGCTTAACTCTGACGTTGCTAGTATGTAGAATGTAGGCGGCAAAGCAACCGATGGATGAAGTCTAGATGTTCCCGTTCCACTATACTGAAAGATTGAAATTGTGAAAGCTTTTACACTTTCTTATAGCAATCGCGATATTTTTATTAATTTAGCATAGCAAAAGGAAACCTTGAAAAACAATTTTCTACGTATGATCCACGAAACACTAGAAAAGTAGAAACCGAAAGAAGGCATTTACTAATACTATTCATGCAAATATTTTTATGAGGTCAATAGCTAAACATTTTGTTTTCATTACATTTTTTTTGCATGCACAACAATTATTGCTGATCAGTTTTTTTGCATGTAAATTAAATTAATCAGATTCCATTAATATTGGTGCTCACTGCTCAATATGTGCAAGAACGTATCAGTTATCAATTGGGAGATTTTCTGCCCACGTGCCAACTGTGTTACGTAGCATGAAATTTCGACCTCCGAAGTTTTGCTTAAAAATCTTTTTTTTAAATGTTATCGTCGTTATAGGAATGATTTCTGGTTTCATTTTAAGAAAAGATTTTATAGGGGAAAAATCTATTTCACCCCTCCCCTCGGCGAGGGGTGCAGTTTCTGAAAAATTTAACTAAAATGGAAAAAAAATATTTAAATTCAACGAAAGTATACTAATGTAGGGTAAAATCGGGTGATATGGATTTTGTCACACTTAATGCAGTATTATATCAAATGCAATGAGAAAAGTCAAATAATACACTTTTTCGGCTCGAATGGAAAACAGAAACAGTCCTAGAAAATCAATGGACAATTATCAAAATGTAGTAGTGGGTGAAATGGCACCATTGCAATTTGTACTAAGCTTTAGGGGTACCATATCTCCCTTGATACTACCTACCACTGTTTTTGCAAATTACTCAGACAAACCAGTATGCTATGTTATAGCGGTAATTTAAAAAATAAACACGCACCAATCTTCTTTTTTTCGTTAAAGCGAGCACCTTGTGCCGAATACTTCAGTTGCTGCACTTTGTTCAGTTATGCACAAAAAAAGAATTGACTCAAATAAGTCATTATTTTTTTTATTTTCGGTTGTTGTTCTAAAGTTAAAAAAGCTAGTTCAGTTTTAACTGCATCAATTGAGAGCTTACGTTAAACTTTATGATATCCTGATATTTTTGTTTTAAGAATAAGTAATTAAGAAGGAAATACTATAAGGGTGCCATATCTCCCGTGGTGCCATATCACCCGACTTTACCCTATATTAATGTGCTATAATTTTTTTTTTCAAAGCCAATACTTCATTATTGTATTTTTTTTTTTCAAATCAAGTTGCTTAAATGAATTGTTTAAAAAAGAAAAAATAAATTTTAGAGTAATTTTTTTTGTGATTTTATTTTCAAATATTTTTTTTTTAAACATTGCGTAATCAAGCACCAATTTCTTTAATTTTCAATGCTTTCATCTGTTCTCAGACAAATATTGCAAAAAATTTTCTTAGTTTTTAAGACATAAAAAAATAAACGAAAAAAAAAAATGTTTTCCCAAAAAAAAAAAAAAAAAACAAGGTTCAATTATGAATGGTAGTTTTATGGCGTTATAAACATTACCAACCAAACAAGCAATGGGAAATAATAGCTTTTGTTTTATTTTAATTTCTCAAAAACTAAGAGAGATTTTTGCATTTGGTTGTCACTAATTGATTAAAAATTGAAAGCATTGAATATTCAAAAAAAATATTTAAATATTGACTTTAATTTCTCAAAAACTACTTAAAACAACCAACTTGATTTTGAAAAAAATAAAAGAATATAATATTGGCTTGAAAAAGTTACCTATAGCACATTACTATACGTGCCTTCGTTGATTTTAAATAATTTGTTTTCCTTTTAAGGTCAACTTTTCATAAATTGGGAGTTGGAATTCTCCCCCATACATTTTTTTTTAAGAAAATGAAACCATAAATCATCAATCACGAATTTGGGAGCAACCAGTGCATATTAGGGTGGTCCTTAAATTGGACATTGTCTTGGATAGCCATCATTCGATTCAAAACATTGAAAAACAATTTCTCTAATTTTTTCAGATTTTTATTTCACCCCCCTGGTCTCCGTTTTTTCACTTTAGGGTACAAATAATGGGGCTAGGGTGATTCTTAAAACACGCAAAAAAAATCGGAACTTATAAATAAGATTCAGACGAAAAAAAAAATCGTATAGGAGGGTGGGTCTATTTCCCCCCGTTCAGATGGGACGCGAAATTTTCTAAAAATTTGAACCAAAATAGAAACAAAATATTAAAAAACAGCGGGACCACTTACAATGGCATGCTATATCTTTTTTTAAAGTCATGAATCTAGTCTCTAATATGTTTTTTTAAATCAAGTTTTTATTATAAATAGTTTTTGAAAAAAATAGTTTTTAAACTTAAAAATTAAAACAAAAATAATAATTTTTTACGTTTGAAAACTATTTTTTTCAGAAACTATTTACAATACAAAATTGATTTAAAAAACATATTAGATACTGGATTCATGGCCTTAAAAAAAGCTATAGCATGCCGTTGTAAGTGGTCCCGTTATTTATTAATTTTTTTTTATATTTTGGGTAATATTTTTAGAAAATTCCCCCCCCCCCCCTTGCCTGAATGGGGGGAATAGACCCCCCCTAATACGATTTTTTTTTCGCCTGAATCTAATCTATAAGTTCTGATTTTGTTTCGCGTGTTTTAAGAATCACCCTAACCCAATTATTTGTACCTTGAAGTGAAAGAAGGGTAACCAGGTGGGTGAAATAAAAATCTGAAGAAATTAGGAAAATTTTGTATCTCTATTTAGAGTCATTTGACGCCTACCAAGTTGGAATTTAAAAAAAACAACCAATATAAGGACCACCCTAGTGCATATACACGACCACTTCTAAAGAGATTATTCTAGCAAAACTTAAGAAAAGTAAGTCGCTCGAGCACCCCCTTCGATTATGTCGAAATTTTGATTATTATGAAATTTTGTGCCGATAACACGATTGATGGAGGAAACAAAATTATGTGGTGGGCTAGTTATAAAATAAAATATAAAATAAAAAAAAGGTTTTTTTTTGGACCACCTTAATGGCAAGTTAAACAAAATTGAACTTGAGATTTTGACCACACTTGTCATTACGAGGATAGGGAAGATGAAAGAATACGGTCTCATAATTCTGCTCGGCTACTAAAAGGCGAAATCAGAGTTTTAGATGTCAATTTTTGTTTGAATAATACCAAACCTGCAACTCAAAACCCCTTTAGATTTAGTTTTACATTAAAACTAGTTTTGAATCGTGTCAATAATAGGGCTGTAAATTTATTTCGAAAACGATCTGATTGTTTTTTTATTCGGTAATTAACGGCTTTTAATACGTCAGAATAATTTTAAAAAAATACTCTCCTAAAATTAAAAGAGGTTTAGTATAAAATAAAAAAAATACATTAAGCAACTATTAACAGTACCTAACCTAGAACTCTATTTTTGATATTTTGAATTTTTTCATAATTGGATTTAAATAATTTTTTTTTGGACAAAACTCCAAAAACTATAAACGATTTAACGTATCAAAATTTTCAAAAAATATTTTGGCATTTAAAAAAAATCTAAATATTTTTTTTTTGAAAATTCGATTTTTGGTAATTTTTTGTTTAAAATTTATTTTTGTTTGCATAGTTATAAAATCTTAAAATTTGCATATCAAATTTGTTCCTCTTAAATTGTAAATTGTATGCCTAAAATAATTTTTTTAAAAAACCGCTCCACTATTATTTCGCATTTTTTTTTTTTTGGTCAATTTATTAAAAGAGTGGTTTTTTAGCATTTTAGGCGGCAGTTATAGCTATCATTGAAACTCATCATTGAAAATTTTAATGATTGATTTTGAGACGCTTAGAAAGGGAAATCGTTTGATGGACAAATAAACCTTTAGACTTAATTATTATTTCGAGCCAAAAAAATAGTTCAAATAGGCCCAACTTTCCACATAAAAAGACTTTTCTTATTTCAATGACTGAACTACCTTACCAATGATCATTGAAAAATTAAAAGTTAATTTTTGTGTAAAGTTGGGCCTATTTGAAATTTTTTTGGACTAGAAATATAAATTAAGTCTTGAGCTTTAATCGTCCATCAAAACAGTAAATGATTTTGCTTTCTAAACTTCTCAAAATCAATCATTAAAGTTTTCAATGATGAGTTTCAATGATAATAGCTATAACTGGCACCTTAAGGAACTAATTCCATGCTTTTCCTCTAATAATACCCATGCTTTTGTTTATATATTTTTTTTTTTTAATACTTGAAGAGCAAGTACATGGACCCAGTTAGGCAATTAATCTCATTTGTGTTTCGTTCTCTATATTTTGGAAAATATTTTTGTTAAGATTGTTGGTCTCTTAAAATTTCAACTTTCCTTTTTTTGTAGTTTGTTTTACTGGATTGGATGCCAACCCATTGTGCTGGGTTGTTGCTTAGTTTTTATTGTACAGCATATTTTTTTTCTAATTTGTGCGAGTGCTACAATTATTCTAATAAGCCAAATTAGTAGAAATAGAATATTGCAAAAATTATTAAATCAATAAGGAGAACATAAAAATAATGTCAAATATAAAACCAATGTTGCCATTTTGATAAAATCAAATACATTCAAATGATTTTTTATATAATAAATTACACCTTTTTGATTTCACAAAATCGATTCGAAAAATTAGTAAATACACTAGTCAACAATATTAAAGGAACAAATTTTTTTTCAATTTTTGTTAGCGTTTTTTGAAGAGCTGTATCTTTGTGACGAGTGGTCGTATTGAGTTGAAATAAAAAGTATTTTACAGCTTTATGTTTTTTGTTTCAAGATTTGTTTGCAAACAAATTTTTTTGAAGTACCGTTATTGCGTTATTGCAAAAAATGAGACGAGACAACTAAATTATTTTTTTTTTATTTTTTTTGAAGGTCCTCATTTCTATGGATAATTTTTTTTGAGTCAATTAAATGTCATAATCAGATGCCTTGTTTATTCAGCTTCAATTCAGTTTTTTTGTTGTTGTCGTACGATTTTTTTTGACATGGTTTATCTGACTTTGAATGAAAAAAGATACTTTTAGCCTTGATTACCAATATCTCAGCAAATAATGACGTTATAAAAATTTCAAAGACAGTTTTGGAGATTTGAAAAAGCGTCTTACAAGATTTTTTTATGATTTTGTAGAAATTATTTTTTTTACCGTTCACCGTTAGTTAAAAAAAAGTACTAAAAACCGACGTTTTGTGGTCTTTTCGTAAATCTTTTTTTTTCGTTGCAAATATTGATTACATGGCTTGCGTTGGTATGCAAATTTATAGATTCTTAAATCATCAATATTCTTGTAAATTTTCAAATTGATTCATCGAACCGTTTTTCCTCACCAAAACTTCAAAGTCTTACAAACCAGGTAAAGGAACAAATTGTGTTATTCCTAAACAGTGCGTAGTCGTCATCAAAATGACAAGAAAACTGTAATTCCAGTGGATTTTTTTCACAGTTTTGCATTAGTTAGATATTTTTTTGAATTGAAATGAAATAAAAAGTACATTTTTCCAAAAAAAAAAAAAAATAATTTCAAAAATTTTTCAAACAAAAAAACTTGATTTTTTTAAAATTTTTTTTTTGGAAAAATGTACTTTTTATTTCATTTCAATTCAAAAAAATATCTAACTAATGCAAAGCTGTGAAAAAAAATCCACTGGAATTACAGTTTTTGTCATTTTGGTGACGACTACGCACTGTTTAGGAATAACACAATTTGTTCCTTTACCTGGTTTGTAAGACTTTGAAGTTTTGGTGAGGAAAAACGGTTCGATGAATCAATTTGAAAATTTACAAGAATATTGATGATTTAAGAATCTATAAATTTGCATACCAACGCAAGCCATGTAATCAATATTTGCAACGAAAAAAAAAGATTTACGAAAAGACCACAAAACGTCGGTTTTTAGTACTTTTTTTTAACTAACGGTGAACGGTAAAAAAAATAATTTCTACAAAATCATAAAAAAATCTTGTAAGACGCTTTTTCAAATCTCCAAAACTGTCTTTGAAATTTTTATAACGTCATTATTTGCTGAGATATTGGTAATCAAGGCTAAAAGTATCTTTTTTCATTCAAAGTCAGATAAACCATGTCAAAAAAAATCGTACGACAACAACAAAAAACTGAATTGAAGCTGAATAAACAAGGCATCTGATTATGACATTTAATTGACTCAAAAAAAATTATCCATAGAAATGAGGACCTTCAAAAAAAATAAAAAAAAAATAATTTAGTTGTCTCGTCTCATTTTTTGCAATAACGCAATAACGGTACTTCAAAAAAATTTGTTTGCAAACAAATCTCGAAACAAAAAACATAAAGCTGTAAAATACTTTTTATTTCAACTCAATACGACCACTCGTCACAAAGATACAGCTCTTCAAAAAACGCTAACAAAAATTGAAAAAAAATTTGTTCCTTTAATATTGTTGACTAGTGTATATAAGACAATTATTATACTTTAACTTTCCGACTCACTTTGAATGCATTTCGGAATACTTTCATTCCATCATCAAATACATTATTTTATTTTGTAAATATATATGGATATGAGACATCTGTAAGCTATATGCTTAAATTGTGTGTTATGTATGCCACTTTTCGGTACGGAATAAAAAATAAAGTGCACGACTCGATCGCACGTACTTGCTCTTATGTTCAAGTTGTGTGGAACTTAAGAACTTAAAAAAATATTCAATTAATTATAGAAAAAGTATAAAAAAGCATTCAAATCGTTCTTTTATTTGTATAAACAGCCTGAAAAATAACTTAGGCCGTGTGCCAATTGCGTTAAAATTCTGGTTAAATTTGATCCCAAAAAAAAATTTAAGGTTTTTGCTGTGTCAATTGGATTAAATG
This sequence comes from Dasysyrphus tricinctus, assembly GCA_963921185.1. Lineage (NCBI taxonomy): Eukaryota > Metazoa > Arthropoda > Insecta > Diptera > Syrphidae > Dasysyrphus > Dasysyrphus tricinctus. The sequence goes on from OY992530.1 coordinate 131,129,861, forward strand.
GGATTTTTTTTTATATTCACTTCCCATTAGTTTTGTTCTTGCATTTTTCTCAGTAATGATAGTTCGCAAACATATCAGTTTGCAAAATGATGAATCATCTGAAAAAGTATTTTCAATAAATTTTATTGATTCTTTTACATTATCAAGGATTTATATCAAGTTATTCAAACTTCTTCTTGAGTGCATACTTAAATTTATTATAAGGTCTTTGCCTATATTTCTTAATCCTTTAATTTAATTTTAGTTTTTTTTTCCATTTTTCATCTTTCCCGATAGGATTCATGACTTCTTGATAGCAAAATAAAATATTTATCTACATTCATCTCCCTCAGCAGTTTTTTTTATAAGGGTTTACAACAACACAAACAAATCCGGATCGCTTAAGATACGCAGCCGAACGCGCCCACAGACATGTCAAAAATTAACCACCGACTAAAATTTTAACGAGCTCCTGAGCAGGTTAAATTTTGAAGTCTATATTCACCTCGGTAATGTCAAAATTTAGCCATGGGATCAAATTTAACCAGGATTTTAACGCAATTGGCACACGGCCTTAGAGTTAAAAAAAAAGTATGCCATTTGATTACTTGAAAAAATATGAATATATGGAAAAAAAAAATTAAAATCGTTGGAGCCGTTTTCTTAAAAATTAGTTTTTTATATATAAAATTTTTATTATTTTTCAAAAAAATTTTGGTATGCCAATTTTGAGTATATATTAATATACATTTAAAACTGAAATTTCAAAACAATTCATCACTCCATTTTTGAAATATTGAATTTTCAAAAAAAAATTGAATCTATTTTCAAAAATCCAAAATTTTGTTTTTTCCAAAATTTTGATATGCAGTATTATTTATATTCTAACAAAGCTTTTGAGCAAAACAAATTTATTGAAATCAGATGAGCGGTTAATGAGAAAACCGAAAATCAAAAAAAAATCCGTTATATGGCAGGTACCGTTAAATAAATGTTTTAGGTGATTTTTTTTCTTACCAGAAAGCACTACATGTCTACAATAATACACTGTTTTTTTTTTTTAAATCAAAATCGTTGGAGCCGTTTTGAGATACATAAGCTTTTCCTTAATGGTTGTACGGCAAGTACCGTTATTTTTTGAGCTAAAAAAAAATTTCAATTTTCCCTCAGGAGAGTTACAAAAAAAACCTTAAGTTCAAACTTTGAAGAAAATCGCTTCAGTGGTATAGGCTGTTGGTTGAGGTACGGACAGACAGACAGAATTGTGTCACCCACTTTTCTCGTGTTCTCTATCATCGTAATGTCATGTTTGATTGTCCAATCCAAAACTTGGCCTATGGCTATAGTACCCATATCGCAAGTAAAAAGAAAACGAAATAGGAACTATGAAAATAAATATAATCTTGTACATAAAGTCAAATCAATGAATTGATTTTTTTGTATGTTTAGTGAAGTTCAATATGTCCATCTTCACATCTATTACTCAAAAGAAAGGTTAGATCAGATGTTGTATTATACAGGGTGTCCCGAACCTGAGTGGAAGTATTTAAGGGGGTGGTTCTTGGGGTTATTCTAAGAAAATAATTTGCACGACTGGGTCGCACGTACTTGCTCTTATGTTCAAGACACTGCGGGTTTAAGAAAATTGTATATAAAAACATGGAAACTATGAGAGAAAAATGAAGAGAAGCATGAAATACAACATTGAAATTGGCTAAAACAACTCTTTTGACAGTTTGAGGTGGAAAAAAAGAATGCCATCTTAATTCTTGATTGAATATGATTGTATAGGAAAAAAAAAATTTAAAATCGTTGGAGTGGTTTCTTATCTTATCTTATCTGAAATTTGTATATAAGAAAAATCATTTTAATCCGCTTAGCCAAAAACGAGAAAATTCAAAATAAAAAAATACGTTCCATGACAGGTACTATTAATAATTGCTAAGTGTGAAATTTTATAATTTTTGGTAGTAGATCGTACTATTTTTAGTATATTGAAAAAGTTTAATCAAAATCGTAGGAGTCGTTTTTAAGCAAGAAAATTTTTTCCTTTGTGGTTTTTTAACTTTTGTATGGAAGGTACCGTTATTTTTTCATAAATGTAAATTTTTTTCTAAAAATATTGTAGAGAATAGTAAAAAACTCTTAAATATCGAGTTTCAAAAAATCGATCATGTCGTTTTCGAAATATTTGATTTTCAAAAAAAAAAAATTGAAACATTTTTTAAAAATCCAAAAAATATTTTTTCAAAAATTTTGGTATGCAAAACTGTTTATATTTTTTGGAAGCTTCTGTATAAAAAAAAATAATAGAAATCGGTCGTATCGTTTTGAAGAAAATCAAAAATTAAAAAAATGATTCTTTGGGAGGTACCATTAATAACCATTTTTGAAAAAATGGTTTGCCACCCAAAGGAAGACTTTACTAAAATAAATGTACTGATTTTTTTTTAAGAAAAGTTGTCGAGCCGTTTTTGAGAAAAATACGGTTATGTAAAATTGTTAAAAAAAATTGTATGGCAGGTACCGTTATTTTTGGTTCTAAAAAAAAATGAAAAAAACGTGTGGGCATAATCACCAAAAACAAAATCGATCAAGCCGTTTAGACTGTAGACGAACAGACAGACAGACAGACATACAGACAGACAGACAGACAGACAGAATTGTGCCACCCACTTTTTTGGTGTTCTCTATCATCGTAATATCATGTTTGATTGTTATCTCAAAATTTTTTTTTGCACGAATCCAAAACTTGCCTTATAGTACCTATAATCGCAAGTAAAAATTGTATAAGGGGAAAGTTGTATCTCTCCTCTCTGCGGCAGGGGGGCAGTTTCTGAAACGTTGACTTAAAATGCAAAAAAAAACATTTGAAATCAACGAAAACACATCCAATAATGTGCTTTAGTTTTTTGAAAGCTAATACTCCATTATTGCATTTGATTTTTAAATAAAGTTGTTGCAGCGAATAGTATTTGAGAAATTAAATTTCAAAGTCAAAATTAAAAAAAAAAATTGTGATTTTTTTCTTAAGTCGATATTTTTCAAGATCTTACGTAATTTTTTTTTTTAATTTTGACTTTGAAATTTAATTTCTCAAAAAATATTCGCTTAAGCAACTTAATTTAAAAATCAAATGCAAGAATGGAGTATTAGCTTTCAAAACAACTATAGCACATTATTAGATGTGTTTTCGTTGATTTTCAATGTTTTTTTTGCATTTAAAGTCAATGTTTTAGAATTTGACAATTTAACTCTTAAAACTCTTCGGTCAAAATTAAATTGCTTATCGGAATAGATGATTTAAAAAATTATATAAAAACCTTCTGAATGAAGAATTACAAAAACCAACCAAAAAAATTAAGATCAAGGTAAAGTTTGAATCGGCATATCTCTCTCAATTCTGAATAAAAATGACTTTTCTAATGGTGCAGGGAATTAACTTCATGGGAACTACCTTCACATGGGAATTAACTTCACCACTAATGGGAATTAACTTCATTTTTTGAAGTGAAATTACTTCCCACTGAAAATGAGTAATAATTTCACTTTTTTGTGGGAATTAATTTCACTATAATGTGCGTTTCCTTAAGTCCAGATTCATTAAATGCAAAAGAAACTTTGCATACACCCAGCCTCGCACCTACCCCAAATCCTATAATGGGGCCAAGCAGGGGGGTTGCAGGGGGGCAGCATGCCCCCCCATACATATCTCACTGTTTATTTGCCGTAATGCTTGCTGCTAGCACTATATTTATGCTTTCTGCTAGCACTGTATTTATGGTAGCAGCAAGCTTTATGGCGAATAAACAGTGAGGTATGTTTGCAACCCCCCTGCTTGGGCCCATTATAGGATTTGGGGTAAGTGCGGGGCTGGGTGTATGCAAATTTCTTTTGCATTTAAAGAATCGGGATTTAAGGAAACACAATTTTACATTTTTGTAATTTCTATCATATCATAGGTGGGATAAATAACTTCACACAATTTTCGGATGAAATTATTTCCCACCTTTAGGGGGAAATTACTTTACAAAAAAAAGGTGAAATTAATTCCCACTACTGGTGAAGTAAATTCCCATGTGAAGATAGTTCCCGTGAAGTTAATTCCCTGCACCTTTCTAATATGCCATATCAAAGACTTGAGCCTCTTATTTATTTTGTCTTGAAATGTTTTGGGTCTAGCTTCCAAGTTAACCCTAAAATATTCTAAAATAGCGTGTGACCACTCTCTCAGAAACGAATGAGTGAATTTATATTAGCAGCATTTTCGGTTTTAAGCATGCTCAAGAGCCTGACAAACATATTAAATAATAAAAACCCTAGCACATAATTGTTCTTTTTTAAAAGTTCTATTAAATAGCCTATTATGAAGCAAAATAAGTAACCGCACCTGCCGACTGCTCGAAAACGTTGAATAGTAAAAAATAAAAATTCGTATAAGAGTAAGAAGCGTTTTTAATTTATGACTAGCAATTAAAAAAAGTCATACAAAAATATGAAAATAGTTTTACTGAGACCAAGTTCGAGAAGGGGTGAATCCCCAAAACCCTATCTGCGTTCGCACCTTGGCAAAGTGGCTCTGCTTCTGTTATTTTCTATTTGAAAAGTACTTTCCAAATAGATGTGTTGATAAAGGAAGCACGGTATAGCCTGTCATAACATATGTAGTTCTTAACAATAGTGACCCATCAAAAATATTGAATTGAGTCAATCCCAACATATCTTTGTCTACCCTACATTGATTCGTTATTTTGTTTTACAGACAGATCATCAAACAGTCTTGTTATGAGAAGACCCCGCCGAAGTCGTACTGTTTTCACAAATGATCAAGTAGCTGAACTTAAATACTATTTCATGCAATGCAGCTATGTCAATACGGAAAGAGCAGAACAATTAGCAGCGAAACTGTCAATGCCTCCTGGTCCAGTGAGAATATGGTTCAAAAATCAGCGACGTAAAATCAAACTCAAACAAGCCGAATCGCAGAAGCTTCTGGAAGAAACTAGCATTGAATTACCACAATACCGACGGCATACCTTGCATTATCCGTCTCTGACTACTGCACCCCTGACACCTTTACCAACGCCATCGCCATCAATTTCAGATGTAGACATAAAATTCTCATACGATCCCATCTACCTAAATTCATCAGCTTATAGCGTTAAACAAGAAACAGCTTATGACGTAAAACAAGAAATTGCTTATGACGTAAAACAAGAAACTGCTTATCAGTGGCTGCAACACCTACCAGTAATAACACCTTCCCAAATGGTTTACAACTCAGCTAGCCAGCATCTTGTCCCTCAACTGCAATCATTCCATGATTCGCTCATTAACTTCAATCGCTTGCCTTATACACTACCATCACCAGCCTCAACAACAAGCGGAGATGGCAACTCTATGACTGTTAATTCTGACACATCAGACTACTTCTCACAAATGTCACCTGAATCGGAGATTATCGAACCACTTACACCGAACAGTGTTCATGGCGAGGCCGAATCAGTCTTCAACGGCATTCTAGATAGTTTGAAGACTCCGAAGACAGAGCCTCCCTTTGAAACTGTCTACGAGGAATTGACAAATGCTCCGTTATCAGAAGTAAAATGTGAACTTGAAACAGTTGTTGAACCATTCAATCAGCCACCAAGCTCGGACCAATCACAGTGTTTACAATTTGCTTAGAAGCTTAACAATTTATATTAATTTTGTAAGTGTTGTTAATTTTTTTTTTAGCTTACTTTTCAGATGTCTAATTTCAATTTTATGTATGTACTTTGTTATAGATTTTATTACATAGTTAAGTCTTAGATTAGGTTTAAAATATTTCTCTTTAAAAACGGTGTGTGACATGTGTTTCAAAGATTTCCGTGATTCATATCAGGCCCGATTGAATCAAGCAAATCTTTGAGACATGCGGGCCAAGTTCACTGCCAATAGTTAAATATTTTGTATTGTCATTATTTTTAAACAATATCTACCTTTCAATTAGGAAATATTGCTGAAAACATTAATTTGGTTTCACAACCACTTATCTGCCCAAAAAAAAATGAAGAATTTTCAACTTAAGCTTACTTTTGTAACGATAAAAATGTTTCGCTTTCTTTTATTTCAAGCAAATTGAATTAGCACCGGAAGATCTAACATTTAAACTTAAATTAAAAAATTCCTTAAGCTGAATATTTTGTATCAAAGTTTGTTATAATTTAACAAATTCATTGCATACTTATTTTAGCTTGGGCGGTAAGTTAGTTAAGCTTTTCTTTTTGAGACTGTAGATATTATTAAAATCAATAATTATAAAATAATAATATTCAAATTATTTAAATTAAAATTGTTCCTAGGTGTAAGCTTCGAAATTAGACATCTTATTTGAGTTAAATAAATTAACTACAGTAAGATAACCTATTATTGTTTTTTTTTTAATGACACTGCTGAAGAATTCTAAAAAAATATTGGAGTATAAGCACCTTCGGTAAAAATTTCAGTGATGATTTTAGATAAGAAGGGTGGGATTTCCATTTTTTTTGTAAATTTTGAACACGAAAATATTTGAAACTTTTTTCGCAACATGCGTTTGGCATCTGGAGCAAATGTTCTCATGTTATAAATAATAAAAATGACCAAACAAGTTGAAATCCCACGCTTTGACATCTAAAAAAGTAAAAGTATGTTGCCCACAAGTGGCAACACTGAAATTTTAACCGATGATGCTTCCACTCAACATTTACCTTATAAGACATCAAGCGTTATTTTTTCAAGCCACGTTTGGAGTCTGGAGTTACGTTAATAATATTAAAACAAAAAATGGAAACTCCACACTTTGTCATCTAAAAAGGTATGTTTCCCACAATTGGCAACGCTGAAATACTAACCGAAGGTGCTTCTACTCAACACCTATCTTTTAATATATATCTCATTATTTTTGCTCCCGTGTTTGGTGGAGGAAAAATAATGAGTAAATTTTGGTAAATTTTATGTTGAAAATATTAAAATTTACCAAAATGATCGAGATTCCACCCTTTTGACATAAAGAAAACTGTTCCCGAAAATGGGTAGCATTAAGATCCTACCCGAAGGTGAGACTACACAACATGTATCTTTTAAGACATCAACCTTTATTTTATCCATGGAAATTTTCCAAGTAATTTACGAGTTTTTCTTTATTTTATGTGCGTGAAGTTAGCACCGCCATTTTGGATTTCAAAAAAAAAGGTTGTGCTGTAATGTGCCCAACTTGTGCTACCATGTGCCGTATTTGAAAAAATATTGCACCAAGGGTTTGTTTTTTATATTTGTCCTCAACTTGTGCCACCTTGTGCCATTAATATTTGTAAAAAATTCGCAAATTTTCTAATTTGCAAATTTTACAAAAGAAATTTTTGCGAAGTTCCAAAATTTCTAAAAAGAGAAAGTTGTTCTGTTTTGTGCTCAAGAAAAAAAATTCGCATAGTTGCTACCATTATGGCCAAAACAAAACATTGCGAAGGGCTGTAGCGTGAAGTTAGCACCGCCTTGTGTCGTAAATATTTTTAAAAAATTTTCTAATTTTACGGATGAATATTTTTCAATTTTGTAAAAAATTAAAGTTATGCTGTTTTGTGCTCAATTTGTGCTGCCATATTCAGATACAACAAATTAACATATTTGTAACTTTTACGGCCTAAAAACAGTTTTGCGAAGCGTGAAGTTGGCACCACCATTTTCAATTTTCAGAAAAAAGTTGTGCTGTATTGTGCTCAAATTGTTCTGCCTTGTGCCGTAAATAGTTTTAGAAAATTGCTAAATTAAAAAAAAAAAATAGAAAATATATACGGCACAAAGTAGGACAAGTTGAGCACAATACAGCACAGTAGTGAAAATCGAAATGGCGGTGCAAACTTCACAAACAGTTTTTTTTTTTGCCGTAAAAGTAACATATATGCGATTTTTTATCTCTTTGGAATATTACAGCACAAACTGAGCGCAAAATACCACATGTTAGCCTTTAAGAAAAATGTAATATGTACATACTTAAAAAAAAGAACTAAATTTGTGAATTTTTTTTATCTCTTCGGAATATGGCGTACAAATTGAGCAAAAAACAGCACAACTTTCACTTTTTAGTAATTAAGCCTAGTACTTACCTCTTGTGAAATGAAAAATTTAAACCTCTTCAAAATCCACATGAATTATCATAAAGAAAACATAATTGATTCTCCACGTGAATTTTTGGTACTCCATCGCTGTGAATTAACGGGCATTTTTGTATAAAAATTTCATTTTCACTCGAACTGAGTACTAGGCTTTACGGAATAAAAAAAATGTATTTGTAAAATTTGAAAAAATTGCGAGTTTTTCAAAAATATTTACGGCACCAGCCAGCACAAGTTGAGCACAATACAGCACATCCTTTTTTCCGAAAATTGAAAATGGCGGAGCTAACTAAACGCTAAAAAAAATGGGTACCTACCCTCTAAAAACCAAACCTTCAGTACGGTTTTTTTTTAAATACGGCACATGGTAGCACAAGTTGGGCACATTACAGCACAATATTTTTTTTTAAATCCAAAATGGCGGTGCAAAGTTCATCTTTATTTTAACATTTGGCCCAGATTAGGCTCGAATTTTTTTAAATGGCGTCCAAACGATAGGATTAAGAAAATGATTCCCAAAAGAAATTTCATCGTTCAAAAATAAATTTGAAATGTAAAAATAAGATCCCCCGCAAAAAGTGTCAGGATTTGGGTTTCCCGACCGGAGTACAGGTTGGAGACCAATTTTTCAAAATGGCTGCCAAGCGACAGGATAAGAAAAATGACTTCCAGTCTAAATATCATAATTATCATCTCAAAAACAAATTCCAAACATAAAAAAAGGTCCCCGCCAAAAAAACGCCCGGGACTCGGTTTCCTGGCCAAAAAATTAAAACAAAAATTTTTCTTTTTAAAAATAAAAATTTTTCTTTTAATTTTTCTTTTTTATACCTATTTCACCCTATATTATGAGGCTGTGAGTGCAAAAGTGGTGTAACCCACTTTTTTTTATCATATTTTTCGTTTTGAATCGATTTTTAATACCATTCAAGGAGCATACGTCACATTTTTGGAAAGCTTAGATATTTTAGAAATTAAAATTTTAGCTTTGATGACTTTTGATGCATAAATGTAATAATATGAGACAAAAATATCAAAAATTCCAAAAAATGGGTTCCCCCACTTTTGCACTCACGGCCTCATTTATATAAGGCTAGGTTTTTTGAATGTCTACCCTAACGCAAACACCTTAATATAACTTTTCAAGCATAAAAATATTTGTTGAAATCTGAGTAGCTTAATTTTGAAAAATATCAAGCAACTTATTTCAAAGTCAATATCTAATAGACCGAGAGCCCAAAATCTGCTGTGGGCTAGTCTAAGTATTTACTTTTTAAACGCAAGGAGTATATGTATGTTTTTTTTTTTTATGTAAATCATATGAAAAATATTAAAATTTAGTTTTTCAAGCACACTTTTTTTGTGTCTACCCCATTCCACCCTTAGAATAGATCTTGGTTTAGAAAAATATTTAGCAGTAGAAAAATCCTATAAATTAATATATGTTGACAACACAATAATAAATTAAAATCTGAAACTTTTTGTTTTACTCCACTTCACCCTTTAGATGAAGCTCAGTCTCGAAACAAGTCTAGCCTTTAAGCAATCCTCTTTGTCCATCCTCTTAGTAAACCCTTTCAAACAGCAAAAAAGACTTTATTATTTACTTATCAGATAGAGAGCCACGTTTTTCCGAACATCACTTGTTAACCTGAGTGTTTTTTGGATATTTTGCCGCTTTCTATATTTAAACGGACAAACAATAGAGAGTTTGACCTATGACAATAATTGTTCAAAATTGCAAGCTAAATATTTCACGTATGCACACTTTTTCCCTCCAACCAATAGGCATAATACCAGCCGAACTTCAGATGAATAAAGATTTAATTCTGCCAATTCTGGAGTCTATCTTTACTAGCTGCTTAGCACTCATCTACATCCACTTGTCTTGGAGAGAGGTTAAGGTTGTGTTCATACCCAAAGCTGGAAAGTGCTCCCAAGTAAACCCAAAGGATCTCAGACCTATTAGTCTATCATCATTCTTTCTAAAAACATTTGAACGATTGATTGATATCCACATACGATCATGCATTGACACGCGACTTTTGTCTACGAGTCAACATACTTACTGCAAAGGGAAATCTGTAGAAACTGCCTTACATAGTTTAGTAAGAACTATTGAATATTCCCTCCATCATAAAGAGTACACCATGGTTGCTTTCTTAGATATAGAAGGCGCTTTTAACAATGTCGACGCATCTGCAATCGCATCTGCGCTGACATCTCTGAAGGTAGATGGTTCGCTTGGAGAATTGATTAACCAAATGCTGACTAGCAGGGTTATCAACTCAAAACTAGGTAGCTATTCTGCTAGAAGGTCTGTTAGTAGAGGTACGCCTCAAGGTGGTGTCCTTTCTCCCCTTCTTTGGAACTTGGTGGTAAATGAGCTGCTAATATGCCTGGAAGAGGAGGGTTACAGAGTGATTGCCTATGCGGACGATGTTGCTATTGCCGTATCAGGAAAGCATCCTACCACCTTAAAAGAACTCTTACAAAACGCTTTAAATAGGCTAACCAATTGGACAGACTGGTGTGGTCTGGGTGTCAACCCTCATAAAACAGAACTTGTTCTATTCTCAAGGAAATATTAAATCCCTCATGTAGATTCTCCCTCTATTAAAGGTGTTCCATTAACATTCACTGATCAGGCAAAATATTTGGGTCTTATTTTAGACAAAAAGTTAAGTTGGAAACCTAATATACAAGAAAGAGTCAAGAAGGCCACAGTGGCACTCTTCTCATGCAAAAAAGCCGTTGGGAACAAATGGGGCCTTCAACCTCGTATTACTCATTGGCTATACACATCGGTGATTAGACCGATTCTCACATATGGAGTTGCAGTATGGTGGACTGCTCTAGATAAAGCGGTAAACTGCGACAGACTAAGCAAAGTACAACGCTCGGCTTGTTTATGCATAAGTGGTGCGCTTCGCACGACACCCTCTGCTGCTCTAGACGTTCTGCTATATCTGACCCCCTCGATATCTTTAGAAAACAGGTGGCTGCAAATACAGCCATACGCCTACAAGCTTCCTCACAATGGTACAACAATAATATTGGCCATTCCATCATTCTGAATTCATTCAGGTCACTAATATACAAATCACATTGACTACACCATACCAAAACCACAATTCGGTTTAAACTTTCAAGTCACCATTCCTTCTAGAACCCTCTGGGAGGATATGGCTTTCTTGGATGATGAATCGGTTCATATCTACACGGATGGATCGAAAACTGTTGAAGGGGTGGGTGGCGGTGTGTACTCAGAAAGACTAAAATTAAGTCTCTCATTCCGTCTTCCTTATCATTGTAGCGTGTTCCAGGCGGAACTTATGGCGATTAAAGAAGCCTTATCTTGGCTGAAGGAAAACGTGATATCAACTACAGATATCCGCATCTTCTCGGATAGTCAAGCAGCAATCAAATCCCTGGAATCGGTCTCGACTAACTCTATAACAGCCCTAAATTGCCGTTCGTCTCTGTTGGAGATGGCACAGCAGTAATATTCACCTGTGCTGGGTGCCGGGGCATAGGGACATCCCAGGTAATTGTAAGGCCGATGAACTCGCTAAAAATGGTACAACTTTACCTCTTCTACCTAGTAAGGCAGAAATAGGTATACCCATCGCTACATGTAAACTTTTGCTGAAGCAAGATGCCTTAGAGAGAACAAATCTTAGGTGGAACAACATCACCACTTGTTTGGCAACAAAACGAATTTGGCCAGTAATGGATTTAAAGCGATCTAAGTGTTTGATATCTCTAAGCAGATTGCACATCAGCTCCATGATTGGTGTTATAACCGGACACTGTCTCATAGGCAAGCACGCAACGCGTCTTGGCGTATTCGCTAACGATTTCTGCAGAAGCTGTATGGATAAGGAAGAGATAGAATCGATCCCTCACCTTCTATGCACGTGCCCTGCTCTATCTCATAGACGAAGACTTCACCTTGGTGAGTTCTACTTCAATGATCCTAGTGATCTGATAAACTTAGACATTGGCAGTCTATTACGCTTCATAAGAAGTTCCAAATGGTTCACCGAGTAAGGAAAAGGGTTTCCTAGATTCATGTGGTATCACAATGGACCAACTCATGGTCTAAGCGTGTCAGACTCCACGACTGGCAGCCACTTCAACCTAACCTAACCTAATAGGCATTGAAATAAATCGATGTAAATAATAAATATACGTCAAATTTTACACCTGTTTGACACCTTAAAGGCTATTATTGATATGACTTACAACTTCACGCAAATGAATTGAGCTTTTATGTCGTTGGCTCTCAGTCTATTAAGCCTTCACTAAAAATTTTACTTAAAGTAGAAAAAAATTATCAAACGGCAATACTTTTTTCTTTTCAATTTAAATATTTTTTTTTTAAACTTACACATTTAGAAACACCATTTTTTTTGAAAAAGGAATTATGAGAATGGATTTTTGGCTTTCAAAAAAGCTATAGCGTGACATTGAACTTTTGCCTAAGTCAATTTTTTAGTAAATTGCCCCTCCAATATGATTTTTTTTCTTCTTACAACCCAACCAGTTATAGCTATCATTGAAACTCATCATTGAAAATTTTAATGATTGATTTTGATATGATTAGAAAGCGATTTTGATGCTAAAATAAGGCTCTTATCCTATTTATTATTTCGAGTCAACAAAAAAAATGTTTTTGGCCCAGCCTTTAACATAAAAATGAGTTTTATTATTTCACTGATTGAACATGATCGATGATAATTGAAATTATTCATAGTCTTTTTATGTGGTAGGTTGGGCCTTTGAGATTTTTTTTTTCTAGGAATATTAATCTAGTCTTGAGCTTTAATTCTCAATCAAAATAGTAAATTATTTTGTTTTCTTAACAACTCAAAGTGGATGAACAAAGTTTTCTATGATGAGTTTCAATCATTGACTATGACTGGCGCCTTAGTTAGAAAAGGCAATTTTGTACTGGAGCTGTCTTGTTTTTGCACCGCGCGTTAACCCATCCCCCCTCATACATTAGGCAGTTTGTCTGTTTTTGAATGCATCTCAAAGCTAAGATATTCTTAACTACACTGGAGTCAACCGTTATCGAAAATCTGCTTATACGCCCTTGACCAAAACTTTAGAGATTTGAGTCTCCAGAGCCGGCCTTAGCTTATAAGATATTAAAATAAATTGATGAACAATAGTCGGTGTCGGTGTCGGTGCCATGAACCATGATTTGTAGGTACATGATGAAGAAGACGAAGCCTACATTTATTTTCACAAAAAAAAACTAACGGTACAGAAACTAGCAACTCCAAAAACAAATCTATTTAAAAAATAAAGTTTTTGAAATTATTTTGATTTTGAAGGCAGTAATTTTTTTTTATTTTTCTCAACATTAAAAAAGTGGAGTTATATGGTTTTTGCACCGGATGCTTCAATTTTACTACTACTTAGTTTGGTTTCAAGTATTTTCATTTGAAACCTTCAATATTCATAAGCTGTTATCGTGCAAAAAGACTTGTAGTTTTTACTGTAATAATAAATTATATTTCATTCAATTTAAATATTCTATTAGGTATTGGAAACCCCCTGGGTGTTTTTAAAATGAATTTAAGGAACAAAGTTAAGGATATTGCGTGCTCCTACAAAGTATGTTCCTACCCTAGATATTTCCATAGAGCTGATGATGTATAAAAGCTAGCCAAGACTGGACTTCTTTCTGTTTGTATACATAACGTATATCCCATTCCTATCCTCGTCCCAAAATCTCAACTACAATATGGGCCTTACAAGTAATATTTCTACCCCCGAGCAACTCTGAAAAAGAAAGTGGGTTTCTTATTATTTCTGATAAACTTCCATGATGCTTCGAGTAAATATTCACAAAATATTATGCATCAGTTCATTTTTACTTAACTAAAAGTTTTGCATATATGAGGGATTTGTTTTGTAAATTTTTCACTGTGTTCGTCTTCGGCGGCCAGTAGATACGTTTTCAAAAAGAAATCAGTTTGAAAAGAGCTTTGCTGTTATTTCATTTATTTTAAGTTTAGGAACTTATAAAGTATTAAATCAATCAAACAAAAATAGTTTCTTTAAATACCTTTCCTTCTTTCGAATTAATAATAAGGTTATTCATGCAACGTAGTAAAATCATCTTTAAAATTTTCAAACTTTACAACGCTTACGACATTAACGATGGTTTCACTATGTTCCATGAATCCTAGGGTGGCGATTATTTTTAAAATTTTTGAATTTCTTTTGGATGGAAGCATAGCTTCCCAAATGCATTTAAGCAAGTAAATAAATCAAATAAGTGTTTTTTAGTTATTTTACATAACATCTTATATCTTTATTTCATGGAAAAAAACACGTTGAAAATATCCACTATCAAATCAATTTAATATAGTTTAGTTAAAGCTCAAGAAAACCTGAAAGAATAATTAAAGAAAACATAATGTATGCAAAAATCAATTTTGTGACTTTGTGGTCCATGCTCTCTTTTGCAACTTAATTCACTAATTGTTTAACAAATTTTACTGTAAAATTATTAAAAATAATATCAGGCGTGTTTTATTGGAAAAAACTATAGCTAGCACAGTAAAATTTCCCTCGGTTGACAACAACAACCCCAAAAGTGTCGATAAATACGGCAGTATAAAAGTGAATATAAAAGTTGAGATAAAGTTTCGTAAAGTTGAAACCAAGGCGGTGCTGAACTAAGTAATAAACGAATATTCATTACTTGAAGGTTGGTAGCCTTTGCTTTTATGTAAAGATTTGTTCGAATTTTTAATGGCGAATAGTTTTGACACTAAGTGGCAAGTCTGCCAACCTTCAGAAAAAAAAAGTGAACATGAAAGTGAGTATAGCGTTTTATTGGTGCTTGCATTGCTGCGCTAGCTATAAATACCAATAAAACGCACCTATCGTGATCGTTTAATTTTGTATGGATTTTAAATATTTAAAATATACAAATATTTAAATTTACGTTGATTTTTACTTTTATTTTTATATCAAATAATAAAAAACGCTCATACAACATGCGCTTAAGTCAGGGCCGTAGATACGGTAGGGCATTATGGGGTAATGCCCTACCTTTAAATACAATTGCCCTACCTTAAAAATACCATCAATGAAAACTGTGCCGATTTTATTTAATTTTCAAAACACAGTCAAAAACGGATATGACGGAAATGGCTCATAATATTGATTTAATGCAAACAAAATCTGTATGTTCTATTCAAATTTAACATTGCGATGGTGGAATAAACAAACTTAAATTGGTTTTGTCAAAAAGTCTGTCGGTATTTGCGTCTGTTAGTCTTTGAGTATATGCGTCCACGGTGCATCGAGCTAGATCCTAGCGATGGATCAATTTGTTTCAAATTTGGTACAAGGCATTTTTATGAGGTTTCCTAGAGGAGAAACTCAAATCTTTGTTTTAGCTCATCTCAAACGATAACATGCCA
Organism: Dasysyrphus tricinctus; assembly: GCA_963921185.1. Lineage (NCBI taxonomy): Eukaryota > Metazoa > Arthropoda > Insecta > Diptera > Syrphidae > Dasysyrphus > Dasysyrphus tricinctus. The sequence goes on from OY992530.1 coordinate 131,145,426, forward strand.
TATAGTCCAGTCAATTTGTGCTCAAAAAGGCTTTTTGCGAGCAAACTGTGGGGGTAGTTTTGATTTTTCCCCTTTTCATGTTTTCGGGGGTGCTGAATCCGAATCTGTGGTTTTCCAGCAAAATTTAGTGACGCAACATGGGAAAAAATGATGCCAAAATGCATTTTTTGGGAGTTTTTCACTAATGGCTCGAAAACTACCAATTATTCGAAAATTACTTCAAAGTACTATTGAAAGTATACACAATTTCCAATAAATCTTTACATAAGGTTTTTTTCTGCGACAACCCATTTGGACTCAAGCGCTAGTCGAAAATTGACGTATCTTTACTGTTTTCGAAAATTTACTCGAAAGCACAAAGAAATCACTTTGTGTGACAAAATTTGAATGTTTGTCTGTAAGATGAATCAGGATATACTTTTCTGATGGTCTTTGATGCGTTAAGTTCGAATCTGGCCTTGAAATTGCTGTGTCACGTCACGTTTTTGAGATATTCGAATCTAAAGATTAAAAAAAAATAAATTTTTTATGCAAATTTGGGGTAATATTTGTTCTCGAGGTGATTTTTTTTCGAAAAAATACTTAGTCATTCTGAGGTATGAACATTTTACTTCAAAATTATTTTTGAATCTTTCAAATAACTCCCTCATTCGAAAAATCCCACAGTTTGCTCACTAAGTGCCCTTTTGAGCACAAATTGACTGGATATTTCGAATTAGAAAGTAAGACGAAAACTAACAATTTCTCTAAGATGAATGGATGTATTTGAAGGATTCAAAAAGAATTTTGAGGTAAAATGTTCATACCTCAGAATGACCATAAGCATTTTTTGTATAAAAAATGCATTTTTTTTTAAATTTTAGATTCGAATATCTCAAAAACGTGACGTGATAGAGCAATTTCAAGGCCAGATTCGAGCTCAGCGTATCAATGATCATCAAAAAATTATATCCTGGTGCATGTTACATACAAAAATTCAAATTTTGTCACACAAAATAATTTCTTAGTGCTCACGAGGGGATTTTCGAAAAAAGTAAAAATACGTCAATTTTCGACTAGCGCTTGAGTCCAAATGGCTTGTCGCAGAAAAAAACGTTAGATAATAATTTATGGGAAATTGTGTATACTTTCAATGGTACTTTGATCTAATTTTCGAAAATTGATTAATTGGTTTTGACTTTAACTTTTGACTTAAACGCAAGATTTCAAAAATAAAATAACTTTGACATCGTGAATCATAAATATCGATCCATTACCGATTACCCTCTCCTGACAAGTACAATTTTTAATTCTGCCCTACCTGTTTCCACCGCTGCCCTACCTTTAGTTCAACTCTAGCTACGGCCCTGGCTTAAGTATAAGCATTGAGTTTATATACAGAGGAATCACGAAATCTTGCGTCAAACAACCTTTAGGTGTCATCAGTTAAGTAATTTTTTTTTTTCTTAAAATATTTAAGAGTGTAAAGAAAACCCTTAACTTCTAAGTTTCATTAAAATCAACTGTTTAGTTTTCATAATATTTGATTTTCAAAAAAAAAATTGACCATTCTTTAAAAATCCAAAAAAAAAAATGTTTTGAAAATTTATAAAAGAAAACTATACTTTTTAGAAGCTTCTGTATAACAAAAATTATTGGGGATACCGACATAATCTCCAAAAACAAAATCCACAAATCCAAAATCTCCCCACTTTTAAAAGTCCACAAATTTGAAATCCCCAGTCACTAAATCCATGAACCAAAATCCCCGATCCAAAATCCACATATTCAGAATTCACAAATCCAAAATCCCCAAATTCAAAATCCATAAAACCAAATCCCCTATAGGGCTCTTTAACAAATAGCATTATATCACTCTGTCTTCATTTACAAACGTCAAAATTGGCACTGTGTCGAATTATCATATCGAAATTGTCTGTGAAATTGTATTTTTTCGCTTTGCACTTTTGAATTTGACACTTCCGCCACAATGAAAGATGTCACTCTTGAAATTGACGGATTCATAAAATTCCCTATGCTTACTTATGGCGTATGTTGGAATACGATCCAGAATGTAGGTTGGTTGCTGACAGTCTTTAGAGCAACTCTTACCGTACACAAAATCTTATTGAGCCCTGGGCCCACCGCCGCCACATCGAGCCCATCGCTGAAAAAAAATACTCCGGGATTTATTCTTATAATGGCCAACAAATATTCTTAATTAAGCCAAAAAGACAATATCAAAGCGATCAAAAATCGGGAAAGCTGAGTTCGTAAAATTCATCGCCTACAATATTTTCGCTATGTACACACTACATAAACTACAAAAAAAAATTTATTTTTCATTATTGACTTTATTATTCATTTTTCATTTCCTTAAACACAGATTACCCAACTTAAATCCACAAAGCTAAAATCCTTACCCATAGCTCAAGTATGTTTGGCGCGTGCCCTGTACCCTGTACTTCTTGTGCGATAGATTAGACATCATGTGTCCTCTGTGTAACGTTTTTTCGTATGTAGCTTAGGTATCCAAATGAAATACATAAATCAATTAATTTCTGTCAAATATTAAAAATGTAGAAGACGATCCGTAAAGGCATGTATCGGCTTCCAAAAAGTCTGATGGGTAGGTACAAGTAGGTAGGTAGGTAAGTTAGCTCTTTGTGGTAGAGCTGTCGAAGTCATGTGACATCAACGAAGTCTACACAAAGACGTTAGTCATGAACCAGAGGGTGAACTGGGAGCGCCTAAAGTTCAACGATATTGTCCAGTGCCGAAGCTGCCAGCGTTCCGGACACGTTGCCACCAACTGCGCACGCCAGTACGTGTGCGTCAAGTGCAAGGAGGACACTGGACTGGATGTATGGTGTGCCAATTGCCAAAAGGAAGGTCACCCAGCCAGCTTCAAGGGTTGTCCAACCCTTAAAGCAAGACTCACTGAAATGAACAGGCTGTCAGAAAAAAAAATGCACAACAGGAATTTGCTGCCAAATCAGCATGCTTGGTTACCCGCCCTGCAGTCAGCTTTGCAGCAATAGTGAAAGGCGCTGGATCATCACAGAAACCAGCAAACTTCACGAATCAACAGCAACAACAGAAAACGACACCAGCAAAAGTGATCACATCCCGGACAGCAATACCAAGGAGTAGACCAACCAAACCAACGTTAGTCCAAAACATCACATTTGGCTGGATACTGCTGTTACCAACGAAGGCAAGGCTATTGCTGATTGGCTGGATACCAACAGCGATCAGCACTCATTGGTTGTTATATCACAACCTAAATCAACCTTCCCAAGAACTCCATTAACATTAGATTTCTTCATTTCTTCATCTAATTTTTTTATATTCTTCCAGAGATCAGCAACATCACCTGCACAATAGTACCCAGTGACTCGGACCATGAAGCTGTCCAACTAAGCATCAAACTTCACCAACCCATCTTCCTAGTGACAGAACCAGTAGAAAACTACATCGACTACAGGAGACTGGATGTACACAGGCTACAAAGAGACGTTGAAGACAACATAATGCTGCCACCCGAAAACATGAATCTGGACATAATCGAAAATGACACAGCCATTGACTGTCTAGAACTGACTGTTGCAAACGCATTGGATAACCAAAAGCAGCCCAAGACGTCAAAGGACAGATATCAGCACCTTCCCCAGTATATCCAAAACCTATATGCCCACAAGCAACGACTTAGGAAACATCTTCAAAGGATCCTCTAGCGAGAACTCAACACAACTAACAGCAAATATCAGACAGTGTGGAGTGTGGAATTCCATCCAACACCACAACAACAACCAGTTGCAGAAGAAACTGCATTCAATCAAACCTGGACCTGACGACTTCAAGAACATCAACAGACTAATCGGCCAAAAATCACTAATGCCTGAGACGATCATCACCAACAATGGAGAAGCAATAACGATACAGGAAAAAGTTGAAGCCTTCGCTTACCACTTCGAAGGAAGCTTCATGCCAAGGCCATCAGATGATCCAGTCTTCCTTGGCAAAATTGAGGCATCTATCCAGTAGACAATTATGCCCACCTTGTATAGAGCAATGTTTAGCGACACCAATCTTGCAAGTGATCCAGTCGACAGCTCAAACTTGAGCACCCCAGAGGAGATAGCCGAGATAATTCATAATTCCAAACCAAAGAAGTCAGCTGGACCGGATGGGGTATCCAGCTTTGTTCTAAAAAGCCTTCCACAAACGGTGATGGTGTTGTTAGCCATCATATTCAACAACTGTATCAACAAAATTTACTTTCCTCAGATGTGGAAAACTGCAAAAATCGTGGCTATTGCCATGAAAGGTGAATGGAACATGGTCACCAACTATACAGGCCGATATCCCTCCTCAACAATCTAAGAAAGCTCTTGGAAGAGCTGATACTCAAGAAGCTCAAGAAGTTCTGCAGTGAAAACAACATCATCCCAAACATGCAGTTCGGTTTCCGGGAAAAACATTCCACCATGCATCCACTCCTGTGAAGTTTCATCATGACATCACCACAGCCTTAAACAGCAATCAAGTTACTGTCGGATGCTTCCTGGATGTCGAGAAAGCATTCGACAGTGTATGGATTAAAGCCCTTATCCATAAACTCCACATACTAGACTTTCCTTTATCGCTAATCAAAATTATATTTTCTTTTCTTTATTCCAGGAACTTTTTCGTGCAACTGGAAACCAACAACTCGACAGTGAAGAGCATCAGGGCTGGAGATGCCCATGCCCAAGGGTCGAAACTTGGACCACTTCTTTTTAACATCATGACCTCTGACCAACCAATTTCAAGTGAATGCGAGAACCTTCTCTTTGCTGATGACTCACTTACAAATTGCTCATCATTCTCTCCATTGATAGCTGTCCGAGAAGTCGAGGCACATATAACATATTCGCAAACTCTTCCAATTTTACACAAAATGGGGTATCCAGATCAACTCATCCAAATTGGGGGGCAGACGTGGTCACTCAGCTGGAAGCTGTAGAAGCATCACCTTAGCACTCCCAGACGGAACTAGATTGCCAGCCAAACGTAGCGCCAAATAGCTAGGCATCAACTTCAACGAGCTACTGAGATTCAACCCACGCTCACGGACTGTCCTCAAAAAAGCCAATTTTGCTTTCCACCGCCTATACCCGCTGATAAAGAAGAAAACTGGGCTAAGCCAACAGACAAAAGTTTTAATCTATATGCAACTCCTGAGACCAGTTATCAGTTATTGCTCCCCAGTTTGGTTCACCATTTCCAAAACGGCGATGAAGGAACTACAAATATTCGAGAGGAAATCTTGAGGATCTGCACTGGGCTTTACTTCGATCTCCAGCGGCGTAAGCATTTCCAGAACGAGCAACTCTACTATGAGGCTAAGGTAGTCCCCCTGGACAGGTATTTATTGCTATCTGCTGACAAGCTGGTTAGAAACATTGCCAACCACCCTAATCAAGTGATGACTAGGATGACAAACCAACAACGACATCATGCACCAAGGTACATAAGCGCTATGGAATCCTGGATATATCTACAACAACCATCGATGGAGCAGTACCATTCTACTCTGGACCAGGGTCAGCACATTATCGTGGCTAAACACCAACTCTACCCCCCCACCCTAAATAAATATACCGCCACTGGGATTGAACAACCCGAGGACGACAAAGTCAAGCCGACTTGTATGTTATGTTTTTACATTATATTATAAATCTTATTTTATTTTATATTGAATCAATGTATGTATAGCGTTAGGCCCCTTATGTGCCAACAAACTCTTATTATTTATCAACTAGCTGATGCCCGCGACTTTGTCCGCGATAAAATTTTGAAATGTCAAATGTCCACCATCTGACTCACAATAAAATCACAATTATATAGACGAATGGACAAAATGGTCCTTCAAGTCCACTTTAAAGAAAAACTTAACTTATGATGATATGTATCTTGTAGATTTTAATGAATATGAGTATTATCTGATGCAGTGCAGATCTCTCCACAAACGACTTTGAAAACTTGCAATACAGGATATTTTGTACATTATGCTCGCAGAATTAAAAATTAGAAATTAAACGAAACATTAAGGGTATTCATGCAAAAGCGTAAACTCGTCGTAATCGTTGTAAAGTTTTAAACTTCGTAAATCTGTCAAATTTTCCATACAAATTGTGACAGAATTACGAAGTTTTAAACTTTACAACGATTACGACGAGTTTACGCTGTTGCATGAATACCCATATTATATTTAAAAAAGAAAACTTGTGTCGACATGTCTGCTAAGCCATATTTTAAAAAAATATCCGATATTCTAAACACTTCGGGTCGGTGTCTTGTCAAAATAAATTAAATTTCAAAAACGATCCAATCTCACGCTTGTGAAAACTATTTTATTTTCAAAATAGAAATAGGTAGGTACTAAATATGTTTGAATAAAAGCAAAAAAACCCTTTTAAGTTATTATGTCCGATTCTTTCAAAAAGTTTTAAATTTTGGTTCCAACGTCAAAGGTCCTTTTGACTTATATCAACGTATCAGACAAATAGAATCAAGAAGTTAAAATCGATATATTTTTGATGTGTAAACATCTTAGCGCTCGGTATGGGTAAAATTGAAAATCGGCCCTAACGGATATGGGCTCACGGTTCCGTTTGGAACCATTTTGTTTGTTGTAGGTAAGTAGAACTCTGTAAACTCGAATAGGTAAGGTAGTTTTCATTTTATACCCAATGGTTTTGGTATTTGCTAAGTGGAGTGAATTCCTTACACCCCGACTCCACTCCACAGTAGATAATTTCTCTCAGAATGTTCGTCTTGACATTAAATATCTAATGGAGTCACTCCGTTTCATATCTTGATCGGATGTCAAGATGCAATCATATCTTGACAGAGATATTTAACATACATTTTGCTAGGTGAAGATTTTGTTGCTTTTTTTTCTAGAAATTTAATTTTTTATTTCATTATTTTGTATCCATATGCTGCTTCTGATGTTAATCTCTGCAATCGCGGGTGGCAATTTTGGTTTGGGATATTAACTGTTATTTCCAATTTCTTGATTTGAAATGTCATAACATGATTTGCCAAGTGGCGCATTCTTTTCTGTTTCTCTAGTTGGCTGTGGTTAATGTGTCAAAAAGAAGTGTTGTTATGTCATATTTAAAAAAGTTACTTTGAGTTACTTTTCATTTAGGAACGACAAAAGTTAAAAATATGGCTGATCTGTTAAACAAATTGGGTGAAAAAAAAGTCGAAATAAATTTGGAATTAAAATTCAAGAAGAAATTGTGATTTCATTATTGAAAAGAACTTTTATCAGCACTCCGAAAATGCACACATTTTTCAAATTAAATTTCATTTAACTTCATTCTAGCACAAAATTGAATATTTAAGCAAAAATATTTCCATTTTTCTTTATCATTCATTACTTGCACAAATTTCTTTACTACAAATCCATCAAATCAGATAAAAAAATGTCACAAAACCTGGTAAAAATTTCCAAACTCACTTTCGACGTAAAATCAATAAAAATAAAAATATATTAGCTTTATATTTTACCCGAGATCTGATCTGGATTGTATATGCATACATGTACCTACTACAAAACAACACAAAATCCAACCTTGCTTTTGGATTTCGATTTGCAAATTAATTCTGACCATACACCCTTTTTTGCAAAAATGAGTTTTTTCTCTCACAGGTAGATGGCTTTTTGTGTTGAAGATAGGGAGAAAATAGAGAATAGAGTAGAGAGAAAATACAGAAACAAAAGGATAAACGGGGATCGGATAGGTATATAACACTCTTGTCGCACTGGGATCCTGTTTGTTTTATTATTATAATCTAATCTGGGGAATAATAAAATTAAACTACTACCTACATATTACAAAAATGAGATCAATTCCAAACCGAACGATCGAGAAGCAAACAAAAGATAACTCAAAATAAAAACATCGTGATTTCAGCTGCTTTTGACGGATTAACCATTTCAACTCAGTATCAAAGAGATGAGTTGGAATATGTACTCAAAGGTACTTTTTGACACTTTAACTTTGAATCCAGGAACAACTTTGTGACGTCATAAAGTTTTTTAATGGGTAAATTCATTATAATTTGTGTCGTGCAACCACGCATCTGTTTTACACATCTTCCACGCGAGTCCCGGTACTCACACATTTTTTTTTTCAAAAGATTTAATGCTCTCAATAAAGTGCGCATTTTCTCATACCTTTTTCGCAGTTCATTTCCACAACTTGGAGATTCTGACGAAGTAACCAAGTGAAGCAACAGCTTTGCTTTCTTTCCTTCTGATTTATTTTTCCAACATCACAGACAAACGAAAAGCAAAATCAAGTGATACATTAATGACAAAGGACAAAGCACCTTTACAAAATTCTGTGTCTATTCGGTTGAAGCGGAGTGTACATTTTTTGAATAAGTATAAGCAGCAACAAAAACACAGTAAGACCTATTTATAATCACAATCGCCTAATAGCAAAATTCGTTTAGTATCAGGGCAGTTACCGCCTGAAAGCGCATGGTTTGTCATCTCCTTGTGACTATAAGCGGGTTTGACTGTTCTGGATTTTGGACTTTTATATTTAGTAAAATTATTTCAAATGTTTTTATAAACTTTTGAATTATGTTTTATAAGTAAAATTAATTGTTCAAAACAAATACAGGAAAAATTATTTTGTTTTTGAAAAAAATTTGGTTTTTCAATTTTAAAAAAATTCCTGTTGAGAGCGTCGATTTTTGAATTGTAAACTTTTTTCTAATTTCAATTTTCTAAATTTCAAAAAAAAAATCATCAAAATCGGAGCAGGTTCCCCGGGTTCCTGAATAATGCACTATTTTGGCTATTGTGCCTCCACTAATAGCTATAAATTATCTTTTAAGCCAATTGGAAATAGAAATGTTCAATAAAACAAAAATTGAAAACTCTTATTTCTATGAGTTATAAAATTTATTTTTGGGTGTGGGTAGGTAGATATAGATGCGATGCTTGCATTAAAATAGATCACTCACATCTAATGAATTATGTATTCACATAATCTTTAGGTATATTCAAATATTAAAACTTTTCGTTTGAGCTCTTATAAACGACAACCTCAGGCTTGGTGACCATGCATGGTGTCTTTTAATCGTATCAACATTTTATAGGAGATTTCAAAAATGTTTTAATTTCAGAAAATTACTTGCCGTAAGGAAAACTGCATTAATGTGATTCATGAATTGTGTTAAAATGAAAATCTCTTGAGGTGTACCCAAAGGATTATAACTTGTGCAAGGACATAAATCATAAAATCAGAGCTTGTAGAACACAAACAAAAATCTTTTTTCTTGTTTCCTATGATCCTTTCAATTTTGTAAAAGATTAACATATCCATCACGAAAGGAGCATCATGTGCAATAAAGTTTCGAGGAGGATACTCTTTTGCTTAATGAATATTCAATGAGAGTACATAGTTTGCCCTGGGTTAACAGTTCATCTTTATGAATGATGGATGCATTGCATTCCTGCCGACGACGATGACTACGAAGAGCCCTTTAGTTTTGAAAAACATTTTGCACAAATTAAATATTCAAGTCGTTCTTGCTCGTTTCCATCTCAAAATATACTTTGTCAAATGGTTTTTTTTTGTTTGAAATTATTACTTCTATAATCTGTATGCGGGTCCTTATACGTGAGTTGAATGCTCAAGAACATGTCGTTGTTTATGTTTGCAAAATATTGTTCAAAAATAATCTTCGTAATTTTTAAAATGAGATTAGCAATCTGATAGGTCGAAGTATATCTACTTTCATTTTAAAATTTAATCGGTCACGATTTTCGAATAATTCAGGAGATGAAGAATGTTGACATTTTATATATTACCTCAGATATCTTTGTCCTTAAACACTCTTTTGAAGCAAGTAACCATAACCACCTAATTTTGAATTTATTTGTTTTTTTTTTCGACTGTTTCCTTTGTAGTCAAACCAATTTTGGGTGCGTTTTTAGTTCAAAATTAAAGCTGAAAATTTGTTGGTTACGTTATTTGTACCTTTCTCTCTGACGATAAGGAATTGGAATACATTAATCGTCTTAAGAAATAAAGTGGCTAACTGAGGAAGAAGCGCTGAGAGAAAAGATTAATCAAGTTTTGTTTGTATCTAATTTTTCAAATATGCTGCTTTAAGTACAATGTAGAAAATTGTGGTTGCAATCATATTTTCCTCATTTAAATCATCCGAGAAAATAATTTTTGTACTGTCGAGATGAATGGTAATACGCAAAATTTTGTATTGTTAGATTTCTGACAGTATTAGTGGTTGGATGTCATAGGAACAGGGGGCCTTGAGCTGTATCTTTTCCTACACATCAAGTGCTTACATTACCTCCAAGTTAGTAGCCACCGGATACTGGTCTTGGCTCTATGTCATGACAGGCTAAACTTGCGAATGTTGATCAAGGAAAAAATTGCAGCATTAAACCCATGTCCCTACAGATTGGAGGTTAGTGCGTTGGGCTAAAGACACGACCACAGTAAAAAAAAAACATGGCTATGACAGAGACACGGGAATTCTCGGATAACGATCCCCCTCAAATGGCAACAAGACCCAGAATGAAATTGGACTACGATCTACGAGTATGCAACTTGAATTTAAGGGTGCTACTCAAAAACTTGAATCTGTCCTCTTGCGGCAAAAGGCAGACATTACCGCGATCCAAGAGATACGATGGATAGGATCAGGAATTACAGCTGTCATCAAAGATTGCACAATGTACATGCTAGGATGCGGATTCGTCGTGGGAAAACGACTCAGATCGAAAGTCATCGATTTTAAGCCGATTAGCGATCGCCTGGCTGTGATCTGCATCAAAGCTACCTTCCAAAACATCAGCGTAATATGTGAGCACGCCCCTACTGATGAAGCTGAGGAGTCTAACAAGGAGGAGTTTTACGACCTACTGGATGGAGCCTACGGATCCTGCACGCAGAAAAAAAATTTTTAACCTACTGCGTTTTTCGGTGGGTTAAAAAAAAAAAGGTTGCAGTAAGCGTAATTACGGTTAAGACAACGTAGTTCGTAAGGTTAAAATTACCAGAGTCAACTAGATTAAAAAAATTCGCTTAAAATAAAGACGTAAGAAGCTTGTGTTAATTAAGAAAGAAGGTTAAAATTCGCCATTTTATAGATTAGTAATGTTATACGAGTTACTTGCTTCTTTTAAATAAAAATATTTATTTAATTTCACAGATATCTTATTTAATGTAACAATATCATTTTGTTTGCATTAAACGAAAATTTAACTTGTTTAAATTATAAAACTATTTCAGTTAACTTAATCAATTAGATTTATTTAATCTAAATAAATAAATGAGCTAAAACTCCAAACTTTAAAAAATTTTCTTGATTAATTTAACGTAGTACAATTGGTCAAAATTACACCAATAATAGTTTATTTTAATAAAATTATATTTTGTTGAAATTGCAGAGCTATTTGGCTACAATAAAAGTTTTCATTTATTTCATTTTGCCAATTGATGAGCTACATCAAATACCCTTCTCATTTGATTTAACGGAATAGCTATGGTAAAAATTACACAAATAAATGTTTATTTGAGTAACAAAACATGTTGTAAAAACTACACAGCTATTTGGCTAAAATTAACATTCTCATTTATTTAACTGTGCCAATTTTGTCAATTTAAATTAAATACTCTGCTCATTTGATTTAACTCAATAGCGATGGTCAAATTTACACAATTAACTTGGTTATTCTATCTAACTAATTTGAATAAAACTAGACACCTATTTGGCTAAAATGAACGTTTTCAATGATTTAATTTTGCCAACCTATCAGTGTATATTAAATACTCTGCTTGTTTGATTTAACTCAATAGCGATGGTAAAATAACACAAGTGACTTGGTTATTCTATCTAACTGCTTTGATTAAAACTGCACACATATTTGGCTAAAATGAACGTTTTCAATGATTTAATTTTGCCAACCTATCAGTTTAATATTTTTATATTAAATACTCTGCTCATTTGATTTAACTCAATAGTGATGGTCAAATTTACACAAATAACTTGGTTATTCTATCTAACTGATTTGATTAAAACTGCACACCTATTTGGCTAAAGTGAACGTTTTCAATGATTTAATTTTGCCAACCTATCAGTTTAATATTTTTATATTAAATACTCTGCTCATTTGATTCAACTCAATAGTGATGGTCAAATTTACACACATAACTTGGTTATTCTATCTAACTGATTTGATTAAAACTGCACACCTATTTGGCTAAAGTGAACGTTTTCAATGATTTAATGTTGCCAACCTATCAGTGTATATTAAATACTCTGCTTGTTTGATTTAACTCAATAGCGATGGTCAAATTTACACAAATAACTTGGTTATTCTATCTAACTGATTTGATTATAACTGCACACCTATTTGGCTAAAGTGAACGTTTTCAATGATTTAATTTTGCCAACATATCAGTTTAATATTTTTATATTAAATACTCTGCTCATTTGATTTAACTCAATAGTGATGGTCAAATTTACACAAATAACTTGGTTATTCTATCTAACTGATTTGATTAAAACTGCACACCTATTTGGCTAAAGTGAACGTTTTCAATGATTTAATTTTGCCAACCTATCAGTGTATATTAAATACTCTGCTTGTTTGATTTAACTCAATAGCGATGGTCAAAATAACACAAGTGACTTGGTTATTCTATCTAACTGCTTTGATTAAAACTGCACACATATTTGGCTAAAATGAACGTTTTCAATGATTTAATTTTGCCAACCTATCAGTTTAATATTTTTATATTAAATACTCTGCTCATTTGATTTAACTCAATAGTGATGGTCAAATTTACACAAATAACTTGGTTATTCTATCTAACTGATTTGATTAAAACTGCACACCTATTTGGCTAAAGTGAACGTTTTCAATGATTTAATTTTGCCAACCTATCAGTGTATATTAAATACTCTGCTTGTTTGATTTAACTCAATAGCGATGGTCAAAATAACACAAGTGACTTGGTTATTCTATCTAACTGCTTTGATTAAAACTGCACACATATTTGGCTAAAATGAACGTTTTCAATGATTTAATTTTGCCAACCTATCAGTTTAATATTTTTATATTAAATACTCTGCTCATTTGATTTAACTCAATAGTGATGGTCAAATTTACACAAATAACTTGGTTATTCTATCTAACTGATTTGATTAAAACTGCACACCTATTTGGCTAATGTGAACGTTTTCAATGATTTAATTTTGCCAACCTATCAGTTTAATATTTTTATATTAAATACTCTGCTCATTTGATTCAACTCAATAGTGATGGTCAAATTTACACACATAACTTGGTTATTCTATCTAACTGATTTGATTAAAACTGCACACCTATTTGGCTAAAGTGAACGTTTTCAATGATTTAATTTTGCCAACCTATCAGTGTATATTAAATACTCTGCTTGTTTGATTTAACTCAATAGCGATGGTCAAAATAACACAAGTGACTTGGTTATTCTATCTAACTGCTTTGATTAAAACTGCACACATATTTAGCTAAAATGAACGTTTTCAATGATTTAATTTTGCCAACCTATCAGTTTAATATTTTTATATTAAATACTCTGCTCATTTGATTTAACTCAATAGTGATGGTCAAATTTACACAAATAACTTGGTTATTCTATCTAACTGATTTGATTAAAACTGCACACCTATTTGGCTAAAGTGAACGTTTTCAATGATTTAATTTTGCCAACCTATCAGTGTATATTAAATACTCTGCTTGTTTGATTTAACTCAATAGCGATGGTCAAATTTACACAAATAACTTGGTTATTCTATCTAACTGATTTGATTATAACTGCACACCTATTTGGCTAAAGTGAACGTTTTCAATGATTTAATTTTGCCAACCTATCAGTGTATATTAAATACTCTGCTTGTTTGATTTAACTCAATAGCGATGGTCAAAATAACACAAGTGACTTGGTTATTCTATCTAACTGATTTGATTATAACTGCACACCTATTTGGCTAAAGTGAACGTTTTCAATGATTTAATTTTGCCAACATATCAGTTTAATATTTTTATATTAAATACTCTGCTCATTTGATTTAACTCAATAGTGATGGTCAAATTTACACAAATAACTTGGTTATTCTATCTAACTGATTTGATTAAAACTGCACACCTATTTGGCTAAAGTGAACGTTTTCAATGATTTAATTTTGCCAACCTATCAGTGTATATTAAATACTCTGCTTGTTTGATTTAACTCAATAGCGATGGTCAAAATAACACAAGTGACTTGGTTATTCTATCTAACTGCTTTGATTAAAACTGCACTCATATTTGGCTAAAATGAACGTTTTCAATGATTTAATTTTGCCAACCTATCAGTTTAATATTTTTATATTAAATACTCTGCTCATTTGATTTAACTCAATAGTGATGGTCAAATTTACACAAATAACTTGGTTATTCTATCTAACTGATTTGATTAAAACTGCACACCTATTTGGCTAAAGTGAACGTTTTCAATGATTTAATTTTGCCAACCTATCAGTTTAATATTTTTATATTAAATACTCTGCTCATTTGATTTAACTCAATAGTGATGGTCAAATTTACACAAATAACTTGGTTATTCTATCTAACTGATTTGATTAAAACTGCACACCTATTTGGCTAAAGTGAACGTTTTCAATGATTTAATTTTGCCAACCTATCAGTGTATATTTAATACTCTGTTTGTTTGATTTAACTCAATAGCGATGGTCAAATTTACACAAATAACTTGGTTATTCTATCTAACTGATTTGATTATAACTGCACACCTATTTGGCTAAAGTGAACGTTTTCAATGATTTAATTTTGCCAACCTATCAGTTTAATATTTTTATATTAAATACTCTGCTCATTTGATTTAACTCAATAGTGATGGTCAAATTTACACAAATAACTTGGTTATTCTATCTAACTGATTTGATTAAAACTGCACACCTATTTGGCTAAAGTGAACGTTTTCAATGATTTAATTTTGCCAACCTATCAGTGTATATTAAATACTCTGCTTGTTTGATTTAACTCAATAGCGATGGTCAAAATAACACAAGTGACTTGGTTATTCTATCTAACTGCTTTGATTAAAACTGCACACATATTTGGCTAAAATGAACGTTTTCAATGATTTAATTTTGCCAACCTATCAGTTTAATATTTCTATATTAAATACTCTGCTCATTTGATTTAACTCAATAGTGATGGTCAAATTTACACAAATAACTTGGTTATTCTATCTAACTGATTTGATTAAAACTGCACACCTATTTGGGTAAAGTGAACGTTTTCAATGATTTAATTTTGCCAACCTATCAGTGTATATTAAATACTCTGCTTGTTTGATTTAACTCAATAGCGATGGTCAAAATAACACAAGTGACTTGGTTATTCTATCTAACTGCTTTGATTAAAACTGCACACATATTTGGCTAAAATGAACGTTTTCAATGATTTAATTTTGCCAACCTATCAGTTTAATATTTTTATATTAAATACTCTGCTCATTTGATTTAACTCAATAGTGATGGTCAAATTTACACAAATAACTTGGTTATTCTATCTAACTGATTTGATTAAAAATGCACACCTATTTGGCTAAAGTGAACGTTTTCAATGATTTAATTTTGCCAACCTATCAGTGTATATTAAATACTCTGCTTGTTTGATTTAACTCAATAGCGATGGTCAAAATAACACAAGTGACTTGGTTATTCTATCTAACTGCTTTGATTAAAACTGCACACATATTTAGCTAAAATGAACGTTTTCAATGATTTAATTTTGCCAACCTATCAGTTTAATATTTTTATATTAAATACTCTGCTCATTTGATTTAACTCAATAGTGATGGTCAAATTTACACAAATAACTTGGTTATTCTATCTAACTGATTTGATTAAAACTGCACACCTATTTGGCTAAAGTGAACGTTTTCAATGATTTAATTTTGCCAACCTATCAGTGTATATTAAATACTCTGCTTGTTTGATTTAACTCAATAGCGATGGTCAAATTTACACAAATAACTTGGTTATTCTATCTAACTGATTTGATTATAACTGCACACCTATTTGGCTAAAGTGAACGTCTTCAATGATTTAATTTTGCCAACCTATCAGTTTAATATTTTTATATTAAATACTCTGCTCATTTGATTTAACTCAATAGTGATGGTCAAATTTACACAAATAACTTGGTTATTCTATCTAACTGATTTGATTAAAACTGCACACCTATTTGGCTAAAGTGAACGTTTTCAATGATTTAATTTTGCCAACCTATCAGTGTATATTAAATACTCTGCTTGTTTGATTTAACTCAATAGCGATGGTCAAAATAACACAAGTGACTTGGTTATTCTATCTAACTGCTTTGATTAAAACTGCACACATATTTGGCTAAAATGAACGTTTTCAATGATTTAATTTTGCCAACCTATCAGTTTAATATTTTTATATTAAATACTCTGCTCATTTGATTTAACTCAATAGTGATGGTCAAATTTACACAAATAACTTGGTTATTCTATCTAACTGATTTGATTAAAAATGCACACCTATTTGGCTAAAGTGAACGTTTTCAATGATTTAATTTTGCCAACCTATCAGTGTATATTAAATACTCTGCTTGTTTGATTTAACTCAATAGCGATGGTCAAAATAACACAAGTGACTTGGTTATTCTATCTAACTGCTTTGATTAAAACTGCACACATATTTAGCTAAAATGAACGTTTTCAATGATTTAATTTTGCCAACCTATCAGTTTAATATTTTTATATTAAATACTCTGCTCATTTGATTTAACTCAATAGTGATGGTCAAATTTACACAAATAACTTGGTTATTCTATCTAACTGATTTGATTAAAAATGCACACCTATTTGGCTAAAGTGAACGTTTTCAATGATTTAATTTTGCCAACCTATCAGTGTATATTAAATACTCTGCTTGTTTGATTTAACTCAATAGCGATGGTCAAAATAACACAAGTGACTTGGTTATTCTATCTAACTGCTTTGATTAAAACTGCACACATATTTAGCTAAAATGAACGTTTTCAATGATTTAATTTTGCCAACCTATCAGTTTAATATTTTTATATTAAATACTCTGCTCATTTGATTTAACTCAATAGTGATGGTCAAATTTACACAAATAACTTGGTTATTCTATCTAACTGATTTGATTAAAACTGCACACCTATTTGGCTAAAGTGAACGTTTTCAATGATTTAATTTTGCCAACCTATCAGTGTATATTAAATACTCTGCTTGTTTGATTTAACTCAATAGCGATGGTCAAAATAACACAAGTGACTTGGTTATTCTATCTAACTGCTTTGATTAAAACTGCACACATATTTGGCTAAAATGAACGTTTTCAATGATTTAATCTTGCCAACCTATCAGTTTAATATTTTTATATTAAATACTCTGCTCATTTGATTTAACTCAATAGTGATGGTCAAATTTACACAAATAACTTGGTTATTCTATCTAACTGATTTGATTAAAACTGCACACCTATTTGGCTAAAGTGAACGTTTTCAATAATTTAATTTTGCCAACCTATCAGTGTATATTAAATACTCTGCTTGTTTGATTTAACTCAATAGCGATGGTCAAATTTACACAAATAACTTGGTTATTCTATCTAACTTCTTTAGTGGTGCTGGTCTGGTTGTGCTCGTATTAATTGAAAAATTCTTCGCATCTTGGAGCAAACCATGAACCTTGCGATTCATAGGCCGATGCACTTCATACCACGCCACTGAAACCATATGGCTAGTTCTATCCCAATGCACCTGTTTTTGGTTTTTTGTCGAAAATTTCATGTTCTGGTCTTTAGTACCCACAAAAATCGAAATTTTGAAAATTTTGAGGTAGCATTTTTGAGTTGCTGAAAAATGTCATCAAAATTTTAATTTTTTTTTTAAATGTCCACAGTTAAACGAACGTTCAAATCATATTCTGAAACTTAACTACTAACGAAAATGGATTTAAATGAAAGCGGAGTGATCTCCACGGGTGATAATAGAGGTATAATTTTGCGATCAATAATAAGGGTGTTGTGTTGTCGTAGGCAAGGGCTTAAAATTTGTATGATCTTAATGCACAAAGCTTGCTACCAAAACTAGACGAGTTTAGAGATATGTTTTGTATTAATACACACACTAGTTCATCAACCTTTAGTTTCCGAAACTTTAAGAACATACATAGATTTTGCTGCTTTGATTCTTTGCTCCATTTCTTGGAATCTTGTTTATGGTATGATCTCGCTGGATGAACAAATTAATTCCTCCCAAGTCTTTAGTTATTCCAGTACTTCTATACGGCTGCGAAATATTTTATAGCTTCAAGTAGCATTTAATAGTATTTTTCGCTAATTTATAGTCTAAGAAGATTTGACCATATTTCACACTTGGAAAATAGTTTGTTGTATATGTCTCTATGCAGCTGGCCGTCCGATAAAAAACTATTCGCGCGCCACTCTACCTTTTTTGTTGTTATTTTTGCTTGTTGATGATTTTTTTATTGCTTTTTAATATTTTTGGTCGATCAAGAGATTTTTTTTTTCTTGTTCTAGGGTAATTGTGTTCCTTATTCCCTTATGCAGGTAGTAATCCGATAGAAAATGTATTTCACGCAACTTGAGGATACCCTTACCTTTTTTGTTATTGTTTTTTATTGCTTTGAATATGATTTTTCGCGATCTTCAGATTTGCTTGCGGTTTTCATTTTCGGTCCCTTATGCAGCTGGCCATCGATGAAAAAGTATTCTGGTGCCACTCGACAATACTCTACCTTTTTTGTTGTTGTTTTTTACTGCCTTGTTGACGATTTTTGGTCGGTTTTCATAATTGCTTTTTCCTTGATGTTGTGTTCCCGATCCCATATGCAGCTGGCCGTACGAGAATACCGTTAATTTTTATTACTTTTAAACATTTTTGGGCGATCAAGAGATTTTTCTTAATTTTTGCTTGCATCCTTTCAAATAAATCTGGTGTTTGTTAGAAACATGATAACTCCATTTTAAAATTTGCATCCTTACGTCCACCTTACATTGAACTACAGCCTAAGCCGTTGAACCGATTTTCTTCAAATTTGAAACATAATTTTCTAAAGGTAATGTCCATAAGTATTAGAATTTTAAATGGAGCACGTGGCTGGCTCATACTTTACAATTACACTGTAACATCTTTACGATATCGAACCTGTATTGTAAACGAAAATTTTTGAAAAAAAAAATGCAAAACATAATCAAAGCTATTGTTAAATATAATGTAATATTTATGTCAGTCTGGTAGACGGCCTTCGGCCAAACCAATAGACTTTTCTGTCAAAAGATCAATGTTAGTTTATATTTATTATCTTTATAAGTCAATAAACTAAACTAAACTAAACTAGGTAATGTCCATAAGTATTCCAAATAAAAAAACCAGTAAACCTGTTTAGGCTCTAGCTCAATGTAAAGTGGGCGTAAGGACGCAAATTTTGAAATGGAGTTGTCATGTTTCTACCAAACACCACCGAAATATAGTTTTGAGAAAAAATAACAATAATTCATACATTCGTAAGTACCTATATTTTCCTGGTATGAATGCAGTGTTCATAGGGGCCGGAAGGGGAAGGGCATGGGGTGCATTTACCCTCCAGTCTTCTAAGATACCACGCTTCCAACCATTGATTTTTGATAAAAACTTTTGTTTTTACTGCTGTAGTCAATGATACCCCTCCTCCTCCTTTTAAAATATTTGCCCTTCCCCCCCACTCCGTGGAAAAAATCCTTGTGGATGCCTATGACCGTGTCTCAGTTGGATTTATGTATATTGGTCTTACTTATAAACCAGTATTTCGATGTAATAGCCGTGTTTTTTTTTTTTGGAAAAGCATAGTTGGATTTTATGCGCATACCAAAAACAATATTGGCAGCAGGATCACAGCTGATAAAAGTCTTAGTAGAAACATACTGTGAATAAACGTCAAAATGACCATCCACAGTAGGATTCTACTCTAAATACACAGGTTTAAAAGGTTTTCGACATGACTAAGTAGGAGTTGAACCAAGGGTCGTTTTTCGCGCTGAACTCAAATCCGTTATCCGTTTTTCGACATTATCTCTGGTTTTTGAGATATGACCATTAGAAAGTGCAAAAGAACCCTTTTTTCGCTATGTTTGGGGTAATGTAACTATGCGAATAGATTTTTTTTTACTGTACAGATTTCTGAAAGTAATAATCTTAATCTTCAAAATTCAGCTTTAATCGTCCCAATATCTCTTTAACTTTTCGAGAAATCCTCAGTTGCATTTTTTAATATATTGTGATGAGCAAGGAGAGTGACTTCACCAAGATTTAGAAAACATAGAGAAAAGTTACAAAGCTTTTTGGGATGATGGTATGTTAAGTGACTATTTTTGGTCTCTTGTACGTGAAACGGACCAAAATTCATGTAAACCGTGCAGTTCCATTACACTTTGTTTTAATTTGTTAGAGTTATTTCAAATATAAATTAAAACTGTGGTCAAAAACGGCTGATTTTTAAATTTTGTTTCCAAAAGTTGAGCTGATAGCAAAAAATGGATTTCAGATTTGAAATCTACACTAAAAATTCTATTTAGAACATATTTTACCTACTCCTGTCGAAAACGACGTAAATCAAAGAGAAAGCATTTTTTATATTATATGTAGTCGGATGAAGACTAAGTTAAGTTAAATTTTTTATTAAGTAACATCATAGATACAATACAATTTTCTATTTACAAATATGCTGAAAACCGCATGCTAAAATGTTTTGTAGTTTGTGAGAAAATTGAAAATAACAAAAACTAAGTTTCCTGTTATTTGACGCCCTGGAATTCAAATTGTTCTTTCCTACAAACACCCAATTTCCAGTTATAGTATTAGGTATTTTAATTTTCAATTTTCTCAGAAACCTAAACACATTTTAGCATGCGGTTTTCAGCATCTGATTAAAAATTAAGGAAGGTATTGAAATCCGTAAACAAAAATTGTATGTACTTGATAACGAAATATTTTTCAAAAAGATATTTAAAAATAAAATCACTTTTTAATTTTTTAAACTTATGTTTGAAATTATTTTTTTTTTTCAAAAACTATTTACAAAAACAACTTTTTTTTTAAAAGTTAATTTAATAATGGATTGTTGGCTTTAAAAAAACATACAGCATGACACTATAAGTATTGCCGTTGATTTTTAATATTTTTTTTATTTTTTAAACCTATTTTTTTAGAAAATTTCCCCTCCCGCCTAAACGGGGGAAATAGATCCACGCTCTAAAATGATTTTTTTTCTTGTCTGAGTTCAACTTATACGCACTTGCCTTTTGTTAAAACTTGTGCAAAGCACCTTGTATGATTGCTGATTTTTTCCACACGGAATCCAAAAAAACTTTGAAATTCACCATGAATACTACTTTGACCTTGAATAACTTTGGAAGGAGTACATTAATAAGATAAGAGGTAGGGACCTTTTTTAAAGAACATCAAATCTTCTTTTAGATTTTACCTTGATCATTTCTGTATGATAGCTGCTTCTAAAGTTATAGAGTATAGAAGGAATACAAAAAAAGTTCCCATACGATTTGTAAGGAAAACAGAAAGTAGCGATGAGCAACCTCTAAATATTAACCTAAAGGTCTGAAATTTTGCAAGGATTATTATTTCACTAAACTCTAACTAAAAAGGTAGCGGCATTGAAAACCGAAGACATTTTATTTTTTTTTGAATCAGTGTAATATATACCTTAAAAAAAAAAGAAAAAATAGTGCTCATAGTTATATAACCTCAAAAATGACGAAAAAGTGTTTTTTTTTGCACTTTCTTACGGTTATATCTTGAAAACCAGAGCTAATAGCGAAAAACGGATAACGGATTTGAGTTCAGCGTAAGAAAATACTCTTAAAACGTTCTTACTTTTACGTGTCGAAAAGTTAACCGATATTTGTAAACCTGTGATATTATTGGCAGTGATTCTTGTACAGTTGAAAAAAGAACTGGTAGAGCAGAGTTGACCTCTAAAAGAAATCAAGAAGAAAAGTCGTGGTTCGATTGATTTTGCATTTGGCGAGAAAAATGAAATTGCAATTGTCATTTGATCGATAATTCTATTGTATAACAGTTTATCAAAGCATTTGATGGACCAATCAATTGAACATGCAAAACGATTTTATCGAAAAAAGAAGAAACACGTCAAAATTCCAATGTCAATGGTGGAGCTAATTTGTTTGATAATGCTACAAGCAACTTTAACATACTTATTTTATGAATTTATGAAGATACAATGTTCAAGTGTTCCAGTCAAACCGTTTTTCTGCAAAAAAAATATAATATCCCACTGCATCACACAAAACCCACTATTTATAAATATATCTAGATATAATGTAGAGCTACATTCTCTTATGAATTTATTCGGTGTTAACTTTCAAATTTCATTACTCAGTATATCGTCGGTTCAAAGGTAAAACTCACTAAGTGCATTCTTTTAATTCAAAAAGCCTCATTTTGCACGTTTTGTATAAGGACATTGAAAGGTATACCCTGGAACTTTACTTAAAAATTTTCGGAAATTGAATTCTCAGCTTCAAAAACTATGTTTCAGTTTAATTTCCTTCAAAAGTGTAAAATGTTAGTAAGTGAGTTTTACTTTTGAACCGATGATATATTCAATACATTTTTTATAAAAATATTCAAATAAAGTTGATTCATATTCCATATTGGAAGATTTTTGTTTTCAATAATTTTGCTACCTTTTTTGACGAACGTTGCAAAAACGCAACGTGAATTTTCCGGAAAACTACTTGCTTAAAAAAGTCCAGGTTAAATACAACAAAATTACGGAGTTATACCAAATTGTTGTTGTATTTAACATGGACTTTTTTCAGCAAAGATAAAAATGCGCAAAAGAATAAAAAATACTATTTTTCTGCTATAAAAAGAATTTGGAATATTTTCCTACCATGCAATTTTCCCACCATCATACTGATCTTTGAAAAAACACCAATCTGGCAACACTGGTTTTCTGTCTGCCTTTTTCCGTTACACTAATACTAATATCAAATGGCGTCACTTCTCGTTTTTAACCATTTTAGTGAGTTAAATGAAACGAGAAGAGGGTAAGATTAAATTACTCAAACTGCTGCCTCACTCTCTCAAGCCACAAATACAAACATCGCATGTGCGTGTGGCCTTTGTTTTAAGAATTCAAGTTTTTTTTCAGTTTGTTTGTTATTTAATCGCGTGTGTTTGTTATATTAATAGAGCAGGGGTTTAACTCAAACGAGAGAGTTTGCTGCCTGTCTTTTCCTTTGCACTAATACAAATATCAAATAGCGTCACGTCTCGTTTTTAACCATTTGAGTGAGTTAAATGAAACGAGAAGAGGGTAAGATTTAATTACTCAAACTGCTGCCTCACTCTCTCAAGCTACAAATACAAACATCGCATGTGCGTGTGGCGTTTTTTTAAGAATTCAAGTTTTTTTTCAGTTTATTTTTTTTATTTAATCGTGTGAACACCAAATTGTTTTTGTATTCAACATGGACTTTTTTTCAGCAAAATAAAAATGCGCAAAAGAATGAAAAATACTATTTTTCTGCTATAAAAAGAATTTGGAATATTTTCCTACCATGCAATTTTCCCACCATCATACTGATCTTTGAAAAACCACCAATCTGGCAACACTGGTTTTCTGTCTGCCTTTTTCCGTTACACTAATACTAATATCAAATGGCGTCACTTCTCGTTTTTAACCATTTTAGTGAGTTAAATGAAACGAGAAGAGGGTTAGATTAAATTACTCAAACTGTCGCCTCACTCTCCCAAGCCACAAATACAAACATTGCATGTGCATGTGGCCTTTGTTCTAAGAATTCAAGTTTTTTTTCAGTTTTTTTGTTATTTAATCGTGTGTGTTTGTTATATTAATAGAGTAGGGGTTTAACTCAAACGAAAGAGTTTGCTGCCTGCCTTTTCCCGTTACACTAATACTAATATCAAATGGCATCACGTCTCGTTTATAACCATTTGAGTGAGTAAAATGAAACGAGAAAGGGGTTAAATTAAATTACTCACTCAAGATGTGGGCTATTCAACAAGTTTTCACATATCAGTTTCACAGTCTGTGAATTATTCTTGTCCAGTTCGGTTCTTGTATCTCGTTTTCAGTTGCAAAAAAAAAAACTTTTACAAATAATATAACTTTAAAGTGGTCATATTCATAAACATTAAGTCAAAACAATTGTTTTTTGAAAGTTTTTATTCAAGTGCAAATATTTTTCAAGTCTGTAAGGAACTTTTTGTGAAAAACGTACTTCGGAGTGATCAAATGGACGAGGCCGTCTCATGCTTGCTCCGACAGTGGGGCCTGGAAGATAATATACCCAAATTTGAAGGTAAGGAATATTACATATTTATTTAGTAATATAAAATAGTAATTAATTATGCAAAATATTGATTTTTCATTTTTTCGATATACATATATAAATATTTTTTTCTAATTAAAAAAAATGATTTTCACACCCAGAAAGTAAATAAGCTTCTCAGTTATAATATACAAGTAACTCAGTTAAAAATGCAAGTACATGCTGTTGAATTAACATACTTTCTTTGTTAAAGTAATTAAATCACTTGATTAAAGAAGCAAAGCGTTTCAGTTATAGTTTCAGTAAATGAATTGTTTAAAATAACCTAATTTCTCGCTTATAGCACCTTATTCACTTTTAAAGTGAATTAAAATATTCTTTTTTGAAATTAAATTCGTTGAACATGAATAGATATATTTATTTAGATAAGAAAAAAATATTATGAAAATAATGAGAGCAATAATAACTAAAATAACAAATAATAAAAATAAAAAATAATAATAAATAATAATTAAATAAATGATGAATGATGAATAATAAATTACATTGGTCAACAAGGTTTTTTACGGTGCCGTGTCATAAGGCCAAGTGACATAAGGCCAAATTTGAATATTTGGCCTTATGTCACATAACAAAAGTGACATAAAGCCAAATTTTAAGAGTTGGCCTAATGTCGCTTTTACAAAGTGACATAAGGCCAATTTGGCTTTGTGTCACCTTTAATACTAGCGTACCTGTATTTGGCTTTATGTCACTTAACAAAATCGACATTAGGCCAAATTTTAGGAGTTAGCCTAGTGTCGCTTTTGCAAAGTGACATAAGGCCAATTTGTGTCACTTTTATAATAAGCTCTTTAATTTAAAGATTTAAAAATGATAAATTTACAATTATTGTTGGATATATAGGATAAATTCAAAGTTTCTTTAAATCCAGATTCTTCAAATGCAAAAGAAACCTTGCATACACCCAGCCTGGCACCTACTCCAATACAAACCTCACTGTTTATTTTAATACTGGGTGCTATAGCACTGTAATTATATAAGGAAAAGCATAACGGCGAGTAAACAGTGAGGTATGTATAGGGGGACATGCTGCCCCCTGGAAAGCTTGGGCACATTATAGGATTTAGGGTAGGTGCGAAGCTGGGTGTATGCAAAGTTTCTTTTGCATTTTACGTTTGGCCTTAAGTCACAAACAAATTTGGCCTTATGTTAGTTAACAAAAGCGACATAAGGCCATATTTTAAGAGTTGGCCTAGTGTTACTTTTGCAAAGTGACTTAAGGCCAATGTGGCCTTGTGTCACTTTTAATACAAGCTCTCCAATTTAAAGATCTTAAAATGATAAAGTTACAATTAATGTTGGATATATGTATTGGATAAATTCAAATCTTCTTTAAATACAAATTTTTAAATGCAAAAGAAACCCAGCCTCGCACCTACCCATATATTTTTGCACATTTCTGTAACAAAAAAAAACTTAAAAGTTTGTTGACCAGTGTTATCAATGACAAAAAAAAAAAAAAATAGAAATAATACATAATAAATAATAAATAATAGATAGTAAATAATAAATAAATAAATAAATGATCAATGAAAAGGATAATACAAATATTTTATTAGAAATTTTATAATTATTTTATTTTTGATAAATATTGTAATTATTAAAATTTCTATGATTATTATAATTATTATTGTCATTATACATACCTCTTTTGGTGAAAATTGTAATACGAATTATCATAGTTTAAACAATTATAGTAGAATTTTCAT
The DNA here is from genome assembly GCA_963921185.1 of Dasysyrphus tricinctus. Taxonomy (NCBI): domain Eukaryota; kingdom Metazoa; phylum Arthropoda; class Insecta; order Diptera; family Syrphidae; genus Dasysyrphus; species Dasysyrphus tricinctus. The sequence goes on from OY992530.1 coordinate 131,171,666, forward strand.
TTCATTAAAGATGTTTCAATTTAAAATATAAATATTTCGGTGCCGTGACATAAATACAAAATACAAATTTAAAAGGTAATAAAATGAGATTCTTAGATCGTAAAAGTTTTTAAAACTGGTTGATATCTAGATCCAAAAGAAACCATAATACAGTTATGAGACATTGATATTTGAATTCAGTTGTTTGTTTTGATCTGAAATGCATAAAAATGTCATTCAAGGGTGATATGTTTGTTTGGCTGATAAGCGTGCTCAAAACCAAAAATGTTTCTAAATTCAACAATGCGTTTCTGAGAGAATGGTCACACTGGCCATTTTATATATTTTTGATATTACTCGAAAACTAAGCCGAATTTTACAATTTTTAATTTAAAGCTTTTTGTTTAAAATTACATTTTCTATTGAAATGGATAGTTTAAAAAATTTATAAAAAAATCAACCCGGAAACGTAAACAAAAACCAACCTAAGAAAATAAAAAAATTAAAGATTTCTTAATTTATTAATAAGTTGTTCATAACTTTTTTTTGAAGGAAAGATAGGGTCAAGACATGCATCGACAAAAAGTAATATTTGTTTAAAATTGACAGAGATATGCTTATTCAAACTTCACCATTTCTTATAATTTTTTTCAGTTTTGTCCGAAAGCCCCTTTTTTGGTACAGTATGGCAAATTTCCTATTCGTAAAAATGTTAGAAATCAAGATTTAAAAAAAGTATGTCAGTTCGATTTGGTAAGTACCTACAAGGTGCTAGAAATGTCAAATTTGACGATAAATGATAAGAAATGGTAAAGTTTGAATGGCTGTCAGCTTTCAAATAATATGGCTTTTTTCATATTATGACATATTAAGGCGTATCTTGAAAAAAACATGTGCTATCTAGAAAAAAATTAAAAATTTATTGCTTTTTAGATTTTATAAAGTTGCTTTTTGTAAACCTTTCCTACTTAAATTTTTTGTATACCGAAAATATTGAGAAGTGGCCAGTGTGACCATTCTCCCAAAATTGCACGGGTGAATTTAGTAGCATTTTTGGATTTAAGCATGCTTATGGGCCAACAAAAATATTCAATAGTAAAAACCCTCGCAAGTACCTAATTGTTCCTATTTAAAAGGTCTATTCAATAGGCTATAATACGACTGACAGAGTTCATATTATGACTATTTTTTTTGTTTAAAACTTCAAAAATTTAAAAAAATAAAAAAAAAATTGGCTTAGCTCCAAGGGCATTGGTAGCTATTTAGGTCATTCTTATAAACATTTGGATTTTGATAATTTCGGATCTTTAAGATGATATTAATATTATCTTTAAGGTGAAAAATGTAAACTTTTAATATTGAAAATAATTTTCTTTTAGAATTTGAAAGAACTGCTTGAAAGTTCCTTGGAAGGCAAAACTTTGCTATCGATTCCGAAAAATAAGCCACTAGATAATTCTTCTCGGCTTCGACTGGTGCGAATAATTGGATCATATATTTTACTTTCTCATCCGGAAAAGAACATTACGGCCGATATATATACTGAATGGACAAATGAAATTGTCGAATTATTTAAAGAAGAGAAGAGGGCAGTGTATTTGCACACAAAACTTGTAGAATCTGGTCGCGGAATTGCAAACCGTATCGTAGGGAAACTACCCGACCAAATTCATAACCTCAAACGCAAATACAGACAATCTGAAATCATTCCCAAACGTCCAAGAAGAAGTATTTCGCCAGGAACACCAACAACATCATTATCCCCTTCCCAATCACCATCATCGTCGCTGAGTCGTTTTCTTCAGGTATCCTTAACTGATATTGAAAGTGAAGCTGAGTGTGAGGATACCCTCCAGTGGTTGAAGACCTCAAGCCAGCCTTGGGCAACAGTTGAACAAAAATGGGGGGAAACTACACGCACTCGTCTACATCAGCTTAAAGAAATGACAATTGATGAATACTTCAAGGAATACCCTGCATTACAAAAACCAACTGGATATCTTTTGGTAAATTCAATTTTTTAGTTTAGTTTAGTTTTACTCGCATATATTTTATTTAAACAGATGACAGAAAACATCGCTAGACGATATAGTTTAGAAAATGGTTTTGAAAGATTAATAATAACTAGATATATCGTCTTAACGATTTCGTTCAAACGATACAAAATTTTTTTGGTTCTATTAAAATGAAAACATTTTTTGATGAGAAACTGTTATATAAAATAAGTAGAAAATTAATATACCATTATTCAATTAAATTGACAACTTGACGAATGGCGATGGTATTCGGTGGGTTATCGAGTTAAATGAAGAAAAGTTTGTGCTTCGAACGTCACGTAAGACAAAACCATTTTTCAAACAATGTCTTCTGTGTGTTGTGTTGTGTTTATATATTACTATTTTTATATCGTAACAAGTATTTTAACATCACTTTTTTTCATTTTGTCTTTTTCCAGTTGCGAAAGGACTTTGACACCATATACCCTAAAAACTCTAACGGACTCTTCGAAAGTTTTCCAAATTACAAAAAAAAGCTTTTTGAAATTGCTGAAAGCCGAGCGGGAAAGGATAAATTTATCCTAAATTTGCTGAACCTTCAAAATTGTAAGTAAAAATACCTTATTTTGTTTATGACCAGGGCCATAAACAATTCGGGAGTGCTGAATCCTGAATTGCGACTAAAATTTCATGACGCGACACTTATGGCTCGAAAACTATCAATAAATCGTAAATTACATCTAAAATAAATAGAAAGTTTTTACACACAATTTCCAACAAATCTCCGATTAAAGTTTAGTTCCACTATAACCCATTTCAACCTAAGCGTAAATTGAAAATTGACATCATTTTACGGTTTCCGAAAATCCACTCAAAAACACTAACAAGGGAATTCATAACTGCAAATAAAACACGAGTTGCCTTTAGGCATTGAGTTACCTCAGTGTCAAATCATATCAATAAACCAATATTCAATATGAAAAACTACTCACCAAAGTAGGTTCATTAAACGAGTAAGTTAAAAATACTTCTGTTATTGTTGCCTAAAACTTGTGATAAAAGGAAACCTCAAATGAGAGATTTTATTGATAGAGTATAGCCCTATTAGTTACACTGTGTGACAAAATTTTAATTTTTGCTCTAACATGAACTAAAATATACTTTTCTGATGACACTGATGCGCTGAATTCTAATCCGGCTTCAGAATTCGCAAATGTGCAGCTTTAAAGCACAAGAACCATTATTTTCGATTTTTCTAAAAATAACAACACAACTTGCCGTTTATTTTCTACTTGTGTTGACTTAAAATTAAAAATACTTAAGTTCACAAATTTCGGTAACGAACAACTTTTTGTTTCCGATTTACCAAAAAGCAAGAGATTAGTTTTTAAAACTATAAAATTTGTAAATTTTATGAACAAACCGGTTTTATTTTCGATTTTCATAAAAACAAAATGTTTGCTGTTTTCTACTCAGCATCTTGCGCAACGTTCAGACTTCAAAAAAATCGATTTTCTTAGTTGATAGAAACTTTCAATTATCTGTTTATTATTTTATATTTTCCATAACCTAATATGGTTGCGATAACATACTTCACTTACATGGTTTTCAATTCCAACTTAAAAAATAGTAATGTAAATATTTACATACATATTTTGTGACACATGATGAAAAATTCAATTTTTTAAATTTGTTGCAAGGTTAAGTTTTATTTTTAGTAAACTCTTCAAAAATCTATACCTAGATCAAAATTTTAACAAAATATAAAATTATTGTTTTCAGCGTCGGAGGATATAAGCAACTTAGCAGCATTGCTCTTAATACCTTCTCTACTCACAGTAACAACATTGAGGCTAAAGGGAGCTGAGAAAAAGGCGTGGAGACCTTCAAAAACAGAGGTGAGGGAAGCCTTCATTGCCCATTCAACAACGGATGCAGGATTAGTTGATATAATTACCTCTCGCAAAAATAAGCTAAGAGATTTAAACCTAAACTTACAACCATTTATAATAGCTGTAGGTGAGTCTTTAAGTAAAATTCAATCATATTTTGTAATCATAAATGATATAAAATATCGGATAGATAATGTCATTGAAGCAGTTGACACCTGTTTAAAATTAATTTTTTCATTGAATGCAAAATATCCTGATGAAAGCTCATCAGTGTGGTTATATATACAAAATGGCTTCTATAAAATAAAAACAAAGTTCGACAAAACTTCCACTGCCTCTAACTGTCTTTTAGCGGAGCTGGGTATGACAAATTAGATTTTCAAATTGAAGAAGCATTTAATTTCCTTAAGTTCGGAAATTTCGGAGTTTTTACGATTAGATAGTTTCTTAATTAGTTTTTATCATTCAATACATATTCCATTTTTTTGTATTTATCTGAGTTTGACAGGTTAGATAGTATGCTACCTAATCGTTATTAAATTTTCATTTAGTTTGAAAATTTCGGAGTTTTGCATAACAGATAAGATACTTCTTCCTTTAATTTAAAAGTTTCGGAGTTTGGCTGATAAGAAAATTTATTACTTAATCCTTGTCATTGAGCAAATTTTCCTTGAATTTGAAAATTTCGGATTTTGAAAGCTTAGATTAGATAGTATTTTACTTTATTATTTAATACATTTTCCTTTAATTTGAAAATTTCGAAAATTAATACATAAGATAGTGTCTCATCTAATCATTATCATTGAATACACTTCACACAGGAAAGTGTATTACTTAATCCTTATCATTGAACAAAGTTTCCTTGAATTTGAAAGTTTAGATTAGATAGTTTCTTACTGAATCTTTATTATTCAATACATTTTTTTAATATAAAAATTTCGGAGATTGACAAATAAGTAAGTGTCTTTTTTAATCCTTAACGTTGAATACTTTTTCCTTGAATTTGAAAATTTCGGAGTTTTACCGATTAGATAGTATCTTACTTAATTTAATCATTCAATACATTTTCCTTTTTTTTCGGAAATTTATTCGGAGTTTGATAAACTTTCGCTATCGCGGTAGGTGAGTCTTTGAACAAAATTCAGTCATATTTTGTAATTATAAATGATAGATATAATATATCGGATAGATAATGTCATTGAAGCAGGAATAGTGGATATAATTACCTTTCGCAAAAATAAGCTAAAAGATTTAAACCTAAATTTACAACCATTCATAATAGCTGTAGGTGAGTCTTTAAGTAAAATTCAGACATATTTTGTAATCATAAATTATATAAATATCGGATAGATAATGTCATTGAAGCAGTTGACACCTGTTTAAAATTAATTTTTTCATTGAATGCAAAATATCCTGATAAAAGCTCATAAGTGTGGTTTTTTATATAAAACGGCTTCTATAAAATAAAAGCAAAGTTTGACAAAACTTCCACTGTCTCCAACTATCTTTTATCGGAGCTGGATATGACAAATAAGATTTTCAAATTAAAGAAGCATTTAGTTTGAAAATTTCAAAGCTTGACAAATAAATCAATAGATTTTCCTTTGAATTGAAAGTTTCGGAGATTGACGCATAAGAAAGTGTTTTATCTAATCGTTATCATTGAATACATTTTCTTTAAGTTCGGAAATTTCGGAGTTTTAACGATTAGATAGTTTCTTAATTAGTTTTTATCATTCAATACATATTCTATTTTTTCGTATTTTCTGAGTTTGATAGTGTGTTACCTAATCTTTATTAAATGTTCATTTAGTTTGAAAATTTCGGAGTTTTGCATAACAGATAAGATATTTCTTCCTTTAATTTAAAAGTTTTGGAGCTTGGCAGATAAGAAAATTTATTACTTAATCCTTATCATTGAACAAATTTTCTTTGAATTTGAAAATTTCGGATTTTGAAAGCTTAGATTAGATAGTATTTTACTTTATTATTTAATACATTTTCCTTTAATTTGAAAATTTCGGAAATTGACACATACAAAAGTGTCTCATCTAATCGTTATCATTGAATACACTTAAAACAAGAAAGTATATTACTTAATCCTTATCATATATAACAAATTTTAATTTTCTTTTCTAATCGCTAACGTTGAACACTTCTTCCTTTAATTTGAAAGTTTCGGAGTTTTACTGATTAGATAGTATCTTACTCAATCTTTATCATTTAATAATATTTTCCTTTAATTCGTAAACTACGGAGTTTGAGAGATAGAATAGTGTGTTACCTTATCTGTATAATTGAATACATTTTCTTATAGAAAATTTCGGAGTGTTGCATAACAGATTAGATACTTTTTCCTTTAATTTTAAAATTTTGGACATTGGTATATTAGATAGTGTATTGCCTAATCGTCTTCATAGAATAAATGTTCCTTTAATTTGAAAATTTCGGAGTTTGAAAGGTCAGATTAAATAGGGTCCCACTTAATCATTATCATTCAATTCATTTTCCATGAGTTTATAAGTTTCAGAGTTTGACATATTAGAAAGTGTTTTACCTCCTATCATTCAAAAGATTTAAGTTTGGAAATTTTATAGTTCAGAATATAACGTTCCTTAGTATAAAGAAATACTATGGCTTCTTGTTTCTTATGTGGGGTTAGGGTCAATGATCTTAAATGCCTAAGGCAACATTTCTCTTTCGTACATTATAACCACGAATTTCTACAATATAACTGTATTGAGGACGATTGTGGACGATCATTTCAGATTTTCAGTTCATTTCAGAGACATTTCAAAAAACATCATTGCCTTAGGAGCGTTTCTCGAGAATTTACACAAATTAAACTATTTTCTTCTCCTCCTCCGTCAAATATTGACTTGACCCCCAACCAGTTGACGTTTACTAAAAATGAAAGTTTACCAAAAAATCCTACTGTTGATAAGGCTATGTCCATTTTTATTGCTTCTTTGTATGGAAATACACTTTTGCCCAGTATGTTGTACAAAAAGTAATTGGCGGCTTTGAAGAGTATCTTAACTCCTTAAATTCAGTGGTGGGGAAGTGCGTGGAAAAAGTTATCTTGGAGCATTCACTTCCTGCTTATTTTTCAAAGTCTATTGTAGACTCTATCGGTGCTTATATCGTTTCTCCTTTAGATTTGTTCAGAACAGAACACAAAAGAATGAATTATTTTACTGCACAAAAGTCTTATATTAAACCTGAATGTATTGTTATAGGTCAGCGAATGGATAGAGTCAAAACACAAGGCATATCACTTATGCAACCAGTCACATGCCAGGAGCATTTTATTCCCTTAAGACAAGTTTTAAAACGTTTTTTTTTCTCTTGATTCCATACTGTCTGAAACCCTTCAATATATGAATAGCCTCAAAAGGAAAAACGTGGTTGAAAACTTTGTCCAAGGTTCATATTGGAAGATGAGAAAGACATATCATTCCGATAAATTAGTTTTGCCGTTGTTTATGTATTTTGACGACTATGAAGTAGGAAATGTTCTTGGAAGTCATGCAGGTATACATAAGCTAGGTGCAGTTTATGTATCAATTGCCTGTCTACCACCATGGCGCTCTTCGGTACTTTCAAATATATTTTTAGTTCTTCTTTTTCATTCCTCGGATAGAACAGAATTCGGTAACAGTGTTATATTCCAACCTATAATTGACGAATTCAATTTTCTTTTTGAAGAAGGTATTCAAATAAAAATTCCAGAATTCAGTGGAAAGATATATTTTGAGCTTGGTTTAATCCTTGGTGATAACTTGGGTATACATTCTATGATAGGATTTTCTGAGAGTTTTTCAGCTAATTTTTCGTGTAGAGTCTCGAAAGAAATTAAAAAAAAAACAATTGTATGAAGATATCACACTACTTCGAAAAATGTCAAGTTATGATGCAGATCTGGCTCTTAACAATTTATCCTTGACAGGTATTAAAGAAAAATGTGCCTTCCTTCGAATAAAAAAGTTTGACTTATTTCAGCAAGTGGGTGCTGATATCATGCATGATGTGCTTGAAGGTGTTGCAAAATATATTTTAAAATTTATTCTACTAGAGTATACAGAAACATCTAAATTGTTCTCCCTAACTCATTTTAATGAAAAGCTTTTGGCATTTGATTATGGTCCAGATGGTAAAAATAAACCATGTTGTATAGAAAAAGAGCATCTAAAACGAGGAAGTATTCGACTGTCCTCTGGAGAAATGATAACTTTAATACGATATTTTGGAATACAGTAGATGACGGATATAAGAAAGTCAAAAAATGCAAATAATTCCTTTCTTATATCCGTGTTTTCTTATATGAAAGATTGTTTATAAGAAAGAAACCTTCTCTTATCAGATAAATGCATTATAAGAAAGAAAATTTCCTTTAAATATAACTATACAATTTGAAATAAATTTCCAAAGCATTAACTGCAAAATTGTATGTATCTTGTACTGGCATTAATTCATAATTATCGCTCAAACATACCAAAAACAAACATTAAACTATGAATTTCTTTCAAAACCATATTATCACGGGGTGGTTTCTTAAAGACGTTTAATTTTCTATGCGGTAAGAGAAATTTTGTACCAGAATAAGTTTCTTATATCAGTGTTTTTCTTATAAACAGTTTTCTTATATTAGATTAATTTTACACGTAACTTTATGGGAATGTGCATGGTGTTTTAAAATGTCTTTCTTATAAGCGAGTTTTTCTTATATGAGATTTTCTTATATCCGTCATCTACTGTACTTGTAGGTGATTTTGTCCCAAGGAAAAATAGGGTTTGGACATTGTTTATTACACTTAGAAAAGTAATAGACATCCTTTTCAGCGTAAGCATTTCAGATGGGACAGAATTTTTGCTGCAAGCATTAGTGGCGGAACTTAACGAGCTGTATATTGAGTTAACAAAAGAGCCTCTGAAGCCAAAGTTTCACAATCTCATTCATTATCACACTGCTCTTACCAAATACGGTCCACTGTCTTCATTTTGGTCAATGAAATATGAAGCCAAGCATAGGCAGTCTAAAATGTCTGCTAGAGCATCATGTAACCGTATGAATATTACTTTTACTTTAGCAATGAAACATCAGCTTCAGCTTAATGAAATATTTATAAAAGGCACACTACAAAATACACTTTCTGTTGGCCCTAAAAAGGACATGTTACTATCAGAAAAAGAATTAATGAACTTGCAATTACAGTTAGACCCTGAAAAAACTTTAACTAAGGTTAGTTGGGCGACGATGTCTTCAGAACGCTATGAAAAGGGATCAATTTTAGTGAAAAGTCTTGGTATAGATAGCTATAACTATGATTTTTGCATTCTAAAAAATATATACTTATACGACTTTAATAAACTGATCTTCACCTGCTCTCTATTAAAAACTTTAGGCTTCGATGAACATTACTTTGCTTTCGAAGTAGAAAATCCAAAGAATGATGAAGAAGTCATTATGTTTTTCGAGTCATTTCCCAATACTATTCCTAATACAAGAACTATCCTTTCAAACGGAAAACAATATATAATTTTAAGAAGCCCTTTGTGAAACTAATAATCTTAGAAAAGTAACTAAATATTTAATTCAATATTGTCATCCTAATGAATAAATATACATTCTTAAAAATATGATGTTAACTGGTATAGTTTTTACCAACCCAAATTTTAAAAACAACTATGTGTATATATATATGTTAAAATTTAAATATATTTATTTATTTTAAAACTATTATTGTAAACATTGCATTCATAAATGCCAAATTTGTAAATTTATATATTTTAGCAAAAAACATTTTGTTTTTTTTTATAATTTTATTTTGTTTTCTTTAACTTTAAGACTTATACAAATCATGCATCATTTTTACTTTTATTATATTAATAAACATAATTTTAATTACTATAACCATTCAAAATATGTTTTTCTCAACCGTCATTCGGTTTGAAAAGTTGAACAAAAATTGTCTTTTTTTCAGATTGAGTAACCTGTCTAGTCAGTTGGAGTAGCTAATATGCTTGGATTCCTTACACAACTTACTCAATTCGAATATCCAACCTACTCAATTGAAAACGCCTACCTTATCAGTTGTAGGAGCCTATCTTCTTAGTTGAAGTAGCCAATCTACTCTCTTTTCTTAGACAACTTACTTAGTTAAAGTAGCCAATACTTATGTGACTATAAGCAAATAGATTGGCTCCTCCAACTAAGTAAATTGTCTAAAGAAACCAAGTAGATTAGCTTCTTCAACTGAGTAGTAGGCTACAGCAACTGACAAAGAAGGCTGCTCCAACCGAGTGGACTGGCTAGTTGAATTAAGTGGGTTGGCTAAAGCAACCGAGAATATAGGCTACTTCAAGTGAGCAGATGGGGTACTCCAAACGAGTAGATGGGCTACTTCAACTGAGTAGATATGCTACTCCAACCGAGTAGATGGGCTACTCCAACTGAGTAGATATGCTACTCCAACCGAGTAGATTGGCTACTCCATCCGAGTAGATAGGCTACTCCAACTAAGTAGATTGGCTACTTTAACCGAGTAAGTATGTGAATGTGAACGAGTAGATTGGCTACTTTAGCTGAGTAGAAAGGCTATTCCAACTGAGTAGACAAGCTACTCCAACTGAGTAGAGAGGCTACTCCAACTGAGTAGACAGGCTTCTCCAACAGAGAAGATAGGCTACTCAAACCGAGTAGATTGGCTACTCCAACTGAGTAGATAGGCTACTCCAACCGAGTAGATTTGCTACTCCAACCGAGTAGATTGGCTACTCCAACTGAGTAGAAAGGCTACTCAAACAGAGAAGATAGGCTCCTTCAACTGAGTAGATTGGCTACTTTAACCGAGTAAGTATGTGAATGTGAACGAGTAGATTGGCTACTTTAGCTGAGAAGAAAGGCTATTCCAACTGAGTAGACAGGCTACTCCAACTGAGTAAATAGGCTTCTCCAACAGAGAAGATAGGCTACTCCAACCGAGAAGATTAGCTACTCCAACCGAGTAGTTTGGCTACTCTAACAGAAAAGATAGGCTATTCCAACAGAGTAGATTGGCTACTCCAACCGAGTAAGTATGCGAATTTGAATGAGTAGAAAGGCTAATCCAACTAAGAAGATAGGTTAATCCAACTGAGTAAATGGGCTACTCCAACCGAGTAGATTTTCTACTTTAACCGAGTAAGTATGTGAATGCGAATGAGTAGATTGGCTACTTTAGCCGAGAAGATAGGCTATTCCAACTGAGTAGACAGGCTACTCCAACTGAGTAGATAGGCTACTTGAACAGAGAAGATAGGCTACTCCAACCAAGTAGATTGGCTACTCCAGCTGAGTAGATTGGCTATTCGAACAGAGAAGATAGGCTACTCCAACCGAGTAATTATGCGAATTTGAATGAGTAGATAGGCTATTCCAACTTAGAAGATTGGTTTATCCAACTGAGTAAATGGGCTACTCCAAGCGAGTAGATTGGCTACTTTAACCGAGTAAGTATGTGAATGTGAATGAGTGGATTGGCTACTTTAGCTGATTAGATAGGCTATTCCAACTGAGTAGACAGGCTACTCAAACTGAGTTGATTGGCTACTCGAACAGAGAAGATAGGCTACTCCAACCGAGTAGATTGGCTACTTTACCCGAGTAAGTATGTGAATGCAAATGAGTAGATTGGCTACTTTAGCTGAGAAGATTGGCTATTTGAACATAGAAGATAGGCTACTCCAACCAAATAGATTGACTGCTCCAAGCGAGTAGATTGGCTACTCCAACCGAGTAAGTATGTTAATTTGAATGAGTAGATAGGCTATTCCAACTTAGAAGATAGGTTTATCCAACTGAATAGATAGACTACTCCAACTGAATAGATATGCTACTGCAACGGAGTAGAATTGCTACTCTAACCAAGTAGGTATGTTAAAATTAACGAGTAGATTTGCTACTCGAACAGAGAAGATATGTTACTCTTACCGAGTAGAGTGACTACTCCAATTGAGTAGATAGTCTATTCCAACCGAGTAGAATGGCTACTCTAGCCGAATAAGTATGTGAATGTGAACGAGTAGATTGGCTACTCAAACAAAGAAGATTGGCTACTCCAACCGAGAAAATGGGGTACTACAACTAAGTCAGTTGTCAAATGGAACCGAATGAGTAAGCTACTTTAAGTGAGTGGAAAGGTTATTTCAACCAAGAAGTAGGACTAGTCCAACTGAATAGATAGGCTACTCAAACCAAATAGATTTGTTCCAATTTTGTATATTGGTTTAAATGATTAGCTACTTTAACCGTGTAAAAGCTTATTGTAAACGTATAGATTGGCTAATCCAACTATGTTGGATGTCTAAAATAATTGAGTAGATGCGCTACTCCAAGTGAGTAGATGGGCTACTCCCACCGTGTAGATTGCTAATTTTATTCAGTAAGTTGGTTAAAAAAACGCACAAGACTATTTTTTTCATCTATATTGGCATCGTCAATCGAGTAAATTTGTTATATCAATTGAGTACGTTTATTACATCAACCACACAGCTAAGTTAGAAATGCTGAGTTGTAAGTTATTCCAACTGTGTACGTTGGCCTTTTTCAATTGAGTTAATTGGCTATGTCAAATAAGTACATTTGTAATATTAACAGCGTAGCGTAGTTATAACTGCCAATTACTAAGATTTTCACTTTTAGAACTAAATACAACAACCGAGAAGATTAGCTACTCTAACTTAACAAGTATGCAAAGGGAAGTAAGTTAATTAGTTATTATTAACCATTTAGCCATGTTGTATTTATTAACTTAATCGGCTGATGAAACCCACAAAATTATCCCAGAAACTGCTTCGTAAAATTTAGTACACTTTAGCAGAATCAGTGGGTGAATTTAAGCATTTTTTTTTAACCTTATGGAATGTGTTGGCTTAACACCTTTAGTTTGCAGGTTGTATAGTAAGCACCTCAATCGGTTAATTTTACACGAGTTTTACGTTATTATTAACTAACCATTTTTCTGCGTGTGCCCAGAGTACGATATCAAAGTCTTTCTCGGAGACTTCAATTCTAAAGTCGGGAAGGAAAACATTTTTGGCGGATTAGTTGGAAAGCACAGCCTCCATGAAACGCCAACAGGTAACGGCTTTTCTGCAGCTCGTAATACAGTGATAAGTAACATTGGGTTCCCCAGGCGAAAGATACACACAGCAACCTCGCGATCTGCAGATGGTCGAACTCCCAACCAAATCAACCACGTGCTAATTGGCGCATCCACACTATAAATTAATTGTCACTCATCGAACATCTTGAACGTGCGAACTTTCTGAGGTGCAAACGTGAACTCTGACAAATTTCTGGTTGTGACAAAGCTCATAGCCCGACAGTTCAACGAAAAGAAAACGAAGACCGTCCAAAGAAAGAAATTCAACATTGAATGCCTCAACACAGCTGAGAAAGTCAGAGACTACAGTGAGCAATTGACCGGAAGACTCTCTGCCGTACCCTCAGCCAGAATCGTCAACAACCAGTGAAACCAGTATCGTGACATGATTAAGGAGACAGCCGAGACCACCATAGGCTATCAACCACCCAGAAAAACACTTTTGGTATGATGATGAATGCACGGTATTGAAGCAGGAGACGAAAAATGCACGAATGCAAATGCTGCAACGGAAAACAAGAGCAGCAAGAGAGTAGTATGAAAGGAGAAGGAAAGAGAAAAAATCCCTGCGCAAGAAGAAAAGAGCATCCGTAGCCTCTCAGCGCTAGCACCGCTATCAAGACCTTAGTAGAAATCCGACGAAAAATTTCCCTAGCGAACCGCTTCTACTTTGGTTTGGTCAAACAAATGGATTTAAAACTACTTTCTCGAAAGACAAAGTGCACGCTTTACAAAACGCTAATTTTACCAGTTCTACACTGAGGGAAAAATCAATGCACTCCGTACAGAACCATAAATGTAAATTGTATGTACCGATGTTTGCAAAGGATTGCCATCGAAGGTCTATTCACTAAGTAAAGTTAATGTGTACTAGTTATAATTCAAGTTATGTATCGAATAAAACTAGCAATCTAGAGTACCGATTTGTGTATTGGATACAGACGTAATATACTCATTACAAAACTATGGACCAGCTAAAGTCAAATATGTTTCGATTTAATAAAATTTAAATTTGAAAATTAAGCTTATGTGCTGAGTATAAGCAATGTGTACCAAGTCTATCTCGATATCTATTCAATAGAGACGTTTAATACCCAACACATATCAAGTGCCAGCCATCTAAATAAAAAATTATTAACTACATTAAGTTATGTGCTGTGTAAATACGACGTGTACTGAGTTTATGTCTACATTTATAGAATGCAGGCGGTATATAATCAGCGCATATCAAGCGCCAGCCATACAACGATAAGAAACATTTGATACATAAAGTTATATACTGAGTATATGCAACGTGCACTGAGTCTATAGTGACATTTATTCAATGCAAACAGTTTATACTCAAGCGCCAGCCATCCACCAATAAAAAACATTTATTAGGTACATGAAGTTATGTACTGAGTAAATATGACGTGTACTGAGTCTATGTCGAGATTTATTCAATGCAGATGGTATTTACTCAGTTCATATGAAGCACCAGCCATCAAAGTATAGAAAACATTTATTATATAAAGTTATGTACTGAGTATATGCAACCTGCACAGAGTCTATGGTGACATTTGTTCAATACAAACGGTATATACTCAACACATATCAAGCGCAACCCATGCAACTTAAACTGTTATACGTTACATTAAGTTATGTGTTGAGTACATACGACGTGTGCCATTTCGACATTTATTCAATACAGACGGTATACTCAATACCTACACATGTATCTATTGACTAGCTACAGTGCTGAGTCCACGCAACTTGTACTCACTCTATGTGTATATTGAGCACTTCAGCCATCCAAGCAATGAGTTTCAACTTATTCAGTTTTGGCACCAGTTTTTTATGCCCCCAAGTGGCCTAGTGGATGCGTGCTATCTTCGTGTGTGAAAGGTTCCCAGTTCAAATCCGAGTAAGTATTACAAAGTATTTTTAAAATAAAATAAATATCTAGAAAATAAACTTTCAGAATAAGGTGAAACGTTACAGAGGATTATCTTAAATGTATGGACTCAAAATATAAATGTGTAGTGACATATGGACTCATTACACAAATATGTGGAGTACATAGACATATTGTCACATAATCAAATGGAACATTATGGATGACCACCACTCTACCACCCACTCAAGCAGAGATTACCTTACAGCACACTCGTTGTTTGCAGTGCAAACATCAAGCGTACAAATTAATAAATTTAACTTACTCAATTACTCTATCCAACATTATCTCTCAACAGAGATAAAGTTGGAGAGATCGAGTTATATCGTAAGTCTTATATCGTAAGTTTAGTTATGTAAGTATTTTGTAACTTAGTCTTTTAGATTATTAAGTCAGTCGACTCTTAATATTTCTCCAGTGCACTTATGTTAAATTAAAAGTTAAATAAATATTTTGTTTCCTATGATTTTGTTTTTTTCATTTTACTTCGGCTTACAAAGTAACTACTTAAATGGCGCAGTCGGTAACCAAACGGGTTTGATTAAAAAAAATAAATATAAGTACATGCTACTTAATAAAAGAAGAGTGCTTCAAATAAAAAACGACTTTGCTTAAAAATTGAATAAACTAATGTGAACAAATAAGAAAAATAAAAACCCAAAATGAAAATTGCATTGTGTCAACAAAAACTGCTCAAACAACTTAAATGATATAATAAAAATCAAAAACAAAAATAGTTAAAACCTGAAAAACCGTTTAAAGATAAACATATCATACTATTAGTAGCAATACAGTTATAAAAAAGACGCACAGGTCTTAAATAGTTCGAAAACAACCCACAATACATGCTCTCATACAAAGCTCGATTGTGTTACAAACTTTGTTCGAAAACATTGCAATCAAACCAAGTGCAAGCACTAGTACATTATCCCTTTTAGTTTTATCAAACCAAAGTGATTTAAAACTGTTATACTTGAAATTGCTCGAAAACAAATTTAAGTTTTCTTATAACTATTAACGGTTATATTTGAAAAAATGTTATAATAATACAAAAAGACTAAAAAGACTTAACATTTACAAAAACTATTAAGAAAAATATGTAATTAAATGTCAAAAAAAAAACAACAACATTAACAAAAAGAAGAAAATCAAGAGAAGCTGTCACCAGAAGAAAACTTATCGTGTTTATGTGAGTAAACATCAACTTAAGAAAAATGGAAGCCTTAAATGCTGTAGATAGATTTAGAATTGTATTAGACTTAATAAATAAAATACCTGAATTCAATGGTAATTCTAATTTGTTGATTGACTTTCTGGACAGGGTAGATTCACTGTCGCATATTTTAGCAACGTTCGACGCAAATACATCAGCGATCCTTGCAGGTTACATCAAAGATAAAATTGTTGGAAAAGCTAAATCTGAGCTTCAGAAGCACGGTAGGTTAAGAGATTGGCTCCAAATTCGAGAAATTTTAAAAAATAATTTTTCAGAAAAGCTTTCTCCTAATACATTATTGGATCTTATTAGAACTTCTAGAATCAAAACTAACATAGAGGATTATTATCATAGTATTAACCATTTATTAAGTAGGATTAATAATTCTTATCTTTTGAATAATAATCAAAATAACCAGGAAGTGATTTCTTCAAATAACAGAATTGCGCTCGAGGCTTTTAAAACAAACTTACCCGAGCCTACAAAATCAATTGTGCTCAGCCGCAATCCCCAATCCCTTATAGAAGCTTATAAAGTTATAAATGAAATAAATCATCAGACATTTGGACCCAATAAGTCAGGATCATTTCAATATTTTAGACAGCAGAATCCTTACTCAAACTATCATGCTTATCAAGAAAATAGTACTCTTCCCTATAGAAACAATAATACAAATAATTCATATTCTAGAAATAATTACAATAACAATTCATCAAATTCTTACATAAAAAATAATGATTATAGACAAAATAGACAGAATAGTAATAATTATTATACACCACAGTTAAGTCAAAACTACACTAGAACTAATCAATCATCGCAACCTAGCTATAATCCACGTAGTGGTCAATCCCGAAGGTCAAATAGGTATGAACAGTCAAACAGCAATATTAATTACGAACCCTTGAACAATAATGCACGTAGTGGTCAATCTCGAAGGTCAAATAACAATAATAATACCGAACCCATGGACTTTACTCTGAATGAAGGCGAAAATACATTCAACCCAAGTCAAAACCGCCAAAATTTTTTACCAAATCGCCCAAGAAACTACCCTATATAGTCATACAAAATAATACAAAACCTCTAAGATTTATAATTGACTCTGGTGCTGAGTACAGCATCATTAACAAAAATTTATGTAGTCCAAAATGGCGGGTTAAATCTAAAAACTATACCTTAAAAGTACTCGATAGAAATATATACACCAGTGTGGAATATATGATTCCTCTTTTCAAAGAATTCAATGAAAATAATTGTTACGTAAATTTTTTGGAGTACCATTTCCATGATCGCTTTGATGGATTAATTGGTAATAATATTCTTCTTGCTTTAAACTCAATCATTAATTATCAAACTAGGTCTCTTATTACTAATAAAGCAACAATTAAATTATATTTCAACGAAGACGAAGAAAGTTATGAAAATATAGTTCATCAAAACGAGGAAGTTTTTAATCTATTTTGTAGTGAATCTATTTCATCTGAAATTCATGATAATCTTTTCGCAAACCATTTAACTAATGCTGATATTTTAAAATTAAAATCTGCTGAATTCCTTCAAATCAATTATTTATAGAGAAGGAGATGTTTTATCTTTTACCAATGAAATAAGTCACCGTATAATAACGAATAATGACATCCCAATTTATAGCAAGCTTTATCGCTATCCAGAGATTCACTCTGATGAGGTGGACAGACAAATTTCGGAAATGTTGAGGCAGAAAATAATTGTTCCTAGCTGTAGTCCTTACAATTCGCCTATTTGGTTAGTGCCCAAAAAAGACGACAAAGATGGACAGAAACAATGGCGAGTTGTAATCGACTACAGAAAGTTGAACACTGAGACGGTAGAAGACAGATTCCCAATGCCGAACATCGACGATCTGTTCGATAAATTAGGAAAATGTAATTATTTTTCTACGATCGACCTCGTCAAAGGTTTCCACCAAATTGAAGTCGATCCTCGTGACCGAGCGAAAACTGCATTTTCTACTAAAAGCGGACATTATGAGTTTCTGAGAATGCCATTTGGGCTGAAGAATGCCCCAGCCACATTCCAGAGACTCATAAATTATGTGCTAAGAGACTATATCAATAAGATTTGTGTAGTTTACTTAGATGACATACTTGTGTTTTCTACAAGCTTTGAGGAACACTTGCAATCGCTTAGAAACATTTTTCAAAAACTCAGGGATAGTAATTTAAAAATTCAAATTAATAAATGCCTTTTTTGTAGTTTATCTACTAACTATCTAGGTCATGTGATTGTAAATAATGGAATTAAACCAAACGAACACAAAGTTAAGTCAATTACTGAGATTAAATTACCAACAACTATAAAAGCAATAAAACAATTTCTCGGTATAACCGGTTACTACCGGAAATTTATCAAGGCCTATGCCAAAGTAGCATATCCTATGATAAAATATTTGAAAAAAACTGAAAGTCTGAAAATTTCTGATCCGGAATATATAAAATCTTTTAATACTTTGAAAACACTACTTACTTCTGACCCCATCCTTAGAAATCCTGATTTCAACAAAAGATTTATCCTAACCACAGACGCATCGAATTTTGCTCTAGGAGCCGTGCTTAGTCAAGATATTCATCCCATTTGTTATGCCTCGCGAACCCTTAATAAACACGAGCTAAGTTATTCTACTATTGAGAAAGAGCTCCTTGCGGTTGTGTGGGCTGTGAAATATTTTAGGACTTATTTGTATGGCAGAAAATTCATTGTCCGAACTGACCACAAGCCCCTCGTGTGGTTAAATGGCATAAGGGAACCGAATATGAAACTCCAACGGTGGAAAATAATGCTAAATGAATACGACTTTGACATCGAGTACCTAAAAGGGAAAGAGAATGTTGTGGCAGATGGGCTGAGTCGGTATACGAACAAACATGAAACCGAAGATGTCAAAAGCTGACGATGAAATAAGTTTAATTGACATATTTAATAATGAGGTATCTGTAGGTGGAAGGTGCGATGACGAAGACGTCAATCGTGAAGTTTCAGGGCCTAGAAGAAATAACGACGAAGTTATTTCAACCGCAGCCACTATCCACAGTGCGATGGAAAACGAAACTCGCCACATATATATAACAGAAAAACCTATTAATATTTTTAAAAATCAAATTTATTTATTTTATGGCCCAAAAGAAAAAATCTCAATTAAAATTACTCACAAAAAAATTCAAAATATTGCTCAAATCGATAGAGAAAAAAGTAACTTATTAGAAATTATGAAACGTTTTTTGATTACTAAAGGACTCATGTGCATATATTGCGATGATTTGCCTTTGTATCTGAATTTCCAAAATCTTTTTGTGAAATATTTTTCCATGAACAAAAATCTAAAACTTCTTAAATCGAGCATAAAATTAAAAGACATTGTTGACAAAAATGAATTATTAACTATTATAAAGGACCAACATATAAGTAAAAATCATAGGGGTGTGAATGAAATGTTTTTTGAACTCAAACAGTTATACTTCTATCCAAACTTACAAGTCGAGATACAGAAGTTTGTCAACAACTGTGAAATTTGCATTCTTGCAAAACACGATCGACATCCACCGAAAGTAAAAATGGAAATCACCGAAAAACCCGAACATTTCAACGATATCATCCACATGGATATTTGGTTTGCTGAAAGAGGGAAAATGTTTTTAACAACCGTAGATAAATTTTCAAAGTACGCGACTATTCACTCTCTGGAAGACAGAAATTGGATCGCCATTCTGAGTGCAATTAAACAGAGGATCCAATTCCTTGGGAAACCAAATAAAATTGTTTCCGATGGCGATTCATGTATATTGCACTCGGCGGTCGAACAATTTTTAAAAGAAAACAAAATTGTATTTCATAGAACAACAGCATCACTCAAAACTGGGAATGCTGATGTCGAAAGGTTGCATGGTACCTTAAATGAACACTTACGTATTATGAATTCTTCGAAAGATAACTCAGATTTAGATGAAAAATTGTTTAGGATCATCACAATTTACAATTCCACGATACATTCCACTACAAAGTTAAGGCCATTAGATTTCATTAATAAAAACTTGACAAAACAAGACATAGGTAACTATGCAAACAAATTTCAAAAGGAAAAAGAAGGTAGAATAAATAAAAAAATCCAGGAAACGGGAACTTGTCTTAACAAATGCACAAACATTGTTCAAAATAGAACAGTGGTTAAAAGTAGGCCAAGGTACAAAAAACTTAACCAATTCATAACACAAGGAAACTACACTGTTGATAAATCAACTAAAAGAAATATAAAATACCATAAGAAACAATTAAAACGATTATACAAATACCAAAATCAATGAAATTTCAATATTATTTTCACTCAAATTAATAACTCACTTCACTGTTTCTTCTATTGTATTTTTGCTCACAACGCAGTGTATTCTTTTGCTGAACAATTATTTTTAACTTTTTTTCAGCCCATTTCCATAGCTCTTGATCAGTTTTTAAAGCAATTTACTTCTAATTTATTAAATTTGCATCTTCAAATGTCCATTTAAAATTTGAACGTTTACAAATCACTTCATTTCCTTCCTCCTTCAAATGTTTTGACAGTAGAATTGAAACGTCTGTCATCTTGGCCTGCGTTCCAGGTTAGATTCTATTTCTGCTGTCAAATGAAATTGTTTAGAATTCATAGTGCGTTTTGGGTTCATGAGAAAATATTGCTGTTTACACGCTGTGGTATGTCATTTATTAAGGGCTTGTTTCTGTTAGCTAATTGAGTAGTTCGGAACAATTCTTTTTGCATTTTTGATTTAAAAATAAGGTAGATGGTAGATTAAATACTAAAATTGAATTAAACAAACAGGTTCAGTCTAAGAATTCTCTTAAGAGATGCTTTGAAATAACTTCCCATGATCACCTTGTTCAGAAAATCATTGAAATGAAATGAAACTGTAACAGATTTACCAATAAAAGAACGTTAAAATGTATGTTAATTATTATAAGCTAACAAAATAAAATTGTAAATGTTGTTTAATGCTTCAGATTGATCAATAATAAAACAAAATTTACAAATAAAGGTTTTGATTAGTTTTGATTAAAACAAATTTAAATCAATAATGGATTTTGTGTAGTAACGATAATTATACAAATTTAAAGTTTCCTGATAAACTAAACAAAAAATGAATACAATAAATGTATCTTATTAAGGGTATTCATTCAACAGCGTAAACTCGTCGTAAACATCGTAAAGTTTTAAACTTCGTAAATATGTCAAATTTTCCATACAAATTGTGACAGAATTACGAAGTTTAAAAGTTTACATTGTTTACGACGACTTTACGCTGTTGTATGAATACCCTTATTATTAAAATTATGAAATTAAAAGTTTTAAGTTTTTGATTGAAAAATGATCAAGTTAATTTTGAGAGATTAGACAAAAATTTAGTATTTAAAAAAAAAAATATGTAAGAAAATTATTAATTGTAAAAAAAGTATCTTGTTTTTTATGTTTTTATGTTTGTTATCTAAATTTAAACTTGCTTACTTGTTTATTGAAACACTTCAAGAAATACTTTAATGGAAATTGGTAAATATTTTTGGAGACCAAAAATTCTTAGTGGGGGAGGTGTCACATAATCAAATGGAACATTATGGATGACCACCACTCTACCACCCACTCAAGCTGAGATTACCTTACAGCACACTCGTTGTTTGCAGTGCAAACATCAAGCGTACAAATTAATATATTTA
The DNA here is from genome assembly GCA_963921185.1 of Dasysyrphus tricinctus. NCBI lineage: Eukaryota > Metazoa > Arthropoda > Insecta > Diptera > Syrphidae > Dasysyrphus > Dasysyrphus tricinctus. The sequence continues at coordinate 131,193,565 of OY992530.1, forward strand.
ACTTACTCAATTACTCTATCCAACATTATCTCTCAACAGAGATAAAGTTGGAGAGATCGAGTTATATCGTAAGCCTTATATCGTAAGTTTAGGTATGTAAGTATTTTGTAACTTAGTCTTTTAGATTATTAAGTCAGTCGACTCTTAATATTTCTCCAGTGCACTTATGTTAAATTAAAAGTTAAATAAATATTTTGTTTCCTATGATTTTGTTTTTTTCATTTTACTTCGGCTTACAAAGTAACTACTTAAATATATGGACTCATTACAGAAATATGAATTGAGTACATAGACTCGTTACAAACATATGTAGTGAGGACATACACGCATGGAGTACATAAGCATATGGACTCATTACATACAAATTTGATCTGTCCTCACTACAAAGAATCTGTCCTTATCACAGATAACCGGTTTGTTTTTAGAAAGTGCATACATAAAATATTTATATTTATTTATTGAGTGCATAGACACTGTACTAATCGCAGAAAACTAACAGTTTTTTCAAAAAATGCCTAAATAGATTTATTTACATTTATTTAATAAGTACATATGAGCTATACTCAGTACATCATCATGCGACAACCTACACATAATTATTTACTGAGTCCATGGAAAGTTTATATTTACGCAATGATACCAAAAAATGGTGCATAGAATCTATTCTCACTACATAATCGTAAGCTGGCGTGGTACATATTCGAGTAATGAGTCTACAGAACTATTTAGTAGCTGCTTCACTGCTAATAGGTTTATGTTGTCAGTATAGATTTCATTAGGTAATGAGTACAGAAAAGTATGTGTGCAGAAAAATATGGGATGAGTAAATAAAATGATGTGCTGAGTGCATACATTTTTCCCTCAGTGTACTCTACGGCTCAGAGTGCTGGATGATAAGTAAAAGAAGCGAAATTGATACTTGCACTTTCGAGAGAAAAATTCTTCGGCGGATATTTGGTCCTATATATGCGAGGACCGAAAAGGGTGAATGGAGGAGAAGATTCAATCGTAAATTGTACAAGCTGTACCAAGACACGTCGACTACACTGGGTCGGCCACATCGAGCGAATGGACAACAATGCTCCAGCCAAGAAAACTTGTTTATCCCAGCCCCCAGGTTCGAGACGACCAGGAAGACTGAACCTCCGCTACAGTGACCAGGTGGTTATAGACGCAAGAGCGCTTGGTCTCAACGACTGTAGGGAGCGTGAGAGGGACCGCAAACCAATGGAAGACCGCACTATCTCAGGCTCCATGTATTAGGAGCCGGATAGGTAAGTAAGTGATTTCTGACTAAAAAATAAAAAAAAACAATACTAGAATGTAGATACTCAAATTTTTGATCTGAACAATACCGAGACGTACTTTTGTAAGTTCTCGGTTTCGTTAAAATCGAAAATTTTCAATATCGTCTCCGTATAGGTCTCGGTCTCGTTTAACTAAGTCTCGTTCTCGAATAGCAAAGTCTCTTCTCGGCCTTGGTGTCGATATTGTTATCGGTATCGGTCTTGTCTGGTTTCGGACTGGTCTCAGTCGCGTAGCAATAAAATGCACTTCCTTGTCCTGTAGTTGAACTCGCTTGGTGTTTTGAGGATTGTCTTATATGGCTACTGCCCTAGACGTTGCAGTGGCCAGATTATCATCCTCTATGATTTCGAGCAACGCCTGCGAATGGCTTTGCCTTTGTTAGTCTTCCTTCTCACCTGAAACCTAAACACATACTTCTTCCGAGGTAAACGAACACTTTAACTACTCCGAAGTTGTGGCTAACAATGACGCGTGTTGTCTTAATAGGTGGGTTATACCATCTTGGTTTTGCTTCTATTAGATCCAGAATTTAAAAAAAACCTTAGAATCATGTCCCATTTGCCTATATTGTACCAACATTAATCTTTTAGTTTTAAAACCGCATTGTGCCCCTTCGCATTAAAACTTTCCTTTCCAGGATCTTATAGTCGACGACCGACGACCTCAACAAAGTGGTGAATACAAACTTGTTGCATGTCGCATGTGGTCAAACATGATTTGTTATCAGTACTTTGTCAACACACTTTTTTGTTAGATGTAAAATGAAATATTCATATATGTATTAGATTTGTGGTTGTGGATCACAAGTACCAACAAGGTTGTGGTTGTAACTTATAATTTGGTGCAATAATGCCGCTGAAATACAAAAAATATAACATATTAACAGTTATCATGCTACGTATACCTATTTATATAATTTTAAAATAAAATTTCCCATCGAAGTACCATTTTGACACATGCGCTGTAGAAAAACCCCTCTTAGCTTGAAATTAGGACTTATTCGGAAATCGAGAAAGTTGTCACTCAAAAAGTCTTGTCGTTCATTGAAATTTCGACACAGTTCATTTCCTGCCGCACCGCAAGCAGAGTTGTTTGAATTTAATCGGCATTTTTGTGCGGGTGATAAGGTATCAACAACTTTTCTTTAATGACGTAGTGTCTAGACAGAGTGGGGTTTTGTTTTTTATATTCAATAGAACTTCCCCACATAGCTTTACATAATATTTTCTTTATTCATATACAAAAAGGGATAATTTCCTTTTCAATTTCTTTATGTTATCTAACTTATTTACTGAAAAGTATGGAGGCATTAGGTACGAGTATGTATGTAAATACGAATATTACCCTTTCAAATGAATGTCCTTTTGAGAGAGAGTACATACCTAGTTGAATTTGAAGCAAGTTATACCAAGTTAAAGTAGATAAGACTAGAGAAATGTTAATGTATAGCAGTTATAACAATAATTTATTGCTGTTACAAGTATGAAATGGTTTCGCGTGGCTTGAAAATAGGACTTACAACATGGGCATGTAGGTTCCTGCATATATGTATTTATGTATATAGGAAACGAGACTAGGAGACATGCTGCGAATAAGACAAAGTATTCGCATATTATATGGCCTTCGCATGGATTGAAAAAATACTCTGAGCGTCAGACCGGTTTTGGAGTCCTATCTATGATAGTGCTAGGAAAAAGCTTGAAAGTGTCCAAAAACCTTTCTTTTTATAATCTTTTCGACATCTTCCATGGAACTCAACTCGAAATTAACCTCCGTGTGAAAGCCGACTTAATCTTCTTAGACTAACATCGCTGGAAAAAAGCGGAGAGAATTTAACAATGTCATGTTCCTTTACCAACTTCTATCGTGATCTATTGACTCATCTTATATTCTAAGCCAACTAAACTACAACTAGTAGTACCTCGTGGCTTGATGGTTAGTGCGTAGGACTGTCATGCCGAAGGTGTGGGTTCGATTCCCAGCCGTGCCACCTAAAAACAGAAATGTTTTATTCGAGGTACTGCCTCTTGCGAGGAACTGACAAATCCTCCAAGAGTATACCTGTCATGAAAAAGTGCTTCTCATTTAGCCGTTCGGACTCGGCAAAAAACTGTAGCTCCCCTCCATTCCTTCCAACAAACACGCACACAGGAATGGTTGTGAGTTGTAAGTCACTAGGCCCTGGTTCTCCACGAGCTGTTGCGCCACCCAATTTATTTATTTTAAACTACAACTAAAAAACCAGATTTTCTTTACATATTGTGCCCCAGGATCAATTTTGCGTTAAAGGAACCTCTTAATGTTATGATGAGTGACTTCTGGCACATCGAGCACTCTTCTTGATGTTTTCTTTGTCACTGAGCTCAATAAAGTTCTTTTATACGACCAATTATCTGTACCTGGTTTCTCTAGACATGATCTCATACATCTTTCTTTTGATTTTTCCATTCCCAGAGCTAGAGAAAGTTACCAGTATCGTGATTTTAAAAACTTGTATATCCATGCTCTTGAGTCCAATACTCAAGCTGTCCGATGGCAAAACATTTACTCAATTATATCTTCTGATGAACATGAAGATTTCCTCCAGTGTAATTTAAACTCTCTTTTTAACGTTCATGTTCCCTTAAAACTAGAACTATTATACATAAAGATAATCCTTGGTTCACAAATGAAATTCGACAAGCCATTAACCATCGAAATTCCGTCTATGTCAGATGTAAACAATTTAGAATAGCCGAGGATCGCCAACAATACCGGCACTTGCGTAAAAAATGTGTGGACCTTATAACAGCTGCAAAAATCAGATGGAATATGAAGCAACTTAATCTTTAGCAAAAAGACGTCAACTCTGGAAAAACCTAAGAAACATTGGTATTGGTAAAGACAGACTGTAATGATCTAAATAAAGCCTTTATATTGTCAGTTCGTCGACCAACACCTTCCTTGTGGGTGCGTCACAGTTACAACAGCTCGATTCGCCTTTTTTGCCACCCTTACAAGTTTTCTTCAATTTTGTCAGTGTTGCTCAAGAAGATGTTGTGGAAAGCTTTATTTCAATCAAATCCGAAGCTATGGGTTTAGATGGTTGGCACCCCTCATTTGTGAAAGCTACGCTCTCACTAATTCCCCCATTTGTTACGTACGCAATTAATACAATTTTAACAAAGAGCATTTTTCCTTCACAATGGAAAGTTTCGAAAATCATGCCTGTTCCCAAAAACAGTAGCAAAAAAGATTTCCGGCCCATATCTAATTTGCCCTTTTTATCTAAAGTGGTCGAAAGACTTATGCATAAGCAAACTTCCCACCTTTTTTCCTTTCTCTTACCTCCGAAACAGTCTGGATTTCGACCATATAGTAGTACCACTGCACCTCTTGAAGTCATTGAGCGGATAAGAAAAGACTTAGATGATGACAAGATAACGTTATAGATTCTGATCGATTATGCTAAGGCCTTCGATATCATCGATCATAATATTATGTGCAGAAAACTTTCCTGTCTGTTCAACTTTTCTTCCGAGGCAGTGAAACTCATTTTATCCTATCTCTCTGGGAGATCTCAAGCCGTAATTTCAGGAAATCAGACTTCTGAATTATTTTCATTGAGCTACAGTGTCCCACAAGGATCTATTTTATGACCGCTTCTATTCTCTGCCTATGTTAAGGATTTACCACATTCAGAAAAATATTGCGAGGCAAGAATGTATGCTGATTGTTCAGCTTATTAAATCTTGTAACTTGGGTCTAATAGAAGATTGTGTTAGAAGTATAAACGAAAATCTAAAAGCAACCTTGGAATGGTCAAACAACTGTGGTCTTGTTCATAGCCCTTCTAATACAAAATGTCTTGTTATTTCTAAGAAGAGCATTGATTTGTCCTATTTCCCCTCTTTTGAGCTAAATGGTACTTCTGTAGAGTATGTAGAGAAATCCAAGAATCTGGGAGTTTGTTTCAATAGGACCCTGACTTGGAGCGATCAAATTAATGGTATCGTGGGAAAAGCTAATGGTGCCTTAAGGAATTTAACAGTTTTCAAAAAATTCACACCACTTGACCTTTATAATGAGATCCAGTTCTCCACATCAAGTCGAAAGAATCAAATTTTGATCCCTAGATTCAGTTGTCTCACTTCTGAGCGACAATTTTTTGTTAATGGTGCTCGTTGGTGGAATGCGCTTCCACGTGAGAATAGAAGATCGGAGTCATTAAACACTTTCCAAAGAGATTTGTTCACTTATTTTGCGAGTTTGTAGAAATATCACCATCATTTTATGTTTCAAATCATTAAAATTGTAACCACTTTATGTTTCAAATCATTAAAATAGCTTTTTGTTTGAAATAGCATTGACATTAATATCTGAGTTGATTTTAATTTATTAAAAATATTTAGGAGACATGGTGTTAACACTTTTTGATTGAAACCGCTTAAGGGTAAGGGTAGCTTTGCTATTCCAGAGTGCGGTCCATTATACATATTTTTATGAATGTCGAGAAGTTCCAATAATGTATGGGGTAGATAAACTTTGCCTGGGAAATAATTCCAACATGAAGTTTAACTCCGCCCTGGGCGGCACTTTATGAGGGGCGGCAAAAATTTTGCTGCACTATTATACGGAGAAGAGAAATTTCAAATCAAATCAAACAAATTCAATAACCAATAGGTATTAACTGAAGCGTTCAAATGAAGAAGAGGGTAAGTGACATTTGTATAATTTTGAGATTTATAAGAGCTCAAAGTTTTTTGATTAAACTTCTTTTGCTTTTGCAACTGAAACTTTCTGATGAGGAAAAAAAAAAATAAATACATTACATTGTTTTTTAATTTAATAATTTTATTTCAAAAAAAGAAGCTTGAAGACTAATTTTTTGAAATAATTTAGCAAAAGGGGGGCACTCCACTCCTTCTGCAACAAAAATATTTTTTCGTTTTACTCCACAAGGGGTAGGGTAAGTGACATTTTTCGTTCCTTAGTAAAATTTCTACACTATATGACGTTTAAAAATAAACGAACGAATGTGTGAACACACATACAAGTATCTCTGTAAAAAAAAAATGGATTGGGATTCTAGGAACCTCGAAACGTGGAGATATGTTGAAATTTTCTATTTGACAAACCGAACCAATAATAACTTCCAATAGGAAGTTGAAAAAGTACTTGCTAGATTTTATTTAAGAAAAGAGTCTTCAAAAATAGAAACTACTAATTGCGGTACTTACTATATTCTCCAATTTTTATATCAGAGCATGTAAGAATTGACAATATAAAATCGACAAACGGTTATAAGGTAATTTGCACATTTAACTCCTTTATTCACAATATTTCATATTTATAATATGAAAATAGTTGCAGGGGGGTAAATGACCACTTAACTCCTTTATGCCAAAATTTTTATAATTACATCAATGGAATTGTGGAGGTAAAAACGTATTTAACCTCTTTATGCAAACATACAAATTTTGAATTTGAATTTTGTAATGTGTTAAGGTGATTTACCTCCTTTTTCCATTAATATCCTACAGTTTTTGAATGCATTCCCCTCCTTTACACCATTTTTCAGAGAGCTAAATTGGAAACAAGAGATCGTAGAAAGACGCTTATCACACAGAAACTTAAATTTTCATGTAGCTTTTTCATTGGTGAAAAAAACCGAAAAATTTCAAAAATGTCACTTACTCCGCTCTTCAATTGAACGCTTCAAATGTAAAATTTTAATGCCTTCAGATCATCAACTCAAGTGAATTACTGCATTTGCAAAACAGACGGGAGTCTTAAGTGATCAGAAAGGCTACGCATTGAATTTCGGTGACGTGAAATAACGCCAAACGAAATATAGCCAAATTTTGAATTTGGCCTTATTTCCATCTCAAAAACGAAATAACGCCAATTTGGTGTTATTTCTTATGCCTGATGGAAATGACACCAACAAAATAATCAAAATAAAACCAAATCTATCTCAACCAGTTTTTCGGCTTAATTGCAATGCGAAAATACAATTAAGGCCAAATATTTCATGAGAATCGTTATTTAAGCTATATTATTCAAAGTTTCATTAAATACAGATTCCTTAAATGCAAAAGATACCTTGCATTCACCCAACCTTGCACCCACTCCAAATCCTATATCGAGCCCAAGCGGGGGGTTGCAGGGGGGCAGCATGCCCCCATACATTTCTCACTGTTTATTCGTAAATTATAAAATGTCACAAACCAAATAAAAGAGAGGATTTATTAGGTGTGAGATAAATAAAAGATATTATTTTGAATAACTTAAAAACACTTATTTTATTTATTTTTTTACTTAAATGCATTTAGGAAGCAATGCTTCCATCGATCATCAGTAAGTTTTATATAAATAATAATACCAACAAAATTTTTGATTGATATTAAATACAAATAACTCAATACAAACAACACAAACAAATTTATAGTGAATTTAGGATCTATTATAAATTTTTTTGAAAATTGGATCTTTTATTTTGTTTTATTTTTATTGGATAGTTTAAGGGACTCTTTTGATTCTTTGTTCGTATGACAAATGAAACATTTATTCCAAGTTTCATTAAGATACCTTTATTTTCAAAGGGTTTTCGGTAATATTTTACCTGTTGTACCTAAACAAAAATTCATCATTAAAAAGAATTTAACTTTTTTTGGGTGGTTGTATAGTTTTGAATTTAGTTTCATTGGATTCAGAGTTAAAAACTACCCTTAAAATGTATCATATGGCAAGGTTGTACCAAAAAAATTTTTTTTGTTTGATCGACCTCCAAGTTCTCCCGTCTGCAGTCTGCACCTCTTCAAATGCATCTACACAAAAAGCCAATGCGGGGATTTTGAGGGACTTTGGATTTGTTATAGAGGTGGCAATTCCACGTCGATTCCAATTTTAATATTTTATGAATTAATTATTCAAGGTTCCCCATACGATTTGTGCTATTTTTCTTGGTCTATTATGTCAGGAAAAAAATTTCGGCAGAATTTTTTGAAAATATGAAATAAGTTGAAAAAGAAATATAGCCAAATTGATCTTATTTCGGTTTCATAAATGAAATACAACCGAATTTAAAATTTGGTCTTATTTAATTTTTGAAGACGTAATTTTTGAATTTCGGCTTTATTTCGCTTGGCGTTATTTCACGTCACCTTGAATTTCAATGACCGAATCAACGGCTCCATGAATTGAAATACCGGTTCACGAAACCACCTTACTGATTACTGAAGGTGCCCGGCAGTTCGCATAGTTATTAAATCCAAGCATCCCTATAAGTTTTTGTTCGGGGCGGTATACTGAAACCAACAGTTTTGTCGTCAACAGGAAATTATTATCAAAATTCATCATTCTTTTTTATAAAACAACTAGCCTTTACCCGCGGCTTCGCTTGCGCTCATGTTTATTTTGCCAATATACAAAAATCATTAACGAAAAAATTATAAATGTATGTTATTGGTTAATACAGATGAACATAAAATTTTTACAAAATGAAAAATATTTACTGCAAACATAGGTTCTACCTCTCTGCGAACTGAATATCCCACTATTAGTCCAACAGCTGGTAGCAAATTTTTTGGGTGAACGCATAACCAAAATATGGGTTCGAGAATCTGCGGTTCATGGTGCATGCATATTAATATTGAACTCAAAAGTCTGGAAGTATTTTTTCGACACCCGTGTTGGGGATGGGGTGTTGAAAATATGTAGCTGTTTTCCAATGTTTGTGACAGGGTTACAACCACATCAATTTATTTTCAAAGAACAGGAAATGATCTTCTGTCTTTTCCCTTAGTCCATAGACTTTAATTTTGACGATCTGATTAAAAGAACCATTTTAACCATTTTAGGTGCACCATATCCAGAAATATTTGGAAATTTAAGAAATTAAACAAAAAATAAGGCAGATAAGCTTTTTGCTTTAGAAGGTCATATCTTCAGTTCTATTACTCAGATCATAAAATTAAATTTTTGGACTTATGAAAAATTCCAGAGCGCAGTTTCTCATTTTAAATAAATGAATTGAAGTGGTTGTACCCCTGACACAAACAATTTAAAAGTGCTATTTTCAACCCCTCGTTCCGAGAACGGGCGTCAAAAAAAATCTGCCAGACTTTTGCGTTTGAAGGGATGACTCATCAGTCACTCTCATAGAAGCCTGGCGGGCAGCTTGGTCCTCTAATCTTTTCTGTCATTGAGAAGGTGTCTCATAAGCCCTCAAAGCAGCTGATCACTCCACTTGTTCTTGCCTCCTTAATTCAGAAGAGGTTTTTTTTAAATCGAGCAATTTTTGCTACCCCGGCTCGCAGTGAGATCCTGGTTAATTTAGAAGATCGCTTGCGAGGCATTTTAAAAAGAAAGAAACTAAAAGAGAAAGCTAAAGTAAAGAAGCTGAAAAAGTAGAGTTAGAAGTAATAAACGAACCTCAAAATAATAAAGAACAAACTATCGCTCAAATGAAATTTCAAAATTGATTGATTTGTTTTAAAAATTTATTAATTTGTTTCCAAACTTTATTGATTTTTTTTTTCCTTTAAGTTGTTTTGGTACCAAATATTATTTTCTTTTTTTGTTTCATATGGTAAAAAAAAGTATCCTATTGACGCTTCCAGAGTCCCATCTATCTCTATATCAAAATTCATCCTGATTGATTCCAGCGGTTTAGGCGTGAAAGCGTAACAAACAAACAAACAAACTCACTTTCACATTTATAATATTAGTAGGATGCCTATCACTGCTGGTGAGAAATTTAAAGGAAAATAGGTTAAAAAAAATTGATTTTTCACATTTCTTTCAATGATTTTTTTTTTTTTTTTAATAATATATTTACACTCCACTTCAACTGAATAAGAACAAACATTTCCATTTTTCTTAACAGTGTGCATTAACTATTATCATTTGATTATCTTTATTGTTTGTTTATGATGTTTGGAAAAGAAAACAGAAAAATGTATTCAAAAAGTACTGCTATTTTTCCTCAAAAATTGAAACTGGTAATAAAAGTTAATGAAAGGTAGTAAAACAAATTTTACTGTGCATATTAATTCTTTGAAAATGCACAATATTTGAAAACAAAAATTGACAAACCAACTTTGAAAATCAATGTGCTCATTCAGTTGAAGTGGAGTGTATTTGCCTTCGAAAAAAAAATTGGTGTTCATTTGAAAATGAACATTGGTGTTTGCTCCAAAGTCTTATCTATCGCTCAGAGTTAGCTGATTTGCTAACAGAAAAAAGACAAGTGCTTTTTGTCAAAAGACAATAGTAATAACTTTAAAATATATTTGAGAGTGGTATTTTCCACCGCCAGTCAGAGAGGGTAATGCTCCCCTCGCCACCCTCCAGGTTAATGTGAATTTATAAGCTCTTTTTATAATGTATTAATGATTCCACCGTAAGTTATAAATACTTAAATTTCAGCCAATTTGACCGGGAAAAATTTTTCATACATTTAAAGTGGCGTTCTTTGGATATTTTCATTCATAGAACCTAAATGACGAGGACGACTATGTAGCATAGTTAAAAGTCATTAATGTTTTATACGATTACGAGGTATTGGAAATTATGTTCTTCGATTTGATGTGAAACATCGACACCGCATTTAAATCCATATCCCATGCCATTAACTTTAATATTTTAATGCCAAATGTGCATTTTTTTTTTAATTTTTTGAGTTTATATGAGGGTTTGATTAATCTATCCGTATTAAATGGATGGAACTAAATTTGCGGACATAATATGTAAGAGTAGAGCCAAACGAAATAGATATTTTCAATATAAATACGTAAAACATGTAGAGTTCAACCTCATATACGATATGCCTTCGTTGTATAGGTAACATTGAAACACCCACCATTTTTTCCTGAGAAATAATATGAACCACATTCACTCTTTCTACTGACAAATTGCTAGGTATATACATATGTATGTATGTAGGTAAGCTCAGTTTAAATTTTTTAGCGAGAGTTTACCAAAAAAATGCTTTGAAAAGCTTAAAACGAAGGGTGTTAGCTAAGAATTTGTTGGACCATCACCGCAATCAGAATTTTGTATATACTAAATGTTGATACATATGTATGTATGTAGATATATGTACTGTACACATCAGTTGATATTTTTGCTGTATCAACGTCCTTTTTTTCGAAATCGGTATGTGTGGCCTTTGTATATAAGTTGAAGTGGAAACAAACTAGCGATGAGTTATTATTTTTGATGAGATTTTAAGTTTAAATTTTAGATTTTTATTAGGATTACGTTACTATTATATTCTCTTTTCTATTCAAGTTCTCACAAACGAACTACAAGGGTGTTAGTTTATTGAATGTAAAAGAAATAATAAATTTATACAGAATGAAAATAAACTTAAATGAAAAATTATACAAAGCAAGTTGATGAAATTTGTTACAGTCAAATTAGAACAAAGTTGAAAGTCTAATACCGCCTCTTAATTTGATCGGATAACAAATCAACAAAAACATACAAACAAAAATTGATTAACATAATAATAAATTCTACGTTAAACATTTAACTATTATAAACAAAATTAAAATTTTAACAAAATTAAATTTTCTTTTAAAATAACAAAATGTAAAGTGAAATTAATTTAAATTTAAATTTAAACGATGTTTCTGGAAAAGGATTCTTCCGAGACTTTTTGTCATGATATCTGCAACTTGATCGTTGGTTGAGATATATTTTAGCTTGATTTCTTTGTTCGTAACAGCTTCTCGAATAAAATTATATTTCACATCGATATGCTTCATTCTTTTGTGATCACGTGGTTCTTCTGCCACTTTTATGCACGCTTGATTATCTTCAAATACCGTTGTTGATGAGTTGCAGCAATGACCTAGTTCCTTCAATAAACAACGCAACCATTTTGCTTCACAAATGCATTTCGCCAAAGCCAAGTATTCGGCTTCTGTTGATGAAAGGCTAACAGTTGGTTGCTTTTGTGATAACCAACTTATTGTATTACCAAAAACCTTGAATACATAGCCCGATGTTGACTTGCGATCGTTCTTATCACCAGCCCAATCGGAATCAGCGTATCCAATCAAAACATCAGCCATAGCATTACGATGATAAACCATTCTCAAATCAGATGTTCCCTGGATGTATCTCAAAATACGTTTGGCATACATAAAGTGTTCATCAGTACAACAGCTTTGAAATCTACTAAAATAATTTGTCGATGCACACAGGTCAGGTCGAGATGTTTGAGTAGCATACGTTAAACATCCAATAAGTTCTCTATACGGTTGACTAGTTCTATTTGTAACGTCACCATTCGGTAAACTTAAACCATTTTCAATAGGTGTAGCAGCCGCTTTGCATTCGGTCATATCAAATTTCTTAAGAACATTCTTCAAATAATGTGACTGACTTAAGGCAATTAAATTGTTATTTCGTTCAATATGAATTCCCAGAAACGAATTCATTTTTCCAAGATCCGTCATTTCAAATTCTCTTGCCAATTCCGCTTTAATATTGTTTACCATTTGTGTATTGTTGGAGATGATTGCCAAATCGTCGACATATAAGAGAATATAACAAATCATATCATTTTCGAATTTGATATATGTACAAACATTGGTCTGACTGGCAACGGTTAAAACCAATGTTAGTAATGAATTGATTAAAACGTTCATTCCACATCCGTGAAGCTTGTTTCAATCCATACAATGATTTATTTAGCTTGCAAACCATTGTTTTATCTTTCACGAACCCTTCTGGTTGTGTCATGTAGATATCTTCTTTTAATTTCCCATTAAGAAATGCACATTTAACATCCATCTGATGTATTTCATATCCAAAATGGTTAGCAATTGATAGTAAAACACGAAAGGTAGTCAGCTTGGCTGTCGGTGAATAAGTTTCGTTATAATCAAAACCTTTTTCTTGCGAAAAACCTCTTGCAACAAGTCTTGCCTTGTATTTGTCAATGTCACCGTTCGGTTTATATTTCAGCTTAAAAACCCATTTACATGTGATAGCTTGACGACCAGTTGGTAGCTTACACAAAGACCAAGTTCCATTTTTTAGCAATGATGAAAATTCATCATTAATAGCCATTTCCCATTTTGGCCAATCAGCACGCTTTCTAGCATCGTTAATAGTAACCGGATCATTTTGCACAAATTCCTCTGCTGACAGTGCAAAGCTTGCGAACCATACATCAGACTCATATCGATCTGGCTTCTTTTTCAGGCGTTCGCCCCGACGCAATCCATTGCTGTTATTATTCGATGCACTTTGGAAATTGTCGTTGGTGTTATCCAAATCAACACCTATGATATCATCGTCTTCGTTGTTGTTGTAACCGATGCCATTCAAATCGACATCGTGGACACTATCTTGCTTTGTGTTACCGATACTCTCCAAATTAGCAACGTGGATTTCTCGTTAACATTCATCATGGATCTCATCATTTGCCGCCTCTGAATCAAATATGTCGATAAAATTCAGACGATCAAAAACTGATTTTTCGTTGAATGTCACATTACGACCCATGACCAGCTTATTACTGTCGATGTCCCATAGACGGTATGCATGTGAGGATGAACCATACCCAAGCATGTAACATTTAGATGACTTAGCATCCAACTTCGTTCGATTTTCTTTTGGCACATAGTTATAGCAAATTGATCCAAAAACACGAAGATGCGATAAATCTGGCTTTTTACCATACCAAATTTCAGCCGGTGTTTTGCTTGCAAATTGCTTACCAACAGCACTTGTTGGTGAGCGGTTCTTGACATAATTTGCATACATAACAGCTTCGCTCCAAAATCGACGACTTAAACCACTCGACAAAAGCATGGTTCTAGCTTTTTCAACAACAGTACGATTGAAACGCTCAGATACTGAATTCATTTCGGGATTGTATGGCACGGTGAATTTCAGTCGAATACCTTTATCTACACAAAAAGTTTTAAATTCTTTTGAGCAATACTCACCGCCATTATCCAATTGCAATTTTAATATTTTCTGACCATGTTGCGTTTCAGCCATAGCAACATATTCTTGAAATTTAACGAAAACTTCACTTTTCTGCCTTATGCAATATACCATGGATGCACGTGAAAAATCGTCAGTAAAAGCTACGAAAAATCGGGAACCATCATGCGCTGATTCACTCATTGGACCGCTGACATCTGTATGAATTAGTTCCAGTACTCGTTCAGATCGAATTCCTTTTCGTGGAGGATATGGTAAACGCGTCTGTTTACCAAGCACACAAGACTCACAGAATTTGTCTTCACAGTTCACAGATAACTTGTCCAAACCAGTCACCATATTTTGATTCACCATCTTCTTCATATCACTGACATTCAAATGAGCTAGACGAAAATGCCACAAGGTTTGTGATGCTTTGCTCAATTTTTCCACACCAGCAATACCAGCAAATACACTTCGTTCAACATGAAAAGTCGTTTCATACAGTTGACCATTTCGATGAGCAGCGAACATATTTGTACCATTCTTGGATATAAATGCATCAACACCACTGAAAGTTATCTTATATCCTTTTTCAGTTAGTTGACGAATTGACATTAAATTGCATTTAAGATTTTCAACAAACAAAACGTTTTGAATAGTCTTTGTTGAATTGTCCCCATTGAAAAACGTCTTTATTGAAATGTCACCTCGCCACTTTGCGACCAAGGAAGTACCAGCCTTTGCTGTCGAAATATTGATCGGCTCGATTCTATGTATGCGATTGAAAAATGCTTTATTGTTGACAATATGATGAGTTGCACCCGAATCAAGAACAAAATGTATTTCTTCAAAACCATCATTACTTTGCTTTGATGTACATGAACTTATGCAGCATGACGCAACATCACCGTCCTTCACAATCGACTCACTATTTGATATTTGTTCTTCACAAAGCAAGAATTCTGGATCTTCAACTTTCCTAGCACAATTCGCACCTGCATTTTTCTTACCATTCGAATCATTTTTCTTCGACAAATTTACTCTACATTTCGATTTGATGTGGCCTGGCTTTTTGCATCGATGACAAATTATTTTGGAACGATCTGCTTGCATAGCCATCGAGTCACTCGATCTTCCACTACGCACACTGTTACCAGCAGTACGTTTTCCACATTCATCCAAAAGACGACTTTTTACAAATTCGATAGTTAGTTTGGACGTATCCATCGTTTCCAGCGCTGTCACTAACCCATCAAAGCTTTTTGGTAATGTTAACATCAAATGACAAACTACATCGAGTTCTTCTAATGTGGCACCAATCGATTTCAATTCACGCACAGTATGATCAAATTGAAGAAAGTATTCGTTGACATCATCACCATCTTTGTATCGCATCGTCAATAACTGTTTTCGCAGCAGTAACTGACCGGCAACACTCTTGCGTTCAAATACACCAATCAAAGTGTCATATATATCCTTGACGAAATTTTTGTCTTTGATGTATTCCAATTGAGAATCCCCAATAAACTGCACCAAAATCGACTTGCACTTTTTCTCATCAGACTTCAACAAGCTTTTGTATTTTTCGCTATTCGCACCCGTTGGAACAGCCTCCAACATCGATTGCAATGTATTTATTAAAAACTTTTCTAGACCTTTTTCTTCCAGCAAAATTTGAATCCGATATTTCCAATTCGAGAAATTTGTACCATCAAATGGCTTCACCTTCTGCATATTGGTTTCCATATTAAGTTCGTAATTCAATAATTCTTTTTGCGTGCGATTTTTACTAAATTGAAAATCTTCCTTCAACGCAAAACAACCAAAAAAAAATTAAATTAAAATTTTATTATTGAATTGATTCCTGGGCCCATAACCTGTTAGTTTATTGAATGTAAAAGTAATAATAAATTTATACAGAATGAAAATAAACTTAAATGAAAAATTATACAAAGCAAGTTGATGAAATTTGTTACAGTCAAATTAGTACAAAGTTGAAAGTCTAATAAAGGGTACCACCAATGATCAAGCTTAGCGATGACCTTTATTTTTCTACATGAAAGACAAGTCGCCATTTTTCTTTGATTATTTTTAGAGGGCCTTGCCAATAACAAAATTTAAACACTTAAATATTTAAGTAATCATCATCGTGTCATGTAACCGCGGTTTGGGCGTAGGGCACCAACAAGACATATCCATCCATCACAGTTTGCAGCATGGTACTTTATAACTGTGGCCACGTCTTTCTCTTGGAGTCTGCTTCCACTAGGTTCTCGGTCAACTTGATCAAAGGCCTTCTCAAAATCCGCAAAGGTAAGGCGGTGATTGTAATTCCATCGACTGTTCAAAGACGATACGCAGGGTGTTGGATATGGTCGACACACGATCGATTACTGCGGAAGCCAGCTTGATGCCTCTTGAGTGAAGACTCGATTCCGATCCCTTATCCACTCGGTATTCCTCAAGTCCAGCTGCTTTATTGTTCTTGAGGAGGTTCTGAAGGGGGATCGATTTGAATACCCTTATAGGAACTGCACATCTTGTAAAGCTGAGGCAATTCAACACTCTTCTTAACGGAAACGGAAAATAATCTTTCCATATGCGTTGCTGATCCTCAATTGATATCTATCAAAAGTGTGACATGCACAGCCATTGAGCGATTATTGGATTTGCTTTTTTTTCCAACAACATCTTTGGACCGTGACCTCAAGTCATTTTTTCTCATCATGCGTTTCACACCGCAACGACTTAGGCATTGAGGTCTAATATGAGTGTAGCCCGCGGCTTTGTCTTCCTCAGTCGCGTCATTGGTGGGGCGGGTAGGCGTAGCACAAAATAATTGTTATGTTACGAATTTTTGAACGATAAACTTTGCTTTCATTAATCTCTCAGAAATGGGCTCCCAGGAAATAAGACTACACCTTGCTTCTTTGTTCAACATAATTCCGACACCATGCATGCTTTTGCAACCCTCTCTTTCACTCTGTCTGGGATTACAGCATTCTCGTTTGTCGAGTGTCACATCTGTATTCTCCACCTAGTTTCGGTAATGCCCAGGAAATTGATCTTTATGGGAATTTTTTCACGCTAATTTTTCTTATTCACGAGATATTTGATTAAACGCCTTTTCCAAAATGGGGGCTGACTTTCGCGCCACTCCGTCCCGCCAAACTTGGATTTACATTCGAAGGATATCCCTGAACATACATAATTGTACGGACTTTTGAAATATTGTGACGTGAGAGTTTTGCACAATTCTTTCAAGAACGACTTTGTCGAAGTCACATGACTGCGCGTCGCCTTGCCTGAAACCTTTTTTGACATCAAAGGTATCGGTGAGGTCTTTGCTGACCTTGATGGAGCAGCGTGCAGTTTCCATCGTCATCTCGCACAAACGGACGAGCTTAGGAGGGATGCCAAAACTAGACATTGCTCTAGACACCTCGTCTCTATACGCCTCGTCTCTATGCTGTCATACGCGGCCTTGAAATCGATGAAAAGGTGGTGGGTATCGATTTGAAATTCCAGGCTTTTTTCCCAAGATCTGCGGTAGTGTGAATATTTGGTCAATGGTGGACTTCCCTAGACTTAATACACACTGAATTGGACCTATCAGGGTGTTGACGAATAGCTTCCGAGAAGATCTTGTACGCCAAAATAAAAAGACTGATGCCTCTGTTATTCGTGCAGTCCAGCGGATCACATTTCTTGAGGATCGGGCAAACAGTGCTGAGGTTCCATTTATATGGGCATGCTTTCCTCCGACCATATTTTGCCGATGAACTAGTGCATACTCCTAACCAATTCACTTCACCGACAGCTGCTTTGCATAGCTCAGCCACAAGGCCAGAAGCTTTATTGGTCTTAAGTTTAGATATAGCTATCTTTACTTCGTTGAGATAGGGTGGACGCCATTGTTAGCCTACGTCATCCAGGTTGAATGGTATAATATCTGCATGGTAGCGGCATTTTCTTGAGCAGCTCTGGTCCTTCTATGCAGATACGCTGTATATGCCTGTTATTTGGCTGCATGTACCTACTTGCCGTTATTCTTCATCAAAACAGGGGTTTCGGTGTGGTGGTCGTGCGAGGCCCAACACATCAGAGTCGGCATCTCTGACTTCCTGGCTGTTCTTCCACTGATTCTCGATACTTGCAATTGGCAGTATAGAACTATTTAAGAGGTAGCGAGAGACTCGATCAGAAAAGGACCTGGTGATTTCTTGCGACTGAAGCCGTCCGACATCGAACTGAGTTCGTTATCGCAGATGGTATCGTGTGCAGGCAATATCTTCCTATTCTGCCACCAAAGCCGTCTTCTTTTCCAAGTATGGCATCAAATTAACCGAGACAATTTCAATGTCATATCAAGGGCATTTCTCATATGTCTTGTCCAGGAGCTCGTTAAAATTGTCATTGGTGTCATCATCTTTTTCCTCTGTGGGACCATGCGCGTATATGAGGCTAATAATGGCAAATTGTCGTTAGGCGCCCGTTCACATAGTTGAAACTTGAAACTCAAGACTTCTTGCCTAAACCGCGTTGTGGTCAGTAACAGTCTGCCGTAGTAGATGTCACAGTCTTTCACGCTATGCTAAATGTTTTACTGCACGTGGTCTATAGAGAGACAGAACATTCTACGTGCAGATCCGAAGTTCGTTGTCCTTATTTCGTTTGCTGGGCTTGTTGTTGCTTCGCAACTAAAATCTCTTTACGTGGCCGGGAAGTCACACCGACGGCACGACCCCCGAACTAGAGGACCAGACCCGTAAGATTTAATTCCAAGGGCGAGTAGCCGGATTAACCGCTCCTTATAGGCCTGGTCTACATACATATCGTAGTTAGTCGTCCGTTTAACTTCTAATTGCAAAACTCACTATCTAAGCAACCCCAGAGTGTATTTGTGCCAAAATCACTGCCAAAAGAACCAATACAGATACACTCCTGAGAGCTGGGATGTACCTTATGAATTTTATATAAATCGTCAAGAATAATTTATTATGACCTTGCAATGTAAGCTCAAGCTCAAGTGAATTTAGCCAGAATTTAAGAAAGTTAAGAAAAAAAAATAATAAAACTGGAACAGACAACTTAAATAACAAAGCAAAGCACCATTGCCGGTGGTGCTTTGTTATTTAACTTCTGGAGCTGGAACTAAGGATAACATTTGGAATGTCAGAGTAAATACACACATAGCTCAAAGGTTGCTCGTACTTCAATGAAAAGAATAAAGGCATCTCGACAATTTATTCAGGTTTTCGAATTGTCATTTTACTGATTTATATCTGAGGTTGAAAGGTAAAGATAAAAACATCTTGATGATGGGTATAGTTGAAAGCTTTAAGGAAGAAACAATATTATTTTATACGTTAATACCCATAGAGGATATATGTACATAAAAGGCCTAAACTAGTATTAAAATTTAAATACCTACCTTTTTCATTGCAAAAGCATTATCTTCTAATGCCTTTAAAGGCATCAAATGTTGAAGGATCAAAAGGAAATTAATGTTTGTGTGTCAATTTTAAATCAGAAAAGGGTCACCAATTATAGGCCAGAGTAGTTGTTTACTCATACATTTCTTCCTTGTTTGAAATTGAAAGCTCAAAAACCCAAGGTTTACCTTATTTAAAAGGTCGGATATTAATGTAAAATATGCAAATAAGAAAGGTGTGTATGGAGTAAAAAAAAAATAAGAACAAAGGCTTAGGACGAAATAAATTCAAATTTCCTTAGAGTTTTGACCAATTTCCGCTTTGATATCTCTGGTCCTTTACTTAATTGGCAATCTTCCACTGCCTGGGATGTTTCCACAGTTAAGAGGCGGAAAGGTTTGATTTTGGGCAGGAACTAAGGTCTATTTGCTTAACTGATCACATAGGTATCTATATAATAATAAATAACGAACTTAAACATGCTTCTAATGATGAATCAATTTAACGCTTTCCTTGTTAATTATAAATATTTCTGTCCACAGCTAGTGGCGTAGGGTGGTGGGGGGAGAAAAGCGGTCTGCAATGGGTGGCATTTCATGATAGTCCGAGAGCCGGTGACATGAAAGGTCCCATCATCGTGGATATAGACATAAAATATATCATTGGAAAGCTAGTTGTATGTATGTACTTTCAAAAAAACTCGGTACGACAGGCTCTGCTGCCGAATGTATCGGTCGGTGACGTGAAATAACGCCAAACGAAATAAAGCCGAAATTCAAAAATTTGGTCTTATTACGTTTTCAAAAACGAAATAAGACCAAATTTTAAATTTGGTTTTATTTCATTTTAGTACAGGTAAAATAGGATAAATAAAACAAAAAACTTGGTACCACCATAAAACTTGGTGAAAACGTTTCATGTACTATGAGAATGAAGAATCAAAAGAGTCTATAAAAATATTTCATATGGAAGGGTGTTTTTTTGAGAGTGGGAGGGGCGTAAGTTGTGGTGTATCAAACGGAAAAATAAACTTTGGTGCAACCTAAGCATATGACACATGTTTTCAAGGTAGTTTTAAATGCTGAATCAAATGACACCAAAACCATGTCGATACGACCTCCATGAAAAAAGTTATTGTCATTTTTGTGTTAGGATGACTATATTTTCAGTATAAGAGTCAGATACTACCGAAAACCAGGTGAAAATGGTGGTCTGTCGATAAAACCTGGCATAAATGGTTCATTTATCATGAAAAGCAATAATAAGAAGAGTCTATAAAAATATCTGTGGTTAAAGGGTGTTTTTTTGAGGGTTTTAGTGAGTGTTGGGGTTATGGTGGGATTATTGCCATATAACCTATTACAAAAATGGTACCCTCATGAAACCTAATAAAAATGTGGTATGAACTACCATAATAAAGAATCAAAAGAGTCTATAAAAATTTCTATATGGTAGAAGGATATTTTCTATGGGTGAAGGAATGTATAAAGCTTTTTCCAAAAACTAAAATTGTTTCCAAAAACAAATAACACCCTTTACCCAAGCCCACAAAAACACCCTTTCTTCCTTGATATTTTTGTAAACTACGTAAATTCTTCATTCCCGCAGTAAATGAAACACTTTTAACAAGATTCTTGAGGGTTACCATCCTTTTCCATTTTTTTGAAAAATAACCACACACTTCCCCGCTTCCCCCTATCTTCAAAAAACACACCCTTCCACGCAAAATATTTCTATAGACTCTTTTGATTCTTCATTCTATAAGATAATAGCACATTTTAACAAAATCTCATGGGGGTACCATTTTTGTCACAGGTTTTATGGCAATATGGCACCACTACCCCAACTCACCAAGAAAAACACCCTTTTACCACAGATATTTTTATAGACTCTTCTTATTATTAATTTTCATGACAAATGAACCATTGATGCCAAGTTTCATCGTCAGACCATTATTTCAACTGGTTTTCGGTAATATTTTACTTTTATACTGAAAATATAGTCATCGTTACATAAAAATGACAGTAACTTTTTTCACGGAGGCCGTATCGACTTGGTTTTGGTGTCATTTGATTCAGCATTTAAAACTACCTTAGAAACATGTGTCATATGCTAATGTTGCACTAAAGTTAATTTTTCTGTTTGATACACCACAACTTCCCCCCCTCTCCCCCTCAAAACACACCCTTCCATGCAAAATATTTTTATAGACTCTTGATTTTTCGTTCTCATAATGCATAAGACGTTTTCACCAAGTTTCATGATGGTACTAATTTTTTTTTTATTCGAAAGACTTTTCGTACTATTTTACCTGTACTATTTATGAAACCGAATTAAGACCACTTTGGCTTAATTTCGTTTTCAACTTATTTCATAATTTCAAATATCTAATTCTGCCGAAACTGACATTTTTACTTGCGATTATAGGTACTGTAAGGCAAGTTTTGGATTCGTGCAAAAAAAATTTTGAGATAACAATCAAACATGATATTACGATGACACCAAAAAAGTGGGTGCCACAATTCTGTCTGTCTGTCTGTCTGTTCGTCTACAGTCTAAACGGCTCGATCGATTGTCTTCAAACTTGGTTTTTGGTGATTATGCCCACACGTTTTTTTCATATTTTTTTTTTAAACCAAAAATAACGGTACCTGCCATACATTTTTTTTTTGGCAAATTTACATACCTAATCGTATTTTTTTTCAAAAATGGCTCGACAACTTTTCTTAAAAAAAATTCAATAAATTTAGTTTAGTAAAGGCTTTCTTTGGGTGGAAAACTATTTTTCAAAAATGGTTATTAATGGTACCTCCCAAGGAACCACTTTTTTAATTTTTGATTTTCTTCAAAATGGTATGACCGATTTCAATAATTTTGTTTATGTAGAAGCTTCCAAAAAATTTTAATAGTTTTGTGTACCAAAATTTTTGAAAAAAAATATTTTTTGGATTTTTAAAAAATATTTCAAAATTTTTTTTGGAAAATCAAATATTTCGAAAACGGAATTATAGATTTTTTTGAAACTCAATATTTAAGACTTTTTTAGTACTCTCTAAAATATTTTTAGAAAAAATTTTACATTTATGAAAAAATAACGGTACCTGCCATACAAAAGTGAAAAAACCGCAAGGGAAAATATTTTTTTTTTCTCAAAGACGACTCCTACGATTTTGATTAAACTTTTTCCATTTACCTAAATTATAAAATTTTACACTTAGCAACTATTTATAGTATCATGTCATAGAACGGATTTAGATGATTTTTTTATATACACATTTCAGATAAGATTAAATAATATAGCATATTAAAATTTTCAAAAAAAAAGGTTTTGGATTTTTAAAAAAGTTTCAATTTTTTTTTGAAAATTTGATATCTCAAAAACGGGTTGACAATTTTTTTTCAAATTTTGTTTTTATCTGCACGTAACTATATACTTTAGATATGCATACTAAAATTTGCCCTTAAAAATGTTTTAAGAATTTTATACATACAAAATTATTTTTTTTAAAAACCGCTCCAACGATTTTTAATTTTTGTTCCCCTTACAGTCATATTCAATCAAGAATTAAGATGGAATTCTTTTTTATCACCTCGAACTGTTAAAAGAGTTGTTCTAGCCAATTTCAATGTCGTTTCAATATTTCATGCTTCTCTACATTTTTCTCTCATAATTTCCATGCCTTTATATACAATTTTCTTATACCCGCAGTGTCTTCAACATAAGAGCAACTACGTGCAACCCAGTCGTGCATTTTATTTTCCAAGCCAGAGCTTTAATTTACTAAAATATTAAATTTAAAGAATTTATAATGTGCGATAAATTCTTTAAATTTAATAAAAAGGATAATTAAAACTTTTAACGTCATCATCTTGCAAAATACCATTGTCTTTCCTGCCATCTTTTATCTTCAATGAGCTGTGTGTCATTTTGAATGCGTGCAGCTATTATCCTTTGATGAAATGCCTATGCAGTGGCAGCTTTCATAATAACTTATTTTATTTCTGAAAAACCCTTGAGCCACATACCTTTTATCAAAACTCAACCATACCTATACTTAATACCTTTGTACTACATACGTTTATGGTATCACATCTTTATATCTACTTCAACTGTTGCCATAATATTTTGTCGTCGGTGTTCGTATAACCCCTTTAACATAACTTTATGACGAATTTATGAATATACATACACACATGCACGAGTAATGTGCCGAGATATTTATATGTTAATATAATGACAATTTATCAGCAAAAAAAAAATATTTCATCTTACGAACACTCGCATTTCATCCATGAATGGTTAAGTATCTCTTGCGGGAATAATGAAGCTCGTTTGCAGGCATTACACAACCGTCATTGCCAAAATAAAGAGTAGGTATAGCTGGGTTGAGAGAACTTACATTTAAGGGAGATAAGGAAGGATCAGGATTAAGGATAAACTGTGCCAAAAGAAAATTGAAAATCTTCTTAAAATTTTTCAAGCCATCAATATATTAAAAGTTACGTGAAGGAAAACCTTGCGTCCCGTTTTCAGTATTACATATAAGAAGCGGAGGAGCATGAATAGTTAAATTGACATACCGTCGAAAAGGTCGTGTCCCATGACAGGTGTGCACAGTAAAAATCATTCCGTTAAGGAAGGAAATGATTATTTGAAATATACATGTATGTAGTTTTTTTCACCATTTAATAGGTAGATTAAGGAGTCTGATAATGATAATAGTACCTATTATCATGTAGGTCTTTATTTTCACGGTCTGCAGCAAGATATATTAACTGTGGCCCCTTGTTTGTCTGGGATTCTGCTTCAGCTAGAACTGTTGATTTCCATGTTGTTCTTGGTCTTTCAACCCGCCGTGCACCCTGAGGATTCCATTCAAATGACTGCTTTGCAATTTTATCGTTTGGTTTCCTCAGTCTGTGACCAATCCATTGCAATAACGCTTTCTTATGTCAACGCACGTTCAGCCGCTCTTGACTTGTCCTGCGCCACAATTCTTCGTTTAATATAGCCAAATTTCTAGAATATGGTGTATAGACAGCGATTCACAAAACCTGCAATTTCCTTGAAATAGTAGACGTGACTTTCAAGGTTTCGCAAGCATATAAATATAAAATAAATTGGGTGGTGCAACAGCTCGAGGAGAACCAGGACCTAGTGACTTACAACTCACAACCATTCCTGTGTGCGTGTTTGTTGTTAGGAATGGAGGGGACCTACAGTTTTTTGCCGAGTCCGAACGGCTAAATGAGAAGCACTTTTCATGACAAGTGTATACTCTTGGAGGATTCGTCAGTTCCTCGCAAGAGGCAGTACCTCGGATAAAACATTTCTGTTTTTAGGTGGCATGGCTGGGAATCGAACCCAAACCTTTGGCATAACAGTCCTACGCACTTACCATCATGCCACGAGGTACTACAGGTTTTGCAAGCATATAACTGCACGGATTTGACATTGGATTCGAAGAATATCAACTTCGTGCGTAAGGAGAGAGTACCGAAGACAGCACGCGAGCCTTATTAATTCTACTTTTAACATCCATAGATGTACCGCTATTTGCAGAAACAATACTGCCAAGGTTAGGTTAGGTTAGGTTAATGGGCTGACGGTGGATCTTGTTCCCGTCACACTTAGATCAATGTTGATCCATTGTGGTACCCTGATGGATTGGACCATCCCTTTAAAAATATAACCTATGAAACCTTATGGAGCATCGAACCATTTAGAGGCGTTGATGAAGTTCATTAAACTTGAGATGTTATTGCCTGTTGACTTCGAGATTTCTGCTAGATCATTGAAGAAATAGCTACCCAAACATTTTTTCCTTATATTGCAGAGTGCCGGACATTGACCTAGGAAGTGAAGGGTGTCCTCCTCTACTTCTACGTCACCGCAACCTCTGCATAGGTCTTCAGTACTTAGTCTCATCTTTTTCTTGTGGTAACCTAAGAGATTATGTCCCGTGATAATTCCTATTAAAAGATTCAGGGATCTCTTTTTCAGGTTTATGATATGGTGCGTTTTTTTCTTATTGTAGCTAGGCCACAAATTCTTTGTAGTGGTACAAGTTGCGAGTGAGTTCCATCTGTCATTGGTAAGTTCCACTATCTTCTTACCAATTGTCTGTTTAGTGGCACAGGATGGAATTTTAACACCGGAGTCCGTTAGGCTTTGATCTAACGATGAACCAGTCCTTGCCAGTTCATCTGCTTTTTCATTTCCTAGAATTCCACAGTGCCCAGGAACCCAGCAGAGTCTGATGTTGTGCTGTGTGGCAAGAACCTTGAGCTCTTCGCGACAATCAATTGTTGAATGTTGAATTCCGACATAGTTACGAGAAATGTTGGCCTCATTTATTTCTTATATTTCGGACATCGCACATTGACTTCCTCCATCGCTGCTAAATCATGATATGGTCAGTTTGACCCTCCGGATGCACCAAGGTGATTTTGTTGCACGTCTTGTGCTTAAATACAGTCCCACCTACTACAATACTATTCGCGTTACAAAAGTCGAAAAGCCAATTGGCATTTTCGTTCCGTGACCCCAAGCCATTTTTTTCCATCACGCGTTCCAGACCGTAATTATCTGAGCCGACTTGGGCATTGAAGTTTCCGATGACGACTATGATATCAGCTCTCGGTACACTCCTGTAAACCGAGTTAAGATGAGGGTAGAACGCGGTTTTGTCTTCATCGGTCGCTTCATTTGTGGTGGCGTAACCCTGAATAATTGTGACGTTAAGAATTTTTGAACGAAACCTTGCTGCCATTAATCTCGCATAAATGGGCCCCCAGGAAATAAGACTACGTCTTGCTTCTTCGTTCAACATAATTCCAACACCATGCAGTCTTTGGCCACTCTCTCTTTCATCCTCCCCAAAATACAGCATTCTCGTTTGTCCAGTGTCAGATCTGTATTCAGCTCTTCTATGCCCAGGATACTGATCTTTGGGCTTAGCGTTTCACGCTCAACCTACTCGTATCTACCTTCGCTGTACAAGGATCATAAGCGTTCCATTACGCTTCTTGAAAGACTTCTTCTATTTGCCGACGATTCATTTATTATTATGGTGTCTTGATTGACGCTCGAACATGAAAGATGCCGTACCCCCAAATCCGATGTGCGGTTTACTGCAACCGAAGTTGCAGAAGGATTTTTCATAAAAAGATTACCTCTTGGGGACTCATTTCCATTTGTTGTCATAGTTCATGTATTTGCAATGCATAACTGCTCGAGGCCGCACACTAAGGGAAAACAGATGCCTTTTGTAGCCGCCCAATATGGGTTATTATGGTTATGCTGCTGCGGTTGGCCTTTCAAAACAAAGGCTCCTCCGCCACAGGGTATCATGCCGTTGACTGCCACCTGCAGTTCATCCGCCTTTAAGGCCTTTAACCATCCCAAGGACAAGTATGTGCCCTGGCCAGCATCGCTATAGGTTGTCTGCTTATCCCGGCAGTCATTCGGTCCCCCTGCACGTTAGCGTGACCCGATCTCTACCACGCGGAGGTGGCGCATAGGGATTTTCCTTTCATTTAGCCTAGGGCCAAAGTGGCGTCTTAGCACTCTCCACTACTTTTAGGTTTAACTTTTGTTTAATAGCTAGTTTATTATATTTTTATCAACATCTATTTAAAAGACCGAATACAGTTTAGTTTGTTTTTGTTTAGAAATGAGTTTATATTTTGGTAGTCCATAATCGGTACACTTCCTCTATTCATTTTACAAAAATATACATGCATATGCATATATAGTTATGTGGTTAATAATTCCTTGCGAATAAAACCACAATTAGTTTTTTTTAATTAAAGAACTTTATTGAAATACGTAATAATAAAACGAACAACTTTACAATACGAACACTTAAAGTCGACTGTCTTAATAGACTTACAGCTATATTATTCACTCCAGGTGTAAGTATGGTTTAAGTGAATTTTAAACCTGTCCTATTAACTCGCATTTTTTAAACTTTTCAATTTAAACTTTTGTTCATAATATTCACTCCAAACGCGCATTAAACTTGGTGGATTTAAAATACATTACAACCGGATGGAAAAGTGCTTAAACTTGACTTTACACCGATTTTAAACATACGGAATGTCAATAATTTGACATTTGCCAGCATGTGTTACCTATTTGTTGTTGTATTTCAAATTTTATCGTTCAAAATTTGAAAATCCTGATTTGGCGTTTGAAAAAAAAAATCAAAACAGTTAAATTATTGTCTATTAATTTATCTCAATTAATAAATTGATACAAAAAAATGTCGAATCGCAAAATAATAATAAATAAAAATGGGTGGCGCAACAGCTCATGGAGAACCAGGGCCTAGTGACTTACAACTCACAACCATACCTGTGTGCGTGTTGTTGGCAGGAATGGAGGGGACCTACAGTTTTTTGCCGAGTCCGAACGGCTAAATGAGAAGCACTTTTTCATGACAAGTAATACTCTTGGAAGATTTGTCAGTTCCTCGCAAGAGGCAGTACCTCGGATAAAATATTTCTGCTTTTAGGTGGCACGGCTGGGAATCGAACCCACACCTTCGGCATGACAGTCCTACGCACTAACCATCACGCCACGAGGTACTACGATCAAAATAAAGGTGGTGGAAGCAATAACACCAAGCGGGAAAATGATAAAAAAGAAGAAAACATTTTTCCCAAACCGAAAACATTAAATATTTAATCATCGCGAAAGACCGCTTCTACATGCGGTACACTCGACGAGAACGCCGTTGATTCTCCATCTGGTCCAGAAATGCATCTTCTGAGGACGAAGACATCGCCATTTCATTTATAAAACCTTATTTTGTTGCTTTTATTTTATTTTATTTTATTTTATCTTTAATAATGTATTTGCGTAAAAACTTCAAATATGACTTTGCTTGGCTAAAATGACTGAATGTACTGAAAATCTAGTTTACACCCGGGTTAAACTGCTTTAACAGCTCCCTGGAGGGCAGTTAAAATTGAATCGGGTTACACGCGACAAAGTTTAATAAATAGGGTTTGTTACCGAGTTTAAAGAGTCAATATTATGCGCTTGGGTTGAACTTTTGAGACTTTACTCACTTTTAACCAAGGTGTAAATTTAAAACCGGATTAATTGAGTGAATAATATGGCGGTTAGAAATAAACTTACATTGGTACTTAACTTACGAGCTACGGTTTACGATATTGGAAAGATCTCTCCAGCATTGTCTTCTTTAGAAGATAATGTTGGAAAAAAGAGATTTAACATACAATTTTGAATGCACTCTTCGTGTTTGCTTTGCAAACTAAAAGAAGTGTGGTGAAAAAGTGACCTCTTACTTAGTGGGTGGAGGTTACGCACTTAGGAGAACATAAGGAGCATTTCAATATGTGACACCTCCCCCAATAAATATTTTTGGTCTCCAAAAATTTAAACAATTGAAATTAGTCGTACAAACATAGAATTAGTTCTTCTTTTTTTATTTAATTTTAATTGATTTATTTATTTAACATTAATAATTTTATTTGATTTTCCAGTTCTTTTTTTTTGTAACATATTTCTTTTCTTTCAATTTCAGTTAATTTGTTTCTCTTTTTTTTTTTTAATTAAATACCTACTATTTATTTTTAATCTTAATACAAATTTGAGGTTTTTTTTTTCATAATCTTTTATTTTGTAATGATTTTATTTTAATTATAAATATTAGGATTTCAAATTAATAATTAATTAAAGTTTTCAAAGTTCGTTTCTTTCAGTTTTATCATAAACATGTTCAATTCAAAGATCTAATTTAATAATTTTCTGTTTTAATTTACATGAACATTTGTTTTGCTACTATCTTTCCAATATTTTATTTTCAAACTATTTAGAAATACATATTTGTTATTTATATTTGTTTCATACTAGTTAAGGTTTCAGTTTTCATTACAATGTTCTCTTTATTTTTTGTTCATAGGGCAGGGCACTCCATCAGCAACTATTTGTCGAGATAATAAATATAACAATTCTTTTCCCAAATTATTGTCAAATCTAGCCAAATTGTAAGTCATTAAACTAAAAATTATCTGAAACCATCCAATTGTACTCAAAACTCAAATATGCAACTAAGTTGTTCCGATTCACGTCGTGTAAACAAAGTTCTCTTTTCATTTTCAAAACAAAATTTGTTCCTAACTACACCGTGTGAACAGCACCATTTTTGCTCACACCACAAACGTATAATGGATTCTGAACAAATTCTAAACAAATTTGTGACAGAAGGAAAAATAATCGCTACCTGAAACGCATTCAGCTATGACATTTCTGTTGTCAAGTGTCAAATCAAGATCAAAATTGCAAAATGTTTAGATTAATGGAGGAAGGAAATAATAATTAAAAGAAAACAAGATGGATAACCGTTATGATTTTAAACAAATTCTATTAAAGATGGCCCTGAAAACCTGAGTAATAAATTATTTTGAAGTAAATACCTACAGTGACAAAAAAAAGAAATGCAAAATGTGAAAGTAAAAACCCATATTGAAAACTAAAGGATGAATCTGAAAACAAATTTAACGAGGTACATATATACCTACATACATGAATGAATGTGATTTAATTTATGAAATTTGGTGTTTATATTTGCGCTTAAGCTGTTTTCTGTGATATTTTATGTTTCGTTTTGTTGTTTTATCAACTACATAATTGCCATCTTGTTCAAAATTATTGAGTCTTTTATATTTTGGTTTATTTTTGAAGACGGTCCGATTTTGAACAATGTTTGGGCATTGATTCATGCAGGTTCCTATTTCCTTATTTGTGTTATTTACTCTGGTCTCTTTTTCTTTTTGAAATTTATCCGCTAATGAGTCAATGTCTTCCCTGCTAATATTTTTTAAGATAAAATCAATTGGCCTGAACTTGGTTGTCGAATGGATGGTGTTGTTATAGATAGAAATTATTTTAAATAGCTTCTCATCCAATTCGCAATTATCTTTAGCTACAGACATAATCCTCAGGTGTTCGTTTAAAGTGCCATGTAACCTTTCGACATCAGCATTGCCGGTTTTAAGGGATGCAGTTGTTTTGTGGAAGACAATCTTATTTTCCTTGAGAAATTGTTCGACCGCTGAGTGCAAGATGCAGGTATCTCCATCAGAAACTATTTTATTTGGCTTTCCGAGAAATTGGATCCTTTGCTTGATTGCGCTCAGAACGGCGATCCAGTTTCTATCTTCCAAATTGTGAATAGTGGCATACTTAGAAAATTTGTCGATTGTTGTGAGGTACATTTTTTTTCTTTCGGGAAACCAAATGTCCATGTGAATTATGTCGTTGAAATGTTTTGGCGATTCTGTTACTTGCGTTTGTATCTGCAGTGGTTGGCGATCGTGTTTTGCAAGATTACAAATTTCGCAGTTGTTAATAAACCTTTGTATTTCCACTTGTAATTTTGGATAAAAGTACAAAGCTTTCAATTCCATAAACATTTCGTTTATACCCCGGTGGTTTTTGCTTATGTGTTCGTCTTTTATTATTGTAAGTAAATCATTTTTGTCTACGACGTCTATCAATTTAATATTAGATTTTAATAATTTGA
Source organism: Dasysyrphus tricinctus (assembly GCA_963921185.1). Classification (NCBI taxonomy): domain Eukaryota; kingdom Metazoa; phylum Arthropoda; class Insecta; order Diptera; family Syrphidae; genus Dasysyrphus; species Dasysyrphus tricinctus. The sequence continues at coordinate 131,224,799 of OY992530.1, forward strand.
GATTTTTGTTCATCGAAAAATATTGAACATACAAATCTTGAAAATGAAGAAACAATGGCAAATCTTCACAATATACGCAAATTAGTCCCTTAGAGATTAAAAGCCTTTTCATTATTTCGCGTAAGTTGCTTATATCTTCTTTGATTTGGACAAGGTTTTGGATTTTCTTATGCACTATTTTTATTGAAATTTTTTCGTTGGTTCCGTAAAAGAGATAAATTTGGTTTTTGAAAAGATTTACAGGTTTTTCCGTTATATAAATATGACGAGTTTCGTCTTCCAATGCACTATGGATAGTAGCGCCAGTAGACATAACTTCTTCGTTATGACTCCTAGCTAAAGAAACTGGGGAAATGACTTCTTCGTCATCGGGTTTTTCATTTATATAAATCTCGTTATTGAAGAGGTCTACTAAACTAACTTCGTCGTCAGCCTTCGACCTATCTTCAGTTTCATTTTTATTAGTATACCTACTCAGCCCATCTGCCACGCAATTCTCTTTCCCTTTTAGGTACTCGATATCGAAATCATATTCGTTGAGCATTATTTTCCAACGTTGGAGTTTCATGTTGGGTTCTTTTATGCCATTGAGCCATACAAGGGGCTTGTGGTCTGTTTGAACAACAAAACGCCTGCCATACAAATATGTTCGAAAATATTTTACAGACCACACCACTGCAAGGAGTTCCTTCTCTATGGTGGAATAATTTAACTCGTGTTTGTTAAGAGTTCGAGAAGCATAACATATAGGGTGGTTATCTTGGCTAAGTACGGCCCCCAAAGCATAACCGGATGCATCTGTGGTAAGGACAAATTTTTTTGTAAAATCAGGGCTCTTCAAAATTGGGTCAGAAGTTAGTAAAATTTTCAATGTATTAAATGATTTTACATATTGGGGATCTGTAATTTTTATTTTTTCAGTCTTTTTTAGGTATTTTATCATTGGATAAGCAACTTTTGCATAATCCTTCATGAATTTCCGGTAATAGCCGGTTATTCCAAGAAATTGTTTTATGCCAGTTATGGTCGTTGGCAGTTTCATTTCCGTAATTGATTTGACTTTGTTCTCATTTGGTTTTATACCATTATTAACTATTGTGTGACCTAGATAGTTTGTGGACAAGTCAGCAAAAAGACATTTATTCACTTGGATCTTTAAGTTACTCTCTTTTAATTTTTGAAAAATTTTTCGAAGCGATTGTAAATGTTCTTCAAAACTTGTAGAGAAGACGAGGATATCGTCCAAGTATACAACGCAAATTTTATTTATGAAATCTCTCAAAACGTGGTTCATAAGTCTCTGGAATGTCGCGGGAGCATTCTTAAGCCCAAACGGCATCCTCAGGAACTCATAATGACCACTTTTGGTTGAAAAGGCTGTTTTCGCCCTATCGCGTGGATCGAGTTCAATCTGGTGAAAACCCTTAACCAGGTCGATCGTCGAAAAATAATTGCATTTGCCCAGTTTGTCAAATAGGTCGTCAATATTAGGTATAGGAAATCTATCCTCTATGGTCTGGTCGTTCAGCTTCCTGTAGTCTGCTACAATTCGCCATTGTTTTTGTCCCTTTCTATCGTCCTTTTTAGGGACTACCCAAATGGGCGAATTGTAGGGACTGCTGCTAGGAACGATTATTTTCTGTTGAAGCATATCAGAAATTTGCCTATCTACTTCATCTGAATGAACCTGTGGATAGCGATATAGTTTACTATAGATGGGGATATCATTGTTCGTTATTATTTGGTGTCTTATTTGGTTGGTAAATGATAGAGCATCTCCTTCTTTATAGATAATTGATTTAAAACTATTGATTAAAGATTTTAACTTTGAAATATCAGCATTACTCAAGTGTTCTGCAAAAAGATTATCGGGCATTTCACATATAAAAGTTTCGCTACAAAAAACATTCAAAACTTCTTCGTTTTGGTGAACAAGGTTTGCATAGATTTCTTCCTCTTCGTTGAAATATATACGAATCACTGCGTTTTCTGTTATAAGTTATCTAGTTTCCATTGACAACCGGGAATGAACACCCTGAGGACGATTAAGTCAGCCGACTTTTAATTTAAATTTTTTGACATGTAATTTATATATCTATAATTTGTTAAACTTAAGACATTGTGTAACGTTAGGCCCCCTATGTGCCAACAAATGTTAATTTATCATAGTATCATATTAGTTATAAGCCAGATTGTATATATTATGTTCAATAAAAGAAATTGAATTGAATTGAATTGAATTGATCTAGTTTTATAGTCTATTATTGGGTTCAGACCCAGAAGAATGTTGTTTCCAATCAATCCGTCAAATTGGTCATGAAACTGGTATTCTAAAAAATTTACGAAATAGTTATTTACATTGAATTCATTGAAAAGAGGAATTCTTAATTCTACGTTTGTATTGATGTTGCGGTCGAGTACTTTTAAAGTGTAGTTTGCAGATGGAACTTGCCACTTTGGGTTGCATACATTTTTGTTAATTATGCTGTACTCTGCACCACAGTCAATAATAAATTTAAGCGGTCTTTTATGACTATGTATGATTATATAGGGTAATTGTTTTGGCGGTTTACTGAAAAATTTTGACGGTTTTGAGTAGAATTTTGATTGTTTGTATTATTTCCATCTTGGTTAAGGGTAACATCCATGGGTTCGTAATAATTATTTTGAGGTCCGTATCTATTTGACCTTCTTGATTGACCACTTTGTGTATTACTATTGTTACGTGAAGTTTGGCTACTTCTATTGTAATTTTGATTTTGTTGTGGTGTATTACTAGTATTTTGTCTTCTTGTTTGGTTACTTGGGGTATAGGAATTGTATGAATTGTTGTTATATGCATTGTTACTGTTTCTAAAATTTGAATAATTGTTTTGGCTATTGTTTCTATAAGGTGGAACATAATTTTCTTGAATTGAATAAGAGTTTTGATAACGATTTCTAAGGTTTTGAGAATTTTGGTTGTACATACTGGGTCCAAATGATTTGTGATCGATTTCCACGATCACTTTATATGCGTCAACCAATGATTTGGGGTTTCGGCTGAGCACAATTGATTTAGTGGGCTCAGGAAGATTATTTTTGAAAGTGTCTAATGCGATTCTATTGTTAGAAGCTATAACTACGTCATCGTTTTGATTTTTAAGTAAAAGAGAGTTATTGATTCTACTTAATAAATAATTAATATTGTTATAAAAATCTTCTACATTTGTTCTAACTCGTGCTGTTCGCATTTGGTCTATTAATGTGTTAACAGTTAGTTTTTCACCAAAACTGTTTTTTAATATTTCCTTAACTTGTGCCCAATCCCCTATCCTGCCATGCTTTTGGAGCTCACACCTGGCTTTACCCACGAATTTGTCCCTTATAAACCCTGAGATAATTGTTAATGAACCCTCATCAAACGTTGTCAAAATAGGTGCTAATGAGTCTACCCTGTCCAAAAAATGAATAAGAGAGTTTGAATTTCCATTAAATTCTGGAATCTTACTAATTAAATCTAGAACTACTTTAAATTTGTCGACAGCGCTTAGAACTTCCATTCTGATTATGAAAGTACTCACTTGAATGGGATGGTGATTTCTTTAAAGTTGATTCAGTATTTTTTTTTCCAGCCTCGATTATTGTCTTCTTTTCCTCTTGATTTAGTTACACAATTTGAGTGTTGTTATTGTTGTTTTTGGGTACAGTTCATACATTAATTTGCTCAATTTTTGTTTACATAAAAGTTTTTATTTTATCAACTTGGTTAAGTTGTTTTTACAAATTATTTTTTTTTTTTTTTTTTAGATTTTATTTTATTTATTAAAGAAAGTTGTTTTTTTTTTTTGTTATGTTTTAGAATTATTTTTTGTTCGTTCAATAAAGTATTTATCTGTTCGATTCTAGCTTATGTATGTTATGCTATTGTAAGCTTTTTATTGCAGTTCTTCATTTATCATAAGAAAGTAATGTTTCAAATTCAGGTTCGATTGAACTTGGTTTCACAATGATAGCGTTGTTTGAAAGCTTTTCTGGCTTGGTTCGATGGACCTGTTTTCGAACTTTTGCATCGCACTCGAACAAGCTTCGCGTTAGGGAGCATGAATAGTGGGGTGTTTTCGAACTATTTTAGAAGACAGCGTCTTTTTTTTTTTTTTTTTTTTTTTTTTACGGTACTTATAAGACCTTAGGGATTAGGTGTTATAAAAAATAATTACACTATTTTTTAATTTTTCTTAACGCCTTCGTTTTTCTTGTTCATACATTTTTGAGTGAAGCGATTCTTTTCTTTTATTAAATAAATTTTTGTCTTAACTGGTTTTGTTTTTTTTTTTTTTAACAAAAGATTTTTTCTTAAATCACTCCGATTCTTTAAACCGACTGCGCCAGTTATGTGGTTAATAATTCCTTGCGAATAAAACCACAATTAGTTTTTTTTAATTAAAGAACTTTATTGAAATACGTAATAATAAAACGAACAACTTTACAATACGAACACTTAAAGTCGACTGTCTTAATAGACTTAGAAATAAACTTACATTGGTACTTAACTTACGAGCTACGGTTTACGATATTGGAAAGATCTCTCCAGCATTGTCTTCTTTAGAAGATAATGTTGGAAAAAAGAGATTTAACATACAATTTTGAATGCACTCTTCGTGTTTGCTTTGCAAACTAAAAGAAGTGTGGTGAAAAAGTGACCTCTTACTTAGTGGGTGGAGGTTACGCACTTAGGAGAACATAAGGAGCATTTCAATATGTGACAATATACACAAAATCATAAATAAAATGGACTTTAACTTTTCTTAGTATCTAGTTCAGCTTTAAAAAAGTAAATACATGTACATATATACGTTTGTCAACTTTCACCTCCCTCCCTCCCTCTCCACCGCTTTGAATATTCGGCTAGTCGTACAAAAAGTTAATGCAGGAATTTCGGATGACTTCAGATATTCTGTAGACGGAGGATGAAATTCTGTCAAATGCACGACCAATTAACAGCGCTTGAGTTATCATCTGAGTTTACTTGATAAGACCCCTTTGTTGAAAAATATATAGATATTCTTATTGTTCAAGTTTTACTTCAATTGGTTGACAATTTTTTTTTTTGAAACAAGTAAATCGGTTATTATGGGATAAAGCTTCAAGAACTTAAGTCTTTTTTCAATCAAAAAGGCCTGAGTACTAACATTTTTAAAGCTTAAAATTAAATTTCTCACACATGCCATTAGAGATTCCAACGATTAATATTAAAATAAAGATTTTTTTTCAACCATTTTAAATTCGATACCATCGTGATTCGTGATAGGCAGCAGCGAAAGTAAAATTAAAGAAACATGAACATGTCTCCAAGGAAATTAAACGATACTTTCGAAAGCATAATTTAATTTTTATTTCTTTTCATATTTTTTCTTGAAAAAAATAAAAAAAATTATCAAAGTATGAGATTCAATCCGATAAAATGTGTGGCCCTTGTGGGGAAATGGAAATGCTTATAGGATGCTTGGATATGAAGGGATGAAATTTGAGATTCTGTGAAAAATTGTCTTCATTTATTTTTGCAAAGGTGCGAAACTTTTATCAGGAAGGAAAAAAAAGGATCATAAGGGTTTTGTTACATTTAAAGACTTTGGCGAGGATAGGGATAAAATAAAAAAATATATGAGGGTGGGTATCTTTAGAATTATTTCCGTTCTCTTGGAAAAATAAAATTGATTTAAAATGCTAAACAGATTTTAAAAACATTTCTTCTTCACTTTACATTCTTTTGAAAAAGAGATTTGTATTTTGTTCCTCTTGAATAAAGATCTATTGGATTACAATAAATAATGGCATTGTCCCTTGATAGCTTGACAATTTGTATAATAATAAAGATTGGCTGGAAAATAAAATTAATCGGCTTAATGCCTTTAACTATTAGCTGATTGAGATACAGCCGATGATGTAAAACTGCAGGGGTGGCGAAAAATTATCTCCCAAAAAAGCTTAATAGGAGAAATCTTCAATTCAAAATTTTTATTTTTACTATACTTATTGAGACTCAAAATTTATATTGAACTTCAGTGACATGATTTTAGTCAGCCAAAGTGACAAGCATGTCAGTGATATGATTTACCAAAATGACAAAAAAGTGGAATTTTTTTTAGTTTTGTCAAGTTTAAACTTCAAGAAGTTCAATATCAATTATCTAAAAATTTGTGGGTTCACTGGTGAAGTTTTCATACATTTTAAATTTGTAATTAAGAAAGTAATCCAGGGAAAATTTGCCAAGAAAATCCACCAAATTTTAAACTGTAACCATTAAATACTAAATTTCTGTCATAATTTAGAAATGCGTCGACATTACAAGATATTTGATATTAAACTTCATGAACTTAAAACTTGCCGTATATTTAAGATCTTATTTTTTTTTGGCTGACTTTCTAGGAATAGGTTTCTTGTACATATAAGAACTTTTCTCTTTTTTTAACATTTATGTTGGTTTTTGTTGTGATTTCACTCCTTTTTGCTAAGATTCGAAAGAGTCGAAAGTGCTCTAGATAATTTATAAGAATTTTTAAGAAAGTGGGGATGCCACACTCCTGAATAGAAAATTGCTGATTTTCGATATCCTACCGATAAGGCCTACCGTTGTTTCTACGGTTTGGTCAGTCAGTCAGTTACGGTATTTGCAATTTTTGATGTCCTATATCTGGAGAGTTTTATAGTGCTAAAGAATTGAAATTGGGTGAGCCACCTGTGTTCCATTACCCCAGCAAATACTTCGAACTTGAAGTTTTAAACTAGGTATCTGTGAGGTATCCGCTAGGATTCCGTGGGGTTTTCAATCCAAAATCCGGCAGGAATCCGCTAGGATTCCCCAAAATATCCGCATAGGTATCTGTTAGGTATCCGCGAGGTTTCCGTGAGGTTTCCGTGAGGTTTCCTCGAGGTATCCGCTAGGTACCCGCGATCTGCCAAGTGTCCGCTAGGTATCTGCGAGGTATTCGCTAGGTATCCACGAGATACCCGCGAGATTTCCGCGAGGTATCCGTGAGGTTTCCGCGAGGTATCCGCGAACCCCGCTAGGTATCCGCTAGGTATCCACTAGGTATCCGCTAGGTATCCATCTAGGTATCCGCTAGGTGTCTTCGAGGTATCCTTAGGGTGTCTGCAAGGTATCCGCAACGTATCCGTGGTGCACCTGGTACCCGTTAGGTATCCGCTAGGTTTCTTTCTTGACAACAAGCAAATATTCTATATTAATGTTTTATTCGAGGTACTGCCTCTTGCGAGGAACTGACAAATCCTCCAAGAGTATACTTGTCATGAAAAAGTGCTTCTCATTTAGCCGTTCGGACTCGGCAAAAAACTGTAGGTCCCCTCCATTCCTGCCCAACAAACACGCACACAGGAATGGTTGTGAGTTGTAAGTCACTAGGCCCTGGTTCTCCTCGAGCTGTTGCGCAACCCAATTTATTTATTTATAAATATTCTGACTCTGTGTATTTGTGTTGCTTAATAGGTTAAGTTTCTTAAAAAGGATTCAATGCATACATAATCATTTGTGAATAGTCTTTCAATTTTTTCAAACAAAAAAACTAAAATAAGTAGTTTGCCTTATAAATATCTGTAATTTATTGAAAAGTTTTGGAGTTGTAACTGTAAAAAAAAGGGAGAAATGTGTTCTAAGTGCGAGTGGTACAGTAACAAGATGAGAGTTATTTATTCGTAAACTGTAAAGCTGCGAGTTTCTAGTTGGAATATTGCCTTTTTGTTTGAAGAACTCTCTTAGAACTTTTAAAACAGAGATTTCTCATTGGTAAAATTTGGAATTCTTTGTATAAAGGCTAACTTTCAGTGAAACGGTGTTTATTACAAATTATTCGTATTACATGTATTTGAGATTCCGCTGGAAATTCCATATTGAAGCTTTGAATGCGCAAGACCGTTATAAATTAGTTTAAGAACTTTTTCGAACAAAATGGTTTTATGAGGCACATTTTACGAGTAACCAACATCATGTGTGATTTCACGGAGTGAATATGTTATTAATTTAAGTTGAAATCGATTAGAACACCCAAGTATTAAATTTTTATCACCGACTCAATTTGAAAGCAATTATGGGAGCATAAGCTATAAGAATAGAAATTACGTTCACCACATTTATGAATAGGTAAGCAAAACTGTTAGTATGAAAGCAAAGGTTATAATCAAAAAGACTATTATCAGAAAGTTTAAAAGTTACTAAATTAGTTTTCTCGCTTATAATTAGCTTATGAGCAGCAAACCATGTCCAAAGGATTTTTAAATCTTCTTCAATTTTGGGAACACATTCAAAAGTTGTATTAAATTGATAGCTGTATGCTAAATCATTTGCAAATGCAGTAAGGGAACCATTTAATTAAAGATTAAAAGAAGAATTTATATAAATTAAGAAAAATAATGGGACGAGAAGGGACTCTTGTGGGACTCCATTTTTTAAAAGAAGTGAATTACTAAAAGATCCGTTCACATTTACTTTTTTTTCTCTCCTTTTAGTAGGATTGAAGCCATTTAAATATAATACCTCGAAGACCATCATTATACATTTTCTTTAACAGAACGTCATCGTGGTCAACCATATCAAAAGCCTTAGTCATATAAACGAAAAGAGCCATGTTAGTTTTATTGCAATTTAAACTGCCATATAATTGAGTACACAGCCTTAAAATAGTGTCTTCGGTAGACATTCCTGATCGAAATCAAAATTGATTATCGCTGAAAAATGTATTTTTTTCCAATAAGGAAATTATTTGTACCTTTATTAGTTTTTCAAAAAGCTTTGAGAAAGTTGAAAGCAGAGAAAAGGTGTCCAGTCGGAAACATTCTTTCTATTATCTTTTTTGGAATCAGGAACAACTTCAGCACACTTAAGGCGTTTAGGAAGACAACCATTTTCAACACTTGCATTAAACAGGTAACTTAATATATCGACCACATTAATATAATATAAATTGTTTACAATAAAGCTTTTGTAATAAGGCTCTAAGACCTTTTCCTCTGAAGTTTCATGTTTTCTTCAGGACAAGAAATTCTGTAATTACATCAACACAGTGTGCCACGACATAACCAGACTCTTTATTTGTGAAAAATACTTTGTCCTTTTTTAATTAAATAAAACAAACTGAAAACTTGGTATCGTTGCTTCTGTATCCAATGCAACGAAGAACCGGTATGTGAACAAGTTAATAGTCCATATGTACTTAAGTTAAGTGCTATAAAATGTTTTTTTCAATAAAATAAAAAATGTGAATATCCTACACACAATTTTGTATTTATTACATTTTACATTTCCATTTAAAAGCCAAGCGTCCCTATAGAAAAACTTTATTACGGTAATTTGTTTTTGAATGAGTACTACGTTTTTTTAAATACTGCACAATGACTCATTATATTCATTTACTTTAAAACTTTAAAACTATGGCCACAATTCTGATGTGTACACTAGCGGACTCCGGTAAGGGTGGAGGAGTGGTCCACCCAGGGCCTCCGGTATCCGGGGCCTCCAAATTCGATTCAGTCCCCATTAAATTCTTTCATAACTTTTCATGAATAATGAAACAAAATATTTGTAGATATGTATTTACATATTTATATTCATAAATAATGGCGCAGGGTTAAAAGTCCAGAAGCCAAAAGTCCATAATGGATTTCTGACCCATTTGGGTGGGTTAAAAGTCCATAAATGCATTATGGACTTTTAACCCACCCAAGTGAGCTAAAACTCCAGAAGAAAGTGGGTCGAAAGTTCGTAATTTTTTTAAGGAAATGGGTCAAAAGTCCATACTTAAGCCAAAAACAATTTATTCCAAAATTTTCAGAAAATAATTAATGAATATCAATAAAAAAGAAACAAGAAAATTTACAAATTCATAATTAAAGGTTCAAAAACATTTACAAAAAAACTTTTGTGCTATTTGTCACAATTTGCCTGCAAAATGGACATAACACTTCATTTTTGTTGGGTTTGGCCGTATTTTCGGCGTTCTTCCATTAGGCGAGTGGAAGCAATTGATAATTTTTTGTATCGCACATCCAGAACACGTTAGTACTTATAAAGTTTTCGCTGATTTAATTACATCTAATTTTATTTTGTTTAGGGTTTGGGAAAATTGAAAAATATGATTTAAAAAAAACACTTGATATTTTTATACAATAATATTGAGTTTTGAGAAAACGACATTACTATGTTTTTGAATATGTTTTTTGGGAAATTTGAATTTTCGAAAAATTTAATTAGCGCGCGCGTTTTTATAATTTTGCTAACTAAACTTTTAAAAAAATTTTTCAAAAAGGTAAGCTCAATAAGTCACTTAGAAAATTTTAAAGAGATATAATTTTCGAATCGAAGTTTTGTGATACACGGAATTTTAATATTTTTCAAAATGATTTTTGTGAAATTTGAATTTTTGAAAAATGCAATCAGGTAATTTTTACTTTTTTGGAAATTTGTTTTAAAAGTTTAGTTAGAAGGAAACTATAAAAATGCGCACGAAATAATTAAGCTAGTTAATTTTGTCGAAAATTCAAGTTTCCCAAAAAAACATATCCAAAAAGATAGTAATTTTTAAATCATATTTTTCAATTTTCCCAAACCTTAAACAAACAAAATTTGATGTATGTAATAAAATCAGCGAAAACTTTGTAAGTACTTACGTGTTCTGAATGTGCGATACAAAAAATAATCAATTGCTTCCACTCGCCTAATGGAAGAACGCCGAAAGTACCGTCAACAATATATTTTCTATCAGATTCTGGCAACAATTGAATTTCTTCAACTTTTTTTGTTGCCATGAAAATCGAATAACGAAAATCAGTTTCCAAAACAGTATCTTTATAGAATGTATTGTTACTATTGTAACGCGACATTCCATAACGAAGACGAACGTTTTCTTTGAGAAATATTTCCTTTACTTCGGCAAATGTTTTTGTGGTTTGAGGTACAGTACTACTTTTTATTCTATTAAGAGTCCTTTTAAGAGTCTTGTACTGAACTAAATGTGCGGAGTCTTGTGTTTTCATTCTTTTATGATCAAAAATTTCCTTTGATGTAGTCTTTCGTTTAAGGCTGACATCTAAACAATCTTTTTTCATGGAATTAATTATTTCCATCTTCTTAAACATTTCGTATTGATCAGAATGTGGATGTATAACATCGGACACTTTTATAATTTTATTCAACTCCGGGTCGAATGTCAAACCTGCCTTGTAGTCCAGTCAAATGGTGTTCAAAAGGGACTTGAAGTGGAAAGTTCTGGTGTAATTATTTTTAGTGGCCCCCTTTATGTTTTTGGGGTCGCTGAACACGAATCTGAAGTTGTCCAACAAAATTTTTCACGGCAAATATGAGAATTCGTCAAAAAACGTCGAAAATTTTGACATTTTTTGTCTTTTTTCCTTATTGCTCAAAAATTATTTTTCTTTTGCAAAAAGCGCTGATGCAAAAATAAAGACAATAAGATTACCTACAATCTACGCTTTTATCATTTTTTTGTACGTCTTATGGTTTCTGCGGAAACAGTCGTTGAAAAACAGCCAAAAATCCGTCATTTTTAAAAAATTGCATAAACGATTCTTTTTGTATTGTTTTCTTCATTACATGAAAAGTAGGCCATGAGTTATTATGTTATTTGCATTTTCTAATTGTAGTTGTCTGAAAGTATTATATTGCAGTGGTTAAGCGTCTAAGTTTTAGTATTCCAAACAGTCAAAATGTCCATTCAAAAGTGTTTTATTTGTGAAAAAGATTGGAGTATGGTGCAGTGAAAGTGGTGATTGAAAAAGCCAGCAAGAAGAGAAAAGACGGAAAGGGAGCTTCTTTGGCAGGTAAGAAATCAGTGAAAGTGCATACAACTTGCCAAAAAAGATATATAAATAGTAAATGGTAGGTAGAAATGGTGACAAGAGCGTAACACTCGCTCTTTGCCCAATTAGCACTGGATTGCGCCGTTTTGATACCATAACTCGTTTGACCTGTGTATGAAAGCAGTCTAAAGTGAGGATTTGCGGGCTTATTCTCTGTGGGGCTTATTCCTCAGGTGTCCGGTTCTCTGGGTTGGATGTGAGATTTCCTCCAGTGTGGGTTGAAAATCATCTTTCCCAAGAAACCAGAAAAGCGTTCCTTGCTTTGAAATAGGACGGCTGTGAAGTATGGTTGATGTATCTTGTGAGTCAGTACAAAAGACAGGAGTTGGGTCATAGGACACTCACTCGATTGGATCGCATCTCGATTAGATCGCATCTCGCCCGAGCTTGCTACATTATGCCGAGCTCGGTAGGTTGTAAAATAGCAACGAAGCGCGATCGATCCGACCGTATGATCATCATTGCCATTGAGCATCATGAAGCCCCGCAGAAACCCGGGTTCCTATTACTCACGGTCTTTGGATCTGGGGGGTAACATGATGCAGAACGCAACCGATTTTCGTCTCAGATCCATTTCGTGGCTTTTAGAAAAGAGATCAAGTCTTTGATCTTCATTTCGGAAAGTTCGTTTAGGTCGTCAAAAAAAGCCATTCCAAACGATTGTGCCTCTCATTCTGGCTAGAGCTGAACATTTACAGAGAAAATGAAGGACTGTTTCCTTTTCTTGCTGGTCTCCACAGCTGTGACAGTGAGTATTGTAAGGAACACCCAGCCTCGCCGCATGTTCTCCAATTTACCAGTGTCCAGTGCAGTTTGCTACGACCCAATAACAGTGTCCAGTGCAGTTTGCTACGACCCTGGCTACGTCCCGCTTGGGTCTACACATGAGATCAATTGTTCGGGATTTATTAAAGGCGGGCCAGATCGTACTGGATATTTTTCAGTTGGTTAAACTGCTCCACCTAAGATTGGATTCCCTAAGGAAAATTGACAATATATTGCCCTTCACAACTCCAAGGGGAATGTTGACTCTTTCCGCAAGTGAGATGTGAAGGGCTGATCCTTGCTCGTTCACCTGCCCGTTAATTTCCCTCAATGCCACTGTGACCAGGAACCCAGATAAGAGTGACCTTGATGTTAATATTTAGACTTTGCGAGCTCATCAGTAGCCGAGTCAATGGCCCTGAGTAATAGATCCGGATATTGCCTAAAGTCGACTTTAACAAAGACATCCGTAGAAATAAAACACAAATTTCACCACTAAATACTTAAAAACATAATCAAACTTAGTTTAAAATGATCTAATCTAAGCATTAAGAAGTTTAATTTGTGTTTTATTTCCACGGATGTTTTTGTTAAAGTCAACTTTAGCTAGATTCAGATCTATTACTCAGGGCCAATGGCTTTCACAGCCGACTGAATTTCTGTAAGGATGGCTGTATTACTATTTTGTTTTGGATCTTGCATGCCTCCCTATAATTGCCAGTATTTCAGCATGAAATACACTAGCAAAATTCGGTAGCCGAAACGACTTAGAAATGTTGAAAGACTCAGAGAAGACTCCTGAGCCAACACCGCACTCCATCTTTGAGCCATCAGTATAGATAGTTGTGTCTAAGTCTCTCATCAGGGCGTCATCATCCCGGATAGGAATAAGACTTTAAAATCTTTACTGAGGCTCATTGTAGGAGCACGGTAGTCAGTGGGAGTCGAAAATATATCAGTGGGAATCAAATTTGTGATATTGCTGTGACCATAAGGTTTAGCAACCCAAGAATTTGATTCTTTAAGTCTTAAGCACTGCAAGATACTAAATATTTTATTTGTAGATCAAGTGGTAGGAGGTGCGGAAAAACGCTTAAAGCATCCGTTGGGCAAGACCTGTGGTACCAAAACTAGCTGTTCTTTGAACCTTTTTGAGTTTGTCGATATTATATGCCTTGTTAAGTGCGGGCCATCAGACAATCGAACCATATGTTAGAATCGGCCGTACCACTGCAGTATATACGTCCATAAGATCATCTTCACTGCACCATACTCCAATCTTTGTCACAAATAAAACACTTTTGAATGGACATTTTGACTGTTTGAAATACTGAAACTTAGACACTTAACCACTGCAATATAATACTTTCAGACAACTACAATTAGAAAATGCAAATAACATAATAACTCATGGCCTACTGTTCATGTAATGAAGAAAACAATACAAAAAGAATCGTTTATGCAAATTTTTAAAAATGACGGATTTTTGGCTGTTTTTCAACGACTGTTTCCGCAGAAACCATAAGACGTACAAAAAAATGATAAAAGCGTAGATTGTAGGTAATCTTATTGTCTTTATTTTTGCATCAGCGCTTTTTGCAAAAGAAAAATAATTTTTGAGCAATAAGGAAAAAAGACAAAAAATGTCGAAATTTTGGACGTTTTTTGACGAATTCTCATATTTGCCGTGAAAAATTTTGTTGGACAACTTCAGATTCGTGTTCAGCGACCCCAAAAACATAAAGGGAGCCACTAAAAATAATTACACCAGAACTTTCCACTTCAAACTACCATTTGACCAGACTATTGCAGGATTTTATATAGCAGGTATAGCTATCGATATTTTTGTAAGTATATTTTTTTGAAAATAATTGTTTTTCATTTTCTAAATACAAAACGGAACTGTTTTTTCGCAAACCACCAATAAATTGAAATTTAATGCATGTATTTTCCGTTTTTTAGTTTCACTTTTATTGTTCAATGTTGTATACGGAACACGACTGTACACAACACTTGCACTTGCTTATTTGGATCAATTCTTTAAACAGCATTTAACTTAGAACCAGTGGCTGTCGTAATTTTGCTACAAGTTTCACCGATATAATCCCCGGCTTACGGACTATGTTTATCAGAGAATTATGTTTTCTTGTTTTCCTAAGTTTACAGGGTGATGAAAATACATATTATAAATAACAAACAAAAAATGTTATTTTATATAGTTCAACAAAATAAGATGGAAACACTTAAGAAGTAAACTTTAAATATTGCAGCTGAAGAACCTTAGAAAAACCGTATTGTTTGTTTTTCAACATCGTAAGAAAATTATTATTTATGTATGTATATTTGTATATACATTATTGTAAAATATTTTTTTTTTATTTTAGCCGCAGTAATATCACCACACTTTGAAAAGAGTGCAAGAAATATTTGTAACACTCATTTAAGTAAACAAAAAAGCAAATATGAAAGCTTTTACATGATTATGGACTTTTGGCTCACCTAAGTGGTCCAAAATTCGATAAACGATGGGCCAGTAGTGCATAAGAATTTTTCTGGATTTTTGACCTACTTGGGTGGGTTAAAAATCCATAATGCTTTTCTGGACTTTTGGCTTCTGGACTTTTAACCCTGCGCCTCTAACCTATATCGCAAGTAAAAAAATCAAAATTATTCCAAAAAGCATTTTGGGACAGAAATCTTGCTTTAAAATGCTTTTAAAATAGGAGAAATTGCCTACGTATGGAAAATATTCTGATTAGGGGAGGGGGGCAGGCATCCTAGCAGCCCCTTAGGTACGCCCTTGTTCCCAATGAAATTGGTTCGACTCCCACTGACTTACGCACTCCTTGATGAAGCCAACACCGGCCATGGAGAGAGACTTCCACAAAACTATCTACTGATACAATACACTAGCAAAATTGGCTATCCAATTTTTGTTAAATTACTCACAGTTAGGGAGGCATGCAAGATACATAATATGTAAAACACATACAGGGCCTGTTTTCCAAGCTGCTGTTAAAGTCATTAAATCGGCTACATTATCCGCTTAGTTGGTCTAGCAATGCCAAGATGAGCTCGCAAGCCTAAATATTAATCTCAAGGTCACCCTTATCTGGGTTCCTGGCCACAGGACAGTTAGCCAAATGCAAAATATCCATAAGTATCTGGCACGCCTATAACAAATCCCGTACAATTGATCTGATATGTAGACCCAAGCAGGACATAGCCAGGGTTCGTAGAAATTTTTAGAGGACGGACACTGGCCACCAGTAGAAAAAAATGAGGTGAGGCTTGGTATTCCTTACAATACTCACTGTCGTAGCTGCAGAGACCAGCAAGAAAAGGAAGCAGTCCTTCATTTTCTTTGTAAATGTCCTACTCTGGCCAGAATGAGCCCACAATATTGTTAGTGACTTTTTTTGACGATCTTAACGAACTTTCCGAAATAAAGATCAAAGATTTTCTTAACACGAAATGCGGATTTGAGACGAAAATCAGTTGCTTTTGTATCAAGTCAAGTTCCACTTCAGACCCAAAGACGGTGCCGTGACATAAGGCCAAAATTAAAATTTTGGCCTTAGGTCACTTTCCAAAAGCGACTTAATTGGCGTTTTTCTATTTTAGCTCAGAGCAGATCAGATCAGATTCAAAACACAAAAATAATTGAATCAGAGGGCTCAGATAATAAAATTTTCAATTTCTGAATCTGATCTGATCTGCTCTAAGTTAAAAAAGAAAAACGCCAAATGCCAAGTTTTAAGAGTTGGCCTTATGTCGCTTTAACAAAGTGACATAAGGCCAAATTTGTTTGTGACTTAAGGCCAAACGTAAAGTGTTTTGTAAAAAAACACAGTAATTTTTGGAAAGAAACTTTGCATACACAAAACCTCGCACCCACCCCAAATCCTATAGTGAGCCCAAGCAGGGGGGTTGCTGGGGGGCAGCATGCCCCCCCATACATACCAATTAAAAATTCGCAATAAACAGTGTATTGCGAATTTTTAAATTTCACAAACTTTATAAAACCTCTCCTTTATTTGGTTTGTGAAATATAAAAATTTTCAATTAAACAGTGAAGTATGGATGGGAGGGCATGCTCCCCCCCTGCAACCCCCCTGCTTGGGATCATGATAGGATTTGGGGTGGGTGCAAATTTGGGTGTATGCAAAATTTCTTATGTCAATTTCACCCCCAAAGGTGCCGTGACATAAGGCCAAATTTGAATATTTGGCCTTATGTCACTTAACAAAAGTGACATAAAGCCAAATTTTAAGAGTTGGCCTAGTGTCGCTTTTACAAAGTGATGTAAGACCAATTTGGCCTTGTGTGACTTTTAATACAAGCGTACCTGTTATTTTTTTTCATTTTTCATTAAAAAATTTTATTAAATCCAGTTTCTTTAAAAGCATAAGAAATTTTGCATACACCCAAATTTGCACCCACCCCAATCTTTGTAAAAGCGACATAAGGCCAACTCTTAAAACTTGGCATTAAGTCGCTTTTGGAAAGTGACTTAAGGACAAACTTTTCAATTTGGCCTTATGTCACTTGGCCTTATGTCACGGCACCGTTGAACTTGGCATAATGTAACTGGTTCTGGTTTGGGCGAGATGCGATCGTATCGAGTGAGTGTCTTGTGACCCTCCTACCTTGTCATTTGTGCTGGCTCACAATCTACCACAACCATACCCCACAGCCGTTCTATTTCAAACCAAGGAACACTTATCTTGTTTTTCTTGGGAGGATGCTGATCATCACTGGAAACCTCTGTCATGCGGGATAGCTGATGGAAGCCCAGGAGGAAATCTCACATCCCAATCAAATGCCCACAAACCCTCTCTTTAATCCGCTTTTATCCACATGTCGAACGAGTTATGGTATGGTATCAAAACGGAGCAATCCAGTGCTAATTGGGAACAGAGCGAGTGTAACGCTCAATGCCACCATTTCTACCTACCTGCTTATTTTAACTGTGAACATTGTGTATAAACTCTATAGTATTCTCATGAAGCCAAAAAGCTCGTGGCCATCTTGTGTCCAAATGTAACCCTAATTCTTACTAATACCTAATTCTCGATAAGGCGATCACAGCGAACCTATCGACCAAATGTTAACCTACAAAATCGTGTTGCATGAGAATACCTTAGATAGAGTGTATATACAATGCTGTGAAAATGGTTTTGAAAAACGTATTCTCGAAATAAAAGTTTTGAAAAATTATGTACTTTGTATTATTTAAAATAAAATGCACGACTGGGTCGCACGTACTTGCTCTTATGTTCAAGACACTGTGGGCTTAAGAAAATTGTATATAAAAACATGGAAATTATGAGAGAAAAATGTAGAGAAGCATGAAATACGACTTTTAAATTGGATAAAACAACTCTTTTGACAGTTTGATGTGGAAAAAAAGAATGCCATCTTAATTCTTGATTGAATATGATTGTATGGGAAAAAAAAATTTAAAATCGTTGGAGCGGTTTTTAAAAAATTAATTTTTTATATATAAAATTCTTAAAACATTTTTAAGAACAAATCTTGGTATGCAAATCTTAAGTATATATTTATGTGTATATAAAAACAAAATTTGAAAAAAAATTGTCAACCCGTTTTTGAGATATCGAATTTTCAAAAAAAAATTTTGAAACTTTTTTCAAAAATCCAAAACGTTTTTTTTTGAAAATTTTGATATGCAATATTATTTGATCTTATCAGAATTTTGCACATAAAAAAATTCATCTAAATCCGTTTAGCTGATAACGAGAAAATTCAAAATAAAAAAATACGTTCTATGACAGGTACTATAAATAGTTGCTAAGTGTAAAATTTTATAATTTTTGGTAGTAGGTCGTACTAATTTAAGTATATGAAAAAAGTTTAATCAAAATCGTAGGAGTCGTTTTTAAGCAAAAAAATATTTTCTTTTGCAGTTTTTTAACTTTTGTATGGAAGGTACCGTTATTTTTTCATAAATGTAAAATTTTTTCTAAAAATATTTTAGAGAGTACTAAAAAAGTCTTAAATACCGAGTTTCAAACAAATCGATCATGTCGATTTCGAAATATTTGATTTTCCAAAAAAAATTTTGAAACATTTTTTAAAAATCCAAAAAATATTTTTTCAAAAATTTTGGTACACAAAATTATTTATATTTTTTGGAAGCTTTTGTATAAAAAAAATAATTGAAATCGGTCGTACCGTTTTGAAAAAAATCAAAAATCAAAAAAATGGTTCTTTGGGAGGTACCATTAATAACCATTTTTGAAAAATGGTATTCCACCAAAAGAAAGCCTTTGCTAAAATAAATTTATTGAATTTTTTTTAAGAAAAGTTGTCGAGCCGATTTTGAGAAAAATACGATTATGTAAATTTGCTAAAAAAAATTGTATGGCAGGTACCGTTATTTTTGATTCTAAAAAAAAAATGAAAAAAACGTGTCGGCAGAATCACCAAAAACCACTATGTACCAAGTTTGAAGAAAATCGATTGAGCCGTTTAGGCTGTAGACGAACAGACAGACAGACAGACAGACAGACAGAATTTTGCCACCCACTTTTTTGGAGTTTTCTATCATCGTAATATCATGTTTGATTGTTATCTCAAAATTTTTTTTTGCACGAATCCAAAACTTGCCTTATAGTACCTATAATCGCAAGTAAAAATTACATTGTGTATCTACTAGTTTTGATGTATATCTTGCTTTCTGAGTCCATACGTGTTTTATAATGATTGATTTTCTCTGTCGTAAAACTTGAAAGTTATTAAGATATCAGATAGATCACACAAGGGCCTCATTTATCATTGCCAACCCAGGCCTCTAACAAGCTAAGCCCGCTACTTGGTGTGTAGGTACCTATCTACTGTCAGTACTACATAAAAATAAAATTCAATATTTCCACTCCCAGTGAAACAACCAAATCACTTTTGATTGCTTACAAACAAACCACCTCTTTTTCAATTCATCATTAACAAATAATTACTCGTTCAGATCCATGAAAATAAATTTATATTAAAATTGTCAACAGTAATTATATTTACATATATTTATATTATATATTTGCCGGTAAATTTATTGATATATATATATTTTTATTTTTACGGAAAAAAGAATTAATAAAGGAATTTCGTTTGTCGCAAATAAACTTTAATTATCCCAAGCATATAGCCTCGACAGCTGCCTGCAACAATGAAAATGGTTAAAAAGGAGAAACAAAAAAAAAGGAGAAACAAAAAAAAAGGAGAAACAAAATATATGAAACATGACCGATGGATTACCAAATAAAATTCAACATGAAATTTAATCTTAATTTTAAAGTAGGTACCACGACAAGGCACGTGCAGATTTGTAATGACTTCAATGACACCTAGGTACGACCTGGGAAAACGTTGTTTTTGCGTTTCGGACAGCGAATCCAATACCCATTTTATTGTCACCTACATAAATAAAAAAATAATAGTTTTTAAAAACTTGAGTAAAATTCAAAACAAAACTTGAGTAAAATTCAAAACAAAAAGAAGGAAAGAAAATTATGGTTGGCTGAAATTTTAACAAGGTGATGCCCTTCCATTCAAATTTAAAAAAAACACTTTACCCAGACTGCATTTCACGGGAGTGATCTGATTATAAGTTAAACAATATCTACAAGAACGACCAATACCTAACCATCGTACAAAATGTGAAATTTAAACCTTGTTTTAATAAATTTGGCTTCTATTTCTAAGATGTACGATGTATAGTGGATCTAGGATTCGGCTGAGGGGGGTTTGGGGCTCCTGTTTAATATGCACCATTTTGAAAAAAACTCACAAAACTCCCAATTTCTTTCAATTCTGATTTGCTCTCAGAATGCAGAACGAAAAATTGACTGTAAATTGTGTGGTTTAGAGGTAATTTTGAAAAAAAAACATTTTAAGCAATATCTCGAGAACGGTTCATCGTAGAATGGATTTTATGGAATTATTTCAGTTGTAGGTAGTTAGAAAGTTAAATATTGACAAAAAAAAAATTTACCTCTTTATACATAAAATATTAAACCTTGATGAAAATGTCTGTACAGTCACTCACAAAATTATTCGGAATAAAAAGTTTTTTTTTCAAGCAAGAGTTTTTTTTCTGTTATTATTCTTTGTTCCGTTATTGTTGTTCTTCTGTTTTAACTCTTTGTTTCATCTTGTTATGTGCTCATTTTAATATGGGAAACAAGAAAATTTAATAGCGCGAGATTAAACCTACCGTTTCTTTTTTTATAATTTCAACAGAGCTAGAAAAATCATTATATAGATTTGATATAGATTAATTCCGAATACTTTTGGGAGTGACCGTATGAAGAAAAGCAAACACATAGATTCTTTTTAAAAAAGATACTTGAAAATTTTTTGAACGGGTCGTCGCGTTGTCATTCCAAAGAGATTGGTCAAAGTTGATTTTTGAAAATGATGGCTGAGGACTCATTCTTCGCTTGAAGTAAGAAACTCTACGTTTCTGGTGCCGTGAAATAACGCCGAGCGAAATAAAGCCGAATGTCGAAATTCGGCTTTATTTCGCTTTACTTAAGTGAAATAGCGCCGAATTTTATAGTTCGGCATTATTTCGCTTTGAAAAGTGAAATAAGGCCGATTCGGTGTTATTTCACTTTTTAAAAGGATTTACATATTTAATTAGTAACAATTAAACATACCTCACTGTTTATTCACGAATTTTAAAATTTCACAAATCTAATAAATGGCTCGGCTTTATTTCTCAGTTAACATTCGGCTTTATTTCACTTGGACACAGAGAAATAAAGCCGAACGCTAAAATTCGGCGTTATTTCACTTTAGTAAAGCGAAATAAGGCCGAGTTTCGACATTCGGCTTTATTTCGCTCGGTGTCATTTCACGGCACCTACGTTCATTTCACGGCACCTACGTTTCTTTGTTGATTTAAAGGCAGCATTCAACGGTGGACCGCGGTGCACTAATGTACCAGCTTTATGGGATGGGCGTATTATATAAACTTGGCCAGCTTATCCAAATTTGTATGCAGATACAAAAGCAGATGTTTAGATCGGTAATCATAGATCGGAAGATCAGAGTGATTTCAAACCAAAGCAGGAGTAAGACAGGGCTGTGCTATCAGTCCGAGTTTATTTGCGCTCTTGATGGACGATCTAGTCGACTTTTTTCAAGGACGTATTGAATACGAAGGATTTCAAATTAAAGCCATTTTATTTGCAGATGACGTTGTGCTGATGGCATACCTGAAACTCTGCAACTCATGATAAATAAACTCGTCGAATATGGAGGTGATTTATACTGCTATAAAACGTGCTGTGTATTGCCGTGTGAAGTAAAGCTTACTCTCCTAACTAAATGGTTATGATTGAGACTGGATTGTCACCATTGTTAATAAAATCGCTTTTAGTTGGTCTCCAACAACACAACGAAATGCTTACGAAAACGCAGCGAAAAAATATTCATTGACAGTTACACCAATTCAAAAATTCAAAACCAATGCAACCGATAAAAAAAGAACACAGACATCCACGCTAGAATGAAAGAAACAACAGAAATACACACAAATGTCATTTTTCCGCACATAATAAATGGCCTGTGCTTACGTTCTGTAACTCTCGCATCGAGAAGTTTCTCGCATGGAACACGTGAATCAAAACAAATATGACGTGAATTGGTATTAAAATTGTTTTCTCACATTCGCCTGGTTCTGTAACTAAATTTTCTCGACTTGAATTTTTTCGGAATAGAATTTCTGTGAGAGCCTGGAAAAATATGAGTAAAACTGTGAGAGCCTGGAAAAATGTGAGTTAAAACTGTTTCTGTAAGAAAAAAGTCGAGATAATTTCTCGATTTACCTGCTAAAATTACTCGACAGGTAAAACGCATGTGAGAAGAAAATTAAAGTGATTAAAAGTAGAGAAATGGTCAATATTTTGTAATTGTAATTTGTATTATTTCAAAACAAAAACAAAAGAACACTCTATATCCCTTTGGATTTAGCAAGGGGGTAGTTTGGAAATGTAAATGTAAGCGTTAAAAACAAATATCGAAATACCTACTTATCAATCATTTTCTTCTTTAGTTCAACTTAAGTGAGGTGCGCTTGAGAACTCTCCTCACTTCAGAATCAAAATTGAATGAAAGTAGATACGTAACAGACCCTAAATAAGGGCAAATATTCCTTTAATTCACTTAAGTGAAATAAGAAATTTTATCTATTTTGTGCTTCAGTATCGTCAGTTTCACTTAAGTGATGTTAACCTAAGATTTTTCATTTTCACTTAAGTTCACTTAAGTGAGGTGCACTCGAGAGCCTTCATAACTTCTGAAGCAATAGTAAATTCAACTAAACTAAAAGTAACAAACCGTAACTATGGGCGAGCAAATTCACTTAAGTGAAATTAATAATCTTTCTTTTTTTGTGCTCAGTGCCTTCGGTTTCAATTAAATGTGGTATAGGTACTTCAGAATTTTCAGTCACTTGAATGAGGTATGCTTCTGAAAGCTTAAAAAAAATGAAACTAGACCAAAAGTATCGAACTGAAATTATAGAACGTCATTATATATGTAGATAATATTTGTATAATTGCTTTGTATATGAAAACCATAGTATTCTCATGAAAATTTTTTTTTAGTTGAACGTGGACCATATGGGGGCGCCACATTCGACCGCATTCGATTGCGTGGAGAATTGTGGATGCGGGGTACATAAAGAATCGAAGACAAGTAGTAAGAGCAAGAAGAAAGTATTATTTTCATGCTCATAAGAAATAAAGGGAGTAAGAGAGATAAGTAAATCAGCTGTTTTTAAAATGTCAAAGAATAGAAAAACGTGAAGAAAATAAAAAAAAATTGTCGTCTCCTCTTTGAATAGAAGAATATGTGTGTTGGTTTATTTAGGAATGTATTTTGTTTGCAGGCAGAGAAGCAAAGAAATTATATGAAGTGGTGAACGAGTTGATCGTGTCGCTTCTGCTTGCGTCGTCGTCACCCGTGCGTCGTTGGTGTCTAGTTCGTAGCAACGAGTAGAAAAATTATTATTTGCAGAGATTTTCTTGTATGTGAGTGTGAAAAGACAAACGTGTGTAGGTCGTTGCTATATTTTCTTATTGAGGGTAGGTTTTGTTTTTGCTTTATTATTTAATTGAATGGAAACTTTCTTGCAAAGTTTCGAGGATAGGCTAGGCATATATCTTTTGGTAAATATTTTGATTGAAATTTTCTTGCATGATTTCGGTGGTAGGTATTTTGGTGTGTAGGTATTTGAATTTTTAGATGCAATCTTTTTTGCGAGGATTGGCCTTTTGGTATGTAGGTAGGTAGGTACATATTTGAATTAAAGTTTTTGTGCAATTACTATTAATTTTTTGCTAGATAGTTTTTTTGTTAATAGTTTTTATTACCTACATAGGTAGGTACCTACATATTATAAATTATTTCGAGTAGTTACGTTTAATAGGTATTTGTAGGTATTTTAATTAAATTGTGTATGCAAAATTCGGGGGTGGGTTAAGGCATAAATATTTTTGATAGATAGGTATAGGTAACTACATGTAGTTTAATTAAATTTTTTATTGCTAAATTCGGGGGTAGGTTTAGGTATAGGTACCTTCATACCTAGGTACCTAGGTTTATCTTTTAATAGGTACCTAGGTAGGTATTTTTTTTTTTTTTTTGCAAAATTCGAGGGTAGGTATTTCTTTGAGTAGGTAGGTAGGTACCTACTTATTTGACCTGAAATTTCTTCGAATTTTGTAAAAAGATAACCTAATATTATTCACTAGTCTGTAAGTGGGAATCCCTATGCCAGTTCCAAATACTGTCAAAACAAATTTAATTTCAAATTTCTTTCCAGTGATTTTCAAAAAATTTAGCTTTATTGGCTCCAACGTCGAAGTTCATTTCGACTCATCGGTAGGTACCTATTTTATTTAAAGGTTTTTGTTGCAAAATTCAAGGGTAGGTAGGTACGTAGGTACCTATTTCTTTGAGTACCTACCTATTTGCCCTTGAATTTAAAACTAATTTTATGTATATTAGGTAAGCATAGGTAGGTAGGTATGTATGTAGGTACCTAATAAACTTTTTATCTAATGAAGTTTTTACAGATTTATTTTTTATAAGTTGGTAGGTACCTAGGTATATAGCAACCATTTTTCTGCCTAATAATTTAAAATAAACAATTTAAATATGCATTATTTTGAAGGCGCGTTGAAATATTTCGAGGTAAAATATACAAATAAGTAGATAAAATTTCAATCGCAGTAAGATTTTAGTTCTCATATATGTATGTGAAATACAATAAATATAATAATGCCACTATTAATTGAAGATAAATACTCTTACAAGAAATGTCTTTCATTACTATTATTTTGTAATATATTTTGTACTAATTTTCATGAAAAGAATCTACAAATTAAATTTCAAGTAGGTAATTAAGTATTGTATTATAATACCTTTGTATTATAAAATATAATACAGATTTCGTATTCCTTTGTAATATCTGATATTATTAAGTTTTAATATACCTATTTTGAATTAACTTCCAAATTTTAATGTTTGCCAAGTATTAAATTTCAATATATTTTTGGTGTTGTCATATACCTATGTAACCCAGAAATTATTAAAAAGTACCTACCCCAAAATTTTTAACCGTGCTTAAAGTTCTTCTTTGTAAATTGTGCCAAATAAAATTGTGAATTTTTGTACCTATCAAGTTGATTTTTTTTTTAAATTTTTGGCAATTAGGTGATATTTTTGTATGTTAAATTCAAAGACTTTATTATTTTTTAGTCAAGTTCTGAAACCCGGATGCAAGAAGATTTCTTATAGATCTTAAGCTATTTAAAAAAAACTAAAGGAACTTTTTTCCATTGCTTGTTTGTTTTATGCTCATGAAGCAAAAAAATTACTAATCATAATTATAACCCTTTTTCGGGTTTTTTAGGAAAATACCTTTAATTTATTAATTTCTCAAAAATTAAGAAAGATTTTTGCATTTGGTTGTCGATTTTTAACTGAAAATTGATAAAAGCATTGGATATCAAGAACAACATGGCACTTAACTACGCAAAATTTGAAATAAATTAACTTAAAAAATATACAATTTTTTTTTTTTCAAAAATTTTGACTTTGAAATTTAATTTCTAAAAACCATTCTTTTAAACATCTCCATTACAAAAAAAAAAGAAATAGAATATTGACTTTCAAAGTAGCTATAACAGGTTATTGTATGTTTTTTCGCTGACATATTAAAATATTTTTGTTTGCATTTATAGTCAGTTTTTTTTTTTTGGACCATTATTAAATAAGTTATTAATGACCAATTAAATAATTAAGTCAAGAATAAAATGAAGAAAACTACAAAAATTCCGCACTTTAAGATGTATTTTCTGATTTTAATTTTTTCTATTTCACATTATTTGTCGCAAGAAAAATTGATTATAATGAATTTTTCCTGTGACAGCGATGAGTTTTTAGCGAATGAATTCATTCGCTAACCCTAACGTACATAACATTCGCCAAATCGTTCGACTTCAAGTGAACGTTCGATTCGCGAACCGTAAAAATTCCCTAAATCTTTTTTTCAAAGAGCTATCGACTATTTACGTAAGTCGTCCAAAACTTTAAACGGCCGTGTTTGAAAACTAGGTTTTTCGTTTAGTGCCACTTTTGATTTCAATGCGCGATATATTAATATTTTTTAAGACAAAAAAAAATAGTAAAATGTATAAATTTAAAAAATTTATAAACATTTTTGTATAAAGTAAGTTGGGGTGATGTGGTATATGCGGGTAATGTGGTATAGGAGTTATTTCATAAACCAAGCATGTTTCTACAACGATTCTTGATTCAGTGGACGGTGATTTAAATAAAAGTAGTAATGCGTATTTAAACAACTCAAAAATCGTTCATTAATTCGACCAAATTGTTAAAAACCGTAATTGTGCAGAGCTAATTTTTTTTGTGTGGAACAAAAAGTGTTTGTGCGCTTCAAAAAATTGAGTTCCAAAGCAATTTGTCAATGCATCGGAAGAATATATTAATCATTAACGTTACTTAATTCTTAGTTTTATTTAAAAGTATTAATTTAAAATTGTATTGTATTTTTTGTAAAAATATAGAGTTTCGGCTAATGTGGTATACTAGCAGTGGCCTAATGTGGTATAGTATTCCAAATGGAATATGATATACCACATTACACAACCTTAAAGTTTATACCTTCGTCAACTGACATTTGTGCTTTCGCAATAATCTTTAGTTAATATGTCTAAAAAAGGTGAAAATAGAAAATGGGACCCGAAAGATATACAGAGGCCCACTTGTAATATGAAGAATTATAAAATTTGCCTTCACGACATTCGGAGGACCACTTGGTATAGTATACCACATTAGACATTAAGGGTGTACCACATTACCCACTTCTTTTCAAAAGTGGTGAGTTCAAGGTCATATCATTATTTTGTCAAAATCTTTGTAAGTTACTGTTAGAATCCGACAAAAACAGTTAACGTAGTAGCTTATATGTTCGTGGTAACATCTACTAAATTCGGAAGCATTCGTGTCACTACTTTGTCTGTTAAGTCAAAAATACAAACCTGTATACCACAATACCCTAACTTCCTTTACTTACATATATAATATGTAATTTTTACTATTATTATTTTAAAAAAAATTCTCATCAAACTATTTTAATTCTTTCAAAAGTTTTACTAAACATCAAAGAAAACAAAAAGCTATTTTGATTAAGTGGATCAATGGAATATTTAAGTGTTATTTTAAATACATAAATTGATTATAATTTTGTAATTTTATTTTGTCAGAACGAAATATGGAGATTCGATTATATTATAATTGTTTAATTTCATTTTGTCAAAACAAAATTTCATAATTTATTGATTCGTTTTCAAACTCATTTTCTGATTTCTTTTTTATATAATAAAACAGGTACCTACCTACCCAAATTGCATATAATTTGTATCCGTGAACTTTTCTGATATTTTAATAGTTATTCTCCTATTTGAGGCGGAGACAAATCCAACAAACCATAGATAATTAAAATTCGTTCAGCCGTTCTTCAGTTATAACTTATAAATGGTGTAACTAACCCGACTTTGTTGTATATATTAAGATATCCAACTTTATCATTTTGAGATCTTTAAATAGAAGAGTATTTAAAAGCAGAGTATAGATTATACTTTAAGTGTGGGCTTAAATGCCAAATCCAAAAAGCAATAGCACCCGCGGTTCTTATTTCTTTTCTTTCGTGGGCTATTGCCATTTGAAAATGGAAAGTATTTTTTCCTTTTATTTTGGGAAATAACGCCCACGGCCCAAGGGCTTTATTACCGCGGTTGTTATTACACTGAATCTTAATAACCATTTTTTTTGAGAATGGTATTCCACCCCAATGTAGCTTTTACTAAAATATATGTATATATATTAAGGAAAGAAGCGAAAGAAAAGTTTTAAAAGTGCGAAAGGTTTGCAAGTACATTATTTGTAAAAAATCCTGCACACAAAACACCTAGGTACATTTGAGTAGATGAGAACGAAAACTCATCATACCCATCCACTTTTATCAAAAATTGAGATTTTGATTCAGATTTGTTAAGCTGGGCATATTGAATAGTTTTTAAAGAAAATTTGACACCCTTACCCCTCTAAGCCCCTTTAATATTGATGTCAAACATCGTTATTGTTTCCAAAACTCTCGATATCCACAGTGCAATTTACATCAAAACTTTCCATATCCATTCTAAGCAGTAGGTTTGCTTTCAAAACTCTTCTTATCCATCATAGGCTATTAATTATGTTATATAAGAAGGAACTAAAACGTTCACAGGTTTTTATTGTAAACAATTTTAAATGGGTCATTAAAGATTGGAAAGTAGGGGAGTGCTTTTATATCAGAGGGTGCAATTGTGAGAGGGGGGAATGGTGGGGAAACTGGCCATATCCAATCATTTGCAACAAAACTCTTCATAACCAAATTTAATTGTTAAATATCTTTTAAACGGAACTTCCAATATTTGTTTGCTCTCAATCATAACATCGATTGAAAAATCTTCTATTATAGCTTTGTATATGAAAAATTTTCATATACAAAGATTATAGGTATAAAATAAAATCTTTTATAACATCTACCATTTCACCTTGATTAGTTTTTTTTTTTTCATTTGCACAAAATGAAAATTTTGGATATGAAGAGTTTTGGTTCTCAACTTCCCACTCAATTGTAAAAACTAACCCACATACCTACCTACCTATATTCCAATGTATAACAACATCTTCCTCTTGCACCATAGAAACCCAAATATATTGAAGACAATACGCCTACAGCTGTGAAAAAACAAATACACCTTCACATATATACCTACCCCTTTCCCTTGCACCATAAAAACCCCATAAGCCAAAAAGAATATCCAAAATTGTTCTTTTTGTGTCTTTCAGCTTTATCTGCATAGTAAAAAAAATGTAAACAAAACCGATAACCAAAACAAAATTGAATATTTTCTCCAAAATGCCTTCTACCTGATTCACTCTAACTCTCATAAATTCAGTATATGTCTTTCCCGTGCTTATACTATTCTTCACGTCCACACTTCCACTTATTCCACAATTCTCCACGTCAAGGTACCCCTTGGAGACTTGAGATGTCGCCCTCTTCGAGTGCCACCATGATAGTACTATGGTTTCCATATACAAAGATAATTGTATGGTTATATGTATATACACAGATATATCGTCACGTGAATTCTTATTTGTCCTACAGACCATTTTGGCCTTTGTATATGGAAACCATAGTACTATCATGGTGGCACTCGAAGAGGGCGACATCTCAAGTCTCCAAGGGGTACCTTGACGTGGAGAATTGTGGAATAAGTGGAAGTGTGGACGTGAAGAATAGTATAAGCACGGGAAAGACATATACTGAATTTATGAGAGTTAGAGTGAATCAGGTAGAAGGCATTTTGGAGAAAATATTCAATTTTGTTTTGGTTATCGGTTTTGTTTACATTTTTTTTACTATGCAGATAAAGCTGAAAGACACAAAAAGAACAATTTTGGATATTCTTTTTGGCTTATGGGGTTTTTATGGTGCAAGGGAAAGGGGTAGGTATATATGTGAAGGTGTATTTGTTTTTTCACAGCTGTAGGCGTATTGTCTTCAATATATTTGGGTTTCTATGGTGCAAGAGGAAGATGTTGTTATACATTGGAATATAGGTAGGTAGGTATGTGGGTTAGTTTTTACAATTGAGTGGGAAGTTGAGAACCAAAACTCTTCATATCCAAAATTTTCATTTTGTGCAAATGAAAAAAAAAAAACTAATCAAGGTGAAATGGTAGATGTTATAAAAGATTTTATTTTATACCTATAATCTTTGTATATGAAAATTTTTCATATACAAAGCTATAATAGAAGATTTTTCAATCGATGTTATGATTGAGAGCAAACAAATATTGGAAGTTCCGTTTAAAAGATATTTAACAATTAAATTTGGTTATGAAGAGTTTTGTTGCAAATGATTGGATATGGCCAGTTTCCCCACCATTCCCCCCTCTCACAATTGCACCCTCTGATATAAAAGCACTCCCCTACTTTCCAATCTTTAATGACCCATTTAAAATTGTTTACAATAAAAACCTGTGAACGTTTTAGTTCCTTCTTATATAACATAATTAATAGCCTATGATGGATAAGAAGAGTTTTGAAAGCAAACCTACTGCTTAGAATGGATATGGAAAGTTTTGATGTAAATTGCACTGTGGATATCGAGAGTTTTGGAAACAATAACGATGTTTGACATCAATATTAAAGGGGCTTAGAGGGGTAAGGGTGTCAAATTTTCTTTAAAAACTATTCAATATGCCCAGCTTAACAAATCTGAATCAAAATCTCAATTTTTGATAAAAGTGGATGGGTATGATGAGTTTTCGTTCTCATCTACTCAAATGTACCTAGGTGTTTTGTGTGCAGGATTTTTTACAAATAATGTACTTGCAAACCTTTCGCACTTTTAAAACTTTTCTTTCGCTTCTTTCCTTAATATATATACATATATTTTAGTAAAAGCTACATTGGGGTGGAATACCATTCTCAAAAAAAATGGTTATTAAGATTCAGTGTAATAACAACCGCGGTAATAAAGCCCTTGGGCCGTGGGCGTTATTTCCCAAAATAAAAGGAAAAAATACTTTCCATTTTCAAATGGCAATAGCCCACGAAAGAAAAGAAATAAGAACCGCGGGTGCTATTGCTTTTTGGATTTGGCATTTAAGCCCACACTTAAAGTATAATCTATACTCTGCTTTTAAATACTCTTCTATTTAAAGATCTCAAAATGATAAAGTTGGATATCTTAATATATACAACAAAGTCGGGTTAGTTACACCATTTATAAGTTATAACTGAAGAACGGCTGAACGAATTTTAATTATCTATGGTTTGTTGGATTTGTCTCCGCCTCAAATAGGAGAATAACTATTAAAATATCAGAAAAGTTCACGGATACAAATTATATGCAATTTGGGTAGGTAGGTACCTGTTTTATTATATAAAAAAGAAATCAGAAAATGAGTTTGAAAACGAATCAATAAATTATGAAATTTTGTTTTGACAAAATGAAATTAAACAATTATAATATAATCGAATCTCCATATTTCGTTCTGACAAAATAAAATTACAAAATTATAATCAATTTATGTATTTAAAATAACACTTAAATATTCCATTGATCCACTTAATCAAAATAGCTTTTTGTTTTCTTTGATGTTTAGTAAAACTTTTGAAAGAATTAAAATAGTTTGATGAGAATTTTTTTTAAAATAATAATAGTAAAAATTACATATTATATATGTAAGTAAAGGAAGTTAGGGTATTGTGGTATACAGGTTTGTATTTTTGACTTAACAGACAAAGTAGTGACACGAATGCTTCCGAATTTAGTAGATGTTACCACGAACATATAAGCTACTACGTTAACTGTTTTTGTCGGATTCTAACAGTAACTTACAAAGATTTTGACAAAATAATGATATGACCTTGAACTCACCACTTTTGAAAAGAAGTGGGTAATGTGGTACACCCTTAATGTCTAATGTGGTATACTATACCAAGTGGTCCTCCGAATGTCGTGAAGGCAAATTTTATAATTCTTCATATTACAAGTGGGCCTCTGTATATCTTTCGGGTCCCATTTTCTATTTTCACCTTTTTTAGACATATTAACTAAAGATTATTGCGAAAGCACAAATGTCAGTTGACGAAGGTATAAACTTTAAGGTTGTGTAATGTGGTATATCATATTCCATTTGGAATACTATACCACATTAGGCCACTGCTAGTATACCACATTAGCCGAAACTCTATATTTTTACAAAAAATACAATACAATTTTAAATTAATACTTTTAAATAAAACTAAGAATTAAGTAACGTTAATGATTAATATATTCTTCCGATGCATTGACAAATTGCTTTGGAACTCAATTTTTTGAAGCGCACAAACACTTTTTGTTCCACACAAAAAAAATTAGCTCTGCACAATTACGGTTTTTAACAATTTGGTCGAATTAATGAACGATTTTTGAGTTGTTTAAATACGCATTACTACTTTTATTTAAATCACCGTCCACTGAATCAAGAATCGTTGTAGAAACATGCTTGGTTTATGAAATAACTCCTATACCACATTACCCGCATATACCACATCACCCCAACTTACTTTATACAAAAATGTTTATAAATTTTTTAAATTTATACATTTTACTATTTTTTTTTGTCTTAAAAAATATTAATATATCGCGCATTGAAATCAAAAGTGGCACTAAACGAAAAACCTAGTTTTCAAACACGGCCGTTTAAAGTTTTGGACGACTTACGTAAATAGTCGATAGCTCTTTGAAAAAAAGATTTAGGGAATTTTTACGGTTCGCGAATCGAACGTTCACTTGAAGTCGAACGATTTGGCGAATGTTATGTACGTTAGGGTTAGCGAATGAATTCATTCGCTAAAAACTCATCGCTGTCACAGGAAAAATTCATTATAATCAATTTTTCTTGCGACAAATAATGTGAAATAGAAAAAATTAAAATCAGAAAATACATCTTAAAGTGCGGAATTTTTGTAGTTTTCTTCATTTTATTCTTGACTTAATTATTTAATTGGTCATTAATAACTTATTTAATAATGGTCCAAAAAAAAAAAACTGACTATAAATGCAAACAAAAATATTTTAATATGTCAGCGAAAAAACATACAATAACCTGTTATAGCTACTTTGAAAGTCAATATTCTATTTCTTTTTTTTTTGTAATGGAGATGTTTAAAAGAATGGTTTTTAGAAATTAAATTTCAAAGTCAAAATTTTTGAAAAAAAAAAAATTGTATATTTTTTAAGTTAATTTATTTCAAATTTTGCGTAGTTAAGTGCCATGTTGTTCTTGATATCCAATGCTTTTATCAATTTTCAGTTAAAAATCGACAACCAAATGCAAAAATCTTTCTTAATTTTTGAGAAATTAATAAATTAAAGGTATTTTCCTAAAAAACCCGAAAAAGGGTTATAATTATGATTAGTAATTTTTTTGCTTCATGAGCATAAAACAAACAAGCAATGGAAAAAAGTTCCTTTAGTTTTTTTTAAATAGCTTAAGATCTATAAGAAATCTTCTTGCATCCGGGTTTCAGAACTTGACTAAAAAATAATAAAGTCTTTGAATTTAACATACAAAAATATCACCTAATTGCCAAAAATTTTAAAAAAAAATCAACTTGATAGGTACAAAAATTCACAATTTTATTTGGCACAATTTACAAAGAAGAACTTTAAGCACGGTTAAAAATTTTGGGGTAGGTACTTTTTAATAATTTCTGGGTTACATAGGTATATGACAACACCAAAAATATATTGAAATTTAATACTTGGCAAACATTAAAATTTGGAAGTTAATTCAAAATAGGTATATTAAAACTTAATAATATCAGATATTACAAAGGAATACGAAATCTGTATTATATTTTATAATACAAAGGTATTATAATACAATACTTAATTACCTACTTGAAATTTAATTTGTAGATTCTTTTCATGAAAATTAGTACAAAATATATTACAAAATAATAGTAATGAAAGACATTTCTTGTAAGAGTATTTATCTTCAATTAATAGTGGCATTATTATATTTATTGTATTTCACATACATATATGAGAACTAAAATCTTACTGCGATTGAAATTTTATCTACTTATTTGTATATTTTACCTCGAAATATTTCAACGCGCCTTCAAAATAATGCATATTTAAATTGTTTATTTTAAATTATTAGGCAGAAAAATGGTTGCTATATACCTAGGTACCTACCAACTTATAAAAAATAAATCTGTAAAAACTTCATTAGATAAAAAGTTTATTAGGTACCTACATACATACCTACCTACCTATGCTTACCTAATATACATAAAATTAGTTTTAAATTCAAGGGCAAATAGGTAGGTACTCAAAGAAATAGGTACCTACGTACCTACCTACCCTTGAATTTTGCAACAAAAACCTTTAAATAAAATAGGTACCTACCGATGAGTCGAAATGAACTTCGACGTTGGAGCCAATAAAGCTAAATTTTTTGAAAATCACTGGAAAGAAATTTGAAATTAAATTTGTTTTGACAGTATTTGGAACTGGCATAGGGATTCCCACTTACAGACTAGTGAATAATATTAGGTTATCTTTTTACAAAATTCGAAGAAATTTCAGGTCAAATAAGTAGGTACCTACCTACCTACTCAAAGAAATACCTACCCTCGAATTTTGCAAAAAAAAAAAAAAAATACCTACCTAGGTACCTATTAAAAGATAAACCTAGGTACCTAGGTATGAAGGTACCTATACCTAAACCTACCCCCGAATTTAGCAATAAAAAATTTAATTAAACTACATGTAGTTACCTATACCTATCTATCAAAAATATTTATGCCTTAACCCACCCCCGAATTTTGCATACACAATTTAATTAAAATACCTACAAATACCTATTAAACGTAACTACTCGAAATAATTTATAATATGTAGGTACCTACCTATGTAGGTAATAAAAACTATTAACAAAAAAACTATCTAGCAAAAAATTAATAGTAATTGCACAAAAACTTT
This sequence comes from Dasysyrphus tricinctus, assembly GCA_963921185.1. Lineage (NCBI taxonomy): Eukaryota > Metazoa > Arthropoda > Insecta > Diptera > Syrphidae > Dasysyrphus > Dasysyrphus tricinctus. The sequence goes on from OY992530.1 coordinate 131,259,586, forward strand.
AATTCAAATATGTACCTACCTACCTACATACCAAAAGGCCAATCCTCGCAAAAAAGATTGCATCTAAAAATTCAAATACCTACACACCAAAATACCTACCACCGAAATCATGCAAGAAAATTTCAATCAAAATATTTACCAAAAGATATATGCCTAGCCTATCCTCGAAACTTTGCAAGAAAGTTTCCATTCAATTAAAAAAAAAAGCAAAAACAAAACCTACCCTCAATAAGAAAATATAGCAACGACCTACACACGTTTGTCTTTTCACACTCACATACAAGAAAATCTCTGCAAATAATAATTTTTCTACTCGTTGCTACGAACTAGACACCAACGACGGGTGACGACGACGCAAGCAGAAGCGACACGATCAACTCGTTCACCACTTCATATAATTTCTTTGCTTCTCTGCCTGCAAACAAAATACATTCCTAAATAAACCAACACACATATTCTTCTATTCAAAGAGGAGACGACAATTTTTTTTTATTTTCTTCACGTTTTTCTATTCTTTGACATTTTAAAAACAGCTGATTTACTTATCTCTCTTACTCCCTTTATTTCTTATGAGCATGAAAATAATACTTTCTTCTTGCTCTTACTACTTGTCTTCGATTCTTTATGTACCCCGCATCCACAATTCTCCACGCAATCGAATGCGGTCGAATGTGGCGCCCCCATATGGTCCACGTTCAACTAAAAAAAATTTTTCATGAGAATACTATGGTTTTCATATACAAAGTTTTGGCTGAAAATGAGTTACATATGCCATCGTATATTTTCGGCCACGCTCTTTCGATTGGTGCAATCCAAATTGTTCTATCTCTTTTATTTATCGAGATAGAAATTGCACTTTTGGCCTACAGCCACTATTTTTTCGATGATTTGTATGCTTATTTGTCCTATAAACACTTTTAGTATGCAGTAGGACAATTTCTATACTGGCTTTCGAATTTATTAAAGATTTGTGCTGAAATGTCCTATATCCAATGAAATTGGATATAGGACAAAATATATGGGGAAATTTTAAGATCAGCAAGTGTTTGCTTGTTTGTGCTATGTCAAGGGGCAGAAGTTTATTTTGCATATACAAAACAACAACAATCGCTGTGACGACGTGCTTTAGAGGCTAGCCAATAAATTTTTTGAGTAGGTACAATGAAAATAACATTATAAATTGGGTGGCGCAACAGCTCGTGGAGAACCAGGGCCTAGTAACTTACAACTCTCAACCATTCCTGAGTGCGTGTATTGTTGGCAGGAATGGAAGGGACCTTCAGTTTTTTTCCGAGTCCGAACGGCTAGATGAGAAGCACTTATTCACGACAAGTATACTCTTGGAGGATTTGTCAGTCCCTCGCAAGAGCAAGTACCTCGAATAAAACATTTGTTTTTAGGTGGAACGGCCGGTGGGGAGTCGAACCCACACCAACGCTGTGAAGAGAGATTTGAGACAACTATTTTTATCGATGGTTTAAAGATAGTGTGTGATATTGGTTCAGGAATTAATATTTCCTGAGTCTAGGTCTTTTAAGCTACCCAGCTTTCCTAGTGTTTTTAAAGGTGAATTACTGACAGTTGGAGAAGCATGCAAAACAAAACCAATACTTACCATCAGAATCCAAATAGAGCTATCTTATCAGACATCCTCGAAATTCATCCAGCAATGCCGAGATAAGGTCGCAAGTCTGAATGTGTATCACAATAAACTCACTCTTATCTGGGTATCAGATAAAAGTGCCATTGAGGGAAATCAAAGGTAGGACGAACTGGTAAGGCAAGAATCAGCCATTCATAACTTACTTTCATTCAGAAAGAGTCACCATTCCGTTTAAAGTTGTGAAGGGTATGTTTTTTCTAGGGAACATTTTCACCAACTTGAGTATATCCAGGAAAATTTGGGCCACCTATAATATGCCAAGAAATTGATATGATATGGAGACCCAGGTAAGACATAGCCAGCAGTGTCATTGCAACTTGTACTGAACATTGGCCAGTAGGAGAACATGAGGTAAAGTTGGGTATTCCTCACAAACACTAAATGTCGTAGGTATGGGGATTAGCAAAAAAAGAGATCAGTCATAATTCTCCTTTGTAAAAGTCCTACTATGTCCATAATTAAAATTATAGCACTATTTATTGAAAATGCTTTTTTTGCGAACTTTTACCAATGTTACGAACTGAAGATCAAAGAATTTATCTCTCTTAACGAACATTAGTTGTTTCAGAATCGTGCTCTTCGTCAATTTCCTTAGACCACGAACAAGCAGACTACCATATTTTTAAAGGAGTTCGTGGTGAACTGAACAGTGAACGGATGAAAATACAGTTGGCATGACTGCGTTTTATACCATTCTACCAGTAATATGCAAGCTGTTTTGTTTGGTAATGGTTTTAATTAATTGCAATTCAAATGAGTGAGTGCTTAGATCTATCTCCTAAAGATTCTTCGAAAATATGTATGTACCACACCACAACTATAACCCAATTTTGTGCATAGGTAACAAGAGTTATGGTATTAAAACCGTGCCATCGCGCCATTTCTACCTATAACTAAGCTACGTAATAAAAATATTTTGGTTTAAAATTTAATGGCAATTAAGTTTTTAGTTTTAAATGGCAGCAAACGAAATTTCCACAACAAAATTATGTCGTTCTCTCCACCACCTATTTACAAGCTGAACTTGAAAGGGTGAATTTACAGTGCATTTAACTTCCTTCGGTTTTTTTTTTTAATTTTGTGTTTTATTGTCCTATAACCAATACGAATTCTAATAGAATTGGGAGATAGGACAAGAATCTTGAATTCACTTTTTCAAGTTTTGCAAACGTATAGAAAGGTGTCCTATATCCTTTTTGCTACTTTTTTTTCAAACTCAATTTAATCAATGCTCAAACAACTTAAAATGAAAATTGTGATTTGGGTGGATGGACAAATATCCAAACTTTCAAAAAGTAAAATAAAAACATGTGATTGCATTCAAAAAAATAAGCAAAGTACTACTTTGAAGTTAAAAAACGCTCTCCTGAAAAGTTAAGAGCTGGGTCTGTAGGACAAATAAGAATTCACGTGACGATATGCATATACCTATATTATCCATGTGTATAGATTGATATCTTTTCAATAAACGCATTAATTACCCTCAACAAAAAAAAAAAAAAACAATTTATATACATATATTAATAAGTAAACACTTTTCTAATCTCCCTTTTAAATTGATTTAATGGCAATTTTATGTTCATATTTTTTTTATTTAAAAGGTATATCCAATCGCTCTGGCAGAATCGACTATTTGGCGATACCAGCTTATATAAATACGTATTTACTTATTGTATAACGGCGATTATTGTCCTTTGTCCTCTGTATTTAACATAATACATTATGTACCTACATAAGACATTTGATAAAAATTCAAATATTTTTTAATATTTGAATTTTAACTGCCAATATTATAATTTCCGGTAGATATTCCAATGGAAAGACAAATCAAAAGAGTTGTTTCTCACATTAGGTTTGTTCGATGTGAGCACTGGGGCGCACTGGGTCGCCCTGAACTCGCTCTAATGTGTTTTATGTGACACTTTTTTCACCCCAGTTTATTTGCACTGTGTTCGATGTGTGTTCGGGGCGAGCACTGAACTCGCTCTTACGCACCCCAGGTTTTTTCTCAGGGAAAGAAATCAGAGCTGCGAAATTTAAATCAGCTGTTTGTAAAAGTTGAATGTCAAAGGGAAAGGATTAACTTTGCGAATTTTTATGACGATATAAATAATAAATGTTAAATATTTTGTATACTATTTTGTTACTTTTTATTAATTTATATATTAATAAATACAATGCTAAAGAAAATATATGTATATCTAGTGCTTGCATAAAGATTTTGAAGCTGCACAAAATAGTATCCAAGCACCTCAACATTTTTATCATACAAAAGTAGGTAACAATGAGGTGTTCGATGTGAAATCAAAACCCGGGCAGCCCCCAGTTTTTTGACATTTGAATGACATTCCCCAGTGCGCCCTGGGGCAGGGAACAGCGAACAAACCTATTGAGATACAGACACAGTTTATTTTTCCAGGTCGAGAAACGTTGGGATTTTGTGTTCCACCTTTTCTCGATCCGAGAAGTTCTCGAGTAAGTTACAGAACGTAGGCACTAGGTAATTAATTGTGTGCGAAAAAAGAGTGTAGACTTCTCCAAAAAATATGCAACAAATTTTCAATTTCGTTCATCGAACTGCAGAACGAAAAGTAAAACTAAATTTTTCATTTATGATTTCGTTGTGTCATTTTTGTATGGGATTTTTCGTTTCGCATCAGCAGCGTACTAGGCTTTATACTAAAAAAATGAAATGATAGATAAAAAAGTTGTTTCCAACCTATCCCAGGGATGTAGCTGAAAAAAAAATGGACACCAGTAATTCTTTTTTTAAAGTTAGGATATTACAAACCGACGGTGAAAGAATATTGAATTGAACGATTATGTTTATAATTCCAAATTAAAAATTGAAACTAATTATAGGATAATTGCTTGGAAAAACCTGCAATTAAGTAGGGCTAAAACACAAGATCTCTTAGACAAAAGAGACAAAAAATCCATTACGACCTGTGCCTACGTTCTGTAACTTAGTCGAGAACTTCTCGCATCGAGAAAAGGTGGAACACAAAATCCCAACGTTTATCGACATGGAAAAATAAACTGTGTCTGTATCTCGATGTGAGAAACAACTCTTTTGATTTGTCTTTCCATTGGAATATCTACCGGAAACTATAATATTGGCAGTTAAAATTCAAATATTTAAAAATATTTGAATTTTTATCAAATGTCTTATGTAGGTACATAATGTATATGTTAAATACAGAGGACAAAGGACAGTAACCGCCGTTATAGAATAAGTAAATACGTATTAATATAAGCTAGTATCGCCAAATAGTCGAAATTCAAATATAAAAATTATATTCTATATAAGAAGGTTTTATAATACAAATTACTACTGAAATAAATCAGCCAAGTAGAAGACTTAGCATTAAGGATTGGACTTTTGAATTGTTGATTCAAAATAGCTTTTTATGGCCTTTAGCTATTTTGAATCAATAATTCAACAAGTCCAATCCTTAATGCTAAGTCTTCTACTTGGCTGATTTATTTCAGTAGTATATAGAATTTGTACCTATTATAAAACCTTCTTATATAGAAACTATGCCTGGCCGCGGGCAAAAAAACTTCCAGCTTAATGATTAGGAATTCTAATCTTGTTGGATATAGTATACAGTGGATTTTCGTTGAAAAATTCATGTAATTTGAACTGAACTTAATACAAATTGCGTTTTGGTTTTTAAATCAAGTTGTTTAAGCGAATAGTTTTCGAGAAATTAATTTTCAAAGTCAAAATTAGTTTTTAATTTTTTTTCTTAAGTCGATATTTTTCAAAATTTTGAGTACTTAAGTACTTTTTTTGTGTTCAATATTCAATGCCTTCATTATTTTTTAGTCCATTACCGAAAACCAAATGTAAAAATCTTTCTTAGTTTTTGAGAAATTAAGAAAAAACAAAAGGTGAAGTGTTAAGTTAAGTGAACTTAAGTGAAAATGAAAAATCTTAGGTAAACATCACTTAAGTGAAACTGACGATACTGAAGCACAAAATAGACTAAATTTCTGATTTCACTTAAGTGAATTATAGGAATGTTTGCCCTTATTTAGGGTCTGTTACGTATCTACTTTCATTCAATTTTGCTTCTGAAGTGAGGAGAGTTCTCAAGCGCACCTCGCTTAAGTTGAACTAAAGAAAAAAATTATTGATAAGTAGGTATTTCTATATTTGTTTTTAACACTTACATTTACATTTTCAAACTACCATCTTGCTAAATCCAAAGGGATCTATAGTCTATCCAGCAAAAATTGTCAGTACAGGGCTAATGGGCGAGCTTTTTTCAAAACAGTGGTGCCAGTGTATACCATCACAACACTCAAATAACAAACCTGCCACTGAAAAAGATACTAAACCACTGATAAACATACAGGAATTGTAGTTGCAACTCCTTGAAACATTGCGTACGCTCCAACATGACCGTCGTCTTTCAAAGCCAAAAGCATTCTGATCGTATACTCGCTTTCGCTTCTACCTTCGCTGTGTGAAATAAAACAAAAATTCAAATTTCAACAGAGTTGCCTTTGCCATGTTGCAACAGTACGAAAGCGCTTTTTCAGTGGTTTTTATGAAAGTACTTTCAGTTTTGAAGCTTTTGAGAACAATATTTATAAAGGTGAGAGCCAAAAGTGTTGTCGTTTTGATTGTCCCCTTATTATTTGTTTGTATATTTGAATTAAGCTATAAAATGCACTTAAAATTTGTACGATTTTAGTCTTTAAGAAGAAAAAAGTTATTTGCGCTAAGTTTTGAAACATTCACAAAGCGTTACGTGATCAAATTCATTTAAAAACGTGTGCTGTGGTAAAAAAAGATAAATGGATCTTTTTTTTAATATGTTTGAAATGGTATCAATGGTAACCATATGCACATTGTTCTTCGATTTGTGGCAATTTATAATTCAAAGTACGGAAACCCTGTGAGAGCTTTAACTTGAGACAGATGTATGCAAGCTAATGCAACCAGACTAAGAGGCAAACGTCCTATCTTCCCTTTACTGACAATTTTTGTTGGATAGAGCATAGTGTTCTTTTGTTTTTGTTTTGAAATAATACAAATTACAATTACAAAATATTTACCATTTCTCTACTTTTAATAACTTTAATTTTCTTCTCACATGCGTTTTACCTGTCGAGTAATTTTAGCAGGTAAATCGAGAAATTATCTCGACTTTTTTCTTACAGAAACAGTTTTAACTCACATTTTTCCAGGCTCTCACAGTTTTACTCATATTTTTCCAGGCTCTCACAGAATTTCTATTCCGAAAAGTTTCAAGTCGAGAAAATCTAGTTACAGAACCAGGCGAATGTGAGAAAACAATTTTAATGCCAATTCACGTCATATTTGTTTTGATTCACGTGTTTCATGCGAGAAACTTCTCGATGCGAGAGTTACAGAACGTAGGCACTGGTCCCGAAAGAGCAAAGGTTTTTAAAAATGGGTCACGAGTTCCGCTTTATCGAAATATTACGGTAGCAAAACCCAAATGAAAATCTATGACTATTTTCAGTCTTCGAAAATTTAACAACATCACGAAATTATTAAGAAAGAAAACTATTCTTCAATGTATAGGAAACACTGCTTATCTTTTGATACTGCCAACTCCTCCCTTCCTGATTTTTCAATTTTCCCTCTTCCTTCACTTATTTTTTAAAACACAATGTCTTCAAAACATTTAACACTCGAAATCAATCGATGATAATTAAATTTCCGTATTTTTTTCTCAACTTTCGTTTCTCACAATAGTTTGAATCTTTGGTTCGCTCCTTAAACGGCTAAGAATTTCCCTTCCAAGCTTTGCCATTGCCCGGATGAGCTCTTCTTTTTCCAATGCCCAATGCTTTCGGCCAATCATTGACCGTGGTTTCGGCCGCATCATCATTCAGCAACACTCAGCATACTTGTGTGAGTGAGCAAATGCAGTTGAAGTCCAGCGGCCTTTCCTACTCACGCACTTTAACCCCAGCTTTATACACTGTCATCGCCATTGAATTCGCTGAACTCTGATGGTATGACTTTCAGAGGTTCCAGTGGAAGGAACTCCAATGGGTGCATTCAGCCACCATTTCACCCCAACTCAATATGAAAAGAAAGTTGCAGAAAACTAAAAGGAAACTTTATTTTCTGTCACGCACATTTATATTTCACTTTTTTGTTTGAGTGATAGTTCTCGCGTTTCGATGTTTATTCGCTAGTTATCCCAAAAATTTCGAAATAGCTTGAGTTGTTGTTGTGTCAGCGGTCATCAGCTGTTTTTTTTAACAAGGGATTACAACAACACAAAGCTATCCGGACATCTGAAAATTTACATCGGAACGTAGCCAGTGACATGTCGATATTGCCAACTCCTCAAACGCGTTTATCATGAGTCTACGTAACGTTGCATAATTTTCATGAATAAGTTTTCGCGATCAGAGGCATTATAACGAGTGCATAGCGCTAGACTCGTTATGATGCGTTTATGAAGAATGCTGTACTATATCTAGGTCTACAAAGGCGAAATTTCATTTTTAGTACTTTTGACTCTCACAAATTTTCTTATAAAGTATTACTGCATATGTTATCCATTACCTTCCATTATTATGCATGCAAGTACCTATGTACCTACCTATCCACAATTTCTATCCATGTCATAACCTTGCACTAAACAAAACCAAATTCCTGATTAAGTCTACATCCTCTGTGAACTTTTAAGTAAATAGTATTTGGAACGCATCAAAATTTCAAGTTTCTAAAATAAAAATTCAATAATAATTGACAAAGATATTTCTGTTACATACATATATTATGTTAGGAACATAAATGTAGGGTAAGTTTAAGTATAAGTATTAGCTAAATGATCACAAGTAAGGTGTAGGAAGAAACAAAATTTTATCAAAACCATGACCATAAGCGCACACCGCAGAGTAAATAAATTCGTTATATTTATGTATAGGTACCGGTTATTTTATTTAATGCTTTCTTTCTTTCTCTTCTATTTTGAACAGTAACAGTTCTACTTACGTATACTGGTTGCTTATTTCATTTATATGGAACAATTCCCTTAAACAGACTTCTGTTTGACATCTATGAAGTTATCAGGGCAATTTTCACCTAGCCAAATGGGACCTTGACAGGGCAGGTAAGCAGGGCACATCGTGTCAGGAACCAAGCAAGTACTGAATTAATCACCCCAATCACAGAATCCGATGAATGAGCTGCGGATGCGGAGGGCATCAGACTCAATTTTGACATTTCGCTCATAGTTAAAATGTTAGAATTGAGTCTGATTCCCTCTTCAGCTAATTGATTGGATTCCCTAATCGGGGTAAATATTATTTTTTTTGTTTTTTTTTATTGTTAACAATAAAAATAAAATTATAAAAATGAATAATGCCAGTTCTTTTGAATTTTATTGTTTGTCTTGCTTACCTACGTTGAATTGAACTCCCATGGAAATTGCAAATTTATTTTTCATTAAAACAGGGTGTGTAACCATACATGGTTCAGGTGGATCATAGTAGCGTATCCGCTTATGGGAGCTTTTACTTTATCTATCATCTTATTCAATTTAATTCCTTCTTTTCATTTTCTATTTTTCTTATTTCCGAAGAATGGGAATATTATTTGTGATGTGGGACTTCCTTGCCGGAACAAAGTGGAAGATGTTATTTTCTTTACTTCCGCAGCAGTGTTGAGCGTTGAAAAGTCAAATGAATTCATTTTGAGAATAAAGTTTTTGTTGGTTATTTTATTTCGGAAGGAAAACTTTAAGATTACAAAATTCAGAATAAATGTTTGAAAATATGGGAAAATTTCAAACTAGCATCTTTGTAAAACTGAGCATAGAATTTACATCTCAATAACCTGACTTAATTTTGGGGCTTACTAGGTGGGTACCTACTTAACTACATGCTCTTTATTATAAAAAGAATTTGTTTATTTAATAATTTAGTTTCATTTACATATAATATAAAAAAACTTTAAGAAGTTTAAGGTTTTTCATATTGTTTTCGTGTATCTATTGAATTTCAATTATATAGGGATAGGCTATTGAATAGAATTTTTAAAACGGAACGTGCAAGGGTTTTTATTATTGAATATGTTTGTTTGGCCCATAAGCATGCTTAAAACCAAAAATGCTACTAAATTCACCCAATGTTTTTGAGAGAAAGACTGGCTGCTTTTCAATATTTTAGGTATAACTCAGAAACTAAGTCGAATTCGACAATTTTTTTAATATTTTCTATCGAAAAGAAAAAAATTAATTAAAAAAATAAAGAAGGAAAAGTTAACAAAAAAAAAAAACTTAAAGAAAATCAAAAAAAAATTAGTTTTTTTCTAAATAGTACATACATAACTTTATACGGAGCAAAAATTAATCAAACATGTCAGATTTTCTAGAAGTTTCTTAGTCCGTCGGCATCGTAGCCATCCATCAATTAAATTTGACATTTGCTGCTTGAAAGATAGGCGATTAACTATAATTTGACAGAAAAGGTGTATTATCGCCTTTTTCCTGGAGCAGTAAGAAACTGTGGAGATTTCATATATTTTTGAGCTCTCCATCCAAATTGTATTGTTTTTGGATCAAATGAGATTCGATCAAAATCGGTACAGAATTGAATTGAATTTGTTAAAATCGGAGAGATATAATTCCATTGAAATCGAAATGAAAACTGAATGGGAAATAAATGCAGTGAAATTGATTGATGAATTGATTGATCGATTCTTGAACGATTCGATCATTTGAAGTAAATGATTTACATAGCTCTCGGCCTTAATATGACATGTTAAAAAAGGATTATTATTTGAAAATTGACAGAGATATAGCGATTCAAACTTTACCGAAAAACTAAATTGCGAACTTACATATTTTTTAAATATTCCTTTGTCGTAGTGTCATATTATATCAAAATCTTAATTTCCAATATTTTTAAGAATGTGATATGTATTTGTCATATTCTACCGAAAAAGGGTCAAAACTGCGAAAAGTTATAAGAAATGGTAAAGTTTGAATTGATATACCTATCTCTGTCAAATTTTAAACAAAATTATCTTTTGAACAAGCTATATTGAAGCCTTTAGTCTCTTCTTTATTTTGCCAATACATGTCATACATGTACTTGTCGCAATATATGTATTAAAAAATTCAGAAACTTAATTTTTTTGTTTTTTTTTCTTAGGTTGGTATTTGTTAATTTTTCCTGCTTAATTTTTTTTATAAAATTTTTCGAACTATCCATTTCAATAGCAAATTTAGTTTTTAACAAAAAGTTTTAATGCAAAAATGTGAAATTCAGCTTAGCTTCCGTGTTATACCTATCAAATGAAAAGTGGCCAGTGTGACCATTCGCTCAGAAACACATGTGAATTTAATAGCATTTTCGGTTTTAAGCATGTTTATGGGCCTAATAAACATATAAGCCCAATAAACTCTGTTTCTCAACACGAATGTGCCATACTTCGTTTAAAAAGTTATTGTGACTTGTGAGTATATCATTGATGTTGAATAGAAAGACAATAAATGCGGAGTTGTATTCTTGTTCTTTTCGGAGCTTTGAAGCCGAATATATCATGAGCCCCATGGTTTTTAGAGCTTAACGGCCATATAGTGAAATGATGTCCTAATAATAACATTTTCAGAAATGAATGAAACATTTGAGTTGAGTATAATGGGCCAACTTGCCCATTGAGTAGGGTGTCCATAACGTATTTGAAAAAAAAGAGGACATTTTCGAAAATCCAAACTTCTACTGTTAGCCCCCCCTCGCTCACCTCACCATCGGAATTTTAGTAAAATGTAGGCAAAATAGACATTCATTTTCTTCCTCATCTGATGTGTCATATTTTTAAGAGCTTCGAATTTGGTTAAGATACTTATTTCCATATATGTTAAAAGATTTCATAAAACTTTTGACAGCTAAAATCTTTTAAGTTAAGGCAACTATGAGAATCCTACTTTTAAACGATTTCATTCTTTTGTCCATTGCGATCCCATTAACGAGAAAATACGTTCCATGTTCATATTTTGTGCAGGAAAACAAAAAAGAGCTTTCACATTCTTAAGAGTTCTGAATAAAACTCAAGATTTGTAGACGACTTAAAAATACTGGCCCACTTTTGAACAGATACATATTTTGTTTTTAAAATTGCCATTTTCTTTCGAAAGAAACTTTTTTAAATGGTAAAATTGGTCAAACAATTTTGAATCATCCAGTAAAACTTCCTTAAAAATTCGGTAATCGATAATTTTTTCTAAGTCTTCCCCATACTTATTTCTTTTCTAAATTCTTCCATCGATCCTGAACAGGAAGGTTTTTACTTCAGTGGTATTAATGCTTAATTTTATATTTTAGGGGACAATACAACATTAATGAAAAGTTTGTTTAATTAATATTTTGGTCATTTAGGAAAAAGAGATGAAAAAGAGTACAGAAGTAAAAAAGAGTAAAAAAAAAGAATTTTATGAAAAAAGAAAGAATAAGAAAGATCAGAGTTAAAAAAGAGAACATGTTCTCTTTAAAAGAGATGTTCTGGAAACCCTACCATTGAGTAATAAAAAGTTATAGGGGTATCATAGCCGTTTGTACTAATAGTCGTTTCCTTAACTCTTATTTTATCTACTAAAGTAAAGTTTAGATAATAATTAATGGGATCAAAGAACACAGCTCCAATTCATTACAAAATTGACTTCTGTATTAAAAAAAATAGGTTGCGGTAGGCATACCTATCATATTCATTGAATTAAGTAATTTTTTTATTTTATTAAAATATTGACATAAAAAAACAATTGCAACCAACTTCATTCAAACTAACTTTTAAATTAAATTAACTTTAACAGCTTAAACAGCTTGAATAAGCCACGTTAACATCCCAAATACCAAGAGAAATACTTTCAATTGAAGTTCAACTTTTGTGTAGGTATGTAGGTGAAACGTGAAAAACAAAGTGTGTATCATTAACGCCTCAGAAACCATTAAACATGCATACATAGCTCAAAATATGTTACCCTCAGGTCGTTTATATATAAAACACAAACTGATTTTCCTCAAAAAAGACGTTATAATGTCAGAGTTTTTCATTCGTTTGAGTTTAAATGGAATTTGTGGTTCACGGAATCAGAATCGTATTTTGTTTTCTAGTAGTTAAATTATGGGTCGATGGATAGCAAAAGTTAAACGGAGCAATTTATTTATGGGGAGGTACACACGTAGGTAAACAGAGATATAAAAAAGTTGTTTTCATAAAACAAATATCTTAATATGTAGCTACCTATGTATATTAAAACTTATAAAATTTAGTCTACTGCAAGTTTGGATATAATATTTTAAAGTTAAATTAATGACTTGGGCGCATGTACTTGCTCCAACGATCAAGAGGCTTGAAATTTTCCAAATTGTGTATGAGCAGTATGATACATCATCGTACCTACATTGCGAAAGCGGAAGTATGTACATAAACATGAAATCTATTCTTTAAATGCACTTGTTGTCTCCCTAAAACACTCCTGATTCAATGTTTTGTAATATCCAGTTCTTTAAGCGATTTTGTTTTTAAAGTGCTTTCCGAAAATTGATGACAAGGATTTGGAGCAATGGCGTTTTGTTCAATCTGTTATGGAAATTTTCTTGAGACTTGCTTGCTTAACTTATCAAAAACTTCAGCGAGCGAGCGTATGAAGACATTGTTTTTTACAAGGCAAAGCTTTATTGTTGGTTTAAGAAGGTGCTTTGATTAAATAGCGTTAATGAGCTAACATCGCATCGGTGCAGGGAATTAACTTCACGGGAACTATCTTCACATGGGAATTTACTTCACCACTAGTGGGAATTAATTTCACCTTTTTTTTGTGAAGTAATTTCCCCCTAGAGGTGGGAAATAATTTCATCCGAAAATTGTGTGAAGTTATTTCCCACCTATGATATGAAAGAAATTACAGAACTGTAAAATTGTGTTTCCTTAAATCCCGATTCCTTAAATGCAAAAGAAACTTGCATACACCCAGCCTCGCACCTACCCCAAATCCTATAATGGTGTTACACTTTTCCTACGCGAACCGAAAACCGAATAATTAATTATTAATTACCTTTTTGCAAACAAACTAACGACGAAATAAAACCGACCGGCACGAACGAAGTAAAAAAATGACTTATGTACTTTTGGTTGCAACCAGAATGTCAACACAAAAGGAGACGAAATATTATTCGAAGATCGAATTCGAAGTGTAACCCCGAGTAGCACTTGGATGCTACCACCACGACTAGCTCAAATTAAGGGGTGGGTTTCACCAATTAATTTAATGAATGATTAATTATTTTTCGATAAATGTTGATATGAAATCAACGATTTTGATACTCACAGGGGCGTAGTACCTGAAATGTAAAATAAAGGGCGCCAGCAATTTTTTTTTGTTTTTGAAGGAAATTACAAACCTTCTGAAGCGAATCCGACGGTGAAAGAATTTTGAATAAAAAGAACAAATTTATATTCCCGAATTGGGAAGTGAAATTATTTATTTGTTTGGGAAACCTTGCGTAACGGAGGGCTAAAACCCAAAATCTTTTCAATCAAATATAACAAAGAAGTATATATAAGATTGAACGTTATCTCTTTGTCCCGAATGAACAAAGGGAAAATTACGGGGTCACGAGTCCTGCAATTTCAGGAAAAAAAAATAGCGGAAACAAAAACCAACCGAACTTTCTTTTAAATTAGCACAATTTTGCCACCAAATAACGAACTAAATGACTTAAAAAATCTACCTACTAAATAACACACTGTACTTATCTTTTTTTTCTTTGTTGGATAAAGAAAAATTGCCAACTTCCTCTCCTCTAAAAAATATTTCCTTTTTTGCCAACTTCTCCTTTCCCTGCTACGAAATTCTCCTTCAATTTTTCTGACTCCAACCACTAGTTTCACTTTTTTTTTCTTCTCCAAACTACTTTTCTGTATTTAACTTTTAATGACCAAAATTAAATTCTTTCAACCTTTTTCACCTTTCCTCCTCTTCCGAATTTCTCTTATTTCTCGACTCGTTTTAATGCTCTTCTGACAAGAAGTGTCCGTCCAGATTTTTCGATGTCTATTCGAACCACTTCTTGTTCTCATCCCCCGTGCTTTCAGCCAATCGGAAGCCGCGGATTTCGATCACGGCATTTGTAAGCTACTCTCAGCTAAGCTGCTGAAGAGCGCTACCGTTTACGCAATCCGGCGGTCCTACTTACTCGCATATATATTTGGTTTATGCCTCGTCATCCTCTAATTCGCCGATCGCTGGTTTCACTTCCAGGAGCGGCGAATACGATGAACGCATTCAACCATTTTCCCACTATTTTTCCCACTGTTTTTGAGAAAATCAAAAGAAGAAAAGAAAGCGCAAAAGGTCAAACAATTCAATTTCGAATAAAGACTAAATTTTTCCCCTCCAAAATTCTCAAGTAAAACCCAAAAAAAAAAATCAAAAGAGAACTTCGGCAGCGAAAATAAACAATAAGTAACCATAACCAGTATTTTTAAATTCGGAGAGGTAAGTTGGCAATTATTTCCCTACTCGCGATTCTAAGCAAACTACTTCGGTGGATTTTTGTTAGATTTGAGGGACTTGGGGGATAAGACGATAACGTTCCATCTTTTACAGTATTATTGTTAAGTAAGATATGTTGGGCACTCGGCCATTCTCTTGAGAGTCACATCGTAATCGGGAACCAATGTTCACCGAAATTTTCATGTTTCGATAGTGCGAAGTTGTGTTGGGCACTCGGCCATTCTCATAGGAGTTACATCATGGGTTTGGGGACCATTTGTCACCCAAGCTTCTTTTTGGATTATGGTTTAGAACAGACCGCCCGTCTGTCAGTTACTTGTCAATATTCGGGGACCATTTGTCACCCGCGCTTTGGATACAATCAGACCGCCCGTCTGTTATTTAGTATGGAGTGGGTCACTCACCCACTTTAGTGCCAGGATTGATAAAAACGATTTTTGTTTCATCAAGGTACTGAGAGAGTGAACCAATGGCTGATGGACCATGGCTGCCCTTCTCTCTCTCAGTACATTGAAAGAAACACCTGTTAGGACAGAAAAAGACTGGAAAGGTAGGAACGCGGATTTGGACAACAGAAAGAACGATTTTTGTCACGGCAAATTTACCGTGACAAACTCCACCCTTTCCTCCTTGGAAATGTGTTTAACTTTGAAAAAAAAGTAAACCATTTCCTACGGATGAACTTGGTTAACACACAACAAAGGAAACCATCAGGCCAAATATGGCAGTCTATTTCAAAGTCAAAAATGTAGATGAAAACCAAAAAACGAAATAGCGTTAATAAAAACTTAAATTGAAAAAGTTAATCAAAACAAAAAAAAAAGGTTAATCAAAAAAAAAAATAAAAAGTTAATCAAAACCAAAACAACTTTTACTCTATTTTGGGACTTTTTAGACTTAATCATTTTCATCATATCCATTAAAAGGTTTAAGATCTTTTGTGTGCCAAGTGCCACGATCTTTTCCGTTATCGTCTTCAAGGACATAAGTCCAAGGAGATAACCGCTTTCGGATTTTAAACGGTCCGACAAACTTCGGAGCCAGTTTTGCTGCATAATAATTTGCCGCGTTCGACAAATCGAAATTTCTGCGCCATACAACATCATTAGGTAGATATTGAATATCTCTCCTCCTGAGGTTGTAGGCTTCCGCAGATTTTTTGCTTGCTGCCTTGAGTTTAGCAGCTATATCACCCCTTAGTTTCCTGAATCTATCTTCCACCTCTCCTACCAAGTTAATATTATTCCTATCTATGACCTGATCACTAAGTGTTACCTCCTCTCTACCACTGGTGGACATATTTTTGCCGAAATTGGCATAATACGGTGAAACTCCTAACACTTCATGTTGAGATGTGCGTATAGCACACGCTACCTTTGCTAGCTGAGAATCCCAAACTCTGTGATTCTCGGAAACGTAAGCTCTTAGTGTGGTTTTTATAATCTGGTTGATTCTCTCCGCGGGGTTAGCCTGTGGATGATAGTGTGGGGTAAATCTTATCTTAGATGAATATCCCTCACAAAGTATCCTAAGTTCCCTACTCTTAAACTGAGGACCATTGTCGCAAATAACAATTTTTGGAACCCCAAATAACAGAAAAACATTGTCTTCTAACTCCTTACACACTGCCTTTGCAGTGGCAGACCTCAATGCAAATAACAACGGAAATTTAGTTAGGTAATCTACTACTGTTAATATGTACATATAACCCCTACTCGACTTGGGTAATGGACCCACTAAATCTACACTTATCATCTCCCACGGAGAAGAAACTCCTATCCTTTCAGTCATAAGACCGGCTGGTTTATCATTAACTGGTTTCACTTGCTGACAAATCCTACATTTTCTTACATAATTAGTTACATCCTTTCTCATTTTCGGCCAGTAATATTTAGCTCCTACTCTCGCGAACGTTTTCCTAACCCCCATGTGTCCCGCTAATGGACTATCGTGGCATTCCTTCAAAATGTCTAACCTATCCCTTTTGCCTACCACTAATTTCCACTCCTCATTATTGTCATGTACGACTATATGCGTCGATTTGACGAACTTATAAAGTCGACCATTCTCCACTCTCCAAGCTGGGTACCCTAAAGGATTCGACTCAACTGCCGAAATCATTTTTACCACCCAAGGGTCTAAATCCTCATCTGAAATTCCAGCCACTACTGGAACCCCCCGAGATAACATGTCCGGTACGACATGATCTTTTCCCTTGCGGTGTATGATTTGAAAATCGAACTGCTGAAGGCGAACTGCCCAGCGCGCTAATCTACCTTGTGGGTCCTTGAGGTTACTCAACCAAACTAGTGAGTAATGATCTGTTATGACCGTGAATCGAACTCCTTCGATGTACGGCCTCAACTTCTCAACCGCCCACAAAACTCCTAAACATTCCTTCTCGGTAGTGGAATAGTTCCTTTCACTTCGATTTAACGACCTACTTAAATAGCAAATAACCTTTTCACCGTCCTCAAAAGTTTGGGTAAGTACGGCCCCGATACCGTAATCTGATGCGTCGGTTTGGACCACGAATGGAAGACTAAAATCGGGACATGTTAAAATGGGAGCCGTTATTAAATATTCTTTTGCTTTCCTAAAAGAGTCTTCACATTCCGGTGTCCAGACAAATTTTTTGCTTTTCTTCAGCAAATCGGTTAAAGGTTTAACTACTGTTGCGAAATTCGGTACGAAACGCCTGTACCACGAAACAGTCCCTACAAAGCTCCTAACCTCTTTAACATTTTTCGGTGCAGGTATCCTAACCATACTCTCGACTTTTTCCGGATCGACATGTAATCCGTTGCGATCTACAACGTAGCCTAAAAACTTAAGGGATGGTCTGCAAAAGTTGCATTTATCCCGTCCTACTTTAAGTCCTGCTTCATGAAGTCTTTTCAAAACTTCGTTTAAAACTTCTAAATGTTTTTCGAATGTATCTGTGACGATAATTATATCGTCAAGATACACGAAAACGAATGGCTCCAACTCTGGCCCTAACACGCTATCAATGAACCTCTGCCAAGTTGCAGGGGCATTGTGCAAGCCGAAAGGCATACGCTTGAATTGGAACAAACCCCTACCCGGCACCGTGAAAGCGGTAAACTTCCGCGATTCTTCCGACATAGGGATCTGCCAATAAGCTGACTTAATGTCAAGCGAAGTAAGAAACCTAGCATTCCTAAGCTTATCCAAAATGGCCGAGATTATCGGGAGTGGGTAAGCATCCCTCTCAGAAACCTGATTCAATTTCCTATAATCGACGCAGAACCTAAAGGTACCATCCTTTTTCTTTATCAAAACTATAGGGGATGCCCAAGGGCTGTTTGATTTTTCAATCACCCCTTCCTCCAACATGTCTTTAAGAGACTTATCTATGTGAACCTGCACTGCCGGTGAAACCGGATAATACCTTTGTTTTATTGGTTCTGACGTCGTCCTAATAACGTGTTCTACCCTATTTGTAACTCCAAGCCCTTCTGGCATATTCCTGAATAAATTCTCAATTAAAGTGTCCAGCCTTGCCCTCTGCCCATCGTCTAATTCAGACACTTCTGTGATAGACGTGCTATCAATCGAAGCCACCATCTCCTGGTTTGAAAAACTCCACATGCCTGATCGAAGATCCGGGACGATTCCCGATAGTGCCCAAAAATCCGCACCAAGTATCATTGCATGTGGGAGCGAGGGTATAACTAAACACTCAATAAGAACCGATTTGTCTTCTACTACAATTGGTAAATTTACTATCCCTAAAACTCCTACACCTGCACCATCTGCTAACTGAACCTGCCTAATGTGACTTTCTTCTAAGCCTAAACCTAAATCTTTAAGTACCCTCCAAACGTCCCTACAAATTATTGTTCGCGAAGCCCCCGAATCTAAAAGTCCTAAGAACCTAATCCCATAAATATTGATTCCTAAATATGGCCGCCTATCATCCCCACTTGTCTCTAAAGTGAAACCGAGTTTTACTTGTGTCGCCAGCTGGTCGTCAGCAGGCGACCTATCTAAACGCGACGGCGCTCTTGTCCTGCTGGCCCAAGAGTCCGTTGCCCGTTTCCCGAACAGCGTCTACATTCGCGTCGGGTTGTCCCTATAGCCCCACAACCAAAACATCGCCTAGGAGCGGAACAACTATTTGAAAGGTGACCTTCCCTGTTGCAGTTGAAGCAGCGA
The DNA here is from genome assembly GCA_963921185.1 of Dasysyrphus tricinctus. NCBI lineage: Eukaryota > Metazoa > Arthropoda > Insecta > Diptera > Syrphidae > Dasysyrphus > Dasysyrphus tricinctus. The sequence continues at coordinate 131,278,948 of OY992530.1, forward strand.
ATGGTCCTACGAGGTGGAGGGTTTCTATCAACTGCAACTGTTGCTGTTGTTTCCTGAACGGAAGCAACATAGGCAACATCAGGTTCCAAAGCCTGTCTGGATCGATTACTAGGAGGAGGGATGAAAGCTTCCACGTTGGTCCTAATCGTCTCTAATTTTCTACCCAACGCAACGAGTTCGTTGACTGATTTAATATCAGCCAACCCCAATTGCGTCTGGTAGAATGGAGCAATGTTCTTCATGAGAATGGACAACTTCCTATTCTCACTCAGAGGCTCCGTAAATCTCTTAAAAAGGGTCTGCATGAGTGCGATGTACATTCCCATCGACTCATCTTTACCCTGGGTACGCCGCCTGACCTCGTCCATTAAGAGATCGTCATAGTTGGAGGGTAAAAACTCCAACTTCAATTCCTTAACTAACTCTTCCCATGTGCTTATTGTTTCCCTGATCGCCCTAAACCAAAGAAGTGCCTTCCCAGAAAATAAATCGACGGCTGACCTAAAAAGCCTTGACTGCGAAACCCCTCGCGATTCTCGCAGCTCTTCTACCCTTTCTAAAAATGAGTTTACTGAATCGCAACGCTCTCCAGTAAACTTTAAGTTCCATTTTTCAATACGCTCTGGAAACCGGTCACAGGGTTCAACCTGTTGTTGGAGTCCAGAACTCGCACGTTGGTCAATATTTGCAGTTGGCAACGCATCCAGGCCTGCTATCGACATGTTTTTTTGTTGTTTATCCTTGTTATTATCTTGATTGGTTTCATCACCCCCTTCAGTTAAAGTTGCCATGAGCAACAATAACTCCCCTCTAATGTCGGCCACTTCATTGACCTCCTCGCTCGACTCTGCCTTCGCTCTACTCATCCTACCTAACGACCATTCAATTTTGGTCAACACCTTCAAATATTCCGAAGACTTGGGATTTTTCGGCGGGGTTTTCAACAGATCCCTAATTTCAGACATCTTATTTCGAACCGCCTTCACATCATCCTCAAAAGCAAATGGATAGTGTGGGCTTTCGCTTGAAATGGAACCCGAACGTTCAAGAGTGCGCGATGCTCTAAGCGTCGCCCTCATGCTGTCTACGGTCCCTTCTTTTAACCCACGGGCAACTAACTCATAGATGAGTTCCTCCTTACTTAATCTATTTACATCCATTGTAAGTTAAAAAAAGAACGGAAAAATATTCGAAGAAATATACAAACAAAAATAGAGCTGAAAAAAAAACGAAACAAATCAACGCCCAGTTGATTATTTTATTCAAACTGTACAAACCGAAAAATCGTAACAACCGAATTATAATTGAAAACTAAGTTACAAAATAAAAACCAAAATTATTTGATGTAAAATAGTATGTATCAGAGTAAATAAAGCACGAAATCAACGCCCAGTTGATTGCTTTATCTAGGTTTCTACTAAAATATTCAATCGGCACAACCACGAATTTAAAAATGAACAAAAAAAAAGGTTAAATTATTTCCCGCACTATAAAGAAGGTAACTATTCAAGTGTTCAGGTTAAGTAACCCAAAATCAACACCCAGCTGATTATTAGGTACTATCTATGATAATATTACCAATAACTAATAACCCCAAATAAAAAAAACAAAAAAAAAAACGCTTCGAATTAAAAAAAAAATATCGGAAACTCGATGGCGAACGCGTGCCCAAAATCAACACCCAGTTGATTGATTTATTTAAATCCAAAAATCCAAACTATACCCGAAGCAATAACGAACACCAACTGAATTTCAATTGTAAATCAATTTAGTTCGAGATTGATAAAAACAAGAACTAGGTAGGAATGCCTTAAAAAACGAACAATTGTTAAAACACCAAATCAACACCCAGTTGATTATTTTGTGTATTATTATTTTCCCGGGAAAAGTCGTAACTACCGAATTAATCTCAATCGAAGGAAAAAAAAAACTTTTATTGAAATCGACCATGTAACTCCAATAAAACAAAATAAAAACCCAACTTTTTAATACTGAATCAAAAAAAAACAAAATACCAAATTAACACCCAGTTGATTGCTCTATTTAGTCACAGACAAAAAAAATTATTAAAACCAAAGTTATTTTCACTAACAGTGTTTTTAATATTATTACTCAAAAGAAATCTGGAGCAGAAAATTTCAAAACATTCGCAAAAATAAAAAAAAAACTTTAAAAAAATTATTTCGTATGGCCACCCTCAAGTATGGTCACACTAAAACTCGATTTGCGAATTGATATAAAGTACCCAAAATGTAAACAACGATCTGTCAAGTCAACACAGAACAACCGTATAACCTTTTATCAAAAAAAAAAACAACTACGTATGTATGTATGTATGTACCGAGGTGTTTATAGCGCAAACAAAACTCACCCCTATAATCAAGATCTATATAACCACACCGTTAACGTGCGGTTCAAACGAAGAAATGATTTCTTTAAATCAATGCAAGATTATGTACTTAATAAATAATTAATTAAATAAAACGTATTAGGATGTAATGAGTAAAATTTTGATGAAATTCCACTATTAGAATTTAAAAAAACATAAAAACAACATGAATGATGCATGAATGATGAGAAAAAAAAATAACAAAAACTTACTGTCAATCTCTGGACCTAGGTACAGTGTGTATTATGTAGGTATGTATCTACCTTTTATAAATATCCCAACGGTTAATCACTGGAACATACACTGCCACTGGTTTGGTATAAATTTGATCTCTTTTAATTTTGTATGATTGGGTGGGTATTAAGGCACAATTAATTGAATCAACTGAAAGAAAGAAATAGAAACAAGAAAAGTAAAAGAATTCAACAAAATAAACGAAAACTTCCCTAATAAGAAGACAGACACAACCACTTGACAAATGTTTGTAACTTTTTAATAAGCTTTCACCACGGAATATATCCAATTTTTGAAAAGCCCCACGTTTGGGTGCCAATTTGTTACACTTTTCCTACGCGAACCGAAACCGAATAATTAATTATTAATTACCTTTTTGCAAACAAACTAACGACGAAATAAAACCGACCGGCACGAACGAAGTAAAAAAATGACTTATGTACTTTTGGTTGCAACCAGAATGTCAACACAAAAGGAGACGAAATATTATTCGAAGATCGAATTCGAAGTGTAACCCCGAGTAGCACTTGGATGCTACCACCACGACTAGCTCAAATTAAGGGGTGGGTTTCACCAATTAATTTAATGAATGATTAATTATTTTTCGATAAATGTTGATATGAAATCAACGATTTTGATACTCACAGGGGCGTAGTACCTGAAATGTAAAATAAAGGGCGCCAGCAATTTTTTTTTGTTTTTGAAGGAAATTACAAACCTTCTGAAGCGAATCCGACGGTGAAAGAATTTTGAATAAAAAGAACAAATTTATATTCCCGAATTGGGAAGTGAAATTATTTATTTGTTTGGGAAACCTTGCGTAACGGAGGGCTAAAACCCAAAATCTTTTCAATCAAATATAACAAAGAAGTATATATAAGATTGAACGTTATCTCTTTGTCCCGAATGAACAAAGGGAAAATTACGGGGTCACGAGTCCTGCAATTTCAGGAAAAAAAAATAGCGGAAACAAAAACCAACCGAACTTTCTTTTAAATTAGCACAATTTTGCCACCAAATAACGAACTAAATGACTTAAAAAATCTACCTACTAAATAACACACTGTACTTATCTTTTTTTTCTTTGTTGGATAAAGAAAAATTGCCAACTTCCTCTCCTCTAAAAAATATTTCCTTTTTTGCCAACTTCTCCTTTCCCTGCTACGAAATTCTCCTTCAATTTTTCTGACTCCAACCACTAGTTTCACTTTTTTTTTCTTCTCCAAACTACTTTTCTGTATTTAACTTTTAATGACCAAAATTAAATTCTTTCAACCTTTTTCACCTTTCCTCCTCTTCCGAATTTCTCTTATTTCTCGACTCGTTTTAATGCTCTTCTGACAAGAAGTGTCCGTCCAGATTTTTCGATGTCTATTCGAACCACTTCTTGTTCTCATCCCCCGTGCTTTCAGCCAATCGGAAGCCGCGGATTTCGATCACGGCATTTGTAAGCTACTCTCAGCTAAGCTGCTGAAGAGCGCTACCGTTTACGCAATCCGGCGGTCCTACTTACTCGCATATATATTTGGTTTATGCCTCGTCATCCTCTAATTCGCCGATCGCTGGTTTCACTTCCAGGAGCGGCGAATACGATGAACGCATTCAACCATTTTCCCACTATTTTTCCCACTGTTTTTGAGAAAATCAAAAGAAGAAAAGAAAGCGCAAAAGGTCAAACAATTCAATTTCGAATAAAGACTACATTTTTCCCCTCCAAAATTCTCAAGTAAAACCCAAAAAAAAAAATCAAAAGAGAACTTCGGCAGCGAAAATAAACAATAAGTAACCATAACCAGTATTTTTAAATTCGGAGAGGTAAGTTGGCAATTATTTCCCTACTCGCGATTCTAAGCAAACTACTTCGGTGGATTTTTGTTAGATTTGAGGACTTGGGGGATAAGACGATAACGTTCCATCTTTTACAGTATTATTGTTAAGTAAGATATGTTGGGCACTCGGCCATTCTCTTGAGAGTCACATCGTAATCGGGAACCAATGTTCACCGAATTTTCATGTTTCGATAGTGCGAAGTTGTGTTGGGCACTCGGCCATTCTCATAGGAGTTACATCATGGGTTTGGGGACCATTTGTCACCCAAGCTTCTTTTTGGATTATGGTTTAGAACAGACCGCCCGTCTGTCAGTTCCTTGTCAATATTCGGGGACCATTTGTCACCCGCGCTTTGGATACAATCAGACCGCCCGTCTGTTATTTAGTATGGAGTGGGTCACTCACCCACTTTAGTGCCAGGATTGATAAAAACGATTTTTGTTTCATCAAGGTACTGAGAGAGTGAACCAATGGCTGATGGACCATGGCTGCCCTTCTCTCTCTCAGTACATTGAAAGAAACACCTGTTAGGACAGAAAAAGACTGGAAAGGTAGGAACGCGGATTTGGACAACAGAAAGAACGATTTTTGTCACGGCAAATTTACCGTGACAATGGGCCCAAGCAGGGGGGTTTCAGGGGGGCAGCATGCCCCCCCATACATACCTCACTGTTTATTCGCCGTATTGCTTGCTGCTAGCATAAATACAGTGCTAGCAGCATGCATTACGGCATAAATACAGTGCTAGCAGCAAGCATTACGGCGAATAAACAGTGAGGTATGTATGGGGGGCATGCTGCCCCCCTGCAACCCCCCTGCTTGGGCCCATTATAGGATTTGGGGTAGGTGCGAGGCTGGGTGTATGCAAGGTTTCTTTGGCATTTAAAGAATCTGGATTTAAAGAAACGCACATTAAAGTGAAAATAATTCCCACAAAAAAGTGAAATTATTACTCACTTTCAGTGGGAAGTAATTTCACTTCAAAAAAGTGAAATTAATTCCCACTAGTGGTGAAGTTAATTCCCATGTGAAGATAGTTCCCGTGAAGTTAATTCCCTGCACCATCGCATCAGTTGATTACTGATTTTGATGGTAAGAAACTCAAGATAAGAGTTCATATATTAGCATTGTGGCTACGAAACTAAGCGGTATTAGCCATGAGAGCAACTTATTGATATTACGACTGATTCTCATCTACATGAATAAATCTATATGCATACAACGTTTACAATACAATCCCCTATTTAAAAAAAAACACCACTAGAAAAAAGTATTAATTTGATATTAAGTGAATGTCAGAAGCTGACATCTTCTTATGTTAGCTCATTGCTGAACACCCATCCAGATCCAACCATCCAAATTATTGAGCAACATGGACGCAGCGCTACCGCCAATCGATTACAGGAGATTACTGCTTGACCCTTTGCGGGAATTGTAAGCAATTTGGTATTACGAGAGAAAACTACAGATGGCAACATTCCAGCGATATGGTCGGCGCCTACAGCCCTGTTGTGAAGAGTGTTGTTGACTTACTTAATTAAGATTGTGGAATTTGAAGTTCATATGCGTCAGGCATCTATACTGAGCTATTTAAATGCATTGGCATGGTAAAAGAAATCAAGAGGTAAAATCTACCAGAAATAAGGCAACAGACAACTATAATTATGAAATTGAAATAGGAAGAAAATCAACCAATACCGACAAATATTACATTTATTGGTTTTCAAATTCTAGCCCATACGTCGACGTGTACTAATTCAGCCCTCAAATCAAACGTACACCCAACCCCAATCTACATCAAACTCAAATATGAATTATTTGATGTTGAACTTGGTACACAAACAGCAATCAAGCTGTTTAAAGTTATGGTGCGAACTTTATTCACAATGTGTTTCTTTTCCTGGAGTAATATGAAATCTGTTATTATAAGCAAATGTTAACGATTTCATGCATTTATCCATTGACTTCTGGTACAAGCTCACCATAACTGGATGTCGTAAAACTCATAAAAAAGTACACAATATTCATCCGTTTTGTATGAACTTTTTGTCATTTGAAGCAGAAGTTGTGGTGTACCTATAAAACAGCCCTTAAATGTCCCCGGGGACAATCAATTTAAAATATCCATCCGGTTAGTTGTTGTATTGTAGTATACTATAAAAAGGTATTATTCCATTCAATTTCATGGAAAGAAAATGGCAGTAAAGGTAATGTCGTACATTCTTTCAAGAATATGTGATCCATTTCTTTCGAACAGACTCTCGCAATTTTAAGTTTTTCATCATCATCGTGTCCTGTAACCACGGTCGGGGCATAGAGCGTAAACAAAACGTCTCCTTACTTCACTGTCTGCAGCAAGGTATTTAAAATGTGCTAAGACAGTTGATTTCTATATTGTTCTTGATGGTCTTCCAACCCGCGCCGTGCACCCTGGGAAATCCATTCAAAGGACTGCTTTACAATTTTATCGTTTGATTTCTTCAGTGTTTCACCAATCCATTGCCATTTACACTTTCTTATGTCGACGTCCAGCCGCTCTTGACTTGTCCTACTCCACAATTCCTTGTTTTGTATAATTTGTGCCCAGCGAATCTTTAGGATTTGGTGTTGACAACGGTTCACATAAGCCTGCAATTTCTTCGAGATGTAAGTCATGACTGGCCAAGTTTCGCAAGCATATAACAGCACGGATTTGACATTGGATTCGAAGAATCTCAACTAAGTGCGTAAAGGAGATTTGACTGTATTTCCAAATTTGGGACATAGAACGTCCAGATTCGTACCACCGTTTGCAGAAACAATACTGCCAAGGTAGTTAAACTGTTCTACTTCTTCAACTAGCGTGTCCTGTGTAAAAAAACGCTGATGTGTGGAGCGGCTTGTGAGCATTATTTTTGACTTTTTGCTTTTTAATTTTAGACCACTCGACTCTCCTTTCAGCTTTCACCTTCAGTGCTTGACAGCCCACTGATGTTATTTGTCAAGAGACATATATATCATCGGCATAGTCTAAGTGACTAAGCCTTTCAAACAGTCTCCATTTAATGCCCTGTCTCTCCACTGTTCCAACGAAGGCAGTCAAAACATCGTCTATCGCCAGTAGAAAGAGAATTAGCGATAGAACATCTCCGTCTCACACCCTGCCGCACTTGGAAACAGTCGGATAGCTGCCCATTGTGTAAAAAAAACGGTGACGTGAAATAACGCCAAACGAAATAAAGCCGAAATTCAAAAATTTGGTCTTATTACGTTTTCAAAACCGAAATAAGACCAAATTTTAAATTTGGTTTTATTTCATTCATGAAACCGAAATAAGACCAATTTGGCTTTATTTCGTTTTCAACTTATTTCATATTTTCAAATATCTAATTCTGCCCAAACTGAAAATTTTTTTCCTGACATGAGGAGGCTAATGACAAGAAGTTTAATGGTAGGATAAATTCAAAGTTTCCAGATAATTTAAATGCAAAAGAAACATTATATACAACCAACCTCGCACCCACCCCAAATCGGTGACGTGAAATAACGCCAAACGAAATAAAGCCGAAATAAAAAAATTTGGTCTTATTACGTTTTCAAAAACGAAATAAGACCAAATTTTAAATTTGGTTTTATTTCGTTGATGAAACCGAAATAAGACCAATTTGGCCTTATTTCGTTTTCAACTTATTTCATATTTTCAAATAATTCAGCCGAAACTGAAATTTGGAGAGTAATGAAAAAAAGTGTATTGGTAGAATAAATTCGAAGTTTCCTTTATTTGGTTTGTGAAATTTTAAAATTCACGAATAAACAGTGAGGTATGTATGGGGGGGCATGCTGCCCCCCTGCAACCCCCCTGCTTGGGCTCGATATAGGATTTGGAGTGGGTGCGAGGTTGGGTGAATGCAAAATTTCTTTTGCATTTAAAGAATCTGTATTTAATGAAACTTTGAATAATATAGCCGAAATAACGATTCTCAAGAAATATTTGGCCTTAATTCTGTTTTCGCATTGCAATAAAGCCAAAAAACTGATTGAGATAGATTTGGTTTTATTTCAATTATTTTTTTGGTGTTATTTCCATCGGGCATAAGAAATAAAACCAAATTGGCGTTATTTCGTTTTTGAGATGGAAATAAGGCCAAATTCAAAATTTTGCTATATTTCGTTTGGCGTTATTTCACGTCACCAAAAAAAACATCCTGCGTTGTTATAGGACTCTCTTATAATGGCAACAATAGGGGAATTCCTTTACCAATAAGTGATCTACAAATACATTAACGGTTGACTCAGTCAGAGGCCTTCCCAAAATCCACGAACATGAGGTAAAATGGTGATTGAAACTCTGTACAATACAATACAATATGGTCGACGCACGATCGCTCACTGCCGGCCGTATTGAGCTTGATACCTCTTGAGTGTAGACTCGATTGTAACCTTTATCCGCTCCAGAATGATGGTTACCATTAGTTTTCGAAACTCGAACATAACTGTTATATCTCGCCAATTGTTGCAATTCTTAACATCACCTTTCTTTGGCAACTTAACAATCACACTGTCCTTCCGGTCACTGTGATAGATTTCGGTTTCCCATACACCTTGTATCAACGGGTGTAGAATACTATCCGTTGTGAAGCGGTCAGCTATCAGGAATTCGGCTGATATTCGGTCAAGTGCTGCTTTGTTGTTCTTGAGAAGATTTATCGAAGGTTGAATTTCCAGTTCTGTGGGGGCTTCGATGTCAATACCCCTATATGATCTACGCATCTCGTTAAGCTGAGGCACTTCAGCACTCTGCTCAACAGAATCCTCACTAAGCAAGGCACAAAAGTGATCCCCCCACCTGCGTAGCTGATCCTCGATTGATACCAAAAGTGTACCATCAACATCCATTACAGGATGATTGGTGTTGCTTTTCCTCCCGACAACTTCCTTGGATATTTGGTACAATTCCCTCATATCTCCTCTTCTTGCAGCGTTTTCCGCATTTTCTGCGAGACCGTCTAACCTCACCCATTTGTCACGTGTCACACAGCGATAGACCACCATATATGCTAAGCGATACTCTCTTCGCAGTTCAGCCTTTCGTTGAGCATCTGCTTCCGCATTTATTTGCATCTTCAGCGATTTGCGAAGCTCGATTTTGTCCCAGGTGTCTTGGGATATCCAAGAGTCTCAAAATCTCGTCTGCTTGGGTACAGTTTCGGATCCAGCCACCATAAGAACACCTTTCACTTCACCCCAAACCTCATCAACTGTTCAGTGTTGAATTCCGTTTAATGACGAATATTTTACGTTGCGGCTAGAGACATAGTTACGACAAATTTTGGGGTCATTTGGTCATTAGTTTCACCATCCGGATGTACCCAGGTGATTTTGTTGCTTAAAACTTGGCATTAAGTCGCTTTTGGAAAGTCCAAAAGTCCAAACTTTAAAATTTGGCCTTATGTCACTTGGCCTTATGTCACGGCACCGATTTTACTTTTATTGAGCCTAGGGCCATAGTGGAATCCTAGCACTCTCCAATACTTTATAGAGCATTTCACCAATATCAACTCAAACAATTATTGGCATCTGTAGTTGGCAAAGCGCTTTTGACTAAAAGTAAGAATTTTTGCAGAGTATGGTTTCACGCAATATGTGCATGTGCAAGGCAGGTATTTTACTCGTTGGTCTAAGTGAAATTTATAATTTTTATATTTTTATGTACCTACTTTGCTTGCCAATTATTAGTATTTACAAAATAATTTTTTCATCCTTATGAAATTGTATTAATTGCTAAATAATTGTTACCTACATCTTCAATGCTTAACCATCTTAAAGCTGCACAAGAAGGTGTGGTTAATTCAATAATATTGATGTCAACTTTTATCAAAAATTCATTAATATGGCAAATTATATTGTAGGTATAACTACCTACATTCTACATATCTATACATTGTAACCTTGTTGGCTTCATTTTTATAGTTTTGTAGCAAGAACTCTTCACCGATAAAGTTGGATAATTAAAATAGATTGCTTATGCCTATATAAAGTAGATAAAAAGTTTCTTTTCAACTTTTTATTTCCAACCATGAATCTTTTAATTATTTTGCAAACTTGGATACAACACTTTCCTACAGGACAAAATAAAGTTCTTACTTCGTAATTAGTTCACATATACTTTACTTACGTAGATACTTATCCCGAATATCTTCCGACTTTATTCGAATTCGAAATAAGAGAATTAAATGCCTGATTATCGTACCTACCTTTTTTCTTGCGTTTGTATAGAAATTCAATACACCCTTTTAATTCCAATCGATTAATAGAACCAAAGAAGATAATGGATTTCTCACTCAATATTCCCAAACGGGTATAGTATCTCCTGGGAATAAATCAATTTAATCTTCTTTTGACGATTTGTTGAATGGCCATGGCCAATGTATTCGATCAATCAACTGGACTTCATTAAGAAAGTTCTATAGATTGGCATAATAAGGCTTAAGAAAATGAGAGTTGTTGAGTCGATGAAAGGGGACACGTCAAAGTCATGCCAAAATTATAAATTAAAGATGAAATTATAGTTCTTATGTATGTAGGTACTTAAGTATTTATGTAAAGTATGTATAATGAGGTCAGCATTCACAGAAACTAATGATGTCTGCTGATACTAAAATTATGCAAAACAGGGCCGTGTTGCGTATACAGTGCAATATGCACGAATTTAAGAATTGAAATGGAATTTGATTTAACAACTTTTGAAAAAGTTTTGGTTGTTGATCTGGTACTTTAACGAGTAGGTGTAGGTGCAGGGAACTAAATTCCCGGGAACCAAGACCACCGAGGGAATTAGTTCTCATTCAATGGGAACTTAAACCGCTTTAACGAAGTGGACTAAGTGTCCAGGCAAGGTGAGAAAGTAGTCAACTTCTTTATGAGAACTAAGTACACATTTTGAAATATGAAGGGGGAATTAAGTTTCAACGATAAAAATTACAAAAATTCAAAATTCAAAACCAGCCTCGCACCTACCCCAGCATGCCCTCCTATGCAAACCTAACTGTTTATCCGCCGAAATGCTGGGTGCTAGCACTGTATTTATCTAAGACAAGGCTTAACGGTGAATAAACAGTGAGGAATGTATGGGGGGCATGCTACCCCCCTGCAACCCCACTGTTTGGGCTCAAGATAAATTCGGATTCTTTAAATGCCAAGGCAAATTTGCAGGTGCAGGGAATTAACTTCACGGGAACTACCTTCACATGGGAATTTACTTCACCACTAGTGGGAATTAATTTCACCTTTTTTTTGTGGAGTAATTTCCCACTGAAGGTGGGAAATAATTTCATCCCAAAATTGTGTGAAGTTATTTCCCACCTATGATATGATAAAAATTACAAAAAATGTAAAATTGTGTTTCCTTAAATCCAGATTGTTTAAATGCAAAATAAACTTGCATACACCCAGCCTCGCACCTGCCCCAAATCCTATAATGTGCCCAAGCAGGGGAGTTGCAGGGGGGCAGCATGCCCCCCCATACATACCTCACTGTTTATTCACCGTAATGCTTGCTGCTAGCACTGTTTTTATGTAAGGCAAAGCATAACGGCGAATAAACAGTCACTTTCAGTGAGAAATAATTTCACTTCAAAAAAGTGCAATGAATTCCCACTAGTGGTGAAGTTCATTCCCATGTTAAGGTTGTTCCCGTGAAGTTAATTCCCTGCACCAAATTTGCATGCACCCAGCCTCACACCTTTCGCAAATCCTACAGTCACTCACAAAATTATTCGGAATAAAAACTTTTTTTTTTCTAAGCATGAGATTTTTGTTTTGTTATTATTTTTTGTTCTGCTATTGTTGTTTTTCTGTTATCTACTTTTCTCTCTGTCTTGTCTTGTTATTATTTTACACATTTTAATATTGGAAACAAAAGAAATTAAGAGTGTGGTATTCGACCTACCGTTACCTTTATTATAATCTCAACAAAGCAAGAATAATCATTTTTGATATAGATTATTTCCGAATACTTTTGGGAATTACAGTATATATGTATAATGTGCCTGTCTTGTCTTGTCTTGTCTTGTCTTGTCTTGTCTTGTCTTGTCTTGTCTTGTCTTGTCTTGTCTTGTCTTGTCTTGTCTTGTCTTGTCTTGTCTTGTCTTGTCTTGTCTTGTCTTGTCTTGTCTTTTCTTGTCTTGTCTTGTCTTGTCTTGTCTTGTCTTGTCTTGTCTTGTCTTGTCTTGTCTTGTCTTGTCTTGTCTTGTCTTGTCTTGTCTTGTCTTGTCTTGTCTTGTCTTGTCTTGTCTTGTCTTGTCTTGTCTTGTCTTGTCTTGTCTTGTCTTGTCTTGTCTTGTCTTGTCTTGTCTTGTCTTGTCTTGTCTTGTCTTGTCTTGTCCTGTCGTGTCCTGTCCTGTCCTGTCCTGTCCTGTCCTGTCCTGTCCTGTCCTGTCTTGTCCTGTCTTGTCCTGTCTTGTCCTGTCTTGTCCTGTCTTGTCCTGTCTTGTCCTGTCTTGACCTGTCTTGTCCTGTCTTGTCCTGTCTTGACCTGTCTTGTCCTGTCTTGTCCTGTCTTGTCCTGTCTTGTCCTGTCCTGTCCTGTCCTGTCCTGTCCTGTCCTGTCCTGTCCTGTCCTGTCCTGTCCTGTCCTGTCCTGTCCTGTCCTGTCCTGTCCTGTCCTGTCCTGTCCTGTCCTGTCCTGTCCTGTCCTGTCCTGTCCTGTCCTGTCCTGTCCTGTCCTGTCCTGTCCTGTCCTGTCCTGTCCTGTCCTGTCCTGTCCTGTCCTGTCCTGTCCTGTCCTGTCCTGTCCTGTCCTGTCCTGTCCTGTCCTGTCCTGTCCTGTCCTGTCCTGTCCTGTCCTGTCCTGTCCTGTCCTGTCCTGTCCTGTCCTGTCCTGTCCTGTCCTGTCCTGTCCTGTCCTGTCCTGTCCTGTCCTGTCCTGTCCTGTCCTGTCCTGTCCTGTCCTGTCCTGTCCTGTCCTGTCCTGTCCTGTCCTGTCCTGTCCTGTCCTGTCCTGTCCTGTCCTGTCCTGTCCTGTCCTGTCCTGTCCTGTCCTGTCCTGTCCTGTCCTGTCCTGTCCTGTCCTGTCCTGTCCTGTCCTGTCCTGTCCTGTCCTGTCCTGTCCTGTCCTGTCCTGTCTCCTGTCCTGTCCTGTCCTGTCCTGTCTGTCCTGTCCTGTCCTGTCCTGTCCCTGTCCTGTCCTGTCCTGTCCTGTCCTGTCCTGTCCTGTCCTGTCCTGTCCTGTCCTGTCCTGTCCTGTCCTGTCCTGTCCTGTCCTGTCCTGTCCTGTCCTGTCCTGTCCTGTCCTGTCCTGTCCTGTCCTGTCCTGTCCTGTCCTGTCCTGTCCTGTCCTGTCCTGTCCTGTCCTGTCCTGTCCTGTCCTGTCCTGTCCTGTCCTGTCCTGTCCTGTCCTGTCCTGTCCTGTCCTGTCCTGTCCTGTCCTGTCCTGTCCTGTCCTGTCCTGTCCTGTCCTGTCCTGTCCTGTCCTGTCCTGTCCTGTCCTGTCCTGTCCTGTCCTGTCCTGTCCTGTCCTGTCCTGTCCTGTCCTGTCCTGTCCTGTCCTGTCCTGTCCTGTCCTGTCCTGTCCTGTCCTGTCCTGTCCTGTCCTGTCCTGTCCTGTCCTGTCCTGTCCTGTCCTGTCCTGTCCTGTCCTGTCCTGTCCTGTCCTGTCCTGTCCTGTCCTGTCCTGTCCTGTCCTGTCATGTCCTGTCCTGTCCTGTCCTGTCTCGTCCTGTCCTGTCCTGTCTCGTCCTGTCCTGTCCTTAATTTTGATTATGACTGTCTGTGCCGTGGTTCAGATTGTGACTAATTGTTTTAAAATGAATTCATCAAGGGCAAATTCGAAAAAAGACAAAACTTTTGCATAGATGCAACGAAATAATTGTTTGTTTTATTTTAAGGTATTATGGGGTTGTATTAGGTTCTTGTAATACTCCGGTAGTTAGCCTTAGAACACGTCCGTTCGGGTCGGTTGTCGAGAGTAGAATGACAAACCGAAGAACAAAAATATACTTGAAATGGAGAATATTAAAGCCGAGCACACATGAGATACAAATATCGTGTACGTGCTCGGTGAGCTGGATCGAATCGAAAATGGAGTGTATATACCTAGATCGAAGGATTGAGGAATCGAGATTACAACATAGTGATGGTGTGTGTTCGTTTTATGTATTCCGTTTAAGACTATTTAGCTAGGTTTTTCTTCTGTAGCCCATGGTGTGATATTTATGGTTGAAATTTGTTATTTATTTTGCGAAAATAATTATACACATATAAAAGAAAAATTGTCCCTTCGATTCCATTTGAATCCAATCTTTCGATCTGGCATCGTCATATACCTGGATCGAAATTTCGATCCGGATTAAATCCGATCCTTCGATCCGCTCATGTAAACGTGGTACATAAACTGATTGATATTAAAGTAAAGTTAGTTGCGGTTCCTTGAAATGTCAAAACCAATGAGTATATTCAGTGACTAAAAATTAGTGCCAAATTTTGAAATGCGTTAAAGACATGTTTTGGGGGAACAAATGTCTTCTTATATTTTTAATTTATTTATACGAAAAAAATTTCGCCCATGATAAGATTTGGGCTATTTATGGCCCAATTATGATTGGGCTGTCATACCGAAATTATGGTCGGCAATTTTGGAAAAAGATAGCCCAATTCCTGATACATAAATAGACCAATCTGGCAAACCTGATTTTAACACAGTCATAAATGGCTGAAGAATCAGAAGCATTGTTAAGAACTGTGGCGACCCCTTGAATAAATATTATAGTTGTGTATTGTATTATATAATTATATTATTACGTTATAATTAATAAATGAAATAAATATTATAAGTTCATAAAATATGACTGCTGGCAATGACTGTACGCAATAGCAAGTGTCCTATTACACGACGACTTTAGAGTCATGACTTTTTTCGAAAATCAATGAGTGCGAACGAGAAAAAACATCTGATCTCACCTTCGCACTCATTTAATTTCGAAAAAAGTCATGACTCTAAAGTAGGGTGTCCATAACGTGTTTGAAAAAAAAGAGGATATTTTCGAAAATCCAAACTTCTACTGTTAACCCCCCTCGCTCACCACACCATCATTAAAATAATAGATAAATATGACCAAGAGTTTACTTTAAGTTTATTTTATCAAAATATAATATCTGTGGTTATGGTGTTTGGGAGAAACATGATTACTCCATATGTATAAAAAATTGCGTCTTTACGTCCACTTTACATTGACCTAGAATCTAAACGGGTAGACCGACTTTTTTTCAAATTTGGAATGTTCATGAACATAACCTTTAAAAAATTGTGTTTCAAATTTGAAGAAAATTAGTTCACCCGTTAAAGTTCTAGGATCTAGGTCCGATGTAACTTAACTTATACACCAAAGAGTTAAGAAGGGCCAAGAAAGATTCATGGACTAGGCACTGTGAATCCATTGAGAACACAAGTGAGTTGGCGAGACTTCGAAAGGTTTTTACCTTTAACCCCACGAATCCAGGATACATTAAGCATCCCGATAGATCATGGTTGAATTCGAGCCAAGAAACACTTGAACTCTTCATGGAAACACATTTCCCTGGGTGTAAGAGTCCTGAGATCTCAGGTTATTCACAACTAGACCAGGAAAAATAGCACAAATCGTATGGGGAACCTTGAAAAAATTAATTCATGAAATATTAAAATTGGAATCGATGCAGAATTGCAACCTCTATAACATATCCAAATTCCCCCAAAATCCCTGCATTGGTATTTTGTGTAGATGCATTTGAAGAGGTGCAGTCGGGGAGAATTTGGAGGTCTATCAAACCAAAATATTTTTTTGGGTAAAACATGATCATATGATACATGCTTCAAGGGTAGTTTTTAACGCTGAATCTAATGAAACCAAATTCAAAATGATACAACCACCCAAAAAGAAGTTATAATCCTTTTTATGTAATGATGACTGTTTTTTCAGGTACAACAGGTAAAATATTACCGAAAACCCTTTGAAAATAACGGTATGTTAATGAAACTTGGAATGAATGTTTCATTTGTCATAGGAACTAAGAATCAAGAGAGTCCCTAAAAATATCCATGGTGAAAGGGTGTTTTTTTAAGGGGGAGGGGCAACGAAGAATGTTAACCATAACACCCACGTAAAAACTCTTACACTCATGAAACTCGCCAAAAATATTAAACTCTTCATGGAAACCAAGAATCAAAATAGTCCATACAAATATCTTTGTTCTAATAGTGTTTTTGGTGACTGTTAACTTTTGACTTGTTCTACGGAAAATACGATTTCAAAAATTAATTTTTGCTTGAAAAGGCCCATAACTTTGTTAAGGGTGCTTGTATCATTTTAGTTTTACTTTTATTAGATTCAGCGTTAAAAAATACCCTTAAATCATATACCATACTTTGTGTATATACCTCAATTACACCAAATCGGAATTTTGGCTCAAATCTTCCAACTTCTTCCCAGATTTTCCCTCTCTTTAATAAAAAATCCCCAGAACATATATATTTATGAGGACTATTTTGATTCTTGGTTGCCATGACAAATTATATATTTTTGGCGAATTTCATGAGTGTAAGAGTTTTTTCGTGGGTGTTATGGTTAACATTCTTTGTTGCCCCTCCCCCTTAAAAAAACACCCTTTCACCATGGATGTTTTTAGGGACTCTCTTGATTCTTAGTTCCTATGACAAATCAAACATTTATTCCCAGTTTTATTAACATACCGTTATTTTCAAAGGGTTTTCGGTAATATTTTAACTGTTGTACCTGAACAAAAAGTCATCATTACATAAAAAGGACTATAACTTCTTTTTGGGTGGTTGTATCATTTTGAATGTGGTTTTATTAGATTCAGCGTTAAAAACTACCCTTGAAACATAGTAGTATAAATAGGTAACTTCTGGACCAACTTGGCTCCAAACTTGGCACGGCACGGCACGGCACGGCACATCCCAGTTGGGATGCATGCCAAGTTTCGAGTTTGATTCTAATTGGGAATAATTGTCAGTGGTTGGATTTCTAGCACCATTTGTATTTTCATTGGAACATCGGTTGTGGGATTGGATTTTCAGCGGAAAATTGGTTGTGAGATACACTTTTCTAGTTGGATTTCTTTGGGTTGTGCTTGGTACCGGTTGTATTTCTAGTTCAAAAAATTAGATTCTTGTTGGCATATTGCTTATTTGGTTGGGTAGCTCCTAATGCAACCAATTCAAAATCTATGTCACTCCCAGACCAACTTGGCACCAAACTTGGCAAGGCACACGATGGTTGAGTAAGTTCTGCACCAAACTTGGCACGGCACCGCACGTCCCAATTGGCATGCATCATTTAGTTGGGATGCAATATAAAATTGATGTGTGCATTGGCTAAACATATTCTTATTAGGATGTTCATATGCTTAGGATCAAATAGAAACACTAGCATTCCAAAATACTTATCTCTGTTGGTTGTGCTGGTTAGAATTGTGTACAACGCAAGAGAATGTCAGAATAGTTTGATTAAAAGACACATTTGTTTTCTTTTTTACGATATTTATTTATATTTTGTTTTTATATTTTGAAAACTTTATTGCATTGTTCTAATAAAAACCTTAAGCATAAATGACCACAAATAAATGTATCAAAATCTTGTTCTTGTATATAATTATAGTTTATTTTGTTACCAAGATAGCTTATTACTTCTGAGGGTGGTCTTAAATTTCCAAAACTAACAAAATACTTAACAATATTATTTTTGTATTTCTTATATATGCTACCCAATGAGTACCCAAGCCACTTTCATTATCCAGATTTATAACACCACACTCTTTTAATGTTGGTACTTTTGGTAAAGAGTTTCGCATAAAAAATCTTCTAAAATGCTTCAAGTGTTTCTTTCCAAATTGGTGAATATCAAAATTGCTTAAAGGATTGTTAGGTAGTAATTCAATTAGTTTTGTGTGTTTGTTGAGTTCAAAAAAAGACCAAGACCATTTTTATATGGTTTTAAGAACAAACCATTTCCTTGGATAGCAACTGTTTTCTTCAAACTGTCTTTTAGCAGCTCGGACATCATTAAGGGCTTTTGCAACACCAGCTGCTCCGCCTGTAAGAGATCCCACAGCAGATAAACCAGCTAGAATAGGAGCTAGAAGTGGAAGAAAACCACCACTTTTTGGAAGTGGGATTACCCTTGGTGTTTGAATTTGTTTTTTCTTATTTTTAACAACACTTTTCGCAGCCTTCACAGCAATATTAGCAATAGATATTGTTCCACAACAATTGATATTGTTTTTAATAGCATTTCTTGCTTCGCTTATAGCTTTTTTAAACATGTTTTGTTTGCAAACCTTTTTGATTTTGTCCTCTTAGTTCTTTTAATATTGTTTTTGTTCGTATTTCATTCTTGATTTTCTCAAATGTTTATGAGAATATATACATACATATGTGCATACATTAATACATAATAAAGTCAATTGAAAAAATGCCTATTGTTTTATTTTTATTTTTTAGCATTTTTATGACAGCAGTTGATTACAAAATACAAAACGGACAAACTCATTTTGAAGGTATAAGCAACAGCAATAAAGAGAATATATAAGTAAATATTAAATAATAACAAAAATACCCGAAAACATTTAATTTCATAATATTCTTCTTTATTATGTGGATTGAAAATTGTACATGGATGAAAAAATAGTGTGCAGATAAAAAAACTTATCAAGGTCACCGAAGCTATCAGCTAATGTTTTGTAAGAATAATAAAGTATGGATAAAGAAATAAACAATGTTACATTTTCTTATTATAGTGTTGCAATACTACTTAGAAACTAAAGTTCAACAAACTATTGTATGGTAAGAGTTTATTTTATTTTTGTTCCCGTACTTTTTGAAACCATTCTAATTGTCTTTGAAATGTATGATGGGAAAAGAAAACTCGGTTATTTTCATTTTTTTGGTTTATTATTTAACAATCAGGTAATTGGTAATAATAAATACAATATTAAAAAACAATTTAAAATGTAACAGCAAAAATGGTGCACTAGATCAGTTTATAATAAAAGTAAAATTTTGTTTGCTGTAAAGTGACTATAAAATTTTCCTCTTTTTAACACACGTTTCGGCTTCATCTTCACATTTTGGTTTGGTATTTAAAGAGTAATGATCCGATAAGGCCATGATAGAGTATCATAAGAACCCGGTATGAGAAATTGCTTGTTATCATAAGGACTAAGAGCAATTTTCGTTTCCGATTTTGGTCAATTGATAACTCCTTATAGTTCTCCAAACATCCAACATAATCCTCAAATGCTATCTTTGTTTTAAGAACTGATCGCTTCACACCCTTAAACTTTTTGGTGGGTCCAACGTTGCTTAGTTCCATATTAATTGCATATTCCATAATTTCTTCATTTCTGAATTTCTGATGGGATTCAGCTATTTCTTCTGGTGTGGTTAGGACTTTCAAAGTACCTATATAATTTTGATCTTTAACCAATAAAATGGATCATAGGGGTTCCATTATTCTCTCCTTCATCATACCCAACACTTTTTATTAACATATGGTATACTATAAGCATTTGGTTTAGGTTATTACTGGTGTCATAATATTTATGGCAATCTCTTTTTATTAGTTGATAAGGGTTTACGAACTTCATAGATAATAGAATCGGTGCCCGTATGTGATGTATTTTTGTTAATATTAGCCCTGTTTTTTGTATGTATTTGTATATTCATTTAAAAAAAAAGTAGAATGTTAAGTACAACAACAAAAACGATAAAAACAACAACAACTATACGGAGACGGTAGTATTGTCGACTCAAAAGTCAAAAGCCACCTACACGTTTTCAATTCTCAAAAAAAACATGTGATACGAAAAACATGTTTGCATCATTAACAAAAATAAGATCAAGCTGCCTATTCAGATTGTTTTTAATATCACTAATCTGACAAAGACCAGAATCAGACATATTGTCTGTAAACAATACTTCTTTTTGAGTTGTAGCATTCTCAGCAACAAAGTGAGAGTCATCTTCAGATCGTGACCATGTCAGGTTAGGAAGATTAAAATCACCCAAGACCAATAAGCTGTCGTGCTACTCCATTGTCTCGCACAAAAAGTCAATTGCATTAATTATAAGTTGATAACTATCAACTGGGCTACAAGGTCTCAAATAACTAAACCTAAACCCTAAACCCTAAACCCTAAACCCAGTTCTTAGCCTCACGTTCTTAACCTCGTTCACAACGTGGTTTGGGTTCTTATGTCATGTTCTAAACCTCGTTAATAACGTGTTTTGGGTTTGTATATTATGTTCTTAGCCTCACGTTCTTAACCTCGTTCACAACGTGGTTTGGGTTCTTATGTTATGTTCTAAACCTCGTAAATACCGTGTTTTGGGTTTGTATATTATGTTCTTAGCCTTACTCACATAACATGTCTTGGGTTAGTGCAGAGCGCTTTGCGCAAACTTCATCACTAGCGCCCTTCAATTGCTATTTTTGGTGGAAGAAATCATGTTCTCATTACCCAAGCTGTACACTTTGATATTCGATTTCTTTTGACGAAGTGTCCCCAAGAGGCGAACGAGGTATCCCCAAGAAGGGGAACAAAATCGTGCAATTTGTAAAGATTTTGTGATTTAGTTTCTTTTTTATTGTGGGTGTGAATAGGAAGCTAGGCATCGACTTATTTTTGGAAAAGTGGGTATCTGTCTTTGAATTCAGAATAAGTATATGGATATCAATATTGGTGTGAGCTATTAAAAAGAATTGAAATTAAAAAGTATAGGTAGTGGCTTTTTTGATGTTTGCTCTAGGCGCCCATTGGGTTCAGCACCCTGCGCACTTGCACTGCTTGCACGTATAGCTTGTCCGGCCCTGGGTTAGTGTATAACAGAAGTGTGTTCGATACCTGAAAAGCACTCAGACTTGTAAGAAATGTACTGATCCCAACTAGCTATATACTGCATTAGAGCTGATCCAAACTGCTCCATACTGCTAACCTGTTTGTATACCTGTTTACCTGTTTGTACACCTGTGGGTATACCTGTATGAGGAACGCATTCTAACACTTAACAACGTTATCAACGACGCGACGGATGGACTTTGGACCTTAGTCACCGTTTATAATAAATGATAGTCCTGGAACAAGCATAAACATGTTATTCGTATCACTTGTTTTTTTTTGAGAATTGAAAACGTGTAGGTGGCTTTTGACTTTTGAGTCGACAATACTACCGTCTCCGTATTGTTGTTGTTGTTGTAATCGTTTTTGTTGTTGTACTTAACATTCTACTTTTTTAAAATGAATATACAAATACATACAAAAAACAGGGCTAATATTAACAAAAATACATCACATACGGGCACCGATTCTATTATCTATGAAGTTCGTAAACCCTTATCAACTAATAAAAAGAGATTGCCATAAATATTATGACACCAGTAATAACCTAAACCAAATGCTTATAGTATACCATATGTTAATAAAAAGTGTTGGGTATGATGAAGGAGAGAATAATGGAACCCCTATGATCCATTTTATTGGTTAAAGATCAAAATTATATAGGTACTTTGAAAGTCCTAACCACACCAGAAGAAATAGCTGAATCCCATCAGAAATTCAGAAATGAAGAAATTATGGAATATGCAATTAATATGGAACTAAGCAACGTTGGACCCACCAAAAAGTTTAAGGGTGTGAAGCGATCAGTTCTTAAAACAAAGATAGCATTTGAGGATTATGTTGGATGTTTGGAGAACTATAAGGAGTTATCAATTGACCAAAATCGGAAACGAAAATTGCTCTTAGTCCTTATGATAACAAGCAATTTCTCATACCGGGTTCTTATGATACTCTATCATGGCCTTATCGGATCATTACTCTTTAAATACCAAACCAAAATGTGAAGATGAAGCCGAAACGTGTGTTAAAAAGAGGAAAATTTTATAGTCACTTTACAGCAAACAAAATTTTACTTTTATTATAAACTGATCTAGTGCACCATTTTTGCTGTTACATTTTAAATTGTTTTTTAATATTGTATTTATTATTACCAATTACCTGATTGTTAAATAATAAACCAAAAAAATGAAAATAACCGAGTTTTCTTTTCCCATCATACATTTCAAAGACAATTAGAATGGTTTCAAAAAGTACGGGAACAAAAATAAAATAAACTCTTACCATACAATAGTTTGTTGAACTTTAGTTTCTAAGTAGTATTGCAACACTATAATAAGAAAATGTAACATTGTTTATTTCTTTATCCATACTTTATTATTCTTACAAAACATTAGCTGATAGCTTCGGTGACCTTGATAAGTTTTTTTATCTGCACACTATTTTTTCATCCATGTACAATTTTCAATCCACATAATAAAGAAGAATATTATGAAATTAAATGTTTTCGGGTATTTTTGTTATTATTTAATATTTACTTATATATTCTCTTTATTGCTGTTGCTTATACCTTCAAAATGAGTTTGTCCGTTTTGTATTTTGTAATCAACTGCTGTCATAAAAATGCTAAAAAATAAAAATAAAACAATAGGCATTTTTTCAATTGACTTTATTATGTATTAATGTATGCACATATGTATGTATATATTCTCATAAACATTTGAGAAAATCAAGAATGAAATACGAACAAAAACAATATTAAAAGAACTAAGAGGACAAAATCAAAAAAGGTTTGCAAACAAAACATGTTTAAAAAAGCTATAAGCGAAGCAAGAAATGCTATTAAAAACAATATCAATTGTTGTGGAACAATATCTATTGCTAATATTGCTGTGAAGGCTGCGAAAAGTGTTGTTAAAAATAAGAAAAAACAAATTCAAACACCAAGGGTAATCCCACTTCCAAAAAGTGGTGGTTTTCTTCCACTTCTAGCTCCTATTCTAGCTGGTTTATCTGCTGTGGGATCTCTTACAGGCGGAGCAGCTGGTGTTGCAAAAGCCCTTAATGATGTCCGAGCTGCTAAAAGACAGTTTGAAGAAAACAGTTGCTATCCAAGGAAATGGTTTGTTCTTAAAACCATATAAAAATGGTCTTGGTCTTTTTTTGAACTCAACAAACACACAAAACTAATTGAATTACTACCTAACAATCCTTTAAGCAATTTTGATATTCACCAATTTGGAAAGAAACACTTGAAGCATTTTAGAAGATTTTTTATGCGAAACTCTTTACCAAAAGTACCAACATTAAAAGAGTGTGGTGTTATAAATCTGGATAATGAAAGTGGCTTGGGTACTCATTGGGTAGCATATATAAGAAATACAAAAATAATATTGTTAAGTATTTTGTTAGTTTTGGAAATTTAAGACCACCCTCAGAAGTAATAAGCTATCTTGGTAACAAAATAAACTATAATTATATACAAGAACAAGATTTTGATACATTTATTTGTGGTCATTTATGCTTAAGGTTTTTATTAGAACAATGCAATAAAGTTTTCAAAATATAAAAACAAAATATAAATAAATATCGTAAAAAAAGAAAACAAATGTGTCTTTTAATCAAACTATTCTGACATTCTCTTGCGTTGTACACAATTCTAACCAGCACAACCAACAGAGATAAGTATTTTGGAATGCTAGTGTTTCTATTTGATCCTAAGCATATGAACATCCTAATAAGAATATGTTTAGCCAATGCACACATCAATTTTATATTGCATCCCAACTAAATGATGCATGCCAATTGGGACGTGCGGTGCCGTGCCAAGTTTGGTGCAGAACTTACTCAACCATCGTGTGCCTTGCCAAGTTTGGTGCCAAGTTGGTCTGGGAGTGACATAGATTTTGAATTGGTTGCATTAGGAGCTACCCAACCAAATAAGCAATATGCCAACAAGAATCTAATTTTTTGAACTAGAAATACAACCGGTACCAAGCACAACCCAAAGAAATCCAACTAGAAAAGTGTATCTCACAACCAATTTTCCGCTGAAAATCCAATCCCACAACCGATGTTCCAATGAAAATACAAATGGTGCTAGAAATCCAACCACTGACAATTATTCCCAATTAGAATCAAACTCGAAACTTGGCATGCATCCCAATTGGGATGTGCCGTGCCGTGCCGTGCCGTGCCAAGTTTGGAGCCAAGTTGGTCCAGAAGTTACCTATTTATACTACTATGTTTCAAGGGTAGTTTTTAACGCTGAATCTAATAAACCACATTCAAAATGA
Organism: Dasysyrphus tricinctus; assembly: GCA_963921185.1. NCBI lineage: Eukaryota > Metazoa > Arthropoda > Insecta > Diptera > Syrphidae > Dasysyrphus > Dasysyrphus tricinctus. The sequence continues at coordinate 131,303,563 of OY992530.1, forward strand.
TACAACCACCCAAAAAGAAGTTATAGTCCTTTTTATGTAATGATGACTTTTTGTTCAGGTACAACAGTTAAAATATTACCGAAAACCCTTTGAAAATAACGGTATGTTAATGAAACTGGGAATAATGTTTCGATTTGTCATAGGAACTAAGAATCAAGAGAGTCCCTAAAAATATCCATGGTGAAAGGGTGTTTTTTTAAGGGGGAGGGGCAACAAAGAATGTTAACCATAACACCCACGAAAAAACTCTTACACTCATGAAACTCGCCAAAAATATTAACTCTTGTCATGGAAACCAAGAATTAAATAGTCCATACAAATATCTTTGTTCTAATAGTGTTTTTGGTGACTGTTAACTTTTGACTTGTTCTACGGAAAATACGATTTCAAAAATTAATTTTTGCTTGAAAAGGCCCATAACTTTGTTAAGGGTGCTTGTATCATTTTAGTTTTACTTT